>BMAU01003807.1:0-1427500 GCA_019973935.1 Trichonephila clavipes
AAATAATAGGATAATTATTATGTCTGTTATTTTTCCTTTCTCTAATTTTTAAATTGAACATATTGCAAAATGCGGTAGCTGCTTAGAAGACAAAAATATAGATATCTGCTAAATATAGAAAAAGATAATAGATAAGATTTAATATTTAAAGCGCAAAAGACTTCAACATGTTTTAACCCTGGAGCAGGCGCGCACTCGATACTAATGGTCTTGCGGGGTTATTTAGTCACCCCACAATCCTTTTTATAATTATTTTTATAGTACACCAGTGTTTCTCAAACTTTCAATACTGGCGATTCAATTTTCAATCATAATTTCTGCACTGAAAACAAAAGCACTTCGTATACTATAACCATTTTGAAAATTCTACCTATGTTAAACAGGATTTTCTGCGGTGGCTGCTTTGAAGACAAAAATATAGATCTCAGCTAAATAAAGAAAAATAACTCAGTGTCAATATCTGATATTAAACCTTTCTTTGAAAACTTTGCTCTAACAAGACAAGCCCATGGAAGTCACTGATAATTATTAAACTTAGATTAATTTAGTATTAAGAAATTATTTATAAAATACCTTCTTCAGTACTGATACATTAAACGTATACTGGCTGAAACACCGGCTCTTCGCACGAGTTAATTTTTAAAAAAATATAACATTATTCTTGATATAATAGCTAAACTGTAAGGAGAGTAAAACTGCGTGCACGACATTGTATACAAAAATGTAAAATGATTTTTTTAGATAAATGCTATAATTGTAAATAACTGTTTAAAAGAACTGTAATTTTAAGAATCACAGAATTAGTATTTAGAATTAATGTTAAGTAATGAAAAGAATATAAAATTCCTATGAAGAATAATTGTGCTACTTTTTAATATTTAAAGCGAGAAGACTTCAAAATGTTTCAACCCGGGAGCAGGCACACACTCGATACTAAGGCTGATGGTAGTGCGGGAGAACTCAGTCACCCCAATCATTTATTTATAATTATTTTTACTCTACACGATACAAATTGGAATTCCAGTGAATAATTTAATTAGAGAAAGTATACTTACCGGCTTTCAAAAGAATGTTCAATCTTTCTTTGATGATTTAAGAAAAAGTCAATAAAACTGAACTAAAATGATTGACAAGTGATAGACCTTAATAAAGGACGAAAAGCAAAGATACTTTTCACTAATATTACAGAAATGTTACTTGCAGGCAGGCAGAGCTGTCATATTTTGTTCAAGTAATTGTAGTTTTAATGAGCATTCATGATCGAGTGAGTGAATATTAACGTCGCACTGTTCAGCTACACGAGGGCTTTTAGAGACGGACCTCGTAATTTTGAACCATGGTTGACGAGGACGATACTTGAGCTGGCCTCTTAACTACCACACCATTCCAACAAGAGGACGTTTGAGCTCTTTACAAATTTAACGTGCACCTCTCCCTTTCACGACGGGTCTTTAGTGGTACTGGGCTCGAACTCGTAACACCTTTGGTGATCAACAAATAACAAGTTGAACTTTTTCTTTCTTGTGTCTTTTTGACAAGTCGAACTGAACCTTGTGGTACACTTATGGCTTCATATTTCAGTTGATGGAGTTCTTTAGGAAGCCATTGAAAATTTTCCTTTCGTTTCATGTTCATCGTGTTTCTCAATCATGAATAATATGCATCAGTTTCAACTTCCTTCAATACAGATCACAGATGCCACCGCTGCCTGGTTATAAGTGTATTCAGAAAAAAAATACGGATGCTCTAAAAAGTATTATGACGTTTCTCACTATGCTTTATATGTTTCAGATTACTCGTAAAAATAAATCTTAGCCAAATAATCCTTCAAAAATCAATCAATTCTTTCCAAATATCGTAAAACTCTCCATTATTTACAATTTCCTATGCGAAAAACAAATACATAAAAGATGGGATGAAACTAATGTAGAAACCCTACCAGTAAGTTTGAAGGTCAATCAAATAAATGACTACAAATTTATTATGCTGCCTGGCTGAAAAGCGAATCATGTCTTCCTTTTCTTTCTACAACTAATATACAGTATTTCAATAATAATTAAAATGATGAAATGTTTATCTTAGAATTTTTCTCAGGGTCTGAGTTTCGTTTTTTCTTTTAACGAGTAATATTTTATGTTAAAACAGAAGAACGACAGATGATAAACATAAATTATATCAGTGTTGTTGTGTATTTCTTTTATTATGGAAAAAGTATTTTGTTTCACTTCTTTCCGGTTATTTGTTTTAAAAAAATCATTAAATTTTCGATATGCTCGCGCCCCCCTTGCAGGGTTATCGCGCCCCCCAGGGGGGCGCGCCCCACACTTTGAGAAACACTGTTGTAGAGCATATGAGGCATGAGACGCACTCAACTGTTCGATGAGCCGAAAGTCCTCTTGAAAGGTAGGTGGTAGAAATTAATTACTAGAAACGAGAGTTATAAAATTATAAGCATATGAAAATAAGAAGCATTTCTATAAGAAATATTAATGTAGTTTTACCTTGCGTATGACATTTTTTTCTAAAATAGTAGCTCTAATTACTAGCAATAAGATGTTTTATAAAAACAAATGCCTCCTTATTGCACTGTAGCATTTTTATTTCAATAGAATAGTACATTATATATATAAAAAATAAAGAATTACATTTTAATTTTTTTTAAATTTCAATATTTTTTAAATATTTTGGAATAGAAAAGATATTTAATACTAAAATTATGTACGGCTTAAAGAGTTTGATACATTTTATAATTATATAAAGTTTTATACATCATAAGAGATACTATTTTAGAAAATAGCATGCGCAATGTAAAAATTGAGTAGTATTCGTAACATAAATGGTTTTTTTTTTATTTTCATATGCTTATAATTTTTTAAATTACGGTTACATTTTAAACATTTTGTACTTTTTTGAAACTTCATTCTTTTACAAAGAATATGCAAAAGATTCGAATTATTTAATTTTAATTTCAAAGAATTATACTTATTTGAAAACTATTTATATTTTCAGCCCTCTAGACAAAAATAACTCCGCTAACTCCCCAAAACGAACTGCATTGAAATACAAAATCCACACTAAAAAAAATATGAAGTCAAACTCCACTGATTTACTTTAACAAACACCTTCGATAACGAACGAGAAAAGCATCTAATTTTAGTAATTAATACGAACAACGTAAAATTTACCAAATATTTCACATTCACAGTCTCACAAACAGAAAACCGACGCTTAAATCGTCAAAGTTACCTTACCGAAAAAGACGGAACTACACTTGTTTATATGGCAAGCAACAAATCAAATACCACAAGTTAATCCTTCTTGTACCGTGAGTCTGTTTTAAATTTCAACAGTTCAACTCAATTCACCTCGTTCGGAAGAAGCTCTGAATAATTTATTACACTGGAGAAGCAGAAAAATTTACGGTAGTAATCAGCATTTTCTCCTTATGAAGCGTAAGACGGAAACCCCTACCTCAACACCATTTCGTCTTTCTCAGTACCCCCCTTGCATTCTTCCTTAAAATGTACTTCCCGTCTGATTGCATACTGTGGAAGTTGCATACTCAAAATTTCTAAGCCATGTATGAAATTTTCTCATCAAGCGTGGTTTGCGCAATGAAGGATTTCCTCGCTTGGAAGAGACTGGATACCCAACGCTAGCCATGTTCTGGTTTTAAAGAATAACGTTTTAATACACGAATTGCTCCGAACTACTTGATATTTTTATTGATTCAACTGTGGATTTGTTTTTGTTGTAGTCTAATTTATATAAAATTATATAAATAGTAACTGGTGCGGTACACTTTAAACAATTTCAAAATTTGGCTGCACAACAACAATAAAATAAGTTTAAAAGAATTTGACTTATCTGTAATACACTATGTAAAATAGTTTATGACAATAATTTTCAATATTACATATATATATATATATATATATATATATATATATATATATATATATATATATATATATATATATAATGATATGCACGGCAAAGACAATAAAATGTTTATCGAATAATTAATTATAAATTAGATATAAGAATATATTTAATACTAAATTTGAACTTGATGATTTTTGATAATTTAGTTTATTTTGGGTCGTAAAAATATGACAATGTCTCCGTCTTATTTCGTCATCCACATTTAAAAGTCTCGAATTTATTATTTTTTTTTTCATTTCTATATTTGTTAATGTTGAAAATTTAAATCCACGCAAATAAGATGTAGAAAATTGCAACAATATGTTTAAAGCTTCTTTGTCTATTATGAGATGATCATCTCTAAATCAAGAATCAATTAGTGTGTTGATCCTTCCGAATATTTTGAAATTAAATCTCGATTACTACACATAGGGTGAAATTAGTTTTTCCTCATCTTTCAAAGTTAATTCATATACAGATACTCGATATAAATCTATCCACGAAAGAATAAGTTAAATATACCACGAATATCCTCAGTTTATTTTTTTTATAAAATGGCCGAATAATTCCCAAGTTATTATTTTTCCCCTCAGAGTATAATTAACAATTTTCAAAAAATTTGGCGTCCCACTTCAAAAATGTGAAGGTACACATAAGTGCCGCGGTTGTTTTTGTGTTAGGAGATTTATATCATCGCCTTTTGAGAATTCTTTTTTGGATATCTATTCTACATCAAAACTCATTCTGTTAGAGAAAAATACAAATATTATACGGAAATTAATTATAGACTAGCTACATGGCCCGGCGTTGCACGGGCTCTCACTATTTTTATAAATTTTTCCTTTCCTTCACGAAGTCAGCACTTCCATTATTCTTTTTCGTAATTCTTTTTTGTTTCTTTCCCCTCTGCTTACCCCAGCTTTGCACGGGCTTTTGTCCTATATACAACTTAATTTCCACGTTAATTTCCTCTTTCCTTCATGACGCCAGCACTTTTGTGTGAGTGTGTACGCGTACGATGTGAGTGATTACTATAATGATGCCATTAAAATTCCCTTTTTCGAAATTTTTTGACTTCTTTTCACTGTCAGACAGGTTTCTTTCCCTTTCATTTATCCCATGCGATGCATGAACATTTTTAAATGTATAACATATTGTTATAGAAATTATCCTTCTCCTCTAGCTGTCAGCACTTCCTGTTGTGTATGTATGATTTCTATATTAACGTCACTACAATTCCCTTTTTCGTAATTTCTTCCACATCATCCCATAGTCAAACACGCTTCTTTTATCTCTCTATAGCTCGGCGTTACAATGGCATTTTTTTAGTGTAGAGCTATTCCCCCTACCCCATTATTTATAAATGATGAATTAAAAAATCTTACGAATACCTATTAAAATGATTTTTTTTCAATAGCTTTCAATTTTGATATATATATGTTTACATTCACTAAAATACATTCAAAAACAAAAGAATACTGTCAGATAAAAATAGTTTAGTATTTTATAGTAATTTTTGTTTTTCATTCCACTGTGTTTAGTGAATCTTTTAAACATGTATCTGACGAAAAAAGTATATTACACAAAACTAAAGTATTCATTGTCTTAACAATAATTAGTTTCTTAGAGCTAAAAATAATAAAAGGGGTTTGGTATTTTCATTTACTCAATCAGTCGTTACATAACAATTATTTCCTTCTTAGGTTTTGAAATAAAAAAGATTGATAAAAAAATGTTCATTGAACCATTAGTTGTGACATACCGTTTGCTTAAAAATGGCTGTAAAATAAAAAAAATCTCGTTTATTCATAAGGGCGTATCAAATATTTAAATCAAAAAAATATATGTATTATTTTTTAAATAAATTTATTTATCTGCAAAATTTCGCTGCTTTGTAAAAATAGAATTTTCAAAGTTTTTTATTCTACTGTTATACAAAAATTCTCCCGTTGTTTTTTGAAAAGACTATTAATTTCTTTATTACGTTGTTTTTAAATGTTGCATTAAAAATATATTTGAATAAAGCCTGCACTTTAAAAAACAATTATCGGTAATGAATGAAATGATTCTATAAATAACTCAGGTGAGGAGCGAGCATAACACGGGGAAATCTCCACATTCTTACGTCCCTGAAAACAACCCTCTCCTTCTACAAAATTTAGTTCTAAACTGCAACATCGCTAACGCGAAGATTGGAGTGCATGCGCAAAACACTAAAAATCTTGCGAATGTTTTTTTTTTAAGTTTTCCTTTTTTGAGTAGTTAATTTTTAAGTTGAAGTTTCCAAATTTCCCAAATAACAACAACGGTAATTTTTAAATAAAATATTTGAGAAAAATATTGTTTAAACGGAATCTCGTAAAAACCCAATTTTTTTAAAAAACCGTAACTTTTAAGCAATTTTTTTCAATCTTTATACAGATTATGGATAACGTTGTTCTACATAAGGAAAAAGGTTTCGTGAGATTATTTTTATAAATAAAGAAGTTATTAAGTTTTTAAATAAAATTTTGAGTATTTTTTAAAAAATCGTCAAAAAATTTTTCACATTTAATTTTTTAAATAGCTGATTCTAAAAGAGAAAAGCATGAACTTTGTTAGTCTAAAATATTTTTAATTAACGCGTAAGAAAATGCAAGCGGAACGATTTAGAAATCATTTTAATGAAAACGTATCAATTTTGATTCATTTGAAAAAATCGTAGAAAATAGAAAATATAATTAATTTGTAAAATAGTTTATACTGTATCGTGGCGAAGTAATTGATCTTTCCGATTCTGTAATTATTTTTTGTCTGAGTCTCATAAAAAAAATTAGATCGCGTTTTAAAAACGTCTGAAAAGAAAAGAAAAAGGTCGGAGATTTTAAACTTGGACCCTGGCGGGGGAAAATGGCTCTAATTGTGCGGTTTTAAGGTTTTTAAATAATATCTTTTTAACTAATTCGAATATTGGAGTATGAAAGGTCAAAAACGGATTCATCTGATAATTCCCGAGCTTTTGGTACATATGGCGAGTTCATGAGAAGATACTCGAACTCCTCCAGTCCACCATACGTTCGTATACGTTTGTTTACCTTCGATTTTTAATAGTGTAGATTTTAGTTTATTACTTTTTTTTTTGTTAAAGATGTTTACAATGGATTTCTATTGTTACTAATTTCACTTAACCCTTTTTTTTAAAGAGAAAAATTTCCCTATTTTTAAAAGTTGGTGATTGTTGTATTTAATGATAGTCTTATCTGTATTTTTGTAAAGAAGTTGTCAAAATAGAACGTATGCTTAACGTAGTTATGTGAACGGCAAAGTTTAGAAATGTAAAGAAAAAAAATGATAAATTGATTGGGATGTGCTGTGTTATAATTTCAGTAAATTATGTCGTGTAATAATACATCACCGAGTTTTCTCACATGATTTATGTTATTAGGTATAATTTGATTGAATAAGGAAGTATATTTGAACAAATGAAAGCAATTACCTGATAAAACTACGCATTAATCGAAATAGAATTGACACGATTAAAAAAAACTACACTTACTTACGTATTTTTCTTATGATTTCTATCTACACTGCTGGACAATTACTAAGGAAGGATAACACTATCATCCATAGCAACCACAAAATGAAAGGAAGCAAAATGTGGAAAATTAGAATAAGTGCGGGATATTAGTAAGAAGAAGTATGAGTATGCAAATTATTTTCCACGTCTGTTCATCACATGATAGCGTTCATAAGAGCTTTAAAGGTTTTGACGCGTGTGGACAGTTGTTGTTTCAAGTCAAAGTTTTACAGGAAAGATTTAATAGACGAACTTAAAAATTTTGGCATGTCTTCCCGACATCACATAGATGATTTTATGTGTGGCCGAATTATTGGAAAGATCGAAGAAGGGCGAAAAATAACAGATGTTGCCAGGGAGTTCGACATCGCTCACAGCGTTGTTTCACAGATGTGGATATCATTTAAAACTACTGGAATGTGTAGTAGACGGCACGGGGGAGGTCGTGTTAGAAGTACGACGCCTGCAGAAGACAGATATATCGTCCTATCAGCAAAAAGGAACAGGCGCACCACAGCTCAGCAGGTGGCAAATCAGTTTCTTGCTGCCTCAGGAATTTGAGGGGAAGAGGACTATACGCACGCAGACCTGTTGTGTGTGTCCCATTGACCAGACAGCACCGTACTGCCCGTTTGCAATGGTATCGTGAGCATCACAACTGGACTGAACAGGACTGGGCATGCGTACTATTCTCAGATGAGAGTAGGTTCAGTCTGTCATCGGATTGTAGACGACAACTGATCTGGCGAGAGAGTGGTACTGCTTATCGTCCAGAAAATATCCAGGAAAAGGACAGATATCCGATATGCAGTATCATGGTGTAGGCGAGCATCATGATCAATGGCCGCACGCGCCTACATGTGGTTGCGAATGGGACTATGACGGGCCAACGATACATTGATGAAGTTCTACTTCCTCATGTTTGTCTTTTACGTGGTGCTGTCGGTGATAAATTTGTTTTTATGGACGACAACGCAACATGCCATCGAACACTCGCTGTTCAGGATTGTCTAGACAGCGAGGGTATTCAACGTCTCGTATGGCCAGCGCATTCTCCAGATCTAAACCCCATTGAAAATGTGTGGGATGCTTTGGGGAGGCAAGTTGCTGGTCGAAACTATCCTCCGACAAACAAGAACACCCTCATCCGTGCACTCACAGAGGAATGGGATAAATTGCCTCAACAGCTGCTGGATAATATTGTGCAAAGTATGGTACGACGTGTGGAATAATGCATCACATTTCACGGTGGACATATCCCGTACTGATACCTTTCTTTAAGGTGCCTGCTGACTTTTAGATGCATTGTTCCATTTTTCCGTACGCATATCAAATGAACATTTTTTTTTCTTTCAGATGTTTCACAGCTTTTGTACTTTCCAGAACAATAAATATTATTTATTCTAATGTCTGAACAGTGTGGCAACTATAGTTTATCCTACTAGACCTCAGGTCTCGCTTAATGTTATGCTACATAGCAATTTGTGATCCGTCCTTAGCAATTGTCCAGCAGTGTATTTTACGCCTAAACAAACGTAAAAAAAAAGGAGTGCACTAATATTTACTCTTAAAAACCTTATGATCCTGTAAGAGGTAATAAACATTCAAAGCAGTGCACCTCTTCTTAAGTATTTATTGGATTCTTTTCTTTGCATATAACTATCGATGAATTTTCATTCTGATTTGATTCCGGGAACGGTTGCGTGGGCCACAGTGTCACCCCAGGCTCACGAAATATTTAATTCTGGAGAAACTGTTTATTTGTTACCAATGACCTTGTCAGTATCCTCCTATATGACTTCATGAAAACTAAAATGTATTTGTCACATATATCTCTGTTTTGGGGGGGGGGGAGCGGCAAACGTTTTCTTACAATCTTAAGGTACTTGTGGTGATCGAATTCCTCCATTGACACCCTTTGTTCCAAAATATTTTCGATGAACAAGCTACAATTTCCCCCTGTAAATGACTTAGTAGTTTTTACTGCTCTGTTGCACGACTCATTATGGTATTTTTTAAACAGTTTATTTCACACACACACACAGTTTGACTGGTTTTTTTCTCAAATTATCAAAGAAAAATTGAAAAGCTCTTACAAATAGGCAAATATGTTTCCTCTTAATTAAACTATTCAATAAATTTACAATTTGTAGCGTGTACAATAAAAATAACTGTAAAACCCTTTAAAATCCTTTGTCAATTACACTAAGACCGTCTGTCAAATTACCAACTGCCTTTTGATCTTTTGGTTGAACTGGGGTTAAAGACTCTAGTTCTCCATTGTCTTGCTTGTGCATTTTTGTGTTTTCCTCCATTGTGAACTCCTGTTTGTGGGATTCCAGCATGTATTTGAACGTCATCACTATCCACTTCTGAATTTATTTGCCTGGCAAGATTGATAACTTTTTCAATCAAATTACGTTTCATCAGGCTCTTGCACTGATTCTGCCTGAATTTAAGTGATGAAAAAAAAAAAAGACAAATTAACCAGATTTGGAAATCGCGTAACTCTACATTCCCGTCAATCGTGTTTTCCGTTTCGGTCTATTTACTTTTCTTAATGTATTGGTCTATTGTGTTCTTCATTGTCTATTTCAGAATTTAAGATTCCTCTGATTTGTTGGATATTTTATCTATGCATCACTTCTTTTACATACACTTCTAGTCATTATAATTTTTACATTAGGAAGGAATGCAGATATCAAAATATCTATTGGACAAATATATTATACTGGAAATAAGAAGTGATTCAATTTTCAAGAAATTTGGGGCATAGATCTTGAGAAATCAGTGCCCAGTCTGAGCATTGAGTCAAACAGAGATTGGATGGCATATACAGGTACAGATGCCTATGTAGCTTCAACATGATGCCACAGCTCATCAAACGTAGTGACTGGGCGTATGGTGACGAGCCAGTTGCTCGGCAACCATGGATCAGACGTTTTTATTGGCGAAATATCTGGAGAAATTGCATGTAAAGGCAATATAATATTTTCCGTATGAAGTAAGTCCCGTACAATACCGGCATTATACGGTCATGCATTATCCTGTTGAAACTCAGGGTTTCGCAGGGCTCGAATAAAGTGTAGAATCACGGGTCATAACAAAACAGAAATGTAACGTGCACTGTTCAAAGTGCCGTCAACGCAATCAAGAGGTGACTGAAACGTGTATCAGTAACACCTCTTACCATCACGCCAGGTGATGGGCCAATATAACGATGACGAATGCATGCTGCTAATGTGCGTTCCCCACGATGCCCAAAACACGGATGCGACCATCTTAATGCTGTAAATAGAGCCTGAATTCCTCTGAAAATATAACGTCTTGCCATTCATGTATCCAGGTTTGTCATTTATCAAACCATTGAAGACGCTCCAGTCTATTATATAGCGTTGTTGTCTTCAAATCGTCCCCAATTTTTGACTCAGGGCTCATGACGTGGCTGCACGATCCATTAAAGTCATGCGGGTAAAATGCCTGTTTTTTCGGCTGCTAGTAACAGGGAACCGTTGAGATCCAGCACCGCGTTCCGTATTACTGTCTTGAACTCATCAATTCAAAATTCTGTTGACAGTCATTAGATCTCGACCAAAGCGAGCAGCAATACAGTGATACAATAAACCGCACAATTCCGGTACGCCACAATTCGACCTTTATCAAAGTCAGAAACGTGGTGGTACGGATTTCTGCTTCTTACATGAGGCATCACAACAACCTTTCACCAGTTAACAACATTCAAATGCAATTCGTGTATGAGAAATCGGCTGAGCAATTTTCTCATTTATACACATTGTAGGTGTCTCTACCGGCGGTTACTTTGTCTGAATGTGCTTAAAATCTAATTATTTGCATATCATAGCACCTTTTGTCGTTTAAATTTCCCGTCTGTAGCACGTCGTCTTTTTGGTGCAGCAATTTTAATGGCAATAGCGTATATAAAAAAATTACAATATAATTTTTGTCTAACTATTTTTAATTTACTTACAAATTTAATATTCTTTTCCAAGTTTCCCCCATATTTTTTAAGTAATATACACGCATTTCCATAAATAAAGGATAATGGAGTTCAGGCAAAGAAAGAGACAGAAGCAAAACAAATTTGACTTATTTGTAAAGTCTATTTATTAAACAAAAGGTAAAGAGCAAAAAAGATGCTATATGTGTGACATAATTAAACAAAATTGCGATTTTTACTCCCTGGAGCAAATTTCAAAAAAGAACTTATTTACAAAAAACAGTATAACATGGTTAGTATGATGGTTAATACGAAGTATGTCTCCCGGACGATGCAATACAGGCCTTACGACGCCTAGGTATGCGGAGTATAAAATTATCAATCTGATCTTGGAGAATATTACACCACTCATCCAGCAATTCCCTCCGAAGTTCCGGTAGACAGGTGGGAGGGGGTTGACGGGCTGCAATTCGTCGGCCAAGTATATCCCACACATGCTCTATTGGATTCAAGTCCGGTGAGTGTGCTGGCCAGTCCATACGGGTGATATCCTCCGATTGAAGGCATTCGTCTACAATGTTTGCATGGTGAGGACGGGCGTTGTCATCCATAAACAGAAATTCTGCACCCATGGCGCCCCGAAACAAACGTACATGTTGTTCCAGAATGACATCCCGATAGATGTGATCTGTCATCGTTACACTCTGAACATGCAGGTCAGTTCTGGAAACAAGAATAATTCCTCCCGAAATGAGCCATCCAGCACCAAAGTAACTGTGTCGTTCAATGGTGTTCTCTTGGTGGTAACGGGTACCTGGCGCTCTCCATATTAAAGTCTGGTGAGAATCAGACTGCAAACTAAACCTGGACTCGTCGAAAAACATCACACAAGACCACTGTTGTGGTGTCCACAATGCATGCTCTCTACTCCAGTTTAATCGCAGGCGACAGTGAGTTGCGGTAAGTGGAACACATCTCACAGGCCTACGAGCATGTAGACCAATGTGCCCTAAACTTCTGCACACGGGCTGCCTTGATCCTGTCGTACCGGTAGTGGAAGAGAGCTGACGAGACAGGTCTGATGCTGTGCTCCGTCTGTTTCTTTTGGCAGTATCTGCCAAATATATATATCGGTCCTCATTCAACGTTGTAACTCGGGGGCGACCTATGCAGTAACATCTACTCACATTACCATCAACTTGGAATCGTTGCCAAAACCTGGAGATGACACTCTGGGCAATTCCAAGTTCTTTGGATACTTCCAGCTGGGTACGTCCACATTCCAGTCGTCCAATAACTCTACCACGTAAAAAAACATTCAAATGCTTCCTTTGTGTCAAAACTATGCGGTTATTGCACTGAAACGATTTTAAAGCGCTTGTGAACAATTTTACTTCTTTGCCACCTTTCCTTATATACCCCTCTCTTACATTCTTGTCTCTGTGACGTACTATCCGCGCCATCTGGTGGTTTCCTGTAATTTGCATATTCTTCTTCAAGATGTGTGTGATAATTTTACACAGGTGAAATTTTTATTTTAGAGTTCAATTTCTGTGTGATTCTGGATCATCCTTAATTTATGGACATCAGTGTATATATTGTACCATCATGTATATTTATTACGTCGTTTGTTATAAATAAGAAAACGCTTTCAAAAACCTTTTAGGAATAAAAAAGGGCATGAGCAATTCATTAAGGATATTATATCTGCAGCAAAATCTTAACCCAAGTAAACTCAAAAGTGAAACGTAGAATAGAATACACTTATACACACACACACACACACACACACACACACATATATATATATATATATATATATATATATATATATATATATATATATATATGTATATATGAAATACTTCTATAATATTTCTAGAGAGTGGTAAAAATAATTGTAAGACGTGGCGAATGGATGTTATTAATGTAGCGAACCAAATGTAAGGCGTGGCCGGTGGTGTGATTTTCTGCGTTACTTGGAGCGTGGTCGAGTACTGTAATATCAAAGAGGCACTTATATGTAAATCTAGTTTAATCACATCTGGAAATACATAAAGATCAAGTAGGGACAACATTACACAAAACAAGAAGCAAACATCATAGCACCTACACAGACAAAGACAAACCCCGAACGCACCGCAACTGGCTGATTACATGATGAAGGCAAGCAGACAAAAGATGGCGATTACACAAAATTTTTGCTTTTATACCAGCCGTGCAAGCGCGTGATTATTACGTAATGGTAGTTCCGATTGGACAGAATAACAAAAATTTCTTTACTCACAAAGGCGAAGGACAGGGATTTCAATTATTCACCAAGTTAAAAAATTCGAAAAAACTAAACACATATTTTGAGCTGATTACGTTAGCGTTATTTAAAATTTGTTTAAATATTAGTACAAAGAGTTAACAAAAAGGGCACTAGAGTGGATATAATTATTCACACAAGACCACTAACATGCTGACTTTGAAAACACATATATATATATATATATATATATATATATATATATATATATATATATATGTGTGTGTGTGTGTGTATGTGTGTATATGTGTGTGTGTGTGTGTGTGTGTATGTGTGTGTGTCATGATTTTGAAGACAGAATCAGATTAAAAGTTAGAAAAATAAAAAGACGTTCTTTATTCAATCATTCCTATATCTGTTCTGACACTAAGAACAGGGAGTAAAAAAGCATGTCACGATTTTCGGTTAAAATGGATAAAACATGAAAAACATGTGGTAAGTATCGCGGATTTGAAGAGGGTACTTGAAAGTTAATGCTGGCATATGTTGACTATTAAATCTAACGATCTGGAATTAGACATGTTTATTGGCTAGGCCATACGCTCGGAAGAAATAAATGGGTGATTAGTTTGATACTTGAAGAGGGGAACTGAGAAAGATGAGTCTCAAGTGCTAGATAGGGAATTTAATTTTTAATCTAATTTAATTATCGTTACATATATATATATATAAGATTATAGAAGAATTGGGGAAGAATCTGTTTTATCGCTAGATATATACTTACTTATTTAATGATGATATATGTAGACATATTATCTCTCTTTTAACTTTTAATTATTACCAATTAATTATTTTTAATTTTAGAGTTAAAGATCATTTTAACAATATAACGTAGGAACTAAAAAAAGAAACATTTTTTATGCCATAAAGAATGCATTGTAGAAGTAATGAACTGTACTCTCTCACACACACGCACGCACGCACGCACGCAATAGAATACATTTTCTCTGTAAGATAGGAAAGTTAGAAATTAACTTATTATTGGAAAATCTTGAGAAAATAAACCAAGTTCGAGTCCTATTCTTTAGTATCAAAAAGCATATGTTCTCGTAATTCTATGAACATTGTAATCAACTCGCATATCCAGATCTTACTGAATCCCAAGCACTTGGCAATACAAGTTCAAGTAGTTACACTTGAATATTAGCTGAATAACTTAATACACCTCAAGTAATGTTAATGCTCATGAATAATTATCGGTATTATATGTCTTTAGTAATCCGTTGATCACATCTAGAGATGGATGAGATGTTAACAATGTTTTAGCAGCTTATCTTGGGAATTGGCGCAATCCTAACTATTTGTTCACGTAATTTGGATGAGATTCGGGGTAAACCTAGAGTATGTTATTAAGATCATCTGAATACATTCAAACTTCGAATAAAACCATGAGTTTACTTTGCGCCATTTTCGCTCATATTTTTAAGAAGTTTGTCGGAATTACTAACAAAAAAAAAAAAAAACCAATAGCGGTAATGAAGAGAACGAGAACAAATTTTAATGTTGAATGTATGTCAGACATTTTTATCAGGAATAAATTAAAAGTAGAAATATGCTTACACTTAAATTAATGCACGTAGAGGAAAAAATGGATTCACAACAAACAGTTTTGAATATCCCCCCCTCTAATGGGCTGCATATTGTCAAGTAAGCCTTTACAGACGTGGCAAGTCCCCAAAGGGGAGAGTCATTTCATGGTGGCACCATCAAGAAGCGCCCCCCCCCTTTCGCTAACACTCACGAATTAATACATTGAATAGTAAACTATTTACCAAACAGCAGGCGTGTACTCGATACTAATGTTAATGATTAAGTGGGTGACTGAGTCCTCCAGTCCTTTATTTTTTTGTAATTATTTTTATTGTACACGATAAAAATACTAGTTCCAGTAAATAATTAATATAAGAGACTTAACTACTTTTAAGGACTTTTCAGTTTTTCTTTGAAAATTGGAGAAAAAATACCAATCGAAATGGACCAAGAAGCTTCAATAAAGGGTAATAAGGGTGCGTAATTTTAATAAATGACACACATTGTGAAGGTTCCCTTGGACCTCACTTTGCGAACGAGAATAAATAGGAGTCAGATAAGAGCCAGTAGCCATTTTTATAAATAACTTTCTTTATTTGGTTATCTTATCCAAATATAGAATCAAAGAATTATTAACAAATATATCTAAATAGTATTACGAGGTTTTAAAGGGAATGTCCTTTAAATTAGCTTAAATATTTAATGATCCAATTAATTAACAGTTAGAATACCGATCACGCAGAGATTACCACGATAAGAGATCCCAGATTTATATTTAATGTTCTTATTGAACATTTAATTTTAATCTCACTCGTAACAATAAGCTTTAATGAGACTTTAATTAATATTTACCACACTGCAGTTCAGCTCAGCTCAGCTTTTCTCTGAGATTAAATTATCCAACAAGAAATCTTCAATAATAAATTTAACTTCACTATAACTTTCTGCTTCAATCTCTCTCTCCTACTGCTCTAACTTTATTATTCCGTTTGACTTAAATACTTTATCTAATCTACATATAACAAGGAATCCTGTCCTCTTTTTGGAGCTGATTGGAAATAGGTAGGGAATTAAATTTCCCTAAAAAAGACGACTCAGAAGGTTAGTGAAAAAGTTCCGTATAGATTTGTTACAACATCACAGACACTTTTTGCTAACATTACAGAAATGTTATTTGCTAGCAAAACTGCCATATTTTGTTCTAGTTATTGTAGTTTTATTGTCCTTTCATGATCGACAAATATTTTGTTGAACTTTTTCTTGCCTGTGTCTTTTTGACAGGGCGAAGTGTATCTTGTGGTACACTAATAGCTAGGGATTGCAATATCGGACTAAAAGTTCAATACGGTATTCGGTATTTCTTAGGTCTTAATATCGGATACCGGTTTTAATACCGGTAGCAGAAATTTGAGAAAAAGAAAGAAACAAAGGTGTGTTTGTTTTATTTGCCAGTTTTATTAGAGAGTATAAATATCACAAAAATAATGTATAATATATAAATTATAACAATATATAAAGAATCACAAAGAAAGTATATAGGAACAGCTTATTTATTTAAATCACAAAAAATAGTATAAGTATCACTATTCATTCAGTCTGTGGTCTGGGGTTTTCGTCATATAAATAAAAAAAAACCAAACCGAAGAATTATCAACTGATTTTTATGTTCTTTAAACTTATTCTTATTCATTATTATCTGTTATTATTTATGAGTATATATATAATAAATCTGAAAAAAATATTTTGAACCCTAAGGTATGATATACAAATACAATGTGAATAACAAATTCACCAATTTAAAAAATATCGAAATATTGCGCACTTTCTTCACAACTACTAACTTGTTTTCACAGATACGAATATCAGTCTACGAATCCTTTATGTGTATTTTTCTGAGCTGCAATAGGCTAGTTTTGGCCCACCTAACTGGATGATTAACATATTTTATCATTTGTATTGGTTGTACAGTGCAACTTTATATCCACAGTCTAATTAATTTCACCGTTTAGGAAGACATAAAAACAAAAACGTATACTGTTTTGCTATGTCAGCGATCACTGAACTTATAGGGTAGAGACAATTTTAAAAAATTCTAGTAAATACCTAAAAACCGGTATTTAAACTTGTGAGTACCAATATTACAAAATTGTACAAATGCCTCAAAATACCGTTATTCGGTATCCCGGTATTGCAATCGCTACTAATGGCGTCATATTTTTCTTGGCGGGGTTCTTTAGGTAGCATTTGAAAATTTTCATTTCAACTCAAACATTTCATATTCATCGCTTTTCTTAATTTTACTTTCGCTATCATGATTAATATGCACTTTTTTAGCAGGTTCTCTCTTCCTTTGCTTGATCAGTTTCAACTTCCTTCAATAAAGATTCCAGAGGCACATTTCTTTTTTTATATTCTGCTTATTTTATATTCGACATATTATAAACCATATGTCGTACAAAACAGCAATCAAAACCACTAAGTTATTCAAAGGGGGAATATGTAACATGTTCATAGAAAATGCTTTGGAACTAAAGTGGAACTCAATCAAAACAAGCACATTAAGATTTGTAAAAAAATGTTTGCCAATCCTAAAAAAGAGGGAAATATGGGGCAAATACATTTTAGTTCCCATGAAGAATGTCATAAAGGAGGATATTCTATCAATGTCATTGGTAACAAATAAACAGATTTTCCAGAATTAATTATTTCGTGAGCCTAGGGTGACTCTGTGCCCCACGCGATCACTCCCGGGTTAAGTATTAAAACGTACCACGTGTGGTATTTTACCTGTAGGGGTACTCTCCTTGTGGAAACATTGGATTTACATGCAGTTTCTTTTCCAGTGTGAACTTGAAAAATTTGAAAAAACAACGTTGGAAGATGTCATCATGTTTACCAGATTGTTGACTTTATAGCCCTTGGCACAAATTTGGCGAAAAATACGATATTGCCATGCAGTAGCGGACACAGGAATTTTTCAAGGAGGGAGGGGGTCCGGGGTCGAAAGTTCACCATTCTTGTATCATGCTCCTTTTGATTTTGTCGATTTTCGGGAACAAAACACAGTAAAAAACTAATTATTGAATAAATAATTAGCATTAATTAATAAAATTAATCATTAATAACAAATACTTAATTAAATTTTACGTACTATAAAGTTCACATTATAATCAATCGGAAAAAAAACCAAGGGCTTTGGGGGCGTCCGGAACCCCTGGACTCCATTTGTGTGCGCCACTGTTGCCATGGAATTATCGAGAGAGCTCTCAGATCTATCTTTCTAGAAACTCTTCCAAGCAAAATGAAGGGTCTTTGAAAGTAAGGAAAGGCTCGTTCAGAAGAGAGTTTAATCATATGCGTTGGCTATGATAAGAAAGAGACACTTCTGTCTGAGTTCCTGTCAGTAGCACTGTTTATAGCAGGATTGGACATACTGTTCCGAGTTACGAACTACTTTTAATTTTTCCAAGGTTTTGCGGTCCATCTTTTGACGCAGGTGTTGTGAGCTAAGAAGAAGGTCTATAACTTAATAATAAATACGGAATACATTACATACGGAATGTATTATATATATTATATTATATTACAGAATATATATTACCTACATAACTACAATAAAATAAACTTACATTTTTAAGACAGCGTTTAAAGCAAAACGCAAGGCACAAAACATAATAATAGCCACAAATATAATTATATTAAATGATGGATGAAACAATTCAAAATACATTAAACAATAGCACATTTTCATTTAAAGCTAGAGCTCATAATTATAGTCTGTTGAAGACTTAGGCTGCATACTGTAAGCCAATCTTCGTAAAAAATTACTTACTGCTAACGTTCAGGCGGACACTTCAAAATGTCTTGGTGGTCCACCTATCGACCGCGACAGACTTAATGCCCACCCCTGGTTTAGAAATTCGTTTCTGTAATATTGCAAGTCTTAGACTTGTGCGACTTTATAGTGAATGCTATTTGCACTATAGTAAATAATCTGTTATAATATTTCTGTGTATATAAACTCCAATTTGTATTCATACAGTCATCTGTTTGTCCTTGTTCATTAATAAATCTGTTTTTTTTTTCAAGTAATTGAAGTGGTCAGCAGCGTTTTTCCTCGCTCAAATTTGTAACAGTATTCGTGTAAAAAAACATGGTAACCTATTATTAAATCGTTTTTTATAAGAATGTTTATTTTAAAAAAACATTTTTGTGTTAACAGTTTTCAGAGAAAAATCAAAATAAGTATTTCATCAGAGTTAATAAATAACTAATATAAACATTTAAGCTCAATATTCTTCAGAATTCATGAAACTGCCAAATTACATTATCTTTTTACTTGCAAAAAACGAAATGAAAAACATTTGCCACAGTCAGAATATTAATAAATCATCGTAAGAAAAAATAATTCCATTTTTTTCTGTCTCTTTTACAGTTGACAAGTTAATTACAAAATAACATTTTATCATAATCTCTTTATATTTCATAAGCAAAACGTTCCTTACCCAAACAAGAGAACCATTAAGACATATAAAAACATGTGAAACAGAAGTCCATCTGCTTTTATATTACAGTTATCGAAAATTGTTTACATGTACTTTGGAAGCAGAGAGTGTGAAATGCAAATCGACACTTGAGTAGCGGAATGGATTACAAACAACAAACGATTATGTTAATGAGAGCTATTACAGTCATCTACATGATAAATGAGAGCCATCATAGTTTTCACGTACGTACTTTTTAGAATGGATGAAGGATTGCAGATGGCACGTAAAAAGTTCATCCATCATGGCGATACTGCAGTCAAGGTATAGGAAGCAATTTCTATCGCTTCTAGTTATTTATGACTGAGCATTGTTTTTCTGCTCGGTTGTCACTCTATTGTAACATATTTCAGCCTTTGTTCGAAATTCGCTTCTAAGCGGGAAAAAACATTGTAAATATTTCTTTAATTTTGCTAAATAATTTTTGTCTAAAGTTTCAACCAAAATTATTGCGGGTGATAATACATCAATAAAATTTGTTTGTCCTGCGTGGTAGCATTTTCCTTGATTTTAATTGGAGAAGCAAATTTCAGAACAAAATAACGAGTTTTTATTAAAAAAAGAAATTCCAGACGTTTGCAGATAGTTATCAAGAATGAGGTCATAAATAACTAGAAACACGTCTTGTTATTTATGACTGAGCATTGTTTTTTCTGGTCGGCTATCACTCTTTTGAAACATGTTTCAGGACTTACTCAAAATTCACTTTTTGGTAGGAAAAAACATTATAAACATTTCTTTAATTGTGCCAAACAACTTTTATCTGAAGTTTTGAATCGCAAATATTGCTGATGATAATACGCGATTAAAATTTATCCGAGTTCTGTGGCACCGACTTCGTTTATATTAGTTGATGAGGCAAACTTCAGCACAAAAAATGACGAGTTTTACTTCAGAAAATAGATATTTCAATCGTTTGCAGTTATTCAGAATTAATTCATAAATAAATAGAAAAACTTCTAACTATTTATGACTGAGCATTGTTTTACTGCTCGGTTGTCACTCCATTGCAACATCTTTCTTTGAAGTTCGCTTTTTTGGGGGAAATATCGTAAAAATTATTTTTAAATTTTGCCGAACAGTGTTTATTTAAAGCTTGGCATCGTAAATATTAGTGATGATAATACGCGATTAAAATATATCTGAGCTGTGTGGCAACAACTTCATAGATATAAGTTGTTGAATCGTTTTTGAATAAGTTGTTGAATAAGTTTTGAAATTCGCTTTTTGACGAGAAAAATATATAAATATTTCTTTAATTTTGCCACATGATTTTTTTTAAAGTTTTTAATCATAAATATTGTAGATGATAATATGCGATTAAAAGGTATTTGTGTGTTTTGGCGACAGCTTCATTAATAAATGCTTATGAAAGAAGCTTCAGAATAGAGTCATAAACAACTAGAAATGTATCTAATTATGACAATGCATTGTTTTTCTCTTCGGTTGTCAGTTTTTTGCAACATATTTCTGCCTTTGTTCTGAATTCAAAAATTTTTGACGGGAAAATTATTGCAAGTACTATTTCTTTAAAAACTTTTCCAACGATTTTTATTTGAAGTTTTGAGTAAAAAATTTCGTTACCTTTATCACAGGGCTTAAGTAATCTATACAGATTAATATAAAATGTTGGCAAACAACTAAAAAACAACCCCATTTTAATTATATCGAAGCATATTTGATTGAGTTGATTAATGTATGAATGATTCATCTTGAAATAAGTGCAGTTTTGCTAAATATATATGTATATATATAAAATGTAAAGTTTGTCAAACAAAATCTTGGGGAAGGAAACTCATTAAATATCGCTGAAGAAATTGTTTCTCAGGGAAAAAAAATCAAAGTTTTTGTGAATAGTTGCACTGAAAAAATTACTTGAGCGTTATAAGTTTCTTTGAAAGTAATTTCTACCTTTTCTCTATTTCTTACAAAAACTTTCTTCGAAACATCAATTTCCACTTTTTTTTTGCTTAAAAAAGTATGGATAAAAGGTTTGTAATTTGGGCAAAATGAGAGGGAAAAAGAACGTCATTCTTCAAAAATTAAAATACTTCAGCGATTGTCGTAATCATTCGTAACGCTGGCGGGCTTAATCAAAACCGGCCAATATTTTCGGATTCTTTTATTTCTTTTGGTTGTAAAAGGTATACATAGATCATACTAATGAAGTGTTTTATTTATTTTTGCAAAAACTGAAACTCAGAAGTGACAAGTTCTTTATGTATTGGAATAACTGTAGCCTTTCTTTTTAGTAATGTGTAAATAATTTCATTACCTTATCTCAGAATAAAATTGTATTATATTTACACTACAAACACACACACACACACAGATCCTATAAGCATAAACTTCAAAGGATGGTGAAATACAAGGTGATTATAATTAAAGTTTCCCATTCAAAATGCTGTAAAAAAGAACCACTAATCAAACTGACTCAAAATTTGAACTGAATATATTTGAAGATAGGGAAAACAGTGAGACACAAGAAAAAAAAAATTCAAAATTTATCGATAGATGGTACTGTAAGATTTAAGATGACATTCTCCCACACGTTGCAACACCAGTGATGCAATTCCTCAACAAATATGCCAGAAATGATAGAAAAATCAGCAGTCATTCTCCAATGGCTTTGCCTCCAAGATCACTAGACCTCAATCTTTATGGGGGCATTCTCATAAATGAGTTCAGTGGTCCACACACAATTTAAATTTAGCTCACGGCTTAGTCCCGTTCAAATTTCACGGATTACTCAAGACATTCTCAACGTGATCCATGAGACAATCGCTCTGCTGTGTATCGGTCACTAATTATGGTGGAAAATGGAGGACAGTATATAGAACACATGTCTTGAGCAAGTTTAGCAATAGTTAACAGGCGTTTTTCTTTGTTGTCTTTTTTATGTAGCAACAAGAACAGCGGTTTTCTTTATTAATTTGTATGCTTGGAACGAGGGCAATTAAAAACTAATTTTTCCCATCCAATGTAGTAAGACCTTGTCTTGGTGAATAGGCTATTTCCTAATTCTGCCACAACTGTTTAAGGATTTGGTAATCCTTTTTTTCCTTTCACAGTGCATGCACATTGAGCGAAATAGATGGTTTAATGTGCTGTAAACCAACTGCACAGTTTAATGTGCAACTCATGCCAAAGCTGTGGTAATTCGATTTAAAGCATCACTTGTATCCGAATGCATTTTCGTTTTGCCTCTAAAAGTACCATTTATTGATACATTACGGATTTTTTTCTTTATGCTTTACCATTTCTGCTTTTGCGGTGGTCTCCACCAAAGGTCATTTCTTATTAGGGAACTAGTGACGTCACAACGATCATAAAGATTTACGTGAGAAATTCTCCGTCGCCCGACATTTTGATGTTTATGTTCTAAGGCAAGTCAACCTTTGATCTTCCTTTATCCAGCCGACAGTGAGGTGATCAGCACAGTTCCCATGTCAATCTCCTTCTTCAAATTCCCCCACGTGAGGGGTGACTAGGACCAATAGCCGAATAGTAATCCCGGCTACGTCCAAACAGAAGCTATTTTGAATCACGTGAGACTTGGAAGGGCATGAGGTATTCAATATTTAAAGAGACACCAAAAGAGGAAACCCAGAGGCTCTCGATACGCTAAGAAGCTTCACAAGCTCTAAAGAGACACTTCTACCGACTTCGACACTCTACGACCAGTGCACTCCAACGAACTAAGCAAACTTCGATGAACTGTTGGATTATCTCATACTTTTTGTGACCTATCAAGGCTCACACTTACGAGCATCCCAATGTTGTGCCATTGCAGCCTTTCACAGGAGTGATTTGTCCTTAACAACGACCTCAACGATGCTGAACTTTAGCAGCACCACAGCAGTGGTGACCCTACACCTTAGCAGTATCACATCCCTTTCTTCAAGCATTTTCAGTTAAAATTTGAAATCTTTCTGATCAGTGGTTCTTTTTATCATCATTTTGAAAATGGAATTTTAATTATAATGATCCTGAATATATCATGAAAGTTTTGTCTTTAATCCAGAGCCAATATCTAATATTCTGATTTTTAAAACGTTATAAAAACTAAAAAATTTTTTAAATATTTATAACATTTTTCATCATTAAGATTTATTTTTAGGGCCTTGAGTGAACAATTTTAAAAAGAGGAAAAGGAAATAAATTTTTTTAAGTTAACGTTTAATTTTTTATTTATCATTGTATTACCGTAACAAGTGAGATCTAAGCAGCAGACCTAAAAATATTGAACCACAGTCAATTAATCAAGGGAAATATTAGAGATTGGTACACTTCTCTTTTTTTCGACTCGGGTTCCGGGTTCGAGTTCTCGTGCCATTAAATACCCGACGTATAGAGGGGCTGATGCACATTAAATCTGTAGATCACAAAATTCTCTCATTGATGTGGTATGGTAGCATGGAGAGTGGTGTCAGGTTATGTATCTGCCTCGTCACTTGACCACGGTTCAAAATAATGAGGTCCATGACCATTGTCCCTCTTGTTGGCTTATAGAAATTCTTACTCACTCTTAAAATATAAAGAGATATGTAGCGGAAAGAACAAAGGTAAGATTGAGAATGAAACTATAAATCAAATGTTAACAGATCACAGTCATTTTCTTATATAGTAGAAATAGTTTAGTAAGTTTCACGATTTTGATTATTTTGTTGTCATTTTTAAAACATGCAATACTTTAGTTGAGTATGATCGGTTTATATGAGGAATATTTTTTCTTCTTTGCTAAATTGTTTTACATTTTAATCAATTTAATTATAGTTCGTTAAATTTATTTTTAAATTTATATTATTACGAATTATGCGTAAAGTAGTGTAAAAAGTTTACATTTTGGGATGTTTAATATATTATTATTAATTTTGTTGTATTTGTTTTATGATAATTATAATATTCGAAAGCAACGTCACCTCTTACGTTATAATGGCGATTCAATGGGAACTTGGCAATAGAGCCTAGTTGGCATCATTTTTGTTGACCTAGTTGGTGGCTTGGCGACTATGCTGGCGGCCATTCTTAGCGAGTTTACCTTATCAATTCTTCTAGAAATTAGTGGAGAAATAAAACTAACTACACGATCTATGAGGCAAGTGAATCCTTCTCGAAGTATCCGTGAAGGCTATAAACGGAGACGATCACCGGGACTGAGTTAGTATTGCTTTGGCTAGCGATTAGTAGTATTGCTTTGAACGTGAAGAGTTGATTGGCGATTAGCTCGGCTGTCGAGTAGGAGCGCTGTAGAAGGTGCGAAGTCCTTCTGATATTTATTCTGCGAATTATGCTACTGAATCCCGTATTCCAAGGATTAATTTTCGACAACAAATTTCTTATCACTCTTAAAGAACTGTCTTGTTTTTTACGACTGATATGCATGAAATTCTCTAGCCCAGATCAACGTAACAACATATATACTAGCGCATTGAATAAAATTATGAAAAATTACGTAAAATAATGAAATACAAAAAAAAATTAATTATAACATTGAAAGAATCTGACTTGAATACTTAAACAAGAAGTACGAGAAAGAAAAGCTTGCAAAAAGAAATACTGGTTGTTTGGATTTAAATTCGAATGTTGTCATACATATATTTAAATATTGTGGTTAACACAGTTTAATTTACGTATAACCGTAATCTGAACTAAATTCTGTAATAGCGAGAAAGGAAGTAAATGGGAAATGGAATAAAAAGAAGAAGGATTAAAAATAGAGACAGATCGCTGGAGTATTCTGAGAGAGCATCCCCCATTTTTATAACAGACAGAAAATCACTTGGGAGAAAGGGATGGTCCCCCACGAGCTTACATTACTTCCTTAAAGAAAAAATCCTGAGGGGTAAGGAATAAATTAGAAATTTTTACTAGTTTCACACAAAGTGGGAGAAAAAAAATAAGTACTTGCAATAGAAGTATATTATCGAGATTTTAATATATTAAGTTCAGGAATGGGTATTATGTTGATCGTGATTAATAGGTGGGCCACTAAGACATTTTGTGGAGACCGCCTTTACTGAAACCTAAGACGAACATGCTAACAGAAATATTTATGGAACATCAATTAAAGCTAGACTGGAGATTCGGTTTTCACAATCGATGTGACTATATTTACTTAAGCAAATGATTTGATAAATGTTTAGACATGTGCTTTAATTGAAGCGAATGATTATTCTTAACACGTGCACTGCAGTTGTAGGGGGGATGCGATCACTACGATGTCAACAATATACATGCATTTTTTCCCACACGCCGACTGAAGAACAGAATGAAGGTTTATTATCAGCTCTTACAGTGATAGCATGCAATTGACTATTAAGGGACTTGGAACCCTAAAAATGACGATTTTATCGGTTTTTTTTATTTTTATTTAGTTATATTCTTTGAACGATTACCTTTCGATTGATATATCACTTTTGTATGCCTCAAAATTAGAAATTGGAAAAAATTTCATTTGAAAAATGTAAACAAACAAATTTGGAAATTAGACCACGCCCCCTTTTTAGAGGTGTTAGTGATTTTAAGCTAATTTTTATCAATTATTTTCAAAAATAAATTTTATTTTATTCTAACCTTAACTGTAAAGCTTTACCGTACTTTTTAGTGACTACAACTTTAACTACAAGGTATTTGATATTGTTGATGGCGCATCTTTTTCGTTTGTTTTGCAGTTATCGTACTAGTTTTACTTTGCGTTTTATTTAAAAAAAACAAACAGTCTTTTAAAGACTTTTACTGCTTGCGGTCTCTTCAAGGCTGTTGCTGAAACTGCTGAGAATTGTATTATCTTTCTTTCTATCTCTTGAAGGTTTGTCTTAAAAATGCCACGAGTAAAACGTCGAAATTATTCTGCTCAAATGAACAGCAAACGTTGGTGTAGTGATTCTGTAAATACATGTGTCACAGAAGAAAATATATTTGATCCTAACATCAGAATTAAGCAGTTATCAAGTACTGAAAAGACTGGACATTCTGAAGTGGGAAATTTTATTATTGTGAACTTTAAGCAAATCAGCAAAATGTTTATGAAACTAAAAATGCCCAGACTGTGACAAACAAACTTTAAAGCTTGCGCTTGAAACAAGGTAGATTTTCCTATGTGTTAAATTTAACCTGCAGTTCTTGCGCTTAAAACGTTTGTGCTGTAGAAACGTCTAATGAAAGGCAAGGTAATACTGTTCCGGATATTAATTTACGCATCACGAAAGCATTCTATAATATTGGAAAAAGGTTACTCTGCAATTGAAAAGTTTTGTATGGCAGTAAATGTATATCCTTTTTCATCGAGAACATATAGCAAATGCATTAAACTTCTTATTGCCTACGGTATTGCTTTGCAGAGCGAAGTACATAGAGAAGTGTGAAAGGCATACGAAGCACCAACTGATGTTCTCGTTGTTGATATAAGTGTTTCATTTGATGGTAGCTGGTTGACACACGTGGGCATACATTTTTGATTGGCATAGCTTGTGTTATTGATATACTTACAGGCTATGTAATTGATTTTGAAGTCATGTGTAAGGTATGTCGCAACTGTTCTGTGGAAAAAAGAGAACTGGGAGAAGAATATGCAGAGTATGACATTTGATTTGAAGGTCATAGGAAGGATTGCGTTGTTAATGATTATGGCTCATCAACTCGATGGAAATGGAGGCAGCATTGATCCTCTGGGAAAGATCCCAAGAAATGGGATTTTCGTTATTCCACATTATTGTCTGATGGAGATTGTAAAAACCTTCAATTACATAACAGAAAAAAATGTGTATGGGGATAAATTTGAAATAAAAAAAAAAAAAGAGGAGTGCATTAATCATGTCAGTAAAAGGTTGGGCACTGGTCTAGGAAATGCTGTGAAGGAATCGAGAGCCCTTGGCATTTCATTAGGAGGAAAAGGCCATGGTACATTGAAAGAGACAACAATTAAAAGTTAACTTTATACTACCAAAAGCCATAGTACAAAACAAAGGCAATGTTCCTGCCATGAAAAAAAAAAAGCAATATATGCTACGTTACATCACAGCATTTCGACAGACCCAAAACCTCAGCATTCGAAATGTCCAATCGGTGCTGACTCATGGTGTTTTTTACTAGTCCGCAAAAGCGAAAGGACAAAATCCAGGTCTGCATAAAGAACATGTTGGAACTCCAATCAATGAAAGTTTTTTGCCATACATCCTTTCTATTTATCAACGACTTGCTTCGAATGAATTTTAGAACGGTGCATTAATTGCGGAACTCAAAACGCTAATGAAAGCTTACACAACATGATTTGGTCGAAGTGTCCCAAAGAAATATTTGTGTGTAAAACCAGAGTGAAAATGCCGTACTTGAAGCGATTTGTGAATTCAACAAAGGCACTCTACGTACTGTCAGAAAGACCAAACAAGCATTAAATATACCTTTGGGGAAATGTTCGCATGATCTTGGTGTGATGCTCGAATCTCGTAAAAGATTATTCTCGAATCAGACGGCAAAACACGAAATACCAGCATGCACGCAAATTGATAAAAACGCTATTTTAAAAAGAGAGAGATTAATTAAAAAAAGGGAAGGAGTTACATATGAATCAGGATATTTCTAAGGTAATTACTATAATATAATTTTTTTTTGTAAAATGTGTGCATGTAAATATTTATAATTTAGGCATTTTATATTACTAACTTCATAATTTCAGTTCTTGTTTATCATATGTTTTTCATACAAATATATTATTTAAATATTATGTGAAGGAAAAGATTTTAAAATTTCTGTTATAACAAAAAAATTTTTTTAACGTTTTCTTTCGAGTTTTCTTGATATTTATGTGCAATTATTACTGGTAAAAATGTATCATTTATAGAAAATATGGGTTAAAAATAACATGAAAATGCAATTATTTTTTAAGAAAAAATATATAGCTAATGTTTTAAAATGGTATTTTAAGCTTATTTAAGCTTATAATAATTATTTTTTCAGAAGTATAAACTTTAAAACGGTTTTTCTCAGCGTGTGTTTTTTCGCTACATTAGTGCATTCAAAATGCTACTCCTTCCACAATTATTGACCATTTTTTTAAATTTTTCCTCTGTGTGTTATATATCATGCATGTAACAAAATTAGGGATCCATTTTGCTATAAACTGAATACATTTTTTTTAAAAAAAAAAAAATGTAGAAGATATTGGGGTTTTTGTTGAATTTTTTTAGCATATCTAAGAACATTTTATTTTTTTTCTCCAAAACTAATTAAGTTATTGAAAAAATCGATCCCTAAAGTTGTTTAAAAGATCTTTAAGAATGTTACAAAAAAATTTCATGACAAAATTTTAATAAATACAAAAGGAGTAGAATTTTAAATTTTTCCAAATTTTTTTTAAAAAATTAAAATTTTTAAAATTGTGGGAATAATATGTACAAAATTACACCTCATATTGTTTTATTGAATAGAAACACTATAAGAAATGATAAAATATAATTTTAAATGCATAAATAAAAAAGTTTTCTCAATGGGTACCGGGTCCCCTTAAAACAACATTCTACACCCCTTGCTTTCACAGAATTGAGTTCTCGTGTTGATGCCAGGTCTCACGATGGAGCGGGAATTGACAGCGAACAAATTAAACACATGTAGCGGTTTCATATTCATAGGTTCACGTATGTTCTCTGATCGCTGCATTGAATACGTCACCAGCCTACAGGTAGATCATAGTGGGTCGTGGGTAGCCTAGTGGTTAGAGCATCGGACTCCAGACCGGAAGGCCTGAGTTCGATGCCCGATGCCACCAAATATCCTCCGAGTACACACGGAGTACGTGCTCGTTAAATCAGTGGGTCCGAAGTTTTGTGGGCTGAATCACGAGTGCAGGGACTGGAGAATATTTCCCTCCCCTTCAGTTCAATGCAGAAATTGTGAAGGTGGAGATAGGTGGTGTCGCCATCTATCGTCCCTTCGGGGAATTTCACCGAGCTAAATCGTACTGACACCTGTATAGTGATCAAGGCCAACGACAGGCGTACATCTAGCCCCATGCCACGATGAATTTCGTGGGCCTCGATCTGACTACGTCAGACATGTGTCATTAAAAACAACAACAACAAATCATAGTTGTTGAAGCATTCAACTGGACACTTTTGTGTTACTTATGTTTTTGTAATAAAACTAATAATCTCTCATATATTTAAAAAAGGGTATAATGTCGAAAATAAGTGTTAAGAAAAGAAAACATACAATTTTATTACAAAATGACCACACTTACCCCACGGAGAGGGAGTCGCAATACCTTAAAAGCATTTGAAGCATCTCTTACCTTGGAAAAGTCCACCCACCACAGATATAATAGATTCTACACACGTTATAAGAAAACATGCATAAACTGATTTAAAAAAGGAATGAAAAAAATAGCGTTAAAATATATAATAATACATGCCAACATCAATGCAAATTAAGTTATAAACTTATCTTATATTTATTAGTGAGAATATGTTTAACATAGTTATAAGAAGCTAATTACACTACTGCTTTAAATTTGAGTGTAGGAAAAAACAGCCAATGACTCCAGTCATTTGAATAATAATAGATTTATTAATGGTGAAAAGAGTAACAGTTGACTATACGAAGACAAATCCACACGCAAAGAAATGCTGTATTAGATTATTTATAATAGTGCAAAACACATCAGTTATAAACAAGCTTTAAAATGTTCTACAAACAGCTCGCCAGAACAGTTTCACTAGCAGGTATTTAGACAAAAAAAGTCTCTCTCTTAGTGCAGTCAACACACACTACAGAACTCGACAGAACTAACTCAATCCTTGTATTAAATGTACTTCATATAACCCTATGGAAATTTCTTGAAGAATTAATCCTAGAGCCTTCTCGACTATTTTCTTGGCCTTATCGTATTTCTCGCCAATTTCGTTTCTAAGGGTGATAAAGTCACCAATCTGCTAACACTGGTTTCATCTTTTTGGTTGTCATGATATGTTCCAAGCTCAAGCTAGACAGAGAACTTTGCCTATAAAACTCCGAGGCGCATCCAGAAAGTAAGTTTCCCGATGTTTTCCCCTTTAAAGTAAACGTAATTAGCAGCTTCAATTGCGCATGCGTAACAGATCCATGACATATCAATCATTTATCAGCCGGACAGGTCCCACCTCATGCCAGTAGCGTGGTAGCATTGGTCCGAAATGGAAACTCATTTCTTCTTCCACCGCCTGGGAGGTTCGGTCGGTGATAAAGTTCTTGAATGCATAAAGCATTGCGTTTATTGAAATTCATCGTCTGCTCTGTCAGGTCTATGGGCAAAACAGCCTGAGTAAGCAGATGGTGCCTTGCTGGTGTAGGCAGTTTTCAGAGGGTCGTAAAAGTGTTCATGATGAAGATGGTCGCCCATGCGGTATAGTGGTTAGCGATGCCGTAGGGACTAGTGTTTGAATCCAGGAGAAGACATGCATGTTTGTAAATGTATAGTGCCTTTGAGGCATGGGGATACTCTAAATAGCCGTCGAGCAGCAAGTCCTCTCATGTCTTTAATTGAAGGGGTAGAGAGGTGGGAGGCCCTTGACCACCCCTTGTTGTTCTCCCTCTAAATTGGGGTGGAAACGAGCCAAATCGTACTATCACCTGTATGGTGCTCAAAGTTACGGCTAACGAAATGCGTTACTTAGCCCTTTACAATGATGAATTTCGTGGGCCTCGATCTGGCCTTTGCCGATCAGGTGGCATCAGTAACAACATTATGATGAAGACGACTCACATACGGCTCGACGCACAGCAGCTGTTTTGACGGAATTTGGCTGGGAGTTGTTTGATTAGTGCCCCACAGCTCTGATCTTCCTCCCAGTGATTTTCCCGTTTTTTTTTTTTTTTTTTTTGCACCTCAAGAAATTCCTGTCCTCCGGTGAGCGTTTTGGCATCGACGAAGAACTGAAGACGGCTGTCACACACTGGTTCCATTCACAGGCGGCAGAGTACTATCACAGAGTGATACAAAGATTGATCCCACGATTCGACAAATGTCTCAATTCTGGTGGTGGCTATGTTGAAAAATAGCTGAAACATTTCTGTACTTGTTGCCAATAAATATCTTCTTGAAAGTGTGAGTTCTTTTTTTAAAAAAATAGGGGAACTTACTTTCTGGATGCGCCACGTAATTTTTCCCACAAGAGGAATATTGCTGCAGGGAAAGTAACAGATGAGGCGTGTTTATAGAATAATATTAATAATAAGATATTTAAATAGCATGATAGTTATATATATATATATATATATATATATGTAGGAAAGTTGTATTCTTTACGATTTCGAATAATTAGAATATTTTTAATTTCCAGTATACTTCGAGAGAGAGATATGTAGGAGATGGCGGCCTCAAACGAACTGAATTGAATTTAGAGGCCAATCGAGGAACTCGGAGCGTTTGACGTCAAACGCATGAGGCATCTCAATGCCCAATCAGGGATTCGAGCGATGACGTCGAGCGCTTATAATCCCTAAGCGCGGGATCGTTTTTTGGCTTGCTTGCCTTCACTCGCACACCGGACACGACGGAGTGAGCTCGATGCCTCTTGGCCTTCAGAAACGGCATTTCTTTAAATCTAGAAATGTTTGACGCCCCCATCTCTACAGGTGAATCCTGTTCTCTTTTTCCGAATTAACTTTTAATCTATTTTCTTGTAAGCAATTTAAATCTATAAATATAATCTGTTTTCTTACTTTAATAAATTGATTTGTTCTTTAAATTTGGTTCATGCTTTCTTTCGTTAAGAATTTTATCATTGCCCCTAGACACCCGTCCCATATATATATATATATATATTAATAATAAAATATATCTAATTATAAGTTAAATAAATAAAAGCTTCAGCTTTGACGTCTTTGGACAATATATAAGTACAAAAGTGTAAGTAAATTGGAATTAATTCATTTAATATAGCCATAAAACTCTATGACCTTGGTAGAATAATCCTATTTCATTAAAATTCATGAGTAGGCGAAATTTACATGATATATATATTCACACACAACACACTCATTTTTTTTAAAAAAAATCTGCTTTTAAAAATCTTCAGAAAATATCTGCACAGCTTTTCTGCAACAAATTTTTTTTAAAATGTCAAATAATTTACAAATCCCTTACGCATGTCTCAGGTAAATTACATTGTCTCAAAGTGCATTTCTGTGTGAGATAATATATCTCAGTGAGACATATTTTGTTAGTATTAAAAACATTTTTCCATTATAGTTTCCCAGACATGTTAAACATTTATCTTGAAAGTGAAATTAGATACTACACCGTCAGAAAATATATTCCGGAAAAGCTTTTTGTATGACTGTGTATCATGTGAAGAGATTGGAAAGTTTTCCAGACAGTGAAACATAAATTACTAAATATTTATAAATATTTTTCATCAGAAGAAATCGAAGTAGAAAATTTTAATAGCGTGGAGTTTGCATTTTATAATTGCAAGCGTTAACTGATTCTGTAACAAATCAAATATTATTGCATGTTTTATTTTAAAGAAAGTTCAAAAGAGATTGAAAAGTTATGAATTATTGTGTAATAAACATAATTATAAAATGAAAATAAGGTCAATATTATATTTCTTTTCTATGTAAAAAATTACCTAAAAGAATTTGGATATTAAAAAAATAAGTAATATAAAAACAATCTTTTTACGTCAATTCCTACTTAAGCCAACAAAGGAAATTTTTATTTCAGTTACTTTTTACTAAATAGTTACAGTTAATATAAATTCGTGTATATATATGACATACTTACAATACTAAGTGACACAATAGAGAAAGTGATTTTAGTTGCAATTTTCTATTTTCATTTCTGTATATGGTGGTGGACTATTTTCTGTTTGTTTGCACTATGTATTCATTCATTAAATTTAATTGTTCTAATAAAATGTTATATTAAAAAAAAGAAATCGCATTCTTAAAAACTAGGTCACTCCAGAGGCATTGGGTGAACCCACAACCTTTGAATTAGAAGTCCAATGCGCTATCCATTCCGCTAAAGGGACACAACGAACGATTTTAATTTCTATTTCTGCTGTTAGACTTTTATTTTTGTTTGTTACTACACTCATGGACTAACAAAATAAGAGTACTAAGAAGGACTCGTCAGAATTAAACGAAATTTTACATACGTAATGACTACTGGGATATAAGAAAATGATCAGAAAATCAAAGAAAAAGGATCATTTATTTCAGAGAAAAAGGTAAAAGAACGGAGGATTTAATTCCCTGTTCAACCCCCTCTAGCGCGAATGCACGAAGCGATACGATCGGGCATTGAGGCATACAAGTTTTGTATGATGTCTTGAGACATTTCGATCCATATTTTCTGTAACCTTGCCTCTGGCTCGTCAAAATTCGTGGGATGCCCAACTATCTGTCCCAAATGATCGCAGATAAGCTCGATTGGAGACAAATCTGGGGACAGGGTAGGCCAAGGAAAGGTAGTAACATAACGCAGACAGTCTTGTAAAACCCTTGTCATGTGAGGCCGAGCATTGTCTTGTTGAAAAATGGCCCTGGGAGCCGTTGCATGAGCGGCAACACATGTGGCTGCAGGATGTCATGGACATACCGCTGGGCTAACATGGTGACACGGATCAATACTAGGGGTGACCGTGTATTGTAGGCAATGACACCCCATACTATCACACCAGCTGTGGGAGCGATGCATCGCTGTAAAGCAAAAGCATTTTGAGGCGTTCACCACGTTCTCCACACACGAACACGATTGTCATCACTGCTGAGATTGAATCTGGATTCTTCTCTAAAGACGACCTGGTTCCATGCCGCTGCAGTCCAGTTTCCTCGTGCACGGCACTACTCCAAATGGAGGCGTCGATGGATGGGCATCAAGGGCAGCACACGTAATAGGTGCCGCGATCCTAAATGTCCTTCAGCCAGGTGTCTTCGTATGTTTCGAGAAAACACAGGGGCCCCTAGTGAAGGTGCTACTAGTGCCTGGAATGCTGCCGATGAAGCAGTTGGATGTACGTGTGCATTTCTTAACATGTGGGGGTCTTCTCAACGACTGATCTGTCGAGGGTGTCTTGGGCCTGTTCTTCGTGTAAATGACACCTCTCGGACCCACTGGTCCCAACACCTCTCACATCACAATCAGTGCGGCTTAATTGACGAGCTACTCGCCTAGCTGACCACCCAGCTTCCATCAAGGCGATGATTCTCCCCCTCTCAAACTGCGACATATTGTCTTCGAAAACGGGGTAATGGCATGTCTACCTCAGCTCTTCCTTTGTAAACGATTCAACACACTCAAACAAGCTTTGGTTACCTTTTTTATAGTCCACGCAGAACGACGTTAAACGCCCTCTACTGGTTATTCGTAATGCGTAATCATGATTCACTTCTAATCATTTGCATATCTCCCCGACGTGTACTTTCATGCCAAGTTTCGTTACGATCCAGCATTTTTATTTTTTGGTGCAAAAATTCTTCGGTCCAGGAATGTATTTATTCATTTTTTAATTTAATTAATGAAATAATATTTGAAAACACTCTAGTAACATCTAGTGTCACCCACTACATGTTTTAAAAAAATGTGTTTGAACTTGAACGGAAGAACAGAAAATTTTTTATTAACGATTGAAAATTTGAACAAGATACATACGTACACACACACACACACACACACACACACACACACACACACACATATATATATATATATATATATATATATATATATATATATATATATATATATATATGGAACAAAAAATTCATTAATGGCCATCATAATCATTATAAACAAAACTTGTTGGATTCTAATAATCACATTTCTCAAAATATTAATAAACGTTACACTAAGAGTCCTGCTATACATGGAATTATTGATAATTTATCTTCTTATAATTTTGATAACTCTCAATCTTATAATAGTCTTAAGTTAAAATTCAATAAATGTAGAGATAATAGAAGTAAGACATGTACTATGTTAAATATGGATCAATATGATTGTGATTCTAAATTTAACCTTTGTAAAACCTTCAATTGTATTTATATTTTAAATTGTAAAGTATGTCAATATAAATATATAGGACAGACCTCCAATACTATTAACTTAAGGATTAATCAGCATAGACATGATGTTAAATTCTTTAATAATTCCAATAATTCTAATAAAATTGAACTTAGACACTTTTATATCCATGATTTCAAAAATGTCGAACTGTCTATCACACATTAAAATTTCTCCAATTACTAAGCACAGATTATGGTGGGAAAATCACTTTATTAGGAGTTTTAATACAATCTATCCATATGGCCTTAATGTTTTGTATTTTGCTAAAAATACTCTGCAAATAATGTTACAGAATAATAATAAAGAATTTTTTTATAATGCCAATAAATTAAACAATACTTCTAAAAGAAAATCTAGAAGTAATAGAACTAAAAGGAAAAATAGAGATAAAAATTCATTAAATGACAATATTAGAGTTCTTATTGATGATTTTGAAAAAAAACTTTAATATCAAGAAGATCAAATACTTCATGTTTGGTCTTAATTAACATGAAATTGCATTGTTATATGAATCCTTAAATAATGATTCCTTAAAGGTTTGTCATGCAGTACACATTATTAAAGACATTCTTAACTATCTAGTTAATAAATTCAATATTAATGTTGAGAAAATTAATGAACCTATTACAGAGTACTGCACTTTATTATTCATGAATAAAACTTTTGACAAAATTAATTTTCTAGTGTATTTAATAGACATTTGTCTCTTTTTCCAGTTAAAAAGGTTGTTGTAAAGAAAGCTTTTAAATATAACAAAACGATGGGCAGATTTATCTTTAATTACAACAATAGTTCGCCCTCTATTAATATAGAAGATTGTATATGTAATAAATATAATGATTTTATTGATGGTCATCATAAACATGTAGTTACTGGCAACTTAGATATAATCAATGATAATATTTTAAAAGATATAATGAGTAAAGGCACTAATTTTAGATTAAATGTTTCTAATAACAACAATACTGTTAAAAAACAAATTTTTAAAGATATAGATAATTTTATAACAAAATCTGCAATTAAATTTGGACTACCTATTGAGGCATTTGAAGAGTATAAGTACAATATTTTAAAAGACCTTATGAATTTTAGCTACCATTCTCAATATGAAACTACTTTTAAAGATATAAAACAGAAAATTTATGAATTACAAAAGAATTTTATCATAGTTTACATTGATAAAGTACCTGGTAACTATGCTGTGATTTGTAAGTATTTTTATTATAATATTCTTTATGATCACTTTCTTAATAAATAATAATATGATCACTTTCTTAGATTTGTCACATAATGAAATTAGTAATCGTATTATTGCTATTTCTAAAAAATTAGGTTATTGTATTCCTAAAATTAAGTATCCATATATTTTTTAACTCCAAAATTCCATAAAAGTCCGGTTAAATTTAGAACTGTGACAAATGGTTTTAGAACATATATTACTACTGCAGGCAAATTACTTCATAATATTATACAAAACTTTATTAATCAGCAATGTAATAAAGCTATAATTAAAAATAGTAAAGAGATTATAGATTTTTTTAATGATAAAAATATTTATTCAGTTCATAGTTATGACTTTGAAGATCTTTTCAATTCCATTGATTTATATGATATTATTAAAGTAATTTTAGAAAACCACAGTATGTATAACCTTAATATTAATTTTAACAAATTTAAAACTCTCATAGATTTTGTCTTAAAAGAAAATTATATCAGTTTTTTTTAATGGTTCTTTATATAAACAAGAGAAAGGACTCCCACAAGGGGGCCCAGCTAGTAATAGTTTGGCTAATCTTTATTTACATTTTTATGAATATAGTTATGTTATTAATAATGACTACTACATTTTTAGATATATTGATGATTTAATTATTTTTGGTAAAAATGATAATTTAAATCCTATTATTAATTTCTATCCGTCCTACTTAAACTTAGTTAAAATTAATAACAATCCAATCAAAACAAATTACCTAGATGTATCACTGTATATTAAGGATTTGAAACTACATTTTAATATTTATGATAAAAGAGATGCCTTTAATTTTAATATCATCAAAGTGCCTTACTGGAATTCTAATTTATCAATATCTATATATAGAAATACTATTTTTAACTATATTTATCGCAATAAAGTATTAGTTAGCGATAAAGCTAATATTTTTTAAATCTTAAATTTTTTTTTTAATCACTGTATTGAACATGGATACCCTGCTAATTTTCTTTGTAATTATATTTATAATAGTTTTTTATGATACAATTTGTATTAATGTAATTATTTACTGTTATTATGTTTTGTAATGTTTTTTTTAAATTTAGACAATATCTAATTTATCCTACAATTATTATATATATGGCGCCACATGTTTTTTTTAAAAAAAATTCTTAATATATATATTTTTCTGAGTTTCTTTATATTTTACGCTAATTTTATGATATTTATTTTATGATTTTTTAAAAAGTATATATATATATATATATATATTTCTTATTATCGTATATCGTATCGCAATTAATCGTTTCTTATATCGTATCACAATTAACTTTATGCGGTTCTGCCCTCCCTATTTGGCGGGAACACGATACTGCACTCCTGGCCATCGTTATAAATACGTTTTAGTAGGTTATGTTTATGTTCATATGTTCTTTAGTTTAATGATTTAATATTTAAATTCTACACATATATATAACTCTTTCCTTTCCTCTTGGTACATAGTATGAGAAATTACAGGTGAAGGTTGGCGCCGCAAAACTTGTTTAAACCTGCAATCCTGGTTCCTAAGGCCAGGAATTTGTCTTTATACTATGTGCCTCCTTCCTACTTTTAGTTATCTTAGGTATATAACTATATGATTATTTTTATATTTTTGTTTATGTATATGTATATGTGTGTATAAATTTATATATATGTGTATGTATATGTATATGATTATATATTGAAAAAATTATTTTATATTTGATTATATATATATATATATATATATATATAATAGTAGAAATTGAAACTAAATTGCTGTCATCGTTGTTATTAGTTCAGAAGAAGTGCAAAAAACGGTTTTCCACACTATTGGAGGATGTGTAGTAGTAGCACTTACTAATAAATTCAAAAATTTAAAAGATAATATGATAAATGCTTTTTTTTCACAATTTCATTGAAATACGGTTGTTTTAAGGAAAGAAAAAAAAACCTTAACATTTTTGATCAGCATATGCTTGTGAGTAAATGTTTTCTGCTATCAACTTTAAAATCAAAATATCGTCCAAAACTAGCTGATTTACATATAAAACAATGTAATTTTGTTAGCACTTTCTAGAGCTAATCCTAAGCTTGGTTAAAAACAAGTCATATAAAAAAAATGTCAATTCCTACTTCGATCAACAAAGAAAATATTATTTTAGCTACTTTTTATTAAATAGTTGCTATTAATATAAAGATGTATATACATATGACAGAATCACAACATTAAGTGGTAATTAAATTGTATTAATTATCATTAAAGTATCGTATTTTCATCCAAAACAATTATGTATGTAAAATTTCGTTACAACTGAATGCTTGTGAGAAAAAAAACTTTTCAAGTTTTGACACAAGTCGCCAAAGTGGCTGTATTTGTAATTCTTTAAATAATTAGTTTTAATCAATTAATTTTTTAATTATAATTAAATTATTGTGTTATCCTCCAAAATAATCATGTATATAAAATTTGCGCTCACTTGAGCGCTTTTAAATGTTTTTTTTATTAACGATTGAAAATTTCACCAAGATAAATAAATAAATAAACAAACAAATAAATAAATATATAGAGAGTGTGACCTAATGGTAGGAATTGAAAAAAAGAAGAAAACAGAATTATATGTTATAAGTTATTCTTTTTTTATAACTTACGTAACTAATTGACCCTGTCAAAAGTTTATCAACAGTAAAATTTAAGTTCGTATTCTTGTCGGATTTGTTTTGTTTTTAAATTTCTACTACTTAGGCTTGGGTTAAAAAACGTGCTATTTACGCAAAGATCCCGTCATAATCTTACTTTTTTTTCACCTTTACATGTTTTTTTTGTTCGTTGAAAAAGCTGGAAGTGACACGCATAATTTTTTTTTTATCAAACAGGGCCACTCTCTTCTCAAAAAAGTTGGTCATCATTGTTCTAAATCGTTCAATAGTAAGCTCAGGCAGACGAAGTCTCTCTCTCAGCGCAGTCAACAAATGTAGCTGAATTCTCTTCTGAACTGGCATGACCTTTGTTTTGAAGGTCATTTATATTGCTTCACAGAAATTTTCAATAGAGGCAATCCCAGAGATTTCTCGACGATTCCTTAATGATGCGATACTTAATGCCCAATTTGTTTCCAAGGGAGATAAAGTCCCAATCTGGTTACCATGGTCAGATCTTCTATGATTCCCTTAATGTTATTCAAGTTCATTGTAGAAAGTGACCTTCGCGCCTACAAAATTTAGTTTTTCCACAATGAAAGGGTTGCCGCAGGGAAAACAACATGCTTGGAACGTTTTAATATAAAAATCAGAATATACACTAAATAAAATCAAACAAACTTTTTAAAATTTCTACAATAATAGGGAGAGCGAGTGTGAGAATCATTTTTACTCTTAGATTTAAAAATCTATTAACACTTTGCTGTAAATTTCTTCGATGTTAGCAGGATAAGCCTCACACAAATATGTCTATCCAACGTTAAATATAACTGCTTCAAAGCAATGAAATATCTTATTTACTATCTTCCTAAAATCGGATAAAAAGGGTTTAAGAGCTCTCATATATATTTCGCTTTTTCTATCGCATCTTGGCTTTAAACCTTGAAACGAATATCCCCTCTCAGTGCATATTGGAAGCTTATAGCATCCAACAAGACAGAAGTATATAAAAGTGTTCTTTTCTAAGAATTTTTCTTTTTATTCGATTCCGTATCATTTTTATGAAAATCCTAAGTGGAAAGGCTTGTCTACAACACGCAGTGGACTCCGGAATACAACAGATGGTGGAATCCTCCCTGGGCCGACGCGAGCGATTCCCTCGAGTGTTGCGTACATAAATATACCTTTCCCTAGGTGCATTTACATCGACTGTTACTTTTGGTTTGTGAAAAATCCTCTTCCCTCGTATTTTTGCGAGTTTTCTTTAAAACAGGCCTAGGTAGTAAGAAAGAGGAATAGGAAATTTCTGTTCAGGATGGAGATGGTAAACAATGTGATAACATTTTCATTAAAATTGATACACACAAACAAAAAAATGTGTATTGCTCATAAAATAAATACAAAACTTGCTTTTGAGAAAGATTTAAAATATTTTTTTAAATGCTGAATGCAGCATTCTTGTCTAAAGTTAAACTTTTGAGCTTTCGAATATTTAAATGATTTTCAGATGCCTTGATATTAATTACACATTGGCCTTATGCTTTGAAAAACTCCTTAAAATCCGGATTTGAACCTACGCTTTCCGGTACTCATCCGGGACTTTAACATGACATAATTGACTCAACAACACCTATTTATAAAATCTCATCCTATTTTCTTAGATATTCAGAAATTATACATATTTTTGATTTTTAAATAACATTATTTCCATTACTAGTCATTTGTTTGCTACAAATTAAAATATCAAATATTTAAATTTCTAACGATATTGTTCCGAATATAGTCCAATCTATGTATAAACCTAGAATACGTTTTTCAAAAAAATTTATCTAAAATTCGAGACCTGTACGTAAACCAAAAGGAAAAAGAAATTTCCTGTCATTTTCAAATATACCGGTATGAGGGCGAAATTTTACCAAAACGGTAAAATGGATGAAATATTTTCCAATCAAATTCATGTAAGGAAAGGTGCAAACACATTGATATATTAATTTCTGATAATCCTATTCAAAGCTAACACATTGTTTCCACCATTATTTGTTATTTTGTTTATTACCTGTGCTACTCTTACTTTGCGCGCCATTATTTTGCTCGGAAATGTAGGAAGAAAAGTGCGTGTGCAGCAAGTAATAGTCAACTTACATAATATTTCATGCCTTGGAAGGAAAACTGCATTCATATATCCCAATATATATATATATATATATATATATAAGTGAATGTAAATTTTAAGAACTATTCAAAAACACATTGAATTACGACGCTAACTCTCAAGGATTTATGAAACTCTCCCTCACCTTTTAGAATAAAAGTTCCATCCAAAATACCACAAAAATTCAGAGATTAATACTTTCTAAACACGACTAGCTGAAAATGTTAAATAAATAATTGATGTCCTTTCTAAACTATGTTTTCCAGAGATAAACACGCGTGTGTAATACATACCCCTTACATTAAATTTAACCCCTTGACTGATTTACCCGTACATCGTACCGGTTACCGAAAGTTGGCCATAACTGGTTTGCCCGTACGCTGTGAGGGAAGGGCACTTATATTTTCTACGTTCTATCTTTGACTTGCGCATATTTTTTATTCTTATAGTGAAATTATTAGTACTAGAGTGGTTTTAAGAGATATAGCTTGTACTTGGAACTGAAATACTTCTCATTCGGAATTTTCTATGGGTGAAGACGGAATTTTTATTGAAAACTAGATTTTAGATTTTTGAAAATATTCGAAACAGAACAGGGATTGGCAAGGCAATGTGAAATTTATTACTTGAGAAGAAATGAAAATGGAAAGATAATCCAAAAAAGCCGATATTACCTCCGTCCCGATTGCAATGTAAGATTTAGTATTACATTGTAATGTAGTATCTGCATGTATATATGCTTAGCAGTGGCGCACACAGTAATTTTTCAAGGGGGTCCGGGGTTGAAAGTTCACCATTCTTGTACCATGCTCCTTTTGATTTTCTCTTTTTTCGGGAACAAAACACAGTAAAAAACTAATTATTGAATAAATAATTAGCATTAATTAATAAAATTAATCATTAATAACAAATACTTAATTAAATTTTACGTACTATGTACTTAGAATTATAATCAATCGGAAAAAAAATTAAGAGCTTTAGGGGGTCTGGACCCCCACGACCCCCCTTGTGTGCACCACTGATGCTTAGTGTTACATTACAGTGTGTGTGCGCATATATATATGCACACACATACAAAATCCTCAACCGTTTAAAAATAGGTACAAACGCGAAATTTTTTGTACCTATGAGAGAAACTCTCTTTTAAGATATATATGAAGCATTCTTCACAGTATGTAGAGTGCACTTATTTTATGCAAACATCAAGGGATTTTTGTATTCCACATTTAAAAAATAAAAAATAGTGTGTAAGCTTTAAAATTGAAAATTAAAGTATTTTTTTTTTCTATCATCGCATTTTGTTAAGTATTATGTATAAAATAGTATGCAATAAGAAATGGGCTCTTTTTTTGAACATTTTGGGCAAAAACGTTGACTGCTTAAGGAGTTAAAAAAGCTTTCTAATTCTCTGTGTATACATGGAAAAATACGAAATTTTCTTCTTACCTCTTTATTTTTTTTAAATGTATATACATTTACTGAGGTTATATTTATATGGACATCCATTTCGAAATTATTCCTTATATTAAAGCCCACTACTATCATTCAATTAAATAATTAGAATTTAATCATAGATTTCAAAGGTTGCTATGACTCAAGTTTCACTTTCTTCGATTCTGAGTGGACGACAGTTAGCCGTAGACAAGCATTTGATCGATTGGAGTTTCATTATCTGTACGGTCTTGTATCTCATAATCAAGCTCCGTAAGACAATACAGATCACATCATTAAATGATACAGTTACGAGAGTGAAGTTTCACATTAGGAAATAGACAATGTGTTGCTTTTCCGGAGGAAGATTTAAATTAATTCCCATTGTAAGAGGTACATTTGATAGATTAAATGGGAATGAAATTGATTTAGTTACTATGCTCAGAATTGATGTGAATAAGTATTAAAGTAACTTATTTCTAATAGTTATCCTTTTACTTAACCAACATGGCATTATTAATTTTATCTCTTTATAATCAATAGGTAAATATTCTGAGACTTGCAGCGTAATTTATTTTTTTATACATCCAAATTTAAATTTTTGAGGTTTTTATGAGTTTGGATATTTTCATTTTAGCCTTTCAAGCTACAATTGAGAGAATTTGGGAAGTTCGCACCATCAAACTAATTTAACCCCACTTTTAAGTCCTAAGTCCGAGGCTCCACTTGCACATATTAGAAATGAAATTCGAAGAATATCATATCGGAAGTGAGATTTGGACTTTGGATTCTCAATTCTTTAACGAGCGATTTCTTTTAATAATCATTCTACCATTTATGCAATGAGAGAATTGAGCAATAACATTCAAAATCGCAAAATACAAATATTAGATTGATTTTAAAGTAAATCCATTTTTTTATGATTCATATATGTTACGATTCGAAGTAAACACATCAAGCACTTTTAGGGAAAATCAGTTTTTTATTCAGCCAGCCATCCAACACATCTTCGCAGGGAGACAAACCAACGTCAACTGTCCCAAACTTTAAGTGAATTCTTTTTATTTAAAGAGCTGTGCTAAATCTTTCCTTTTTAGTTTAGGTTTCGATTGGAGAGCAAAGCGTGGAGACGTACATGTGAAGACTATAAAAATTAATGAACTTGAATCTTATATTTGGATTCTTTTCTAAGAAATTATTAACTGTTTAAGATTTAAATGTGTGTGATGGGTAAATAGATAGAAAAAAGAATTTTGCTTAGGTTATAAATTAGTTACCCTTACATTTATAAAAAATAATTAAAATCTTCGAACAATTTAAATTTGTTTGGAAAAAATAGTTGAAAAAAAAACAGTAACTGAGAAAAAAAGTGCATTTTAAGTATACTTTTAATTAAGAATATTTTTGTTTGATTATTTGATATGCTTCGCCCTTCGAAGCTACACTAAGTATAAAAGCAACGATCCTCGCAATTCGGAACCATGGTCAAGTAATGAGGATAATTCTTGAACTGTCACTCCACTCTTTAAACTCCCGCACTACGTTAATGAAGAAGTATTTTACATAGATAGAGCTTTCTATTATATAATTTTAACTTAATATGTAACGTCTTAATACACTTTCTGAAATGAAAAAAAAAACATAATTTTGTGTGTCACAACATTTGTAAAAATTATTATGTTGTAATTTCAATTTGTTTTATTATGAGAACAAACACCTAAGAGAAATAGGGAAAAATTCGTACCATAAATGAAAGTAAACTTCAAATGGGGATTTTTATTCTTTTGCGCATGAGCAGGATTGATTTATTGATTAATTATTCACATTTCCCTTTAAAATTACACGATAGTTATAGGCGACGAAAACCTCGTAATTTTAATTGCAAACGGCACTTGAGTAGACACCATAATCTCTAAATTTCCAGACCATATCAACATCAAGTTTTTAGGGCTCAAAAGATTCAGTGTAATTTATTCCCTCGGCACAGAGGGTCTTAGAATCACAAAGACTAGACAGAAATAATGCTGGCTCCAAGTTTGTCATCATAACCACCTAGCTACCAGGACGCCATCAATTTGAGGACTGCTGTAAAATGTTTCAAGAGACACCATGAATTATATTAAGACAACATTCTTAATCTAATTGTTCGTCCAAATGCAGGTGCACTAGATGATTCCACCTTTCCACAAAACGACGATGCTGGACGATTGCTAGAAAATTACCTTCATAAAGAAACTTGTACGCTTTGGATAGCTGCCCAGTTATCTGGATTTAATCTTATTCAGTCTAGCTCAAATGCTTTAAAGTATCCGACTATGTTCGGAACCGTTATTTAAAAAAAGCGTATAAATGGATAATTTTCGTGATATTTAGTGTCACTCAGATCAGAATACATACATAAAATTGTTTGAAGGACATTTTGATAAAAAAAATTATTTAAATATAATATTTTGGCAAAAAATTAACTTAGAATAATCTTTTTTCCAAATGTTCTCCTTTTGCGAAAAATACTTCTATTATAATAATATTTTGGCTGTATATAGCTCAGGCCTCTCTACAGAGGCTCAACTAGAATATTTGAAAAATTCACATATTTTCTGAGTTGCTACCAATTAAAATAATTATTGGCGTTTTTTCTTAAAATTGCTCCCCTCTGTTGTCGTAAAATATGAATAAACCCACTTCTAAGTTATATATTTAAAAAATTCTAGTTGAGCCTCTGCACAGAGGTCTGAGCTATATACAGGCAAAATATTATTATAACAGAAGAATTTTTCACAAAAGGAGAACATTTGGAAAAATAATTTTCTAAGTTAATTTTTTGCCAAAATATTATATTTAAATAATTTTTTTTTATCGAAATGTACTTAAAACAATTTAATGCATATATTCTAATCTGAGTGACACTAAATATCATGAAAACTATCCGTTTATACGCTTTTGCAAAATCGCGGTTCCGAACGTAGTCGGATACCTTAAAGAAAGTATTATGATATTTAGCTTACTTCTTGCAACTCTTTATGCTTTTTAAAATGCTTTGACAAAGCATTGACTATGTGGTCAATTGAATAAACAACATTATTTTGTGCATTTTACATAGCTACTATGTTTGATAACAGCTAGAGAAAATTATATTCCATGATGAAATTGGCCATTCATAGAACTCGAATATTATGTATTTATTTTTTCCTTTTGTGCTTTCATTTTGTGTATTTTTAAAACGGAAAATAAGCTTATTGTTTGTTTGGTTTTTTTTATCAGATTTGTGAAGATCTGTTTCATTAATGATTTTGCTGAATTCCATGTAATAAAAATATTCCAATCACAATTTTGGGACTTTTTTCAAAATTTTTTATCAATTCTTACTCATTATGAGACGAAGTTGTATTACTTTTAAGCCTACGAAAAATACCTTCAAAATAAAGTAATTTCGTGGTGTCGTATTATTTCCTATTTAAAAAATCCACCATTTACACAAAATATATTATCGTGTTAATATGTAAAACACAAATGCATTTATTCCACGTTTTATTTGTACTCTTGATATTTTAATTCGAATTGATCCAAAAAAAAAAAGTTGCAGCAGTTGATTCTGGATATTTTTCGTGTATCTTCGTTCGACCTGAAGTAGCTCCATATTTCCAACAGAAAAAAAAATGTCAAGATTAGAAAGCGTGCATGCTGAGAGAAAGCATGGGTTCTCTTACAATCACCATGTTAAGCATCATCCAGTGCTGTCAGCACTTGGGAACATCGTGATTCAAATACATGGAAATAATTCCTCACGGTGCCACATATTACGATGTTCCTATTAAGCAACTTGTCATTGGAAGTTCAATAAAGGAAATTAAGAGAATAATTAGTTATTTGTTCCACAAAATTTAAGTTGCAATGAAAAATAATTTAAAATAGCAAAATTGCCGAAGATTTTCGACAGGACGAGGGAAATTGTTTCATACTTCTTAGTGCAAATTCAGATAATAGAAATAGACTTTAGGTAAAAAAAAAAAAATTATATTTTATTCCATATAATGTTTCACTCTCTGTAATGGCAAATGGATGGTTTATATTGCATCATAATGCATTTGCGATTACAGAGTAGAGCGTTTTATGAATATTGCGTTACTAGAAAGTGAAAACCTACGTACTGAGGAATTAAGAATTTTTTTTAAAAAAAACTTGTAATAAATGTGTAAATATGTCTCAAAATTATATTTATGAATTTATGTTAAGATAACTATATGAACTTAAGAGTAATGACAAGTTCTGTAGAGCGCATTTTTACAGCTGAATGCTAAGTAAAAGGGTACTGTACTTCTATGTCTAAATTCCACTTCACTTTTATCGGTTGAACCTAATATTATTTTTTCCATCACAATCCATTTGCAGTAAACATGCACACCCCAAGTTTCCTCCGGGAAGGTGTTCGTGGAAGTGGTACTACATTCATGGCGTCCATACAGCCCGCAAGTCCGGGTTGATGTTTGCTCTAATCAATATCTCGCGGAAGCTCTCACACAATCAAGGAAATGTCTTTATTGTGTTAAAGGGTGGTTAGGGGGATTCGCGGCCTCACCCCTGGGGGCTAGTTACGGAGGTTTTGCTTTGTTGACTTTTCGCTGGGGAATGGCGCGGCTACTTACTTGTCGCCCTGATTGAAATGAGCAAGGGTTTCGTGTTCGGGCCCCGTGTAATTGTGTGATGCGATTAGGGTGGTGTGTTGCTGCAAGTGCCAGAAGGGTGTGCCTTGAAATTTTAGAGGGTGAGAAATGTATCATTTTGGGAGGTAACTTGCGATGAGATTTGGGTTTCAAATATTATTGATTTTGAAAGAAGTTTGAGTGCCAGCAATAAATTAGCTGCAATTTTCTTGTCTAACCTATGGATATGAGTAACATTTTTACGTTATTGGTTATAAAATAAACTCGAATGTATTGAAAGCCATCTGTGTCTTACTTGTAGGTTTCAGTGTGTGTGTATTTGAAACTTTTTTTAGAAACAAAACAGTTTTTCTTAAATTAGCATGTTATTTGAAAACTTTTAGTAATGTTTACTTTCCATTTTTTTGGAGTTTCCTCTTTCCACAAGCCACTTTTACCAGTGAATTTTAGTGACTACTTTTTTACTAGTAGTTTTACTAGTACTAGTAGTTACTAGTAGTTTTACTTTTTTACTACTTACTTTCAATTTCAGGAACTTTATAAATGTACGATGTATTTTTTAAAGAAAACACTTATAGCTAACAAGCATCGCTTGATAGATGTACATTTAGAATCATACATTTTTAAATCCAAAACTTACATCAAATTATTAAAATAAAAATATAATTTGTCATTTTTAAAACTAATTCCCATTCACAAACATTCACATGAAAGAAAATGAAAAATTGAATTTTATTTAAAGTTTTAAGAGTTAATTAACATAATAATCACAGGGAGAAATCTATTTTTTTTTTTGTCTTTCAACAAAGAAACAACGGTTGAAATTGTAAACGTGTATTTTTGTAACAGTTAAATGCAAAATTAGGAAAATAAATGTTACTTCTGATGTTAGTGAGTAAATATTAACATCGCACTGCTTAGCTACACGAAGGCTTTTGGACACGGAACTCGTAATTTTGGACCATGGCCGTGACGAGGAAGACACTTGAGCTGGCACCCCTCTCCTAACTATCACATCAATGGGAGGACATTTGAGCTCTCTACAGATTTAACGTGCATCGCTCCCTTACACGGCGGGTCTTTAGTGGTACTGGGCTCGAACTCGTGATAAGCCATCCCCGATCCAGATACCTTGACCACTAGGCTACCGCGGCCACACATTAAATGTTAGAGTAAAACGATTAGAGTTCAGCTCAGTTTTAAAGAAATATAGTGTATTCTTTCCATTTTAAGTTAAATTATAGTTTTTGTATATTGTGGTTAAAACATAAAGTGGCAATTAGGATTGTATTTTTATAGCTAACTGACAAAAAATCATGTACACTAGCATTAATAATTTAGTATACTTGCATACTTTGAAACGTGGTACATATACAAATTTTTATCGTGCATGAACGGGACCCATGTATGACAACTCCTACAAGAAATTTAAGTTTTTCAGTACCTGCAAGTAGCGTTTCTTGTTGTGAATTGTGTACATAAATAAATGAATTGGCAATTAGGTAATTTTAGAATGAGCTCAACAAACATCATTTAAATTACTTTTCATGGAAAAAGATTATCGGAAAGCTTAGAAAAGGCTAAGAAAGTTGGGGGGATATTCTAAAATCGACACGGTATTGTGTTTACCGGTTTCGGGCCTCTTTTCAAAAATTCAATGAAATGTGGAGCAGGCACAATTCAAGAACTTATCATTGCGGTCGTGGACAACAGCTAAGTTGAATGGTCAGATCATGCTGACCAAGTGGGGAAGGTATTTAGGGATGCAACAGATACTCAGATGTAGCGGATAATTTTCTTCAGGCATTCATTGCCAGGGGAATTTTCCTCCCAAACCCCATTGTATGGGTCCCATTAACAAAAAAGCAACGTAGTGCCCGCTTATATTGATAGTGACTGTATTGAAATTATATGCAAAAAGAGACCGGACATGTATAGTTTTTGAGCATATTCAGTTTAACGCTTGATTTTAAACACTAATTAATCTAGAATTCTAACACGTATTGGTCATAAAACTTCCACAAAAGGAAGTTAAATGGTTCTTATAGTGGAAAATCATGAATAGGCAAAGTAGTAAATGCCCTGCTACTACATTCAATGCCAACTTCTATGTGATGTCAATATTTCCTGTGCAACATGTTATTACTTTTTAAGCAAATTTTTGAATGAGTTTCCTTTAAAGTTGTAGCATATTGAGTTAGTTAAAAGTCTAACGCAAAGAAAATAATTCCAGATTTCCAATGTTTATGCAATCTCCTTTTTCTCTTATTCAGGAAGTGACAAGTTGGTCAGTTGAAATGTGCATAGCATAATGTCTCTAAATTCACTGTTGTTGCTGTTCTTGCTAATGCCACCTGTCTGACGTAGTCAAATCGAGATCCATGAAATTCATCATGGCAAGGGGCTAGATGTACGCCAGTCGTTGGTCGTCACTTTTATCAAATTCATTGATATTAGGCTAACTAGATAAATACTTAAAAGGCATATAGACATTGCCATGCAATGGATTCCATCACTTTGAGGCATTGTTGTGAATGAAAATACTGATTGTTTAGCATAGAAGGGGACAAAAATCATTCAAATCTCTAGTAATCGAGTTCCTTTCTATAGTGCCAAATGAATTATAAAAATTCTCTCACAGAACATTTCTGGTTGAAATTTTCTCAACGAGAAGAATAAACAAAAATTGTTGTTTAGCAAACTTCTTGATGTACCAAAATGACAATGAGATAGAGCTGCGACTGATTTTTTAATTGAATGCGACTGATTTTGTCACAAGCCATGACTGCTTATCCAAGGACTTAAAAACAATATGCGTTTCCTAGAGCCTCCATGTAAACTGTGCAACTCCAACTAAGAAATTGACGCCATTCATTTGGCATGCTGCCGTGCACTCTTATATATATATATATATATATATATATATATACAAAATATATATATAACAAAAAAACCAACGCATCAAGAAGGAGTTGCCCGATTATAATGAAAATTGGTATGCAAAGACATTTCAACCAAACATGCAAATAATTAAAATTTGGTGTCCAACGAATGAATAGCGGGAGCTACAGCGCGTCGGAACAGCGCACTCAGCAGATGTCTATAAGATGCGATTCTCAATCTGATGGTGAAAATTTTCTGCTGCATTGAGATATAGGATACTTTAAAACAACTGAAAAAAATTCCTCGGCACAGGATTCGAGCTCCTTACGAGGGATTGTCGGAGTTTGAAAGAGGTCGTATCATTGGACTGAAAGACGGAAGTTGGGAAAATCGGAGAATGTCTCGTCATATGGGTCGAGGCGATGCGGCCATCAGAAGAGGCTGGCAAAAATGGGTGGACATTGGCTGATTTCAGCGTCAAGATGGTAGCGGTTGACCTAGAGTCACAGCAGATCAGGAGGACAGATTGATTGTTTGATCAGCTGTCACAGAGCTTGATTCATCGTTATCAACCATCACACGTACGATCTGCCCACGAGTATCCCCCATAACCATTCACAGATGGCTGATAGACCGAAATTTACGCTCGTAGCGATCACTATACCACCTACCATTCACGCCTGCACACTTTTGAGCTAGATTACAATGGTGCTTGAATCGAACAGGGAGGAATCCTGCCGACTGGGGACATATAGTATTTAGCGACGAATCCTGCTTTGATCTGTGTCCGGACGATCTTCAAAGACGTGTCTGGAGACACCCAAGGTAGCGTGCTGATACTGCTCTCATTATTCCAAGCCACGCAGGTCTTCAACGTAGAGTTATGGTCTGGTGTGCCATTCCTTTTGAAGTCGGACAACTCTTGTCATCATTAGAGACACACTTACAGAACATCGGTACGTTAACGGCATTCTGAGAACTGTTTTGCTACCATTCTTTTTGCAGTACTCTAGCCTTATTTTCCAGCAAGATAATGTCAAACCACATACCACACGTGTTGCTATGAACTGTCTTACAACACTTCAAATAATTCCTTGGCCAGCCAGATCTCCAGATATCTCTCCAATAGAGCATGTCTCGGATATGATGCAAAGACGACTGCATCTACCAGGGAATGTTGATGAACTAGCCCTACAATAGGGGCAAATTTAGAAAGAAATACCGCAGGAGACCATCAGGGTGCTTTATCACTTTATGCCACGTCGTGTGGCAGCTTGCATCCAGGATAGACGTGGATCAACTCCTTATTGAGCTCGTTACTTTGTAAGTATGTAACTCTAAAAAAAATAATTCAATTTTTCTAAAATTATATTCGTTTTTTATTCTGTAAGTAATCTTTCTATCCATCAATTTTTGGTCTCTGTCGGACTACTCCTTCTTGGTGAGTCGTTTTTTTGTTATATATATATATATATATATATATATATATATATATATATATATATATATATATATATATATATATATATATATATATATATATATATATATATATATATATATATATATATATATATATATATATATATATATATGATGAATTCCCAGCCCTTTATGTGTCAGTTGATGTGCACTTCTTACCAGGAGAACTCAATCCATTTCCCGTATAAGTACTTTGACTTCTACTTCGGCGGACTTAATGAAAACACATGAACGAACGACTCACTCGCTGTTGAACAACGCTTTAATCGGACTTGTCTCTGTTATGGCTTGGAGTACGGATTGTTTTGCTGAACATTGGAGTAACATATGATGTGATGAACGGCTGCACTTCACACATTTCTACTGTCAATCTTTAAAAATTACCCCAATACATTATATATATATATATACATTACGCGTAATGGATCCTGCTCGATAAGGCTTCCTTTACTGTTGGTCATATCTGTATTTTGATGTTTTTATGGTTGGATTGATGATCTTTTTGCTGATGATACTCCATTTTTACATATATATATATATATATCATATTTTGGAGAAATTCTTGGATTGACAGGAGAAATGCAACGGGCAGCCGTTTGTCCTATTATATTTTATTTCAATATTCAGTAAAGAAGTCTGCACTCCAAGCCATGACAAAAACGAAAGCTCTTTCAGCGTTGATCAGCAGCGAGTGAGTCCTTAGAACACGTGTCTTCTTTAAGTCCAGCGAAAGTAGAAGTCAAAGTTCCTATGCGGGAGGGGGGTTGAGTTGACCTGGTAGGAAGTTTACCCTAACTGACACTTGTGAGGCTGGGGATTCATCACACACACACACACACACACACACACATATATATATATATATATATATATATATATATATATATATATATATATATATATCACTTATTAACACTTAGACACTCAAACAGCCCATACATAGAAAACACATCGTCCAAAAAAAGACACACGTGCGTTTACATGAAGAGGACAAGAAGAGAGACAAATTTTTTAAGAGAACTTTGGCTTTAAAATGAAACATAGACTGGAAGTTCAAAAACTCACATGTATTCCTAGGACGTGTCTACTGATTGGTCCAGACAATCGGATGAGGCGTATTACGCAATTCTTAATTTAAATGCACCGTGGTTTTAATTTCAGATACAAAGTTGCGACTATCTGCGGGTAATTAACTGTTACTTATTAACTCGAAGTCATGAAGGTCAGGACCAATACAAATTAAAAAACTTTTAAGTTAAAATTATTATTACACACACACAGACGTATGTACACACACACACATAATTTTGTGTGTGTCACACATGTGTGTCACACACACACACATATATATATATATATATGAAGAGAGAGAGGTGGGGGAAGTGTGTTTTTCAATTGAGTTACCCTAAATATTATGCAAGTTACAATGAAACGATCATAAATCCCTGGGCATATTTTTAACAGCCAATAGCAGTACTTTCTCTCGTAGCATGACAAACTCCACCTTCGTCACTTCACTTCACAGTCCATCCATATATAGGATCGAAGGTTACTGCGGAACCCATAAACCCGAAGACCAATCGCAACTTATTCGGAGCTTAAATAACGATCATAAGACTTTTGTATAATTTTAATGCTGGTAAATTAAAAAAAAATGATGGAAAAGGAAAAAGAATAGAACAGATATACATAAAAATATAAATGCAGAAATACTTCTTAAGATCCTACTCTCTATCAATACCTTCTTTCCCTTATCTTAGCTGTTTGAAACAATTAAAAGTCTTGCAATCTAAGAAATAAATCTAAATAATTCACTTTTTTCATTTAAATCGGAATTTAAAAGTAATGAGAAAAGATCTTATATTTCCTTAGATAGCAATTAAAATTCGAGATCATTTCAATTTGATTCTCCCTAGAAATAAAATGCGCGAGCCACTTTCCCCTGCACCTAAAACCAATTGAATATTTCACACAATTCCACAGAGAGAGAAAAGAGGAAAAAAGTCAAGGAATGAAAATTACATTCTTAATTCGCTCAATATTATAAAAGGTGAGGAATTCTACGATATAAATTGAAAAAGAAGTAATGCAGCGGTAATTTTCTCTGTGATTGAGAGCAAACCATAATAGGATTAATGCGGAAACATTCCTTCGCCTGGATGCAGGAACCATTTTTCCCGATATTATCTTCATAATTGTTTCAACAGTGAAATCATTAACGCTTCCGTAAAGAATGGGATTAAAAAAATGGCGTAAAAATGGCGGGAGAAATATTGATTTTAATTTAAATGTTATCCCCTAATCGAAAATTCTCCGTTTTGTTTGGAATATTTTCTGATGAGAATAAATAAACCGAAAAGAATTCTTTTTAGAATTAGAATGTTTTCTTTTGATTTATTTCGAGAGAAATAGAATCGGCTAGTAGAGTCAAAAAGAGAATCGATTTATTGATTACCGTACCTATTATTCTTGTAATTTTTGAAATATAAGTTTCAGCTTTCGCAGTTTTCCTATTTAAATGTTTCGCTTTACATTAAACGATGGATAATTCATTCCATCGAAATTATGATTCATGCATTATCAGGCGCAGATGTTTTGAGATTTTAAAATATATATTCAATTTTATATATATTTCTTTTAACGTGTTTTAAATCCTTAAGTAATTATTCATTATGGATAAGAGAATTTTGGATGTTTACTTACCGAAGTTTCAAATATTTACACGGTATCCTTTTACGCTATAATTTAAAATTATTCAGCCACCTTTATCTTACGTAATTTAATTACGTGGTTAAAATGCAGTTAAGTTTATTTTATAATTTAAAGAAAGAGTATCATCTTAAATTCAAACGATAATTTGTTTAGAGCTAGTAACGGGTTATTTCAGGGGTTTTCTCTTGCAGTAAACTTGGAATTTTCTTTGATGTTATTCCAAGTCTTAACTGCCATATTTTTTTTACAGAAGGAATGTGATGTGTTATTCGATGTTAAGAAAATATTATTAAGAGATTTAAAGTAATGGACAAGATATGTTAAAAGTGGGAATTTCGTGATAGTCAATCATTCTTGAGCCTTCTACCTTCTAGTTAGTTTCCAGTGTTTTGTTAGTTGAAAGGTTCTAGCAGTCTTCTGCTTTAAAGATTCAGGGGTATCTGTAGCTGATGGATCTTTCATGTTAACCTTCGTTACTGCTTTGGGGGCAGGGTGATTAGAACTGACCATATACGGCTCCAGAGGCCACTCTTTGACCATGTTATGGGAAGAGACCTCTTCAGGCATGGACCAACTGAGCCCGGTTCCACAGTGGGGGCCTCGTTTCGACTAGGTTTTAATAAGATCATGATTCGGATAGTTTTAATGGTTATGTATTATTATTCTCTCTCTGAAAAACGGGAAATTTCAAACAGCATGTCAACTGGCAAAAGTGATAAGGCTGTATTATTATATGATATCTGTTGTCCATATATAGGACTGGACTTAATAGCAATCATTCAACTCATTTTGTCGAAATGCGGCCATCGGTCGAGCAGGTTTGCGCATAGGTTTTTGAGTTTATGAGTCGGGCACATTTATATGTTTCAAATTACCGTTTGTACGAGTGTTTGACAATGCATGCTATTTATTGTCTACTTTCAAAGATCTCAGGAAGGGCCTCCTTTTGCATTGGGACCCAGGGCCTCAAAGAGTCTTAAGACATCCCTGGTTATGTGACTAGACGAAAAGGAGTCCCTATTCATGTTAGTCATTGAGTGCGTTTATTTCTGTCCTTTGTTGTTTTCGATTTGCCGGATAAGAAGTATCTGTCTATATTGGAGAATTTTCTGCTATCTGGTTAGTCTGCATCTCTAATTGTTTCTGAGAAGTAAGTAATATTCCATTAATGTAGTTAAATCACGTAAAAGAAAGTATTCCCACCATAAACTAAGTTATTCGATTAATCGTTGAGACATAAAATCCAGGTACTATTTCTCTTATGTTTGTGAATTGTCACGGCTGTGACATTTTAAAAATGAAGCAGATTATGAAGTACATATGCTAGGAATGGGATATTCGGAGTTAGCTTAAAACCTTTGATGACTATGATGGTTAAATCTACGATTCCATACGTTGAAAGTTAACCATAACGAATTCTACAGCGAAGATGAAATTTTTACTACGTTTTTTTTTTTGTTGTTGTTAATATTTGAACCAGATTATATTGTTCAAAACAAAATTTTTAAAAAATACTGGGGTTTTAGGAAAATAAGAATTTAAAATATTAAAATGCATTAAAATTGAGAAAAGAAGCTTCAAAGTCGGCTTAAAGCATCAAAAGTAAAGTTAAAATTTCGATCTTAGGTGGGTGGGGCTAAACCGACCAATGGGAATGCAGCAAGTATTATGAAAAAGTAGTTGAAAAGAAAACAGCAAACAGCTTTTTTAACAGCTATTAAAAATATACTACCAAGAATAAAAATAGTAGAGGAACATTTAAATGAAAAGAGATCAGTTGGAATAATTTTACGAGGAAAATTAAAGAGTAAAAATTGAAAAATGGAAGAATATGGGAATCGAACCCGATGTAAAGCATTGTGAGTGAATGACTCTGACTACTAGACCACGGGGGACTCGTGGAAAGAGGTGAAATAAGCTTTAAAGAGGGAGGAAGCGAGATTTTAGAGGAGAAAAATAATTATATGAAGAGGGGGTCTCAGAGAATATTTCTAGGTCTGTTGAAATTTAGATCAGGGATATATTTTTCACTATCCAAGATCGAGAGATTACTAGAATTATCAATATTTTGAAGGAAGTTTGTTGCAATCTTTTTAATGAATTGTCTAATTGACAGCTAATTAGATTAACTGTCTAATTAACTTGTCTAATTGAACTGTCTAATTTTACTTGCGATCCTGAGGTCAATTTCAAAGTATTTAAAAACCGTTGAAAAACAGCGTCAATAACAGTACCACTGTTAGCAGTCGAAACATTCAAATTTGTGTTCATTTCGAGCTTGAGTTCATCATTCATAAAAGCTATGAGTGGTTCAGCTTTTGGCAAACTGAAGTCAAAGTTAAAATCACCACTCAAAATCAGGGGAAGCAAGTGATAATTTTTTAAAAGAGCAGAGCCACCTTCGTTATAAGGTGAAAGTATTATTTTGCTCGTTTCTGCCCCAATTTTAAGAGGCCTCCCATTTCGCTTCCCTTTCCACCAACCTCACGAGAAGACTTGCAGCCCGAGAGCTATTTAGAGTACTCCCATGCCGTGAAGGTACTTCACATTTATAAACATCTATGCCATCTCCGGGATTCGAACCCTGTCACTACGCCACCGCAGTCAGTGTCAGTAGCCACTATACCGGATGGGCGGCTGGTCTTATAATTAAATGTATCAACATCTGGAAAGGAAAAGAATATGAATAAAGCATTTTTCCAATGTTAAGCAAATATTTATTGTTAACTTTATCCTTATAATAGGAAAAAACAAAAGGAATAAGAAATCTTGAAAATTTTTTCAGCTCTAGTTACCCTATATTATTCTATAACTGAATCTGTCCCATGCACAAGGGTTCCTTCAAAGTTCCCTATCAATATCCTTAACTAAACCTTCGTCGAAAGTAAACAGTTCTGAACCTAAAAATTTTGAAAGATATCGCTCTCTCGTTTTCCAGGAAAACTGGAGATTAACCATCAACCAAAGAGCGAATGATTTTCTAGAAAGGAGGAATTTCGATTTTAAATTGCTGCAAATGTTCGAAATTCGAGTTTTCATCCCCCCTTCTACCCTCTTTCGCACTTTACTTCCCCCAACAGGAAAGTGCCGTAAACAATCCGTCGAAGAATTTCGGGAATTTCATTCCGAACTCTGGCTTCAAATCGATTTAAAGGGAGGACGTGTTCTGGTGCTGTGGGGTGGCGACTAATTTATCGGAAAACGATCTTGCGATTAAAGTCAAGCGCTCTGTCGGGGGATAGGGGATCGACCACAAATTGCAGTTATTGATGTCCCGCCTTTATCTCAAAAACAAGTACAGTGCTCGCTCAACGAATATAAATCGTTTCAGAAACTTACTCATTCTGTGGAGCACTCGTTAAGCATGACAATTTTTGCCACATAAATTGTTGTCAAATACGATAATGTGCTTCATGCCACACAAAAACACTCAAAGAAGACAAGTGGAGATCCTATTAAAGAACATTAAAGAATAATGTATATTAAATAATAACTAATATTAAAATAATTATTCCCATTTTGTTGAAGTTAACTTCTTATAGCACGTTAGGGAAAAATTTTCGTTACGCGTAACCGTTAAAACGTGAACGTAAGTTAAAGATGTATGACGACTTTCACCACGCTTTTTAAAAAGCTGTCGCGAGTTTAACAAATATTCAAATTATAACCACGAGATGTAATTCAATATATATATTTAAACTAAAATAAATTCCAAACTCTAAGAAGTTTATAATAATAAATGAAACAACTAAACTTTTATTGAAGTGATTTTGTAAATAAAAGATTTATGGTTTTATGTAAACGGCAACAGTGAAAAAATAAATAAAAAGATTTAGAATGGCGAGTTTTTGTGTGGTTATGAATTATTTAAACTTATCTGTTTTATTATAAATTGGACGGAATAAAAACCATCTAATTCTTTCTATAACACTCAGACAAAAGACAATTATAGAATCGGAAAGATCATTTTTTTCGCCACGATACGGTATAATTTTTTCTACAAAATAATGATATTTTTTTTATTTTTTGCAAATTTTTTCTAAAATGAATCAAAATTGATACGTTTTCATGAAACAGATTTCTAAACTGTTCCCGTTCAATCTCCTTTCGCGTTAATGAATTGATATTCCACTCTAAAAAAGTTCATGCATTTCTCTTTTAGAATAGTCATTTAAAAAAATAATGCTAAAAAACTGGGGGTTTTTTTACAATTTTTGAAAAAAATACTCAAAATTTTAAGTAAATTTTAAATAACTTCGTTATTTATAAAAATAACCTCACGAAACTTTTTTCTGTGTGTTGAATAATATTATCCATAATCTGTACAAAAATTGAAAAAATTGCTTAAAAATTACGGTTTAAATTTTTTTTTTGGCGTTTATCGTCTATTAGCCTTTTAACAAGATTTTTTTACTAAAAAATTATTCTTAGATTTTTTTGTTTAAAAATTACCATTTTTTTCAATCGATATGTGAAATTGTAAACCATTAACTTAAAAATTAAGCCTTCAGAAAATGAAAACTTTAATAAAAAGTGCGATTTTACGAAAAGCCAAGGGTTTGGCGACAAAAACCAGTTTCGCGCCTAATTGGCAATCAACATCTGCTTCATCACGTCCACTTTACAATTTCTCAGGGGTTACACTAGAAAAACTGAAGATAAGTGAAAATCACCGATTTTGGTGAGGGAAAAAATGCGAATGAAATTTTTTTTTTCAATAATGGCATCTACTTAGCAACATTATTAACTACTAACTACTTACAATTACGAATTTACTACTATTGCAAAAAAAAAGAGAAAATTTAATACCCAAAGAAGATTTCTATCAATTAGTGAGAATGTCAAACGAAAACACACACACAAAAATGACTTTTACTTTATGTTATTTTGCATCTTTTATCATTATATCGAACTCCATTTCAAATATTTTTTACCGGCTCTGCCGGATACAGTAAAACGTCCGTCTTTAAGATATATGACTACCCCAAAATCCTCGGTTTGGAGAAAATTTTCGAAATTTTTTTTATGTTTATATATCATAACCCAAACGCTTAAGATTCCAAAAATACTTTATTTTAGTTCCTACGATATTTAGAAGCTAAGTTATAGCATATTTAGTAAACCGGAAATGGGTGTTTAAAGAGACATAAAAATGTACACAAAAAGTTTGAACGTCTTTTTCGTGACTTTTAAGCAATATAAATATCTAATATTTATGGTAAATATAGATTAACGTATCCTTTATTTATTTATTAAGTATCCGTTACTTATTTTTTTAATCTGGCAACTGTTTTTTTTTAATTCAAGCTTGTTTTACTGAATGGCAATAATATTATCGTTTATAGTTTGTTTACATTGTTCATTCTAAAAAGCGCTCTTCTTAATTATTACTTACATTTGATAGTTTTACAGTTAATTCATTCATTTTCATTTAATTTTAACGTTTTATTTGATTGTGAATAATTTCAAAATGCCAAAAGATAGATCGAAAGTGTCTAGAAAGAGAAAGTTTTATTGTAATAGAGAGAGGTTTACCAATTTAGCACTTAAGAGTAATAATACGTCTGCAAGTGAAGCGAAATTGAGCACTTTTGACAGTTTTGATGTGCCTGAACCTGAATTTCATGGTTCTACTTATTAATTTCCAAGCTTTGATGGGAATTATTTCAATCTTGTGTTGTCTGGAATGTTATGCAACTGGATTGAAACTGGCAGAAAATTCTAAGGAAGTACTTTGCTCTAATTTGTGTGTGGCTTGCAGTTGTGAGTTCATGACTGGCTTTACTTCTACTCCTAAAGAAAATTAAAAATTCTCTCTCAATACTTTATTGGTATTTGGATTGAGATTGATTGGTAGAGGATTCACAGCTGGTTAAAGTTGTTATGCACTTTAAATTTGCCATGCATTTCTAAAAATACCTTCAGAGCTCATGAACTCAAACTGCTGGAAGCAGTACAGTTATGTTCTGAAAAAAAATATGAAAGCTGCATCTAAAGAAGTGCAAAATTTTAAAAAAAAGTACAACTTGTGGTGTTTCGGTAGATGGCACATGGCAGCGGAGAGGGAGGCCATATGTCACTTAATGGCTGCGTTTCAGTTATTTCCATTGATACTGGAAAAATTTTAGATCTGGAAGTAATGACTCAGTATTGTAAAATGTGTGAATTGAATGTGAAATGTGAGCATGTATGTTCAAATTATAAAGGATCCTCTGGAAACATGGAAGCTGTTTGAGCTTTTAGAATTTTTGAAAGGTCACTAATCAAACGAGACCTGTAATACACTGAGTACTATGGTGATGGTGATTCCAAGGGCTTTTTACAAGTGATATATATGGTGAAAACAGTGTCACAAAACTTGAATGTATAGGACTTATACAAAAAAGAGTAGGTTCATGTTTAAGGAAACTAAAAAAGAACACCAAAGGACTTGGTGGGAAGGGAAAATTAACTGATTAATTTATCGATAAACTGCAGAACTATTATGGAATTGCCATCCGCAGCAATGTTGGATGCCTTGAAAAAATGTAATCTGCTGTAATAGATGCCTTCTTTCCCTGCTGCTCTAGCAATCAAAATCCCATGCATGGGCAATGTCCAACAGGGAAAGACAGCTGGTGCAAGTATAAACAAGCATTATGTGATGGTAAAGTATACGTAGACAAAACAGCAGGCCTTTCAAATTCAGTGATTAAAGTGATAAAGCCTACTTATTTAGCACTCTGTGATAAGGAGTTGTTAAAAAATGCATCCATGGCAAGACTCAAAATAATAATGAAAGCTTTAATAATGTATTGTGGTCTGTTTTGTCGAAAGAAATTTTTGTTAATAAAAAAACTTTGTTTTTGGGTTCATACATGGCTGTCATCTTATATAATTCGGGTTATTTAGGGCTATTGCCTGTATTTAATTATTTAAGTATAGGAATTGATCCAACGACACTTAAAAACTATTCGGGAATTGACACGGAGAGAATTCAAAAATCGAAACGCCAGTCATTACCCTCAACAAAACTCTCCAGAAAAAAACAAAAAGCCAAAAAAAAAGTCCAAATTAGCTAAAAATGAAGCTAAAGAGGGCTTAAGCTATAAATATAGGGAGTTTTGAAAATGTTTAGTTAGTAGAAAAGTAATTATTTTGAGTTAAAATTATTAAATGTGTTTTACGAGAAACTGTTATTCAATATTTTTCTTCACGATAAAGCTCACTATATACAAAATATTTTTAAAATACTAAATCTAAATTTTCAGAACATGTTTTATGTAGCTCTATCTGTGTTCTAATCTCTGTGTATATATTTATGTACCTAATTGCTTTTTTATGAAAGAAAAAGTATTAATTTTTTAAAAATTTCAGTTTTTGTATAAAATTTGGCATTTTTAAAAAACTTTCAAAAGTATTACAAATTTTTTTTTTATTCCTATCAAAGATAAAGATGTTGTTTATGTACTCTATAAATATTATTTGAATACATTTATTAGAGTTTTGTGTATAAGATTTGTCGTAACTGCAATTTTTCACCAAAATTTCGCTAAAAATAACAATTGTTATAGTCTACAAAACTCTCCAGAAAACAACAAAAGGGTAAAATAAAGGTCAAATCAGTTTTACATGAAGCTAAAAAGAGCTTGAGCTCTAAATATAGTGAGTTTTAAAGTGTAAAATTAGTAGAAAAGTTTTCATATAGTATTAAAATCTTTAAATGCATTTCCTGAAAAACTGTTTTTCAATTTTTTTCTTCGCGGCACAGTTCACTACAGAATTTCTTTTTAAGATATTGACTTGAAATTTTCAGAAAATGTTTTAATAAGTGTTATCTGTGTTTTAGACTATAATCTAATCTCTGTGTATATATTTATTTATTTATTGCACTTTTTGTGAGAAAATAACATTAGTGTTTTGTAAAAAATTGAGTTTTTGCATAAAAATTGACATATTTCAAAAACTTTCAGAAGTATTTAAAAATTTTATAGCTATCAACACAGATATTTATGTCATTTATGTACTGTATAAATATTTTAAGAATATATTAATTAGAATTTTCAATACAATCCTTACCGCAACTGCAATTTCTCACTAAAATTTCACTCAAAATTCCCAATATTTCCCAAATTAATTTTAACTTTGTAAAAACTGTTTTGGAATTCTTACTTTTATGTCCTATTTCAAATAAAAAAATTTTTATTTAATTGAAATTTTATATATTTCAAAAAAAGTGCTCCGAAGGTAGTCACATACCTTAAACTTTTGATGGAAATATACAATCTCTATACGAACTATGATGGATATTGTCATGAATATATAACTTGTGCTTCAACTGGTAAAGCAGCAGTAGCTATTTCATTAATGACTGTTCATACAGCTTTGAAAGTTTCTTTATCAAGATTACTTCCGTTACATTCTGAAACTGCTCAAGAATGTGGAAATCTTTTCAAATATATAAAAGTCATAATCATTGATGAGATAAGTATGATCACTGCTCAATTATTATTGAAGGTTGATTCCAGATTAAAACAAATAACAGGAAATTTTCAGTCAAATTTTGGTGGATTAGATATTACTTTAATAGATTTACGTCAAATACCCCCACTTTGTTTTACGCCCATATATAAGCAACCAAAACAGATCATCGTTGGACCCATTTTATGGCGAAATCTAAAATTTTGTGAGCTAAATGAAGTCATGCGTCAAGCGAATCAACATATTTCTTCCATACTTACAAAAATTGAAAATGGCGAACAACTTAATGAAATAGAAATAATTCTGATTGAGTCTCGTTTTTGTACTGTGAAAGAAGCTGAATTAAGGTGTCCTCAAGATATACGATTATTCAACACTAACAATTCCGCCAATGAGTATAATAATAAAATATTGAATGCATATGCAGACAGAATAACTTCAACTGAAAAAGGTGTATATATTTGTTGTAATTCAAAAGAACAAGAAACTTTCTTACGTCAAAAATTACATAAGATGCCATTACTTTATACAAATGAATTGCCTTATCAAGCAGTTTATGTGAATAAAATATTTATTACATGATTACCACAAATATTGATGTGACGGATGGAATGGCAAATGGTGCATGGAAAGCTAGTTCATATAGAGACAAATGATGAAGGATTAGTTAAGACAATATGGCTCCAGTTTCCAGTTTTACCTCAAATAAGGGAAAAATTATGACGCAAAAAGATAATTTCGCCTTACCTCTAAAAAATAACAGAATAATATTGACGACAAAATCGAATACTATGATTGATGCAGTGTTTGTAGTGTGATGTAGTTTCTTAAATGATATTGAGAGCAAAACCTAAATTTCTTATTTTAGTTACCACAAGCCTTTGATAACCAAAGTATGTACTGAAACACCTAGAAGCATAATGTAAATAGACTAATAATAATAATACTTTTTTATAAATGTGTACAGTATTTTTTTTTAGTATTATGTATTGAAAATGAAAATTTTGTTTATGCTTGTAACTTTTCTTTCCTAATTATTTTTTTAAATACAGTTTGAAATAATAATGATAATAATAAATTTGTTAATTCTATATAAGATTACTTAAAAAGAAAACTTAATTATACAATTCAATACATATAAGCCGAAGAAGTTAACTTTTCCCGCGCGTTCACACTGATACACGTACACGTTTTTTTTTTGTATATATAATACACATCTACTGTTTTAGAAAGTCATTTAAGACATTTTGACGGCACAACATTAGCATTAATTAAATTTGCAGCGTACAAAGTCACTGCCTTATTAGGGCAATACTTCTTAATGCAACTGTTTCAAACGTGTTCAGCATTATTTTCTGAAAATAACCAGAAAATTTTAACTTTGCTGTTGCTTTCTCCTCCTCGGGGAAACTCTCATCTATAACTTTTTGTTGTAAAACACAACGCGTATGTATATATCTTCAGTTGTAAATGGAATATTCCGTTGAGATCATCATAACATTCTTATAAATTCACCTTTTGATGATCCAGCTAGTTGTCTTTGTAACTTAGGCTCATTTCTTTTTTTCCTACTTTTCTACCTTTAATTTCAAACTGTTGCTGGTTAGCAGTTCGACTGTGGTTCGACCCTTTAACGGGCACACAGCTAAAATACAATTTTCCGTGGTAAAGTACTTGATATAAATGCAATGTTCTCGTCCTCTATAAACATTATTTAGTCACAAACAAAAAATATCTAATCGTGGGGTTTTTTTTCCTGGGTGGTGGCTAGATGTTATAGCCACTGCACATTTCTGACATTTAACTTACTTTTCAGGACAGAAATAATGAATTAGATTACAATAAACTTTTTTTTATGAAAAATTAACATTTATCTAATAACTATTTTAATAACAATTAAATACAAAGTATAAGTGTAGTTTAGTAATAATAGAATAATTGTACAATAGGAAAGGCACAAATAAACAAACATTTCTCTGAAATAAATAAATCATTCGCAAACACTGTCAAGGTCATTTTATTCCATTTCAAAGCCTTCGGAATAGTTTTACAGATGGCAGCATAAGCGTAAGAATCCTTCTTTGGAAAGACGGATATATACGTCCGGGACACTCAACGCAACGGTTGAGCAAGACGGATATATACGCCAGTGGCACTTTAAAGGTTAAAGACAGGTTTGTGTGTGTAAGAGATAAATCGTTAAATGTCATAATATGTAGTCAATACTGGAAGCTGTTACTGCTCATGCTTAGAAAACGAATACTGTATTTCACAATATCTTTTGATTTCGCAATATTTAAAAGAAAATCGACACCCGAGAGAGAGAGATAAACAGGTATAAATTTTCGTTTTTGGACTACACCTATGTTCAAAATTAAGGTCTCAAACAAGTTGTTTGTCATAATTTTATATTGCCTCCAAAAAAAAAAACTGATATAATTTTTATTTTATATATTTTGAGAAGAACGGGTAGTACAATATCAATCTTCAGTTTAGGAAAAGATGTTATTTAAGTTTAATTTTTTTCAGAATTACTGGATTGAGATCGTTTAAGCACATGGGATTTTTACCTACAGTTTTATGAATATTGCATTAAAGCAAACAAAGCCTGTTTGTAATGAGAATGTGACTCTTCTCATAATCGTTGAGATGATTCCTTGACATGGAGAGCCGTAGTCAGGTTGGAAGCTGACCAGTCTCAAGTGGATGTGACTCGATGGTTACAAGTCACCCTAAAGTGGTCTCTCAGGTGTAGAACGAATTCCAAACAAGTGGTACTGTCTCCAGTAAAGTCAACCAAGGTCACCACAGAGCATCGGCATCTGCACGGGATCATTATTTAGCCTTAAGAGCACGACGACATAGGTGGACAACGGCTCATCAGCTTGCTCGTGACCTTGATGCTGTGTCTGGAAGAAGAATTTCCAGGCAAACACTCTACAGCCGTCTTGCAGAGACTGTTCTGTACGCCTGGCGTCCAGGCTTGTGTGTCTCTTTAACTATATCCAACAGGAAAGACAGGATTGTGTGGAGCCGGAAACATCAGTCGTGGACATTACAAGAATGGGGTTATGTTTTTTTCAGTGATGAGTAAAGATACAACAGGAAAAAAGATTCTTGTAAAATCTTCCTCTAGAGCAGCCTTTCTCAAACTGTGGGGAGAGCTCCCCTTGGGGCTCGTGATAACTGTACAAGGGGGACGCGAGAATATTGAAAAATCGAAAACAAAAGATTATTTAAAAAATTAATTAACTAAAAGTAAGCAAACAAAATACTTTCTGATATAATAAAATATAATATACACATTTAAACTGATATAATACACTTATAAATGTATCAGTACTGTACAATGTATTTTATAATTAATTTAATAATACTAAGCTAAGAAGAAATTTGATAATTATCAGTGACCCCATGGGTTTGTATTAACATTTATCTTGATAATTTGTACGGTTTGTAATTAATTCATTAACTACCGATTAAAAGTTACGCGATTCACTCTCCAATGCCACCCTTTCCCACGTAGACGCCCCTATGTGATGTTCCTCTGGAGAGGGCGGGGGAGAAAAGGAATAAATAAGAAAATCCTCTGAAATAAGTCAATCCTTCGCAAACACTGTCAAGGTCCTTGTGAGAATCCACCTGGATTCTACCTTGGACACCAAGATTTTTTGGAGGCAAAGAACGACCGTAAGACATTTTTACAGTAACAAATTGAATTTATTCACTTGAATCAATTATCAACCTTCTAATTACAAAGATTAATAGATATGTCTTTGTCAATATGATTGAACTTTACTATTAAATTAAATCACGAAATATGATACTAATCAACTATTAACTCAATATCGAACGGGATTACCGGAATAAGAGGATCGAGAGATATATGCAATTTGAATTACTAGCATTCATTAACTTTACACTAACTTTATTATATATTTACCTTTATGATCCGATAATCTAAATTTAAATATCACCTGACTTTTAATTCGTTACTCTCCCGTTGGACCAATCCTTCTAATTGTAGATCGCTGCCTAATAATCAGCGAGACGCTAATCGCACAATCAACTTGAATCTTAAAACTCCGTCAACCTATATCTTGGTTCAACAGCCTAACCTCTCTGCTAACTTACAACACTCTCCTTAAATACTTTTACAGATTTTCATATCCCGTTTTCTTCTTTTTTAGAGCCGGTTGGAAATATACGCGAATTTATAATCCCCAAAGATGCCTAAGAGTATTAGTGATAAAAGTGCCGTACAGATTCGTCACATCCTTTTATTGCATTTCAAAGTCTTCGGAATAATTTTATGGATAGGAGTGCACTAAAAAGATCGTACTTCGGAAAGACGTATATATACGTCAAGAAATTAATATTTTGACTGAGCGAGACGTATATATACGTCGGTGGCACATAGGAGGTTAAACTCGTATTGTAGCTTTAGTGTGAACGTATAGTATTATTGAATTCAGTAAATTGGTATTGTATGGAGGGGGTGCGATGGAAATGAGGATTAAATAGTCGTCCACGTTTATTGAAAGTTTGAGAAGCATTTCTCTAGAGAGAAAGTGGAGCTCGCTTTCATCCCTCCTACGTAACAGAAATCGGCAGATTTGGCGGCAAAGGAATCCTTGTGTGTGGCGACATAATGTTGGGAAGTCTTACACCCTTGTTCGTTTTTAATGTAAGTACCCTCAACCCTCTGTGCTATAGGGATGAGATGGAAGCCTATGTGAGGTTCTGCCAGGTGCTATAGGTGAAAATGTGTGGCTTAGAACTCACATTGTGAATGAATTCATGAAGAAGTGGATATTCTCTCGAAGGATTGGCCCTTGAGGTCTCCGGATCTCAATCCTATTGAACATATTTGGGATAACCTAGGAAATGCTATTTCTCACCGTAGCTGTTCTCCAAGGACTTCCTTGTTGTTAAAAGTCGTGATTTTGAAGAAGGAGCTTTGTTGGCCCAAATATTTATTGATACCCTCTTAAACAGTATGACAGCTCTTTATGAGGCTTGCATACTGGTGCATGGTAGTTACAGTTGAAAATAGTCAGACCTTTTCCGAGTTAAATGCCTTATCTCTTCATTCAAGATTTCATACTTTTTGATGTATCTGTATCTAAATTCAAAATTAATATCTTTTTGGTATGGTTATATTGCTACAATCTTTCTCACATTGTAGTAAGTCTTTGTACCAAATGTCGTAGCAACACAGTGTTATTTCATCAGCTTTTCCAGATTTTATGTTTGTGACCTTAATTATGGACATGAATATATTAGACGCATGTACTAAATATTTAACAGGCATGTTTCTGAAGAGAGAGATTCGCTAAGAAGGTGTTTTGCGGGTATCGGGATACATTTATAAGGATGTCACAGAAAAATTATTCCGTTTCAGAGATTTGAGTCCAGTTAATTAAATCAGGAATTGGATCTATAAAAATGTTCTTGAATACAATCGCAACCTGAATGCGAAGACTTAGTTTTTAGTATACTCTGGTGTCTAAAAATAAGGTTACAAACACACAAAAAATGCATTATCTTTGCAAAAAATTTTTTATTTGGGATAATTTTTTGTGTAAATGTTTCTGAGAGAATAGTTATGCTAACAAATAAAATCTCAATGGGATGTTACTTTTAGAAATATACAAATTAGATCGTAAATTGTCAAAACACGCAGTGCAATAATTAAAGAATAAAATGTATTATAAGGAATGGAGCCACCCCTTACTGCGCTATTCAGGCTTCACTACGAGCTCTCATACTACAAATTAGGTTGTTAATTTCCTCTTGTGGCAACAATCCCCACCCTTCTATAAATGCAGATTTTAACGTCCGTTGCGTGTATGTATGGTTTGTCCGTTGCGTGTATGTCTTCCTAAGCCATCCCAAACATGCTCGGTATGATTTAGGTTATGAGAGTTTTTGGTCATTATAATTTCCGGCAAATACCCTCTTCCTCAACAATGTTGTCAACAAGATTAACTCTGCGTGGCTCCGCATTATCTTCCATAAAAATAAAATATTGACCAATTGTTCCAAGGAACAGTCTGACATAACGTTCAAGAACATATTTATATTTCTGTGCAAAGGCATGATCCAAACCAAATTCGGGAAACGGAGTACGTCCGTCAGACATAATGCCTTCTCTAACAAGAATTCCAAACCCACCAAATCGTCCTCTTCATATATTCTAGTGTTATGTTCTTATCTTCGCCTTTTCTTATGTTAGAAAGATGTTAGCGAGTCTACATGCGCATGTTCTTGACTCCATAAAAGACGAAATATTTTTCTGTTATAGTTGAAGAGGGACACTTACCACTGTCCGTCGGGCATTAAGGGCCTCCTTAGCAAAGAGTCTGTAAACAGTTTTTATAGAAATTGTCTAACCAGTGGCAGCAGCAAGAATGTAATCTTCTTAGCTATCATGTGTCTGTGATGACGTGCATTTATTGTCAAATATCGATATTCCGTAGGTGTTCCAGCTTTTGCTCAACCTTGTCCAGGTCTTCTAACAACAGCATTCGCTGTTTAGAATTGTTTCCACAGTCCGGATATCACCATTTGAGAAATGTTTAGGTTGCGGGCTATTTCTGCTTGAGGCATTCCATTTCAATCAACTCAACGGTTCTTTCTCCATCTGAAATCATTTTAAAGAAAAAAAAACAAATGAACAAAATTGATATAATGAACGAAATAATAATCTAAAATTCACTGACGCAACAGCCCATGAGCCTACATTGCCTACTGTGCCCATCCCATTATACGTGACTATTGGGCGCTGAGGTGCATGAGCAGATGTCCCGAACAGGTGGTCAGTCTAAAGCGAGACCCCCAGTGTTTAAGTTCACAAGCAAGCCTCTCTCTCTCTCTCTCTCTCTCTCTCTCTCTCTGCTCTCTCTCTCTCTCTCTCTCTCTCTCTCTCTCTCTCTCTCTCTCTCTCTCTGCTCTCTCTCTCTCTCTCTCTCTCTCTCTCTCTCTCTGGTACTCATTTATCAACCCACTGCAGTAGGGATGCAAGGTTGAGTCGACTTTGCCCAGCCTGGAAATAGAGCTCGGACCTGTGGTGTGGAAGCGCAATACACTACCACCGGGCCTTGCCATATAAAAATCATTTCGATAAAATTAACACAAATTTATGCTTATCACAGTGCGATACACAAGTCTAAATACAAAATTAAAAGCTCTACTGCCGTGTTTCTCAAACTTTCAATACTGGCGACCCAATTTTCAATCATAACTTTTGTCCCCCCCCCCCGTACAACAATAATATATTTACTGCAATAAAAATGCACTTTGACGCTAAAGCTACAATGCGATCTCAATTATGAACTGTATAAGTGTTAAATTTTGTATATGTTACTTTTAAGTAATATATATTTTAAGAAAATTACTTAATATATATATATATTATGTTATACTTTTCTTTTCTCTAATTTTTAAATTGGAGCAGATCGCAAAATGATGAAAAGGGTGTTTTTAGAGGTATAGAAATTTAAACTGCAATAAAACAACGATGTATTATTCGATTGACATGAATTTTTTTTTTATTCGAAAGATAATCTTGTGGCATTAAATTTTAAATATGATTTCTGGCCACGGCTGGCTCGGATGTAGTCAATCTGGACGTCAATCTTCGATGACTTTTTTCCAACATTTGTGGCCGTATATCGGCAATAACACGGCGAATGTTGTCTTCAAATGATCAAGCGTTTGTGGCTTATCCGCATAGACCAATGACTTTACATAGGCCCACAGAAAAAAAGTCTAGTGGTGTTAAATCACAAGATCTTGGAGGCCAATTCACTGGTCCAAAACGTGAAATTAGGCGGTCACCAAACGTGTCTTTCAATCAATCGATTGTGGCACGAGCTGTGTGACATGTTGCGCAGTCTTGTTGGAACCACAGCTCTTGGACATCATGATTGTTCAATTCAGGAATGAAAAAGTTAGTAATCATGGCTCTATACCGATCACCATTGACTGTAACGTTGTGGCCTTCATCGTTTTTGAAGAAGGATTCCACCAGCCCATAAAGCGCACCAAACAGTCAGTTTTTCTGAATGGAACGGTGTTTCGACATACACTTGTACACATGCTTCACTCCAAATGCGGCAGTTTTTGTTTGTTGACGTAGCCATTCAACCAGAAGTGCGCTTCATCGCTAAACAAAATTTGCTTATGAAAATCGGGAACAACGGCAATCTCGTTTTGGGCCCATTCGACGACATTTTGAAAGCGCTGTTCAGGCGTGAGTCTATTCATAATGAATTGTGCCAAACCAAACTGAGAATAAATCACTTGACAGCTGTTAAATCGGTCGCCATCTTGGAAAGTAATGCCAACTTAAACTTCTATACCTGGGAAAAAACAGTCTTTATTTAATTAAAGATATATTTCCTTCAGCATCCAAGGACAAATGTCATTAGAAAAATAGTGTAATCTATGTTGCTCTTTATCATATCCATCACATGTGGCATTATCGGGTACGTTTGCGTTAGTCTGGGCAACCTATCGGACGTCTGCGCAAAACATGTAAAAATGCTTTTCCTCGTACAATTCCAGTCAGTTTTGGTCGACTCGATACTTCTATAGCTATCGAATCTAGCTTGAATGTACATTTTTTAATTTGCACGTTAATTTTAATTCACGGTAATTAAGGCAGTAGATTAAAACAAAATCATACATACATTTTTAAGTCGTAAGCGAACATTTGACGGTAATAAAGGATTAACAAGTACACAGACGAGCATGGCTCGAAAATTAAATCAAGGAAATATTCTCAAAAATACTTAAATTTTGGATTTACCACTACTAAAGAAAATGATGGGGAAAAGGCACAGCTCGTTATGTGTTAAAACTTACAAATCTGAAGAACAACATGTGAAAGTTGTTTTTAAAACCATGTGAAATCATTTAGCCATGTTGGCAAAGAATTTTAAAAAGTATTTTCTTGATGAGGACAACTTGGTAGCATGTTACGAGTGGATTAGGGATCTATTTTAAGATACTCCAGAAGGGCACTCAACTTCCGAAGAAGAAATCTTCATGGATTTCACATCCAGTGGAAAAATTAAAAGGTAATTTTTGTAATAAATCGCTTTTTGAATTTTTGGGAAGAGGTGGATGATGAATTTTCTGCACAGAAAACAAAAGCACTTCGCGTACTATTACCATTTTTAACATCCTACCTTTGTTAAACCGTATTTTCTGCGGTGGCTGCTTTGAAGACAAAATATAGATCTCAGCTAAATATAGAAAAATAACTCAGAGTGTCAATTTCTGATTTTAAACCTTCATTTGAAAAACTTTGCTCTACAAGACAAGCCAATGGAAGTCACTAATAATTATTAAACTTACTCTTAATTTAGTATTAATAAATTAGTTACAAAATACCTTGTGCAGCATTGATACATTAAAAGTGTACTGTTTGAAGTACTTGCTTTCTCTCTTCGCACGAGTTCATTTTTTTAAAAAAATGAAACATTATTCTTGATATAATAGCTGAACTGTAAGGAGAGTAAAACTGCATGCGCGACATTGTATACAAGAATGTAAAATGATTTTTTTTAGTAAAATGCTATAATTGTAAATAACTGTTTAAAAGAACTGTAATTTTAAACCTCACAGAATTAGCATTTAGAATTAATGTTAAATAATGAAAAAGAATATAACATTCCGATGAAGAATAATTGTGTTATTTTTTAATATTTAAAGCGAGACCCGGACTGTTTTAACCCGGAAGCAGGCGCGCACTCGATACTAACGCTAATGGTAGTGCGAAGGGACTGAGTCACCCTAATCATTTGTTTATAATTATTTTTACTGTACACGATACAAATCGGAATTCTAGTGAATATTTTAATTTATAGAAAGTATACTTACCTTCTTTCAAGGACTATTCAATTTTTCTTTGATGATTTGAGAAAAAATCCAATAAAACTGATCTAAAATGATTCAAAAGTGCAATACCTTAATAAAGGACGCAAATCAGAGACACTTTTTACTAATGTTACAGAAATGTTATTTGCTGGCAAAGCTGTCGTATTTTGTTCAAGTTATTGTAGTTTTAATGAGCTTTCATGATCGAGTGAGTGAATATTAACATCGCACTGTTCAGCTACACGAGGGCTTTTGGAGACGGACCTCGTCATTTTGAACCATGGTCAAGTGACGAGAGCGATACTTGAACTGGCCTCTTTTAACTACCACACCACTCCAACAAGAGGACGTTTGAGCTCTCGACAGATTTAAGGTACATCTCTCCCCTACAGGGCGGGTCTTTAGTGGTACTGGGCTCGAACTCGTGACACCTTTGGTGGTCAACAAATAGCAAGTTGAACTTTTTCTTTCTTGTGTCTTTTTGACAAGGCGAACTGAACCTTGTGGTACACTTATGGCTTCATATTTCAGTTGATGGAGTTCTTTAGGAAGCATTTGACAATTTTTCTTTCGTTTCATGTTCATTGCGTTTCTTAATCATGAATAATATGCATTCTTTCTGCAGGTTCTTCTTTTGCTTGATGAGTTTCAACTTCCTTCAATAGAGATCACAGATGCCCCACGCCACCGCTCCCGGGTTAAAAGTGCATTCAGAAAAAAATACTGATGTTATAAAAAGGATTATGACGTTTTTCACTATGCTTTTATATGTTTAAGAACACTCATAAAAATAAATTTTGGCCAAATAATCCTTCAAATCTCTATCAATTCTTTTCGAAACATCGCAAAACTCTTTATTATTTACAATTTCCGTAAGAGAAAAACAAACACATAAAAGATGGGATGGAACTAATGTAGAATTAACCATACCAGTAAGTTTGAAGGTCAATCAAATGATCAACAAATGTGTTATGCTGCGTGGCTGAAAAGTGAATAATGTCTTCCTTTTCTTTCTACAACTAATGTACAGTATTTCAGTAATAATTACAGTGATGAATTGTTTATCTTCTTAGAATTTTTCTCAGGGACTGGGTTTCATTTTTCTTTTAATGAGTAATATTTTATGTTTAAAAAGAAAAACGCCAGAACAGATAAACATAAATTATATGAGTGTTTGTGGTGTATTCTTTTATTATGGAAGAAAGTATTTTGTTTTATTTCTTTCTGGTTATTTTTTTTAAATTTTCGATATGCTCGCGCCCCAGGGGGCACGCCCCACACTTTGAGAAACACTGCTCTACTGTGAAAACAATTTTGATGTTTTTCACTCAAAATGGATAAAAATTCTATTTATCAGTCAAAACTCACAAAATTAGGATATGATGCTTACTTTTGCTCTCTATAGTCTAATTCTCTACAAACAAGAGATAAACTTTCACATCAATCACATTCGAATATATATATATATATATATATATATATATATATATATATATATATATATATATATATATATATATATATTTGAAATATCAGGAAATTTATGCTTGTGACGTTATTTTTGGACATCAGTGTAGCCATGTATTATCATGAATTACTCAGCAAAGCGGGTGATAAATAGCTAGCTTTATGAAAGAAAGTGAGAAAAATATACACTAGAATAAACTTTAACGATTGTTTTCTAAAAGATAATAAAAAAGCTTTTTTTTTTATTCAAGAATTCCATTTTCTAAGTAAACCCAAACAGATCCCTTCAGTAGCACTAAGTTGGCTTTGCTAAGTACAAGATCTGCGTTTCGTTGCGGATACTTCCCTTAATTTCTGCGTCAGTGCTCTATTTGAATTCAGTTAATGCAATCTCTGGCAACTGCATTCAGTCCTTCGAGCTCAATTACGGGGGAGATTAGCTGAATGGACAAAAATAGGAACTGTCTCGCTGAGATCTTTTTAAGTAGAAAGCGTAATTTCCTAATCAGCGCTTAAAAGGACAGAAAGCGTTTTTCTTCGAAAGGAGTATGGCTTCACGAAATCTGCTTCGGCACGAAAACGGGAAGCCTATTTTGCGAGTTCTTTTCCTTTACGAATGAAACGCGATTTTTCTAGATGCTTAACTTGAGGAATCCTTTGCATTTTATTTAAATTAAAGGATGAGATGTTTAAATTGAAGATGGAAATTTTAAATGTATTGTAATAATAGAAATGAGCAATGAAATTTATGAGTTAACAAGCGTTAATATTATATTTAGTTTTATTGGTTCTTTTGTTATCAGCGAATTGAAACAAATTATGTTGAACATGTGACATATTTAAGCATAATATCTAATTGTAACTAACACATTTTCATATGAATAATATTTTGTATTTTAAAACTAAAATATTCATTTAATGAAACATATTTGAGCATATATAAAAGCAAATTACGCTATGCTTCCAAATATAAGCTAATCCGTGTATAAACCGAAGTTGTGTGTATGTGTTTAAAAAAAATTAACCAAAATTTAAAACCTGTATGTAAGCCAACAATTTCAATTCATTGTAATTGTTTAGCATGTTACCATGGAAGGGGAGGGGGTATTGTCAAATGGTGGGATATTTTCCAAAAAAATTATATAAAGTAAAACGCCAATCGCCAACAATAATAGTTTTATTTCTTTATAGCCCTCTCTGAAGTTTCCAATTTCTTTTTTCATTCATTTGTTACCTCTTACGCTGACAGAATTTTTGATACTTTTTTTTGTTTGAAAAATAAGAAGTAAGTGATATTCGTATATGACACATTATCGTCGACATGTTTTATTGCTCAGAAGGAAACACTCGCTGCACGATGGGCGTATGCATTCAGGCATCCAATGCGTGAATGTGAATTTCACGAACTGTTCAAAAACTCAGATTTGTACACTAATTTTGTACGATTTATGTGATATTTTAATTTTTTTTAGAATAAAAGTTCCATGGAAAACATCCTAATAAATAAAAGATTAAAATTGCCTGTAAAAGGCTAACTAACAATTAAAAAAATTTTTTTTTCTTAAATTGTGCAGTTTTTGGAAATCATTGAATGCGTACATAAGATGATTCTCTTGTTTTAAATGAATTAAAAAAATTCTAGTTTTATACAAGAAAATATTATTATACGCCCTTTTTTTAAGGATTCATATTTATTCTTCATACTAGCTTAGAATAAAAACCTTATTTAACTTTCAAAGTTAAAATCCTATATATTTTATCGGAAATCTATTTTGATGACCTAGAAAGACTATACATAGAATTATATATATAAGCATATAGAACACTTGTGAGGCCAAATGAATTATCCAAATAGACAATTACAATTTAGTCCTTTATCTACCGACGTACCACTATATATAAGTACCACTCGCTTTCAAGTTACATTGCATAACCATTTTTACGAATTTTCATAGGATATGTAGCAGAAACACTCTTTTAATTCCCCTCTTCTAAGATATATGACAGCGCAGGTACTATGATGAGTATTTTGGAGGGAAAGGCGAATAATTTTAAGGGCATTGGAAAGCTAAAATCTTATTTTTTCCACAATTTGAGATTTTTACATTTTCAAATTGTATAGATTTTAACCTTTATAAAAGTACATTACTTCTACCTTTAGGGTAATTAGGAGGCCTTAAAGCCTATTTTTAAGTAATCTTTGAAACTGGGCCACGCCCATTTGAATGGCGAAAATTGTAAACAAAGTACTTCGTATTTGCTTAAAATTTGAACGTTTGATATATAAACTAAGACAAGTATCTTTTGTTGTAAATCGAAACTTTTAGTTTTTCATTACCTATCTTATTAGTAACCTCACTGTATACATTAACATCAATTTAATCACAAAAATGTAAATTTTGATGTTCGATGTACCTTTTCTGAGAAACTACTGTTCACAGGTATATAATTTCTTATGATGTATTTATATAATGATGGCTAATATATACTGAAATGAGCATTTTGTTAAAAGCTCAAAAACAAATTTTTTTACAATTTTTTTTTATGTGAAAAATGGGTCAAAAAAGTTTCCCTATGTTTGATAAAATATTTTATAAATTATGAAAAAAATTTCAAAATTAGCTAAAAGCTCATTTCAGTATAATGATAAAGGTGTACTTTCTTGTATGAAAAATTTCAAGCATGTACATCTAACAGATTTTGAGAAAAGGGACAACGAAAACAGCCAATTTAACATTGTCAGTATGGAGACAGAGATAGAGAGAGAGGTTTCCAACTCACCTTAACAGTTCATATTCTCATCTTCCAGAGTTTCCTATCACTTCCAATGACATACCAACAGTAGTAATACATAGGTAGAAACTGTTTTTAGTTAACAAACAATAATACAGTCGAATCCTGTTAACAGGAAGTTCAGTAACACACGAGTCCCTTTAAGATATGGTTTATCGCGTATTATTATTATTAATCCTTAAATCAGCATTTCATTATGATATCACTCCTAGACATTGGGATATCAGAAGACTTACTTTTTATTTTATTAAGTCACATTTTTTGAAAATTACTGGAACTCCAATGTTAGTAATTTTATTTTTTTCATTTTAGTTGTTTCTTTCTATTACACATATTTCAACACGCATTTATTTTACTTATATTGTTTCCAAATTCCAATCTAAATAGGATCAAATGTAAAAATTTAGGTCCTATGCAAAGTTATATATATCTAATGAATTACTTATTGATGAATGTAGTTCATGCAAAAATTTAATAGCCTAGTTGAAATTATGAAATTTATTTACGTAATTTAAACATTGGAAGAGTGTCGAGTTTGTCGAGCCTATCGTATTGAGTACAAATCGCGAAAATTGGCAGAAGAATCCTCACATACATATAGATAAGGAAAACAGGGAAATATAATAGGAATGTTGTAATCACAAGTGTTCAAGTTAATTAAAACAGCAGTTAGATTTAGAAATTGCATAATGGGCTTTAGGGAAAAATTTAGTACCAGAAATTCTTTAAAGTAAGTTACGTGTAAGCTACTAAAATATTCTTTTTCAAGATTTCGAAAATAAATCTTTCAAAATCTAGAATTTAAATTTTTTAACGAGAATAAAAGGAAGGAGGCTGACTATATAAAAATGATATTCATTATTAAGATTTAATGAAAAACATTCAAGATTAGAATTAAAATTAATATTGAGTAGTAAGAATCAACATCAGGGCTATTAGTGATGGACTCCCGTAATTTGAACCTTGGTCAAAAGACGAAAACGGCACCTGATCTTGAACTCCTCTATTCCAAATTACCACACTATTCCAATTGGAATAATTTGATTCTACTTCTATTTTTCACAGATTTAACGTGCAGCAGCCACTCTGCGCAAGACGGTTTTTAGTGTAGCTAGGGCTCCAAATCATGGCACGCTGAACACGAGTTCATGACTATAATCACTAGGCTACCGTGGACACAATGAGTTTGGTTCAGAAATCTACCAAGGAGTTACTTTTACCTATTACTTTTTCTACACGCTGTGCGGTCCACCAAAACTCCTACACTTCAATTCCTTGACCAAATCCTCTATTTTTGGAGTGAATAAGAGTAAGAGAATATTAACGTCGCGAGTGAGTGAATATTAACGTCGCACTGTTCAGCTACACGAGGGCTTTTGGCGACGGGCTACGTAATTTTGAACCATGGTCAAGTGACGTGGACGACACCTGAGCTGGCACCCCTCTCCTAACTATCACACCACGATTGATTGATTGATTTAATATTAACGTCGCACTGTTCAGCTACACGAGGGCTTTTGGCGACGGAACTATCACACCACACCAATGGAGGACGTTTGAGCTCTTGACATATTTAACGTGCATCGCTCAGCTACACGGCGAGTCTTTAGTGGTACTGGGCTCGAACTCGTGACAAGCGAGCCACGATCCGATACCTTGACCACTCGGCTACCGCGGCCATATTAACGTCACACTAGTCCGCCACTCGAGTTCTTTTGGCACGACGGACTTTGTAATTTTCAACCGTGATCAAATGAAGAGGACAACACCAAAGCTGGCACCACATTAACGGGAGGACGTTTGAGCCTCGACAGATTTAATGTGTATCGGCCGCCTTTGCAAGGCGGGTCTTCAGCGGTACTAGGGTCGAACTCATGATACGCTCTGGCCACGAGTTCATTACCTTGATCCCTAGGCTAACACAACCACTTTTCTTTTCGGAAAGGGAGAACAACAATTCATTCTTACTTTTTGAGTTGCCAAGATCCCCTTCACTTAAGAGGTTAACTACACAATAATCTGGTGCATTGTCGGACGATACATGATAGCGTCACCTTTTAGCCAAGAAAGAGGAGATGGTAGCAGAGTGGAGCATTCCCATCCCGAAGAACAGTTTCTTCTCAAAATTAACCCTCTGCTAAAGGTAAATGTTGCTTTTCAGTTTCCCGGAAAAAAAACTTTTGCAATTAAATTTCAAATTTTGTTCTTTCAATGTGATGTAAAACTGCAAATCGATTCATTTTCTTTAGTATGCAGAACCGAGCCTAGATTTGTGTGTTTCAAGATTCATCTCTATCCTAAATCTATTTCCAGAAGAAAAACTGTAATTTCGAATAAGTCCCTGGCTTTCATTAGTTTTAACAAAAAGGGAAAATGGTATGAAACTTTAGGTCCCTATCCGAAAATTCTAATGCAGGAAAATTGCAAAAGGGTTTTGAAACAGAGATTGGATGAATTGAAAATGTAAAGTTTCATTTCATAGTTTTTTGCTTTCGTTAATCTTTTGGAGGAAATAAAGAAGTATCTAAATCCATTTTACATTAACTTTTCCCAACATTTGCTTTTCGTATCCTTTTAAAATCTCTAGAAAGGCTCGAAGTATTTTTAACTGTGCTTCACATGCATCTATGTACGTTTAATAGTCTTCATACTATTCTGATGCAGTATAAATGGTCGAAAATAGGAAACTTTTCTTAAATCAATGAATAATATTATCATGCTTTCAGTTTAACATTTCAGATATTTGACATTTTAACAGAAAAATACAAAGGTAATTCAAGCATAAATTCTGATTTTTAGCATACTTGTTACCTTTGTACATTTGTTGAGGCGTTGTTAAGATATCCGACTACGTTAAAAACGTCAATTTTCGCGAAAAATTCGATTTTTATTTTTTGGCTAAATATTAAAATTCAAACAATTTGCTTTCTAAAACTGTTCTTGTTTTGTTTGTACGGTAATTAGAAATAAAGTTACAGCATTTTTAAAACAAATCATATTCATCAAAAACAACCGGAAGCTGTGGTTTCGAAACCGGAAGTCGTATTCTGTATTCGTATTTTGTATATTTTTATATAACTTTTCATCTGAAATTGAATAATTTTACTTGCAGAATGATCTATCTTTTAGCCCCATTGTTTTAGTATTGAATTTTGTTTTGAAGAAAGTGACAACGATCATTCTGATTTCATTTGAAAGTATTGTTTGTTTACGTTTTTGCTGTGGCTTTTCTCGAATCATTTTGCTAAAATTCTTTCTATTTTTCTCACGTAATTTAACATTTAAAGTATTTTAATACTATGTAAAACAATCTCGTTATTATTTTATATGGGAAATCGCAAGAATAAATCTCGTTCGCAAAAGCGAAAATTTATTGGGAATCGTTTCACAAAACGTACCAAGACATTGGATGTACCAACAGTAAGTGAGCAGAAGTTGAAGACCACATCTGTCTCTTTTGAAAATATTCCATCTAAAGATGATGAAATGTCAGGGAATCGAATCTTTGATGTGGAAATTCTACACAGTGTATTCAGTTTGTGTTGTCCCTCCTGTTTGTCAGTGAATCTTCAGTTGACAGAAGATTCAATATTTGGATTATCTCCAGGTATGACTTTGAAGCGCAAAAACTGTATGTTTGTGTATGCTTTTCAAAGTACAAGAAAAACAAATAAAATGAACGACATAAATTTGCAGTTTGTGTGGGGAATGAGAATAATTGGAAAAGGTCATTCATCTTCGAAGAAACTGTGTGCCAGTTTGACATTCCTTCACTGTCAAAAGCTGCATACAGGTCTTGTGAAAAAAATTATTGAATGTTGCTTCTGTCGCATCAAAGAATGCTATGACTGAAGCTGCTGATGAAGTTAGGAAACTGAAAAACACTTCAGATGTTGCAGAATGTGGAGTTTCAGTCGATGGTACATGGCAAAGACGGGGACATTCATCGTTAAATGGTTGTGTCGCTGTTCTTTCAATTGACACAGGCAAAGTCCTGGATTTAGAAGTGATGTCGAAATGGTGCAGAAACTGTAACACATCAAAGAGTTCAGGAAAAAGTAAACATGTAAAGAAACACCAATGCTCCTGCAATCATCAGGGATCAGCTGGAAGCATGGAGTCTGTCGGAGCATATAGACTATTTGAGCGTTCCCGTGAAACCAGGAAACTTGAATATGTAGAATTTTATGGTGACGGCGACTCAAAAAGTCATTTAGCTGTTAAGGATATCTAAGGAATAGATAGCGTAAGAAAATATGAGTGTATAGGGCACATTCAAAAGAGAGTGGGCAGCAAACTGAAAATTTTAAAAACTAAGGAAAAAGGACTTGGAGGTAAGGGCAAACTTTCTGACTCATTTATAGAAAAAAATCAAAATTATTATGGTATTGCTATTAGGAGCAACATTGGTAATTTGGAAGAAATGCAAAGGGCTGTGATTGCAGCCTTTTATCATTGTTGTTCAGGTAAAAGCAATCCTATGCATGGTCAGTGTCCATTGGGCTCCGAGAGCTGGTGTGCCTACCAGCAAGCACAATCTGCTGGCAAAGTGTTTTACGACAAAAATGCTGGTCTTCCCAAGAGTATTATTAACAAAATTAAGCCGACATATCTTCAGCTATGTGATCAAAATCTTTTGAGGAAATGCAAATTAGGCATTCAACGGATGTCTATGGAACGTAGTTCCAAAAGAAATATTTGTAGAACTTCAAACATTTTCTCTAGGATCTTATATAGCTGTAATAAACTTTAACAAAGGTTTTACTGGGCTATTGTCTGTATTAGAAGCCCTAGATATAAAAATTGGGTCCTACACTTTACGAGGTTATGCAGCCATTGATCAAACTCGTATCGAGGACTCAAAACGACACTCTTTGCCCAGGGCAAAAGTTGCAAGAAAAAAATTCGAGCTATTAAAAAGAGAAAAGTTGTAAATACTGAAAAACATGAAGGTGTAACATATAAATCTGGAGCATTTTAGGTAATATTATATATTTTTGTAATAGTTATGTCTTTTTAAATTCTTTAAATGTGTTTTTCTCAAAACTGTTTTTTTGATAAAATGTCATAACTTCAAACATGATATCTTAAAATCTAATAAAGGTACATAAGTGAAACTTTGTACAAGTGTTTTTGAATGTATATTCTAGAGAATGACTTATGGACTTAGTAAAATAATAATAATTAGTGTTATTATTGTTCATGTTTTTATTAAGAAACAGATGAAATTTGTCGAAAAGTGATATTAGTAAGTTCGATTCATGATAACTTTTGACTCAAGTTAACAAATTTAAATATAATAAGTCATTCTCTAGTAAGATGGTCGAGAAGTAAATTGCAATAAAAAACTTTGAAATATGTAGATTTTTTACGAAGTAGGAGTGTTTGAAAAATATTAAAATTTCGGTAAAATTTTTAAATTTATTAAAAAGTGTGTTCCGGTATTTAATTTTAACTGAAATTTTGTATGTTATAAAGAAAAATGAATCTTTTAATGCAACAAGATTTTTACATTTTGCAGTTTTTCAAAAAAAGTTCTCCGAACGTAGTCGGATACCTTAAGACCTGATCACTGAGATGTGAAGGGTCAGGGACGTCTTAAGACTTCTAGAGGCCCTGGGCTTCTACACAATTGTAGGTCGCACCAATAACCCTTAAAAGTAGACAGTACATCAGTGCTTCTCAAACTTTTAATACTTGCGACCCAATATTCAATCACAATTTTCATCGCCTCTCCTTCCATACAATAACATTGCATTGAATTCGATAATACGATACTTTGAGGTTAACGTTACAATACAACTTTAACCTCTCCACCACCGGCCTATATAAACGTCTTTCTCAGACAGTGCCAAAATTGCCAAGGGCGTATACATACGTCTTTTCGAAATAACGCTATTTTCTGTTCACTGCTATCCGTAAAATTATTCCTAAGACTTTGAAATGTAATAAATGGACCACGAGAGTGATTGCGAAGGATTAATTTATTTAAGAGGATTTCCTTATTTATTCCTCCCATCCCCCATACATCACATAGGCTCGCCTACGTGGAAATCGGTGGCACTGGGAAGCGAATCGCAAAACATTTAATCGGCATTCAAGAGATTAATTATAAACTTTACAAATAATTAAGTTAAGTGTTGATTTTTGCACATAGTTTTATATATAATAAGCCCACGGGTTCACTGGTAATTATTAAACTTAGTATAGTTATATTAATTACAAAATACATTGTGCAGTGTTTATGCATTTATAAGTGTATTATATTAGTGTAAACGTGTATTTTATTTTTCATTGTGTCGGAATGTATTCTGTTTGTTTATGTTCAGTAAATTAATAATTTTTTTTAAAAAATAATCTTTTGTTTTCGACTCTTCAACAGGCTCGCGCCCCCTCCTAGGTTTATCACGCCCCCTAGGGAGTGCGCCCCACAGTTTGAGAAGCACTGCAGTAGACAGCATGCGTAATTAAATACTAGTACAAAGAATAACCCGAGACAAATGAATGAGAGCATAGCTCATAATTGCACAAACGGGCTGGATCAACTGTCGCCTTTTGACCTTTAGAGTGATGATATGTATGGTGGAAAGCCTAAGCCTCTCTCTCACTCTGTACGTATACGACGGTCATCGCATGTAGCCAGTAGACATATCCAAAATTCCCTGTTTTTCGGAGAACACAACCGGAAATAACATTTGGAAGTGTGGACTCATTAAGGCTGAGCCGAGAACGAGACGAGGCCCCCGCTGCGGCAGAGGCTCTGGGTTCGAGTCCAGTTGGCCCATGACTTAAGACGTTCCTGTGAAGGCTGCTTTAAAAAAGACGATATGATGATCACTATGCTGGAGCCTTGAAAGGTCCGATAGTAGGTTTGAGAGTCGAAGCGAATCTGGAAGTCAATCTGATAGAAAGTCTGAGAGAGTGTGTTAGAGCGTCTTGTGGAGCATGTGGAATTTTTCCTTTTCGTGTCATTTTGAAGTTGGAATATGTCACTCTTTCAAAAGCGACGCTACAGAATCATTTCTGTTTGGACGTAGCCGGGATTACTATTCGATTCAACCATTGGTTCTTGTCACCCCTCGTACGGTGAACTTGAAGCCGCAGATTGACGAGGGAACTGCCCTGGTCACTTATCTGTCGGCTACATAAAGGGAGGTTAAGTATTGAATCTAAGCATTGGTATCGTCCTGTCTTGAGTACTTTCCAATTTGAAACCACGTGACCGTTTTGAAGTCAATAGTTCCCTAACAAGAAGTCGATCCTATAGTGGCGACGCTGCACATCCTTTTATAAGTTAAAAAGAAGAAAATGAAAACTCCTAAAAAGGATATATCCTAAAATTAAGTAATATCCTAAATAATTTGCTAAATTATTCTCTATATTTAAATTATTTCTCCATAAAGTTTTGCGGATTTTTTAAAAATTTTGCAAGTTTTTTTAAGTTCTTACGAGTGAATTGTTTTAAACTACCAATTACTTGTATATGCATGTCTGACAATGTTCTCAAAAGTTTGTTTTCTGTAAGAAATTTTACTTACGCATTGGAAACTCGCGCGTCAACTATTTTTTTTTAGTTTGTAGTTTTTATATCAAAAAGAAACTCTTATAAATATAAACTTATTTTAAAATTCAGGTAAAAGAAAAATAGCATACTTTTATCTTATTAATTAAAAGTAATTTAATTAAAATATCTAATACTTAAAAGTAACATATACAAAATTTAATATTTATCTAGAATATTTGTGATACGTAGTCAAAAATGATTCTTGATACCCAGGCTCTAACTTAAATAAACAGAGACACCGAATCATAGAAAGTTAAAGTTTATTGAGGAATTACTTCATTATGATCAAAACAAAAAACGTGCTTTGACAACGACAGGGAGATGAACAAAGGGAGGCTACATGGTCAAATGATTAATTTAGGAGTTCGGATTCTGATTTCAATCTTGGTTTTCTGATACTGATTCCTTGTGAACCGTCTTTTGTTGTTGTTACTTATGCCACCTGATCGACAGTAACACCAAATCTAGGCCCACGAAATTCATCGTGGCTAAGGGCTAGACTTTTACGCCTGTCATTAGCCTTAGTTTTGAGCACCATGCAGCTGACAGCACTATTTTGCTCGGTTCTACCCCAATTTTGAGGGAGAACACCCTGGGGGTGGTCAGGGGTTCCCCACCTCTCATCCCCTTCCACCAACTTTACGAGAGGACTTGCGACTCGACGGCTTTTTAGAGTACCCCCTACCACCAAGGTACTATACATTTACAAACATCCATGCCTTATCCGGGATTCGATCTCCAAGTACTACGGCACCGCAGTCAGCGTCACTAACCACTATACCGGATGGTCTTTTAAACCCAGACATGTCACACCGAAATATCTCCGCGAAACTCTTTTTTTTTCTCTGTGCATTCACGTTCTAATTGGGCGAGAGTACCAGCGCAAAAAAACAAAGCAGATCTTCAAAGGTACTTTGATCCCTTGTTTGCATTCTGAGGAAATTCAATGTAAACATTACCGAGTATAAGGAACGATGTACAGAGTCCCTTCATTTGTAAGGTTCATAATTAAGGTCGTATTGCAGCTTTTGCGTCAAAGTAAATTATTAATGCATTCAATACATTGTTATTGTATGGGGAGGAAAAGGGCGCGATGAAAATTGTGTTTGGAATTTGGGTAGCAAATATTGAATGTTTGAGAAGCACTGCAGTAAGGTTCCTTCGAGAGAAATCCTACAAATGTATTAAAAGACGCTGTAACACATAACACTTTTCTAGATAGTTGTCATGGTTGACGATGCATTTGTTCCATTTTAGTACACCAAAATTTCGAAATGAGCATTTTTGAAATCAGCGTTAAATTGGCACTTCAATGGTATTGATTCTGAAACGATGAAGTTTGAAGACATGAAGATTGCATGGTGGGAGATCCAAACTGTAGGGAAGGTTTTCCGAAAATTCTCATCAGAAACTTTGTACCAAATCACACAAACAGCCCTCAGACAACATATTTTGTCCAGAATTTGATATAAATAATAAAGAATAAAAGGTAAAATAATATTATATATAAATACACACACACACACATGTATATATATATATATATATATATATATATATATATATATATACACTGGTGTACAAAAATTAAGGACGAAGTCGAAACATTAGCATATCAGCTGAACGAAGAGGCAGAGTGGACAGAAAGACCAATCAGGAGATTAAGTAAGGTGATGTACGGTAGCACATGCGCAGATATGCAGATAGACGTAATGGGGGAGTGTCTGAGTAATATAAAGCATGTTGTCGGTGTAAGATCAGTATTTCTGGCAAAGAGATTGCACGTCGTATAGCAGTTAAAATCACACCGAGTTGCTGTCTCAGCAAGAAATGGCGAATAATCAATCTGTTAGACGACATCTGGATGCCTTTACCCGAGGTCGAATCATTGGGAAGTTGGAGGAAGACCGCAGTGTGACAAGTGTGGCTGCAGAGCTCGAATTGCTCACAGCATCGTTTCACGACTTTGGAGACAATTTCTAACTACAGGTACAGCAATCCGGGGGTTCAGTAGTGGTCGTCCACGAGGAACCACACCCACAGATGACCGGTACATTGTCTTACAGGCCAGAAGAAACAGGCGGCAGACAGCGGGAGAAATCGCTAGACACACGACACAGGCGACTGGACGACCGATATCGCGTTTTACCGTGGCTAGAAGACTGCACGGTGGTGGTCTGTTTGCACGACGCCCTGTACGGTGTGTACCTTTAACGCCTGCCCATCGGAGAAGGCGTTCTCTGTGGTGCCGGGAACACCGGAATTGGAGAGACAATGAATGGGGACGAGTACTCTTTACAGATGAGAGCAGATTCAGTTTGAGTAGCGATTCTCATCGCATACTCATCTGGAGAGAGCGGGAAGCCACAATCATCCCTCGAACATCATTGAAAGGGACAGGTATGGAAGTCGCGGTGTTCTCGTTTGGGGAGGCATCATGCTTGGTAGTCGTACAGACCTTCACATCTTCGACGCAGGTTCAGTGAACGGACCCGTTATTGTAACGAGATTCTTCTTCCATATGTGCGTCTTTTTAGAGACGCTATGGGTCTGCATTTCCTTTTCATGGACGATAATGCACCATGTCATCGCACAGTAGCTGCCAAACAGCTCTTAGAGAGTGAGGATATTGAACGTATGGATTGGCCGGCACGATCTCCGGATCTCAATCCCATCGAGCATGTATGGGATTTTCTAGGCAGAAGCTTGGCAGCTCGTACCTTACCACCAGTAACGATTCGGGAGCTTCGATTGGCGCTGCAAGACGAATGGGTAGCAATGCCTCAACAACTCATTGACACCCTCATTCTCAGCATGGGCAGACGCTGTGAAACCTGCCTAGCAGTCAGGGGAGATCATATCCCCTACTAAAGACCGGATGTTTCTTGCTGGACACCCATCACAAGGATGTTTCGGCCTTCAGTCGCATTGCACTCCATGCTACTTTTTCAATCAAGCTTCTTTTTTATCCCTCTGATTTCTCTTTTAGTAAGTGTTGCTTACATTACACATGTCCTTACGTATTTGGGATCTTACGGTATTAAATGTGTTGATTGCTTGGAAAGCTTTTGTACAAAGTTATATTGAAAAAACCGTCTCGTCCTTAATTTTTGCACACCAGTGTGTGTATATATACACTCTGTCGCAAAAAAATATATGCACCCAGAAGAAATCAAGCTACAATCACGAAACTCGGCAAGAATGTAGTCTGGTAAGAGATATGCAAATGATTAAAATTTCGAAGCCAATGAGACAAGGCTAATTGTGCTATGCGCATATTAGTTGCGCAACTGGGAGAGTTTAAAAGCATGAGTACGAGCGCCGTACGGCTATCCAAACGAATCTGATGACTTTGATAGACGATATTGAGACTTAGGATGCCTCTAAGACGTAACCGGCGGCAGTACGAGCAGCTGACGGACTTTGATAGGGGCCGTATAATAAGCCTCAGAGAAGCAGGTTGGTCGAATAGACGTATCGGCCGCCACCTCGGTCGGAGCGATATGGTAGTTGCTCGGTGTTGGCAACAGTGGATCACAGAAGGTAGAGTGTACCGTCGCGGAGGGTCAGGACGTCCCAGGAACACAAATGATCGCGAGGATCGTGCAATCAGAAGAGTGGCCACTTCGGCACCAACAACGTCGCTAGCATCGATTCAACGCCACTTACCTCCTTCCAGACATCCAGTGCCATCAAGAGAAACCATAAGGAGACGACTGACCGAAGTTGGCTTGAGGAGCCGACGTCCGCTAAGACGCTTACCACTGACCCCACATCATAGGCAGTGTCGACTGGATTTTTGCCGACCTCGGGCAACTTGGAGTGTGACAGACTGGAGACGTGTCATCTTCAGTGATGAATCCCGATTCAGTCTCAGTGCTGATGACCACCGCACACGTGTCTGGAGGCGCACCGGCCAGCGGTCCGATCCGGCATTTATTGTCGAGCGGCATACAGCAATTTCACAAGGTGTGACAGTGTGGGGAGCAATTTCTTGGGACACACGATCATTTTAGTGGTCCTTCAAGGTACTTTGACAGCTCGCAGATACGTGGACGATATTTTAACGCCGATTGTTCTACCCATGCTATCAAGTCGCCCAGGTGCCCTTTATCAACCGGATAATGCTCGTCCACATACTGCGCGACTCTCCCAACAATGTCTTCAAGGATATGACGTCCTACCATGGCCTGCCAGGTCACCAGATCTTTCGCCAATAGAGCATGTCTGGACGCGCTGGGAAGGCAACTGCAGCCGTCCCGAGATACAGGAGAATTAACTGCGCAGATGCAAAGACTATGGCAGGATCTTCCACAGGGGGTCATAAGTGATCTAATTGAATCGATGCTACGCCGAATTTCGGCTTGTATAGCTGCCAGAGGTGGTTTTACTACTTACTGATTTTTAACCTTTTGCAAGCTGTAACCGCTTAATAAAATGATATTTTGTTCTGAATTTTTAATCATTTGTTTATTTTCATATACACTACATGCATACCAAATTTCGTGAATGTAGCTCAATTTCTTCTGGGTGCATGTATTTTTTTGCGACAGAGTGTATATTACACTCGAAGAATAATTTTTTCTTACAGAGAAAAGCTACACACAATGTTTAGTGAATGAAAATATCAATCACTAATCCACGTTAGTAAAACACTTGATTGAAGAAATAAAAAAAAATCAGAAGAAATTTATAGTGAAATATTTATAGTTTTGTTGAGGAGTCTAATAGTTCTGTAAACAATGAAGAAGGAGCGAAACTTAAGGGCAGTGGATAAAATATGTCGTGTACATTTAATTAAAATAACGAACATTTGTGAAAAGCTAATTCCACTCTCTTTCGTTATATTATCAACATCAGGGGTGTTGCATTAAGTAGATTGAGATCTTTTGGAGAACCGCTAAGATATTTTGGGGTGACCGTCTTTACTAAGACCTGGTATGCGAATAGAAAAGGAAACATTTATAGAACACCGACGCCAACTAGACTGGAGAGTCGGCTTTTTACAATCGATGTGGTGGTGTTACTTGAGAAAATGATTCGACGAATGTGTAGAGGTCACAAGTGTCTTTAATGGAAGCGTACGGTGACGCTTAACACATTCGCTGCCGCTGCAGGGGGAAAAAGCATTCGCCGCAATGCCCGCCGTAATTATGACTTTTTCTCTGACTGAAGAGGAGAATAAGAAGTGATGATCACCTTTTCCCGCGAAGGCATTGGACTGGCTACTGAGAGATCACCCCAGCTTTCCGCGGGATTAGGTTCTCGTATTCAGACTAAGTCTTCTACTGACTTTAACTACGAGAATTAGAAAACTTATAATATAAAAATAATCTATAATCTATATAATAATCTAATCTAATCTGGATAAAAATAATCTATTTATTAATTAATTTGAATTGTTTTATAATAAATGTTACATTTGATATTATTATATTTGCTGTTATTATTTTTGTTTTGCGCATAAAACTTTAAATGCGGTTTTAAAAGAGTCGGTTATTTCTTATTATAGTCCTATAGATAAGTACATATTCCATACTTATTATTAAGTTATAATAAAGACTGTAGAACATTTTTTAGATCACATCACACCTGCACCCTTATGTGCGCCACAGCACCTTGAAAACATTATAAGTAACCCGAACCCTAGAAATGTCTGTCCAAACCTTATGAACAGTGTTTCTACTGTTTCTACTGAGATGTTTTTAATTAATTCATCATTTTAATGCATTAAAAGTATTACTTCTTTTTGTCCGATACCAAGTCCTTTAACCACACCTCAGCTCATAAGGCTGGTAAATTTAAGTCACGGTCAATTGACGTGGTCGACCCTATTCTCCCCGTCTAGGAACCACCAACGTGAAAGCTGCTATTCCGAACAAGTTCAGCTTTCATACGATGGGTTTGTAGCAGAAACAAGACTCGAACAAATCAGCCAGTAGTTATCATCACTAACTATTATTACACAACATTTTTCTTAGTAATGTGTAATGTCCAATGAGAAGAACTAGTACAGGGGGGCCCAACTTGCAGCCCGCGAGACTCTTTACAACTTTACAAAATTCGACTATTTTGTACAATATTTTTGTAGAAAGATATATTTTTTCTTTTGTAAAAAAAATAAGTCCCATAACTGTTATTATTTATCACGTTGCTTCTGTTACTGCGAATCTCTTTTTTTTTTCTAAATTGAAATTCATCAAACATAAATCTTGCTCAAAATTAAAGCAGGAAAATCTGCAACATCAATTACGATACGCAAATACACAAGCATTGAGATCGACTTGTAAAAACTAAGTAAAGGGGTTGAGAAACAGATATCTCACTAATTAAATCAATTAAACATTATTTGATCATTGCATTATTATTATTATGTTATCTATGTTTGTATACATGAAAAAAAAAGAAAAAAATAATAACATATCAGTCTGTTTTAAATTTTCCCTCTAACAAATATTTGTAATGGATCAAAATCTAACATAAAGATATATATTTTTATATGTGGCCCACGGAATTGTAAAGTTCTTCCGAAGTGGCCCGTGAGGTCATTTGGGTAGGCCACCCCTGAACTAGTAAAATTCTAACAGTGGCGTGCACAAATAAGATTAATTGCTGTAATTATTTTAAATTCCCCTGTCATTGATATAACACTTAGTGATAACGCTAAAACCAATTTCGTCGAGACGTAAAATAATTTTCAGTTGATTGATTAACTATTAATATAACATATTTTGAAGTTACACGAAGGCTATTGGCAGAATGCCCGAGAAAACTGAGATAACTACACCTCTCCTTCCCCAAGAAAACAATCATTCCGCATTCAGTCTCTATTTTACTTCTTTTCTTTCATTCTTTCTTTTTTTTAAAAAAAAGATAAATTTACAAACAAGATTTCTGTACATTAACTCCTCGATATTTCAGATTTTTTTCATAGAAATTACCAGAGCTTATTTAAGCATCAGTTACATAGTTCCTTCCCGTTTTAATTACAAAGTGTAAATGTAGATAAAAGATACAAAACAAATACAAATGAAGAAAAATACAAAATAACGGGGAAAATTACATTTGAATTTATTATCTCTAATATAGGTATATAGTTAGGGCGAAAACAAAGTTCAAAATAGCGAAAGGACAAAGATAAACTAAAGTAACAAAAATTTGTCGCGGCTATTGGCAACAGACCTTTTAATTTTGAATATCTTTCAAGTTATGGTGTGGCATTTGAGGGCTTTCAGCCATAACAGATTTAACACGCATCAGGCCCTCTATAAGGTATGCCTTTACTGGGACCAGAATAATAATTTTTCTAAATAAAATGAGGATATTTAAACTCTTATATTTTTTACCCACTACCATTTTATGGTTTTGTGATTTTTAAAATTCTATCTCTTTGTGTTCACTACATTTATTTCAATATAGTAAAACTGCAATCATTTTCAATTTTCCCAGTTCTTGTTTTAATTTCAGTTCCAACATTCATTAAGGTAAAAGATACTGAATACTCCATTTTAAATCCCTTGCGTACAGTGTAAGCAGCAGTGGATACATACTATGAGAACAAAATCCCATTGCAACCTCATATGGATGCCTGGAATATTTTGGTGTACAACCAGTGTAACCAGCACAGGAAATATTATAAGATATATTTTCTTTTGAGATTGTGCAAAGTTACAAAAGTTAAGATACAAAATGTCTGGGTTACAAAAATTTAAAAAAGAGGAAAATTAAAATTATACAAATATTTGTGAAATTGCTCTAAATGTTTCTTGGAACAACTAGCTTTTCTAAATCCGTTACATAAGTGTATTGGCATTTATGTACCCTTTCTAGATCTTCTTCATAACAAATAAATAAATCCGTTTCAGAGTCACTGTCATTTTTATCAGTTTCCGGCAAATATTCTCATTCAGCATCAGTTTTGTTGAAAGTCAACGATGATGCCATTTCAGAAAGAAAATGTAACAACTAATATAAAAAAAAATTTAAGTCAATTCCTACTTAGATCAACAAAGAAAAATTTTATTTTAGCTACTTTTTATTAAATAGTTACAATTAATATAAATATGCATATACATAGGATAGAATCTCGACATTAAGTGGTAATTAGTTTTTAATAATGATCATTAAAGTATCGTATTGTCATCCAAAACAATCGTGTCTACAAAATTTCAGTTCAATTGAATGCTTCAAAACGTGAGAAAAAATATTTTGAAGTTTTGACACAGGTCGTCAAAAGGGTCGCTAAGTCGCTAAAAATGATACCAACGTAGCTGTATTTGTAATTCTTTAAATAATTAGTCTTAATCAATTAATTTTTATTAATTATAATTAAAAATTACTGTATTTTCATCCAAAATAACCATGTATATAACAATTTAGTTCAATTGAGCGCTTTAAAATGTATTTTATTAACGATTGAAAATTCCACCAAGGTAAATAAATATATGTATAGGGAGTGTGAGCTATAGAATAAAAAAATTGAAAAATAAAAAAACAAACTTGAGAAAGTGAAACCAAACACGAACGAACGCACACCTTAGTCAGGGTCAAAATGTAACAGTCTTAGTAACGTCAAGGTCAGTATTTCTAGAAAATCTGGGATTTCTATAGGTACTAAAAAGTGCTTTCTGGTACGCAAAGGGTTAAGCATAGATCAATCTCAAATGGCATCTAGTGCAGGAGTGGCGAAACTTTATTGATCAACGTGCCATTTTTTCCAACGCATTGTTTAATGAGGTATAGACGTTCCGTAAAATAATTTTGACTTGTGAATAAGGGGAAAATAATAAAACTAAATACTAACTACTCAAAACTCTTTATTTACTACGAAAAATTACATTTGCACTGTATAGTAGTAACAGTTTTAGTTATACGTGTAATTCAAATTAAAGTAACATTATAATGGGACTTATGTGTGTAGCAGGTTAGATGACAAATAACTTATATTAGGATTGGAAAATTTTACTTTTAGAAGAATGCATGCTGAATTGAAGTCACCTGCCAAACGATTTCTAAGTGAGTCTTTAATGTTTTTTTTTTCATCTCTGAAAATAATAATTTGCAGGCATAAGCAGTTGAAAATAGGGTTGAAATAGCACGATTCAGCTTCTTCAAAAAGTTAAATGTGTCTGGAATTGATTTCCATGTTTCCAAAAGTTCATGATTAACATTTTTACCTATATTGCTTGTTAATCTTTCTGTTTCAATTAAATCCAACTTTTCCATTGTTTCAATAAATTTTTGAATTCATATTGAACTAGACTGGAAATAAATATCTTAGTTGCATTTCAAATTTTTTTCAAGTTTCAACCCTTCGAATTGGGACAAGTTCCGTTTAGCAAAGGAAGTCACATCAGGGTTATTAATAAACTAGAGGGTTTACAGAACATCTGAGAATAGCTCGCTGAAAATTGCAACCGATCATTTGCATTTGTTCGTAATACTTCATAGTGAACTTAGTTATTTTGAACTAAAATGTTTACCGTTTTTTAAACCGGCCAATATTGGGTCGCGCACCATCAATGCCACGCGTGCCATTGGTTTGCCATCCCTGATCTAATGTATAGCTCTAATGCATATTTAACTAAACGACTTACCAGAAAATTCAAAACAAAAAGGAATCCCACTATATAGCAATTCACAAATCATAATTCAATCAAATAGTAACAAATTAATCGACAAATCTCTTAAGGATGTTCAACTTTGGTGGACTCCTACAAATAGCCCAGCCACATTTTGCATACGACCCCTTAAGCCCCTACTCTTCTCGGGGAAAACCAAGTCATCTAAAGGTCTGTTCTGTTGCTTCAAGATGTTGCAGGCAACGCGCCATTCGTCATGGCGAAGAGACTTGGTACGAGCAACGTCCGGACTTAATGGGGTAAAAGGAACACAAAGACGAATTGATGCAGAGATTTTTCTGAGTTTCTATCCATGCAGGATAGATAAATGCTCTAAGGCGTAGCTTATTTACTTTCTCGCTCCGATGGAGAAATGACCATCATTGTAGAGAATTGGCTTTTTATGATATTGGTCACTTATGGCCCTGGACGAGATATTAGTCATACTGAGGAAGATGAAGACGATTACTTTGCTTCAATGGTCATTTTTTGTCTTGGATTAATCTAATAGAAAACAGATTGGTCTCGATCTTACTAGAGCCTCTTGTGGGTTTGGATATAATGCACATTATTTCAATTTTAAATCAGTGATATTGGGTGATATTTCTTTCTCTCTCTCTCTCTCTCAAAGTCAATATCTTGTTTTTAAATAATCTTATAAACTGAGTTAATAATTTTCAATATAATTGCGACGTTTTGAAATTATTCTGTATACTCGAGATTTCACTCAATGTATTAAACTATATTGAAACATTTTAGTAGTAGTATTAAATAATGTAACTTCATACAATATTCACACGTAAATTAAGATGATTTTTTCCAGTCTAATTAAAGCTACTTCAATGAATATCTAAACATTTTTAAAGCAATGCAGTTTTATTTACAGAAATTTTATTAAATAATGCAAATCAGTGGCGCACACAAGAATATTTTAAGGAGAAGTGGGGATGTCCAGGGTCGAAAGTCTACCATTCTCGTATCATGTTCCAATACGCTGACCAACATATTCTTTTGATTTTGTCAATTTTCGGGAACAAAAAAAGTAAAAAATGAATTATTGAATAAATGGTTAGCATTTATTAATAAAATTAATTATTAATAACAAATACTAAATTAAATTTTATGTACTATATACATGGGATTATAATCAATTGGAAAAGATATTAAGAGATTTGGGGGGCACACCCGAGAACCTTCCTTGTGTTCACCACTACTGTAAATAATTCTTTGGCGTTTCGAATTAAGACAGAATTCAATGTTTATTATTATTTACTCTTTAAAAACGAAAATAAATCTCTTAAATCTTAAAAAAGTACTACAGAAGGAACTAGAAATACATATTTCATATCTTTATAAATGCCGGAAAATGGAATCATAAAACACACAAAATATTAGAAGTAGGTTTTTTTTTTTTAATTTTGAAGCAAGGTCCAGTACTTCAGAACTTATTTCTGTACTTATTTCTGGTACTTATTAATAAGATTACTGTCACTATTACCATAAATCTCTGTCAATCAAATAATTCAATTATCTGATATACATTAAATTAAATTGTATCTCGTGGTACTTTTTGTGAATAGTATGGATATATTTATTGATTTTTTGTGTAGTGTATAACTTCTAGAACAGGTACTGGTAACCTATGTGCATGCGCTGGATTTGATACGTTTGCCAGGTTTCAATTTACTTATATTTTATGTTGATTATTTCTTATTTTAATATATATATATATATATATATATATATATATATATATATATATATGTTTTAAAGATTATATAAATATATAATATATGAGTATTTTAAAATTTTTTACTTATTTTCAAGGAATAGTTATGTTTTATGTTTCGCATTTCTTATTTTTGTGTTAATAAATATATTTAAATGATGAATAACTGCTATATAATAAAACTATAAATCTGTATTTTGGACCCTATTCCTTAATGCTCCATGTATTGCGTGGGAATAGGCTTGTTTCAAATACTTCCTGCTGTGCAGCATCTTAAATCATATTCGTAAATTATTTTGTCACACCACATTTACAAGGCTTTCGACTCTTGTTCTACAACAATATCACTTTGCACAATATCGATCAAGGAAAACGTTTTCGAATATTCCTAGCAGAAAACACACACACACAAATATATATATATATATACATACATATACACTGCTGGACAATTGCTAAGGATGAATAACACTATCATCCATAGCAACCACAAAATGAAAGGAAGCAAAATGGGGAAAATTAGAATAAGTGCGGGATATTAGTAAGAAGAAGTATGAGTATATGCAAATTTTTTTCCACGTCTGTTCATCACATAATAGCGTTCATAAGAGCTTTAAAGGTTTTGACGCGTGTGGACAGTTGTTGTTTCAAGTCAAAGTTTTACAGGAAAAATTTAATAGACAAACTTAAAATTTTGGCATGTCTTCCCGACATCACATAGATGATTTTATGCGTGGCCGAATTATTGGAAAGATAGAAGAAGGGCGAAAAATAACAGATGTTGCCAGGGAGTTCGACATCGCTCACAGCGTTGTTTCACGGCTGTGGAAGTCATTTAAAACTACTGGAATGTGTAGTAGACGGCACGGGGGAGGTCGTGTTAGAAGTACGACGCCTGCAGAAGACAGATATATCGTCCTATCAGCAAAAAGGAACAGGCGCACCACAGCTCAGCAGGTGGCAAATCAGTTTCTTGCTGCCTCAGGAAAGAAGATCTCCCGAAAAACTATTGCCAGACGTTTGAGGGGAGGAGGACTATACGCACGCAGACCTGTTGTGTGTGCCCCATTGACCAAACAGCACAGTTCTGCCAGTTTGCAATGGTGTCGTGAGCATCACAATTGGACTGAACAGGACTGGGCATGCGTACTATTCTCAGATGAGTGTAGGTTCAGTCTGTCATCGGATTGTAGACGACAACTGATCTGGCGTGAGAGTGGTACTGCTTATCGTCCAGAAAATATCCAGGAAAAGGACCGATATCCGACATGCAGTATCATGGTGTAGGCCAGCATCATGATCAATGGCCGCACGCGCCTACATGTGGTTGTGAATGGGACTATGACGGGCCAACGATACATTGATGAAGTTCTACTTCCTCATGTTCGTCTTTTCCGTGGTGCTGTCGGTGATAAATTTGTTTTTATGGACGACAACGCAACATGCCATCGAACACTCGCTGTTCAGGATTGTCTAGACAGCGAGGGTATTCAACGTCTCGTATGGCCAGCGCGTTCTCCAGATCTAAACCCCATTGAAAATGTGTGGGATGCTTTGGAGAGGCAAGTTGCTGGTCGAAACTATCCTCCGACAAACAAGAACATCCTCATCCGTGCACTCACAGAGGAATGGGTAAATTGCCTCAACAGCTGCTGGATAATGTTGTGCAAAGTATGGTACGACGTGTAGAATGTTGCATCACACTCCACGGTGGACATATCCCGTACTGATACCTTTCTTTAAGGTGCCTGCTGACTTTTAGATGCATTGTTCCATTTTTCCGTACGCATATCAAATTAACATTTTTTTTCTTTCAGATGTTTCACAGCTTTTGTACTTTCCAGAACAATAAATATTCTTTATTCTAATGTCTGAACAGTGTGACAACTATAGTTTATCCTACTAGGCCTTAGGTCTCGCTTAATGTTATGCTACATAGCAATTTGTGATCCGTCCTTAGCAATTGTCCAGCAGTGTGTGTATATATATATATATATATATATATATATGACAGGCCCCAGGCCTGCTGGTAAAATTAGGAGGGCATCATCTTCACAATATTCCTTTATTACGTTTCCATCATACATAATCTAACATGGCGGACCTTTTGCCGCGCAACCGGGTGTTACCAAATACAACATCGCAGCGAGGAGACACCAGCCAAGTCCTTCCTAGTATGCGTTCGCCTTCGTCAGCGCTCGTTGCACCTTTTAACAGGCTTATTTACTCACAAATTCTTACGTGATGGTAAAGAGTTTGCTCTATTTTTATTTATTACTTCCTTAATTTTGAACCTAAACTTTTCAAACCTGACAAATTTCCCCCCTCCGCTGAAGTCTGGCACAGCCAGATTGGCCATTTCTGACTGGCAAGTTCCCAGGGAAAAAAATTATATTTCAATGATATCAAATTCCCCAAATGAAATAAAATCTAGAAGATTTAATAATGGTGTAAAAGAGTGGGCTGGTGAATCCTAACATGTACAAAAAAAATAGCAATAATGAATAACAAAGTATCAAAAATTTGGTATAAAACTTTGTGTTACATAGAATTGTTTTCTGAAAAATATCACACATCTAATACTTCCACTATGACTATAATAATAATGAGATTGAGAAAAACAACATAAAATAAAAATAGTTCACATTAGACATTCAAAAATATAGTAGTGCTAAATAACATAACATAATATCAAGTGAAATTCTTACTAAATGTACACCAATAGTAAACAATGTTAATAAAGTGATAAATGTTGAAAAGTTACAAGTACTTAAAAATGGTATTGAATGTTGGAATAATGAGTACATAAATACATAGAAGAGTAGGTATAGAGTAAATAACATGATTTTAGGAATAATGGTAAAGTAAATACATAAAAAGAAGAGATATAAAATAAGTAACAGCAAAATGAGTTTAGGAATAATGGTAAAGTAAATACATAAAAAAAACATATATGGAGTAACTACCAGCAACATGATTTTAGGAATAATGGTAAATACATAAAGACATATATGGAGTAACTACAGCAACATGATTTTAGGAATAATGGTAAAGTGAGTACATACAAAGAATAGATATAAAATAAGTAATAGCAAAATGAGTTTAGGAGCTCCCAAAAAAGAAAAGATTACATAACTATAACACAGAAATTTATCAAAAATAAACACATCAACATTATATCAAAATATCACTAGAAATATAAAATGCAAAGAAAAATAAGGGTATTTCAGATATATCAAGTACAGGTAAAAGTTCAATCAATGTAATGTAATGTTTCACAGTCCTGTCTTGGAAAAATCATAGTTCAATGTTCATCATCCAATTATTGTTTATCGCACAGTTCTTTTGTTTATTATTAGAATCTCTACTCAATCAACTCATTTCAAAAACATACAACCATACTAAAATCTTCATAACATCACATACTATATTTTAACTTTCAGAATATACTTATCACAAATAATCACAATGAAATTATTATAACACAATGTATCGTAAAATGACCTCATCACAATGTTTTCATACAGTCCATAATTCAGTTATTTTTTTTAAATAATCTTCAATAATGTGTTCATTATGAATAAAGATACAATACAAATTCAATTACATGAAATTTTGATTTTCATAATGTAAACAAGTCTTAAATTCAAATTTTAAACACAACTTTTATTATTATTTATTTTTTTTAAAAAATAACAATGCACTTCTTTTAAAATTACAATGTACTTCTTCCAAAAATTACAATGCACTTCTTTTAAAATTACAATGTACTTCTTCTCCCCCCCCCCCAATGTTTGAGAAAACAAACTCTATAACAAATATAAATAAGAATTTAGCATAATTGGAAATTGGATTTTGAATGAAATGGTTTTAATCTTGTAGAATGAACAATATCTGTTAATTTTCCTGTATATTGATTTGGTTTATCTATTTCATAAGTAACATTTGAGAGTTTCCTGGCAACTTTAAAAGGACCATTATAAGGAGATTGAAGTTTACTTGAATTAGGGTATGAGAAATTTTGATATAAGACTAAATCTCCAACTTTAAATTTTGCATCAACATAATGTTTATCATACCTTTGTTTATTTATCTTATGATGCTTAATTGTTCTGTTTACTGCAATTTGTCTAGCTTGTTGTATAGGTGGATAGTTTAATTTTACTTGATTAGGTAATGGCGAATCATATGGCAAAGTTCCAAACATTAAATATGCAGGTGGAAAGCCAGTAACATCATGTGGCGAGTTATTGTATTCATATGTAACTTGTTCTAATAATTTTGTCCAAGGAGTTTTTGTAGTTGAATTAACTTTACATCTTAATTTTGCTACTAATGTCTGATTAACTCTTTCATTCTTTCCATTGCATTGTGGTCTATTTGCTGAAGTTAGTAATTGTCTAATATTATGATGTTTTAAGAATTTCTTAAATTTAGATGAAGTGAATGCAGCATTTCTATCACTTAAAAGTTGTTTTGGGCATTGAATTGAAAAAATTTGTTTTAAGCAATTTGTATAAATTTCAGAAGTGACACTTTTGGATGGAAATGTCCAAGCATATCTGGTAGCATGATCCAGAACAATATGCAGGTATTTCTTTTGTGAATTATGATAATTAAATCCTCCTACAGTGTCTAGTGAAATCATTTCAAATGGTTCTTCTGCTACAGGAATTTCTTGCAATAATCCATACTTTTTTTTTGTGTAGACTTTTTATTCATTTGACATGTTTCACAACATTTAACAAAATTTGAAATGTCTAATATAATGTCTTTCCAGTAGTAAATTGGGGAAATTAATTTTAACATCTTTTTTTTTTTTTTTTTTACACCTGGGTGACCAAATTGTTCATGTGCAGTTGTAATTAATTTTTCTCTCAAAGATAACGGTACTACAATTTTAATTAAATTCTTTTTCTTAACTGTTAATACATCATTAATTTTTATATATTTTGGATCATTAATGTTCTCTGAATTTTGGTTTTTAATAATTTCATCAGTATTTAAAAAATGACAAATGGGTGATATATAATGGCATACAGGGTTCCTCGACAACATGTCTGCTTCAACATTTAATTTACCTTTTATATAAACTATCGAATATTCATACTGAGAAAGTTTTAAACTCCACCGAAATAAACGTCCTGTTAAATGTTTTACACTTTTAAGCCATTGTAAAGCAGCATGATCAGTATGTATTGTGAATTTGGATCCATGTAGGTAACAGTGGAATTTATCTAAGGCATCTATAATTGCTAAACACTCTTTTTCTGAAATTGTATAATTTTTTTTTCATGTTTAAGTAATTGTCTCGAGTGATAAGCTATGGGGTAAAGTGTTCCATCTGGGTGTTGTTGTTTTTAAGACTACGCCTATTGAATCCTGGCTTGCGTCACAAAACACATGACATGGATATTGTGAGTTGTATAATTTAAGTATAGGTTTTGATATTAAACTATTCTTTAACTTTTGATAAGCTTCTTGACATTCATGTGACCAATTCCAAATTGCATCTTTTTTAAGTAATTTATTTAATGGTACTCTAAGTTTTGCATAATCTTTAATAAATTTTTGATAAACATTGATGGAACCAAGAAATCTTTGGAGTTCTTTCACATCTTTAGGTGGTGCTAATTTTCTTATTGTTTCAATATTTGGATTACTTGGGGAATAATGACCTTGTGTTATTTCATATCCTAAAAATTTTATTTTTTCCTGTACAAACTGACATTTTGATTTTTAAGTTTAATGTTTTCTTTTTTACAAATTTGAAATATTGTATCTAAATGAGTTAAATGCTCTTCCCAAGATTGTGAGAAAATTATTATATCATCAAAATAGTTTAAAGCAAAAGTTAACTGATATTTTTGTAAAATTTGTCTTATAGTTCTTTGGAAAACAGCTGGGGAATTTTTCCAGCCAAATGGAAGTCTTAACCATTCATAGAGTCCAAAATTAGTTGTGAAAGCCAGTTTCTCTGCGTCTTTTTTTCATGAATTTTAATGTGCCAATAACCACTTGTTAAGTCGAGCGTAGAGAAAAATTTAGCATGAGTTAAATTATCAATTACAAAGTCTATCAGAGGTACAGGGGTGGAATCTTTTCGTGTGATTTCATTTAGTTTTCTATAATCGATACATAATCTTGATCTCTTTTCCCTTCATCCTTTTTGTATGCTAAAGTTACAGGGGCAGCATATGGGCTATGGGAGGGTCTAATAAAACCTGCTTTTAACAATTCTTCTATCTGTGTTTGTATTTCTTTAGATTCTTGTTGACTGTTTCTATAAGGGCGTAAACTTATAGGAAGGTCTGAGATTAAATGAATTCTTTGTGGCTCTAAATTGATACAACCTACATCATACTTATTTTGTGAAAATATGGTTTGAAATTTGTCAAGAAGTTGGGTTAAATCTCCCCATTGCTCACTAGTTTGTTTTGGTACTGTGTCCTCAACAACCATGGCTGGGTTAAACAATCTTTTCAGATCAGCTTCAGGGCTGTCTGGTACTTGATCTAAACCTTTATTATTCTTAACGTTAATATTATCTTCATTATTTGCATTATAGTAGTTCATATTTTGGTCATTATTAAGAGTTTTACAATATGTCCCATGATATGTTCTCAACTCACCAATACACTTATTTACAAATTTAATATTACTTAAATTTTTACCACATTGAAAAATACACATGTTACGAATACTAATGTCAAGCTTAAATAAATGTAAATATTCAAGTCCTAAAATAATATAAGGCAATTTAGTATCAATTACAAACAAATCTATTTGCTTAGATATACATCCAATATTCATATAAACTTTAATTATACCTTTGGGTTGAATAGTCCCACAAGTTTGATTTATTTTTACATTACTATTTTTTAAAATTTTAATGTTTTTTAATTGTTTAGATAAATTTATTGGAATTAATGACACATTGCTTCCTGTGTCAATTAGAGTACAAAAGTGCTTGGAACATACCATTGACTCAATAATTAGTTGTCATCCTTGCCTCTGGTTATTTTCGTCATTTCTGGGCGAGTGAACATTATATCTATTCTGTTGTACAAACTGCCTAGGTTGACTGTTGAACTGTTGCATTCCACTGAATCTCATCATGTGCGATTGATGTGGCTGTCCATGATTTCCTCTAGATTGGAATCGGTACTGTTGATCAGTTCCTCTGTGTACACTACCGTATGCGTGATTCCATCGGGTATAACTTCCAGTATCTACCGGTTTTCGGTCTGCGCTGTCCGGTGTTACTGCGATTAATTGTCGCATGGTTGAGATCCATTCGCAGGGTGTCGAAATCTTCTTGATAACTAGGAACTTCTGAAAATCTATGGGACTGGATAATGTCATATGTTCCACAATTGAACTGTCATCATAATTTAGTTTCTTCCCCAACGAAAGTTTTTCCGTAAAAAAGGAAATTAATTCTTTAGTGTCGTTTAATTTTAGCTTTTGAAATTTTCGAATATCCTCTTGTTTCGTCGCATCGAACACCGTCATTAATAATTCTTTGCTTTCTTGATAAGACTTTTCAAATAAATGGTTTTCGTACCAAAATTTAAGATAAACTCCCGTGAGATATCTAGGAATATTTTGCTTCTTCCATTGTTCGTCTTTTTGATATTCCAAACATTGTTGATCAAAACAGTCCAAAAAACTTTTACAACTACTAAACTTATTAAGATCAAATTCAGGAAAAAAGAAGGGTTCTTTGGATGTGTTGACTGGTGACTCCTGCCGGAAAGAGTCGTCCTCCATGGTAGTATCGTTTTCAATGCAGTCGCTCGTTCGAAAAAAAAATTGTTGAAGTTCATTCCATTGGTTTCCTCGCGTATTTTGCAGTTCTTTTATTTATCCTACCGGCTCTTGACAGGCCCCAGGCCTGCTGGTAAAATGAGGAGGTCATCATCTTCACAATATTCCTTTATTACGTTTCCATCATACATAATCTAACATGGCGGACCTTTTGCCGCGCAACCGGGTGTTACCAAATACAACATCGCAGCGAGGAGACACCAGCCAAGTCCTTCCTAGTATGCGTTCGCCTTCGTCAGCGCTCGTTGCACCTTTTAACAGGCTTATTTACTCACAAATCCTTACGCGATGGTAAAGAGTTTGCTCTATTTTTATTTATTACTTCCTTAATTTTGAACCTAAACTTTTCAAACCTGACATATATATATATATATATATATATATATATATATATATATATAAAGGGTCTTCTAGCTTTACAATATGAAATTATCGTGAGGGAAAGGTAGCGATATTTATTATCAAAAGTACTTGACACATTTTCAGCACTAATCCATGGCAAGAACGTAGCAAGATTAAAAATGTTTAGAGGAAAAGTGGTTAAAATACCAATCTTACATTTATCTCCAAACTCTGTTCAATGCAAATCCATGTTCAGTATATTTTTGAGTTCTTGTAAACAACTAAGTTAAACCTTTCACTGGATATGACAAAAATAAAACCAGAGAGTATTTAACCCTCTCGCTGCTCATCCCACGATTTCCACGATCAAAATACACGTAGCAGACATAGCACTTCGCAGCGAAAGGGTTAACATTAAGAACTTTATCTATAAATTAATAAAAAAATATTACAAAAATTTCTATAAATTTTTGTACATAAGCCACACACATATATATATTCCCTTTAATCTTAAATTACATTTTAATTTGTAATGCTCCTGGTCTTCGAGATTCGCGCGTGAATAATTAGCTAGCTTAATCGCATAACGGGATAGTTGTAACTATAATCTTGAAAGTCAACAGTTTTTAAAAAACGGTTACATCAGAATCTATTGAACGATATCTTTCCACCAATCATAGTCACCGTCCACTGAAGTCACGCGAATTCCAAGAGACTTCCTGCTGCCACTTCATATACATACCCAGGACTCTGGAAATCTTCCTCTTTGTCTTCGCAATGTGTAAATAGCTGCAGCCCATTTTTGTCTCTTGCTTGCTTGTTGTGATGTCGTAACTCTAAGTGTTGTCCAGTAGTATTTATATGTCAAATGAAGTATAGTACCTAAAATCCAAATGTTGCCTCATCCATTTAACAGCTCTAGAACATATAACATACAATCATGAGATAAAAGTACAGAAGACTTGCCACTCGCAACACTACAAGTTAGCAGGATTGAGATTGTTCTGCATTTCATCTTCATAGATTTTTTCCTTTGACGAATTCAAATCAGTCCCCCCGGCTTTCAGATGAGAGTCAGAATCAGAGCTGGACAGTGGAGGAGGAGTGTGGGATGAAAGGACCCTAAAATCCGAAGAATTAAGATTAAGTCATCAATGATAATCGCTTCAATAATGACACCAAATTTCAAAAAACACACACACACAAATTATTGTCCTTTTTTTTTTTGCAAGATATATTTTTTCTTTTTCTTAAAAATGTTTTTGTCAAATCTATCATAATGTAAATGATTATAGGTTTTATACATGGACGAAACATAGGATCCATCTCCCACTCCAGTTCAGAGTTTTCTTGTTTTCATCCCAATATTCTGTTTTCAGTTTTGGAGAAGTGTGTACTCTTAGATGGAAAAAGGGAGAAGTTTGAATTATACCCCCTTCCTTTGTAGTCTACCATTAAGATTATTAAGTTTTATTATAAGACAAATAAGTCTAACACACGATTTTTATGCTTAAACAAACTTATATGGTTACATGATGTTTCTTTTCGATAATATTTTATATTAAAACTATTTTTTAATCTTATTTTTAGTTTTCATTCTATTTCAAGCAAGGGTATTCAACCTTTTTTCCAGCCCGGCCGCATACACATGATAGAAGGTATTTCACGCGAGCCGCATACACATGACAGCTATTTCATGCGGATAGTGTAAACAGCACGCAATAAGACCAAAGCAACATTGAAACGAAATTGATCTAAATATTAAAACTCATTTTTGGCTTTTATTTTAATACTATATTAACTTTGCTATCTAACACACACACAAAAATATTTATTTTTATGAATTTTTACTGAGTTATGGGGTAATTTCTATTTTCTTTCATCTATGACCAAAAAAGCCTATAGATTACATTCTACTATTCAAAAAAAATAATTTATAGCAAAATTGATACATTTGATTGCTTGATTGATAGAATTTCCAGTTAAATTTTTTAAACATTGTTCCCCAATAACTGAATTTCTTAGTGTAATGGGCCATGACCGGGCCACTCAAAAAAAGGCTGGCGGACCACATGCGGCGCGCAAGGTTGAGTATCACCGATTTCAAGTATTTATTTTGATACTTTGGTATTGTGTAATTTTTATGGTGTTCGCAAACATTGCTACTTATAATAGCCCTGATATCAAGACTGCTCAACAGAAAACGTAAAATTTTGAATTTTGGAATGGACTCTAATTTTATATTTATAATTGTTTGGCTGGGTCGCACAGTAGGTTTGTCTCTGGCCTTCTGCACATTGTTGGGCCGTGGGTAGCCTAGTGGTTAGAGCATCGGGCTCCAGACCGGAAGGCCTGGGTTCGATGCCCGATGCTACCAAATACCCTCCGAGTACACACGGAGTACGTGCTCGTTAAATCCGTTGGTCCGTAGTCTTGTGGGCTGAGTCACGAGCGCAGGGACTGGAGAATATTTTCCTCCCCTTCAGTTTCCGTGCAGAAATTGTGGAGATGTAGATAGAGGTGTTGTCGCCATCTATCGTCCCTTCGGGGAAATTCGCGGCGCTAAATCGTACTGTCACCTGTATGGTGCTCAAGGCCAACGACAGGCGTACCTCTAACCCCATGCCACGATGAATTTCGTGGGCCTCGATCTGACTGCGTCAGACAGGTGGCATTAGAAACAACAACTTAAGGTTGCGGGTTTGACTCCGGCCCTAGTTAATGGATTTCTATGATGAAGAAAATTGACAGCGTCCAGTCGTATGATTATGTGACATGTAAAAGATCCCTTAAGTGCATGTTTAGCTCGGGTGCTCTCTGCAAAATTGAATTCCCAGTGCAAGTTTGCATTGGGAGAGCTCAGGGGCCTCCCTCTTAGGAGGAAACTTTGGGGTCAAAATTACTTGCGCAATTGGTAGCACCTATATGGTGCCGTACTAAAAAGTGATACCAGCAGCAGGAGAATGTACTAGATCTGAAAAGATAAAAGTACCATTCCACAGCCCTATTATAAACAATATTTATAATTCAATAATACGTATTTGTTTTATATATTTATTCAATCTTAGTCTCCTGCTTGGAGATCATTATTATGGCATTGTTTATGTTTAAGAGTGAAGGGGGAATTTTCTAAATTAATGTAAATCTAATATTTCAATTTTATACTTAGTATCTCTGTAAGGTACGAGTGTGTGTCAAGGGCCCTGGAGTACAAATATTTTAATTAGTAATGGTCCTGTCCTTCAGGACTCGCTTGTAAATAATTAACTAGCGTACTCGCATTACGGGAAATTTGTAACCGCATCTTTTGAAAGTTAACAGCTTTCATTTTTAAAGTAAGATTACATCAGAATCTATCAAACGATATCTTTCCCACAATCATAGTCTCCATCCGCGGAAGACACGTGAATTCCAAGACTTCGTGTGTGTTGCTGCTTTATACGAATACCAAAGATTCTGAAAAATCTTTCTCTTTTTGTCGATAGCTGCAGCTCATTTTTTTCTCTTGTTTGCAGTGATGTCGTAACGCTAAGTGTTGCCCAGTAGTATTTAAATGTGTGTGAGATCGTCAAATAAAATAGAATACTCAAAATCCAAATGATGGCTCAATCATTCAGCAACTCAAAAGCATATAACATAATCATGAAATAAAAATACAAAAGACTTACCACTCCTAGTTTTTGTCGGAGGAAAATGGTTTTCTCACTCATCACCTTATCTCCAGAACTATGAGACCCATTTGTTGTTAAATTTAGCAAATATGCTTCTTTTGTTGAGAAGATATTTTCTAAGAATGGGTCTTGCGAAAATCGACTCCCAAGAATTGGGGTGGGGGTGGAGGTACGTAACAGTTAACAAAATTACTTCTTTTGAACTATTAGGTCTACAATCTTGGTATTTGACAACAATGTTTATTTTTTCAATAAGAAATCTATTATGAATGAGTTTTACGGAAATTGATTACCACAATGGGATTACACATGCGCAAAAGAGAGATATACTTCCGTTTTAGAAGTGAAGTCTTGTACTTTATAAATCAAGAGGCGAAGACTATCAGAATGCCTTTTCGATACAATCGGAAGCTTAACGCTAGTATTTAGAGAGATATCAAGAACTTAAAACAAAATATAGTCACACAACACCATGCAATACTCAGAATCCAAATACATATTTGAAGTTTAGAATAGGAAAATAGTCTGTTTTCCTTTTCAGAATTCCAAATATTGGCCTACAACAAAAATTTCAAATGATCTAATTATAAGCCTAATTGTTCCCCTGAACCATTCCACTATTTACCAAACCATCTTTCAAACCTACCCTCTCTTCCAAAGAAAAACTTTCGACTTCTCGACCCCAAACCATACCCAATAGCATTGCTTCCCAAGGCGTGAAGTTGTGGGTTAGCCCATCCGAATACATTCCGCCTGAAGGTTTTGTGGGAACAAGTAAGAAAGAAAAAGGGAGATGTCTATACTCCCTCCAACACCCCCCAGGAGAAAATGTTTCCTTCTGATTGCATTACGGACTTCCCTTCTTGCAAGACTCGCTTCTTCATTGGAGATGCCAGTTGTGCGAGTGAATTTTTGCCCTTTTATTATTCCCCCCTACTTTCCTTATTCGAGTCACGTGGTTTGGGTTTTCTCAAGACTAGATGAAAGTGAATGTGTCGTAAGTTGAATTTGGTTTTTCGAGAAGTGTGCGGTCCACTCTGAAGTGGCAGACGTAAACAACTGTGGTGTATTAGAAAACTTATTTCGTTTTTTTTCTCGGGGGGGAGGAGATGAATAAGTTGGTTGTGATGAAGGAATTTTACTGTGGTTTATGTTTAAAAAATTTCAAGCCAATGTTAATTCAATCCATGTACGTTTAATTTAATAGGATCAATGTAATGATAAATGTAATAGAACTCTTATCAGGATACATGGATTTTATTAAATTTCATCATTTTATGGACTAATTTTGTGTATCATTTTTATGTTCATTAACGTAGATAGCCGTTTTACACAGATATTCCCTTGTCGGAGATTAGAACCCTCGACCTATGGATTCGTACACAAGTTTCATACCACTTGACAAAAGTGATCATTCACGTTCGGAGACTGTTTCTGGCTTATTTAGGTACTACCACATCCCTACTTTAGACTCCCCGCCCTTTAAAAGATGTGTCTGACGAAATAAAAATGTGATTTCCCCCAGTTTACATTTACATTGTACTAGAAACTACAAGTTTATTGAATATATTTTATTCAATAGAATTTAACGATTTCGTGATCCTAGGTGACTGTGTGCCCCTCGCGACTGCTTTCGGGCTACACTAAGAATCCACGATTCGCTTCTATTACATCATATCCCCAGACTGGACAAGCGTATGTAATGATGGAATGCGAAACATTTGCAAAGAGAAGCACTTTGTTCTTTAAATGTAAATGTGAACTCCCAGTTCCCACTTAATACAACCTCTGACAATAAAGTTTGGTGAATAGTCCTGTAACATTAACGTAGATGAAATATTAGCAAAAGTTACCTTATTGTCCCTCGAAATAGTCACCTGCCATGACTATGCACAGCTGAGATCTGCTATGCATGTCCTGGAAACTTTGCAAGAAGTCTTCTTTTGGGATGGAGTTCACGTTTCTTTGGATGTCAGAAATATCGTCAAACCACTTTCCTTTCAAAGCGAGTTTGAGTCATGGGATAGGAAGAAGTCTGAAGGATTCAGATCTGGCGAGTATGGTGGTTATTCAATTTGTTTCATCCCACGAACTGCCTGACGATATTAGCTATGTGAGAGTGAGCATTGTCGTGAACAAAAAACCATGAACCGTGTTGTGCGTACTGGGGACATACCCTACGTATTTCTCACGTTTTCTGATCCCTAAATACTGGGGTAACGATTTGTCGCATAGATTTTGTTAGGTAATTTTATTAATTTCCTTACTTTCCCAATGTTTTCGCCATTGACGGAGGTCGCTGTTCTTCCACTACGAGTTTAGTGAGAAACAATTTCCCGGCCTTCTCGAAAATGGGTAAACCACTTGTACACATACTTCATGGAAAGTGCTTCATCTTCATGAACATTTACCAGTATCGCATAAGTTTCTTTGAGTGTCTTATAAGCATTAAAAAAACTGAAAAGTACTGAACAAGCACTTTGTAAAACAAGTCTTATATGGAACACAAACGATGCTCAATTGAACAACGGTGGGGCAGATGGTCAATACCTGTTGCTACTCATGCACAGAGTTTCTTTTTCTCCAGAGTTGCTAGATCAGCCGTTCTGACTTCATTCACAGAACTTTATTGTCAGAGGTTCTATATATGTATTAACAACGCTTCTAGACAGCCAATCAGAGCCATTATCCTCTTTACTAAACAACTAATAGGGAAGCGGTTTATTGTTTTACTAACTTCCTCCAAAAGTCTGAAATTTTCTGATTTCCTACGACTATTCAAACGCTCACTAGCTCATCGACGCTCGTCCAATAGCCAAACAGCTACACAACAGCATGAAAAAACTGGCTAGTCATAATAATCAATCCAGATATCGTATTGAAGGTTACTCTCGCAGCTTATATGCCCACAGACATGTTGTCAAGTCTTCACTTCTATTACTTTTGGAAACTGTATAATTTTAGTACTACTAATAAAAAATTCGTTCATTTAAAATATGTTCTCAAAACTGAAAAGTAAACTATCTTTTGCTTCAATTTTCAAGGGCATTTAACTATCAAGTAAGAATGGTTTTTTCTCTTCAAGATCATTGAGGGTATAAAGCCAGAACCAATCCAATCTATTTGAAGTTAAATTAGAAATATTGAATACTCAAGTTTTTGCAAAGTACTTTTTCTAGATTATGTCAGCCTATATCTATGAATATGTTTAATATCTTTAAAATGTGACTAGTATTAGAAAGATTCAGCCAAAAGTGAAAATTCTCTTAAATTTGCAAACCAATGCAGAAAAATTATTTAATTTTGCCACCAGCCCCTACAAATTACTCATAATTACATTTGTTTGAACACATACTTCCTTTTTTTCATTAATGTTAAACTGTATTCCTGTTATCAGATATTATTTCCATTTTGATGTAACAACTGATAATGACAGTTGTCTGAACGAATTCTTCTTTATCATTAAATGATAACAACTGAAAAAAAAGAACTTTCAGTTAAATAAAAATTCGAGAAAACGAAGTTTATTACATCTAAATTAAATTCATTTCTATTCCAATAAGTTTAATGTTGCTATTTTTTTAAAAAATTAAGAGCAATACATTTGAGATTAGATTGAAGGAAAAGAAGTAGAAAAAAAATGTAGAGTTCGTATAATCTGTCATTTTTGACAGAAAATAAACTAATTCTTTAAGCGTGCAATCGATAGATGAGGGGAAAAAATATTTTTTCTCAATTTTATACGAATACAAGACAAAAAATTAAGTAACGGTTTTTAAAGAATTCCCTGTTTACTTACATAACATGCTTTTTCCCTTGAAAAAAATATATAAAAAATTCTTCACTATTGCGGATGGTTTCAAAATATTTTTCTGCTTTTTTGTCGCTATATAATTGGTTGCAATTTTTTTCCAAAAAATATTGTAGTTTAATTAATTTACCGAGCTAAGAGATAACACCTGTTTAAAAGCAGGTTTAGAAGAAACTTCTTTTCTTGTTTGCTAATTTGTTTGCAAAGAATGGCAACAAGAGGGGAAGCCGAAAGCAGAAAATGCGAGATAATGGCAAATAATGGAACGCTTTTTTCTTTTGTTCTTGACTATTATCAAAATGTAACAAAAAGAAAAAAAATCGTTCAGGACCGGGCTTTCACAAAAAGAGCTTTGTGTTAAAATCTATGAAACGGCGTCCAGAGCATCGTATTTTGTTGATTTGCAGCTTCTATTTTTAGCAAATGATTCTAAGAAAAATCCAATTAATATGGCTAGCAGGCATAGTTATTTTGGATACTAAACTTTTTTCAGGAAAACATCTGTTCAATTACTGATTAAATTACCAAACTATAATTAATTATTATTTTTCGCGTTACTCTGGTGAGGCAAAGTAAGTTTGTATCCACTCCCCAAAATAATATAGTGGAATTTTTTAAAACTAGTTAAAATTGTATGTTGCTGTCTTATATGTTTTTTAATTGAAGGTAAGCGCATAACATATATCCACTATCCTAAAGTAATCATCGTGGTACGGAAGTTTTTTTTTTACTGGCTTATACAAATACCATCACCACAGACTCCCCTGTCAGTGAGTGGGTGGATAAGCGAACGCGTACGATACCATAGTTATGGCGAGCGTGTGAATTGTTGATAATGCGTGAAGTGTGTATTGACGGCTTTGCTGTGCTGCTTCATGCGTGTGTGACGACTCTTTGGTTGCTCTGGAGGTGCATAGGTGGCGCCACGTCTTCTTCTTGAAGGTTGCATGTTTCAAAGTTAATCCAGGGTCACAAATGAAGGTTAGAACCTGGGATCTTCGTATTCGTAAGCACATAACATATCCTCTATACTAAAATGTTCAACCTAGAACGGAGATTGTTACTGGCTTATATAGATACTACCACCACAAATTCATTCTTGCTTTCTTGCTTCAGTGAGGGTCTATGGTTGAACTTTGCCTATAATAGAAATTATTAATTTAATATATGGTTATATTTTTAAATTGAAGAAAGAATAACCTTGTATTCAATGCATACAAAAAGAACCTGACAAAGTCATATATTACAAGACAATAATAGAAGCATAAAGTCGTGTCAAAAAAGATCCAATATATCCCAAAAAAAATCTTTTTTTTAATTAAAAAAATTTTTTTTTCTTGCAGAAAAAGCATTAGTGTGTGTTTTAGCGATAAATATTTTTTTTACATACCGTAAAATCCGCTGTACAACGCACACCTATACTTAGAAGCAGATTTTTTTAAATTTCTAGACTTATTCGCCGAATAACGTACATGCCTTATTTTTCGACGAAAAATAAATGTATGTATGCAATAATCTTAAGTCACTTATTCGAGGTATTATCTCAAGCTTTTGTAAAAAAAAGTACACGTCTAGAACTACAATCCTTTATATTCATAAGAGATGTGTGTCAGTTATTTTAAATATATAAAGTTCTTTGGGTAATGTAGCATCCACACTTATTTTTTTTTTATTCTCGTCTCCTTTTTATTTTTAAACCTAGCATTTTTATACCCGGCGTATAACACGCACCCGTACATTTCGATCTTATTTTTAGTTAAAAGTTACTCGTTATACAACGGATCGTAATTTTGAACAGGTCGACACTATTTCAATTTTAAACCTCTCAAGAGATTAACGCGACGTAAGAGTTGCTATGTCATCAAAATTCCATTGAACTCAAACAAGAGTACCTTAAACTCAACACATTTAACGTTGCATAAGCCCTTCGACACGATGAATGTTTACTGGCATCAAAAACCAACCCACGACTAAGAAGAAACAACACAATCTGCTATATTAACTACTCAACAACCACAAACATATCTATACGTCTTCTCGTAAAGGGATGGATTATTAAGGTATCTCCGAATACTCTAAAATTGTGAATTTTTCCAATAATTTTTTTTTATGATTTTATTTTAGAGGTCATCTTAATAGCTTTATAAAAATACCATGTGTATTATTTTCCATTCTCACTGGAACAAAACCACAAGTGTTTTAATAAAAGCAGATGCTACTAATTTAAACAAGATGTCATACTTTTAAATACGTTTTACTCGAAATGAGTTTTTTTTTAAAATGATTATACGGGGACCGCGATTGTTTAAAATGTTCTGAAAATAATTAACTGAAAGTGTTTGTGTATGTTCTGTGTAATTGTAGTAGTGTTTTAACTTTCAGATTTATCAATAAATGTTTTATTACAAAATTTATAGTATCTTATGTAAATCTAACTACCATTTTTCAATTCCTACTCTTTGCTCATACTCTCTATATGTTTATTTATTTGTTTATATATCTTGGTGGAATTCTCATTCGTTAATAAAATACATTTTCAAGCGCTCAATTGAGCTGAAATTTTATATACATGATTAATTTGGATGATAAAGCAATAATTTAATTATAATTAGTAGAAATTAATTGATTAAAACTAATTATTTAAAGAATTACAAATACAGCCACGTTGACATCATTTTTGGCAACTTAGCGACCATTTTGGTGACTTGTGTCAAAACTTAAAAATGTTTTTTTTTCTCACGTTTTTAAGAATTCAGTTGAACAGAAATTTTATGTACACGATTGTTTTGGATGACAATACGATACTTTAATGATAATTAATAAAAATTAATTACACCTTAATGACATGATTCTGTCCTATGTATATAAATATTTATGTTAATTGTGTAACTCTTTAATAAAAAGTAGCTAAAATAACTTTTTCTTTGTTGATCTAATTAGGAACTGACTTAAACATTTTTTATATTACTTGTTTCCTATAACAATTAACAACACCACTGAAATTTCTTTTAAAAATTAAGATGAAGTGTTCTACTTTCTGAAAAAATTAAAATATCTCTTATCATATGAAGGTCGTTTCAAAAATGAACAGCAAAGCAACACATAAAAATTGAAAATTATTTAATAAACATTTTGTACAGAATGGACCCTGTTTATGTAATTTCTTGTAAATTTTTATCCGGCTTTTCCCATTTTAGTAGTAATAATTTATTTTTTCTTCTTAATTTTTGCATACTTTTCTTAAAATGTACTAATTAAATCTAAGAACCACATAAAGAATCCCCATACCTCCATTTTTTAAAAAAAGTTGTCGCAAGTAGTAGAAATTTTTGAAGTTAACTTCTTATGGCATGGTAGGGAGAAATTTCCGTTACGCGTTACCAGTTACGGTTAGCGATAAACGTAAGGTAGAAAAGAATGAAGTTCCGAATTTTCCCCCCGTATTAAAAAACGCCATCTAACTCATACTATCTATCTCAGACAAAAAACAATTACAGAATCGGAAAGATCATTTTTTTCGCCACGATATGGTATATTTTTTTTAACAAAATAATGATATTTTCTATTTTTTACGATTTTTTTTAAAAATGAGTCAAAATTGATACGCTTTTATAAAAATGGTTTCTAAGTCATTCCCTTTAAGTTTCCTTTCGAGTTAATGATATTTTATTCTAAACAAGTTCATGATTTTCTGTTTTAGGATCAGTCATAAAAAAAAAAATAAATGACGGAATCTTTTTTTTTTTCGATTTTTCAAAAAATACTCAAAATTTTAATTAAATATTTAATAACTTCATTGTTTGTAAAAATAATCTAACGAAACTTCTTCTCCATATGTAGAATAGTATTATCCGTAATCTGTTCAAAGATTGAAAAAATAGATTAAAAATTACGGCTTTTAAAATTTCTTTTGTGTTTTTCGTCTATTAGCCCTAAACTAGCACCCACCCCCTCTCCTCATTCAACAGCAGCTTTAACAAGCCTTTCCTCTTTTAACTTTGCGATACATACTTCGTTTTGTTTTTACGTTACCTAGAAGTCAAATTATAATCAATTTTATGAATTAATAAAAAATCGGAAGTGCGCCTTTTTAATCTACCCGAAGTAGGCATTTAAATGGTTCAAAATCTGTCAAAAATTAGTTTAAGGAGAGTTTGTTGGATATACAGTTTTAAAATTCTTTTAAAGAAATAATACAAACAATCTATTGTTTTAAATTTAGTGGCAACACAACATTTCTTCCAATAGTTTGGCAATAAAAGATTGTGTTTACTAAATTTTTTCAATCGAATGGAATTTCTAAACCCAGGTTAAGAAGTGAGTTTTTAAATCATATATATGCTTTGGTGTAATTAATTTGATTGCTGTGAAAGTGTTATATAGTGCTTCATTAATTTGTATTTTAAAACTAGTGGGTAGTAAAAATTTTTACAAACATGTCCCAAATTTTTACTGGCTCTATGTAACTTAGAACTAAAATCATATAAAAAAAATTGGTGAGAAAAAAATGAGTATAGTTTTTAAAAATTTTAAAAATTTAAAATTTTCCATGCGTTTTGATTTTTTTTTAAATTTCATATTTTCACCTGATTTAACTTCTTTAAGCAATTCTTTACAAATGTGTGTATGAAATGTAATGTTTTATATGTTAATTTACAAAATATGGGTAAACGCAAATTTTTATATAAAAATTTCAAGAATTTTAATGATATCCTATACATAAAAAACTTTAATTTCTTCTTTCACCCTATCACTATTATTACAATGCATCCAAGAATTTTTAACTATACATTAGATGAATACTTCTGGAAAGTTTGTTTTGTTATAATTCGACAAAAATTGCAACGCATGGAACATTTTGCATTTTTATTTCGAGGCAAATTTTTGATTTAGACTAATAATGATGATACTTTTCTCAAAATACATACAATATTTTTTTTTTAGTATTATATATTGAAAATGAAAATTTTGTCTATACTTATACCTTTTCCATCCTAATTATTTTTTTAAATACAGTTTGAAATAATAATGATAATAATAAATTTGTTAATTATATATAAGATTACTTCAAAATAAAACTTTATTATGCAATTCAATACATGTAAACCAAAGAAGTTAACTTGTAACACGTGTTCACACTGATACACGCTTTCTTTTTTTTTTGTGTTTGTTCTGTGTAATAGTAAAAGTGTTTTAACTTTCATATTTAACAATTACTTTTTTTTTTACAAAATTTATAGACCCTTATGTAAATATCATCACTGTCTTTTTAAGCAATTTCATATAATAACGAAGATAAAGTGCTGTGTGGTTTTTGTAAAAATTAAATTATCTCTTATCTTGAAGGTGATTTCAAAAATGAATAGCAAAGCAACACACATCAGAATTGAAAATTCGTTCATAAACTTTTTGTACAAAATGGGCCCTGTTTACGTAATTTTTTTAAAATTTTTACCGAGCTTTTCCCTTTTTAGTAATAATAATTTGTCTCTTCTTAATTTTAGCATATTTTTCTTAAAATACACTAAACAAATCTAAAAATCACAAAAAAAAAACATATTTCATCTTTTTAAAAGAAAAAGGCTGTTGCAAGCAGTAGGAAACCTTAAACCCGTTTCGAGACGAAGTACTGATCAACGGACAACATTTTAGATAGGGATATGTCATTTATGCATCCACCCCAAATGTCAGGGGCCACCGGGTGATGCGTCGGTGAATCGCGGTTCCTACAGATCTACAGGATTGACCTTCCCATTCGGAAAAGCCTAACACCCGATAAGGTAAGAAGAGAAAGAGAGAAAGGTAACCACCTAAAAACTTTGTCTTAGCCACTTGAACGTAACTCAAAACAAGTAACATAAAAAATATTTTTTAAGTCAATTCCTACTTTGAATGGACGAATAGAAAGTATTTTATTAAAGTTTGAAAATTTCAATACGAAAAATATAAATAAATATACATATATAGAGAGAGTGAACTAATAGTTTGAACTGAACAAAGAGCATGATTTGTCTGCATTGGTAACAATGCAGACCCGGTTTGGCTAGTTTCGCTGAAAAACAGGCCTTCGACACCATTGTTTGTCTTTGTTTTAACAGTTACATTGTTACAACAATAGAGACGAATCTAAATTGGTGTCAAAAACCGGTAATTAATTTAATTAAATTTAACTAATTAATCCAGATTTAAAAAACCTGTATTAACATCAAGTGTCATTCACTATCAGTTTAAAAAATATTTTAACTCGATTGGATACATAGAACGTATTTTATTAACGATTGAAAATTTGAACAAGATAAATATACAGTTGAACATGTTTTTGCGCGGTTGATAGGGACCGCATAAAAAAGTCGCATTTATAAAATATGCTAATTGTTTACAAAATTTATGTAAGAGTACTTCCATAAAAAGTAAATAATTAAATTTTAGACATGGCAACATTTTAAAAACCTTATAGTTTCTCATTGTACACACAGATAAGTTTTCAAAATGCACATACATTATTCATTGCTACTCATCGTAATCCAAAGCCCTGTAATGAATAAGTACAAAATCGCTTTCGTCACTTGAAGGTACAGTTTCAATTGATTTATTTTTTGGTAACATAAAGTAAGAGATAAGTTTTTGTGACGAAGGTCGGGTGGTCAGTTGCTTGTAAATGTCACGATAACCAGATACACATGATTAAATAACCAGATACACATGATTAAATAACCAGATACACATGATTTTATACTCCTTTCTTAATTGGTATCTTATTTAAGAAATTGTTTTTCCAATTTGTTGGATAGCTGGATCCCTGCATATTTTTATTCACTGTCAAAGAATCCGGTTCTTTCTTGTCCGTCTTCATAATCTACCAAATTATTGATAACGTCACTGTCATTAAAAGTTTCGTCTTCAATCAAGCGTAGGTTGCTGGAGCGTTGAGAGAAAGCAACTGAATGCGAATTGTCGGGAGAAAGTTTATAACAAATGAACAGAACGTCTTGAAGTGTCTACATTTCAGTGGCGTAACGTACACACACGCATCACGGGGAGGGGGCGGACTCTAGGGCCCTGACTTACGGTAAATACGTATTCATCCAATTTATAAAATATTAAAGGCAGGGAAAGGGGTCCTAACATTCTCCATTACACCACTGGTAAATAGGTAGAAAACATCCCATTGGAGCCAAAGCCATTGAAATTCATACACCGCATAAAAAAAAGGCACATAAAAAATCGCACAAAAATAAAATCGCATAAAAAAGACCGCACAAAAACAGGTTCTACTGTATATAAATAAATATATTTATATATAGAGAGAGAGTGAGCTAATAGTAGGAATTGAATCATGCTGCCTCGAAGCCTTGATCTTATGTACAACTCCACCAACAATATTTAGGTACTTACCGTATCATATCATTGATGAATTTCGCCAAATAAAGAACTACCGCTAATTAAAAAAATGTGCGCAGAAATTATTTCCACTATTGGTTATATATCGCAGCATTTGGTGACGTCTGTTTTATTTGACGAAATTAGTCGACTCTCTCTATAGTAACGAAAGCGCCCAGTATTTCGAACGGAAATCAAAATTTGACGAATAATATACAGCAGCGTTTCTCAAACTGTGGGAACGCACCCCTATGGGGGCGGGGTAACTTTAAGAAAGGGATACGAGCATATTGAGAAGTCGAAAAAAAATGGATTATTTAAAAAACTTATTAATATACTGAAAGTATACAAACAAAATACATTTCGTCATAATAAGAAATAAATAGATATTTACACTGATAAAAACATTTATAAATGCGTCATTACGGCACAATGTATTTTATAATTAATTCAGCAATACTAAGTTAAGGACAAGTTTAATAAGTGCCATTGACCCCCCATTGGCTTATCAAATATAAAATTGTACACAGAATTAACACTTATCTTGATATAATTTGTGTGTGGTTTATAATTAATCTCTTAACTGACGAATAAAAGATACATGATTCGCTTTCCAATGCCACCGTTTTTCTCGTAAGGGTACGTATGGGATATACTGGAGGTGAGGGGTGGAGAAAAGAAATGAATAAGCAAATCCTGTAAAATAAGAAAATCCATCGCAAACGCTGTCAAGGTCCTTTTATTGCATTCGAAAGCCTTCCGAATAATTTTATTCACAGAAAAGATCGTACGTCTGAAAGACGTATATATACGTCTGGGACAATTAATCTTTGGCTGAGCGAGACGTTTATATACGTCGATTGTACTTAAGTGGTTAGTCGTATTGCAGCTATAGCATCAAAGTGTAGTATGATTGAATTCAGTACATTGTTATTTTATGGAGGGTGAGCGCAATGAAAAGTATGATTTAACATTGGGTCGCAAATATTGAAAGTTTGAGAAGCACTAACATAAAAAAAATTATTTTTTTTTATTCCCATTCATTCTCAGTTACAACTAATGTAATCCAGTATAGATTGCGACGACAAAACTGTTTTAACGCATGCAGATGCATGTACCAAGAACCTTCGACATTATAAACAGTCCTGATTCTCAGTAATCAAACCGTGTTATCTGTTCAACCATCCAGCATTCCTGTTTTCACGATGACACAGTGTCTAGATCGATGCAAAAAACTAACCTTTGAACGATCGATACCTACAACGGAAATAAATACCCCCCTACCACCACCACGTCGTCGTCTTTATAAAACACAGTTTTCTTGGAGATCTCCAAGAAACAGATTAGATTCAGTTCCAATAAAACTCTAATTATGAATTCGATGCTTCATTAAATAGGAGTCTCCGATCGATGCACCCGAGTAATGGATGATAACTAGGTTTTTAATTACTGATGAAGAAGAGGATCAACGGAAATTTTTCATTATCTCGACTTTCTCATGCGCTGCTTAATTTATTGCTTTGTTCCGGGCTTCATTAGACAGGATTCAAGAAGTGTATTATTTTCTACGTTTTTCTCTCTTCTGCTGGTTGGGAAAGGTTTCCGGATTGTTGATGTAGGGTAGAAACTCACCGCTATGGAGATGATGATTTAACTTTTGCGCTAATGTTTTTCCTGAAGTCAGTTTTAACATTGAATACATTCGTTCGGAGATTAAATCCAAAGCGAAAGAAGGATTAATTGTAAAGTTAGGCTTTCGTATGTAAAAGGTTTAGGTGTTTCTATTGTTTATCTCTGCTTTCACATTTCCTTAGTGACTTTCTTTGGTGCAAAAAAGACCGATTCCGTATAGTAAAGTTCACTTCTGGCTTTGTCCTTTCTTTATTTTAATTATTTTCTTATTTTATTTGAAAATCATAGATATGAGTTAAAATATTCGTTAAATGATATAATATTTTTATAATTAAAAAGGAATAGTTCTATTTTTCAAATCACGTATGTGTATATATATCGTTCAAATTTTCAATCGTTAATAAAATAATTTCTATTCCTCCATTCAAGTTCAAAGGCATTTTTTAAAACTTGTAGTGGATTGCACTTGATATTAACACATTTTTTCAAAAAATGATTCATTAATTAAATTAAAAAAGTGAATAAATAGTAACAAACGAAAATAATAGTCCAACACCATATGTAGAATGGAAAGTCGATTGTTGTGTTCCTATAGCGCAATGGCTAGTGCGTTGGATTTCTACTTCATAGGTTCGAATCCCACCTGGCATGGCCTAATTTCTGAGAATGTGATTTATTTTTTTACTATTATGTGTTATTGGAATAATTAAATTTAATTAATGAATAAATAGAATTAAAACCAAAAAAAATAGTCCAACACCATAGGAAAATGGAAATTTAAAGAAAGGAAAATGGAAATTTGCAAGGGCAATCGCTTCCTATTTTGTCTCTTAATATTATGATTCTGTCATATGCATATACATATTTATCTTAATTGCAACTATTTAATAAAAAGTAACTAAAATAAAAATTTTCTTTGTTGACCTAAGAAGGAACGGACTTAATTTTTTTATATTATTTAATTTTCCTTAGTTTGTTATTTTTTGTTCTTTTTAAAACACAATTTAATGTTAGATAGAGGAGAGACGGGTATTATAGATATATATATATATATATATATATATATATATATATATATATATATATATATATATATATATATATATATATATATATACCGTTTACGTACTAAATTTTCTAAAAATACTTGTAACTGTACAGGTTTTTGAGATAAAAATCTTCAAAATTATCATGCATATACTATACTATAAACTATTGTGAAGAATTATCATTTCTCAAAAAATAAATAATAGTTATATTTTTGTAATAAAAAATAATTTCAAACAAAAATGATAAATGAAACGAATTATGGAATAGTCGGATAATATGGAGTAGTTCATTTAAACCAATGAAAAACTTATTAAGACTTCATAAAACGTAGTTATTTTTATTTATAAAAGCCATATCTTAAAGAATACGTGAAAGTCATTTTTTCTGTTTTGAATTTATTTACAGCAGAGTTACAGTCCACAAAAACAGCTGAAATATTAAATCCAAATTTTCCCTCTTTGATCTTTGGAGAGTTTTTCGTTTCAGAACAACATTCAGCGTCTTTGTTTTCTTATTCTTTAATTGATGGCATGAAGTTTACGGGTATTATGGAATATCTAGTATTCTCTAACACCCGACACGCCATCTTGGGAATTGAACCTCTAAACTGAAGGATGAAAGATTGCCAGCTAAAAACGATCACATTATTATAAACTACTATTCTTTTAGTGTACAGTATCCTTAATTTTAATCTTCAAGTCGCACGGTTACTAGTAGGTTAAAATGCTTTGAGAAGCTCATAACAACACACTTTTTTCTGTAGGGAGGGGTATGACAACAACAATTGATCAACTCATACTATAATGCATCATGAAAGTCTTTTTCAGTACTTCAAAGTTTTCTCAAGTATTAGCAGCTACAAAGAGAGCCAAAACCTCGGTATTTCATATTACCCGACTATTCCATAATGCCTGACTCTAATCTATTTGTAATTAAGTTAGGAAGCACTTATATCTAGAACTAACATTTTAAGCAAATAAAAGCTTAGTAGTTGATATATTTTTTTAAGAATAACGACCTTTTTCATGACATACATTGATGCTTGTGCCGTGATTAGAAAAAGAGAAAAAAAATGGAATGGTTTCTATTGTCGTTTTTGGTATAGAAGAACGCGTTTCTAAAAGAGTTACTGAAATAACAAATAAATAACAATAAAAATTAGATATTTCTAACTTATATATAAATGCATTAGTTTAATTTTATTTGTACACAATAATCTATAAACACGATTGTACAATGGATCATTTTTTTTTTTTAAAAATTAGACAGTTATGAAATCGCAATTTTTGTTACATAATCTTGGAATCTTAACTTTTTTTTTATTTTAACTTTTCTTTTTAAAATTTTTCTTTGCTTTCAATTTCAACAGTCTTATAGCTGCTTCATTGAAACACGTAGAGCAAGGGTGGCCACCCTTTACGGTAAGAGTACCACTGTCTAATATTAAATCATTATGCGTGTCACTGCCCTCTTTTCCAACAAGCAAGGGTGAAAAAAAATGTTACATATTGACTTATGGAATTTTTACGCAAATATCATATATTTTTAGTCTGAGAAGTGAAAATTTAAAAATAATATAATAAATACTTAGGTTTTGTTCCTAATAAACTTTTTACTTAAATTTTAGAAACTTTTTTAGGTATACAATAAAAATGAGTAACTTTAAACATTTACTTCTAATTTATTACTAAACAGTCAGTACTTGCTTAATGTAGCTTTTGAATTTGTAGCTTTTTTATCAAACCATCTATATTAGGATTCGTTCTTGGAGATGCTAATAAAATTAGCTTGTTCTAGGGGTATATCAGTCATATAATTTTGAAGGTAAATTATGATTTTATATATATTATTTTCGTAATAGAAAGCATATATTTCAAACATGTTGATTCAAAACTACAACAGCATCTGACAGACAAATCGTGTAAATTTGGAAAATAAACTGTCGTCCAACATTCAATATAATTTGGATCCCTTGAGTTGAAATAAATTCCTCATATTTGCTTTTAAGTCTGGTCTAGTGCGGTAGGTTAATAATTCCGATTTAGACTTCTAGTGGTTAACAATTAACGTCTTGTTACACTTATTGGTAAACTAATTTAAATTTTGCAAAGCTAGCAGTGAAATTTATGTGTCGAGGAGGCATGAAGACGAAAAACAGTTTCTAAAAATTGGCCTTTAATAATCAATCATAAAGTCACTCTGCTCGTTACTGGAGCGATAAAAACAATCAGTTCAAAAGCAACATTACCAGAGACATCCGATTCGAACCGTCTTCTAATATTGTAAAATTAATTTCTAATCTAAAATGGTGATGCAACCTGCAGTTGCATTGCCAACCAGCCTTTCTCTCCTCTAAGAGAGAAACCACTCACACACTTCTTATATTTCCGTTTCTCCTTCCTTTTTTTTAAAAACTAACATGAGCCGAGTTTAAATACTAGCTCGATTTGCATGGCAGTTGCTGCCAACCTCAAATCACGAAACTCAAAAAGATCGGGTTCGAATCGGTGTGCTTACTTTCATTGAGATCATGGAACGGATTGAAAACAACACAAGGAGATCATAAAAATTTGGATCCGATTTTTTTTTAAATGTCTAACAATCGGCCCCCTTTTTCCAATCTCTCGTACCATTATCTCTTACAAATCAGTAAATTAATTTTAATCTATAATCACATGTTATACAATTTAACACAAAAATACATTTTATTCACAATCTTTATTGTAATAAACAAACTAATATTTTAATCTTAAAGAGACAAAGTCTTATTCTCTAAAAGAAATAATTTTCTACAAAATTCTAACAATTTTTCCTTTACCATGGGTTTGGTAAAAATGTCCGCCAAATTATTTTTGGTACCTATATATTTAATTTGGAAAACCTTGTCGTATATCAAATTCCTTAAAAAATGATAACGAACATCGATATGTTTTGTTCTACAATTTTCTACCGGTGACTTTGAAAAACTTGTAGCAGCTTGATTATCATAAAACATTACATTTTCACTTAATTCCAAATTTAAACTTTTATTATCATTTACATTCTTTAGCCAAATGAATTCCTTAGCTGCTTCTGTTAAACTAACATACTCAGCTTCCATGGTCGACAGACTAACGGATTTTTGCTTGAAAGTTCGCGATGAAATTGGAGTTTCGTCTATAAAAGTTATGAACCTCCCATCGACACTCGATCATTCCTATTTGTAGCAAAATCCGAGTCTGTGAATAACATCTTAGTTTTAAGGATTTAACTTTTGAAAGTTCTAATTTGTATTCTTGAAATACCTCGTCAAATGACTCACCTCGTAATTGTGTGTTACCTCGCGCAACTAAGCGGGCCCCTTGTATCTAACAATTTTATTATTTTCATCATATTTAATGGTATAAACCCAACGGTTTTCTAAAATTTTTATATTATCCGGATGATCAACTAAATCCCAAACTTTACGTTCCTTCATTACGTTAATTTCTTTATCCATTGCATCACGCCATTTAGATGCGTCTCTGGATCTTATCGCCTGTTTGTAACAGTCAGGAATAGTTACTTCAACCGTAAGAGCTTCTTGTTGCTCTGACAAATCTGAAAATCCCTGGGATTCGGTATTATCTTTTCTAAAATTAAATAAACTAGGATCATACTTAATATTATGCCTCTTACAGTATCTCTCTATTTCGTTAAAAGATTTCAATCGGGTTGCTTCCCCTTCTATACTATAATATACGTTAGATCCAGTTACTTTCCTACCTATATTTCGAATCCACTTAACCTCTGTACATGGGATCAAGCTATGATTATCGGAAGATGCATCTGGTTTTTCAGATATTGAGGGCGTTTCCGTACTTGTCTTTGAAACTAAACGACTCGTTAATGAATCTTTTACTCTATCAAAATCATCTTCATCATCATAATAATCAGGAAGGTTTAAATTATATCCAAGGTTACTATTAACGTTTTGTCTAAAAATTAATTCCCTCTTATTTTCATCAAATCTTACATTAATAGTCTCGACTAATTCATTTTCATCTATCAACCATATTCTATAACCCTTAGTACGTTGTGCGTATCCCATCATAATTCCCATTTTCGCACGCATATAGAATTTTTTCTAATTTGTTTTGGCACACCAGCGTATGCCAAACATCCAAAAGGTTTTAGATGCAATACCGATGATTTTCTACCTGAATAATTTTCGAAAGGCGTTTTGTTACTGTCTTTGTGACAAATTCGATTCCAAGCATAAGTGAAACAAAGTAATGCTTCTCCCCAAAACTTATGGGGAACTTCACTAGACTTAAGCAATATTTTGATGCCATCTAGAGCGGTTAAATTGAATCTCTCCGCGATCCCATTCATTTCTGGCGTATATGAATTTGTTACCTCATGCTTTATACCCAGTTCTGTCAAGAAATTATCCATATCTTTATTACAAAATTCTAGTCCGCCATCAGTTCTAACTGCTATTACCTTTTACTTAGAAAACGTTCTGCTCGTTTCTGAAATCTTATAAACGTATGAAATACGTCAGATTTATTTCGGATGGGAAATACAGTCACCTTTCTTGAATAATCGTCAATTATACTCAAGAAATATTTATTACCGCCTTGCTTTCAGTTGGCATTGGACCACAGAGGTCCATATGCAACAATTCCAATGGACGTTTTGATCTTACGGCCCCCGTCTTTTTGAATGACACTCTCTTGGACTTTTTGCTAATTTACACGGTATACAATGAGTCTTACCATTATCATTAAAGCGTGGGAGACCTTTACACTATCATTTTTACTAGTTTTTACCAAGTAATCGTTATTAACATGACAAAAGCGTTGATGCCATATTTCTATTGATCCGTTTTTTGTTTTAGCGGTTACATCACTAAAAAAACTAATTTCTTTACTCTTTGGTATAATATAATGATCTGGCTTAAAAATACAAATGTTCATGGCGTGTCGCCGAGAACAATTTTATCCAGTCTTTATTAAAAACATTAATTTTACCTTTAGTACCCACAAAATGCGCACCTTTACTTTCTAATCTGGAACCGGATAATAAATTTCTCCTCAACTTAGATTAAATAATACATCTCAGTCAAAGTTATTTCATGAAAACTCCCCTTATATTTTACCCGAAATCTAAGTGTACCGATTCCTTCTACGGGACAACTTTTATCCTCCGTTGCTAACGACATTTTCATGTTAGTTATCGGTTTAAGATCTAAAAATAAACTCTTGTCATTACAAAATGACTCGTGGCAGCAGTATCTATTACCCAAACACCTTTATCAGAGTTTTCCTCAAATAAGATACAATTAGTTACGAGTTGTTTATCTAGTTCTAAAAAGACTACATTCAGCTTCACAAAATCTTAAATTTATATTAAACTCTGTGTTAAAAGTTTCATTTACAGTTGAAGGAGATTTTTGTAGAGACTTTTTCTCTTTACAGTTTACTTTAAGATGCCCGTACTTATTACATACATAACACGGACCTATAATCTTAATAGATTGTTTAACATTTTTAATAGTTTTACAGTTAAATACCTTACCACTTCTCTTTTGGTAATCATTCTTGCCATTTGGATCTCCATGAGCTGCAGCCGTAGCACCAGGTAACGTCTTCGACTTCTTCGAAGTGAAACTGTTCAAGTAAGCATTCTCCGCTTTCTCCAAATCTTGTTTCATCAACTGAAGACGATTGGCTTCTAATATCAGCTCTGCTTCAATTTTGACAACCCTGAAGTCCTCTTCTTTCCATCTGTAGATTTGTTGCACGGTAGACTGGAATTCCTGAGGAAGCCACCTTATTAATTGAAAGCCTATGTACAGGTCGTCCAATTTATGACCCGCTTCTTGTAGTCTGGTTGCCGCTGTCTTTACACGAGATATGAAGATTCCAACATCTTCCCCTGGTTGGTATTTTGTTCCAAAAAATTGATCTAATAGTTGAATTACCCTTGCTCTTGTGACTGGTTCGAAGTGATCTTTTAATATTTTCCATGCCGCTACTCCGTCAGTTGTTTCCGTTATCAGATTTTTCAAATCTGAACTGATGTTAGTATAGATCAACGTATAACATCTATCCTTACGAAGTTGTAGATCTAATTTTTCCTTGTATGTTGCCTCTTCATCAGGTTGCTCTGTCTTGGTCTGTATTATAAACTGCCAGCAACCATAATGCATTAAGAGTACTTGCATATCATGCTTCCATGTGTTCCAGTTATTTGGAGTTAACACTGATATCTGGTTGTTAAACTCCATACCTGTTACTCGATTTAGCGTACTAGCAACAGAGTTCATAAAAAATAGTTCTAGACTGGAACAGTATTTAAATAGACAAAGTTCATGGCCTGGTTCAACTTCTTAGCCTGCCTCGACACAGTACATGGCCTGGGCCCATAACCAAATTTGTTACACTTATTGGTAAACTAATTTAAATTTTGCAAAGCTAGCAGTGAAATTTATGTGTCGAGGAGGCATGAAGACGAAAACAGTTTCTAAAAATTGGCCTTTAATAATCAATCATAAAGTCACTCTGCTCGTTACTGGAGCGATAAAAACAATCAGTTCAAAAGCAACATTACCAGAGACATCCGATTCGAACCGTCTTCTAATATTGTAAAATTAATTTCTAATCTAAAATGGTGATGCAACCTGCAGTTGCATTGCCAACCAGCCTTTCTCTCCCTCTAAGAGAGAAACTACTCACACACTTCTTATATTTCCGTTTCTCCTTCCTTTTTTTAAAAACTAACATGAGCCGAGTTTAAATACTAGCTCGATTTGCATGGCAGTTGCTGCCAACCTCAAATCACGAAACTCAAAAGATCGGGTTCGAATCGGTGTGCTTACTTTCATTGAGATCATGGAACGGGATTGGAAAAACAACACAAGGAGATCATAAAAATTTGGATCCGATTTTTTTTTTAAATGTCTAACACGTCTTGTAGAGAAATAGATAAATGATTTGTAAAAAGAGAGAGAGAGAGAGATCAACATTTTTTTTATCATTTTTAAAATCACCCAACTTAGCACTGAATGAATCCTGTAAAATGAATATTAAATTTTTTAATTTATTATAGCTCGAAGCATTATTAACTTTGGTAGATACTTAATAATGCTCAATCTGCTTTTTTTTTCAAAATCGAGACAAAGGTGCATAAGTTTGTTTACAAAAAGGGGGGAGAGAAAAAGACAATTTTTTACCTGTAAGCTTGGGTATGTACGAGTATCATTTAAATACCCCATAATATAGGTAGGAAAAGCTTAATATATATCCCACAGCCAGTCTTCGTTCTTGAGTAGCAAGCACTCACCGGTCAGTTAATTGTTTTCTTCCAGATATTTCAAAAAACACCCCCTTTCTCTAATTCCAATATCTCGCGAGTGCACTTACTTCAGTGCACACAACAATGAAAGAGGATTCCTTACATGATAATTTTTTATTGTAATTCAATTCATTAAGTGTGTTTGAAATAAATTTTGAGAAGGGTTTTTCTTTTGAGACAACCACATTTTAATAAAATTGTAAAAAACAAAAATGTTACTTATAAATATATTTTCAAAATTTTCAATAAGTATTCGAGAGCCGCTATTAAAACTTCTTCCTACCACACAGTGAGGGCTGCGGTAGCCCAGTGGTCAAGGTATCGGATCATGACAGGCATGTCATGAGATCGAGCCCAGTACCACTAAGGACCGCCGTGTAGGGCAGCGATGCACGTTAAATCTGTCGAGAGCTGAAACGTCCTCCCGTTGGTGTGGTGTGTAGAGGGGGTGCCAGCTCAGGTTTCGTCCACGTCACTTGACCATGGTTCAAAATTGAGTGGTCCGTCGCCAAAAGCCCTCGTGTAGCTGAACAGTGCGACGTTAATATTCACTCACTCACCCTACCATACTGTGACGTGCGTGCCGTGGGCTGGCCACCCTTGATGCAGAGGAACAACGATAATTCTTTTTAAGCTTATGTGCGTGTGGTGTTTATTGTGTTTTGTTGATTGACTGGGTTATGAGAGGTGGACTGCACCACTTTTGAGACACTTTTTTCAAATTGTCATATTTTTTCAGAGACCAGACACCTCTTTACAATGTGCTTAACAAGAAAATTCTCAACAGATTTTATTGTTGCTTTATAATAAGTTAATTAAAAGCTTAATTTTCAAAAAACCTAAATCGCTTGTTATGCTTTGAAAAAAAATTACATAAGTAACATTAGCAGCAGAGGGGTCTACAACCAAGTTTTAAAAATAAATCTGTCAAAGATCAATTGTTTTGATTTTAATTTGAGTCGCACCTTGATGCAACACGAGGGCTATTGGTGATGTACAGGGTAATTTTAAATCATGGTCAAGTGATGAGGACGACAACTGTACTGGCACCCACCTCTCTAAGTTTCAACACTGCACCAGCGGAAGGACTTTGGGCCACTACTACATCAACTTCTCCACATGGCAGGTCTTAAGCGGCTGAGGATATACTTTTATACTTTTTGAAATCTCTGAGAAATAGGTTACGTGTTCTCTTTCTCTGTATATATTGCATGTAACATACACAACGCTTCTCTAGTCAAACATAGGCGTAATAAATAACTTAGCCCAGTGTTTCTCAAACTGTGGGGCGCGCCCCCTGGAGGGGGCGTGATAACCCTACAAGGGGGGCGCGAGCATATTGAAAAGTAGAAAATAAAAGATTGTTTCAAAATATTATCAATGTTACTAAAAGCAAACAAATAAAAAAGGAAATGCACATTAACACTTATAAATATATCAGTACTGTGCAATGAATTTTATAATCATTTTAAAGATACTACGTTCAAAACAAGTTTAATAATTACCAGTATCACCATAGGCTTGTCATAAATAAAATTAAAAACAAAAATTAACACTTATCTTGATAATTTAAATGGTTTATAATTAATTCCTTAAATGCCGGTTAAAAACTACGCGATTCGCATCCTAATGCCACCCTTTAACACGTAAACGAGCGTATCTGGTGAATTGGGAAGGGGGAGGTTAAAGGAATGAAGAAACAAATAATCTAAATCAAGTAAATCCTTCGCAAAGACAATCAAACGCCTTTTATTGCATTCCAAAGCCTTCGGAATAAAGGTATGGATATCAGTGCACAGAAAATATCGTACTTCGGAAAGACGTATATATACGTCCGGGGCAATTAACACACTGGCTGAGTGAGACGTTTATACACACCGGTGGTACTAAAGAGGCAAAAGTCGAACTGTAGGTTTAGCTTCAAAATATAGTATTATTGAATTCAATGTATCGTTATTGTATGGGGGTTACGTGATGAAAATAATGATTGAATATTGGTTCACGAATATTGAAAGTTTGAGAAGCACTGACTTAGCCTAAAGGCATAAAAGTAAGAAAATGGCTTGAGTGTATAAAATGCATTTTGCTTCAGTTGTATTTTAAAACTCTTAATTAGTTTATTTAAGTTTTTTTCAAAAAGTAATTTTTGCTAAATTGAATTTAAATAAATATTTACGAATAATTAGTGTATACCAGGTATTTCCAAATTATAATTATAATCATTTTAAATATTTTTCTACCAGTTTAGCTCTTTACCGCTGAATAATTTCTTTTAAAATTGTCGCGCGAATTTTCATTAGTTAATTAAAATGTATCTTTTTTTCATACATTCCAAATCAGAGACTATTAATTAATATTTTATTACTTGTTTTTAAATTCAAGCAAATAATGTTTACATTTCGAAATTGCATTCCGCAAAATTCTCCTTTTTGCAGTATATATATATATATATATTTATTAGACTAAATTCTTCGCAAACATACACTCAAGCAGTTCTTTTGTGCCTGAGGTAGAAGACATTGTTTTCAAAGTAATTGTTTCTTATCAAAAACATCAAGCAAGCTGAAAGTGGGGGAATAAAGGCACAGTCTCTTTAAAGCACACTGGAATTTTTAATTAAATGTTAATTAGAAATTTCAACGCAATTTGTCATTTCTTTTTATTTTGAGGGAAAATACCTTTGAGAAAGCTTTCGAGAAATTAAGTTAAGCGTATGAAAAATAATAAAATAAACTTTAAATGCATGAAAAGTAAGTACAAAAAATATCACATAGAATATTATTCAATCTTTTGAGCAAAATTATGCTTTTAAAAAGTGACATATTACTCTTACTGCTAAAAATAATTCTTCAATGAAGTGTAATTGGTTTTGAATGGGAAATCTATTTTTAATATTGTGATTTATATATATATATATATATATATATATATATATATATATATATATATATATATATATATATATATATATATATATATATATATATATATATATATATATATAGTTTTAACAAGTATAAAAATGCTCATGTTATTATAGTATTGAGGAGGATAGAACTCGGTTTCTTCTGCTCCGTAAGCACGTAACTTACCGCTGGACAAAAATGATCACTTCATTCCGGAGGCTGTTACTGGCTTATATAGATACCACCACCACATACTCCCCTACCAGTGAGTTGGTGGATAGACAAACGAACGATACAGTTGTTATGGAAGGCATGTGAATTATTGCTGTTGCGTCAAGTGTGTTTTGACGGTTTGAGTGCTGCGTCATGAGGATCTAACGCCTTGAGTGCTGCGTCATGAGGATTTGATGGCTTGAGTGTTGCGTCATGTGAATTTGACGGCTTGAGTGTTGCGTCATGTGATCTTACGGCATGCTGTGCTGCGTCATGCGCGTCTGACGGCTTTTGGTTGTTCGTGCGGTGGATAGATGGCGTCACGTCTGCTCCGCGAAGGTTGCGTTGTTTCACAGTTCAGCCAGGGCCACCAATGAAGGAAAATAGAACTCGGCACCTTCTGCTCCATAAGCACGTAACTTACCAATGAACTAAAAGGATCATTTCAGTCCGGAGACTGTTACTAAGATACCACGAACCATACCATACCATATAGATACCACCGACACAGTATTATGACATAAATTTATGTTTACTAAAATTGCAGTATAAATCTTTTAAACTGGAAAAAAAATGTTGCAGTTAAAAAAATAATTATAATTTTCAGAACTGGTTTTAAACTCGAACTTATTTCAGCAATTTTTAAATTGGCTTCTCTTTAAAACGTTTTAAAACCCTAAAAAGGGATTGCGTAAAATAAGGTTGTCATCAAAGTCATCAGATCACTGCACAAGATTCATCATTATTCACGCTTCCTGGCTTTGTTAAGCTATATCTACATCTGCGAACATAACCATTCATAAATGGTTTTGGTTGGTAGATGCGATATAAGAGAGTAACTATAAATACCAAACGAGGTACTCATGAGCCACTTGCAGCGAACTACCGGTTGACAGTTTTTTGACTAATTCAAAGGAAGTTCATAATTCAGATTGGGATAGTAACAGAAATTTTCCGTTGGATTTCTTTTAGCTCATGAGCCACACCAACAACACTTTTTTTTTTGTTGCTGACAAATGACTGTTGGTGGTTCGCGTTTGGTTTTTTTTCCATGAATGGCTAGAAGGTTCTTAAGATAGTGTTTCTCAAACTATGGGGCGCACCCCTCTTGGGGAGGTGATAACCCTTCAATAGGGGCGCGAGCATATTGAAAAGTCTAAAACAAAAGATTATTTCAAAAAATTATGAACTTACTCAAAGTAAACAAATACATTATGTCATAATAAAATAAAAAAATATTCATTTACGCTATAATACACTTATAAATGTATCAGTAGTGCACAATATATTTTATAATTAACTTAACAATACTAAGTTAAGGACAAGTTTAATAATTACCAGTGACCCCCCATGGATTTGTCTTGTATAAAATTATATGCCAACATTAATACTTATCCTGATAATTCGTACGGTTTATAATTATAATCCCTTAAATACCGATTAAAAATTGCGCTCCCAAGCGCCACCGTTTAGCACGTAGATAAATGTGACGTATTGAGGGGGGTGAGTGGTAGAAAAGGGATAAATAATCAAATCCTCTGAAATAAGTGAATCCTTTGCAAACACTGTCAAGGTCATTTTCCAAAGTCTGCTGAATAATTTTATTGATAGCAGTTCACAGAAGAGATATAGCTTCATAAAGACGTATATATACGTCTGGGGCAATTAACACACTGGCTGAGCGAGACGTTTATATACGTTGGGATGGGTCTTAAGAAGTTAAAGTCGTATAACAGGTTTAGCTTCAAAATATAGTATTATTGAATTTAATACATCTTTACTGTATGGAGGGGGCGTGATGTAAATTATGATTGAATATTGGGTCGCGAATATTGAAGTTTGAGAATCAGTGCCTAAAGAAATAAACTTCAACAAACGGTTCAGTTCTCGGTGGTGTTTACTGGAACCCTTTCGAAATGCAAGAATTTTTTCATCCTTATATGTTTGAATGTACTGATAGGAAAACTTGTTCCCCTGTTTTGCAATAATATTGTTTAAACCTAAGGAACAGGATGATACTCTGTCAGTTTTTAAATTAGTAGTTATGGCTGGTTCTTATTGTATCGAAAGTTGAAGAAGAATTGGCACAGAATAATATATTTCTTCATAAATTTCAAAAGGAGTTTTGCAGGGGTTTCTCCTATTTGGCTTGATTTGGAATTTAGGGAAGATCAATACCATTTTAATGGGCTAAATTCTGGATGGTCACATGATGAAGGCAAATACGTGTTCTTCGTTGAACTCAAAACTGATATCGTACTTATTTTGCTACTTGTAAGACTTAGATGAAATTTCGAATTTGATTTTCAATTACAAGAACTTTCCAATTTTTTTTTTAATTACAAAAAAGGAAATCTTACATTATGCATGTACTTTTATGTCAAGTATATTTTGATTACACATGTGCGTCTTTATTGTTGACAAATATGTAAATGTTAAAAGAAAATTTCTGCAGAAACAAAAGTTGGTTAAAGCAAAACGCGTGAACTGATTGGCTAGAAATATGGGATTGCTGTTATAACGTCACTATGAGTTGTATGATAGAATCTTCCAAATTGCTTGATTACAATTCAAAACAATGTGATCATTTGCCAAATAAGTAGCTTAAGAGCTACGCTGACTCAAAAATTAAGTCCAAAAGAATATCCGACTTGCTCATAAATTTGCTCCGATTTTGCTTTAACAACTTAAAAGTCAGTACAAAATTCTATTTTGTATTGTCTTTTAAGATCAATTGGTATAGATACTCTGATAAGAAATCTTGATTTTATCAAATTTAAAAGATATTTATTCTTGCATCTGAGAAGTGAAAAAAGTAATAATAAAACGTTGTTTTCTTTCATCGCATTTATTAGAACAATTTATTCCCAAACCATCTTACCAATCCAACCGATGACCATTTAAAACTCATTTAAGCTCTTACATTATGCATGTATATCCACAATATACACGCTCAAAATATGCCAGTATATTAAAAAACTCAAAAACTCAACACCTTCCTACCACACACCGATACATCACCTGTCAATATTGACTCCAAAACACCCCCTTCCATATTAACACCTACACCCCTCGTTTGATACCTGACCTCCCCAATCGCTTCCACCCAAAGATTTATCGGCGATGGCGTTCAAGAAAAAGGGTAAACAGGTTCAAGGGGGAAGAGAGGCTCTAATGTTTCCAATAATCTATTACCCCAACAGTAATTACAGCTTATATTGATCACTCCTTCAGCAGCTGTTACTAAAATCGCAGTTGCCTTGCTAATGCTCATGGTATCTTTCCAGTGAGGAGCAAAAAGTCATTAACTGCGATCCAAAAAGCAAAATCGATTGCAAGTAAACGTGCGATTAAATGCCACAATCTTCGAACTAGTGTCTGTGATATTTGCCATTGGAAAACTGGTTGGAAAAGATCCCCGGAAAAGTAACTTTGTACGAAAGAGATTACTGCGTAAGCGATGATAATTTGGAATGGAGTAGATTTGTCTTTTTGGACGGTAATTGTATCGTGAAGATACGATTTCTTTTGCATTGTCTGTTTTAGTTAAACACGGTGCATTAGGTTTAACTGGCAAAATGGCTTGGTGGAATGAGTCATATATTATAGAGCTACCATTTCGGTGGGAATAAAAATATAGTAATTTATTTCTCAATTGTAATTACGATGAAGTACAGCGTAAAATTTGTCTTTCAATTTTTTTACAAGAAAGAGAATTCATTAACAAACGAAATTTTTTTACTGGAATCATTCAACGCAGTAGTACACGTAGGAATTTTTCAGAGTCCAGGGTCGTATTCTCGTATCATGTTCCAATACGCCTCTCAATATATTATATAGCAATATATAGCATAAACAATAAGTTACGACTAAGGGTCGACATTACTATTCTTCATAATATTGCTCGTATGATTGTCATTTTTTATCCCTCATTATTCAATACTGTTCAATTTATCAGAAGATGTTATTTGCTATACTGATGGCAGTAAAAAAAATTGATAATTTGTTGTGTTCAGAGTGGTGTTGAATCCGAGAACTTTCAATTTAGAATTCGTGATGAATGCACAGTTTTTGTAGCCGAACTTTTATGTTTAAATTTCGCTGTTAAATGGATCACTGAGCAAAAATAGTGTCATACCTCATCTGTACTTGATTCTCTTAAATTTGATAAAAACATCTCGATTTTGCATTTGGCGGACAACGGGCGTTCTTGGAAAAAATTGGCTTACAAAAAGCTGCAACCAAGCGCAAAATTGACATTGACGTTAATAATAAATTACTCAAGAATGAAAGAATGATGAAGTCTTGGAACATTCATTAGGGGAGCATAACAAAGAAATTTTTTCCACCATTAATAAGATTATGTCATGTCATCATTTTTACACTAACTACAAATTAACCCAATTTCTCACTGGTCACGGTAATTTCAAAAGCTACCTGAACAAATTTAATTTAGCTCCTTCATCTTTCTGTGACTTAATTAGAACATGTGATCCTTCTGTGTTCCAAGTATGTCAGAGAAAGATCATAAACTGGCGTTCAAAGACTCAACAAAACCGAATTTTCACCAATTTCTTTCCATAAAGTGCTTTCAATAATTTCTGTAAATTTGTTGTAACTGTTTGTAATCCTTCTTAACTTCTTTTTTAATTGTTTATTTCCCTTGAATGTGTGTTTAATACTTACTTCTGTAAGCCCGTGTGATACACGAGGGATTTTATAATTGTTTTCAATAAAAAAAATATATATATATTCTTTTGATTTTGTCGATTTGGGGGAACAAAAAAAAACAGTATAAAATTAATTAATGAATAAATAATTAACATTCATTAATAACATTAGTTATTAATAACAAATACTTAATCAATTTTTACGCACTCTATACATAGGGTTATAATAAATAGATTAAAAGAAATAAAGGGCTTTAGTAAAGGGGGGGCTCCGTATCCCCCCTCCCCCCTTGTGCGCCACTGATTCAACGTAATACAATAATTTACCAAATGAACAAAAGAATTTCTACAAACTGACAGTTTAAAAGATGTTTTGATTTACAGATATGATTATGGTTGTGGAACATAGTGGTTGAAATTTATTGTCTTATACATGTTATTGGGTTAGAGTGAGAAAACTATTATTTAGTCAGAGAACAAAGCAGTATGATAAAGCGTGCGTGATGATTGGAGTATTTATATGTATGCTGTGTGCTCCTTGTTAATAATAACTATTAGTAATATTTATGTTTATTCTTGTGATAAACTATATCTAAATATTCATGGTGAAGTATTCCATCCACTATATATAGATACATGCTCATGTAGTATCATTTTTGCAAGTATAATTTAAAGAATATTTACAAAACGCAACTTAAGCAAGACATATTAAAAAACGCCAAACCCGAAACAACAAACAATTTCTTAATTTTTTTTGAAGAAGGAAAGATATAAACCACATCATGAGTTCGAATTTGAGTAACTCTGCCAAAGAAACGAACGTATAACCTGTAACTTTTCGTACCTGTATCGAAAAATAGGGTTTGCTGTAGTTTAAATTCATTTGTTTCTAGAAAGCATCCATGTGACGTGATGGTTCTCCTCTCTCTCTTCATTTTTATTCTTTTATTCTACAATTAAAGTCATTGATATACCAATATGATTGCTTCATGAAAGGTTCGGGGAAAGTTAATAATCCCCTTCTCTCTTCCTAACATTTACACCAAGTAATGGATGTGAGATTAATTTCCATTTAACATGGTAGAAAAGACTAATATTGCGCATGAAGAATCTTTAACTAGTTAACTGTGGCCTGCGAATATACTCGTTATGGTGAAGTTGCAGGATTTTGTGTATTGACGAGTATACTCGTCAAGTGTGAAAGGTAGTGACTATTGGCTGTTTAAGTTGTAATTTTTGAGAAAAACAAAACATATTCTAAAATTTCAAGATGCTTAGAATATTTTGAGCCTATACCGGAGTAAAACAAATAAATAAAAAAAGAAACTTTTAAGATGAACTCGTGCATTACCATATGCACCTGCTGAAAATAGCGTGTAAGTTTGCATAATGAATTTATTTATACGCGATGATAAGGTTTTTTGGATGCTAGTCTAAAAGAGGCAAATGTAAAAGTCATAAAGTTGATTTATAATAGGTTTCCTTCAGGTTTGGTCAGCTATAACGGCGACCAGGTTCTGAGCCCTTTGACAACTGTTGGCCTGAAGTTACCTAGCTAGAGAGTGGTGTAAATGACAATTGTTTTATGACAGAACCATGTGCTGACATTAGAGTAATGAACCATGCCGTTTGGTCTAAAGAGCAGTTATTTTATTGGAGTGAGAAAGGCAAGGGTTGTTTCTGGTAAGAGGTCTATCATCAACCCTACAGCTCCTGCTCCAGAAAATAGGTAGGTATGCTCCAGGTAGAAAATACTTTGTCAGTAAAGAAGGAAATATATCAGTGCGTGTTAAGATCACTCAGTCCGGGAATTTTGATGGTCTCTAAAATTCAAAGATACCCATAACATTTACGATTGGAAAGACCGTCGACCAAGCTAAATTATATAGTCCTGTACATAGACCCCCGTACAGTTATTTTTAATAATAAAAACGTCAATTTTATAAAATATACCCATCTTTCTTATCTAATACTTTAATAGTGACACTTACTCTGGCTTCACATGGACTAATTGAGCATAGCTCACCACGTATACTCCCTTCATCGTTCAGTTTCAGGGTACGTGACTGTTATCCACTTGAATCACGGGGAACAATGAGCCCCTTACGTCAACTCACATAATCACAGCCAGTGGGGGGCACAGTTAACTGGTGCCCCCCAAAGGGTAGGTAGCGCAAGTAAACCCTGGACCTTCCCCTCGAAAAGGGGGGGGGGTGTACGTTACACTACTGATCATAGCAGCCAAAGCTAATCCCGTTTATATTAGTTTTGCTCACATTTCTTTTGTTAAAGCGTAATTATTTTGTGTTAAATAAAGTTATTCTAGATAATCTCGGCAACTTTGTTTACGTTTTTCTGAAAATCCAAATAGGAGGAAATTGTGTACGAAATTCTGTGACAGAATTATAATTGCTGAATATACGCTGATAAGAATTTAATTATAAATCCAAAGTGCGTATGTAACAGGTCAGATACACCGTGTGCATTAGATTAAATACTTACAAATTAAGTAAAACGGATTTTGTAAGCTAATGCCACCTCATGTTATAATAATATCAACAGATATTATCGTGACTCTGAATAAGTTAATTTCTTTGGAAAACTTTATTTATTCCTAATGTGTGCGATGCAGAGATTTAAGATTGAAAAGCATTTGGAGGTTTTTGAATAATTAGGTTTATCCTTTAATTTCGTTTGATTAAAATAGTACCTTTAAAAAATATAATCTTTAAGCTTTTAAAACAGGTCCTAAATGTTTTCTTAAGACAATGAAATGTGTAACATTGAAAATGCAACATAATTAGTTGAACTGAATTCAACTGAATTTCAAGTAGAATAAGAGTTACTTATATTCAATTGAAGAATTTATTTACTTAGGGATGGAAGTCCTATAGTAGTTTTCCCATTCATTATGAATTTCTTCAGGTATGATCCTTATTTTTAATTTTATATTTTGTAATTGATTTTTCCCCTGCTTTTTTAACTGATGAGATTACGTTCCTTTCCCGAAAAAGTTCAGGAAAAGTTGAAGTGAACTGCAGTTTGTAGCCTAATATATAACAGTGTTCTTTGATGCAAGAGAAAGGATAATTTTATGTTGCTATTTGCATTGCTTTGTTCAGATGAATAGAAGCCAGTCTACTTCTGGGTTTTGAATTGATGTTACTAGAAGTACAAGTATTTAGATTTAAAGTAATATCTAACTTCAGAGAGAATACTAGTCTCAGAAAACAGCTTGCATATCTTACCCCTTTCCCTCTCTCTTTTTTTTAGTCCACCATTGAATGAATATTTTACATCGCTTCCAAGCTGAGATTTAACAAAATAATTTAGCTAAAAAAATCATTTATTGTTAAATCAGCACGCTTTTTCAAAAATTTGAAATTTCAATAGTTAAAGAATTAAAATTAAGATTTCATCATTCAACTCAAAATATAAAGTTCATTCAAATGAAACACGGTCAGTACACCTGACTTTGCATTACACGTAAGGTGGCATCACGTAACTGCATGTATCGTGGCACCATTTATTAATAGATACTGACGCATGCGCAACGTCTGACGTTTCATAGCGACAGTGTGGTTTCACGCCGAAGAGAAGGAGGTTACACAAGTTATCGTCCACTTCTGAGCATGCGGGCGAGTAAGAAGGAACAACGAGGAGTGGCTCGATTTTTAGCGGCGGAGGAAGTTGGAGGCCATGAAATTCATTGACGGATAAAGGCTGCGTACGGTGAGTACAATGTTTCGTTCAAGTGTTGTGGAATGGTGCAAATGATTCCTTGAGGGCCAATGCGGTGAAGACGACATTGCAGCAGTTTCGGTGGGAAACGATGGAACATTCACCGTACAGTCCAGACCTTTCACTGTATGATTTTCATGTTGTTGGACTTCTAAAACTAGCTGTTCGTCAACATCTATTCACAACGGACGACCAAGTGTGTCCGACAGTAGCCTACTAGCTACTTCAAAGATGCAATCGACCGGCTAGAGTCGCAATGGGATAAATGTGCCAACAGTTGTGGCGACTATTTTTGAGTATGTGTACTGAGTACAACTACATTCTTGAGTTAATAAAGTCGTTACCGTTACTTTCCACTAGTAGTAAAGCACACGTTTTGTTTTCTTGATTTAGAGTTATATTTACGTCACACTATGTACAAGAGCTATTGGGAATGACCCTTATATATACTGTGACGACTTACGCGTCTTTTCTTTAACAAGTCCTTTGGGTTCTTTGGGCCAGAATTAATGGCAACTCTTTTTCCAACCAAATCCAAGAAACGAGAATTATGCAAATAATATAGGATAAATATAGGATCAGCGTAATGGCAATGATGGAATAGGGCAATAATGGCAACGAGGGCAATGTAATGGTAGTGTAAAGGAATGTTCGACAATTGAAGTGCGTTGTGGTATTGGATGATAATTGAAGTTCGTTGTTCAAAGATTCAAGTTTACGTGTCGTGGATAAACATATTGGTGATTGATTAGAAGTTAAATGTACGGCTGCATACCACTGTAGATAAAGACAAGTTTATTACAGAATAATATAAGGTAGGATTGATTACTTACTATAATTATATTTGAAGATTAGGCGGTTCAATTATTGATATAGGTCTGTATTATATTGTGTGTTGCGCATTGTGTCATCGTAGATTCTCTCATTAAGTAGTTATATTATATTTATTTGTTCAAAGCTTAAGTTGAATATCTTAATAAAATCATATTAAGATAATGTTTGATTCTAGTTCTTACGTTAAACCTACACCTCTAGCTCACGCTGATACTTCGAGGGATGTACTTCCAAGAGGAGGTACATCACAATACTAATAGCTAATATACCCGTTCTTCACACGGGTGAATTAAAAAATGAAACAATACAGATCTAAGGATAAAGAAGTTTTTAATGATCTAATTTTGCGTGAATTGCAATTTAAACAACAACAACAACAAAAGATTTTTGCATATATCAGCTAAACATAAAAAAACACTCTTGTTAAATATTAAGTCTGTAGTCTAATAGCTGATAAAAGGGATTTTTAAAAACTTATACCTCCCCGTAACTCTCTTGTCAGTCTATTTTTGAAAACACCTTTCTAAGCTGATCTTTGCTCAGCAAAAATAACACATTGTTACAAATTTTGTGTAATGAACGCATAAAATAGTGTAAATAGTTTATATCTGGAAGTGCAATATGTTAACATTTTTTTCTGCTGTATTTATTTTATGTTAAAAACTTGCCATCCCCTCTCCCTTCGAAATATAGTTTTATTATGAAATAAAAAAAGAGTGATTACACTGTTCAAAGAAATAACTCTAAAAGCGAGCGCGCACTGAGGCATGACGTAGACAAAACAAAAAGGAAAAGTTTTGCTTGACACAAAAAAGATAGATTTATGCTGTCACGGGCTTTTTTGCTATATTTTAGAATTATTATATATATTTTATATTATCGTTATATTTTGGAAACTTCACACAATATCTTTATAAATTATAGCTTATGTCTAATTCTGATGTTTAAGCTATATTATTGTAAAGTTTCATTAATATCCATTCAGTTGTTTTTCGATGAAAGAGGAACAAACATCCATGCAAACTTTCGCGTTTATAACATTAGTAAGGATATATAAACTGCATATACAGGATGTTTCCAAAAATAGCACCCAAACTCTGCACCACCAGTTTTCTCTTTGAGAGTACTAAAAAAATGCGCACATAACTGCACCTGTGCGATCCATAGTTTGCGAGAAATATACGGAAAACAAAAGCAAGTATGACGTCACAGTCTTGTTAGACACATCGACAGCAGTATTTGTAAATATTTATAAGGGCAGAAAGTGTCCATCGTGCATGTCGAGGAAGGCCTGAGTACACCGTGGAATAATGGATGAGTGCTTACGTCGCAGCAGCGCAATATCCACCAATTACAGGCAGGATACAGACGAGCAATTAAGTCCGTTCGAGTAGTCACTATGTCTTGAAACACCAATTCTTTGGTAATATCCTAAAGCAGTGCTTCTCAAACTTTCAATATTTGCGACCCAATTTTCAATCATAATTTTCATCGCGCACCTCCCAATACGAGAACAATGCATTTAACTCAATAATATTATACTTTGACGCAAAAGCTATAATAAGACTTCAGCCTCTTAAGTGTTATCGGCGTATATAAACGTCTCACTGAATCAAAGCGTATATATACGTCATTCCATAGCACGATCTTTTCTGTGCCCTGCTATCCTTAAAATTATTCCGAAAGCTTTGTAATGCAATAAAAAGACATTGACAGAGTTTGCGAGGGATTTACTTGTTTCAGAAGATTTGCTTCTTTTTCCTCCCCCGCTCAATACATCGCGTACACGCGCCTACACAGAAAACGGTGGCATTGGGGTGCGAATCCTGTAACTTTTTATCGGCAGTTAAGGGATTAATTATAAATCTTCAAATTATCAAGATAAATGTTAATTTTTATAAAAATTTTATGAATGACAAGCCCATTGGGGGTCACTGATAATTATTAAAATTATTCTTAACCTAAAACTGTTAAATTAATTATAAATTGCATTGTGCATTAATCATACATTTGTAAATGAATTAATTACCACAGTTTGAGAAACGCTGCCCAAGAGGCAAAAAAATCCAATGGTATGAGATCTGGCGATCGTGACGGTCGTAGAACTGAACCTCCCAAGTCCGATCCAGCAATTGGAGTATGCCATATTTTGCCAATGACGTACAGGAGCACAAACATGAGCTGGAGCCCCATCATGCCTCCTCATTTACTGTCTTTTTCTCGGAAACTATGGATAGTATGGATTATGTTCTTCGGGCATCTTTATGTACTTACAACGAGAAATCTGGCAGTGAAGAGTTTGAGCGTTATTTCTCGGACACCCTGTATATAACCAATTGTGTGTATATAAGTCGAGCTTATTTCTTCTTCGGCAATCAATCCTACAATTTAATTGACTTATGCATGTTTATCGTAATTTGGTGTCCTCGGCTGTCAGATTATACTTCAATTAAACATTTATCACCTTAGAAACGACTTCCATTAAAGTGAAAGAATCGTTTCCCTGCTAATTATTACTTAGTTCTCTTAGTATTGGGGATTGCTAGAAAATCCTTATTAAATTATGTTGTAATAATTGATTGTTAGTGACATATATCATTATACCATTTCATCACAGTTAATTACCACTGAGTTATTGTTCAAATAACTAACAACAATCAATTACTAATAAATCATTCGTAGACTTTTCCGCTGTTGCTCTAAGCATTTCTGAATCAACGAAAATTGTATCAAAATATTTAAAAAAATGTTTTGGTTTTTTCCCCTAGAAACAAGTTAACTGTATACTTCCAGGATCTGGATTTATAAAAAGCGTATAAGTATTTTTTTTGGTATTTAATGTTCTCTGAATACACGTGAAATTACACATAAAACACATAACATAAAAACATATACACATATAAAATTGTTTTAGGAACATTATTACTAAATATAAATTATTTAAAGGAAAATATTTTGGCAAAAAATGAAAAAAGAAAAGTTACATATTGTCAAAACATTAGCTTTCCTTGAAAAATGCTTCTATAAAAATAATAGCTTGCTTACGTATAATTAGTAATTACTATACAGAAGTTATACTAAGAGATCTCTGAAAAGTTCATATTTTTTTATCAGAGTTACGATCAATTGAAATAATAACAGGTGTTTTTTTTTAAACGTCTCTACCCTGATGTATTAAAATATGAATAAATCCTTTTTTGAGCTGCAGATATCATAAGTTCTAGTTCCATGTATGGAAGTATTAACCAGCCCAAGATGGCCAAGGTCTACTGAGCCAAGCGCAATTTACATGACCTTAGGCGATAGGATGCATGTGTAGATGTTTCAGTCAAGTGGTCAGTCTGACATGAAAGCCCTAGTTTTCAGTTCCCAAGCAAGTTTGGTACTCATTTATCGAACCACTGGAAAGACGAAAGGCTGAGTCGACTTTGCCCAGCCTGGGATTTGAAGCCCAGACCTTGGAGTTGAAGCGCGATACACTACTACTCAGCCACTGGACTTCTTGGAAGTATTAACAACACATATTAAAAATATAATTATTATAGAATCATTTGTTATGAAAGGAGAATATTTTGACATTACGTCATTCTTTTTTCACTTTTTGCGAGAAAGAAATGCATTCAAATAATTTTTTCTGTAATAATATTTAGTTTACTACAGTTTTATATGCAGATTCCAATTCAACTGACACTAAATATAGTAAAAAAATTATCAATTTATACACACTTTCAAAAATACGTTTCTGAATGTATTCACCTGGAAAACAAATATTTTTTTAACAATCGTAATAAAACCAAAGCATATCTACCCATTGCAAGCACACATTATAGTTCATTTTTATTTAAAGTGATGTTAAATGATTTTTAAATCTATTCAGAAATCAATGAACATTTACATGAAAACTTTAAACTATTTTTAGCATTCTTCAGATTAGTACGATATTTTTTTCTACAATAAAAGAACATCAATCCTTAATTGAAATCCAACTTTCCGGAAATAGTTTGTTTCCTTGGTGAAATTTCAAACCCTATTCTAGATTATTATTTCGCATGTAAATTGAATTCATAAGAAAATCGAAGATTAGATGTCGCTATCCAATCAGATTAAAATCAAACATCTGCGTTATGTATTTTATGCACTTAAGAAACAATTTCAAATCGAATTTTCAGCTTCGCGGAGGATTTTATTATTGAATTTCTAGATTGCTTAGGAACATTTTTATTCACGTCAAGTTTTCAATCTCTGTAATCTTACCGGAACCTTTCCAGTTCTGATTTTTGTTTTTCGAATTCTAGAAGAGTATAATCCGAAAACGATTTAGTTTTTGATGGAAGAAAAACAGGGTATAGTTACGCATAAAAACGAATTTATTCCTTGGGTTTTCATCAATATTTTCCACACACGTACGTAATCCATTAATATGTACATTACATAGTTAAAATGCTGATTACCAGATTTCTTCTTCATTAAAGTTAATAAGTATCTCTGCCGAACTTTACCTGTGTAATATACTCATTCCGAATATTTAAAAGTACAAAAATTTGTATCTCTAATTTCCTTACATTTCGCCTATTTTGTGGTATCCTAAGCTGTCATTTTTCCGTTTCTCGCTTGGTCACTGGAAACTGAAAAGTCAAGGTCACTAGTTTGTGGTTCTGGTTGTTGAGTCGCAGGTTTGAAACCTAGTATCACTGAAAATCAGTCATATAGAGAGGCTGATGCACGTTAAATCTGTCGCTCAATGTCTCCCCGTTTGTGGCGTGGTGAGGAAGTGTGGAGAGTGAGAGTATCAGTTCAAGTGTCTTCCTCATCGTTTGACGTTGGTTCATTAGAAGTATTACAGATGTCTTGCAGCATGCAGGTTGCGGTGTACCCTTAATCCCGTATCCAGCTTTAAACAGAGATGTTAAAGTATCCCGACTACTTTCGGAACCGGGATTTTGAAAAAGCGTATAAATAGATAATATTTATGATATTTAGTGTCACTTAGATTAGAAAGTGTATATAAAATTGTTTTAAGAATATTATTACAAAAAAAATATTTAAGTACAATATTTTGACAAGAAATGAACATAGAATGCCCATTTTCAAACTATTCTCCTTTTGTGAAAAATGCTTCTATTCAAATAATATTTTGCCTGTGTATAATTCAGACCTCTGTACAGATGCAAAACTAGAATTTTTGAAATATATCACTTAGAAGTGGGGTTATCCATGTTTTACGACAACAGAGGGGAGAAATTTTAAGAAAAAAACGCCGATAATTATTTCAGTTGGAGATAACTGAAAATAATGTGAATTCTTAGTTCAGACTCCTTGGAGAAGTCTTACTTTATATAAGCAAAATATTTTATTATTGTAGAAGCATTTTTTATAAAAGGAGAACGTTTTGAAAAAAGATTATTTTAAGTTAATTTTGAGCCAAAATATTGTATTTAAATAATTTTTTTTTGTCATAATGTTCTTAAAACAATTTTATACATGCATTCTAATCTAAGTGACAGTAGATATGAAAATTATACATTTATGCGCTTATTTAAAATCACGGTTCCGAACGTAGTCGGATACCTTTAACGGCGGAAAGTTAAAATTTCTTTTAAAATAAGTGCAGCATGGTGATTGGATTAGCGGCGGAGGGTCAGTGGGTGGAGCTTCAAGGCTAAGATCTTGTTAGAGATGGTTTCTCTAGGCCAGGAAATCAACTTGAAAGAACATTTCCTCATTGGATGTTGAATCGGAAGGATAACGGCTCTAACCTTGGTTCAAAATTGCGAAACCCATCTCTAATAATCCTTGTTCTACTTCACAGTCTGACGTAAATTTAAATCATTGAAAAATTCAGGTTTCCAGTGATTCTTTTCATCTTCTTATATATTGTGTCTGTTGCAAATGCTGAATAAAACAACTTCCCCTTCCGATTTATGCATATTTTTTATGTTGATTGCTTAAAATAAATAGATTTAGCCTCAAAAATACAATTACAATACAAAAAAAATACAATTGCTGTACAATACCGAATTGTAGAGCAATAAGGAATAAATTTTATGTACATCTCTTTAGTAAAGATTGAAAGCTTAGCTATACAACAGTATTTTGATCATAAAAGAAAAGCAGAATTCTATAACTTAATCAATAACTGAATTTGTTCTCTATTTCACTACAATATGGAGCATGTTATATTCTTCAAACTACATATATTTATTTTTTCAAAAAAATCAACGTACAAATGCATAAGCTCAGAAATAAATCTGAAGCGGAATTAGCATTTTAAGCACTCGCAGTCGACACGAATCATATACACTTGTGTTCAAAATTAAGAGAATTTGCATATTTTGTTGAATTTCAAGAAAAGATGAGAGCGAAAAGCAAAAATATTGCTTCGAAACAAAAATGCAAATCTTGAGTATACGTAATCTTGATATACGTAATCTTGATATACGTAATCTGATATACGTAATCTTGATATACGTAATCTTGAGTATACGTAATCTTGAGTAAACGTATACGTGTGTGGCGACAAAAGTAGTCGATTAAGAGGATTTATAAGCCCGTGTACCAAAATCCGCTTTTCGTTTGGCAGCACACTTTGACGAATTTCGAGGTGGTTTTTTCCCCCTGAAATTCGTTAAATTAAAATTTAAATAATACAAATGAGTACCTAACAACGGTTAGATGATGGGATGAGGTAGAAAACTGTGAGCAGGCTAGAAACAGGAGATTCTCAAATAGTAGAGAATTCTATTTTAGGCCCAACATCGAGTTCAATTTAGGAAAACAGTTCCAGGATACGGGATCCGTCGAGAAAATGCCGGAAGAAGTCACCCAAGAGCCATGCGGTGGTGTCGACCAAATTACCCATTTCTTTTTAGGGAACTAGTGACTCCCTCTCTCTCTCTGCGATGGACACTCTCCAGCACACTCCAATGGACTCTCTCACACTTACTGTGACCTATCAAGGCTCTCCAATGCAGTTTTAACACCACCTTCCTCAAGAGTAATACAGCCTTAGCAACGATCTCAGCTGCGGTGTACCTTAGCAGTGCCATAGCAGAAGTGTCCTGCTTCGCAGAAGCTACAACGGCCAGAGAAAGTATCCATTTGTCTATAGTAGTGAGGCATAAAAAAGATGCTACAACTTCTCAGCTCTCTTACGAGGTTATACGGCCAGAAGAACACAAATTTTAAGGGCGACTATTTCAGAAAGTCTTCATGAGAGACTGTTGTTTTGCAAGAAGACCTGTTTTTTGCATTCTACACAGATCTGCAAACATGAGAGTCAATTTGAAATGATGCAGAAATCCTAGAGATGACAGCATGGATCAATTGGAAGTTTTCTTCACAGTAGAATTCGGGTTCAATTCTTTAATTAGCGATTCTCGGAGTATTTTAATATGCCGAGAGCCAAGGACCCTCTACCTGCAACTCCAACGCCAGAGAAATTGACCATTATGGCAGCAGAGACTTTGTGGTCTCGGCAGGCATCACGTTAGATGGCCACAAATACATCTATGTCTTTGAAACAGGCAATGTAACTGCTGGGAGGTATAGGGATGAGTTCTTGGAGCCTTATGTTCGGCTTTTCAGAGGTGTAGTTGATCCCTTTTCACTTAAATGTATGACAACGTGAGACCATATAGAGCTCATCTGTTCGACAAAGTTTTGGAAAATGAGAATATACGTGCATGGATTGGCCAGTCAAATCTCCAGACATCATCCGTACAAAGCGCTCTGAAGAAGGACTCAGCAACACTTCTCCGAGAACCATCCAATACAGAAAACCGAGTTGCAGATTGATTGATTGAATATTAACGTCGCACTGTTCAGCTACACGAGGGCTTTTGGCGACGGACCACGTAATTTTGAACCATGGTCAAGTGATGTGGACGACACCTGAGCTGGCATCCCCCTCTCCTAACTACCACACCACACCAACGGGAGGACGTTTCAGCTCTCGACAGATTTAACGTGCATCGCTGCCCTACACGGTGGGTCTTTAGTGATACTGGGCTCGAACCCGTGACAAAGCAAGCCACGGTCCGATATCTATACCACTCGGCTACCGCGGCCAACCGAATTGCAGAACGATAGGTGTTATTTGCTACATGAGCTCCTAAATTCCCTTTATTTCCAGTATGAAATTGTGGTGCAAGGCCTGTATGACAATGCCTTCATTGACTTTTTTTTTCTATTCTGTTATGCAATTCGGTCTTATTCCTTTCGACTCCGATGAGTGTTACGCGCGAGCATACGTGTGTGTTTTAACTGTTGAAGAGGGGTTTTTTTGCATTGCATGTATTTCAACTCTATGTTCATACCAAATATTAAAATCTGTCTAAAAGATCCAGAGATAATAGATCAAATATGAAAATTCTCTTATTTTCGAACATTAGTGTAATATAATAAATCAAAACAAAATCAAGTCAGAACGATAACTGCTCAAAAATAGTATAATCAATGTCTGAAAAATGAAATCTCAAAAAAAAAGAAAAGAAAAGGAAAAAGAAGAAGAGGAAAAATTGGAATGAAAGATATTATAGAGACCAAAACATAAAGACTATTATACTCTTCAAGAATGAAGTTACAAACAGAAGACAATAATATGGGATTAAAAGAGCTTTATCTATACAACTTTCCTTTTCTATAAAGAATTTCTACCTAATAGTTTTTACTCGGAGAAAGAACATACTACAACAATAAAATAAGACATAAGGTTGTATAAAATAGCACCATCAGTTAAAATAAGACAGAAATTAATCTTAAATATTACTAAAAAAGGGAAAATATATACTGGAATGTAAAGTACAGTGTAAAAGCAATAACAACACATATATATATATATTTTATTTTAACATTAAACAAAAATTAATTATAGTGTGTTTTATAGTTTGACGATGATATTATACGCCTGCTATTGCTCGAATTTTTCTATGATTTTAGTGAACGCAGCGGCATTTTTCCTGGAACCAAATATATAGAGTGCATTTCACGATTTTCTTTGTAAGATAACCTCCCAACAGTGAAGTGCATTTTCTAGATAGCGAACTTTTTTTTGTAATTAATTTTTTTTCATCCTATTTTTAAAGTATTTCTGGACATTTCAAATTATTCTGTCTTTTAACACATTTTATGGGGGTTATAAATCTTGAACTGGTTTTAATAGGTCCCTAACTTGCTGAGAGCAATAGAATTCTGGGAGTTTCATCCAAGAAAGGCAACCTTTAACCACAATTGTTCAATTTACTAGAAACATCTTCGATTTCCCCTTTCACTCTCAATGGAGTTGCCTGGTGTTCTTGAACTAGTCTTTCATTTGTAGTGTTGATAAGTCTTAATGGTAACTTCGTTTCTTGTAAATCAAAAATGTCAAAGCGTAGGTGCTTTGTCATCAAACAAAATTTTTTTAATTCTTCAGGAAGTGGATAAAGGCACCATAAAAAAGGATATTGCTTTAAAGTCTGGTATTTCTCCATCTATCGAGATAAATTACAAAATTGTCGATCAGATTCATTGACTTCTTGTTCAAAACGTTTAAGAACATGTGTCTATGAAGATGTCGACGAAGCAGTTTTGCAGTGGATACACACAATGCGAGATAGCAATGTTCCAATCTTTGGACCTTTCATATTAGAGAGAACTCTTTCATTTGCGAAGCATTTAGGATATGATAAATTTCTCGGTAGCAATGGATTAGTAGAAAAATTTATGAAAAGACATGGAAAAATACGCCTTAAGGGATTTTAGGTGCTTTGCAAAGATGTGAGACGTATTCAGAAACAAAGCATTTGTTTCAAACAAAACAAACCTCAAACAAATTAACATATTTTATGAATAGTTAACATGTAATAATGTATGTTTAGAATGTCTAGGTAATATTAATGTTAAAATAAGTATAATGTATACCAAAAAATGTATGTTTAAAATTACTTGTATGTTTTAAATTAGAGAAAATGTCCTCAAAATTCATTAATTTTAATATAAAACTTTTTTCTTAATGTTGAAAATACAGCATATTCTTCGACATTCTTTTTCCTTGTTTATTTTCCTTGCATTTTTTTTATGCGTAAGATATATAAAATAAATAGATATTAATTTACAAATAGTTATGAATAATTACTTTTTTTAATATGTAGTGTTTATGAATTTAAAATTTGCTTTATGTGGTTTGTAAAATATACTGAAAAATAAACCTCTATATAACGAATTTTCCATATAACAAACTTTTTTCGGGACTTAACGACTTCGTTAAATAGATGCCCGACTGTATATATGCAGCAAAAGAGATTGAAAAACACTTGTAACTCTGTAATGAAGATATCATAGTCTACTTTTTTATAATAGATGTATGTTTGTGTCACAACCTAACTTATATTAATTTAAATTCTAAACTTACAAACATTTTTCTCTTCTGTTTCTCTTAATTACGAATAACATTTTTGTAAACACCAGTCTCATTTCTTTTTTCAAGTTAAAAGGATTAGTTAGAGGACAAATGCATTTCACAGCGACCACCCACATAATTCATCAAAATAATTACAATTCTTTTCCATAAAAAGGATATTCACTGGTATTTTAACCATGTGATCATTACAAAATACTTATTCAGTTTTTTCCCGTAGCAAGTTTCCTTTCATATTAGAGAACTCTTTCATTTAGAAAGTACGTAGAAAAATTTATGAAAAAATTCCTCAGTGCCGTTTTTTGCTGTACTTGTCACGAAGGAAGATACAATAAACGTTATCTTCTATGTTTAAATTACGTTAATTAATTCATTTTTCTACTCAGATTTCCTCTTGAAATGACTATGTATAAAGTGCATGAATTTCAAATGTATCCATTACAAACATTTTTTCTCTTCTGTTTCTCTTAATTATATAGTCTATAAAAGGATTATAGAGGACAAATGCATTTATATTCATCAAAATAATTACAATTTTCCTTCACTTAACCATGTGATCATTACATACTTATATATATATATATATCACGAAGGAAGATATAAACGTTATCTTCTATAGAATCGTTAATTAATTCATTTTTCTAAACCTACAAATGGGAATCTTACTAAAAAATGGGAAAAATAAAGAGAGTTTTAACAACACACACAATTTTTACAGCAGTTATCAAACCATTTCGAATGAGAAAAGGTAAAGCGTCATCATATGCATCATGATACGAGATAGGGCTCAAAAATTCCCGAACTGAGCCTATAACAGGGAGAAATTTTTGCAGTAGAGCGACTGCAATAAATTTTTTTTATTACTGCAATTTTCCCCTTTTCAAAAACTGGTTTGTCTCAAATCTCGTGGTCGGTGGCCCACATTGGCGACGTAATTTGTTAAAAGGCGTTTTTGGCAGTAATTTGTTAACCATTTAGTAACCGGCGATTGGAAAAATGGCGTTTGTTGAGCAGAGAATTAATACCAATGTTTGTGTTCTCATGGGAAAGAGTGCTATAGAGACTTGTAAAATGTTGAAGAAAATGTATGGCCGTGACTCAAAATTGCGAACGCAAGCTTTTGTGTGGCATCGATGTTTCAGAGATGGCAGGGAAAGTGTAGCAGCAGACGAACGCTCTGGACGTCCACAAACTTCCTGCACCACTGAAAGTATCGAAAAGGTTTCTGCGGAGTCACATAAGAACAGGCTTCAAACAATAGCGCAAATAGCAGAATCAGTTGGGATATCCGATGACATGTCAATGGATACCGACTAAGAATCTTAGAATGCGAAGAGTGTTTCAACACATCGTTCCTCGCATGTTAAACGAAGATCAAAAGGGAATTCGAATGGGAATGGCAGGAGACTTAATCTCAGCTGTTGACGAAGATCCTTCCCCACTTGGCAGATTTGTTACTGGAGCGAGAAAAGATGTTTTTTGTACAACCCGCAATTCAAAAGAGCATCAGCAACGTGGAAATCACCACAACCACCACGCAAACAGAAATTCTGCCAGAAATTCCAAGCATAAATTCTATTCTAAGGGGACAGTCATGCTACAGGTGTTGTTCGATAATCATGGGCATTGTGCATCTGGAATTTATTTCTGAAGGACATACTGTGAACAAACAACTCTATGTAGATATCCTGCGTCGTTTGCAAGAGTAGATCCAAAAGAAGAGACCAAACTTGTGGGCTGAGTAGTCATGGGTGCTTGTGCATGACATCGCACCTGCGCACCGATTCCTCCTCGTCACTGACTTTCTTGCAAAAACAGAAAGAACTTTTTTGCCACATCCTCCTTATTCCCTTGATCTCGCCCCCTGCGACCCTCCTGAACAGGCACGTCGCTTGCAGTGCCGTCAATTTTAACCTGCAGATGAAATTAAAAGTGCATCACAAACCGAGTTAAAGGACAGGGCTAAAAATTTTAACCTGCAGATGAAATTAAAATGCATCACACAAACCGAGTTAAAGGACAGGGCTAAAAATGCCAGAAATGTTGCGAAGACTTTAGCAAACGATGGCAAAAGTGTGTTGTTGTCAAGGACCTTATTTCGAAGAAGGATGTGTTTCAGCAGTTTAATTTTTAATACTTTTCAAGTTATAGATTCAGTCCAGGGACTTTAATCCTACCTCGTATGTCTTATCATAATAAGCCTAAATATTGGAATTCACAATACTATTAAGGTATCATATAACATGATAAACTCCTATTTATTCTAAGACTATAAGATCGAAACTAAGTTCTAAAATGAAATGGTTTAAGGTATCCGACTATCCTAAAATCATGATTTTTTTCAAAAATTGACAAATTTTGTTTATGATTTCCTTTAATTGTCCACTTTTTTAGCTTAATAAAAATACCAATTTTTTTTTATTTTTTTCAGTAAAATAAAAACTACAAGTGTTTTAGTAAAAGCAGATGCCATGACTTTTACACAAGTTGTCAAACTTTAAAATGCGATTTACTCGAAATGTGTTTTTTTTTCCCGAAAACCTCAAACGGGACAGTGATTGCTCAAAATGTTTTTAAAATAATTTGCTGAAATTTTTTGTGTATGATCCCCTATAACAGTAGAAGTGTTTTGACCTTCAGATTTATCAATCATTGTTTTATTTCAAAATTTACAATCTTTTATGTGAAAATAATCACTGTTTTTTATGCAATTTCATATAGTCACTAAGATAAAGGGCCTTAGTCATTGTAAAAATTAAAATATCTCTTATCCTGAAGGTCATTTCAAACATGAATAACAAAGTAACACAACAAAATTCAAAAATTGAAAATTTGTTCATAAAACTTCTGTGCAGAGCAGGCCCCATTCATGTAATTTTTTGCAAATTTTCACCAGTTTTTTACCATTTTAAAGAATAACTTTTTTTCTGTTTCCAATTTTATGATTTTTTTCTTTAAATACATTAAATAAATCTAAAAATCACAAAAAAATCTCCACACACATGTCTCAATTTCTTATCTCAAGTAGCCGGATACCGTAAGTTATGTAAAACATGTGTAAATTTGGATTTATATAATGTGTGTCCATTACAAACAGAAGAACATTCTTCTTCAATCATTATTCGATTCATATTCCAAAACAAAAGCATAAAACATCGATATTAAAGTTTAAAAAAAATTCTCGGATTTTTTTTCCTGTTTGTATATATTCTCTTTTTTTTACTTCTACAAAATCAATGTTCCGTATGTTTCTCGCAATGCACGTCAATTGCAAAACATCGTACTTCAATTTAAAAGAAGATTCCCCGTGAGTTGATGTCTAAACCAATTTAACTTCATACAGCCTCAACTTCCGAATATACAGAGATGCTTTTCAAAATTCAGAACCGAAAAAACAATTTTTTTTTCAGTAGAAAAAGGGAAGGATCAATTTTGCGTTTCTCCCAGAACCTAGCAAAACCCAACCCTGTTTTGGGATTAAAACTCGATTTTAAAACATTTGACGCCTTTCAGAACTTGATGGCTGCCAATGCTTGCTTTTTTGTTGTTGTTTTGTTTCGTTTCATTCTAAATGGCAAAAATATTCGGTGTGTGTGTTGTAAATTCGGCTTTGGTATTTTTGTTTATTTGTAGTTTTTTTATTCGAACCGTACGCCTTGCTTAGTAGAATATTCAATTTGGATTCGTTTGCTAGGGCTCAGATGATGCTATTAGAAAACGAAAACAACATTTGCAAAATTTTGTAAAGCGATCGCGGTATGAATAATTCAAGTGACAAACAAAAATTCCTAAGCCGAAATGAAAATAAAAGTTTTTTTTTTTTTTTTTATTTTTAAGAAAGGCTAGCTTGCATTTCGACTGCTTTCACTTTTTATAGTTGTGTTTATTTTTGCAGTGAATGATTCGATCCAAATAATGTTTTGTAAAGTGTGTTTGAGATGCGAATGTTTTCGAAGTTTGGTTTCTTGAAAATGCAAGCGAAAATTTAATAATGCTTGGATAAAGAAAGCTGTTATTTATTTTTTCCTCCATTCTAAAGATTTTTAGATAAACATATCATTACGCGGTTATTTGGTACTAGAAAGCTTCCACAATAAACAAGGAATCATCAACAAAAAGGAAGAATTATCTTCTTGAAAATATAGTGATCAAAACAAATGCCAATTTTATTTAAGCTTATCTTTTATTTATAAATTTTGTATCTCGAAAAATAAACATTTGCTTACTATGTATGTGAAAGATTTACGAAAAAATGTTTTATTTTCTTATTTTTAATATTCATATTTTTTAAATCCAACTAGTGGTTTATAAGGAAAATAAGGTGTTTAACTGGGCAAGAGTTGGTAGGATCTGAAATTTTCGATTGATGCGGAGAGAGAATATGTCTGCAACTCAACATAGCATGGTATGGATGTTTCGAAAATATGTATCAATTCGTATATCCTAAATACTAAGGTGACCAACCACCCTCCTTTAGGGAGGACAGTTCTCCTTTTATAGGTCCTGTAATTCCTTGAAAAGTGTCCTCCTTTTCAATATTTTAAAACTGATCTGTTAATCTCTGTATTCAGAGATGAATCAAACATGTTTCCAAAAAGTCAAAGAACGGTCTGAAACAAATATCATGGGAAATAATAATTTTCAACGGCATTTTTTGATTTTGTGGAAAATAAATTGGGCGGATATAGAAAATTACTGCGAGCTTTTATTAAAAAAAAAAATGCCTGATATTAAAATCGATGACAATTGTCTGTTTGATGTAGAAAGAAGACTGAACGTATATTTAAATTCTAATAAATTAGAACAACTGGAAAATCAACATGCTGAGAAATTGGTAAAAGATGGGTGAAATTACTTAAACCATTTCAAAAATGAACACATTCCATATGAAAATGTAATTATTTTTGTTGAATTTATGTTTTGCTTCCCTGGAACTAATGCAACAGTTGAAATAGTTTTTTTCAGTTGGTAATGAGTTTTGCGAAGTAACTAGTGAGAATTCAAAATTGAATGTTAATATTTTAGCTACGGTGCTTACCGTAAAATTCAATATGAAGGATATTTTTCCTCCGAAATTTCCGATTTATTAGAAAATGATATGTTGACACACAAAAAAAATTCATTCAATTGAAAAATAGTCATTCAAGATAATAATTAAAAAGAATGTAATCGTAATTAGTGTATATTTAAGCGTACATTCATACATTTAAGTTGTAATTTTTTCTTAAATTTTTCGTCCTCCTTTTCATTGTAAAATAAATTGTCACCTTATAAATACACACTGAAGCAATTAAAACTTGGAATAAACTTGGAAGTAATTCAAACTTGGACTAAACATAGATGTAATTCAAACTTGGAATAAACAGGGAACTTATTGAAATATGTAATAAACATACACATGGAAGTAGTTGAAACTTGGGATAAACATGAACGTAATTGGAACTTGTATATAATAAATACCCACACACATATAGAAGTAATTAAAACTTGGAATAAACATACACATGAAAGTAATTGAAACTAGGAATAAATGTGAAAGTAATTGGAACTTTAAATAATTGTATTAATTTGTATGTAGGGGGCTTTCAAAACTTTCAAAATTAGAAATAGTTATGTAAACAAAATGAAGAAAACATGATGCCAAAAAGATGATAAGATGATATGTCTGTTCTATTGTATTTTCGATGAGTTAATACGAAAAAAAAAACGAAAACAAAACACATAAACGAGTTGATTGTCATTTATTAATTCTGGTGTGGCTGAATTAAAAAAAATACCACACTAATACGCATTAATTTAAAATTTTTAAAAATAAACATGCTTGCACAAAAACAATAAAAATAGCATTTTAAAATATGGTTGCACAACCATGCCCTTACAATGCGCCCGCAACAATATTCCGTTATCCACTCCTGCTTTAGATCTCAAGTATTGTAAGTGTTCTACACAAAAAAATGAATGATTTTAGTAATCCCAGACTTCAAAAATTAAGAACAAATTTTTAAATAAACGATATTCGAAATAATGGGAACGTTTGAATTTTAAACGGAATTAGGAATCATCAATATCCTATTGTGATGTGGTGTAGAGCTTAGGAGATCAATACATCGAGGTCAGTTTGTAATAAAGGGCTATCAACGAGGTCTATCCTCTTCAACTCGCTTTTTTTGCCGTCCATTTACATTGGCACTTTGAGCTAGAACAACTCCATTTCTCAAATGAACGTCCCAACTAAGTAGCATACAAATAGTCAGTGAGATATGGAAAAGATGTTTGCAAACAATAAATCCGCACAACAGAGTTCTTAAATTATAATCGTTTAGCTACTAGAAGATATTAGAGAATTTCTCTTTGTTGAGTTTCAGAGGTTTCACCTTATTTAAGATAAGTACCCATTAGTTTTTACTACTTAGATTGTCTTGATCACACACCGCGTAGTCACGTATAACGTTGCATTAATAAAAGCTTATTATTTTATTTATCTGTTGGTAATCATTTTGTATTCAATTTAATGCAGAGTTTCTCAAACTGTGGAGAGCCCCCCAGGGGATGTGATAGCTCTACAAAGGGGGCGGGAGGATATTGAAAAGTCGAAAAAATATTATTTAAAAAAATTATTAATTTACCGGAAGTATAAACAAAATAGATTCTGTCATAATAAAAAAATAAAATACACATATACACTGGCATAATAAACTTATAAATGTATCAGTATTTTACAATAAATCTAACAACACTACGTTAAGAACATGGGCTTGTCATACATACATAACATTATGTACAAAAAACAACATTAAGCTAATTTGCATGGTTTATAATCTCTAAACTGCCGATTTTAAACTTACACTCTTCACTCCCCAATGTCATCGTTTTCCATGTAGACACGCGTATTTGATGTATTGGGGGAAGAAAAGAAAAAAATAAACAAATCCTCTGAAATAAGCAAACGCAACCACTGTCAAGGTCCTTTTATTGCATTCGAAGGCCTTCCGAATAATTTTATTCACGTAAAAGATCGTACTTCGGAAAGACGTATATATACGTCTGGTACAATTAACGTTTTAGCTGAGCGAGACGTTTATATACGCAGGTGGTACTTAAGAAAAAGTAGTATTACAGCTTTAGTGTTAGAGTATAGTATTATTGAATCCAATACATTGTTATTTGAATGGAGAGGCACACGATGAAAATTATGGTTGAATATTGGGTCGCAAATATTGAAAGGTTTGAGAAGCACTGATTTGATGGCTTCTACAACTATGTTGCGTTCATATCTCACGAGAACCCCAACGATCAGCGAGATCTCACCCCAACCAATACAAGGAGAAAGTACCACGACAAGTTTTCCTCATTACTTTACATTGCTTTACTTCCTCATTACTGATTTAGAATTATGTAAATGAGGTATTTTAATAAATGAAACTATTATCACCATTTCTAAATAAATAAAATTCCACTCACAAATAAAAAGCTATCTTTCACTTTGTTCTGCTAATTTTAAAATTGTATCAGTTAAAATCGAAAACTTTTAACAAAGGAAATACAATATTTATGTTAAGTATCTCTTGGCCTTAGATTCACATAAACTACTACTTTGAAAATAGGTCGAACAAACCATAGTTCCATAACTACATCAATTTCTTAAGCATGGTTATGATCAAGACAGGACATCATCAATCATAAAGAACATTTATATAAAATTTATTTTCAAATGACTGCATTGCAGTCAAAAATCGGCATTGTTTACTTTTTAACTACCCGTTTCGTATATTTGTTTCTGTTTCTCTTATAAATTTTATCTCATCTATATTGATTCTGCGAGTATATTCATTTGTTACAAAATGTCTCCACGTTTCTGCTGAATTTTCTCGATAGACTTCAATCTATTTTAAACGCCTTCCTTTCATCGAAACAATATCTTTTTAGTTTCGCTTAAGCCATATCTATCGACAGGATCTCAGTCAAGGTCTATAATGCGATTGTTGCCTTAAGAATAGCAAATCCCGTACAATAAAATGATTTTAAGTGAAATAAAACTTTATACTTCTCTTATAGCCTTATAGTTCGATTCATTTTTATTTTTATCGCTTTAATATATCGTACAAAGATAAATCCTCCAAACCTTCTTCTATAATCTTTCAAATATCTCTCAGGAATTTTCTTATATTTCTGCTTTCGAGGCATAGAATCTTCGAAAAGCTTCAAAGTGTGACGAAAATAAGCAATTAATCAATTTGTTTTTCAGCAATTGTAAAGTATAAGGCAAAATAAAGTAATTTAAAAAAATAAATAAAACCAATTTAAGTTAGTGAATTGTATAAACTTCATTAAATGTTGAAATAATAATGATAATAATAAATTAATTAAGGTATCCGACTATCTTATTTTAAAATATTGACAAATTATTTTTATGATTTTATTTTATAGGCCATCTTATTAGCTTTATAAAAATACAAAGTTTTTTTTATTCCATTCAATAGAACAAAAACTACAAGTGTTTTAGTAAAAGCAGAGAGGCCATTACTTTAAGTAAGATGTCATGCTTTCAAATACGTTATACTCGAAAGATGTTTTTTTCAAAAAAACTTAAATGGGGACAGCAATTGCTCAAAAAGTTTTTAAAATAATTTGCCGAATTTTTTTGCGTATGTTCTGTGTAACAGTAGAAGTATTTTAATCTTAAGATTTTTCAATCGCTATTTATTACAAAATTTACAGTCCTTTATATGAATATAACCACTATTTTTTAAAGTAATTTCATATAATAACTGAGATAAAGTGATCTAGTTTTTGTAAAAATTAAAATATTTCTTATCCTGAGGTTGTTTCAAAAAGGAATAGTAAAGAAACACAGCAAAATTGAAAATTTGCTCATTTACCATTTGTACAGCATTGGTCCCGTTTATGTAATTTTTTTGTCAATTTGTACCCATCTTTTCCCATTTTAGTAGTAATCATTAATTTTTCTCTTCTTAATTTTAGCCTTTTTTTTCATAAATGCACTAAATCTATCTAAAAACCACAAAAAATCTCCCTTTTTTAGTAAAACATTTATCGCAAGTAGTCGGATACTTTAAACTGGCAAACATAAATCATAAATTACAAAATGACAAAGCTATATTTATAATTGCACAACAAAAAAACTTTCAAAAAGCACTGAATGCAAAATTAACGTGTTCTAAAAGCATAATAATGCTCCATTAGGCATTAAATATCTGCAGACTGAAAGTTTACTATTCTGAAGTGGCTGATGATGTTGTCTATTTAGGCTCAATCAACAGCATTCATTCTAAGCGACATTGGTGCTGAAATTAAAAGACGTATTATTGCTGCTAATCACTGTCTTCATGATCTAAGAGCTTTCTTAAAGTCAAAATTGATTAGAACACATAAAAATTACACTGCAGAAAACAATCATCAGGCCCGTACTTACCTGTGGATCTGAATTTTGGACATTGAATAAATCATTGACTGAACAGCTAGCTATCTTTGAGGGAAAAGTTCTAAGATGTTTTTTGGTTCTGGGAATGAGAATGGATTGTAGCGACAAAATTATAAAGGGTATTTTTTAGAGGTATAGAACTTTAAATTGCAATAAAACAACGATGTATTATTCGATTGACATGAATTTTTTTTCATTCGAAAGATAATCTTGTGGCATTACATTTTAAATATGATTTATAACATATGACTTCCACGGCTGGCTCGAATGTAGTCCAATCTGAACGTCCGATTTTCGATGACTTTTTCCAACATTTGTGGCCGTATATCGGCAATAACACGGCGAATGTGGTCAAGCGTTTGTGGCTTATCCGCATAGACCAATGACTTTACATAGCCCCACAGAAAATAGTCTAGCGGTGTTAAATCACAAGATCTTGGAGGCCAATTCACAGGACCAAAACGTGAAATTAGGCGGTCACCAAACATGTCTTTCAATAAATCGATTGTGCACGAGCTGTGTGACATGTTGCGCCGTCTTGTTGGAACCAAAGCTCCTGGACATCATGATTGTTCAATTCAGGAATGAAAAAGTTAGTAATCATGGCTCTATACCGATCACCATTGACTGTAACGTTGATGCCTTCATCGTTTTTGAAAAGTAGGATTCCACCAGCCCATAAAGCGCACCAAACAGTCAGTTTTTCTGGATGTAACGGTGTTTCGACATACACTTGTGGATTAGCTTCACTCCAAATGCGGCAGTTTTGTTTGTTGACGTAGCCATTCAACCAGAAGTGCGCTTCATCGCTTAACAAAATTCGCTTATGAAAATCGGGAACAACGGCAATCTCGTTTTGGACCCATTCGACGAATCTACGCCTTGCTTGATGATCGTTTTGATGAATTGCCAAACCAATCTGAGAATAAATCACTTGGCAGCTGTTAAATCGGTCGCCCTCATGGAAAGTAATGCCAACTTAAACTTCTATACCTGAAAAAAAAAAACACTCTTTATATACATTATTTTGAATTACATAAGCTAATTAAGGAAACAGTAGTCATTAAATCCATCAAGATTGGCCATTTGAGGTTTGCGGGTCACATCTGTTATATGGAAGCCCCATCCTCGACATTCATAATTTTCAATTACAAACCTGTTGGAACTAGAACTAGAGGTAAGCCCAAGATGAGATTAGTTGACAGGGTGGAAGACGATTTTACAGTCTTAAGAGTGACTAAGAATGTTATTCTTTCGAATAAAGCACATAAAATAAATTTAAATATTGTTTTAAAAAATGGGATTATTTCTGAGGAAGTATATTCAAATAACACACAAAATAATCCCTATATTCCCTATATTTTAATTATTATTTTATTCTCAGAATATATATGTTTCATGTGCATTTCTTATATGTGAATTACAAATTTAGACACTTTATATCATAAACAAATTTTGTATCTCATTCCAGATTTCAATCGACCTGTTGTCAACTTGATAGTTTCTAGAGATTTGAAGCAGATTCCAATGCAAAATAATTTGAAATAATTGGATAAGGATTTTAGTCACTTAAAAGAAACACTGACTGCTGATGAACTTAGCCGATTATTGGATTATTGTTTGTTTCATATCATACAATTTAAATATCTTGTTTTAAAATTTAAAAAATATCAAATAAAATTTATTTTCTTATGGTAGAAAGTACTTTTTACTAAAATTTTTTTTTATTTTTAGAACTTACATTTTATTTATTATTTGAACACTTTTATATTATTCATTGATTGGATTATCTTGAAGTCGAACAATTATATGTCATTTAGGCCAATTTCACAGTAGGCAACTTTGCACCAGTCAACTCATTTTCTTGTTATTTCTCCAATGCAGCGTTTTTCAAACTTTGGAACGCACCGTCTAAGGGGGCGTGATAACTCTACGAAGGGGAGGGGGGAAGCATATTGAAAAGTTGAAAACAAAAGATTAAAAAAAATCTATTAACAGGGGCATTAAATTATTAATTGAAAAAGGGGGTATTGGGTTGATTATTAAATTTATACTTATACCCCAATGCCCTCGTTTTCCGCATTGGAACGCATATGTGATGTATAGAGGGGGGATGAAAAGGAATAAAAGTAGGCAAAGCCTTTTCTGAAATAAGTAAATCCTTCACATACACTGTCAAGGTCCTTTTATTGCATTACAAAACCTTCAAAATTATTTTATGGCTAGAAGTGCACACAAACAAAAAGACATATATAAAAAAGTTTATATACGTCCGGGCATTTAACTCACCGGTTGAGATATACGTAAATATATGCCAGTGGTACTTAACAGGTTAAAGCAGCGTTTCTCAAACTGTGTGGCGCCCCCAGAGGGCCGTGATAATCGTACCAGGGAGTGTGAGCATATCGAGAAGTCAACAATAAAATATTTTTAAAAAATTAATTTACTGAAGGGAATCAAAACAAAATACATTCTGAGATAATAAAAAACACACATTTACAATGATATATAATACTTATAAATTTACTTATAAATACATAATGTACTTATAATTGTATCAGTACTGAGCAATGTATTTGGTCACTAATTCATCAATTCTAAGTTTGGAACAAGTTTGATAATTACTATTGCCCCCATGAACTTGTCATATACAAAATTTAATATTTATCTTGATAACTTGAGCAGTTTATAATTAAAGTCGTATTGTAGCTTTAGCGTCAAAGTATTACTGAAATCAATACACTATTATATTGCATGGAGGGGGGTGCCATGAAAATTATGATTGAAAATTAGGTCGCAAAGATTGAAAGTTTGAGAACCACTGGGTTAAAGTCGTATTGTAGTAATAACGTCAAAGTAAAAAAAAAAAATATTGAGTTCAATGTATTGTATTTATAAGGATGGGGAGAGATGGAAATTATTATTCAATATTGAGTCACAAAAATTGAAAGTTTGAGAAGCATTGCTCTAGTGTGGAGAGAGGAAAAATTTTTATTGATGATTAGTGCCGTGGTGAAGCTCACAATGTCATCGGTACAGGGAGTGAGATCGAAGTAAACAGTTTTCTCCATTTTCAATACACAAGTAGCCACCTATGAAGAACGTCGATTTTACAATATCCTTTTGGCTGAGTTAAGTAGCGGGGAGGAAAACGTGGTTTTCGAGAGCTTCGCAGCAGGAAGGGAAAGTTGACCACTTGTGTATGAACCTCGGCGATTTCTATTCAAAACTAGCTCCCGAATGCTTGTTCCTCTTTTTTATGTGCCACATAAATTGACTCATGTGAAAGAGCCATTGTTCTATGAATGCTATGCGGCTTTTATCTACAGGAACAGATAACTCTTTCTAGCTTCTCCGTTTAAAAGATGTAGGTTTCCTTGTCTGTAGATAATTGATTTGTGATTTACAGTATAATATCATTATTAACCCCTTAAGTACCACTGGCGTATATATCCGTCTCGCTCAATACATGCGTTATGTGTCCCGGACGTACTTATCGGTCTTTCCAAAATACGATTCTTTTCTTTGTGCTACTATCAGTAAAACTATCTCGAAGACTTTGGAATACAGTAAAATGAGCCTGAAAGCGTTTGCGAAAGATTTACTCATTTCAGAGAAACATTTTCTTATTTGTGCCTTTTCTTTCTCTCCAATGTACCATAAACGCTCATCTATGTGAAAAACGGTGGCCCTGGGTGCAAATTACGTAACTTTTAATCATTAGTTAAAGGATTAACCCTTTAACGGGCACAAAGCTGAAATACACTTTTCTGTGATAAAGTACTTGATAAATGTAATGTTCTCACATCATCTATAAGTATTATTTAGTCACAAAAACACTACTGATCAGGTATTTTTTGTGACTAAATAATGCTTACAGAGGATGTGAGAACATTACATTTATCAAATACTTTATCACAGAGAAGTGTATTTTTGCTTTGTGTGAACTTAAGACATTTATCTTACTTTTCAGGACAGAAATAATGAATCATATTACAATACACGTATTATGAAAAACTAACATTTATGCTGATAACTATTTTATAACAATTAAATACAAAGTACAAGTGTAATAAAATAATAATAGAATAATTGTACAATGTAGAATACTTACTAGAACATACATTGAAATTGGTATATATTCAAATTTTATATTTTATTTAAATTTGGTATTTTGTATAGTCAAAAATATTGCTGCCCTTCTTCGGTTGTATGGATTTATCATTAATAAGCAAATGTGAAAGAATATATGCGAAACGTTTCACTGACATTTGTTGAGATATATACTCATCAAGCAAATCAGGAGAATTTGACCAGTAGTCCCTATAGCTAGGAAAGCTTTTGATTCCCATAATCTTCATCATTCTATCATTAGAGCATAATCTTCACCACTCTTCTGTTATTAGAGGCTGCTGGCAAGATCACATGACAATTATTCAAATTTTGCAAGAACAGATAAGTTTTTTCTAAGCATTGTTGCATAAATATACTCAAAATCTACTTTACGTTGATAATAATAATAAAAATCAATGTACAATAATCTTATAAAACGGAATTGCTAATTAAAAATATATACACATCTATAAATCAAAAATACTAAAAGTATTTTATGCACCTCAGTAATATGCAAACGTTTTTTCAGAGCGGAAAAGCTATAATAAAAAAATTTTCGTACCCAAGAATCTCATTCCACATATTGTAAACAAAGCTTGTTTATATTTCCCACCCCCAACATTCTCATGTGATTCTAAGAGCTCTCTCTCAAGCAGAGGAAGAGCAAAAATTACAAGGTCATTTTGTTTATATTATCCGTATAAAAGCTTTCCAAAACCTAAATAAAAGCGTTTTTTAAATTTCATATTTGCTTAATTCATTCAGATGAGAGTTAAGTATACTTAAGACATGTCGATTTTTTTTCAAATAATAGAAATTTTATTTATTGTGATCAAAATACTATTTGTAGATTTTCACCAAAAAGAACTGTTTTTAACTACCCATAAATCGTGTTGCCATCTTATATTTTTTGTAAATGTGAATAGACTAAATATCCACCACCCATTTGGAAAAAAAAAATTTTTAATATGTGGCGAGACCTAATAGCCACTGCCAGCTAAAAGGTTAACATAGTGTCAAACTTCATGTGAGGCTTTTACTAAACAAGTTATACATGTCAAAGGTTTTCAAACACCAAATTTTAAATGCTAGTAAAATGGGATAAAATTCAGAAAATAGTGACTTTTTCACCATTCTAAAATATATTGAGTTCAATCTCCATTTATATTGTTTGTAAAAAAAGACAAATCCAAAACACAGGAGTGTTAAACTATGTAGGTGCAAGCAACCTGTAATTGTTGTTTTAGTTATTGAATTTTGGAAACCATAGACTGTGAATTAATCTAACAAAATATTTCTTCAAAAATTTGGAAACCCTATTAACTTTGATTGCATTTGTGTTTCAATAGATATGAGGTTTTTAGTATCACCAGGAAGTAACGGGGTCACGATTTCGAAACAATGACTGCTACGCAAAATCTTTCAGAAGTATTTTTGTAAATTTAGAAGTGTATATGTAAAATTAATGTAGAAACACTAAAGTTTAAAGTATGCTCAATGGGACGTCATTTTTTTTTCTCAAGAGAATCAAGCTCATCCAATAAGAGTTCAGATCAATCAAATTAGTTTCCCTGGAGGATAACCCCAGCGGATTGTAATGCAATCCAAAAACAGAATTTATAGAGAAAAATTTACATAAAGAACAAAGAGGTGTAAATATTTAAGATTGAAAAACTAAATAGAGCTATATATGTGGTACTTTTACCCTTAAACACTACCGCTGCATATTTCTGTAAAATGCAAAAAAATCTACTAATTAGATTGAGCTGATTTTGCTAAATTAGTAGAACAAAAAAGGGACTATTAGTTAAAATTCATAAAAGTCCAGCGAAAGTTCCTTGAAATGGAAGCATATTAACTTGTATAATAAAACTGAAAAAGTGCTATTAATTAATATTTAAAAAATATAACAAAAAGTCTCCTTTAATATAAGCATGTTAGCGATTGTATAGCAAGTATAATGTTTTGCAAGGTGAATGTTATGAGCTTACTTTCAGATTCTTTTTCCGTAGATACAGACAGAAGCATTTTTTTTCTGAAACTAGACAAAATTTAATGGATGAAAATGATATACGGGAGATGTAACACAGTATCATGGGAATTAAATGTTTTATTCAGGATATACAGTTAAAAGACCATAGTACCAAATAATAATACGGCGGGCCACTTCTGGGTCTTGCGCATGTCTTTCTCTGGCTAGTCATTGATTGGCCCACAGCGTTAATGAATGTCCAATTGCGGAATCACTTCTCAAACAAGCCCCGATTGGTGAGTTAAATCAGTGTGATCTTGGTTTATTGCCGGAGACGCCTGCTCATCAGAACTTAAATGGTACCTATTGCTCAGTAAGTGAGTGAGGGAAAGTTATACTGACGTATCACTGTAAAGCAACTCGAGGGCTATTGACAATGTACCTCGGTCAAGCAATGATAATGAAATCTAAATTGAAGATGACACCTAAGTAAGATGATTGCACCTGTCTAAAAAAGTGTTACGTACTATGATAAATACTGTGATGCACTAGAATTTGTTAAGCAATGTGAAGCTCTAAGATAAAAAGTAAAATAGCTTCCCATGTGCTTCCGGTCATTCAATTCCTACAATTAGCTCACACTCTCTAAATATATATTTATTTATTTATATATTTATTTTGGCGGAATTTTCAATCGTTAATAAAATACATTTTAAAGCATTCGATTGAGCTGAAATTTTATATACATGATTATTTTGGATGACAATACAGTAATTTAATTATAATTAATAAAAATTAATTGATTAAAACTAGTTATTCAAAGAATTACAAATACAGCCACTTTGGCATCATTTTTGGCGACGTGTCAAAACTTGAAAAGGTTTTTTTCTCACATTTTAAAGCGATCATTTGAGCTGAAATTTTCCACACACTACCTTTTTCGGTAAAAATACGATACTTTAATTATAATTAATTAAAATTAATTGACTGAAACTAATTGTTTAAAGAATTACAGATACAGCCATGTTGGTTTCATTTTTAGCGACTTGGGTCAAAACTTAAAGATATTTTTTTTCTCACGTTTTAAAGCATTTAGTTGAACTGAAATTTTATATACATGATTCCTTTGGATGATAATACGATACTTTAATGATAATTAATAAAAAAATAATTACCACTTAATGTTGTGGTTCTGTCATATGTATATACATACATATTTATATTAATTGTGACTATTTCATAAAAAGTAGCTAAAATAAAATTTTTCTTTATATAAGAAAAATTCTTGTTCAACTAACTCAATTCTTCTTCACACACACACACAATTTGTTTTTAATACAATTATTGTAAGAATTGTATTAAAAAAGTTTTTTTTATATTAATTGTTTTTTAATTGAATTGTAAGCTCAAGGGTCTGTGAAAGGAAGAAAACACAACAAAACATAGAATCTCGTCAACATATGGTTGTGCTGTAAGGGTACCATGAATGACCATGAAAGTGGCTAAGCTATCAAATGAAATAAAAACCATACTTGCTCTGGATTGATAACCTGTGAGGGGGGGCAGTCCAGGGAGTATGCCTTTGTTGCACTTGCTGCTGCTCCAGACATATTTTAGTGAGTCATTGTGTATCATTTAAAAATGAAGTTCTTCATTAAAAAAACAATTCTACTCCAATCCATTAGATCAGTGTTTCTCAAACTGTGGGGCGCGCCCCCTGGGGGGCGTGATAAACCTACAAGGGGGCTCGAGCATATCGAAAATAAAAGATTAAAAAAATTATTTACTGGAATGAAGTAAAACAAAATACTTTCTTAGTTAAAAAAAAATACACATTTACACTGATATAATTTATATATATCATCTGCGATATTACGTCGTGAAAAATAAAAGCTTTTACTTCAAAACCTCATTAGCTATCTTTTTTTGATACTATAACCAAATAAAACACATTTTATTTGATTTGCTGTAATCCCTTGATAAGAGATTCTTTTATTGCGTGAGAAAAAACAAAACCCAGACCCATAATCAAAAAAAATTTTTAGGAAGATAAAAAATTCATCACTGTTGTATTATTGCCATCAGCTGTAGGCAGCAGAATGTATTTGCTGCGGTTTGACCTTCGAACTTACTTGTACAGTTAGTTACGTCCCTGCTCTTATGTATTTGTTTTTTTTTTCATTTAGGGAAGTTGTAAATAAACTATTTCTGTTGCGCTTTTTCCCTTGTAAAATATTTTTATGATTTTCATGATAACGAAAACCGTTTTACATATTTTTTTAGAACATCCATGTTGTAATAAATACAGTTTTAATTCGGGAGCGATCACGCTGAGCACAGAGTGCACGAAATCGGTAATTCTGGCAAAACTGTTTAATTGTTACCAATGGCCCTGACACTATATCCTCCTGTTTGACAGTCTTAACGTGAACTAAAATATATTTGTCACATATCTCCCTCTTTTTTGAGAGTGACACAAACGCTTTTTTTTACAATCTTAAGGCAATTGTTTTGAATGAGTTCCTGGTGTGTTAACTTTTTTTCCGAAATTTTTTCTGTGTCTTTGAATATAGGTAAGTATATTTTCTCTTTATTATATATATATATATATATATATATATATATATATATATATATATATATATATATATAAATTGTTCACTGGAATTACGATTTTTATTGTGTACTATAAAAATAATTATAAAAAAAAGATTGGGGTGACTCATTAACCCCGCTCGACCATTAGTATGTAGTGTACTTTCATAATATCGTATCATCATTACTCATGATAACGGATCATCCTTACTCATAGTAACGGATTCTTGATCCTTACGTCTTATTGGCTGTTAAAACCTACTATTGAATTTCATTGGTCAGAAGAAATGTCCTCTGGCATTTCTTCTATCTTCCTAGAAGGGAATATATAAACTCGAAATTAATTATTTTTTATGTTGGAAATAAAGTTTATTTTTGTAAAATCACTGCAATTTTACTTAGCTACTCACAACAATACACCAAAAAATGGTGACCCGTTCTTTGAATATAAAATTTAAAAAATTTTAATAAATTTTTTTTTCCAACGTTGCCTGTGCCTTCCGTAAATATGGAGGATATTTCAGCGGTTAAAATTCCAGCTTTTGTTTCATCAGATCCTGCGCTATGGTTCGGGGGGCTTGAATCAACCTTCGAATTGGCAGTTCCCAAGCCGATAACCGACGAACGCACGAAATATAATTATTGTGTAGCTCATTTATCTCCCGATGCGGCAATGGCAGTTCGAGACGTTATTCTTTCACCTGGAGCATAAATCCATATTCAAAATTGAAAGATGAAGTTATTGCCCGATGCGGTGAAAGCAAAAGCCAGGAAATTCACCGATTTTTAGCCGGAGAGCAGCTAGGAGATCGAAAGCCATCGGAATTATTTCGAGTGATGCAACGGCGATCAGAATCGCACAACTTGACTGATTCACTTCTTTTCGAATTATTTTTACAGCAGTTGCAACATAATGTACAATCCATCCTTGCAAGTATTCAACCCCTTACAGGTCAAAAAGCTTCAGAAGTAGCTGATCGTATTTTAGAGGTAACGCCTGTACAGGTAAGTGCTGTATCAAAATATTCCAGTGCCAATTCTGATGATAGTAGTGAATCAAAACTCCTCAAAGAGTTCAAACTTTTACGACAGAAAGTGAAAGAACTACGACGATCGAGATGTTTTTCTGGAAATCGTTTCGATTCTCGCAATCGCGGAAAGAGTCCTAAGCCAAAAGCATCAAATTTATGTTGGTGTCATAATAAATTTGCCGCAAAAGCAAGAAAATGTATTCAGCCTTGTTCTTTCAAGGAAAACTTGAACGGGCAGGGGTAGCGGCGACGTATGCCTTGCCTTCGACTTCCTGTCGCCTTTTCGTTCGCGATCATAAATCCAACATTTGTTTTCTAGTTGATACCGGAAGTGATTGCTCAATCCTTCCCTCAAATAAAACTCTAAAACAATCTTCTCCAGTTCAAACTTTTATTGCTGCAAATGATACACCCATTCAAGTGTACGGGCGTAAATTAATGTCATTAGATTTAGGTTTAAGACGAAATTTTGTCTTTCCATTTTTTATTTGTGTCAAATGCTATTATTGGTGCAGATTTCTTACATTATTTTAATATAAAACCTGATTTAAGAAATCGTACTTTATTTGATACTTCTACAAAATTAAATTGTCATTGTATAATTAGAGATTCTAATATTTTCTCAATTAAAACTCATGTTATTGATAATGATTTTTCTAAATTGTTGAATGATTTTCCTAATATTGTAAAACCACCTTGTGCAAACCAAACAGTTAAGCATAATGTAGTTCACTATATTGATACTTTTGGACCACCTGTTTCTGCTAAACCCCGTCGCATGGCTCCAGACAGGTTACAAGTTGCGAAAATGGAATTTCAGCACATGTTGGATTTAGGCCACATGCGCCCATCCAGTAGTAATTATTCTTCCCCATTGCATATAGTTCCTAAAAAATAAAGCAATGATTGACACCCTGTTGGCGATTTTAGAGCATTAAATGCTCAAACAAAAAAGGATAAATATCCGATTCCTAGCTAAGACATCTCGATTATATTTAACAACTTTCCGCAGATATTTGCTATGTAGTTGGAACAGAAACCAAAGTTGCAGATGCATTATCTAGAGTAGAAATAGATGCAATTATAAAACCACCCATTTTAGACTACAAAAAGTTTGCTTAAACACAACTTCATGATTCTGAAATTCAATCTTTCCTTAAAGCAGATTCTTCTATTAAACTAGAAAAACAATATTTTCCCCCCCTTGAAGACGTTTCTTTATATTGTGATAAGTCACTTGAAACCCTTCGACCTTTCGTCTCTGAAAATCTCAGACAAGTGGTATTTCAAAATCTGCATTTTCTATCCCATCCTGGAATATCCGCTACAACTAATTTAATTTCTAAGCGTTTCTTTTGGCCAGGAATGAGAAAAGACATCAAAAATAGAGTTCGAGCTTGTGAAAAATGTCAGCGAGCAAAAGTATTCAAACATACCAAAGCTCCACTTAGCACATTTGCTCTACGCGATGCTCGATTTGCCCACATTCATATTGACTATATTGGGCACTATCCACCATCCAAAGGATATAAATATTGTCTTACCATCATAGATAGGTATACCAGGTGGTCTGAAGTTATTCCTACCGAAGACATGTTGGCAGAAACCACTGCTAGTGCACTTTTAAATGGTTGGATTTCTCGTTTCGGCACACCTGTTACGATTACAACTGATCAAGGGACAAATTTTAAGTCTTCTCTAATGCGAGAGCTTACAAACATGATGGGTAGCCATAGAATCAATTCAGCTTCTTACCATCCACAAAGTAATGGAATGATAGAACGATTCCACAGGCATCTCAAAGGTGCTATTATTGCCCATGAGGACACTGGTTGGATCGATATTTTGCCTATCGTATTGTTAGGATTACGTTCAGCAATGAAGAACGATTTAAAAGCAACAAGCTCTCAACTAGTTTATGGTACTACTTTACGTTTATTATCTGATCTCATATCTTCAGAATCTTTTCAAACGTCTGTGACACCCACCTATGTTTCGAAGTTAATTACCATGATGAGAAAACTTAGCCCGATATCCCCTGATTCTCGTAGTTGTACGAAGAGCTATGTACACCAATCATTAAGTACATGCACACACGTTTTTCTTAGAAATGACAAAATTCCACCCCCTTTAACTCCTCCTTACACTGGACCTCATTTGGTTAAAAGTAGATCTGATAAAAATTTTGTAATTTGTATAAATAATAAAAATGTAACTGTCACTATAGACAGATGAAAGCCAGCTTTTGAATTTCAGAAGATTTTAATTCACAAAAGGGTAGTTCAAACTTTGAACCACCTCTCACCAAGCAACAAATTGAAGATAAAACTGTTGTTGATAAAAATATCAGAACCACACACCACACGTTCTGGCAGGCACACGTACATTTTCTCCCCTAAGAGATTAACTTACTAATTCAAATTCCTTCTTAGTAGTTTATATATGTATATCTATTATTGTATTGTATATATAAATAATTATATGTGTTATTGCAATTTATGTATTTTATAGTGCCTTATTTTTGTAAGCAACAAACATTTTTATATTTGTATATTTTTTTATGCCGTTCCCATCGTCACTAGAGGGAAACTCTGTAGTGTACTTTCATAATATCGGATCATCATCATTACTCATAATAACGGATCCTTGATCCTTACGTCTTATTGGCTGTTAAAACCTACTAATGAATTTCATTGGTCAGAAGAAATGTCCTCTGGCATTTCTTCTATCTTCCCAGAATTCCACTCTGATTGATTGATTGATTGAATATTAACGTCGCACTGTTCAGCTACACGAGGGCTTTTGGCGACGGACCACGTAATTTTGAACCATGGTCAAGTGACGTGGACGACACCTGAGCTGGCACCTACCTCTCCTAACTACCACACCACACCAACGGGAGGACGTTTCAGCTCTCGACAGATTTAACGTGCATCGCTGCCCTACACGGCGGGTCTTTAGTGGTACTGGGCTCGAACCCGTGACAAAGCAAGCCACGGTCCGATACCTATACCACTCGGCTACCGCGGCCACAGAATTCCACTCTGAGGAAGGGAATATATAAACTCGAACTTAATTATTTGTTGGAAATTAAGTTTATTTTTGTAAAATCACTGCAATTTTATTTTTCTACTCACAACAATACACCAAAAGTATCGAGTGCGTGCCTGCTCCAGGGTTAAAACATGTTGAAGTCTTTTCGCTTTAAATATATAAAAATAATACAATTATTCTTTATCAGAATTTTTTTTATTGTTCATTATTCAACATCAATTCTAAATGCCAATTCTATGAGGCTTAAAATTACAGTTCACTTAAAACTAATTATAATTTGAGCTATCATTTAAAAAAATCATTTTACATTTTTGTAAACATTGTCACGCACTTGGCTTTACTCTCCTTACGATTCAGCGATTATATCAATAATGTTTTATTTTCTTATAAATAAACTCGTGCAAAAAGTAAGTACTTAAGCCGGTATACTTTTAATGTATCAGTGCTGCACAGGGTATTTGATAACTAATTAATTAATACTAAATTAAGAACAAGTTTAATAAGTATTAGCGACTTCCATGGGTTTGTCTTGCAGAGCAAAGTTTTTCAAAGGAATGCTTATGATTGGAAATTGACCCTCTGAGTTATTTTTCTATTTTTAGCTTATATTTATATTTTTTTCTTCTATATAAGAAACCACTGTATTTTGCAATATGTTCCAATTTAAAAATTAAAGAAAGGAAAAATAACATAATAATTATACTATTACTTTTTTTTTGGCTTAAAAGTAACATATACAAAATTTAATACTTATATCATGAATTTGTACGGTCTATAATAAAAATTGTTGCTTTAGTGTCAAAGTGCATTATTATTGCATTCAGTATATTATTACTGTATAAGGGGGGCGCGATAAAAATTGCGATTAAAAAGGGGGTGGGGTGCCAGTATTGGAAGTTTGAGAAGCACTGCATTAGATTTCTAATCCAAAGCGGGCAACACCACTGCGAACCTGTTTGATGGTAAGGTACTGCCGGCGCAATTCTCTCAGTGACTTCAACCCTGTTTGTTGAATCCCCTATCGATAGTCATTGCAATCACTAGTGATCCATTTACACTTCGTATCATTAATATAAAAGCGCCAAGGCCTGAGAGCGATCATTTATCAATCTGTCCTTGCATTCCCATCCCAGTATACGTGACTATTGGGCGCTGAGGTGCATGAGCAGATGTCCCGACCAGGTGGTCAGTCTGAAACGAGATCGCCAGTATTTAAGTCCCCAAGCAGGCTGGGAACTCATTTATCGACCCACTGCAGTAGGGATGAAAGACTGAGTCGACCTTGCCCAGCCTGGGAATAGAATCCGGACCTGTAGTGTGGAAGCGTGATACGATACCACTCGACCACTGGGACTTCCGTCATAAATTAAAATCAAATTAAATAAAGGGGCATTTATGTAACGCTAGTGGCAAAATTCATTGCTCATATTTTTCAGAAGTTAGTGAACTTTTTAGGGAGGGGGAGTGAAAGGAATCAACAGCGTAGTTTAGTTCAGTTATAAGTGAAATTTTTTGTATGTGTGGTTCATTAGGCGAATTTTTAGGTAAGAACTCACAGTTATATAGATATTAATGCACATAATTTATAATGTAAAAGCAGCACTTTCTTACCACACTGAGTTACTAGTAAGAAAATCAATATGAATCAATTCCTTTCCCTTAATACATTTTTTTAGGAAAGAAAGAGGGAAAAAGGGAGCGAGAATCACCCCACCCACGTCTTTAGATTCTCCTCTAGAATTTATTTGAATTATGCATTGGACAATTCCCAATCCTTCTGCTCTTTTAATGCTTACCTCGAACTTTATGCACTTCGCTGTATGCATTGCAAAATATTTCACTCCTCAGAGGGAAAAATATGAAATAAATGGAGAGAAATAATAAAAAAAGGAGGAAGAACACTGCAGCATTGAGGGGGAAAAGGGAAAAGCTTTCTAAATTTACTACGGAATAAGAACATATTCGATGCTTAAGAACTCTTCGGATTCTATTCGAAGAGGAGTGTTTTCTGCTCATTGAACTCTTTAAATCTGTCTGTTGAGAGTTTGTCGGACGAAAAAGGAAGGGATATGTTTTGAGTATTATAAGAAAATATGTAGAGAGTAAATAATTCATTATTAAATGTATTTTAATCGGATATGGCAAAACTATAAATCAAGAGTTTCAATACAGATGCGAAAAAGGTTTTGAAGATATTCTTTTTAATGTTCGGCATCGAATTTTAAAAATTCTAAATGACAGTACCGGTATGTATGTATTCGATATCAATTCATATCAAAGTACTGAAAAATTACATGTGTTTTTATCATATTTTAAAATAAATGTTATCATTTTTTTACACGTCTCAACTTTTATTTTAAAATACTCACATTACATAAAAACTATTAAGCATTATTTTTGTTCATATATTTTTATAAAAACTAAATAAATATCCTACACTGTGTCCGCCACACGGGGCTAATAAATATGTTACTATTGCTTTTAAAACTTAAAAACTTTAATTTAGCGTAAAAAGATTTAGACAAATGCCACCAGCTTCGTGCGGCGAACTCCTCTCCTAGCGAGGGACAGAACAGGAACCGAGTATTCCACACAGATTGTATTACACAAACAAGTCGAAGCAAACAACTGTTGCCATCGCGCAAAAGATAAATACTGTAGATGGCGTTGGAAAGAGACAGAAAAGTAAAAAATTAAATATTTCATACAATATACATATAAAATAGAAATTGTAAATAATGATAATTCAATAGAAATTAAATTTAGCATATAAATGAATATATCAAGTACATAATAAAAAATACAGTTTGAATAATAATAAGCATACAAATTTGAATAATAATGACAATATAACTTGAATAATAACGAAAATTCAATTTCAATAATAGAAAGATACAATTCCATCCAAACACACTATATTGTATTGCTTTTTCTGGTGTTTATATTTCAAAGCGAAAAGTCACCCAATCATTGCTGATAGTATGAATTAACAAAAAACTATTTCTTTGTCTATTTTTACGCATCTATTTATATTGTACTAGCTGGTACACCCGTTTCTGCGCACGGGTGAACTGAAAAATTAAACAACACAGATTGAAGGATAAAGAAGTTTTTAATGAGTTAATTTTACGTGAATTGCAAATTAAACAAAAAAAGCTTTTTGCGTAGCTCAGCTATAAAAAAAAAGAGAGAGAAATAAAACACCTTTGTTAAATTTTAAGTACTTATATCTAATAGCTGATAAAAATGATTTTTTTTTTATTTATAACTCCCCGTAACTTTGTTGAGGGTCGATTTTTGAAAATACCTTCCTAAGCTAATCTCTGCTCAGCAAAAATAACACATTGTTAAAAGTTTTGTGTAATGAACAATTAAAATAATGTAAATAATTTTATCTGAAAATATAATACATTAATATTACTTTCTGTAGTATTTATTTTATGTTAAAATTGTAATATTCGCAAGCAACGCCGTTTCTTAAATTATAATGACGATTCAATAAAAAACATAGCGAAATGTTAACGATAGAGTAAAGTTGGCAAATGCCTAGCTACTTTCATAACTCGAGCTTTATTAGAGCTTTGTAAGACCCGCCGTTTAGGGGAAAATGCACTTTAATACTTTATCGAACCGCATTATGATTTACTGCAGTTTTTTTCATACAATAATTGTTTTGGATCACTACATTTGAAATTAAGGGATATACATAAACAAAATACTTCACTTCGGAAAATTTAATCCGTTAGAGCTAATAAATTAATTAAAGATATTCCACTGCAAAATTAATTATATATACCGTTCACTTAAAATCAGTAGTCAAATAATTTTCTAAGGTCTTCATCAACATACAAAAACAAAAGACACTTAAATTTTGACAAACTATTTTTTCCGCTAAAATACTCATCATGGAACCCGTGCTGCTATATATCTTGGAAGAGTGGATTTCAAAGAATATTCCTGCTAAGTATTGGTAGAATATTCCTTCTAAGTTGGTTGGTGTGGTAGTTAGAAGAAGAGGGTGCCAGTCAGGTGTCGTCCACGTCACTTGACCATGGTTCAAAATTACGTGATCCGTTGCCAAAAGCCCTCATGTAGCTGAACAGTGCGACGTTAATATTCACTCGTTCCAAAAAATACAGTACAGTAGTTTTAATTATTTTTATACTTAAGAATGCAATATCTGCCTATTCAATTAAAATTATAGCGTTATAATTAACTACTAACCACAAACAAATTTTGAAAATTTGTCCAAATGATGCAGTGTGAAAGAGAAAGTTTATTTACTTTAAGTATCAGAACTGATAAAAGCATTTATTTGGAAAAAAGATCAATTTCTTACTACCAAATGTGCATAAGATGTTAAAAAAAACATTAAAATAAAGAGAGATTTATAACAACCTCTCCCTTCAAAACTTAGTTTGATTCTGAAATAAAAAAAATAGGCATTATATCAGCGGAATTAATTAGAAGTGAGCACCTTGCGTAGCCAAAACAAAAAAGGTTTTTCACAAACAAAAGATAGATATATGCAGTTGTGGTTTTTTTTTTTTTTTTTGCAGCGCATGCCAGAATTACTAGCAGAAGACAGAATTTTTTCCTACTTACTTGACAAATATCGTTATATTTTTTGACACTTTTCCCAAATCTTTATAAATTATAGTCTATGCTATAAATTATAGCCTATGTGCTATTCTGATGTATAAGCTATATTACTGTAAAGTTTCATTAAAATCCATTCAGTAGTTTTTGCGTGAAAGACTAACAAATATTTTCACAAACTTTCACATTTATAATATATATTAGATTCATTAGTAATACCAAAAAAAAAACATTGCTTACAAGAGCATTTTAAAAGAATAATACTGGATTATATTTATAGTGTATATTTATTTGTAAAGATTTCATGAAGTTAGCTTCAAATTAATTCTTAATTCTCCTTTCAATACTTTTATGTAGGCGCGGTAGGGGTCAAGGTTATTGATTCGTGGTCGACGTGTTATGAATTCGAGTCTACTACCGCTGAAGAGTCGCCGTGTTCATTGAATCTGTCGATCTTCAAACGTCCACCCATTGGTGCGAAGTGAAAGTTAGGACAGGAAGTGTGCCATAAAGAGCTCAGTCGTCCTTGTAGTCAATCGTGGTTCATAATTACGAAGTCAGTCATCGAAAGACATCGTGTTTCTGAATAAGACGAACTTAACATTAACTCACCCACTCAATACTTTGGTAATCATTTGGCCTTTGCAGTAACAAACATAGGATGTATTAGGTCGATAACATCATAGCGAGGGAAATTTTCATTCTTGATTGTTAGCTTGATTGTGTGATGAAATTCAAAGCTTTCTTTTTTATCATAACCACAAGAAACTATTGATCAATATATTTTTGACTATTAAGTATAAAGCACACAACTGTACTACTGCTTCAGCATACAGGCGATGTTTGTTGTGCATAGATTTATATCTAATATGTATATCCTTATGTTTTCCTATACAAAAGTATAAACAGTGGGAAGTTTTGTATTCCAATGGCTCATATAAGTTTAAACGTAGAAACGTTATTTTTCAAAAAATATGTATTCAGGTGTTTTATTTCTGAGTCCAAATATAACAATATTTTATATTAAAGAAATATTTGGAATTCAGAGTTTTAGAAAAATTTATAAACGAAAACTTTTGATATATAATTGAAGAATTAATCTCAAGTGCTAAATTAAATTTTTAAAAAATATCATAAAAAAGTTTGCATTTGTAAGGGGGAGGTAGATAAATAAATTAATATAGAAAATTTATATGACTTTTCAAATAGATAAAAAATATAGGTATTATAATTGAAACTAATTTATTATAGTAGTTATTGGAAACTAATTTAAGGATAGAGTTGATTGGTTTAAATGAATATTATTACAAAATTTTTGAATAAATAATTTTTAAAATACTGTAAATAATTTATATCTGTGTGGATGTGTAATACTTTTATATTACTCTATGCTGTATTTAAAATATGTTAAAATTGTAATATTCGCAAGCAATGCTGTACCTTTCATTATAATGGCGATTCAATGGAAACTTGGAGAAACAGCCAAGTTGGAATCATTTTGGTGACCATGTTGGTGGCTTGGCCACCATTTTTGGATAGTTCGTGACCTGATGGATTCTTCTGGAAGTTAGTGTAAAAATGTACTAATATTACGATTTATGACGCGCAAGAAGATTTTTCTCGAAAGATCCTTGAGGCGTTTAAATAGAGAGTCACTCGCCGAAACTTAGTTAGTCTTGTTTTGACCATTGAAAAGTAGAATTGATTTTTACCATTGCAGAGTACTATTGATTTGACCGTGAAGAATCGGCCAGTGATTAGTGATTACTTTGGCAGTTGGATAGGACGAGCGAGGGCTTGCAAATAATTTTTAAGCATACTTTTATTATTTGAAGGCTTGCTGAGAGATTTAGTAAGTGAATTTGAGTAATTTATCCAGAATTTCACAGATTGTTTTTCGATAAAAAATTTCTATCACACACACATACACACACACACTCCTGATAAACTGTCTTGTTCTTTGAGACTGACAGCATAAAATCCTGGAAACCCAATATAAGTAACAAAATCTTAAGAGGTAATAGACTTTACTGAGCTTCATTTAAGAGAGATAAGTCAAATAAATAAATGCCCTTATGGATAAGCACTAACTTTCAAAATTGTATTTATGGATATAGTATCCAATGGTTATCGACAACTCCACGCAGTCTTCGCGCGCAGGCGCAGCAAATCCAAACACGAACTGAAACTATGGGACTTTTAAGAATTAGAGAAAGAGAAAAAGCGGAGATGAGAAACGACGGAGGTGCGCGAGCAGGCGTTACCATAAACACATCATCGAAACTTATCTGTTAGAATAGCTACCTTTTTAATTAATTTTTGTTTAATTTTAAAATAAATGTGAAGTAAGACAAACGTCTTGGACCCCTTGTTGTCTCCCACAAATTATGGGGGCTCGGCCGGGATCGAAAAAATTTCGATTTTGAACCAAAATCTGGACAATGAACAAAAGCGTCCGTGAAGGAGACGCGCCGCCATTTTTTGGAAACTTCGTTCAACCTGTGAAGAGGTTGAATTTTTAAAACTTCATTCCGCCTGTGTAGAGGTTGGAACCAACTTAGTGTGAATACTCCGCCTGTGTAGAGGCCGGAACTATTAACAAAATAACCTGTGTAGAGGCTATATTTTTCATCGAACCCTAAATATTCCGCCTGTGTAGAGGATGGAACTATCGTCGAAAATTCCGCCTGTGTAGAGGTTGGAAATATCACATAAACACCTGCGAAGAGGTGTCAATTCGAACAATTTATCTGTTCAAGAACTATAGTTCATCTATAACCTGCGAAGAGGTGAAATCAGTGGAATCAACGTTTTTCTTCAATTATTGGATACATCGTAAGTGCGAGCAACAAGGGAGCTAGAAAAAAAAAGGTAGGATCTTTCCATATTTTTCTAAAATGTATAAAAACGCTCTTAAAGAGGATCTCATAAGAGTTGTTGAGGATCTAGACGGTACTGTGGAGAGTACGGACACCATAGCTAAACTAAAGACTAAAATTGAGAACAGTAGTACATTTGAAAGTGATCCAGATTTCGTTAAAACTTTAATTCAAAACTGTATAGATGAGAGAGTATCGCGAAATGAAAGAGAGGCAACTTTAGAAAAACAGAAAATTGAGCTCGCTAAACTTCAGTTAGCTCAATTAGAAAAAGAAGTCGAACTTCAAACGGCTAAAAATGAAGCATTAAGTTTAAATCCTGCAGTTAAAGTCGAAGATAAACAGTTCGAAACTAACATAGAAAATATGATAAAAAGTATTAGAACTTATCTCTTCCTGTTCCCACCAGATCTGAAAATTTTAATCTGTTCTTCCAATCATTAGAACGCGCATTTTTAACCAAGAAAATAAATGACGAATATAAATCTGAAATTTTAATAATTCTTCTGGGCGAAAGAGCTCATAACGTCTTACTGTATATTAAAAAGGAGGAATTAAATGACTATGAAAAACTAAAATCTATAGTACTCAGAGAATTCCAATTAACCCCTCGCGAGTGTTTAAACTCATTTAAAAAAATGCTGTAAAATCATCAGGCGAGACATACATCCAATTTGCTGCAAGACTGACGACAAACTTCCAATATTATTGTTCGTTAAGAAAAGTTAATTCCTTTGAATCTCTATGTGATCTTATAATTTCTGATAAATTATTTGAAACCTTAAATAAGGAAACTGCAACTCATATTGGCATTCGAGAAGCAGAAGATTGGTTTAGGCCTATTGATTTAGCTAAAGAGTGCGATATTTATATTTCATCTAAAAACGGATCACGTAAGGAAACTCCTATTACTTATGGATATACCCAAGACCCCTTTAAAAATAGATCACAAAACTTTAAACCAGAGATTAAAGAGAACTATCCCCAAAATCTTGAAAGAGAAAATAAAAATTGCTTTATATGCGGTGATTCATCTCATTACGCAAGAGACTGTGAGAAGCGTTTTAAACCTAAAGAATCTAACGACCACATCCATAATAGAAAAAACGTGAATACTTTGAAAGTCGAGAGCGAAAAACAAAATAGCAATGAGTTCGAACAACTTCAATATGTACACATTTTTGTGGAAAATCAGCCCGTAACAGCCTTGATCGATTCCGGTTGCCAGATCCCAGTTTTAAATTCCTCACTAATTAGAGTGAACCAGCCTTCCGAAGAGATCATAACATTAAGCTCGTGTTTTGGCGAACAGCGTATGGTAGAAGTTAAACCCATAAATATTTCTCTTAATCAACTCTCTCCCAGCTTAAGTATTCGAACGGCAATATCACCGACCTTGACCGAAGAATTTATTATACATCCCAGTGTATATGCTGAAATAAAGAAACTAGGCCACGCAAAGAGCGATGTTTTATTGAATGAAAGTGAATCCTCTTTAGGTGCTTATGCTTATCCTAGTGCTGTTTCTTTTTCAAATGTGATAGAAAACTCTAGTTATGATTTGTCACATGTTAAAAACTTTAATACTAGAAATGATTCGAGTTCTCTAATTAAGGATTATAAATGTAATAAAATTAAGAGTACTAAGTTAAAATTGAGTATTGTAAGAGAAAAATGTTCTGATATAGTATTGTGTAAGAAAGTCAATGGTGCCATGAAAACGAGTTCCGTGGAATTTATCTCCCGCTCACCTACCCCTTCACCTATGTTAGACACTTAAAAAAAAATCGGATCCAAATTTTTATGATCTCCTTGTATTTTTCCAATCCCGTTCCATGATCTCAATGAAAGTAAGCACACCGATTCGAACCCGATCTTTTTGAGTTTCGTGATTTGAGGTTGGCAGCAACTGCCATGCAAATCGAGCTAGTATTTAAACTCGGCTCATGTTAGTTTTTAAAAAAGGAAGGAGAAACGGAAATATAAGAAGTATGCGAGTGGTTTAACTCTTAGAGGGAGAGAACAACTGGTTGGCAATGCAACTGCAGGTTGCATCACCATTTTAGATTAGAAATTAATTTTACGATATTAGAAGACGGTTCGAATCGGATGTCTCTGGTAATGTTGATATTTGAACTTATTGTTTATTTTATCGCTCCAGTAACGAGCAGAGTGACTTTATGATTGATTATTAAAGGCCAATTTTAAGAAACTGTTTTTCGTCTTCATGCCTCCTCGACACATAAATTTCACTGCTAGATTTGCAAAATTTAAATTAGCTTACCAATAAGTGTAACAAATTTGGTTATGGGCCCAGTCCATGTACTGTGTCGAGGCAGGCTAAGCAGTTGAACCAGGCCATGAACTTTGTCTATTTAAATACTGTTCCAGTCTAGAACTATTTTTATGAACTCTGTTGCTAGTACGCTAAATCGAGTAACAGATATGGAATTTAACAACCAGATATCAGTGTTGACTCCAAATAACTGGAACACGTGGAAGCATGATATGCAAGTACTCTTAATGCATTATGGTTGCTGGCAGTTTATAATACAGACCAAGCCAGAGCAACCTGATGAAGAGGCAACATACAAGGAAAAATTAGATCTACAACTTCGTAAGGATAGATGTTATACGTTGATCTATACTAACATCAGTTCAGATTTGAAAAATCTGATAACGGAAACAACTGACGGAGTAGCGGCATGGAAGATATTAAAAGATCACTTCGAACCAGTCACAAAAGCAAGAGTAATTCAACTATTAGATCAATTTTTGGAACAAAATACCAACCAGGGGAAGATGTTGGAATCTTCATATCTCGTGTAAAGACAGCGGCAACCAGACTACAAGAAGCGGGTCATAAATTGGACGACCTGTACATAGGATTTCAATTAATAAGGTGGCTTCCTCAGGAATTCCAGTCTACCGTGCAACAAATCTACAGATGGAAAGAAGAGGACTTCAGAGTTGTCAAAATTGAAGCAGAGCTGATATTAGAAGCCAATCGTCTTCAGTTGATGAAACAAGATTTGGAGAAAGCGGAGAATGCTTAATTGAGCAGTTTCACTTCGAAAAAGTCGAAGACGTTACCTGGTGCTACAGCTGCAGCTCATGGAGATCCAAATGGCAAGAATGATTACCAAAAGAAAGGTGGTAAGGTATTTAACTGTAAAACTATTAAAAATGTTAAACAATCTATTAAGACTATAGGTCCGTGTTATGTATGTAATAAGTACGGGCATCTTTAAGTAAACTGTAAAGAGAAAAGTCTCTACAAAAATCTCCTTCAATTGTAAATGAAACTTTTAACACAGAGTTTAATATAAATTTAAGATTTTGTGAAGCTGAATGTAGTCTTTTAGAACTAGATAAACAACTCGTAAATAGTTGTATCTTATTTGAGGAAAACTCTGATAAAGGTGTTTGGGTAATAGATACTGCTGCCACGAGTCATTTTTTGTAATGACAAGAGTTTATTTCTAGATCTTAAGCCGATAACTAACATGAAAATGTCGTTAGCAACGGAGGATAAAAGTTGTCCCGTAGAAGGAATCGGTACATAGATTTCGGGTAAAAAAATATAAGGGGAGTTTTCATGAAATAACTTTGACTGATGTATTATTTAATCCTAAGTTGAGGGAGAAATTTATTATCCGGTTCCAGATTAGAAAAGTAAAGGTGCGCATTTTGTGGGTACTAAAGGTAAAATTAATGTTTTTAATAAAGACTGGATAAAATTGTTCTCGGCGACACGCCATGAAAATTTGTATTTTTTTAAGCCGGACCATTATATTATACCAAAGAGTAAAGAAATTAGTTTTTTTAGTGATAACCGCTAAAACAAAAAACGGATCAATAGAAATATGGCATCAACGCTTTTGTCATGTTAATAACGATTATTTGGTAAAAACTAGTAAAAATGATAGTGTAAAAGGTCTCCCACGCTTAAATGATAATGGTAAGACTCATTGTATACTGTGTAAATTAGCAAAGTCCAAGAGAGTGTCATTCAAAAAAGACGGGGCCGTAAGATCAAAACGTCCATTGGAATTGTTGCATATGGACCTCTGTGGTCCAATGCCAACTGAAAGCCAAGGCGGTAATAAATATTTCTTGAGTATAATTGACGATTATTCAAGAAAGGTGACTGTATTTCCCATCCGAAATAAATTTGACGTATTTCATATGTTTATAAGATTTCAGAAACGAGCAGAACGTTTTCTAAGTAAAAGGTAATAGCAGTTAGAACTGATGGCGGACTAGAATTTTGTAATAAAGATATGGATAATTTCTTGACAGAACTGGGTATAAAGCATGAGGTAACAAATTCATATACGCCAGAAATGAATGGGGTCGCGGAGAGATTCAATTTAACCGCTCTAGATGGCATCAAAACATTACTTAAGTCTAGTGAAGTTCCTCATAAGTTTTGGGGAGAAGCATTACTTTGTTTCACTTATGCGTGGAATCGAATTTGTCGCAAAGACAGTAACAAAGCGCCTTTCGAAAAATATTCAGGTAGAAAACCATCGGTATTGCATCTAAAACCTTTTGGATGTTTGGCATATGCTGGTGTGCCAAACCAAATTAGAAAAAATTCGATATGCGTGCGAAAATAGGAATTATGATGGGATACGCACAACGTACTAACGGTTATAGAATATGGTTGATAGATGAAAATAAATTAGTCGAGACTATTAATGTAAGATTCGATGAAAATAAGAGGGAATTAATTTTAGACAAAAAGTTAATAGTAACCTTCGATATAATTTAAACCTTCCTGATTATTATGATGATGAGGATGATTTTGATAGAGTAAAAGATTCATTAACGAGTCGTTTAGTTTCAAAGACAAGTACGGAAATGCCCTCAACATCTGAAAAACCAGATGTATCTTCCGATAATCATAGCTTGATCCCATGTACAGAGGTTAAGTGGATTCGAAATATAGGTAGGAAAGTAACTGGATCTAACGTATATTATAGTATAGAAGGGGAAATAACCCGATTGAAATCTTTTAACGAAATAGAGATACTGTAAGAGGCATAATATTGAGTATGATCCTAGTTTATTTAATTTTAGAAAAGATAATACCGAATCCCAGGGATTTTCAGATTTGTCAGAGCAACAAGAAGCTCTTATGGTTGAAGTAACTATTCCTAACTGTTACAAACAGGCGATAAGATCCAGAGACGCATCTAAATGGCATGATGCAATGGATAAAGAAATTAACGTAATGAAGGAACGTAAAGTTTGGGATTTAGTTGATCATCCGGATAATATAAAAATTTTAGAAAACCGTTGAGTTTATACCATTAAATATGATGAAAATAATAAAATTGTTAGATACAAGGCCCGCTTAGTTGCGCGAGGTAACACACAATTACGAGGTGAGTCATTTGACGAGGTATTTCAAGAATATAAATTAGAACTTTCAAAAGTTAAATCATTAAAACTAAGATGTTATTCAGACTCGGATTTTGCTACAAATAGGGATGATCGAGTGTCGATGGGAGGGTTCATAACTTTTATAGACGAAACTCCAATTTCATCGCGAACTTTCAAGCAAAAATCCGTTAGTCTGTTGACCATGGAAGCTGAGTATTTTTAGTTTAACAGAAGCAGCTAAGGAATTCATTTGGCTAAAGAATGTAATTGATAATAAAAGTTTAAATTTGGAATTAAGTGAAAATGTAATGTTTTGTGATAATCAAGCTGCTATAAGTTTTCAAAGTCACCGGTAGAAAATTATAGAACAAAAACATATCGATGTTCGTTATCATTTTCAAGGAATTTGATATACGACAAGGTTTTCCAAATTAAATATATAGGTACCAAAAATAATTTGGCGGACATTTTTACCAAACCCATGGTAAAGGAAAAAATTGTTAGAATTTTGTAGAAAATTATTTCTTTTTTAGAGAATAAGAGAGAGAGAGAGACTTTGTTTCTTTAAGATTAAAATATTAGTTTGTTTATTACAATAAAGATTGTGAATAAAATGTATTTTTTTGTGTTAAATTGTATAACATGTGATTAAAATTAATTTACTGATTTGTAAGAGATAATGGTGCGAGATTGGAAAAAGGGGGCCGATTGTTAGACACTTAAAAAAAAATCGGATCCAAATTTTTATGATCTCCTTGTATTTTTCCAATCCCGTTCCATGATCTCAATGAAAGTAAGCACACCGATTCGAACCCGATCTTTTTGAGTTTCGTGATTTGAGGTTGGCAGCAACTGCCATGCAAATCGAGCTAGTATTTAAACTCGGCTCATGTTAGTTTTTAAAAAAGGAAGGAGAAACGGAAATATAAGAAGTATGCGAGTGGTTTAACTCTTAGAGGGAGAGAACAACTGGTTGGCAATGCAACTGCAGGTTGCATCACCATTTTAGATCAGAAATTAATTTTACGATATTAGAAGACGGTTCGAATCGGATGTCTCTGGTAATGTTGATATTTGAACTTATTGTTTATTTTATCGCTCCAGTAACGAGCAGAGTGACTTTATGATTGATTATTAAAGGCCAATTTTAAGAAACTGTTTTTCGTCTTCATGCCTCCTCGACACATAAATTTCACTGCTAGCTTTGCAAAATTTAAATTAGCTTACCAATAAGTGTAACAGAACGGCAATATCACCGACCTTGACCGAAGAATTTATTATACATCCCAGTGTATATGCTGAAATAAAGAAACTAGGACACGCAAAGAGCGATGTTTTATTGAATGAAAGTGAATCCTCTTTAGGTGCTTATGCTTATCCTAGTGCTGTTTCTTTTTCAAATGTGATAGAAAACTCTAGTTATGATTTGTCACATGTTAAAAACTTTAATACTAGAAATGATTCGAGTTCTCTAATTAAGGATTATAAATGTAATAAAATTAAGAGTACTAAGTTAAAATTGAGTATTGTAAGAGAAAAATGTTCTGATATAGTATTGTGTAAGAAAGTCAATGTTGCCATGAAAACGAGTTCCGTGGAATTTATCTCCCGCTCACCTACCCCTTCACCTATGAAGAGTAAACAAAGACGGTTTGTGTTGCTCCGAAGGATCTTTGAGCCCTGGCAGTTGAAACGGAGGAAAAAGAGAGATCGTTTTGAACAGACGTCCAGAACTCTAGAGAGAGGAAAATATCGATGCATTCAACCAAAGAACTCATTAAAAAAGACGTTCTTATGCCTGATGGAACTGATAAAGACCAAGATAGCAAAATAAATGATTCCGTTCATCCTACCGTACTATCGTCATCTCAGAATCATGCCATGCCTGTGAAAAACAATGTGTGTGTGTTTTCCTGTGGAACTTTCCTGATGTCGAAGAGGTGCCTTCACATGATGGAGAAAATGTCTAGTTCAGCAAAATTATGATATGTTACATCTTTGTTTATTTGTCGTATAGTCCTTGTCTGTTCTGTTTTTTTTGTATGTTTCAGATTCTTCTTTGGTCTCCATGGAAGCTCCGCTGCGGACAGCGTACAGTCAGGTTGGCCGGATATAGTATCCAATGGTTATCGACAACTCCACGCAGTCTTCACGCGCAGGCGCAGCAAATCCAAACACGAACTGAAACTATGGGACTTTTAAGAATTAGAGAAAGAGAAAAAGCGGAGATGAGAAACGACGGAGGTGCGCGAGCAGGCGTTACCATAAAAACATCATCGAAACTTATCTGTTAGAATAGCTACCTTTTTAATTAATTGTTGTTTAATTTTAAAATAAATGTGAAGTAAGACAAACGTCTTGGACCCCACGTCTTGTTATCTCCCACATAAATATAAAAACGAACTTTTTAAAAATGCATTAAAATAATTTGAATAACAAAAGAAACAGTTTGCGCAACTACTAAAAGAATTTTAAAAAAAACACGTTTTCTCCATGTGTGTGTGCCTGTGGCTAATTCCACCAGTCTGACGTAGTCAGAACGAGGCCCACGAAATTCATCGTGGCAAGGGGCTAGGAGTACGCCTGTCGTTGGCTTAGGTCTTGAGCACCATGCAGGTGACAGTACGAATTAGCTCAGTCAATGTAGATATTAGGAATCGAATTAATTTTTACATAGCAAATTATATACCTTTTATCATTTTTAGGTTAAAAAATGTTTCCTTATTCTTATTAAAAGTAAACAGAACTTTAGTTAAAACCATTATACTAAAACCCTGTTCATCATTATAACCCATGAAAGATTTTAACTAACAAAAAATAACAAGAATAATAATCGTGGAGAAGTTAAAAATTTTTATTGTTTCTGCTTATAAGATATTTCATCTTTTAAAATATGTTTGAGCAAAGACTCTTGTTTCATTTTTCTTTCTTTTTTTATTATAAAAAGGCTAAACTAGGCATAACTGCTCATAAAATCTTATACTTTTTACATTTCCTTTTCTGCATTTCATTAATTTATCAAACTAATTTCATTGTTCATTACCATAAATTAATATGAAAGACCGGAACCAAATCAAAACTTTTGCATAAAACATAGAAGAAAAATCTTAAAATCATCCCTTACTTCATGGTACTGATGCATCAAAAGTAACTTCTTGACCTCCCTATTTAAAACAACTTCCAGCAACTCATCCAAATAGTTGTTCCACGAACATTTTAAAACTACTAAAAAGTACCAGAGGAAACATTAAACTCTCTTCGATACTTTCCATGAAAAAAAGAACTTCTTGAAACTTCTTCGAGTAGGAAACAACATATTATTTGCAAGTTAATGCGGAAACTAATTACCGGAAAGATTTCATTCTGGTTTTGGCAACATGTCAGAAATTCACTTTAATTATCATTGAGGTACGAAAAAAAGTGGTCCTTTACCTTTGTGCAGAAAATAAATGGAATTAATTAGGGATACAAATTGAATGTTTGTTTTTTGTGACGCTTATGGAATCTAGGTTCATATTTCAATAGTAATAGATTATTATGAACAATGAAAACTTAAAAATAAAAGAAAGTTGTATTATTAAAAATACATTTTAGAGAATGTAAAGGAAATATTTATAATAGAAATCTCTTTCAAAAGACCATTCCATTTCGGTTTGTTTTATAAATTTTCTACAAAAAAAATTAGTCACAAACTATCACTTTTAACTGATTTCTTTCAGTAAATGTTTATAAAAATTATATAAAACCAAACGATTATTAAAATTATGCTAAATATGTTAAAAGCAACAAACACATATTAAAAATATCATTATTTTATTATTTGGGGTAAGGCACCGCTCTTACCAATACCACAATTGAAGGAATCAAGTAACCCTTGAAATATGACACACGCTAATTTATTAAATTTACACCTTAATGCAGTGCTTCTCAAGCTTTCAATATTTGTGACCCAAATTTCAGTCATAATTTTCATAGAGGCTCCCTCAAGCAACAACTGTGAATTGAAATGAATACTTCGTATAAATAATGTACAATAATAAATAATGTGAAATAATGCACAATAATAAATAATGTGAAATTATGTACAATAATAAATAATGTGAAATAATGTACAATAATAAATAATGTGAAATAATGTACAATAATAAATAATGTGAAATAATGTACAATAATAAATAATGTGAAATAATGCACAATAATAAAATATTTCGATGCTAAAGCTATAATGCGGCTTTAATTACAAACTGCACAAATTATCAAGATAAGTATTACATATTGCGAATAACTTTGTAACTGATAAGTCCATTGAAGTCACTAGTAATTACTAAACTTGTTTTTAATTTAGTATTAATAAATTAATTACCAAATACTTTTTGCCATACTGATACAGTTATAGATATCTTATATTAGTGTGAATACGTATTTTATTTTTTATTATGTCATAAAGTATCTTGTTTTGCTTCTTTTCAGTAAATTGATAATTATTTTAAATCTTTTATTTCCAACTTCTCAATATACTCGCCCCCCGTAGGGTTATGGCGACCCCCTGGGGAGGCACACCCCACAGTTTGAGAAAGTCTGCCTTAATACCTTTTATTTAACGACTATTTTCGGCAAAAGTACGAGAGCATGAACTAAACGCAAAGCATATTTTCAGACAGAAAAATACCTCGTTTCATGGAAATTCGGAACATTATAACTAATACATCTATTAAAAACATAATATTTTTAAAAATTTCTACATATTCAATGAATATTCTTTTTTTCTTTTGAATACGTGCAGGAATAGCTCATTTAACATTACAGTACAGGAGAAAAAACACGAAATACATTTCATGCTAGAAAAAATGAATCCAACTCCGTTAAAAAAGAAATGTATGATAAAAAAATGCTACTTTCTAAAGGATAATGAAGACAGAAAATCATATTAATTTTTCATTTCTTTTATATTTGAAAAATGTTAGAAATTAGGGTCCTATTCTTTAACATTAACCGAAGACGGCTTTAACTAGTATTACCCGGACAATAATGCTAGTTAAATAAACTCTAGTATTTTTTCTACATTTCTTAAATTACAAATATAGTACTTTTTTCTATTCAAAAGACAGAGGAAAGAGCAACGGGGGAAAATTTTTATTTTATCTCTTTCAAAATTATTTACTCTTGCACAAATTTGAGAAAAAAAAAATAGCTTCCAATATGAACACTTCAGAGAAAAGCAAAACCGGAATACATATACTATTTCTCTCTCAAAGGTAATTATACATTAAAGGTCCCTAAAAAATTGTAACCATTTCCCAATGTAGCATTTAAAAATCCTCTAAGGATTTTGCCTTTTCAATAAACATCCGATAACTTTTCCTTCCATTCCATTATCTTGACTCATCCCATTTCGGCTGAAGGTACAGACGCCCAGGGGCATATTGCAGAGCGAAGATGAAAAGATGATGAAGAGGCCCATATTTCCCTTTTATGAATCCATTTCCCCCGGAGGACTTTCTACTATTAAAAACGGAACGGAACAAAGAAGAGAGCAACGCATTTTATTTCTCTTCCAGTTTTAGTTTTATTTCTTTTGTTTGTGCACCTTCCATGTGTGTCTACTGTGAAATCAGAACTGATCAAATGAAATGCGTTAAGATGGAATGAAATGGGTGGAATTTCTGGGATGTATCAATTGCAGAGCTTAATAAATTTGTAGTTTGATGTGGAATTCCGATCGATAAGACGGAAATTGATTTGATATGCTTAGAATTCTCAAGTTGGCTCGTATTTCTTCTTTCATTATGTGATAAGGCGAATTTCAATAGCAATAAATTTCAAGACTTTGAGTCTGGATGAGGTAGTATGGCTCTGTTATTTTTAATTAAATGACCATTACATTGTATTATTCTGGAATGGGAATGGAAAACCTTTTTTATGTTAGAAATATACATAGGAAGGAAACTTTATATGATAAAATCTAACAAAAACAAATTGCCAATTGAAAGAAAACAAGTAAGGAGATTGTAAATTTCTTGGCAAATTTAATTTCGGGTTCTAAATCAAAATGGCATTTGATTCCTTAACTGCCACCGGGTAAAATATCCGTCTCCCTAAACCGGTGCGTTGAGGGCCTTAAACGTATATATACGTCTTTGCGAAATACGATTATTTTCTTCGAGCTGTTATTAGTAAAACTATTCGGAAGGCTTTGGAATGAAAGCAATAAAATGACCTTGACAATGGTTGACAAGTATTCACGTATTCCACAGGGGAAAAAGTACGTATCTGTACCTTTTCCCCTCCTTCAATACATCGCATGCGAGTGCTTATGTGAAAAACGATGGCACTGGGAGAGGAGGGGGCAAATTTAATCATTAATTACATTTAATCGGTGGTTAAGGAGTTAACATAATTCCATGGCTGTAGCCTTACCTGTATTGGATTTTAAGACGAAGATGGAAATATACTCTTCCCAAAACAAGTGCAATCAAATGTAACATTAAATACATGACAAGTAGGTCCTCTAAAATGCGAAAAATATCAAAATATACTTATAGCCTTATAAGCAGTGCACTTAAAAAATATCACAAAATGGGAACTGGACAAAAAGGAGCAAGCATGTGAGTTACTGTTTATTAACGTCACATAATAAAGCAGCTCAAAGACCTCGTAATTTTGAGCTACGATTAAGTAAACATGGCGATGCCTGAACTGGGACCCTACTTTCCTTCGTCAAAGTGAGGAAGTAATGACAGATTTAACGTGCACCACAGCTTTCCACACAACGGGTCTTCAGTGGCATTATTGCTCGAATTAATGACTGGGCCAAGAGCCCATGACAATGAACATTAAGCTATCGGGGCCACAAAAAGAAACAAAATCGAGCTGGTATGCAAGTAAATGAAATTTCGTGCAATCGTGTGCACATCCTCTGCAAAGTTGATGTAATTCCAAACCGTCAGGTATAAATATAGCGTGTTGTTTACTGTATATTGAACACGAAAGGTGCTGAATTATTTTTGACTGATCCAATACCATGTATAAAAATGAATGATGTCTTTTAGATGCGAGAGAGGTCGGTTTAAAAACTTGACAGTTTTGGTAGAGGATTCATCATTTGAATGAAAAGGGAATGGTGGTTGGCGTACCATGTAGCTTAACAGTGAAAGCATACCAACAAGTTGGCATCAAAGAAAGTATGAAGGAAATCACATCGGCTGTCAACAAACCAGTTTTGAAAAACTCCATTTTCCAATATCTTTTCAGTACCAGTCTCATAAGCAGACAGCTGCAGGCTTCTGAACGCTTACACTGGGGATCAATACAGAAATTTCTCCTGACGCCACAGCAACACGTTGACAGGGACTGCAATTATGCCACGAGAAAGCAGAATTAGAGCTTTGTGGAATAGAAACGAATCATCATCAGAGCCTTGCTTTGTTCTTGGTAAGGATGGTAATAGTAACTGAGTGAGAAGGGAACGGGATCAGCACCATGATGGGCACGTTGTTATCATTTTCACACATGTAGACAGTATAGCGTAATGGTATGGGATTTGATATCGTGCTATGCCCGATGACCATTGATCTTCAATAGAGCCTCTTTGACGGCCCAAAGGGGCATTAGTGAAGTCCTTCGACTGTTGGTCATTTCTTTTGTGAATGCCCATTCTAATTTACTACTTTCAGAGGGCAATGTTCGTGTTCATACTGCTATTATCTCAAGATTTTGCTTCGCATTTGTGGCCACCAGTATCATTCAACCTATCAGCCATAGAAAACTTATGGGATGTTACAAGACGTTTTCTTAAGACTCCACCACTACCACAAAATTTGTAAAATTTATATGGTAAAAATCAATCTGCCTTGGCTGAGTTCAGACACCGTCAATAGCGTCGACGAATCCGCCACGATTTATGGTAAAATACATTCAAAATCATAGCGGCCCAACCTCCTATTGAGAGTTGTAATAAGCTTTTTGCTTTTATCAATAAATTGTGTCATACCCATATTTGTGTTAGAAAAAAATGGATTTTTTTTGCAAATACACTCTATAACGAAAAACAACAACAAAAAGATGCACCAAGAGCGAGTTGTCCAATTGAGACAAAAATTGATAAGTAGAAAGATTACGTATAAAATAAAAAATGATCAAAATTTCAGAAAAATTGAATGATTCTTTTCAGAGTTACATAGCTACAACGCAACGAGCTCAATAAGGAGTTGACCTACCTCTAGCCTGGATGCAAGCTGCCAAACAACGTGACATAGAGTGATAAATCACCCTGATGGTCTCCTGTGGTATTTCTTGCCAAATTTCCTACAATTGTAGGGTCAGGTCCTGGTATATGCAGTCACCTTCCCATCATATCCCAGAATGCTCGATTGGAGAGGAATCTGGGGATCTGGCTGGTCAAGGAAGTGTTTAATAAGCTGTAAGATAGTTCATAGCAACACACATGTGGTATGTAATTTGGTGTTATCTTGTTGAAAAATAAGGCCAAGGTACTGCAAAAGGAATGGTAGCAAGACGGATCTCGGAATGCCGTCGACGTACCGATGGGCTGTAAGTGTGTGTGGTGTTAAAAGTCCATCTGATTACCTCTAGGTAGCCACAGTATCCTAGTGGTTGTGGTAACGAATTCGTGGCCGGAATGTCGTGGTCAAGAGTCTTGGTGCCACTGATTTCCCTACTTGTTAAGGTAGTGGCCGGTGCCCGTTAAGTGTGCAAATGCTCAATGTCCTCTTGTTGGCAGTTAAAAATGGGTGGTGCCAGCTCAGATGTCCACATCTTTACTGGACCGAAGTTCAAAATTACGAGTCTCGTCGCCAGTAGCTTCGTGTTGCTGTATAGTGAGACGTTAATATAGCTCTCACTCACTGATAGCCCTTAGTAAAAAAATTCTTTTCTTAGCGTATTGCTTGAAAATTCTTAATGGTGGAAACTAATTAATTCGTCTGAATTTAAATAATTTGCAGAGTAATTAAATTTAATTTCTAGCGAAAACTTCGTTCTTTTCACTGGATTCGAATGAATTCATAGGAATAAAGAACTTCAACTAAAAATAATATTCGCATAATCAAAACTGTAATTTAATATACCTTGCTTTGAATCACTTCTTCAAAAATTGAACGAATGATTGTAATTTAAACACATTTTATTTCGTAAAACAGTTATAATTTTCTAGAGAAATATGAACTAGTTCTTAATTATTAGCCCCATTAGTAGAAACAAAAGAAAAAGAAAATACAAAGACAGAAAATGGCGCATCGAATGTAATTATTCTAAGCGCATTTTTCTCCCGAAACTTACTGAGCATTTTCTAATCTCACCAGACCAGGTCTTGACTGAAACAGTAAGGTGATACTGAATTAATTATGCCGAATACGGATACAGTTTCACCAGTGACGGAGCTTTTAAACTAATTATAAGAAACACCGCATTTTCAAATTAAACTTCCTGCTTAAAAGTGAGACCGTTTGAAGGGAATTAAAACTTTCTAAAAATACGTTCCTACGTGCTTATTTGTCGACTAATTTTTGATAATCTGTACTTTTGCGAAAAGGGATTAAGTATGGTGAGGAAAAAGATGAGTGACTTTTCAAGCTGTTTGTAAAATATATCGATAATTCATTTTAAAGATCTGGGTTTTAGAAGATAAAGAAGACGCGGAAAATTTAGTTTGCTCTTCAATAATTTACTCTGAATGTCTTTAAATTGATTATTAGTGAGAATGCTAACTATGCGCAAGATAAGAATGAAAATTTCTTGTCGGGAGGAAGTATTCGTTAATTAAATAATTATTTCTGGAGGATGTAATTTATTAGTTGCGGAATGTGATAGTTACTCTAAGTTAAGAACTATGGCTATTTTCTCTCGTGCAGGTTATGTAATGGCATTACGTATTCGACAACAATTTTGTAGAAATGGGTTTCATGAGAAACTTCATTAGTTCAGTTATTTCTTCTATTAATTTTATCGATGAGTAAGAATATTTTATATTTTTGTTTGCAGTTATATATAATATCGAAAGTTATGGATGTCCAAACTTTCGGAAACTATGGAAATCAAACTTCCAAAAATTTTTTAAGTTACGAAAACAATTATAATTACATGAGTTGTTGCTATTGTTACCTGTCTGACGGTGTCAGATCGAGGCCCGATAAATTCACCGGTGTCAAAAAGCTAGTTGTACGCCTGCCATAATCAGTAGCTTTGAAAACCATACAGGTGAACGTACGATTTGGCTCGCCCCCCTCAATTTTGTACACCTTGGAGGTTGTCAGGATCCTCCCATCTCTCCTCCACCAACCTCACGAGGGAACTTGCGGCTCGACGGCTATTTAGAGTACCCCATGCCGCAGAGACACTACAAATTTGCAAACATTCATACCTTCTCTGAGATTTGAGCCCAGTCCCTACGACCCAGCAGTCAGCGTCACTAATCATTGCATCAGATGGATAGTATGAGAATGTAATACGCAAGTGTAATAAATATTATGGAATTAAAACACCATGGAACATAATGCGAAAGGAGCACAATTGTTTAACATATTTATAAACTGATAGCGTAGAGTATATATATATATATATTAGTCGTTACCCCCACACAAGCGTTCGATCGTATTCGCTAACTTGCTAGTAGCAAATGTTTAAAAAATGACCAATATTCATCTTGTAGTGTCTGACCACTGTTGTTGGTGGATTATGGAATGTTGGCGCGAATTGGCGTGTTTACAGAGGCGGGTTAGAGAGAAGGCGGGAGGGGAAGGTGTTTGACCTTTTCGAGCGAGGCGGTCAGGGCAAGAAAAAAGTCCCTTGTTTTTGGAAGGAGTGAATATTAACGTCGCACTGTTCAGCTACACGAGTGCTTTTGGCGACGGACTACGTAATTTTGAAACCATGGTCAAGTGACGCGGATGACACCTGAGCTGGCCCCCCACCCCCTCTCCTAACTACCACACCACACCAACGGGAGGACGTTTCAGCTCTCGACAGATTTAGCGTGCATCGCTGCCCTACACGGCGGATCTTTAGTAGTACTGGGCTCAAACTCATGACATGCCTGCCATGATCCGATACCTTGACCAATGGGCTACCGCAGCCCTCCCTGATTTTTGGAAGCGTGTAGTCCTTGACCGAGATTTGATGTTAAGAAAAGCGTATTAATTTGTTTGAGAACCGACGCGTGGCGCGTGGTTTGCTGTACCGAGAATAGAGTTTCTTGGGAGTGTTTTAATACGATGGGCTGTGTTTTGTTTCTGTGGGGTGAGAAACGAAATAATTGTGTTGACTGTTGAGAAATTTAGAAAGTAATTGCGAGATATTACACATCTACTGGCACTTTTGGGCTCTTTTCTGCAAGTTGCGGAAGGCAGATTGAAGCTGGACATGCGGAATCACTGCAGTTCATCAGAAATGTTATGCTGCAGTTCTAGAAGGCAATGAGGGTTGTTGCGATACACCTTAGACTTGATGGTTCCCCACAAGAAGTAATTGCTCATTGATAGATCAGGGGAACTGGGTCACCAATTAAGTCAAAGATAAGGATGATCTCTGGTAGAAATTCTGTCAAAAGTGAAAATTGTGAAATGAGATCCATGGTTGGGCTGGATGGATGGCAGTTGTACCCTTATGTTGAACGTAACTATAGGTATGTTTCTTCTCAGTTTTTGTTATCACAATTAGATTTCCACTGATCAACTTACACTGGCATTGCCATCAATAAGATCTGAAGCGGCTGTAATCCCTTGGCATGCGGGCCACATTCATGTCTAATTGTATCCCCTCGTCTCAAGGCCTCTTTTATTTGCCCGCCCTCTGTTTCCAGAAATCTACGTGTAGCTCATTTGATGCTCTTTTAATTTGTAAATGAATTAAAGAATTTTATATCTCGGGGGACGTCGATATTTTGAATAAAATTTATCCTTTATTTAACAGTAGTTTAAAGTTTAAGGCCATCCTGCGTTGTCAATAAATGTGACTATAGTCCAAAACAACCCCAAATATTATAAACGTCTTGAAACCAAATAAATCTTTTGTTTTGAATCACTACATCGAAGAAAGAATTATATATTACAAGAAGTCATCATTCTTCCAAATACAATTAATCATATTCAGCTTCTACCTTTGCAAGCGCTAAAGGAAAATAAAAATATGGAAAATGTCGACAAGCCGAAGCAGTCTATCTATTCATAATTGCTATTTTGTCATTCGTCTTCTGAAGATACAAACGCAATTGTTTGAGACAACATCATTCATCAAGAAACATCATTTATTGTTGTAGCCTTACAATAGTTATTCTGGCCTAAAGTCATGTAAAAACATATTAATGCGAAAATTTGTGAGAATATATTCGAATAAGATTATCATTCTTTTAGAAATCTTTTATTTGCCAAATGATTTCCAGCAGGTTGGAACGGCAATGCACGCAAACCCATTTCTTCAAAGAAATTTTGTATTCGAATTTGTTGCTGATAATCAGAGTATGATGTTATAAAGAGAAAAATTAAATCAGATTAGTGTATAATTAGGAGATAGACATAATGAAATATGTGAGGCAGGAAAGTAATTATTCTTTTTATTGTTGACTCAAAGTAAGATGCTTTTACTATTACATTTTGTGCTTACAATGAAAGAATGTTAAGAGTTAAGTATAGGGTTGTAATAAAGGTTTTTGCCTCTTTTCATAATCTGTAATAACCAGATATTGTTTTAAAATTAACTAACTTTTTTAATAAAAATATTTATAAATCTGAGTCTATAATTGTGTCCATAAAGAAACATAAATTTTTAACTAACTTAATTTTATATCATTCTCATTTCAAAGAGTTTTTTACCATGGGAAGGATGAAATGCAATTAGTTGAGCTGTTTCAAGTAAATTGTGGACCTTTTAATATTGTTAAAAGTGTAGAGCCGTGTATAATCTCTCTATAAAAACTCAAACTGAGATTCCCCAAACCCCATGAGAGCCAGGGCCTACTGTGCCCATCCTAGTAAACGTGACCTTTGGGCTCTGAGGTGCATGTGAAAATGTCCCGATCAGGTGGTCAGTCTGAAATGAGACCCCCAGTGCTTAAGTGCCCAAGCAAGCTTGGTACTCATTTATGGACCCACCCAATGCAGTAGGGATGAAAGGCTGAGTCGACCTTCCTCATAATCTCTCTATACGTGCGATGAAAACGACTCACTTATATTCGCTCCCACGCTTACTCAACACAAGTTCGATGGAATTATTAAACCTACAGACATTAAAATCTGCATGCATGTTTCTTTTGTTGAATAGAGATCCGTTAAAACGGGTTTTACAAAAATAGACTCCAGAAGTGATTGTGGGCTATTATAAGTAAAAATTCCGGTTTTTAACGTTACAGTTACTGACTTGAAACCAGGCAAACATGTTTCTTTGAGTAGAGATCTATTAAGAACGAATTTTGTAGAAATGAACTCAGCATATGTGGTTATGTAGGAGGAGAAAGATAAATATAATTCAGTTTTAGAAATTCAAGTGCCGTCTTTTTTAATCAAAAGGGGAAAGTCATAAAAATGTTTTGCATTACAATCGAAAGCTTAATGCTTGGACTTAGATAAAAGATACCTAAAATACAATACATAGCCATACAATGTCATAAAGTACACAGCGAAGCTATTGGTATTGGATAGTGTATTATAAAATCAAATTATTTTATTTTCTACAAAACCATTTGATAAATAAATTCCGTTATAGTTTAAAGTTTGATGAAGGAAAAACATCTTAAATCTTTTTATATGGTCTTACTGCAATTTTTTGTGTAATCATTTTTTTGGACTCTGCTCTTAAGTTATTCATCGCAAATCCAAAAAATTCCTTGCACATATTAATCGCTGCAAGCTGAAAATAGTTTTTTTAAAAGGATTATAATAATTTCGAAAATAAGTGAGTATAACACAATTCCTTCATGGAAAATATTCACTGCTCAATTTATCTCCAATAAACAATATTCTTTATCCTTTTCTACTTCGTTTTATATTTTTACATTGTTATGCTAAAGGCTATATTCCTAACTTTGGATTTAATTAAAAGGTTTGTAGAGGGAATATATTTATTTAGAACCTTTGTGTGTGTGTGTGTAATTGGGTCTTCTTCTACTAGATGAAAGGAATTTAGTTTTCATGAGTAAATAAGAAAGTTTAAAAAGAGGTGAGAAAGTGCAGTTTTTAAAAAGAGGTAAGTAAACCAGTAATTTTTTTTACATTACTCATTCAGAAAAAAATAACATAAATAGAATTTTGTATGTAGGTATTCTTCCAGGACAAAGTCTTGTTTTCAAACATTGTTATCATGTAGCTATAAATACAAATATGTACATCCTTGTTAACTTAATAATTCGCTTGGTACTTACGAATTATATAATTCGCCAAATCGATAGGCGTCTCTAAACGCTGTCATCGTTATTATGACAATTATTGTTATTGTATTTGAATATGTGAAAAGAAGGTTTTCTACTGTTGGCTGCATATCACTGATTTTGGTGATGATCAGATTAAATTGGTGGACGTTATTAAAAGTACCAATCCTTTTAACAAGTTATTAATTACAATTTCTTTTGAAAAGCATAAACTTTCTAAGCATGTGAACTGAAATACGAGTGATTTTTAAACGTGTAGAACACAAATTTGTTAATATCCTTCTCAAATCTGTAACCATTAGAAATTTCACAATGGGCTACCAGATGAATCTAAATGTAATAATAGAACAAGAGATTAATTATAATTAAAGATTATCAGTACCAAACATTTCCAATCATCTTAAATCCAAAAACAAAATTTTTTTCTCATGTAATTAAATATTTTACTAATCCCGTGGGTTTTAAACAAGCATCGATCAGAGACCAGACAACAAAACTTCACAAACCCATTAATTTACATTTGTCAAATGGCAACTCGTTTAAATAACCACTTTATGTGATAAGCGTTGAAATCTAAAAGATTATTCCACGAACCCAGACTCCAGCAACTGACAATGACAGAGCATTTTATTTACCCTCAGCGTCCCCAAACGGAAAATACCCTCCCACTTTCAAGACAATAATACTTAAACGCATAATCTCTTACTATTAATCACTGTAAGTGTATATTTGAAGTTAGTTGATAAGTACTAGGTATGTCACAAGTAAGGCTGGTAAAATTAACATCTTAATGTATGTTTCGTCATCTACTCTATATCAACAAATGTTTATTACCCCAACTGCATTGCTCATTGCCAGACATAGAGTAGAAGGTGCATCAATTGGCAAGCTTCCACCAAGCCATCAAATGTTCTGCGATTCGTATTAAAGCTCTAAGTGATTAATTTAACTTAATCTGGCAATTACTTAGACTGATGTTAATTACCCAGAGTGTTGTGTTAAATTAGAGAATTGTCGGTTAGACTGAGGAGTTTAGATGGATTCTTGATACTTGCTATTGATTGGCGGAAGAAGGTTTTGGTATTAACTTATTGTATGGCTTCTGTTTATATAATACAGAGAACATTGGTTTTTATATAGTTCATATTATACAATTGTTTGTATAAATGAATTGGATTTTTTTTCATGGATTAATTGTGTAACATATAATAATAAATTCGTTTTGAAATGTGCATGATAAAACATAAATTAGCATAAATATTTTTTAACCATTTATAAGGCCGTTTTTTTCAAGAAATGTTATGTTAAAATATTTTGGGAATTCAGATTGATTTATGAAAAGAAACTCATTTGGCTTATTACTCAAATTTAATTTGATTTTTTAACACTAATTTTTTTTTTATTTTAAAGCATTTTTCCCACCACACTATTTACACTTATTTGTTCTGCATTTCTTTTTATATTACATTAAATCAGTGATCTTCAAAGTGGTCTATATCGACCTCCAGGAATCTATGACAAAATGCAAGGGGTCTACGTCGGTGAAAAAATAATTTGGGGGTCTATGATGTGTAAATGGGATCTATGAAAGTGGCTCTCATTAAACCATATCATGGATTTAATTTTAAAAGAAAACTTAATCAAATAGAAACCAGATTTACATTTTTAACATATTTATTTACTAAATTTAATAAGTCTAATGTTCAGAAACAAGGCAACAGCATACATTTTATTAAAACAAGGTCCATCATTTCAGTGTTTCTTGCCAGAATTAAGCTAATGAAGTATAAATATTGGATGGCACGAATTTTCTCAATTTCTAACTCTTACTCCTTGACTGGTGGCATCTGCCCCATATATATGGGGAACATGCTGTGACGAATCTATACGCGACCTCTAACTAATCATCTTGGGGAATCTTTGGGCTAGCATTCACGTTTAATTCACGGCCATTCATCTCAAGAAGAAACCATGATATTCAGATTAGTTCGACTATATAAAGTCAGAGTTTTGTAATTATAGTAGAAGGAGGTAGGAAACTGCCATATTCGCTACGCAGGTGAGATTAAATCACGTTTACTTTCGCATGTGATAATTAAGAGTGATGTTCGCCACTGTGTGGAATTAGTGGATTTGAGGTTAGTAATCAACGATAGATTAGGTTGAGTTAAATAAATTACTTGTGCATATTTGCTTAATATTCATAGCTTTCTCCGTGCTACTCCTTTGACATCCACTTAGAGAATAGTTTGTTATGGGTAAAGTTGTTTGACTAAGTAAATAATAGTGATTATGGAAGTTTCTGGTTCTGCTTTCATTCCTCCTACACCATTAGGTAGGCAAGACGGTGAGGGAGCAATTTCAGGTGCAAGTTGATCACAATACCGCAGTTAAATGAGTTTCTATAACATTAAATCAGTGCTTCTCAAACTTTCAACATTGGCGACCCAATATTCAGTCATAATTTTCATCGCGCCCCCCATATAATGTAACAATGTTTTGAATTCAATAATACTATACTTTGACGTTAAAGGTACAATACAACTACCCCGTACCTGCCACCGGTGTATGTAACTGTCTCGCTCAGTCAGTGTGTTAATTGCCTCGGACGTATATATATGTTTTTCCGAAGCACGATATTTTCTGAGGATAAATCAGAGGATTTGCTTGTTTATTACTTTTCTTTCCCCCCTTCAATACATCACACCCGCTTGCCTACGTGTTCAACGCTGGCATTGAAGAGCGAATCGCGTAATTTTTAATCGGCATGTATGGGATTAATTATAAACCGTACAGACTTTCAGGATAAGTGACGATTTTTGTTTTTAATTTTTTATATGACAAGCCCATGTGGGTTCACTGGTAATTATTAAACTTGCTCAAAACTTACTATTGTTAAATTAATTATAAAATACATTGCGCGATACTGGTATATTTATAAGTGTATTAGATCAGTGTAAATGAGTATTTTATTTTTTACTATGTCAGAATGTATGTTGTTTGCTTACTTTCAGAAAATTAATAATTTTTTTAAAAATAATCTTTTGTTTTCTACTTTTCAATATGATCGCGCCCTCCTCGTAGGGTTATTACAGCCCCTAATGGGGGCGTGCCCCACAGTTTGAGAATCACTGCATTAAATTTCTTATTTATTTTCATACTAAGAAATGAATTAACTTATATACATAACCAATTATATATTGAAAAATAAAGTATATTTTTTTCATGGTCTTGTTATTTCATTTTTCAATGTACTAAACGAAAACTCCTTAAATGTTGCCTCACTTCCCTCGATTTACCTTACATAATTTTTCAATTTATGTGTGTTCAGACATTTTCAAAATAATTCTTTATTGACATTAAAGAAAAGCAACAAAACTGAGCGCGAAATATATATTACAATGGAGTAGTTCAATTCTTTCTGTAATTAATGTTATTTAATGTAATTATAAATATTAATGATTCATTAAGAAAAAAATATAAAATCAATGAAATAAACATAAATAAAAAGGAGTGTGCAGTCAAAGATTTACACTTTTTTAATGTTGATTGAAGAATAAAATTAGAAATATATCTTCCTCGTGAAAAGAGCGACATATTTGGGGATGTTTATTGGCTATTGCGTTTAAGCTGCTTATATGCATTTAAATATATATTGAAGTTGCATCACATTAAACTTCGGGAAAATACTACTTGAGCTATTTTAACCCGAGAGCAGTCATGCGGGGAGCTGAGTCACCCCAATATTTTTTAATAATTATTTTTGTTGTACAAGATAAAAATCGAAACTCCAATGAACAATTAATTAAGAGAAAGTATACTTACCTACTTCTCATGTCTTTTCAATTTCTTTCTTTTTTTTCTTTTTTTTTTGGTAATTTGAGGGAAAATATCAATCAAACTGAACTATACAGTTTAAAATGTGCGTGATTTTAATAAAGGACACAAATCACATACACATTTAGCTAATATTGCAGAAATGATACTTGCATACAAAACTGTCATATTTTGTTCAAGTTGTTGTTTTATTGTGTCCTTTGATGATCGACAAATAGCATTTTGAACTTTTTCTTCTTTGGGACTTTTTGACATGATTCAATGTGTCTCGTGGTTCACTTGAGGCTTCATAATAGTTTAATGATATTCTTTTAAGGTAACATCTGAAAGTCTTTATTTCACAATTGAAACGATTCATTTTCATCTTTTTTCTCAAATTTAATTTTGATATCATGATTAATCTGCATTATTTCATCAGATTCTACCTTTTCTTGATCAGTTTTTTTTCCGAAGTTTCAACTTCATCCAACAGAGATCACACATGCACGTTTCTTTTTTTTTTTTTTTTATGTTTCGTTCATTTACATTTATAAACCATAACGAGTCGAACAACACAGGAATCAAACAAATGTCGTTCACAGAGAGGAAATGTAGCTTAATCATTGAAAAGATTTTGAAATAAAAGTAGTCGTGTGGGGAACTCAGTCAACCCAAATACTTTAAGATTGTATGTCTGCCATTCCCAAAAGATAGGGAGAGAAGCGACAAATACAGTTCAGTTTCCATGAAGACTGTCATGTAGGAGGATGCTGACAAGGTAATTGGTAACGAACAACTAGCTTTCCCAGAATTAACCTGGCACTTCTCGTGCAGGGTAAGCCATACCCACTGTTTAATTTCTTTCAACGCTCCTTCTAAACCTTTTTTTCGAAAATGGATGGTTTCTTGTGTAGCTGACTTTAAGGTCATATCCTTTGAGGGGCCTTAGGTTATAGGCAAATTTTAAATATATATATTTTGGTTATGTCATACCCTACGCGAGTATCGCCGTTACAGTTCTGAATGCATGAGAATGTTTTAAATCTTCTTTATGCTATAGCTTATTATTGTAGTTATGATAATTGTAGTATGAATATTGTAGTAATTCAATAGATACATTATTTAATAGATATAGTACGACAGTATTTTTGGATGAAGAAATTCTCTTCGCGGTTATGATAAGGAAGAATCAAATGATGAAGAGTACAACATCAAGTATGATTTCTACACTGAAATCCATCCAGACTTAGTAGAGAGAGACACTGTTGAAAATAAAGGTTTTATATGTTGAGAGACAAAAACATTTGCGAAAAGCGTAATTTCAAAGAAGACAACTGGTACACATCTTATCCACTTTCAGATGAATTTTTGAAAAAAAAAACTATTGCTGGAACAATAAGAGAAAATAAAAAAGAAATTCCAAAATTTTTGAATTTAAAGAATAGAGAAGTTTACTCTTATATGTTTAATTTTAAAAATATACAGATTTAAAATAATTAAGATCCAGTGAAAACATCGCATTCACGACAAGATTGAAGGAGTGTATAAACAATGTACTGAATAGCCTTCGAAAAAGAACAGGAAAACTAAGTATACGTTTGAAAAATGTAATAAACATATTGTATTTCCTGCTTTTCTTCCTTTTTAATTTTTGTATGCAAATTTTCCCATAAAAACAGAATGTAAACACTCTTGGGTATGATATACCCTGTGCGAGAACTTTTCAGTGGTTTTTCACGAGAGTGATGCCGTGTTAAAGATTTTGTGAGTCTGGGTTGAATCTGTGGCCCGCGCGAACGCTCTCGGAATAAATTGCAACTATATACTTACCAAAAAAAATTTTACTTAAATTCAAATAAAGTAAGCCATTTGTTACATTCTAACCATAAAAAGTATACTTTTAAATTTTATAAAATGACCAGAGAGCGAACATAAAACAAACCTAATTTACTAAAGGAGAGAAAGAGGACATTTTCTCCAAACGAGTAGATTTTCTTTGAGAAATTCCATTGCTTCTTGAATAAAGAAACATCGAATAGAAATAAACGGAAAAATTCGGGAAACTGTTGATTTTGTAATCCGTCAAAAGAACTTGAATGGGAAACCTCCTCTATACACGTTAAAGATCCCTTGAAACTGACAACGCTGCTTCCGGCAATGGTATTATTTCTCACTACGTTCTTCAAACGGCGATGGTAAATTCCTTTCTTTTCAACAACCGCCCACAAAATCTGATTGTTAAGGATCAAGGAAACAATGCCTTTGATGGATTACATTTTCCTGATAAGGACTCTTTCTGATTTTTTTCCCAAGAAATCCTTCGTTTTTTCCCCTTTTCTTTTTTCATTTCCTTTCTTCTTTTTTCTTCCATTTCCGGTAGTATTTTCTTTCCACCTCTTCGTCATCCTATGTTTCTTAGAGTTGATTTATTTGATATTGTATAATCGGTTCTTACAAGAAGAAAGATAGAAAAAAAAATTGCTTATTCGGCAAAGTTTTCCCCCTTCCTTCTGAATTCGAATATCGATAGGAAATATATTTGCTTCTTTTTCGTTTCTCTGCTGTCTTCCAATCGATGGGTTTGTCTTATTTGATGACGCTGTTTGGTTTTTTGACATTCGTTCCCGTTTTTAGCTTTCTGGTCTGACATTTCTGTTCCAGATCGTGTTGACATTTAAAATAGTATCATCTAAAGTATTCAAACAAACAATAGATGAAAAGATCAACATGAAACTTCCTCGGGAAAAAGTTTATACAACCTAGTCAACTCTTATAACATTAAAACTAACAAAATATCTACTATTTGTAAAACTTTTGTTGGTTATTTATCTTATTTTAGTTTACTTGTTTGTTACTTTTTCTTTCTGCCTTCGGGAGGTAATTTTGAGACTTTTATCGTGGTTTATCAGCAATAACAAGAAAGAGAAAATCTATTATTTGTCTTATCCTTTTGTTACTGTAATAATTTCAATAAATTTTAAATATAATTTAGGGATTTATCATGGAATTTGGGATACATTATGTAAATATAAAATAATTTAAATTGATATCTACTCATAATTCGAATCTCCTTTATTATTAACATCTAATTCATAAATGCTAATACTCTATTTCGAAACACGTCTCATTTTATATTTTTCTAAGGCATTCGATTCTTTAGATGTTGAGAGTTTTTGATAGATTTATTAGCAATTCCAAGAAATACACGATTCTTAATTTTTTTTCATGCCCTTAATAACCGGGATTTAATATTCTCTAGCTAATGATGCCAGTACTATAAAAAATTAATTATTTCCTGCTCCGAAACACGTGACTGTATTTTTTATAATGCATTTTTCTCTGTTCTTCCCTGTATATCAAAATTTAATATTTGAATAATTTCCTCTCACCAATCAGGAGACTATTTCTGTCCAGCCGGGTCCAGCTACTGTCATCAGGCCTCATTTGAACATCAGATACGGGACGGAGGATCACCTTGCGATCCATGCTCCAACTACATTAAAAGTATATTTAATTTCCTCTCTTGCTCTTTGTCTTCACCAAGTAGATATTGCCTCTCGTGTTCTTTGTCTTCGTAAAAATGTAAGGCACGTGTGTTTTTAAGTGCTGTGTATTTTCTGTGCTGTGTTTAAGATATTTATATTTATGCGTCTCTTCAACTACAATAAATAGGATTAACAATGAACATCGGACTGCCTAGTCATTAGAACATCAACCATCTAAAATATAAAAACCTCACAGGAAATATTTCCAACTCCCACGACTATTCCGTATATATATATATACACTGCTGGACAATTGCTAAGGACGGATAACACTATCATCCATAGCAACCACAAAATGAAAGGAAGCAAAATGTGGAAAGATAGAATAAGTGCGGGATATTAGTAAGAAGAAATATGAGTATGCAAATTTTTTTTCCACGTCTGTTCATCACGTGATAGCGTTCATAAGAGCTTTAAAGGTTTTGACGCGTGTGGACAGTTGTTGTTTCAAGTGAAAGTTTTACAGGAAAGATTTAATAGACGAATTAAAAATTTTTGGCATGTCTTTCCGACATCACATAGATGATTTTATGCGCGGCCGAATTATTGGAAAGATCGAAGAAGGGCGAAAAATAACAGATGTTGCCAGGGAGTTCGGCATCGCTCACAGCGTTGTTTCACGGCTGTGGAAGTCATTTAAAACTACTGGAATGTGTAGTAGACGGCACGGGGAAGGTCGTGTTAGAAGTACGACGCCTGCAGAAGACAGATATATTGTCCTATATATCAGCAAAAAGGAACAGGCGCACCACAGCTCAGCAGGTGGCAAATCAGTTTCTTGCTGCCTCAGGAAAGTAGATCTCCCGAAAAACTGTTGTCAGACGTTTGAGGGGAGGAGGACTATACGCACGCAGACCTGTTGTGTGTGTCCCATTGACCAGACAGCACCGTACTGCCCGTTTGCAATGGTATCGTGAGCATCACAACTGGACTGATTGATTGATTGAATATTAACGTCGCACTGTTCAGCTACACGAGGGCTTTTGGCGACGGACCACGTAATTTGAACCATGGTCAAGTGACGTGGACGGCACCTGAGCTGGCACCCCTCTCCTAACTACCACACCACACCAATTGTTTCAGCTCTCGACAGATTTAACGTGCATCGCTGCCCGTTTGGGTCTTTAGTGGTACTGGGCTCGAACCTGTGACAAAACAAGCCACAGTCCGTATCGGTGAGCATCACAACTGGACTGAACAGGACTGGGCATGCGTACTATTCTCAGAAGAGAGTAGGTTCAGTCTGTCATCGGATTGTAGACGACAACTGATCTGGCGCGAGAGTGGTACTGCTTATCGTCCAGAAAATATCCAGAAAAAGGACCGATATCCGACATGCAGTATCATGGTGTGGGCCGGCATCATGATCAATGGCCGCACGCGCCTACATGTGGTTGCGAATGGGACTATGACGGGCCAACGATACATTGATGAAGTTCTACTTCCTCATGTTCGTCTTTTCCGTGGTGCTGTCGGTGATAAATTTGTTTTTATGGACGACAACGAAACATGTCATCGAACACTCGCTGTTCAGGATTGTCTAGACAGCGAGGGTATTCAACGTCTCGTATGGCAATCGCGTTCTCCAGATCTAAACCCCATTGAAAATGTGTGGGAGGCAAGTTGCTGGTCGAAACTATCCTCCGACAAACAAGAACACCCTCATCCGTGCACTCACAGAGGAATGGGATAAATTGCCTCAACAGCTGCTGGATAATGTTGTGCAATGTATGATACGACGTGTGGAATGTTGCATCACACTCCACGGTGGACATATCCCGTACTGATACCTTTCTTTAAGGTGCCTGCTGACTTTTAGATGCATTGTTCCATTTCTCCGTACGCAGATCAAATGAACATTTTTTTTTCTTTCAGATGTTTCACAGCTTTTGTACTTTCCAGAACAATAAATATTCTTTATTCTAATGTCTAAACAGTGTGGCAACTATATTTTATCCTACTAGGCCTCATGTCTCGCTTAATGTTATGCTACATAGCAATTTGTGATCCGTCCTTAGCAATTGTCCAGCAGTGTATATATATAAATGTGTAATGATTTTAAAGAATTCATAGATAAACATCACAAACATGTTGTTACTGGTGACCTCAATATTGTAAAAAACAACAATCTTAGAAACTTAATGAATAAAGGTACTGGATTTAGATTAATGATTTCGAATAATAATAAAATTATAAAAAATTAGTTATGTAATGAAATTGAGCAATTTATATACAAAATAGCTATTAAGTATAGTATGCCTATAGAGGCATTCACAGAATTCAAAGGTAATATTACAAAGCAGCTTAATAAATATAACTTGGGTACAGATAATAAAATCTTTTTTAATGATATTAAAAATCAGATTAAAAAATTACAAAATAATTTCATTATAATTTATGTTGATAAAAAGCCAGGTAATTTTGCCTTCATATGTAAATACTATTATAATTTAATGATCAACAGATATTATGATAATAATGCAGCTTTTATTGTCATCATTTTCTGATAGAGAAATAATTAATCGAATTTTGGCTTTTCATAAAAAATTAAGAATTCAAATTAATAATAGTGTTAAATTTCCACATATATTTCTTGCTCCCAAATTTCATAAAGACCCAGTCAAATTTAGGACAGTTACAAATGGATTTAATTCGTATATCAGCAAAACAGGCAAAATTCTCCATGAAATATTACATGATGCAATGAATAATCTTACATCCACAGCCATACTTAAAAATAGTAAATCTTTTATTGAAAAAATGAAAGATAAAAAGATTTATTCAGTCTATAGTTTAGATTTTGAAGATATTTTAAACTCTATTGATATTGATGAAATGATTAATATACTTGTAAATTTGCATAAAGATAATTTATTTAATAGTGTTAATTATGATAGATTTAGTTCACTACTTAGGTTAGTACTTAAAGTGAACTATATATTTCATAAGGGTAACTATTATCTGCAGATTAAAGGTTTGCCACAAGGTGGACCTGCAAGCAACTGTCTGAAAGTACTCACGTTAATAATTCTAAATATTATATTTATCGTTATATAGATGACATAATCATTTTTGGCAAGCAAGTCAATTTTATACCTAATACTAATTTTTATCCACTATATCTTAATTTAATACAGACAAATAGTAACAACAATGAAACAAATTTTCTTGACATACATATTAAATTATTAGATAATGTAATAGTTTCTAATATTTATGATAAAAGAGAAGATTTTAATTTCAATATAATAAAAGTTCCTCATTGGGAGAGTAATGTACTAATTTCTATATTCAGAAATATTGCTATTAATTATATACAACGCAATAAATTTCTAGTGTCAAAAAAATCAGAAATAATAAATAACTATAAACATTTTAGCATATATTGCTTAAATCAGAAATACCCAATTCATTTTATTAATAGTTATATGAATAAAAAGATATTCAAAATTGTAAGGATTAAAAGATCTTAGTTTAATACTATAAATTTACATATTTCATAGTTATAATTACCTCCATATTCTATTATTAGTTAAAATTACTTATTATTATAATTTAATTCATATATACTCTAGTGTCTCTAAAGTTATGGTTTTTTTGTAACGCTTTTATTAATTTTTGTTTCTATTCTTTTTATACTTTTGTTTAGTGCTACATTTCAGCCACTCACATGCTTTGAATCTGTATTAGGGTCCAGAATCTGACAATAACTTATTTATTGCACTCAGATTTAGCGCGGTCTCTGCATTTTCAAATGCAATTTTTAGGTAAGTTACTTCTATTTTGTAATGGATTTAGATATTACTATCCATTACTTCCAATCGGTTTTTGCTCAGTATAATTTACATAAAGGGGAAGGTTGGCTGGCCAGAAAACATGCACAACCCCACTTTTATATAAATTATTTTATATATTAGCTGTCCTAAGTCAGCAATGTTAGCAGTCCCGACAGAGGTTGTCCTGTACACACGTCTTAAATACGAAAATTTTAAACATTTTTGAATAAGTTGTAACAATCTAGACTGTTTTGATGAATTTTTTTATAACGAAAGTTATTACAATACCTGAGATCATCACATGTACAGTTACCACAATTTGACCTATCGATTGCGTATAAGTATGTATTTAATATGAACTAAGTTGAATATAGAACCTATTCTGAATAGAAACTTAAACTTAATGCTAACTTGTTAAACTTGAGCTATTTTCATAACAGGTATATTTTTTTAATGCACAAAAAATAAATTTATCGTAATGCCATTGAATTTACTATGTTTTTGGTTAATCCTTGAGGGGTATAAACAAGCAAATGCGATTGATTGCTAAACCTCGGTCATGCAACATATAAATGGCCGTGCGAAAAGCAAGGTTTTTTTTAAATCTAAGCCACAAATTCTCATTGTTTGACCTTGTGATTTATTAATGGTCAGAGCAAATATCAAGCGAATTGGAAATTGCAGACATTTGATTGGGTAGGTGAGTTTGAAAGAATTATTGGAATCTGTGGTAGAAGTATAACTTCACCTTGAAGTTTGTCGCTTAAAATAGTGGCCTGAAGAATATTGCCCGTGATTTTTTTATGAACAATCGCGCGCCCTTACATAATTTTGGTGCATTTTTAACTAATTGCGATATCGGACCGAATTTTGAATCCAACCCATTCTCGAATCCACTTGTACCCTCACAAAAAATGTCATCAAAATCGGTCCAGCCGTTTAGGAGGAGTCAGTCACATACACACGCACAGAAGAATACTTGAAAGGATATTAATTAGAAACGCTAAAAAGGGATGATTCATCTTCATTTTTGTAACAATAAAGACCCTGTTTGGCCAGTTTGGCTGAAAATCGATTTTCGATGCCAACTTAGTCATTTTTACAACAATAACGTTGTTACAACAATGCAGGTGAATATTGAGTTTAATATTTCTAAATAATATCTTTTTTAACTAATTGCGATTCGGACCTAATTGTGAATCTAAACGATTCTCGAATCCACTTGAACCCACACAAAATATTTCATCAAAATCGTTCCAGACGTTTAGGAGGAGTTTAGTCACATACACACTCACAGAAGGTTTTTATATATAAAGATATATACGTATATATATATAGTCTTTTTCTCTATAAACAAGAGATAAACATCCAACAATCACATTCGAAAAACACAAAGACAGTAGGAAGATCATACAATGAAGGACACATGAGCAACCGAGATAAAAAAATTATAAAATGGTTGCTGCAGTATTATAAACATTGCTGACTTAGGACAGCTAATATATAAAACAATTTATATAAAAGTGGGGTTGAACATGTTTTTTTGGCCAGCCTAAAAGTAGTCCCCCTTTCGTGTGTATATATATATATATATATATATATATATAATATTTTCCCATTTAAAAATATATTTAATTGGACATGAATTAAAATATAAACTTTTCCGTGTGGTAAATGTTCTTGTGACCATTGTACAGGCATGGTGTACTGCAAACGATGGTAGATCGAAACGTTTTTTTTTTTCAAAATTTCAAAACCTACCTGTGAGGAAAAGATGTACCCTATAATATAGATGAAAGGGGAAATAAAATAAAAAATTAAGTTTTATGTCTAGTATTATAAGAGAAATGGAAAATTAGGTGTTTGAGTTTTTTTTTCTCGTAAAAAGTCAGAGTAATTTTTTCTAAAGAAAAAAAGGCATTTTAATAAGTTTTACCATTTATTGCAAAAAAACTACTGTTTCTCGAAATTGCAGTGCATGGTGAAGCCGGAGACAAAATAAAAAAATAAATAAAAAACTTGGATCGGATTGATTCGACGGTGTGGAGGGAGAGAGAACTAAGGCTATGAAATGTTGCAATGTACATTGTAATAATTACTATTTAGTATTCACTTATCAGTAATCATCAATTATGGTTATTTACATTGTAGAAAAATAATTTTATAATTTGCGTCTAAAATCATCCGACTAAAACTAAGACTTTGGCATTTTTTCGAAAATTCAACTCGTTTTTGTGACAATACATCAAATTTTGAAATTATTTCGTTTTAATTATTTTTCTTCTAATCTTCATATCATAGAACGATTTGTCTTCCTAGGTAGGTTCTGATTAATAATTTTTTCCCTCCATATAACTATAATCTACCCCAATGTTTACCACTGTTTTCAGTAACGTTATATCATTTAATGAGCTAATGTCCAATGCATGTAAAAAATGTAATAAATATCCAAGTATGGTTTGGAATTACTGTTCTTTTAAAGCTAGGTCCTATTCATTTGGTGACATTCCTCATTATTTTGCACAAATATACATAAAACCTGAGCTGGTTTTATCTATATTTGTACCACGACTGACTTTAACCTCTAGGGCAGGGGTGTTCAACACGCGGACGGCGGGCCGTATGTGCCCCGCCAGTACGTAGATTGCGACCCACGGACTCTTTTTAAAAAGTTTTTAAATATCAGATTTTTAGTTTTTTCATTTTGAAATTTATTTGAGGGGAAATTTATATATATATGTAGTATAATTCTCTACAAATAAAAGATAAACATTCATCAATCACATTCGAAGAAAGCACAAAGACAGTAGAAAGATCAAACAATGAAAGACACATGAGCAGCTGAGACTAAAAATTATAAAATGGATGCTGCAGTATTATAAACATTTCTGACTTAGGACAGCTAATATGTAAAATAATTTATATAAAAATGGGGTAGTGCATGTTTTTCGGCCAGCCAACCTCTCCCTTTTATGTAAATAATACTGAACAAAAACCTATTGAAAGTAATGGATAGGAATATCTAAATTCATTACAAGATAGAGGTAACTTACCTGAAAACTGCACTTAAAAATGCAGAGCCCGGGCTAAAGCTGAGTGCAATAAATAAGTTATTGCCAGATTCTGGACCTAATGCAGATTCAAAGCATGTGAATGGCTGAAATGTAGCACTTAACAAAAGTATAAAAGAATGGAAATAAAAAAAATTAAAAAGAGAGTTACAAATTACTATAACTTTATTGACACTAGATATATATGATTTAAATAATAAGTAATTTTATCTAATATTAGAAAATGAAGGTAACTATAACTAGGATTTATGTAAATTTATAGCAATAAACTTTTATTAATCAAAGAATTTTTAATCCTTACTAATTCGAATAGCTCTATTCATATAATTATTAATACAATTAATTGGGTATTTCTGATTTAAGCAATATTTAGTAAAATGTGTATAGTTAATTATTATATCTGATTTTTTGACACTAAGAAATTATTGCGTTGTGTATAATTAATAAAAATATTTCTGAATAGAGAAACATGTACATTACTCTCCTAACGAGGAACTTTTATAATATAGTACATATATATCGACATTGAATTTGCCTGTTACCTGTTCTTGTTTTAAAATAAATCCTTTTTGATAATAGAAGTGTCCTTTAGATTATAATAGATTTACATTTTATCAAACAGTTACATTGGATTTTACTATAGTAAATTACCTTTTAAATAAATTTCAAATTGCATTATGCATATCCTTTACTATGGATGGTACGTGATTAGCTGCGTGAGCGACTTTCATTTCTCCTCCTTTTTTTCTGTTCGGAGTGCCCAAAAAGCAAGATGCAGTCAGAGATGTGTGTGTTTTTTAAAATTTTTTAAAAAAATATTCAGGGTGTTAAGATAAAGGACAATTTATACTTAATCGTTTGTGAATGGCAGCACTATCAAATTTCAACAATGTGTAACGAAAGATCAATTCAATTGGAACACCGTAATTTTCAAGAAAATGGTGACACACTGTAATATTTTAAACATTATTTGTTCATTGCATTATTATCTTATATAAACATTATTATATTATCTATGTCTATATACATGAAAAATAATGAAAACAACAATAATAATTCGTCCTGTTTTAAATTTTCACTCCAATAAATGTTTTTTTTTATTTCCAAATCTGAAATAAGGGTACATATTTTTATGTGTGGCCCACGAGATTATAATGGTTTTCCGAAGTGACCCGCAAGGTCATTTGGGTTGGACATCCCTGCTCTAAGGTGACGGTACTAGTAATACATTTTTAATGATTTATTATTAAAACTATTGAGTATTATTCACACATATTCCAAGAATTTTCTATACTTCCCATTAAACCCCTCATTCTTATATTCCGTGTAATTTATCAAAAATAAATATATTTTTTTATAATTTGTTAATTTCCAATTAGAACACGTATTGCGAAGTTATGTTGTTAAAGAAAATTAGTTATGTGCCTGTTTTGCATTGCAAAATCAAACGTTATTAATGTTGAACTCTGTAATGTTTAAGTAACTGTTTAGTCCTATTTTAAAAGAAAAGAGATATTAATATTGCGTACATACTTATTAAAGCTAATATAATGACTCATCATTGATTTTTGCTCATTATAAAGCTTTCTTTAAAACTTGCGAAGACATCTTACAAAGAAATAACAATAATTTAAATGCGAGATGTTATTTTTTACATGACTGTGTGTGAAATGTGAGAAAAATTTTAATTGATAGAAAAAATAACACTTTGCAATAATCTTTGAGAGACATCTTTTCTAAATAGAGAATAAGCGTCTCTCCCTCGAAGGTAAATAATTAATTTCTTCGAGGAAGTTAATTTTAACATAGTTTATCATCTAAAAAATTAATGCCATCTTTCAAATTTTACTTTAGTAATATGAATATAACTCATTACGTACTTCCGTTCTAACAAATAGACATATACTTTAATAAATAAGGAACTTCTATTCAATATTAATGCAAAAGCATTAACTTTAAATTAAGTTTTCATAAATATGTTATAATTCTGTTTTCATCTTATATCGTAATTGTTTTGTAAAATAATGACTTTTCACCTTTTAGTATTGTCTGGATATTAGTCAATTCTGCATCATACCATTTAGGCCGCGTTTTTATTAATAGTGATTTTTGAATACTGGATTCTAATTTATCCATATAGAATTTATAATTGTCTTCTCAAATTTAAGCTATTTCACTTTTTGTCATGGAAAAACATATCAAAGATTAAAATTAGAACTAAACATGGTTTTTTCCTCATTCAGTTTGCAAAACATTTCATGTCTATTATAACAGATCAATTTTTAGAATTTTGAAAATATTTTCTAAATACTTTATAAACTCAGAGGAAAAAATTAACCTAAATAAAATCATTATATTTTTTTTTATCTCCGAGATTTATTTTACTAGATGCAAACTAATAAGGTAATTTAGATTTTAGATGAGTAATAAAAATTCAAATGGTTAGGGTTTTGCTTCTCAATTCAAGTTGATCGGGGTAGATTATACGATACGTATAAGAAGTTAATTATTTTATTTAATTTTAATCATTATTTATTTAAATTTTTTTTGGTATTTGGTGTCTCCATTCTTCACAAAATGCTGCATATAGCTCTGATCAAGCAAGAAAATTGATTCCTCAATGGAAATGTAATAAAAAGTTCAAAGAATAGGTAAACTATATCGAGCAGAGAAGAGAGAGAGAGAGAAGCTTTTTCATTCCAATTTTTCTTTAAAATGCATACCTCAATGCTCTCATATGTGAACAAATTTCAAATTTACAAGCATAATATTATTTTTTCTTTCAACAATTCACAGGCACATATTGCTATTATTCTATAATTAACCTTTTTACCAAACTATTTTTACAATTTGTTGGTCAGAGCCTTAAAAACAGCGGATGTAGAATCGCATCAAAAAGAAAAAAATGAAAAATTACTGTTACGTGAAACTGGTTGGTTATTTTTAAGTTAAATAACATGTTCCTTTATTTTTCTTTTTACGAATAACAATTAGAACCAGCTGTTATCCGTGAAAATAAAATTCGTAATTCGAACACACAACATCCTTCCTCTAGAATCCATCAAAAATTTATTAATAATATGAAAACGTACATCAACATTTTACGTTTAACATATTTTACAAATATCTTTTACAAGAATGTTTGCATAGGTTTATATATACATATAAGCATACGTATAAAAATTCAAACTTCGAAAAGAAATATGGAATGATGTCAAAAAAAAAGTTTATTCTAAATTTACTTTTATGACGTGCAAATATTTTATTTTTTTGAACTTCCATAACATGTAATCACTTTTCCGATACTGATAAATCGCGATAAAATACTACTGCCATCGATTCTAAGATGAATGTTTATTGCATAAAAAAAGTTCAACACATTTTTTGAGAACTTTTCGTGATTGATGATACTTAAATATCTTATTCCTTTCCTAGCTTATTAAAATTTTTAAAAATCCATCTGTGCATATTTTTGACGTAAGGGAACACCTGGATATTTTTCTTTTTTAGTGTTTGTGTTTCAGTTCTTTAAATATTTAGTATCGTAATATTTAAAAAAGAAGAAAGCTTCAAAGTTTCAATTATTTTTAAAAATAGGTTCATTTTTATTTATTTCTCGCATCAGGGTAAAATAAAAATACTTATTTTTGTTTTCGTAACATAGATAAGACTTATTGTGCCATCATTTCAGTGCAAATTAATTATTTTTCAATTATTTTAACATATACGTTTTTAAAATCTTAGTTTTTAATATGGAAATTAGCCAAGAAAGTGATAGCTTTATGAAATTAACTTACTTTTCTCATTGAAAAATATAAAATATATTATTTTAAAATATTAATTTCCCTCAAATATTCTTAACGAAAAAAAAAAGGTTGAAAATATTATGTGTGGAAAATACTTAAAACAACTAAAAATTCTTTAAATTCAATGTATGTTAAAATAGTTAACGAGCGAGAAGATTTCTGAAGATATTTCATTTTATTATAAATTGGATTCAGTGTTAAAACATAAAAGTTATTTGGGGATTGTCGCGAATCCTCGTTCCGAGCCTTCGCAATTTGTCTGAAATTATTATTTTGTAGTGATTAGTTGCAGTTGTGTGGCAACGCAGTTTGTCTCGCGAGAAGCCACGAGAAATGCCATTTTGAGTTAGTTAGTAAATAAAGCTTCTATCTATCAACTACGGTCGGCTCGCTCGTTACTTTAAATGTGGTTTTACTTCTTGGAATTTTTACCTGAACTTGTGTGTGTTACTATTTTGAATTCTAGGAACATCTCATGACTGCTCTCTGCCCGATGTGAATTGAGGTAAGCTTGACTATTTTCTTAATCGAAGTTAAGCCTAAGAATTAATTATTGACATAATTAAATGGCATCCCTGCCGGGATCAGAGAGCGTGAGAGTTTAAGAATATTTGAAATTTAGAAATTTTTGTGAATCAATAATATAAATTAATAATGACCGAAGACGCAGGAATTGTTACAAAAAAGAAACGAGCCGTACTAAGAACCGCTGTAACAAAATGCATTTCGCAGTTAGAAAAAGAATTACAAAAAACTGAACCGGATGATATAGCAGTCGAAGAATTGTTAGAACATTTAGAACAAAAGTTTGAATGTTTAAAGATTGTAGATAAAGAATGTGAACCCCTGTACTCACCTACAGAGATCGATAAAGAAATAGAAGCCGTAGAACAATATTTTGATAAAATCGTAACTTGGCGATTTCGAGCCAAGAAACAACTAGGAAAGAATAATAAATTTAAGTCAGATTCTGACTCATGCAAAACAACTGAAGAATCAAAATTAATAGAACCAATGAAGGTAAAACTACCAAAATTAATTATTCCCAAATTTTATGGTGAAATTAATCAATGGCTCTCATTTTGGAACTCTTTTAAAACCGCAATTCATGACAATAATTCTCTAAATTCGATTGACAAATTTACCTATTTAAAGGGTTTGTTAGGTTCTTCTGCTTTAGCGACAGTGGAAGGTTTTTGCCATCACGGCAGAAAATTATGCGAAAGCTGTAGAAATATTAAAAGATCGATTTGGAAGAAAAGATGCTATAATCAACTCTCATATGCAAAAATTATTGAGTGTAACTCCGTTAAAACGTTCGGATGATACTAAAGTATTGCGCCAATTTTTTGATATGTGTTAAACGCAAATAAGAAGTTTAGAGTCTTTAGATGTTTCATTTGAAAGTTTTAGTAATGTACTCTGTCCATTAATTTTAAATTGCTTACCCTCTGATTTAGTTCTCGAATTCAATAAAGAAACAGACGGCTCAGAGTATAAACTTGACGAATTATTGAAATTTTTGAATAAACAAATTAGCGCTAGAGAAAGAACTGAATCTTCAATTTCAACCCAATACATTTCGCACAGTCAAAAAATCCAACCTAGCTTCAACCGATTCAAATCTGAAAATTATAAACATAACTCATAAAAAATTAATTCATCGTTTCTAAAGCAACCCTTCCCTGCTCCAAATGCGGCGAATTTTATTGCAAGTTCAAATGAGAAAAATGCAAATGAATCATGTCTTTTCTGTAAACACGAGTCACACCAAACCGCGATTTGTCCTTGGGCGAAACAGAAAACTTTAAATGAACGAAAAGATATTTTGATGAAACTGGGTGCTTGTTTTAAATGTCTCCGAATTGCTCGTCATCTATCTCGAGATTGTAAAGTGAAATTAAACAATTTATGTTCTTTATGTGGAAAAAGACACCACGATATATTATGTTTTTCTAGCGATGACTCATCAAAAGAAAATAATGAAAAAAAACTTAACTGATGAAAATACTATACTTTCCAATAATTCTAAATCAACAGAAGTATTTTTGCAAACATTAATTGTGTGTATAAAAGGGAAAAAAGTAAGAACAATTCTCGATACCGGAAGTCAGAAGAGTTACGTAACTAAATTTATTGCCAAACAACTAAATTTAAAATGCGTGGGACAGGAAACAACAGTTCATGGACTCTTTGGGGGAATAGAACGTAATGAAAAACACAAAAAATATGTTGTGACCTTGAGTGATGTTTTTAATTCCTATTTCTGTGAAGTAGAAGTAATGGATCAAAAAAGAATATGTACACCCATCCCAAAATTAAAGGATTCGGAATTGATTAATGAATTGAAGGAATATGGAATTTTCGTCAGTGACGCTTCCGTGAATGAGAATTGTTGCTTGTTTGAAAGGGAACCAAATGAAATACATATGTTATTAGGGGCAGACATAATAGGAAATTTGCTAATAGCAGACGAGGTCAAACATTTAAAGGGAGGATTAGTGGCTGTAAACACACATTTGGGCTGGACAGTTATGGGAAAAATGAAAATGGAAAAGGAAAGGCATTCCAATGTGCTTTTGTCTTTACATGTTAGTGACAACTGTATCAAAGATCTTTGGAGTTTAGATGTTCTCGGAATTAAAGATCCTTTTGAGAAAAAAAGACTAGAATTGAATTAGAAGAGGCTGCTAAAGATCATTTTGCAAGACATGTCACAAGAGATACAGATGGGAGATATGTTGTTAGTTTACCTTGGATTCAAGGTCATCCATTTCTATCAAACTGTATAAACTTGGCTGAAAGAAGATTGAAAAATTGTGTTAGATCCTTAGAAAGTAGCAAGAATTTAGGAAAATATGAAGCAGTTTTTCACAGTTGGCAGAACGAAGATATTATTGAAGAAGTTCAGAACGTTGCAGATAAGAAGAATGAACACTATCTACCGCACCATCCTGTATATAAAGATAATTCCACTACCAAAATTAGACCGGTGTTTGATGGATCGGCGAAAGAAAAGAATTCTTCTTCGATAAATGAATGTCTCGAAAAAGGACCAAATATGGTAGAACTAATTCCAACAATCGTCAATAAATTTCGGCTCCGCAAGTTTGGCATAACAGCAGATATTGAGAAAGCCTTTTTGCAGATATGTCTTCAAGAAAAGGATAGACCTTTTCTGAGATTTTTGTGGTGGGAGAATGGCGATAAGGAGAAAACCAAGATTTATCAACATAAGAGAGTTGTGTTCGGGATCACTAGCAGTCCTTTTCTTCTTGGAGCGACTCTGGAATATCATTTGAAACAGGTCTCAGGGCATCTGCAACTTACAGCGCAGAAGTTATTAGAATCGTTTTATGTGGATAACTGTTTGACGAGTGTAGATAATGCAGAAGACATAGAAAGATTTATGCTTGAATCTAAAGAAATTTTGAGCCTCGCCAAATTCAACCTACGTGGTTGGGTACATACAGGTGTTTCTGAAGCAGAAAAAGGTACTCTATTGGAAGAAGAGAAGAAAGTTCCTGTTTTGGGTTTAATTTGGAAGCCTGACAAAGACACATTATCTGTTAATTGGGAAGAAAACTCGAAAATCAATGAAATTCCAGTAACGAAACGCAAAATACTCTCAGCTGTGCACCGTATCTTTGACCCAATCGGGTTCACTTGTCCTGTTACTTTAGAACCAAAAATATTATTGCAAGAATGTTGGAAATTGGGAGTTTCTTGGGACACAGAATTACCTTTATCAATATCAAGAAAATTCGAAAGATGGAAGGAACATTTAAAATGCTTAAATAATTTAGAAATTCCTAGATGCATATCTAAGGAACTTTCCCCTAACAGTGATTTATCACTGCATGTATTTTGCGATGCAAGTAAGGCCGCCTACGCGAGTTGTGTATTTTTAAGAACTGAAGTTGGTGGAGCAATAACATGTCAACTTGTACAAGCCCGTGCTAGAGTTGCCTCAATAAAACCAATCACTATACCAAGATTAGAGCTTCTTGCATGTACTATTGGATCTAGACTCATAAATACTACGAAGATTGATTTAAGACTGGAGAATGTACCTATTTATTGCTGGTCGGACTCTGTAAATGCTCTTTATTGGATAAAGCGCAAAGAAAATTGGGGCACCTTTGTGAACAACAGGGTACAAGAAATACGTCGATTGACCAACCCCGAAGATTGGAAACATATTCCAGGGATTCTGAATCCAGCTGACCTCCCTTCTAGAGGATGTGGTGTAGTAGAACTTATTGCATCGTTATGGTGGGAGGGTCCAAGTTGGCTGAACAAACCTCGTGAAGAATGGCCATTATCTGAAGCATGCCCGGATCGTGCAACAATTGATTCGGAAAGAAAGAGAACTGTTGCTTCTACAATCAATCATGAACCAAAAGAAATGGATTATCTTTCTGAAATTTCATCGTTTAAGAAGATAATAAGAGTCACAGCATGGATTTATCGATTTTACCATAATCTTAGAAAACAAAGGAATGACAGAGACTTTGGAGAATTAATCACTCAAGAAACGGATGCAGCTGAAAGAAAAGTTTTGAAAATAGTACAAAAACAAAGCTTTTCAAACGATACTAAATCATTAGTATCACAAATGCAAACTCTTGTAGATTCGGATGGAATAATCAGAATAAAATCGAAGATAATAATGAGAAAAGACGTTGAATCCATACGCTATCCTATAGTTCTTCCTTCCCGACATCCTATTGTGACGAAGTTGATTATACAAAAGCATATAGAACTTTTACATGCTGGAGTACAAACAGTGATGTCTGCGTTGCGTGAAAATTATTGGATTTTAAAAAAGCAGAAAAACTGTCAGGAGAGTGTTGAGTGAATGCATCATCTGCAAAAGATTCACTGTTAGACCTCTCACAACACTTAGTCCACCACTACCTGAGGATAGAGTTAGAGAAGCACAGATTTTTGAAATAACTGGCGTGGACCTATGCGGACCACTTTTTCTAAGAGATCGGACAAAATCCTGGATTGTGCTGTTCACTTGTGCAGTTTTTCGCGCAGTACATATGGAACTCGTTACCTCTTTGTCAACCGAGAGCTTCATACTCGCTCTCAGAAGATTTATTTCACGTAGAGGTCGTCCTTTCACTATTTATTCAGATAATGGAAAGAATTTGGTTGGAACATCTAATGAACTTAAGAACATTGATTGGAAGAAAGTGAAAGATTATGGGAGTTTAAAGAAGATTAATTGGAAATTGAACCCACCTTCCTCACCTTGGTGGGGGGGTTTCTGGGAACGGCTTATAGGAATGCTAAAAATTATTCTCAGAAGAGTCCTAGGAAAAGCTTGCCTAACTTACGAAGAACTTTATACTGTAGTATGCGACTCTGAAAGTGTGATCAATTCTAGACCATTGACTTATTTGTCAGAAGATCAGGAGGACCTTGTTGCTCTCACACCAGCAATGTTCTTACAAGAAATAAAAGAGAATGGAGTCCCGGATTTAGATCTTATCGATTCGCAGAGAATGAATCGTAGATTTCTTTATCGTCAGAGGATAAGACAAGAATTGAGAAACGCTTTCGTCTGGAATATCTAGGCCAGTTGAAGAGTTTTTCTAAATCTCGGAAGGAGGACGTTATCAAGGAAGGAGATATTGTACTAATAGGAGATACTAACTCGAAAAGAATTTACTGGCCTCTTGCTAAAGTGATTAAACTTATCCCAGGGAGAGACGGAAGAGTTAGAGTAGTAGAAGTGTCAACAAGTAGTGGATCCTTCTTACGACCAATTCAGAGACTATATCCTCTGGAAGTCAGTGGAACTGATATATCTGATTTGCCAGAGCAAATAAAAGAGACACTGAAGGACCGAGTTTGAGTTCCAATACCAGTTAAAGGAACTCAAAGGTGGGAGTGTGTCGCGAATCCTCGTTCCGAGCCTTCGCAATTTGTCTGAAATTATTATTTTGTAGTGATTAGTTGCAGTTGTGTGGCAACGCAGTTTGTCTCGCGAGAAGCCACGAGAAATGCCATTTTGAGTTAGTTAGTAAATAAAGCTTCTATCTATCAACTACGGTCGGCTCGCTCGTTACTTTAAATGTGGTTTTACTTCTTGGAATTTTTACCTGAACTTGTGTGTGTTACTATTTTGAATTCTAGGAACATCTCATGACTGCTCTCTGCCCGATGTGAATTGAGGTAAGCTTGACTATTTTCTTAATCGAAGTTAAGCCTAAGAATTAATTATTGACAGGGATAAAATAAATTGAAAATGATGACGTATTCACGTAAATACAGCTCTATGTCCACTAAATTAATGCTTACAAATTACAGTCATACATCCATATTACGAACCTCTATATTGCGAATTTTTCTATTCAGCGAACTTTTTCATGCTACCAAGAACAGTTCATAAAATATCCTCCCAATAGCGAAGTGCATTTTCCATATAACGAACTTTTCTCTAGCAATCGGATTTTTTTCACCCTATTTTTAAAGTTTTTCTCCACATTTCTACTTATATCCCTTTTAACACATTTTATGTGTTATTCTTATAAATCCTGGTTTTATTAAGTGCCTAAATCGCCAAGAGCAATAGAATTTTGGGTGTTTCATCCAAGTAGTGCAAATTTTGACACTCATTGTCCAGTTCATTGGAAACATCTTCGATATCCTCTTTCACCCTCAGTGGAGTTAATTCGTGTCCCTGTGTCTTTTAACTAGTCTCCGTTCATTTGTAGTTTTAATCAGCCGTACTGGTAAATTCGTTCCTAGTAGCTCGAAAATTTCAAAACGTCAGCGCTTGAGAAAAATATTTAATTCTTCAGGAAGTAGATAAAGGCGTCAAGAAACTTTCCTTGCAGTTTTTCTTTCTTTTCTTTTTTGATAGATAAGATCAATAAAATAAGTACATATTAATGTACAAAAAGGTGCGAGTAATTACTTTTTCAATTCCTACTATTAGCTCACACTCTCTCTATATTTATTTATCTTAGTATATAATCTTGAAATTTTTTATACATGATTATTTTGGATGACAATACAATAATTTAATTATAATTAATATAAATGAATTTATTAAAACTAATTTTTTAAAGAATTACTAGTACAGCCACGTTGGCATAATTTTTGGCGACTCTTTTGGCGACATTCCCTACCTACCATTCCTCACTACACATACATAATGTGGAAAAGTTATCGATGGATTTTCGACGAAGGACAATATATTTTTATTTTAACTAATTCGCTGTACCCTCTTATAGTTAGTTTTTCGTCACTTGTTTTCAGCATAACGAATTTTATATAACTGCAATGCAAGTGTAAAAAAAATGCTTAAATCACATACAAACTGCTTTTGAAAAATATTTGTGTTTTGTCATTAAAATGCCTAACTTTTTTGTCGTGTATTTGTTGTTGTTGCTTATGCCACCTGATCGACAGAAACATCAGATCAAGGTCCACAAAATTCATCGCGGCTAAGGACTAGATTTTTACGGCTGTCGTTAGCATTAGCTTTGAGCATCATGCAGGTGACTGTACGATTTTATTCAGTTCCACCCCAATTTAGAGGGGGAACACCCTGGGTGTGCTCAGGAGCGTCCCACCCCTTTTTCCCTTCCACCAACCTCACGAGAGGACTAGTGGCTCGATGGCTATTTAGAGTATCCCCCTGCCACCAAGACAATATACATTTACAAACATCCATGTCTTCTCCGGGATTCGAACCCAGATCCTACGGCCCCACAGTCAGCGTCACTAACCACTTTACCGGCCTGCCGGCTATTTCTTGTATTTACGTAGCCTTTTGGCAAGTGATACCAACTCCCGAAGAATGTTCTACGTCTGCAATGGCAAATACTAATCCGCAGTCCCGTTTGAAGGAAAGAGATAAAAAAAAATTACTTCTTGTGATACGTACTAGCATTAGTTTAATAAATATATAGCGTCGGCTCATTAGAAAAATACTTCCCGACAATACTTGTCAAGTTTAAAGTACGAGGGTGAGCAGAATGCTCAGATGGGACACTGTATTCTTCCCTCATGCTGTGATGTACCTCCCCTTGGAAATACATCCCTCGAAGCATTAGCGTGAGCTAGAGGTGTAGGGTTAACGCAAGAACTAGGATCAAACATTATCTTAATATGACTTTATTAAGATATTCAACTTAAACTTTGAACAAATATATAAATTAATTAATGTGAGAATCTACTATGACGCAATACGCAACACACAATATAATTCAGACCTATCTCGATAATTGTGTGTGTGTGTGAACCGCCTAATCTTCGAATATAATAATAATAATAAGTAATCAATCCTACCTTATATTATTCTGTAGTAAACTTGTCTTTATCTACAGTGGTATGCAGCTGTACATTTAACTTCTGATCGATTACCAATATGCTTATCCACGACACGTAGAACTTGAATCTTTGAACAACGAACTTCAATAATCATCCAATACCACAACGCACCTCAATTGTCGAACATTCATTTACACTACCATTACATTGCCATCATTGCCCTTATTGCCATTACGCTTACTCTAAGATCCTATATTTATTCTATATTATTTGCATCTCTTCACTTCTCGTTTCTTGGATTTGGTTGGAAAAGAGTTGCCCTTAATTCTGGCCCAAAGAACCCAAAGGACTTGTTAAAGAAAAGACTCGTAAGTCGTCACAATGCCTGGGGCAAAACAGATGTGCGTCGATTCTGAAAACGACTATGATGTTAGGATACATTTCCTTCTCTGATACCCAGATGTCTACATGTGCATTTTATTTTAGAAATAGGTTTATAAAAATTAGATTATATTATTTTTCCTCTAAGGGCTTTAGAGAAATTTTAAAAGAATTGTAAATATATAACTTAGGTAACTTATTTTAGATATTGCTATTAAAGTACTAATATTAGTGACATTGATCCCTGTAAAAGCATTTACATTGTTTTATTGCGATATTTTTAAAGAAGTACTCTAAACGTGTTCGGATGTTTTGAAACGAGTTCTAAGAAAAACGCAAGCATCTGAGAAAAGTCTTGCATTCGGCTTTTTTTTTTCATACAGTGAAATACTTTTAACGCGAAAACACTTAAGGCAAAATATCGGTTAACACGAAATGACACAAAGGTCTCGACAAATTACTATGCATTTTTATGCACTTTTTTTAACACGAAACAGAAATCTCTTAACAAGAAACGATTTCCCTTCTGGGAGAAGGAGATTGAAAATGAGCACTAAATGAAATGTCTGAGGACGTCATACTGTATCATGTAAAAAATTCGTTGCAGTATAGGATGGCAATGTGTATATAGCTCCAATTATTTTAAACTAAGACATTTTGGAGTTTGTTCAAAGCTCAAAAAATATCATTGATGTAGATTCCGAAGACGAAAATGAAATGAATAATGCAGCTACTCTTCCCACCTCATCCGAAATGAAAATCATCATGAAAAGCATGCGCAGTTACTTAGACACACTTTCTAATGGTGAAAATAATAACAAAATGGACGGCATTGAACAATTTAATGCTGAAAAAGACAATGTAAATAAAAATATCAGATTATTTTCCAAAAACACTATAAATATTTTGTGTTTTAAATTCTGAAATTTCGAGTTAAAATTTTGTGTTGAAATTGTGGGAATACCCCTGCATTCCATCCTAGACACAAAGATTGAATTGAGGCAAAGAACGGCTAGACAACATTTTTACAATAACAAATGATATTTATTCACTTGAATCAATTGTCAACTATCTAATTACAAATACTTATCAAGATGTCAATGTCATTGATCCTTACTATTAAATTAAATCACGAAATATGATACTTATCTAATATTGAACTCAATATCGAACGAGACTACCGGAATAAGAGAACCGAGAGATACACGAAATCTTAATTACTAGCATTCATTAACTTCCCACTAACTTTATTATATTTTTACTCTTGTGATCCGATAATCTTGATTTAAACCTCACCTGTATTTTACTTCTTCACTTTCCAGGCGGATCAAACTTTCCAATTGCAGATCGCTGCCTAATGATTAGCGAGACGCTAATCGCACAATCAACTTGAATCTTCTTAGAACTCCATCGACCTATCTCTTGGCGTAATAGCCTCTACTGCTAACTTACAGCACTCTCCTTAAATACTTCGACTACTTTGCATATCCCGGTTTCTTCTTTTAGAGTTGGTTGGAAATATACGCGAATTTACAATCCCCAAAGACGCCCAAGAGTATTAGTGATAAAGTGCCGTACAGATCCGTCACAAAATTGAAAATTTAGTGTTAAATTTCTTTAAATTCTTAGGAATTTTTTGCTTCATCCAGTTTTGTTAATTTATGCATATATACATAACTATGTAAATAAAATGTACTCTAACAACTTAATTTTGTTGAATATATGTGTGTTTGTGCGTGCTTTTGTAACATCCCTTAACCGTAAAAAATATTTTAGTTTCAAGTTAAATGATTTTCACTGTATTATGATTTGCTCAAATAAACTATTACTTACTAAACAGTCCTGAATCAATCGCTATTCTTGTTAATCGAGACTAGTCCAGACAAAAAATAGTTAATTTCGCCATTAACTTTCCCTAGTGGTGCTATTAGTGTTGGTACATTAATGGTGATATATAAACCTCGATCATTCCCTTCCATTATTGGGTGGCATACGCTGAGAAAGCAGACATTAAGTACATAGGATTAAGCATGGTTTTTACCCTATTTCCTTTTTTCCTTCTTATTGCTTACATTTTCGACGAATCACTGGCAGCCTTTTGGACTCAGCATTTTCGAGGCTGTTAAAAGACAATACAGAAATTCCTTCTTTTTCTTTTTTTAGTGTTCCGCGCCATCGAAATCGATTACTCGTAGGATAATGGTGTCATTAAGAAGTATAACGCGAAGTTTTCTGTTTTTTCTAAGGAAGGAACATCTAGTTCTCGTGCGTTCCAAAAAATATAGTTCCATCTAGTTCTCATACGTTCCGTGAATTAATCTCATTAACAAATAATATTAAAAATATAATCTTTTTACAGCCAATTCCGAATTACGTCAACAAAGAAAAATTTTATTACAGTAAATTAAATTTAATTAATGAATTAATATTTGAAAAAAAAACTGTATATTGACATTGTGTCCTCCACAAGTTTAAAAATAGATTTGAATTTGAGTGACGTCATCTCCCGTAGGGTGGTGAAACTGCATCAGAAATAATACAGAATAAATTTAAAATTGAAAAATAAAGTTTAATTACTGAATTAATATTTGAAAAAACTGTATTTAACATCAAATGACATCCACTACAAGTTTAAAAAAATGTATTTGCACTTTGGTGGTGGAATAAAAGGTATTTTATTAACGATTGAAAATTTGAAAACACAAGATATATATATATATATATATATATATATATATATATATATATATGTATATATATATGTGTGTGTGTGTGTATGTATGTATGTATGTATATATATATATATATATATATATATATATATATCATGTCATATTTCTATAATATTTCCGGAGAGTGGTAAAACTAATTGTAAGACGTGGCGAGTGGATGTTACTGTAGCGAACCAGTGGTAGGGCGTGGCCGGTGATGTGATTTTCTGTATGTTGATGCATTTTCTAAAAAAAGATCGACGAGGCAGTCTGGTAATTAGTAAATCCAATTTATTGAATATCTTGAAACACCTAGGCATATTAATTACGATAAACATGGACGACACAACACAGGCAAAGAAACTGCAACACACAACACAAAGCACCCGGCTACAAGACTATAGAGAAACGAAGGAAGAGAGAGAGAGAGAGTGATTTCCAGAGACATCGGTTTTTATGCCTGACGTTGAAGACCACGTGACATTTTTGTAATAAGAGCTCTGATGGGTTACAATGGGCGGGAAAGGGATTTATGATGTAATAATATTAGTCGATTACGATTAAGATCAGGGTGTTAGTATCGAACCAAATAATTAAAAGATTATTTGAATATTATTAAAAGAGTGTTAATTAAAAGGAAGCTAGAGAGAATTATTACACACACACACACACACACACACATATATATATATATATATATATATATGGAGAGTGTGAACTAATAGTAGAAATTGAATAAAATAAAACTGTACGAATAAACTGCATATTTCTGGAAAGTTTTATATGTCTGAATACAGGGCTTTTCAAACTTTCAGTATTCGCTATCCAATTTTAAATCACAATTCTCTCCCCCCTCCTCCATGCAATAACAATACATTGAATGCAATTATAATGTACCTTGATGCTAAGGATACAATACGACCTCACTTATAGGGATTACCAGGGTACCAGGATAAGTATTAAATTTTGTATATGTTACTTTTAAGTAACATAGGATAAATATTATGTTACTTTTCTTTTCTAATTGTTAAATTAGAACAGATTGTAATAAACATGCTACGTGTACTTTATTTTTTATTGTGCCACAGAATGTATTTTACCTTGCTTCTTTCCAGTAAATTAGTAATTTTTTAAAATAATCTTTTATTTTCGTCTTTCTAATATGCTCGTGCCCCCTTACCTACGTAGAGGGTGAAAGTAACCATGTAGGGGGGAGAGTAGGTTTCCAAACCATGTGAAAGTAAACATTTTACTGACAACAATATGTCCTAAAGTGGTGTATGTACATTAGACGAGATTACTGCAGTGCTTCTCAAAGTTTCAATATTTGTGACCCAATATTCAATAATAATTTTCATCGAGTCCCCATCCATACAGTAACAATAATTCCATACTTAGACACTAAAGCTGCAATATGACTTTAACCTCTTAAGTGCTACTGGCGTATATAAACGTCTCGCTCAGCCAAAGCGTTGATTGCCCCGCACGTATATATACGTTTTGCATATACTTTGTGCATATAATTTTATATACGACAAGCCCATGGGATCATAGGTTTTTATTAATGTTGTTTTTAACTTAGTATTATTAAATTAATTATAGAATACATTTTGAAGTACCAATGGATTTATAAGTTTATTATATAGGTGTAAATGTGTATTTTACTTTTAGTATGTCAGAATGTATTTTGTTTGTTTACTTTCAGAAAATTAATAATTTTTTAATTAATCCTTCGTTTTCGACTTTTCAATATGCTCGTGCCTCCCTCGTAGAGTTGTCACACCTCTAGGATGGGGGGGGACACCCCACAGGTTGAGAAACGCTGAAGTAATGTCTAACATTAAGAACAAAACCAAAATTTCTGATTACTAGCACTAGTAAAACGCTGTATTACTAATTTATCATACAATAAAATACAAAACTAAATTTTGAATTACGGACTTTTGAGATACAAACAGAGAAAATGGCGCATTAATCCCACTAAGCGAGGTATAGTTGTATGTTAATATCGGTTCCAAGTTCTTTAAGCTTAAAATTTCCTTCATATATCTTATTTTCTCAAATCTATATGCCATACTTCTTAAACAATTTTAATACTACTGAAAATAGGATGCTGCTTAGAATCGAAGGAAAACAAAATTCGTTGGATGGTCAATTAGAACAATTACAGGTTTAGGCACCTAATTAAAAGTTTAAACACAACTGGTAAAATAACTAATTATTCACTCCTTAATAGTTCTTAATTTAAATTAAATTTAATTTCGTAAAATATGATATTGATAAACCATTTTACAATGTTTTTCATTTTTCACAAAAACTTGATGAGAATTTGGGGTGCAGCTTGGATTGAAATAAATACGGTATGCTCAATTGTAAGATAATCTCCTTCGAAAATGATTTTTAGTATGAAAATAATTATTTCATGTTACCAAATTATTAGGATAAAAAATACTCAATGGAATCTCAGCAAGAAACTGCAATTAAAATATTAAATCACAATTCAATGAAAAGACTTCGTTAACAATGTTTACGTAAAGTATTTTTTAAACAATCAGTAATAGCAGATTTACGACTGATATAAAATTTAGAATAATATATATACATATGAATATATATGCATATATATAATATCGTACAATACAGCAATAAAACCAAAAGTCAGTCACAGATGAAACATGTAGCCTGTTCATAGAAAATATTTTGGAACAAGAATGGTCGCTCGGGGAACTCAGTCACCCCAAGTACTTTAAGTTTGTAAACACATTAACCATTCCCAAACAAGGAGATACGTAACAAACACATTTAAGTTCCCATGAAGACTGTCACATAAAAGGATACTGACAAGGTCATTGGTAACAAACAGTTTTGTGAACTTGGGGTGATATATATATATATATTATTAACCCAGGAGAAGTCGCGTGGGGCTCAGAATCACCATAGGCTCACAAAATCTATATATATATATATATATATATATATATATATATATATATATATATATATATATTATTATTATTATTATTATTAACCCAGGATAAGTCGCGTGGGGCTCAGAATCACCATAGGCTCACAAAATCTAATTCTGGAGAAACTGTTACCAATGACCTTTTCAGTGTTCTCCTATATGACAGTCTTCATGGAAACTTACATGTGTATCTCCTTTTTTGGGAATGGTAAACGTGTTTACACACTTTAAATACTTGGAGTGACTGAGTTCCCCGAGCTACCACTCTTGTTCCAAAATATTTTCTATGAACAGGCTACATGTGTCATCTGTGACAGACTTTTTGGTTTGATTGCTGTGTTGTACGACTCATTATGATTTCTAAATCTAGATCAATGATTCCCAAAGTGGTCTATATGGACCCCCAGGGGGTCTCTGACAACCTGTAAGGGGTTCATGTTAGCGAAATATAATTTGGGGGTCCCTGAAGTGTAAATGGGGGTCTACGATAGTGGCTCTCATTAAACCAGATCGTGACTTTAATTTTAAAAGAAAATTTAATCAAGCAGAAACCAAATTTTACCCATTTAACAGACTTATTTACTAAATTTAATGTTAATTTGCAGTTTCAAAGTAACAGCACTGTCAGGGCATTTTAACCTACGTTCGACATTTACATTCCCTTTATTCAAACTGGGTTTGAGAATGCTTTGACTATTGTAGTACAACAGCAGGCAATGAATTCATATGGTCTCTTTGAAAAAAAAAGGTATATTACAATAAGGATTGATCGGAATAGGCCCTGACGGAGATATTAAAGTAAAGTTTAGAACGGATATCAGCAATATGGGCTTTTAAAAGACCACCTGTTATTTGTCTCGAATATTGGAATATAGTGAGAATGTTTTTATTGCTTTTCTTAATGAGAATGAGTTTCAGCCAAGTTGCGACAAAAAATTTCCAAACAAAAAAAAAAAGGGGGGCTCTGAACACTACTAACAGAGGAGATTTAGGCTTGAACCTGACGAGATTGATACTAAATGTAGAAACTCAGTTACTGAAGCACCAGATTCATCCCTCCCATTGAAAGCATTTGTTTGTTGATCAGTTATTTATAGAACAGTTATTTTATGCATTAAGTTATCCGACTACTTGCGACAACTTTTTTTTGAAAAAATGAAGATATGTAGATTTTTTTGTGATATTTTTTTAGATGTATTTAGTATATATTAAGAAAAATCTCTAAAATTGAAAACAAAATTTTATTATTATTATTATTAAATTGGAAAAAAATTGGTAAAAATGTAAAAAAAAGTTACACAAACGGAGCCCACTCTGCCCAAAATTTTTATGAACAAATTCTCAATTTTTCAATTTTGATGTGTTACTTTGTTATTCATGTTTGAAATGCTCTTCAGGATAAGAGATATTTTAATTTTTACAAAAACTAGAGCCCTTAATATTAGTGACTACATAAAGTTACTTAAAAAAACAGTGAGTATATTCACATTAAGGACTGTAAATTTGGAAATAAAACAGTGATTGATAAATCTGAAGGTTTCAACACTTTTACTGTTATATAGAATATACACAAAAAAATTCAGCAAATTATTTTAAGAACTTTTTGAGAAATCACTGTCCCCGTTTGAGTTTTCCGAAAAAAAAAACACATTTCGAGTAAAACACATTTTAAAGTTTCACATCTTGTGTAAAGTTATGGCATCTTCTTTTACTAAAACACATGTAGTTTTTTTTTCTAGCGATTAGAAAATAAAAAACTTGGTATTTTATGCAGCTCATAAAATGGCCTATAAAATAAGACCATAAAAAATTTGTCAATTTTTGAAAAAAAATCATGATTTTAGGGTAGTCGGATACCTTAATTAAATTTTAATTTAATTAATTAATATATACTTCTTAAGTTTTAAACACTATTCTTCACCACAGTTAGAAATTTAAATCCTTTAAAGTAAGTTTTTCCATACCTGAGATGTCAAAAAGACAATAAGTTGAAAAATTTGCAAAAATTCAATATTAGGTAAGCAGGGGTATACCCAAAACCGGAAAATATGGGAAGGGGTCTATGAGACAAAAAAAGTTTGGAAACCTCTGATGTAGATGAACAGAATATTAAAAAAAGTGGGCATCCCCCCGATCTATATTGGGTGAAATTGAAATTTAGAAAAAGAAATTGATCAAGCAAGGGATGAAATATTGGATATTAATCATGATAGCGAACATGAAACGTTTAATTCGAAGGGAAGATTTTGAAAAGCTACCCAAAGAAAAACATATATGAAACGACAAGTATACCACAAGACGCATCCCGCCCTGTCAAAAAGACACTAGCAAGAAAAAGTTAAAACATGGTTTTTGTCAAACAACGAATGACAATCTACTCTTGGATTAGGGTGACTCAATCGCAATAAAGTTAGCATCGGGTGCGTGAGTTATCCCGGGTCAAAACCTTTTGACCACCTTGGCCTAGAATCACCTAGGTCAAGAATTCACAGCCAGCGTTGTAGAGTTGCTGATTCAAGTCTCGATGCCATTGAAGTCTTTCCGTGTAGAAGAGCTGACACATAATAAATATGATGTGGTTTAAAGTCCTTGCGTTTTCGTGATGTGAAAGTTTGGACAGAGGGTTACCAACAAAGGTGACATCACCTCATTTGAGAATGGTTCAAAATTTCAAGATCCATTGCCAATGCTTTAAATGCAACTTAAGTAAATACTCTTCCTTATTACAGTGTTTTAGGAAGCAGGAAGTAAATACTCTTATTAAAAGGAACTTCTTAAGTAAATACTCTTCCTTATTCTGTTATTTAGGGAGTCAATATCACACAATTTTCCCTCGTGGTAGTTAATTAAGCTACCCCTTTAATTTCTAATGTATAAGTGATGCTTATATAATTATGATTATTCTGTGGAATATTTATAACCACAAAAACCTATATATTTCGACGAAAGTTGCAAATAAAACTTGTTTTTCTTTTTAAACCAAACTGTTCAACAAAAAGCAAAGGAGAAGCAAACGAATACGTTTAAAACAAATATTAAATAATAAGATACAATCTTTTTAAGACTTTCATTCGCAACAGATGCTCGTTACAGCAATGAAAATAAATCTTTTTTTTCACCTTATATATTTATGACCCAAAAGAAATCATTATATTATTAATGTTTCCCAAAGAAAAAAAAGAAATCCCATCAAATCATACGAGAGCAAAAGGTTCCATAAAAATAAAGAAAGAAAAGAAAAAGTACAACCAGGGTATTACATGAAGTATCAGATAAGAACAAAAACCCAGCTTGCAGAGAACAGAAACTACATACAACACGTGCACCAAGAATCTGAAAGAGAAAGAGGACTACTTTACGGGCATTTATCTGAATGCTGCATAAAATTTGCATACAAATTGCACCCATATTTCCGAGAGCACAGACAGCGCTCTACTCCGCACCGAATAACAGCTTGCGCTTAAATCATTCTGAAAACATATTGTACGCTTTTGTTGTAGAATAAAATGTGATAAATGATACAAAGAGACTTAAATGTCCCCCTTGGAAGAAATGGGGGTCTTTTTGCGAAGGTTAGAAAAGAGTACGGTTGGCTGTAGAGAGTGGAGTTTATTCAAAAAGCTGTTTTCTAAATTATATAAGGCAGAGAGAGAGGAGTGTAATTAGATTCTCTCAGGATATGTTTTAATGGTATTTTTGAAAGAAGTAACTGGTTTCTAAAGATTTTGACTTTAATATGTGTAATAAGAGGCTGGTGCTGGCTAATAGTGTGAATAAATATGTAAAAGTGTGGTATAACTGAAAGGATTATTAAAGTTTAGTGCTGGAGGATATTATAAAAGTCATAATGTCCAAAGTGTTTCCAGCGTCTTTCATTTAAAAATGAATACTTTTTGGAAAAAGAGTCATTGTAAACTATCATTATTATTCTGTTTTGACTACATTTGCTAACTAAATTATATGGTTAAGAAATATCACTGACTGTTTAATGGACAGGATGGGTTTAATTATTTAAAAATTCGCAACTAGTTAAACCAAAATCATTTAATTAACTCAAAATAAATTAAAAGTTGTTGACTTTCTGCTATAATTTGCCTTAAAATTGTATTTAGTTGAGAGACTATTTGTCATTCTGTATTTAATTTGTAATTATGGTTCGTAGTAATGGTATTTTAAACACGCAAAACCTTTTAATGAAAGGTCTTTTCAGGGGAAAGAAAATGAATGGGGTGTTTTTCTTAGTAAAGTAATGGTAAAATAACGCGCATAGTAATTTAACGCATAACTGACTAAGGAGAGTAAAATAACTTTTTCTTGAATTGCTATTTTAAAATCACACTAGAGGGAAGTCGTACTGTGTGTTCGTGAAAACATACAATAATAAAGGGAAATTGCACCTCAAATTTAATTTAATTAATAGGTGTTTTAATATGACTAATCTCAGCTTTTTATTTTTGATATTTTTGTGCTGTGGTGATTAATATAACGCCTTTACTAACGAGAATATGAAGTATTCTGAAAGACATATTCTGCGCAAATAATATTTAGATATGTATTGTACTTCTTCAAACACCAGTAGGAATTTGCCTTTTATAAATAAGTATGGATTAACTAATTCAAAGTGCTTGAAGTATTTTTCTTTTCTTCACAAACGAATTTCCCGTCTTTGATAAAATGCGGTACCAAGACCTCGTGATACCTAAGTGAATATTTACGACTTATGACAATTCTCTTTATCACTTCCCCCATACACAGCTTCTTTATCCAGCTTCTTTTTCAGCTTATTTACATAGTTTTGTATAGATCACGGATACACTTTTCTTTTCGTAAATTAACTATCTCGCTCATCTTGACCAAATATAGCCCTTATATCAATAAAACCAAAAATTTAATCAACAAACCAACCTGTTAATAAGAATGTGTTCTAAAGCCTACAACAGCAGCGTTTCTCGAACTGTGGGGAGCGCCTCCATAAAGGGAAGTGATAACTCTACGGCGTAGGCGCATATTGAAAAATCGAAAACAAAAGATAATTTAAAAATTATTAATTTACTGAAAGTAAACACAAACAAAATACATTCTGACATAATAAAAAAAAAAACTCATATTTGCACTTATACAAATGCATCAGTACTGTACCATGTACTTTATAATTAGTCTAACAATGCTAAGTTAAGAACAAGTTTAATAATTGTTAGTGACCCCATGGACTTGGTGATCATTAATAAAATAGTATGCAAAAATTAACGCTTATCTTGATATTTGTATGATTTATAATTAATTCAGAAACTGCCGATTAAAAGCTACTCCCCAATGCCACCCGTTTCTACGTTGCGAGCGCATGTGATGTGCGCATGGAGGAAAGAATAAATAAGAAAATCCCCTGAAAAAAGAGTAAATCCTTTGCAACCACTGTCAAGGTTCATTTATTGCATCCCAAAGGCTTCGTAAAAGTTTTATGGGTAGCAGTGCACAGAAAAGATCGTACTTCGGAAAGACGTATATTTACGTCCGGGGCAATTGATGCTTTGGCTGAGGGAGACGTTTATATACGTAGGTGACATTTAAGAAATAGTAGTATTGCAGCTTAGTGTTAAAGTATAGTATTATTGAATTAAATAAATTGTTATTGGAGGGGGACACAATGAAAATTATGGTTGAATGTTGGTATTGAAAGTTTGTGAAGCACTTTATTACAGAGAATATTCTACCTTATCACAGTTACACTCCCCATCCTGCACTGAAAAGTACACCACATCTCTTACAATTGGTATAATATAGCATCAAGGAAAAAACATTGTCTCCCACAACATGTATAACTGTTCATTCACATTTGTAAATTATATTGTCCGTTCATAGATATATAAAGAGTGTTTTTTTCCAGGTATAGAAGTTTAAGTTGGCATTACTTTCCAAGATGGTGCCCGATTTAACAGCTATCAAGTGATTTATTTTCAGTTTGGTTTGGCAATTCATCAAAACGATCATCAAGCAAGGCGTAGATTCGTCAAATGGGCCCAAAACGAGATTGCCGTTGTTCCCGATTTTCATAAGCGAATTTTGTTTAGCGATGAAGCGCACTTCTGGTTGAATGGCTACGTCAACAAACAAAACTGCCACATTTGGAGTGAAGCTAATCCACAAGTGTATGTCGAAACACCGTTACATCCAGAAAAACTGACTGTTTGGTGGGCTTTATGGGTTGGTGGAATCCTTCTTCAAAAACGATGAAGGCCACAACGTTACAGTCAATGGTGATCGGTATAGAGTCATGATTACTAACTTTTTCATTCCTGAATTGAACAATCATGATGTCCAGGAGCTGTGGTTCCAACAAGACGGCGCAACATATCACACAGCTCGTGCCACAATCTATTTATTGAAAGACACGTTTGATGACCGCCTAAATTCACGTTTTGGACCTGTGAATTGGCCTCCAAGATCTTGTGATTTAACACCGTTAGACTATTTTCTGTGGGGCTATGTAAAGTCATTGGTCTATGCGGATAAACCACAAACGCTTGACCATTTGGAAGACAACATTCGCCGTGTTATTGCCGATATACGGCCACAAATGTTGGAAAAAGTCATCGAAAATTGGACGTCCAGATTGGACTACATCCGCCCGTTGGTGTGGTGTGGTAGTTAGGAGAGGGGGGTGCCAGCTCAGGTGTCGTCCACGTCACTTGACCATGGTTCAAAATTACGTGGTCCGTCGCCAAAAGCCCTCGTGTAGCTGAACAGTGCGACGTTAATATTCACTCACTCACTGGACTACATCCGAGCCAACCGTGGCAGTCATATGCTAGAAATCATATTTAAAATGTAATGCCACAAGGTTATCTTTCGAATAAAAAAAATCATGTCAATCGAATAATACATCGTTGTTTTATTGCAATTTAAAGTTCTATACTTCTAAAAAAACACCCTTTATAAAGAAGGGCACATTGTTCTTACTGAACTTTTTTGAAATGTTATTCATCTTGTCCATCCAACTTTTCCTCTTGTTACAGAGATTAAAGAGCCCTATTGCGGAAAATTTTTAGTCCCTCACAGAAAACATAAATTTCACTTTACCTTGGAAAAAACACTGTCTCTATATTGTTTTAGAAACTATAATTCCTGTCATGAAGTATAAATATTACTACCCATCTTCTTAAGAAGTATGTTTTCTTATCACATAAAACTAACACACAATCCCCTCATAGAAAATGTTTTTTCAATCCTAGTAGGAAATACAGTTCTCATCTTGTGTTAGAAAATAAAATTTTCTTTCCTACTCAGAGTGTACAATAAACACAAGAATACACATGTACACAATGCAGTGTACAAAAGTCTATCATTTCGGAGAATTTAGTGTTACGTCTTGCTCCAGAATTGCTCAGAGATTGCTCAATACTTCTCATGTGGTCACTCGTAGCCTTTGTTTATGTTATAATATAATTCAATTTAATCTCCATTTGAACATGTACCGATATACTTGTTAGTGGTTTGACCATTAATACTTACATCTGTTCATGTTTGGAACAGTTAAACACCTACGGATGCATGTAGACTGTCCATTTTTCAATACTTCCCATATGATTACTAATCCCATATTACTTCCCATATGATTACTAATCCCACATTACTTCCCATAGGATTACTACTAGTCCTTCTTTACCCTATGAGATAACTCGATTGAGCCTCAATTGAAATATGACTGGATGCAATTGTTAATGGCTTGGGTTCATGCATAATCACGCTAAATAATAACTCACAAATTTTAAATGCTTATTTAGTTTTTAAAACATGTTCATTCATAACAATCTTAATTTAATATAAATCTTTACCATTCATATGTAAGCATTTGTAAATCATAAACAACAAATATAGCATTAATTATGCATATTTTCATTGATTTGCGAAAAAACTTTTTTTTATTTTCTTGTAACATGTAAATCTTTTCCAAAAATACATTTATTATTTTGCACATCTTTTAAATACTGTACCTTCTTTGTTTAACGTTACATATGTTGTAAAATGTAAAATGTGTATAAGTGACTATTTTATTTTACCGTCATAATGTTTATTATATTTATTATAAGCTGTTTGAAAATTTCAATGCAATTGAAATTATGATAAAATTATGTATTTCAATTATTTTCATAATATAAAAACAATACAATAAAAAATAAATCTTTTATTATGAGTACTTATTTTTCCCGGAAATGCAGGAAAAATTCATTCACTTTCCTTTTTTTCATCAAATAGTGGAATGAGTTACAGCAGCAATTCTTTTGTTACAAATTCAAATATTGTTAAAGTCAAAAGAGACATAAACTAACTATAATATAATTCCATTGTTTCGTCAACTAATACTAATATTGTAATGGTATTCTGATAATGAAATATGTATTCTCTAAAAGCATTATGGAGAAGTTGCATTTTGTATTATTCAAATGGATTTTATTCTAAAATAGAACAATTCATTAGATTTTTCAGCTTTTCTGTGGTGAACATAAAAGTTGCAATTGTTAGAGAAAGAAAGTTAATGGAATAAAAATATTTCTTCCTTTTTTTACTTCTTCATCTCAGTCGAAAAGATGATGGAAACTAAGCCCCAATACGCGTGTAAGTTATAATGGAATATATGCACTAAACATTGTTTGGGCATATGTATAAAGATTATTCATAAACGTAAAATATCATTTTAATGCATTTGATGTAGACTTTTAGTTATTAAAACTAGAAACACACACAACTGAATTAGTTACATAATAAAGAACTGTTTGTATAATATGTAACTTATGACAGAAATAAAATTCTTTTCTATCCAATAAAACTATTCATATATTCAGGACTTGCAGAAATGGGCGATTAAAAACATTTTCACATCGTTTTTAAATGTAAAAAAATATTTTTAAAAAATGGTACTCACAGCGATATTTATAGCACGAAATTATTTGAATTTACGAAATTTTCTTCGGATATTGAAGAACTTTAATTTATATTTTCTGTACAAGATATCGCCCCTTTCTTTTAATATTTGTCGCATTTAGAATCAGTCTATTCAGCTTAAAAGAATTAATTGTTTTTTTTAATTTCCAATGGCATGGCAACACAGAATGAAATAATACAAAGAGGAAAACAATGTAAGTATTCATCAAGTACACATGATTAGCTGAAGACTTTAAAAGAAAGCTATCAATAATTCTTTATCAGAAAAATTTAAGCAGAGATTATTTTTAAGGAATAAAAAGTTCAGTATACCGCTGTATTCGAATATTTGCAATACATTTATTCATGCTTAGAAATGCTGGATTTTACTCGCAGAGAAAGAGAGAAATGATGCACAAAATACACATGAATACCCAAGGCAGAAAACAAGAAACTTCTGAAACCCATGAGGAAAGGAGATCTAGTTCGTAGTAGTAAAACTGTTTACTATCAGTTTTTCCATTATGTAAAGTACATGCATATAGTAGATATGAATCATGATTTTATTTCTGTGGAATATGTTGAAATGGTTTTTGATATAAACTACAGAAAAAGAAATGTTTCTTCCATCGTAGCTTATGTGTAGTGGATGTTGTGATTCATATATTTTTACGAATGATTCTGTAGTTTGTATAATAAATAGATTATTAACTTATATTCGTATTGATATTTTTCTAGCTATTGTTGCTGGACCCATAAATTGCCTACTGTCAACTAAGTAAATTGCAGTAAATATTTCCTAGTTTAGTTCTTTTCAGAACTAAAGGGAGAAAAACAATTTCTCTAACCTTTTCTAAAATATATGTCAATATATTCGTAAAATTCCTCAAAGAATATCGTTTTGTTTTACACAGTTATTTCTTAATTGTTCTTCACACGAAGGGCTAAATTCATGACTGTCACATGATAAAGGCAATCACGTGTTCTCCATTAAATTCAAAACTGACATTAGATTTGTTTTTCATCGCTTTGTAAAATTTAGATACAATTTTAAGTTTGAAAATTATGTAAAAATGTCCAAATATTAAGATTTTTTTAAAAAAGTTATAAAAATAAATTAAGTATTGTAATACGCATGTTTATCTTGTAATATACTTGTAAAATGTTTGTATTATACAAATATTCGAATCAAGGGAATTTTGTTTACATTAAGTGCATCCTGTCATGCGTTTTGTGCATTATTATTCTTGAAATATATATATATATATATATATATATATATATATATATATATATATATATATATATATATATATTATATATATATATATATATATATATATATATATATATATATATCTGCTTTTTACAGAGATTGTCTTTAATATATATATATATATATATATATATATATATATATTAAAGACAATCTCTGTAAAAAGCAAAAATTGGCAACAGCGAATTGGCATTGAACTGATTGGCTGGGAACGTTCGATTGCGGTTATCATCTGACTATGGCGTCATAGGAATTTATGAACCAAAGGACTGTAAATATATGATTGCAACTATCATGTGATTATGACGACACATTAAATTAGCTTATTAAGGTATCCGACTACTTGCGACAACTTTTTTGAAAAAAAAGGAAATATGGAGATCTTTTTGTGGTTTTTATATTTATATAGTATATTTTAAGGAAACAATCCTAAAATTGGTAAAAGAAAATAAAATTATTATTATTAAAATGGGAAAAAACTAGTAAAAATGTACGAAAAATTACATAAACGGGGCCCGCTCTCTACAAAGATTTTATGAACAAATTCTCAATTTTTCAATTTTGATGTGTTACTTTGTTATTCCTGTTTGAAGTGATCTTCACGATAAGAAATATTTTAATTTTTACAAAAACTAGAGCACTTTATCTAAGTCATTATACGAAATTGCTTAAAAAAACATTGACTATATTCACATAAAGAGCTGCAAATTTTGAAATAAAACAGTGATTGATAAATCTGAAGATCAAAACACTTCTACTGTTATGCAGAACATAAGCAAAAATTTCAGCTAATTATTTTCAAAACTTTTTGAGCAATCGCGGTCCCCGTTTGAGTTTTTCGAAAAAAAACACGTTTCGCGTAAAATGCATTTTAAAGTTTGACATCTTGTGTAAAGTTATGGCATTTGCTTTTACTAAAACGATTGTAGTTTTTGTTCTAGTGGAGGGAAAATAAAGTACTTGGTATTGTTATTAAGTTAATAAAATGGTCTATAAAATAAAATCATAAAAAATTTTGCCAATTTTTGAAAAAAATCATGGTTTTAGGGTAGTCGGATACCTTAACAATAGTCCATGAAAATGTTTTCAGCTATACTGATTAAACCCATATAGCTCGAGAAATTTTGATTTTTTCAGAATTTTTTTTTCCATATGACATTTTCAATTTGTTTTATTGGGTCTTTCTTTGTGGTTTATACATTGTAAGATAACAGGGATTAGTCAATATCTGAAAAGGGAGTAATGGTGCAATAATTGAAAATTTGCTGTCTAAAGATCAAAATGTGAAAAATTTTATTAATTGCTAAACAAATTTCAAAAGCAAATTTACAGACATATGTGTAATAACAGTTTTTCACTCAGTTAAACTCTTTCTGCAGGCAGATTACAAACATCATTGCATCCTCACATCCCTAAAAATTAACAATGAAGTATTTTAGCATTATGCAACCTCTGACAGTACTGTTCGGGGAACAGTACTGTAACATTAACATAGATGAAATATTAACTAAAGTTGTCTTACTGTACTTCGAAATAGTCACCTCTCATAATTATGGACCTCTGAGATCTGCTATACATGTCCTAGAAACTTTGAAGGAAGTCTTCTTTTGAGATGGATTTCAAAAACCTCGTCCCGTTTCGTTGGATGTCAGAAATATCGTCAAATCTCTTTCCTTTCAAAGCGAGTTTGAATCGTAGGAATAGGAAGAAGTCTGGAGGATAGACATCTGGCGAGAGTAGGGAACGGTCAATTTGCCCCCCCCCCCTCCTTTTTTTCCAGGAATTCTTTGACGATATTGGTTGTGGGAGGTCGAGCGATGTCGTGAACAAAAAACCATCAACCTTGTGCGTACTGGGGTCGTACTCTGCGTAAACGTTTCAAAAAATGGGTTGAAATTCCAGTGTATCTTGCAGCATTTATCGACGAGCTATCATGCGCACAACTAATCGACGATCTTTCGTGATTAATTTGCTTTATTTTTCAATGTTTTCGTCACTAACGGAAGTCGGCGGTTTTTTGCTAAGGAAGTTATCAGAAACACTTTCTCGGCCTTGTCGAAAACGGGCGAACCCCTCGAACACACACTCCACGGACAGTGAAAGATCTTCATAAATACGTACCAGCATCGAATAAATTTCTGTCGAGCTTAAAATAAAACTTTAAATTGATCTTTTTTAAGTTCATTTTTCTGTTTTCAGTTAAGAACCAATGCACTAAACAAGAATTTGTAAAACAAGTCTGATTTAGAACACAAACGACTCTTAACTGAACAATGATGTTGGCTCGCTTTACACGTGCAGCGTTTTGTTTCGCCAGTGTTGCCAGATCGGCAGTTCTGACTTCATTCACCGAAATTTATTGTAAGAGGTTGTAGATTCTTATACATAGAATATATTAAAAAGGTCTCTAAGTTAACCCTAAACATGAAAAAAGTGATTTTACTTAAGTATTATCTGCCTTTGAAATTCTTAAATTCATCCATCCAATTAACATGGTGTGGATAAAAAGCTAAGAAATTAAGTTTTTTTTGGTACTTATCCATCGTGCTGAGACGAATTAAGAAATTGATTTATCTAATTTACAAAAGGGAGGGATGATCATTGATTTTCGCTCCAAAAAATGGTAGCATTTTGCAAATTGCAATATTTGTAAAATATTCGTGAAATTCAGTTACGACTGTAAATGACGATTGATTAACACTCTCCTAACTAATGTATAACACACATTTAGCTAACATACTAAATGAATCAGTAAACTTTTAGACATATATGTCTAAGACAACATTATAACGATTATTATTACGTTTGGGGCTCTGAAGCAGACAGAGGGTCTCTGCATTCATGCTGAGGAAATTGCCTCGTCAAAAATTATACAAATTTGCACAGCAGCATCAGAACCAAACTACTATTTATTTATCCATTTTCTCCAATGAGACGCTTTATTTTATAAAACAGATGAGTATCCATGTGCTAAATGAGAACTATTTACTGGAAAAACACAATATATAGCAATGTTAGTTGTAGTGGTTCCTAAATAAGCCAGCAACAGCCTCTGCACAGAGGTAATAAGTTTTGTCTAGTGGTTAAGTTATTCGGCTTTGGATCAATAGATCGCGGGTTATATCTCCAAAATTGGTGATCCTGGCTGAAAAAAAAAAACGCAAAATCTTCTGATCTGCTGTGCTGACATCTACCCACAACAAGAGCAATCAAAGTCATGAGACCTACTTGACGCATCAACCAAAGCCATCAGACCTACTTGGCGCATTAACCAAAGTCATGAGACCTACTTGACGCATCAACCAAAGCCGTCAGACCTACTTGGCGCATTAACCAAAGTCGTCAGACTCACTTGACGCAAGATCAATGACTCACACGCTACGCACTGTCGCTATAGCAAATATCTCGTTCGTTCGCCTATCCACCGACTCACTGGTGGGAGAGTAATGTAGCGGTTTCTATATAAGACAGTAACAGACAGAGAGGATCACTTTTGTCTAGTGGTTAAGTTACGAGGGGGACACGAGCATATTGAAAAGTATAAATAAAAAGATTATTTTAAAAAAATTATTAATTTACTAAAAGTAAACAAAATACATTCTGACATAATAAAAAATAAAACACACATTTACACTAATATAATCTAATATATATTATAAATGCGAAAGTTTGTGAGTATCTTTGTGGGTCTTTCACGCAAAAACAACTGAATGGATTTTAATGAAACTTTACAGCAATATAGCTTATACGTCAGAATAGGACATAGGCTATAATTTATAGCATAGACTATAATTTATAAAGATATTGTATGAAGTGTCCAAAATATAACGATATTTGTCAAGTAAGTAGGAAAAAATTCAGCCATCTGCGAGTAATTCTAGCTTGCGCTGCAAAAAAGCCCACGTCAGCATATATCTATCTTTTGTTTGTGAAAGATTTTTTTTCTGTTTTGGTTACGCAAGGTGCTCGCTTCTAATTAATTCATGTGATCAGCATAATGCCTAATTTATTTTTTATTTCAGAATAAAATTAAGTTTTGAAGGGAGAGGTTGTTATAAATCTCTCTTTATTTTAATGTGTTTTTTTTTATGATTTTATTATGCACATTTGGTAGTAAGAAATTGATCTTTTTTCCAAATAAAGGCTTTTATCAGTTCTGATACTTAAAGTAAATAAGCTTTCTCTTTCACACTGCATCATTTGGACAAATTTTCAAAATTTATTTGTGGTTAGTAGTTAATTATAACGCTATAATTTTAATTGAATAGGCAGATATAATTATTTTTACACTTAAAAACGCAATAACTAATGTACTGTATTTTTTGGAGTGTAAGAGTGAGTGAATATTAATGTCGCACTGTTCAGCTACACGAGGGCTTTTGGCAACGGATCACGTAATTTTGAACCATAGTCAAGTAACGTGGACGACATCTGAGCTGGCATCCCTTTCTCCTAACCACCACACCACACCAACTTAGAAGGAATATTCTACCAATACTTAGCAGGAATATTCTTTGAAATCCACTCTTCCAAGATATATGGCAGCACGGGTTCCATGAAGAGTATTTTAGCGGAAAAAATAGTTTGTCAATATTTAAGTGTCTTATGTTTTTGTATGTTAATGAAGACCTTAGAAAATGATTTGACTACTTATTTTAAGTGAATGGTATATATAATTAATTTTACAGTGGAATATCTTTAATTAATTTATTAGCTCTAACTGATTAAATTTTCCAAAGTGGAGTATTTTGTTTATGTATATCCCTTAATTTGTAAATGTAGTGATCCAAAAAAAATATTGTATGAAAAAAACTGCAGTAAATCATAATGCGGTTGGATAAAGTATTAAAGTGAATTTCCCCTACACGGTGGGTCTTACAAAGGTCTAATAAAGCTCGAGCTACGAAAGTAGCTAGGCATTTGCCAACTTGACTCTATCGTTAACATTTCGCTATGTTTTTCATTGAATCGCCATTATAATTTAAGAAACGGCGTTGCTTGCGAATATTACAATTTTAAAATAAAATAAATACAACAGAAAGTAATATTAATGTATTACACTTTCAAATATAAATTATTTACACTACTTTAAGCGTTAATTACGCAAAACTTTTAACAATGTGTTACTTTTGGTGAGCAGAGATCAGCTTAGGGAGGTATTTTGAAAAATCGACCCTCAAGAGTGTTACGAGGAATTATAAATAAAAAAATTCTTTTTATCAGCTATTAGATCTACATACTTAAAATTTAACAAAGGTGTTTTCTCTCTCTTTTTTTTTAGCTGATATATGCAAAAAGCTTTTTTTGTTTAATTTGCAATTCACATAAAATTAACCCATTAAAAACTTCTTTTTCCTTCAATCTGTGTTGTTTAATTTTTCAGTTCACCCGTTCTTCGCACGGGTATACCAACTAGTATATTTATAAATGTATCAATACTGCACAATGTATTTGATAATTAAATTGAAAAAACTAAGTTAAGAACAAGTTTAATAATTTCCAGTGACCCCATAGTCTTATCATATATAAAATTATAAACAAAAAATAACACTTATCTTGATAATTTGTTCGATTTAGAATTAATCCCATAACTACCGATTAAATTTACGCAATTTGCTCCCAATGCACACTGTCAAGGTCCTTTTAAAGCATTCCATAGCCTTCGGAATAATTTTACTGATAGTAGTGCACAGAAAAGATCGTACTTCGTGAAGACGTATATACATGCACGGAGGAAATAACACTTTGGCTGAGTGAGACGTTTATATATGCCAGTGGCACTTAAGAGGTTTAAATCTTATTCTAGATTTAGAATCAAAGTATAGTACAATTGAATTCAGTACAATGTTATTCTGAGGAGGAGGGTGGGGACGCAATGAAAATTATGATTGAATATTGGGTCGCAAATGTTGAAAGTCTGAGAAGCACTGGTTTACATATATATAAAATTAAAGTCTGTAAAATAAGATAAGTACAAACCTTACTTACAACTAACTTTTTTTGCAATACAAAACACATTTACCTCCAGTGTTACTATATATGCGGAAGAATACATTTTCATCCTATTTATCAACTGCTCTCATTGGAAGTTTCCCTTGCCATAAAAGAAGCATGTCGAGTATCGTTTTTGAGATCCATCGATTCGGTCATTTCTATTTTTCATGTTTCTTTGCGACATCGATCTCCAGGATGAAGAGTTTCTTGAGGAAGAATCGACTATCGATATGGGACCCGCCGAGGCCTCCGTTATTGGTAAAAATTTTAAAAGCTGCCTAAAGTGCGTTGAGAAAGGATCTGACAAAAACGTGCTTCGAAACGTTAATGTTCATTTGTGTTTGTGAGGCTTACCCTGCGCAGGAAATAATGTGAGGTGCACTTTTGGGATGCAAAAAGCTAAAGAAAGTTTTAAGGTACAAGCTTATGCCTCAATGGAAAACTTGGTGCTGAATCTACGGTGCAACGATGTTTTTAATAATGGTTTTCTCACTTTACTTGATGTTTAAGTTTAGGAATATTTCTGATACATCCTCGAAAGATGAATTTATCGTTGCCATGATTGACTAACTTTTTTATTTGCAAAACTTACAGAAGCTTTTTTTGCTTAAGGCTGAAATAAAAGAAAAGAACTTGGATAAAATTTGACTTACTGATTACAAAAAAATGTATATGTTTTATTTTTTACTAAATATACACGGACGCGAGAGGTAACTAAGCGTTCAGAGGCTTGAATTTTGGGATCATAGATGTTTAGTTAAGAGTGCTTACTATTAAATATTTTGTTATATGTGCCTTTTATTTGTGGACAAATCCCCATGTAATTTTGGCAAACCGAATATTTATGCTGTATTGTGTTTTGTTTATTTTTAAGGTTTTCAAACTAATTCAGATATATTTATTACATAAATTTGCACAGTTTTGAGCATTTATTTGCTCCATACATTTGGAGTTTTAAATGCAAAGATATTATCCAGTTGGATTCTGTCAAAAACCAGTGGGTTCATCATGGTGGATCTTCAAAACATCAAATTTTGGTCAAAATTGCGATTTTGATTTTTTATACTTATAATATTCCATATAACTCATAGAATAATTCTGTCGAAGGATTTTGTCATTTTAATTTATAATTACTGAATTATTATTTTATTTTATTGAAACAAACGATTAAAATGCACTTTTCTTAGTTTGTAAATTTTCCCTTTTTTATTGTACGTAAAATGCTCCCTGTTATGTCATATATCTTTGAAATTTTCACAGCTTGTGAAAGATGATATAATTCACAAATTTGTGCTTAAGAATTTAACAAATCATATTTTGTGTTGTTTTGAATACCTTGAACGTGAGATAATTGATGAAATATTTCATATAATATGGAAAACTTATCTTTTTTTCATCAAATTTTAATCTGAATTTAAACTTTATGCACAGATATATATGTTGTTGTAGTTCATCTATGTATAAAACAAAAATTATGTACGTATTTTAAAAACTAATGCTCAAAGAACATTTTTCAAAACAATTTTAAAAATTTAATTTTTTTTAAAAAAAAACCCAGCTTATAAGAGTTTTTTAAATTTATTTAAACTCTATGAAATATAATAAACATAGTTAATATATTGATACCATTTTTAGCTGATTAAAATAACAATTTAAGAAATTAGTTTTAATGGTTCGCCGTCCCCTTAAAACGAAGTGAAAATCTTTTTTTTAAAATCAACGATTGTTATATTTGATATCATTTAAGATATACATGTAATTTTTTATTTCAATTCAAAATGCGAAATAAAACAATTGTCATAAAATATGTTTTTAAAACGTCGTGAGATACGTTGTAATTCTATTAAATTTTCCGTTTAATATGACAAAGATTTGATTTCCTTAAAAAATCTTTATTAATGGTAAATCTAAAGCATCACAAGAACTATTGGTGATATAATTCATAATTGTGAGCCTAGGTCAAGTGATGAGATAATATCTTAGCTGTCCCCCTCTATACATTTCCACACCACACCAACGTGAAGACTTTGAGCCACGACAGACTTAGCATGCATCAGTCCTTCTACATGCCGGACTTTCAATGTCAACAAGACTTTACCTGAGGACTTGCCAGCCCCAAATTAATGACCATAACATTTTTTCGGCTATGGCGTTCACCTAATATGAGAAAGAATTATTCCATATTATTTGTTATAATATCTTAAATATTGACATATTCAAAGAATCTGAACTGATTTTTATATATATTCTGCTACGGTTCAAAGTTATGAGGCATATCTCCAACAACTTTGTGTAACTTCAAAGTGTGACGTTCATTATTTAATCATTCAATCAATTACCCAACTGTCTTTCACATCTCTAGTTCAAAGTGCAGTGGATTTTTAATGAACCTATTTCACTCGCAAAAACTAATATACATAAATAATATATGTTGTATGGGATGTACATATTTAAAATTTCTAAAAAATGTACAAAACCTCGACCACACTCATGTCCAAAATTAAGATCACAATCTACAAAAACTGATCTACCATTTACTTTTGTTGCACAAAAAATTGGCACAGATGTATATTACAATGTGCTTTTGTGCAATTTGTAATCATTGAGCCATTTTTGCTAAGACTGGAAAATATCAAGCCTGCCAACGTCTCAAGGAATCATTTAAATGATTATGAGAAGTCATTCTCATCGCAAATAGTCTAACTTATTTGTTTTAATCAACATTCACGAAACTTCAGGTAAAAATCAAACAGGATCTTATATGCTTGCCTGGTCTCAACTCAGTAATTCTGCAAAAAGGAAATAAACATTTTCGATTTCTAATCCGGAGGTTGATATTGTACGACCCATTTTTCAAAACATACAAAATACAAATTCTATGAGTTTTACAAGAGGCAATTTAGAATTATGTCGAAAAACATGCCTGTGATCTTAATACAATGACATTAGTGTATTGTGGACGTGTTTAAAAAGTAATAAAATTGGTTGGCCTCTAGATTCAAAACTATTTCATGATCTTTTTAAACTATTTAATTTGTTTACTTAATTTTGATATTGCTAGTAACTTTGTCTTTCTTTCGATTATTATAACAATTGAAACGTATTTCATTTCGTTTTCCTTTCCTTTTCTTTTTTTTCTCGCTTTTCCTTTATAATCTTCTGTAGAGCATTCGAAGCAGATTCTATATTAAAAATTATTGTTTGCTTGCAATTTCGCACAGAAATATGAAGAAGTCAATTAAAGTATTAATATTTCTGAAAATCGGAAATATATTTTGAAATAAAACTAGAAATTTTGTTTTGTCACAGCTAATAAAAGCGTTGAATTATTTACTGAAAGAAAAATTTCAAAGACTTCATATAAGATATTAAATTTACAAACCAACCAGAAATAACACAAAAGAAATTTTTATACAATTTTTGGACAGTTTTTTTTATATAATTTTGGAATTTTCGTTTTATTGTACGCAATAAACATAAGCCAAATTCAAGAAAAAATTCTCACTAATAAAAGTAATTAACCTGATACTATACATTCAATTTGCTGTAATGTAATTTATGGCATCAATGTCTTATTTAATACTCACTAAGCTAAACATTGAATATACCTAAATGGGAACCTGGATTATCTATAACTAGAACTTGCTTATTATTTTTAATTTAAAAAGTGTTTTCAGGGTATTATTGCTCACTTATCTAACCTAAAATTCAGTAATTTATTAAAAACATACACATAACATATAGAAAATATGTAGCTCAAATATCGTGAAATGAATCATAATTAACTTTTGTACAGAAAACAGATGTCCAGATATATCGTGTTTAATCCTTGATGACTAAAAAGGAAAGGAAATTGAAGACAATTCAAGTGAAGTTTAATAAACATTTTAAGGAATAGTGCGACTACAGTTTATAAATGTGTTCCATATATTCACAGTAAATGCTCAAAAGATCTATTGCAAACCTAGATACAAGCTTCCTATTGTCAAGGAAGGAATTTCCATACATTTTAAAACATGTGCTTTCATATTCATCATTTGTTTGGTCAGTAATCATTGAATGTACAAGAACCATCATAGAGTACCACAATGGTAGTAATCTTGTAGCAACTAGCCCATTTCCATTCCCTATCTCATACATCAGTTAGGATCCTTTGAATTCAAGCAATTCGTATTCTCTTGAAACACTCAAAGGATTTGATGCACAAGTCGTTTGTGAATGAACTAATCAGTTTCTCTTTCATCAAAGCGTGGTATTATCAGCAACATATTTCGAGTCAAAATAATAAGAATTTAGTCTCGAGTGTTCTTTACTATTTTTCAGGTATTATTCGATATTTACAGATACGGAAAAAAGTTTTCACTTAAAAACGCCGCAATTTATTAAATTGAAATTTAAAGAAATTTAAAGGTTTTCAGTATGGATATTAAAAAATAATAGAATTGCTCTTATAATAATTTAGATTATTCTTTTACCCTGTAACTGTTAAATTTTTTTTATGATTTAGGTATATAAGCTGTCAAACCTTTTATTGCAGAAATCAAATGCTTAGAATAAAATAAAAATATATTCAGCAGTTAAAAATTGATATTTCGAATTACATGTTTAAAATTTTTTAAGGTTTTGTAACAACTGCATATTCACTTGAAGTGGGTGTCCCACAGCGTGACAGTGGTAAAGATCATTTCTAGTAAAGCATTATTTTCTAAAAAATAAAATGAAATGAAATAAAAATGAATACACATATAGTAGACCAAACTTCCTAGACCAAACCCCAACTCCGTAATCATTACACCAGAATCGTGTTTCCTTCCTTATTTTTCTCTCTATTTGCATCCTCTTTAGAACAACAAACTTTGCACTGTCTTCTAAGCTCATGTTTCGCAGGAGTAGGAGCAACATGGGATATAAAATGTTGTTTACTAACACGGGCAGGATTATCTACTCCAGGTGGTCGACCAGGATTCTTTTGTCCAGAAGTTGCATCGCCATATTTATGTAAAAACTCTTATGTAACTTGGATTCGAAATTTTAAAATTTGTCAAATCCTTTTTTCCCAAACCCAGTTTAGATATCAATCCCCATTCCAGTTACGTTACACAATTCATAACACTAAACATACCATAATGGGTCAGATGACCCATTTTGAACTTTTGCATTGAAAATGCACGTATCATCTTATTGCTTTTGCACATTTGACTTCGTGAGTTTTTCTAAGTAATTAATCTACAGTTATTATGAATTTTTTTGTTTTGTTTTGTATTTTTTTAGTAATACTTGTCGAATACCGTTATCTACCACAACAGGTCATTTGACCCGGAGAGCATTTTTTGTTTTATATGCTTATCGAGTCATATTGCGTATCGTATTGTAGTCGATAAATTACACGTTTCTGCAAAGACTGTTGCGTAAAGTAGTTCATTCAAAACAGCTGAGAGTAATTTCAAGAAAAGTCTAAGTTCTAAGTCTTGCAGATGGTCTCTCCAAGTTTTTTTCAATATCCTTGATTTAGCTGGCATAAATGCCTGGATTTTGTACAAACAAACGACAGGAGAAAACATCTCAAGACAAGAATTTTTACTCAAGCTAGCAGTAGAACTTGGCGCCGATTTTCGAGAAGCCCATGAACAACCAAAACAAAGACGTTGCCTAAGTTTACTACAGATGCTTATCAACGTAAGAGATGAAGTAAGAGAGAGTAAGAACGTTAATAAAACCAACAAAATTTGCTCTAAATGTAAAAAATATGTTTGCGGAAAATGTGCAATGGACATACTTATATGTAAAAAATGCAACAATGTATTATGAACAATGTAAATGAACAACGTATTAAAAATTCTATTTTTTTTTTGCTTTTGTAATAGAAATGGTCAACATAAAATCGGATCATTTGACCCGCTATGGTAGAAATAGGCATCTATTAAGTGTTGGTATGATTAGTGTTAACAAACCATGGCCCATTTCTTTCTTATTTGCATCGCTTCAAATTAAAAACTACTCCCAATTGTCTTTGTGGTTCTGTTGGGGACGCTGACCATAATGTGTTCGTATGTCGTCTGACATAGGATTTCCATTTAGTCTCTCCATCTCAAAATGGTAAAAAAAGTTTGGTTCCAATTTATTGTTAGAAATCCTTCCATTCACTCTAAACTAAAATCATGTATTAAAATTGCCTATTAAATCCGGAATCAAATTCCTTAGATAGGAATGGATGTTTTTTTCAATTAAGTCTGGACGTGGGAGTGGTTGTTTCCCGAGGTATCGGTTTGTAGCTCCAAACCCATTTCAGGTGAGCTTGGTTCCTTTGGGCATTCCTCCTTCTCCTCTCCAACGCCTGTGCTTGGCTTCTTGACGCAGAATGGGCAGGCCTCGTCAGCAGCCAGGCCAAGCCAGTGGATGTATACTCCGAAAAAGTCATGCCCAGCGGTTAGGCGAAAGTGGGCAAGAGCCTTGGCTCTCTCCAGGTGCCTCGGTATTTTAAAAATTGTAATGCGTTTTTTAACAACATTTTTACTGTGCTAAAATGAGTTCCAGATTACCTTGTCCAGTATATATATATAAATGTAAAAATAATCTTTTATAATATTTTTTCTGACGTTTTCGGATTGTCGGATGAAAGGATATTTTCTGATTACAGCGATCTACACCACCCATATTTTGGACTGTAGACCAATGATTCTCAACCACGGTGCCGCGGCACTTTTGTGTGCCACCAAATTTTTTAAATATTCTTAATTATTCTCTGATTATAAACATTATTTCCCAAATTTAGGTATAAAAAAATTGATTCGAGTTCGCAGTTCATTTGTGATAAGGGATGCATCTGTACATGAATTAACTTTGAAGGAAGAGGAAAAACTAATTTCTGTAACTCCGTAGTAAAACGAGATTTAATTTCAAATGTTTCGGACGAGTGAACTAATTCGTTTTGGATTAAAATTAGAGGTGATTATATATCTCATAACAGCCAAAAGAAAAAGTTTTAAAAATATCGTTACAATTTTCTACATCTTATTTGTGTGAATTAGGATTTTCAGCCTTAACAAAAAAATATAAAAATATGAAAAAGGTCGAGACTTTCAAATGTAGGTGACGAAATGAGAGTAGCATTATCATTTTTACGACCCAATATAAACGAAATTATCAAAAATCATCAAGCTGGATTTTCTCATTATATGTATCCATATAATTAATTTGTAATTAATTACTCGATAAACATTTTGTTTCTTTTTACGTACATACTATTTTAATTAACATTGAAAAAAATAATCATAAACTATTTTACACAGTGTATTGCGAAAAAGTAAAATTCTTTTTAACTTATTTTATTGTTAGTGTGCCGCCAAATTTTGAAATTTTTAAAAGTGTACCACAACAGAAAAAAAAATTGAGATTCACTGCTGTAGACAAACACAATCCTTGGCTTGAGTATATCTTCATTTTTATTTAAATTTTTGGGGGTGATCATGGAAATATCATAATACTGCTATTATCAAACATCATCTATTGAATTGAGTCCCGGAACTTTTCCCGGAGTAAATTCTGGTAAACTTCTATTAAAGTATAACACATAATAAGATGCACTCAAAAAAAATTATGCCTGCTAATACTCGGGAAAAACATCTTACAGTACAAGTGCTGAGCCCGAGGCAATCTCGGGCATGCCATTTAAAAGGTTAAACTTAATCACTTGCCAGTTTCAGGTCCTTCTATTATTAATGCGGCAATAATTTACTCATTCAGGATTCTAAATTAGTATTTTAGCAATTATAATTGGCTTATAAGTTGCCCAGGGTTGTGCGTTTATATACTTGGCACAGGGCTTTAATTAAGGTCACAGATGAATGTTCTTATCAATCAATTCCCTTTTCAGCATTAATGTTTTCTGGGTTTCAAGAGGAACATTTAAAATAATAGAATTATTTTTCAATAATTTAGAGTTTTCTTTAAGCCTAATTATTTGATATTTTCGGGGTCCTTATACCACTATAAAGTTTGAAATTTGCTTGTTACATGATTCTAAATTATTATTTCAAGAATCATAATTGGTTCATGTGTTGTACAGAATTATACGTTTTGCACACGGTTTTAATTAAAGTTACAGATGAGTGCATTTATCAATCAATTCACATTTCAACACGAATGCTGTCTAGGATGCTATAGGAACATTTAGATTAGCGCATTTACTCTAGAGATATGAGTAGAAGGGCTTAATTGATTTGCTAAAAACTTGCATTTTAGATAACACACACTTACACTACATGCACATTTGAGCAATACATAATGAAAATAATCTCTCTCTCTCTCTCTCTCAATCAGAAAACAAATTACTTGAAAAATAAAATTTATTTTGAAATTACTCTTGTGTACTATTTTAAATTTAAATTATCATAAACTAATTTTATGTGTACCTAGCATTATTATCATTATAACACGCATTGATTTTGCATGGGTAGTTAGCATGTTTATTATTTGTACCCAAATGTTTTAATGTTTCCTTCAAAATAATCAGCTTAGACTTCGTTATAGGTATTTTGATAGAAGTTGAACCTACAGGCTAAAGTTATTTCTTTTTACTATAGAAAGTTTCTGATTATCACATGAAAGTTCTTCAAAGAAGTAAGAAGATATAATACTCATTTAATGTTACGAGTAAATTTAGAACAAAAATTGGTTTTGTTTCGCTTAGAAGCAGGATTAACTTATGGCTACAGACAAGCTGTAGACAACAAGAACAAAACGGATGAAAAAACCTTTCGTCTCAAGAAAGCATCATCCAAATTGGTCCAAAACAGGCATAGCTAGGCAAATGAATTGGACTGCCAAATTGAGTTCTGTTATTTTCACATATGAGAAAAAGTTTAATTTAGATGCTCCTGATGTGGCTATCTCAAGCAATTAGTATAATCTTAAAGATGATGAACAATTTAACCCTATTAGCCAAATGGGAGGAGGAAGTGTGATGGGGGGGGGATAGCCATTGGCTGTGGAAAAAGAACTAATATGGTGACTACCCTTAAATGGTAGGCGGAACCATCAAGAATACATACCAGTGTTGGAATCTGAGTTTCTTCCTTATGTACCACAATTAATAGAGGTAACTGGAAATATCGACAAGACAATGCATAGATTCATACAGCAGATGGTGTGAAAAATGGGTTCTAATCAATAAATACTCGCGGTTTTCTATGGCCAGCCAAAATCCCTGATATAAATCTTGGAGTAAGTCGACAATGCTCTTTTGACGAATATATGATGAAGAAAAACAGGACAAAATCATCGTTAAGCATGGTAATGAACTAAATCACAGTCCTGAGAATTTCAATCAAATTGACATTTAATTGCTGTTTTGTTCTCAAAGAAAATAACAAGAAAAATTTTAACTAAATTATTGTTTTGTCTATACAAAATAGAATGTCTTTTTACAATTTTTGAAAACTGTTCAGTACAAAAAAATAAAAACAACTTTTGTTAAATGCTACAAAAGTTCCCATTTTAATTATTTTACGTTCATTTAAGCAAAGTATTACACTTGTAAAAAAATGATTTGAGTAAGAATAAAAAAACTTTTTATTTTTCTCTTTAAATATTCAATTGTGTTTCTACTTTTTTTACAGAGTGTATAACCATTCATATTTTTTTTGTCATTACTTGTACTTAAACCCAATTTTTATATCCCCTTCAATGTTTTAATTTTCCCCAGTTTACTTGCACTCTCTCTTCAGTGTAGTTCCCAAATATTTAACTAACCCAGTGTTTCTCAAACTTTCAATACTGGCAACCCAATTTTCAATCATAATTTTTGTCGCGCCCCCCCTGTGCAACAATAATGTATTTTCTGCGATAAAAATGCACTGTGAGAGACAGACGCTAAAGTTACAATACGATCTTAATTATAAACCGAACAAATTAATACGATAAGTATATTAAATTTTGTGTATATGTAACTTTTAAGTAATATATATTTTAAGAAAATGGCTTTAAATATATATTAATTTCTTATTATTATGTTATTTTTCTTTCTCTAATTTTTAAATTGGAACAGATTGCAAAATGATATATTTAATTAAAGATTTATTTCCTTCAGCATTCATTTCTCAAAGTACAAATGTCATTAGAAAAATAGTCTAGTCTATGTTACTCTCTATCATATCCATCACATCTGGCATTATAGGGTACGTTTGCGTGAATATAGATCTCAGCTAAATATAGAAAAATAACTCTAAGTGTCAATTTCTGATATTAAACCTTCCTTTGTAAAACTTTCCTCTATAAGACAAGCCCGTGGAAGTCCCTAATAATTATTAAACTTGTTCTTAATTTAGTAATAAGAAATTATTTATAAAAAAAAATACCTTCTTCAGTACTGATACATTAAACGTATACTGGCTGAACCACCGACTCTTCGCACGAGTTCATTTTTTTAAAAAATAAAACATTATTCTTGATATAATAGCTGAACTGTAAAGAGAGTAAAACTGCGTGCACGATATTGTATACAAAAATGTAAAATGATTTTTTTTAGATAAATGCTATAATTGTAAATAACTGTTTAAAAGAACTGTAATTTTAAACCTCACAGAATTAGTATTTAGAATTAATGTTAAATAATGAAAAATAATATGAAATTCCGATGAAGAATAATTGTGTTACTTTTTAACATTTAAAGTGAGAAAACTTCAAAATGTTTTAACCCGGGAGCAGGCGCGTACTCGATAATAACGCTAATGGTAACGCTAATGGGGGAACTCAGTCACCCCACTCATTTGTTTATAATTATTTTTACTGTACACGATACAAATCGGAATTCTAGTGAATATTTTAATTTATAGAAAGTATACTTACCTTCTTTCAAGGACTATTCAATTCTTTGATGATTTGAGAAAAAATCCAATAAAACTGAACTAAAATGATTCAAAAAGACAAGACCATAATAAATGACGCAAATCAGAGACACTTTTCACTAATATTACAGAAATGTTAATTCAATCAATTCTTTTCCAAATATCGTAAAACTCTATTATTTACAATTTCCCTAAGCGAAAAGCAAACGCATAAAAGATGGGACGGAACTAATATTGAATAACCATACCATAAGTTTGAAGGTCAATCAAATGATTAACAAACGTACTATGCAGCCTGGCTGAAAAGTGAATCATGTCTTCCTTTTCTTTTTCTACAACTAATGTACAGTATTTCAATAATAATTACAGTGATTAATTGTTTATCTTCTTAGAATTTTTCTCAGGATCTGGGTTTTGTTTTTTATTTTAACGAGTAATATTTTATGTTAAAACGTAATAAAAAAATCTATCATTGAGGAAATACAGCAAATAAAAAACAAAATGTTTTTTTTTTCTTCTTTAATTTGGTTTTGGGATCAAAGATAGCTATTTGATGACGGAAAAAAGCCAGATAATAAACATAAATTATGTCAGTGGTGTGCGTATTTTTTTATTATGGAAGAAAGTATTTTGTTTTACTTCTCTTTCCAGTTATTTTTTTTAAAAAAAATCTTTAAATTTTCGATATGCTCACGCCCTCCTTGTAGGGTCATCGCGCCCCACACTTTGAGAAACACTGAACTAACCACAACCAACATTTTAAACCAAAGTGATACAGATTCAACAACACACCGCTAAAAAAACCCACAGGAATTTATCCCCTTCTACAACGCAACAAAATTCGCATTAAGTTAATTATATATTATACCTTACTTTCTTTTTATTAAAAAAAGAAGAGAGATGAGAACGAGGCTAAAATCTTAAATACCACAGTCGTCTTCCATCCATCTCCTTAAGTACTGCTGAAGACCCTCATCTCCGTACTAAAGAATAGGAAACCTTAATGCCTGGAGGAACCAGAAAGAAGACAAATGACATTTTAATTACCCCTGCAGACAGACTAATTACTTCATATGATTTAACGAACCTCCTAATCTTAAATATTACCTTAACGAGATTAACGTCCTTAAAACATTACATTCGCAGGATCATCGGGTTATCGCATTTCGTAACCTTGCCAAATTAGCCTTATGTATTGGGTGCATTGCAGTCCCAGAGAGATGAACATTTGCGTTCTTTATTCTCTGGCTTCTAAATTGTTCTGTTGACGTGGAGGCCGTCCATTTATGGAACTGGTATCAGTGTTTAATTGGCTTAAATTTAAAAACTATATTATATTTGATTGTAAGTAACCAAATTGGTTTGAATGAGTTATATATATATATATATATATAATGTTTCGAGAATCATTAAATCGATAAATAATACAAAGAAGCAATTGATACAATTGTTCTGTATTGTTAACATATAGGGCGAAGGTTGGCTGGCTACAAAATATCTTCAATCCCCCTTTTATATGAATTATTTTATTTATAAGCTTTCCTAAGTCAGCAATGTTTATAATACTGCAGCATCCATTTGTTACATTTTAAACTCCATTATAATTTTAATTTCTCATAAATCTTTCAATGTTTGGTTATCTTACAATCTCACTTTTTTCGGTTTTGCTTGATTAATATTCATCTCTCATTAGTAGAGAATTTGGACTATATATATGTATATATATATATATATATATATATATATATATATATATATATATATATATATATATATATATATATATATATATATATATATATGCAGGTAGACGTAATGGGGGAGTGTCTGAGTAGTATAAAGCATGTTGTCGGTGTAAGATCAGTATTTCTGGCAAAGAGATTGCACGCCGTATAGCAGTTAAAATCACACCGAGTTGCTGCCTCAGCGAGAAATGGCGAATAATCCATCTGTTAGACGACATCTTGATGCTTTTACCCGAGGTCGAATCATTGGGAAGTTGGAGGAAGACCGCAGTGTGACAAGTGTGGCTGCAGAGCTCGGAATTGCTCACAGCATCGTTTCACGACTTTGGAGACAATTTCAAACTACAGGAACAGCAATCCGGGGGTTCAGTAGTGGTCGTCCACGAGGAACCACACCCGCAGATAACCGGTACATTGTCTTACAGGCCAGAAGAAACAGGCGGCAGACAGCGGGAGAAATCGCTAGACACACGACACAGGCGACTGGACGACCGATATCGCGTTTTACCGTGGCTAGAAGACTGCACGGTGGTGGTCTGTTTGCACGACGCCCTGTACGGTGTGTACCTTTAACGCCTGCCCATCGGAGAATGCGTTCTCTGTGGTGCCGGGAACACCGGAATTGGAGAGACAATAAATGGGGACGAGTACTCTTTACAGATGAGAGCAGATTCAGTTTGAGTAGCGATTCTCATCGCATACTCATCTGAGAGAGCGGGGAAGCCACAATCATCCCTCGAACATCATTGAAAGGGACAGGTATGGAGGTCGCGGTGTTCTCGTTTGGGGAGGCATCATGCTTGGTAGTCGTACAGACCTTCACATCTTCGACGCAGGTTCAGTCAACGGGACCCATTATTGTAACGAGATTCTTCTTCCATATGTGCGTCTTTTTAGAGGCGCTATGGGTCTGCAGTTCCTTTTCATGGACGACAATGCACCATGTCATCGCACAGTAGCTGCCGAACAGCTCTTAGAGAGTGATGATATTGAACGTATGGATTGGCCGGCACGATCTCCGGATCTCAATCCCATCGAGCATGTATGGGATTTTCTAGGCAGACGCTTGGCAGCTCGTACCTTACCACCAGTAACGATTCGGGAGCTTCGATTGATGCATGAAGACGAATGGGCAGCAATGCCTCAACAACTCAATGACACCCTCATTCTCAGCATGGGCAGACGCTGTGAAACCTGCCTAGCAGTCTCAGGGGAGATCATATCACCTACTAAAGACCGGATGTTTCTTGCTGGACACCCATCACAGGGTTGTTTCGGCCTTCAGTCGCATTGCCCTCCATGCTACTTTTTCAATCAGCTTCTTTTTTATCCTTCTGATTTCTCTTTTAATAAGTGTTGCTTACATTACACATGTCCTTACATATTGGGGATCTTACGGTATTAAATGTGTTGATTTGGAAAGCTTTTTGTACAAAAAGTTACATTGAAAAAACCGTCTCGTCCTTTATTTTTGCACACCAGTGTATATATATATATATATATATATATATATATGAAGTGTTCAAATGAAAGAGATTCAAAGCTTCGCATGTGAACAATTTTCAATGTATATTCATGAAACAAATGCGAAAGTTAAGGTGTATGTACCACACACACGCGTTTGCAAACAGACTTGTGATAACTGCGTTCGTAAGGACGTGGCATTCATTTAAAAATGGCTGTTGTGGATATAACTGCATCCAAAACGGACCAGAAAGCTGTAATAAAGTTTTTTACGCTAGAAAGGTGTAAGCCGGAATCGGCTTGAGCTTACAACATTTTTTACGCTACAGGGATGACGGTGACGACATTGTGCAGCACATAGGGGCAAGGTATGAAACCTGGTGTCACCACTTCCAACTGGAAGTTGGTCAGCATGCGATGGAAAAATCCCGACTCACAAAGGCCCTAAGAATTTTAAGCTCAAGCAGTTAGCCAAAAGATGATGTTGATGGCATTTTCAACATACAAAGACCCCTATTACTAATGTTTAAGGAGCCGGACGCTGCCGTCAATGCTCAACAGTACAACCAAACACATGATACAGTGCAGACAGAAACAAGCATCCAGGTATGTTGTCGTCGGAAGTAATAATTCTGCACTACAATACAGAGCCACACGTCGCCAAGTTGTGTGTCGAGTCACTGATCCGTAAGAAGTGGGAAGCTCTGGAGCATCCAGCTTACAATCCAGATCTGTCACCTTGCGTCTATCACATCTTTGGACCGCAGTAGAAAAGCCTAAGGAGTCAATGATTTCACTCCGACGATGTCTTAAATGCAGTAATTCTGAACCGGTTCCATGATCAACCAACACCGTTCTTAGAGGACAGAGAGAGAGAGAGAGAGAGAATTCGTAACCTTCCTAAGCAATCGGATGCCTGGCTAAACACCATGGGGGAATTTCTTTTAAGAATATTTGCATGCATTTCACTCATCAAATTTTATTGTTTCAGGTTATATATTGGTTCCTTTTCTGATCCTACGCATCTCATAGATACTCACCTCGAATCACTTTCATTTGAACATCCTTTATATATATATATATATATATATATATATATATGTGTGTGTGTGTGTGTGTGTGTGTGTGGAACGGTGTCTAGGGGTAATGATGAAATTTTGGACGAAGGAAGGTATAAGCCCCGTTTAAAGAACAATTAATTTATTAAGATAAGGAACAGGCTATATACACTCTGTCGCAAAAAAATATATGCACCAGAAGAAATTGAGCTACATTCACGAAATTTGGTATGCATGTAGTGTATATGAAAATAAACAAATGATTAAAAATTCTGAACAAAATATCATTTTATTAAGCGGTTACAGCTTGCAAAAGGTTAAAAATCAGTAGTAGTAAAGCCACCTCTGGCAGCTATACGAGCCGAAATTCGGCGTGGCATCGATTCAATTAGATCACTTATGACCCCTGTGGAAGATCCTGCCATAGTCTTTGCATCTGCGCAGTTAATTCTCCTGTATCTCGGGACGGCTGCAGTTGCCTTCCCAGCGTCCCAGACATCCTCTATTGGCGAAAGATCTGGTGACCTGGCAGGCCATGGTAGGACGCCATATCCTTTGAAGACATTGTTGGGAGAGTCGCGCAGTATGTGGACGAGCATTATCGTGTTGATAAATGGCACCTGGGCGACTTGATAGCATGGGTAGCACAATCGGCGTTAAAATATCGTCCACGCATCTGAGAGCTGTCAAAGTGCCTTGAAGGACCACTAAAGATGATCGTGTGTCCCAAGAAATTGCTCCCCACACTGTTACACCTTGTGAAATTGCTGTATGCCGCTCGACAATAAATGCCGGATCGGACCGCTGGCCGGTGCGCCTCCAGACACGTGTGCGGTGGTCATCAGCACTGAGACTGAATCGGGATTCATCACTGAAGATGACACACGTCTCCAGTCTGTCACACTCCAAGTTGCCCGAGGTCGGCAAAAATCCAGTCGACACTGCCTATGATGTGGGGTCAGTGGTAAGAGTCTTAGCGGACGTCGGCTCCTCAAGCCAACTTCGGTCAGTCGTCTCCTTATGGTTTCTCTTGATGACACTGGATGTCTGGAAGGAGGTAAGTGGCGTTGAATCGATGCTGGGCGACGTTGTTGGTGCCGAAGTGGCCACTCTTCTGATTGCACGATCCTCGCGATCATTTGTGTTCCTGGGGACGTCCTGACCCCTCCGCGATGGTACACTCTACCTTCTGTGATCCACTGTTGCCAACACCGAGCAACTACCATATCGCTCCGACCGAGGTGGCGGCCGATACGTCTATTCGACCAACCTGCTTCCTCACGAGGCCTATTATACGGCCCCTATCAAAGTCCGTCAGGGCTGCTCGTACTGCCGCCGGTTACGTCTTAGAGGCATCCTAAGTCTCAATATCGTCTATCAAAGTCATCAGATCTGTTTGGATAGCCGTACGGCGTTCGTACTCATGCTTTTAAACTCTCCCAGTTGCGCAACTAATATGCGCATAGCACACTTAGCCTTGTCTCATTGGCTTCGAAATTTTAATCATTTGCATATCTCTTACCAGACTACATTGTTGCCGAGTTTCGTGATTGTAGCTTGATTTCTTCTGGGTGCATATATTTTTTTGCGACAGAGTGTATTTACAGTTTTGAATTATTTACAAGAAAATAAATGAAAGATAGTTCGAAAAGAGAGCAGGATTTCACCTGTGAGAGGGGGGCGTCGAACATCGCTAGGTCTAAAGAAGCGTTGTTTACGAAGGCAAAGTTGCTAAGAGGGCGTCGACCTTACTTCGTTCGTGTCCGGTGTGCCAGTCCCAAAAAATGATCTCGCGCTCAGGGACTATATGCGTCTGACGTCATCGCTCCGAATTCTTTCATTGGGCACTGAAATGCCTCGATTCAATTTGGTTTGTTTGGGGCCGCCATCTTACATCTCTCTCACGCGAAGTATATTGAAAATTTAAAACATTCTAATTATTCGAAATTAATTAAATACTATTTCCTACAAGTTCGGCCATCCTGGAATCAGTGATTTGACATGACATAGAATAATTTGGCCTATAACATCACTAGATAAATGAACATTGAAAATTTAAAAAACATAAGAAAATACAATACAATTCACGCAAACGAAAAATAACAGTGACAATAGATAAAAATAAAAGAGAAACACAGTACACAATAATGAATTAAAAAACGCTCCATCTCTCATCCTGGTGAGTAAAATTTCATTAAATCGGCGGAAGAAGAGGTTAATTTAGGACCTTCATGGTTACCTACTCTTTCTAAATTATACCTATCTCTAGGTTTAACTTCGATTATTTTATATGGTCCTAAAAATTTAGGCCTTAATTTTAAACCTGATCCGAATTGTGTTCTCTGAATATGGCCACTAAGTCTCCCTTCTGATACCTAGGTGCCTTCTTGCGTTTCCTATCGTAGGTTCTTTTATTTTCTGCTTGAATCTTCTGAATATTTCTTTTCGCATCTTGTCGTAGTTGGTTCCTCTGTTCCTGCAATTCTTCTACCATCTCTTCCATTAATAGGTTTTCTCAGGTAAAGGTCTTCCTTATTTCTCATGGTAACGCCAGTCAATAGTTCAAATGGAGACCACTTGGTACTTCGGTTGGAGGTGCTGTTTAGAATTCTTTAAAGTCGGTCTACGAATTTGTACCATTTTGTAGGATCGTCGATTGACAACTTGGTCAAAACAGGGATTAGAGTTCGGTGGATTCTCTCCACTTGACCGTTCCCTCGGGGTACGCCGGTGGTGATCTGCAGATTTTGGATGTTCTCTTCGGTACAATAGTCCTCAAATCCCTTTGGAGTTAAAAGAGAGCCCTTGTCTGTTATCATTCTTTTTGGGATTGCCGAAAGTCTTTTGTTGTAACTTTAATTTGTCTAGGTATCTCTAGGGTGGTGGATTTTACGGGATACAGCCAAGTAAAGTTTAGTAAAGGCATCAATTATTGTGAGGATATATTAATATCTTTTGTTGGTAGACGGCAAAGGTCCAATGAAATCTACATGATAAGTGTTAAATGGCACGTCCTTTTTTTGAATAGGATTTAGAAATCCTTCTTTTTTCCCACACTTTTTGTTGGCTAGAATACAAGGTACACAGTTAATGATCACGTTTTGTACTGGTTTGCTTAAATTAGGTATAAAAATTCTCGTTTTACAATTTCTTCTGTTTTAGCGGATGAGAAGTGCCTTTCTCATGAGCTAACTTGATTAGCTTGGTTTGTATATCCCTTGGTGCAGCTATTAATTCGCGGCCATCTACGTATTTGTATAATATTTCACATTTTTAGTAAAAAGTCCGTAGCATTATTTGTTCCTATTAGTGACTTTAAATTTTGAATATTTTCGTCTTCTTGTTGGGCTCTTTGTAGTCTTGCGGTGAGAGTATCGCTTGTAATTATGGTGACTGGGTACCTGCTCAGAGCGTCTACATGTTGCATTCTCTGGCCGGAACGATGTACAATCTCGTAGTCGTACTCTTCTAACAGTAATGCCCATCTTGCTATACGAGTAACTAAATCTTTTTTGTCCATAGTCTTTTGAAAAAGCTGAACAATCCGTTATGATTTTAAAAGGATTTCCCCAGAAGGTAGGTGCGAAATTTCTTTTTAATGTTGACAACAGCGAGAACTTCCAGTTCATAGCTACTATATTTTTCTTCTGCTTGAGTCGTTTTTTGCGACATATATTGACAGGATGTAGTTTTCCGTCTTCTGCTTTTGGAGTAAAAACGGCGCCATATCCTTGTTGACTCGCATTGGTGTGTATTTCGGTAGTTTTTTCTTGCTGAAAGATGCTTAATACTGACTTTCAGTCAACTATTTCTAAGCTTTTCGAATGCTTCCATTTGGGGTTGCTCGAAGATAAATGGATTGTCTTTCCTTGTTAGGTCACTCAATGGTTTCGCTATTTGAGAGTACGCTGGAATTAATTTTCGAAAATAGCCGGTGAGTCCTAAAAAAGCTCTGGACTTGTTTGACTGTCGTTGGTACCGGAAACTTCTTGACGGCTATTGTTTTTGCAATTGAAGGACGTATTGTCCCATTTTCGACGACGTGGCCCAAAAAATTCCACTTTTCTTCTTAGAATTGACATTTTAAACTTCCTTTCTAAGCCATACTTCGAGGCGACCTCTAATACTTCCTTTAGTTTTTCTAAACCTTCTTTCTCATCTTTAGCAGGAATTATCAAATCATCCATGTAAATTATTACAACGCCTTTCCGCATGAGCTCTCTGAAGATACTATACACATATCTTTGAAATACGCTGGGGCTGGTGCTTGTGGACCGAAAGGTACTTTATTAAATTCGGATTGTCCGTCTGAACAACGAAGGAAGTGAGGTGCTTGCAATCTTCATTAACGTCAACATGGAAAAATCCATTTTTTAAATCTAACGTTGTGTACACTTTGGCACCCTGTAGTCTATCTAATACATCCTCTATCAACGGCAATAGAAAGCGATCCTTGACTAATTTCCGGTTCAGTTTTCTGTAATCCACACACAACCGGATGGTACCATCTTTCTTCTTAACTAATGCAATTGGACTCGCATATTCGGATGAGCTTGGTCTTACAATCCCTTGTTCTAACCATTCGTCGATTTGCTTGTTGACATCTTGATTCTCAGAAAATGATAAGTGGCGTGCAGGTTGGTAAACCGGTATGTCATCTTTCAGGATAATTCATGGACACATTTGTCATTTCGGTCTTCTTTGGCTCATAGTTGGAGATTAATTCAAGCAGTTGTCTTTGTATTCGTGGATTGGTAACATGTTGAACTACAATTTAGTCTTCCACTTCTGCTTCGTAAACTTGCATTTGCAGGAAACAATTTTTATCCTCATGTTTTCGGAACTGAACACTTTCTTTATAGAAGCAGACAGAGGCTTGCTCCAGTATATCTGAACCTATTACTGCTTGAAATTCCAAACTCGGCGTAGGTACGACATGCCACGTCAGAGAATATTCTTCTCCATCTAGTTCAATCTTTCTCTGAACGACCCTTTCGTTTTGACTTCGTACTTCCCCAGTCCGATCAATACTGCAATGTCTTTCGAGAGTTTCGACGGTTCGATGATTCCTTTGCTTACATCTTCTAATGAGCGAAACTGAACTGCTGCTGTCAATGAGAGCTTCAATAATCTTGTTCCCCATGGATATTTTTCTGGTCTTAATTCTTTCTCGAGAGTTTCGTGAGCAGATTTGGATTGAGGAGTCTGTAGAGTTATTAATTTTCGAACATTTGGGGTGCTTCGTACAATCCACGGCATAATGACCTGGTCCTTTACAGTAGCTACAAGTTAGTTGTTTACTTTTCCCGGAGTAGGAGGTACCGTTCAATTGAAAATGTTTTTTCTCACGCCTATTACTTCCACCTTGCAGATATTCAGTTCTTTTCGAAAGTAAGTATCGCTTGATCCGTTGGCTTCGTATCTTCCTTTGGCAAATGAGTTGTAAAATTTCGGTCTTAATGTTCTTCGGACACTTTCATACTCTTCAAATTTTTCCGCTATCTCGACAGGTGAACTAATAGTAGACCATTCATCTAAAAAGTGTTCCTGAAACTCGTACGGTGCATTCTTTCTTTATTTGGTCGGCTATAATTAATTCTCGCAGCTGGTCGAAAGTTTCTACATTTAAACCGGAAATCCATCCATCGAAGTACGTTTGTATTTCGTAGAAAAAATCTTGCCAAGCTCGTTCATTAGATTTTCGGTGAGAAATAAAGAGTTGACGAAGTTTCTCCGGGGATAACATGAACTTTTTAGCAGTAAACTCTTAACGTGGTTGTAATCGTTGCATTTATCCGCTGGATCTCTGGCAATCAAATGAGCAATGTCGATAGGAATCAGTCCTATGCTTTTGTACCCAGTCCTTCTTCGGCAAGAATGTTAGTTCCGCATGTCGTTCAAATAAAGTCTGGTTCAAGCTAATATCGTCCTTCATATTAAACTTATGAAAAGTTTCGTGAATCAGTTTCGGTGCTTGCGCGTTTTCGGAGTTATTCATAGTATTGACATTCTTTTCAGCCTGTATTCGCAATTTCTCTAGTTCATATTCTCGCTCTTCTCGTCGCAGTTTCTCCCTTTTTCTTCTGTACGTATGCGATCCTTCACGATGCTATCGAACATTACTTTAACATCCTCTTCGACGTAATCTGGGCTTTTCACGATGAGATCCTTTAGTTTGGGTTTAGTTAAGCCTGCTTCGACGATCAACCCTAACTCTTCGGCGAGTTCTATTAGATCCTCTTTTTTCTTCGAGAGAAGAAATGCCATTTTTTGCAACAAAAGATCAAGAGTGGTGGTTCAGAGAACAAATTTAAAATTTTAAACTAAGTTTAATTTTTTTAAAATACTTAATCCGGATGTGAAAAATTTATCCAATAACGCAGAAAAAGCTCCCTTACTCAAACAAGAGGAAAGATAAAACGTAAATAAAGTACAATTATAACAGATATATGAATAAAATGAACAGATACTGAAAAACTCTGAAATCGACGCTAAAAATATTCATACAACGAAATTGAAAAATTATGACAGAGTAATATCTTAATTTCTTGAAATATAATCAATAAAAATATATTGAAGAATTTATAGCAGAGCAGTATTTTTTTTAAAACTAATAATAATATATCACAAACTAAAAGAAAACCACAAAATATTCGTAAAAAAAGAAGTATTCAAAAAATTAAACAAAATATCTATTTCCTTAATTGCTAGAAATATTATTTAAAACAATGTTTGTACACAAGAGATAAAGATATTTTACCAATGTTTAAATCTTATTTTCGAGGAATCGAAAAGAATAAAAGACAATTTTCTATTATTGAAAAAATCAAATAAAAGAAATCATTATTTTTACAAATCATCCTTATTCATAACTAAATCATTCACTTAGTCGCAATTACCGGTAATTAAATATAATACTCTTATTGTAAAATACTTCTATGAGACGAATTGATACGAGAAGGAAATAAAATATTTATTATTCTTAGTTATTAATCACATGAAAACAAATTTTAAAATAACATGGACAGATGATCATTTCGTACATTATTTCTGCAATCGTTATTTGATAGGAAAGTACGGAACTGACCTGGCGATTCGCTGATTTTCGATGATGACGGGAATGGATCACGACGAAATTCTTGAACGCTGCAAGCTGATTTTCACTGGAATGGATGACGACGTCCTTGGGATCGCTGGCGGCTTTTTCTAAAATGAACTAAAAATACATTAGAAAGGGAGTTGAAATCGACACCGACGAACGGGTAAGGTCTCGACGTTTTGAAAAAAAAAGTCGTTGAAAGGTGAACACGAAGAAAATAATGAATAAGGCATTTGCTATATATAGGCAAATGCTTAATACGAAGAAACGAGTTTAAATCTCGGCCGAAGTCCCCAATTTGTGGGATGGTGTCTAGGGTAATGATGAAATTTTGGACGAAGGAGCATAGCGCGCGCGGCGTTTAAAGAACAATTAATTTATTAAGATAAGGAACAGGCTATATATTTACAGTTTTGAATTATTTACAAGAAAATAAATGAAAGATAGTTCGAAAAGAGAGCAGGATTTCACCTGTGAGAGGGGGCGTCAAACATCGCTAGGTCTAAAGAAGCGTTGTTTACGAAGGCAAAGTTGCTAAGAGGGCGTCGACCTTACTTCGTTCGTGTCCGGTGTGCCAGTCCCAAAAATGATCTCGCGCTCAGGGACTATATGCGTCTGACGTCATCGCTCCGAATTCTTCCATTGGGCACCGAAATGCCTCGATTCAATTTGGTTTGTTTGGGGCCGCCATCTCACATCTCTCACTGAAGTATATTGAAAATTTAAAACATTCTAATTATTCGAAATTAATTAAATACTATTTCCTATATATATATATATATATATATATATATATATATATATATATATATATATATATATATAGGAGTAAATGAATTAAAAAGAAGACTAATTAATCCTAAAACATCTTCAGACCAAAACCGAAAGAACCAAGAACATGGAACCATTACAAACCAAAAAAGAGAAATTTAGTTAGAGTGGAAAAACTTTTTTACGATTTCCCGAGCTGTCACTGGCTTAGGATAGTGAAACAGGCTTACACAGTGTTTTGTGAGATCTCAACCTTCTCCTACAGCGGAAATTTTCGACATAATAGCATAGTAGATAAACCAAGGCAAAGGCCCAAAACCCACGTGGTTGATTATAACATCAATAGAATAGAATTGGAATATTAATTACTATAGGAATTCGTGAGAAATAGACAAATATAAATATGTATAAACAAAAATAATTGCAAAAGAGGTTAAAAATGATTATGATCATTATTAATAACAATGTAAATGATGGAAGAAACTAGAATCTTACCCGATAAACAGATTCCATGAGTATACTCACTCAATGCGCAAATAAAAGCAAAACTAAGAATAATGGTGCCATCTATATTTATTTTTAGTAACTAAACCTATTATAAGTATATTAAGAAAATCATACACTATAAACTAAATAGAAATGAATGTATTAAATAATAATAAGTAATTAGCTATAATTTTGAAGGCATATAGTTATATGTAAAATTAGTAGGATAGTTATAATCTAGGCAACTTTGAAAGAATTTTTATATTAATTTTTAAAACTTCTTCAGATACTAACTAAATCATTATTTTTTTTATATAATTTAAAATAATATTTCTAAAAATTGAAATATGAAGGGAACTATTCCAATATGGCATTTTTATAACATTAGAATCAAAAGAGTATCTTTTATCAAAAATATCACTTTTTAGCATATTATTTTCAACTTTTAATTGGAGATCTAGGAAGTTTGCTGACTCTACTCTGCAATTGGTTTTTATTAATTCCAAGTAGTGCGGATAGTACTTTTTAAAATAGAGTAAAAATCAACTTTATTACTATTAATAATTATTTCATCGATGTATCTAAAAAAGTAACTAGTCTGTATCAATTTTTTCATTCTCGTAATAGTGTAAATATATAAATTTATGTTACTTATATTTTTACTTAAATTCTACATTATGAAATGATGTTATGGAAACTCCTTTGTTTTGATTACTAGACGCATTTTGGTAAATTGTTGCGGAGAAAGCAACAGTATAAAAATGTTAGGTAATCATGTTAGACTGCTGAATATTAATATTGGGTGATTTGTAATGCCAATGGTATTTTAAGCATTTCCCAGCCTTTCCTTAGATATTCACTAGGTATGTAAAAAGCCCTGTTTCCAATCCACAGCACTTTCATAAGAAATGAAATAGAGTAATTGGTAGGATAAAACGTAGTCTTACTCACACTATCTGCTTCCTGACATCTCATATTTTAATCCTGACCACTTTATATATCCACTTCAGATGATTATTATCTCATTCCTAGTTATATGCTCTACCAAAAACCCCAGTTAACAGAACATCCCAAAGCATAATTGCTTAGACGTCATTACTCGGCACATTTTTTCGGCTAAATATTAATTAACTTGTTGTCTCCGAGTGCATCGTAATTTTCGAAACGCTAATTATTTTTATACCCTCTACCCCTTTTTACGTAATTTTTGCACTCTCAAAAATCTTAATAGTTCCTGTCATGTCCACTGATAAATCCTTCTGTTCAGCAAGGCGTCTCTTTTCAACATTTTTCTCCGGGTTTTGTGACACTCAGAAGAGGACTATGCTTGGAAAAGAATATACTATCACGGGGGAATGGGAGTTATTTTTATTCAATCTGGGCTTTTCTTTTGAAAAGCAAATCCAGGCGATTTTTCATTTTAGGGAAGCGACGGGAGGATTGAGAGAAGGCGGAGATAATAGCGAAAAAGGGTTGATTCCGCTTCTTGCCATTTTGACATTCGTCTTATGGCTCTGTCGAACCGTGGATGAGGAGGAGTAAGACGGGGTTTTACATGCTCCATGTTTGGCCACGCGCAGAAAAAAAAATAAGAGAGGTGCTTTATTGAGGCATTGTTTATCATTTGATTAAAAATCTCAAGTTAAAGTTATTCTGTTGTTTTTTTTAAAAAAACAATATATTAAAATGTTTTTCAGTTTCCATTTTCAATTTCATTTGTATATTCCAGGTATTACGCGTCCCTATATTTTCGAACTGTAACTTCTAATTTTAGGTATAAGCGCCTTATAACACAAGTTATTTTTTTACGAAGAAATCTGAAATGTACATTTGCAGTGCTCTTATCTTTTGAAGTCATTTATTCGGGATTATAACAGGATTTTTGTGTGTGTGTGGAATAACGGTCTACTTCTTTTACAACTAAAACCATAGAGCGCAAGAAAAGGTAAAAAGAACTACAAAAAAGGAAGGTAAATGCGTCATGCTAGTTAGTCTAGATATAGTGTGTGAGTGAACAATAAAAGCTTGGGATGAAGTTAACTCCGTAAGTGATCAAATTTTGTGCAAAATGTTAAAAAGGCACGTTTCTTATTGCATATAATAAGAATAATATTTAACAGAATGAGAAAATAGAAAAATTTTATTTTAATGTTCAGTTTTAAAGTTTTCACACTATTTTTCATTTTATAATTGTGGAACACGATAATGTTGCCCTAAATGTTTGCTTTTTACAAGTAGACTCCGCGCATGCAATGAAGAATGTTTCATCTTAAAAGAATTTCTCTCATTCTTATAAAAATATCATGTTCGTACTTTTTTTCTATTGGTTGAGGGTTTTGCGTTCGTGTCCTTAGATATATGCGCGTACATTTCGAAGTATGTGGTGTACATACTATTAAGTTTTATATTGCAATGGAGCAGATGTAACATCGGCTCTTTTGGTTTATTTTTTCATTTTCATTTCTTCTCAAGCAACACATTGCACATTGTCTTTGCCAGTCTCTGTTCTGTATTGAATATTTTCAAGAATTTTAAATTCTCTCTGGTCTCAATGAAAAATTCCCACCTTCACTCATAAGAAAAATCACGGTTGAGAAATATTTCAGTACCATGGACAAACGGCATTTCTTAAAAACACTGGAACTGACATTATGATTATAAGAAACAAAAATATAAGCAAATTAAAGATAACAAGAAGAAAATATCAGTACCCGTACAGCGTACGGGCAAACCAGTTGTGGTGAGTTTTCGGTAGCCCGTACGAGGTACGGGCAAAACAGTTAAGGGATTAAACCTGACATAATTCAAAAATTCATTTGAAAATGTAGCATAACTACCCAGATGGAACGGAAGAAGTTAACTTATTTATGGATAAGAGAAACGGTTATGGTGATGATGAAACAGAATTCGATGATGTGCCTGAAGATATAACGGAAGATGAATACGTTGAACACTTTTCGTACGATCTCTAATAATGAAAGTTGATAAGATATGTCATTTCCTTTATATAAACAGTATTTGCATATATATAGAACTTTTTTAATTTGTATCATCTAATTTGCAAAACTATCGTTTTTACATCCGGCATATAACGCACTCCTGTAAATTTCGGTCTTAATTTTCGTGTAAAAAGCGGGTCATTGCGGGCCGGAATATGTACTATATAGGTAATATTTTCACAACTTTCGTTCGCAATTATTTATAAATTTAAATGGTAAAGTGGAAAGGGTAACAGAAAGGACAAAAGCGAAATTGAGAATGAAACTGTAAAATAAGAGTAAAAAATTGCAGTCTTTTATATCACAGAAATTTTTAGTATGTCTTACAATTATGATTAATGTGTTGTTGTCATTTTTAAAAATATGTGATATTTTTATAAAGTATGATATAAATACTTTTTTTTTTTTTTTTAGATGCATTTTCATTCCGATTTATGAATGATAGTTGTTCAGAAAATATATTATATTCTGGACACTGATCACATGCTAATTAGAAAAACACTCGTTTTTATTTCAATATTATTTCATTGCTATTTATTTTCCATTTATTTTCTACAATTGAGACTACTGACAATGAACATTTATGCTTATCTGAACTGCAATTCAATTTTTAGGACCGGAGTTGATATCGTACCTCCAAACTTACATACACGATAGTATTTGAGAAATTGCAGTCTAGGTACATTATTAAAATAGTAGGAATTGAAATAGAAATTAAAATTGATAACCGAAAAGGAAGAATGTATCCTTAGTTTTTTTCAAAGTGGTTTTTGAAATAGTTTCATCAGCACAAAAATAAAAATGAAGCACCTGAAAAATTCACATTTAAAAATGAAGTAGATACTACGTGTTTGTAAGAAACCATCAGATAAATATTTTTTTGAAGTTATAATGAGAAATATCGAGCTTTTGATATTTTCCCTTTGACTGACAGCTAATTCCAAACAAAATATATACTGGCTCTAATGATACAAACATAGAAATAATTAACTCAATCATATAACAACTGATCCCACACACACACACAGTTTTAATATTTTTGAATAAATGTATCGATATTTAAAAAGGTTTAGATTGTATAGAAGAAATAAATTTTAGGAAAAAAATTAAGAATTTGTGACAAGTATTATATTTAATAGTATAAGTTCAAGTTTATGAAAAGTAAAGGAATCATTTTCTCTGAAAAATGTTATTAATATTTAATTTTCAAAAGTTCAGAATAAATAAAGTAAATAATTCGGAATGTCAAGAAGATGGTTCTTGTATTTATTTTCATATAGCTCAATTATCTAATACGAAATGTAATGAATACTTCGAATTAATTTGTATCTTTTTTACAATTACAAAACGAAGCAAATATTGGAACATTTTTTAAAAAAAAAAAAATAGTACCGAAAGACTTCGAAAATGCGGAGCTTCTTGGAACTTTTTCAAATTCCGGAGGGGTATTACTAAGATGAAAATACAAACTTGTTCTTGTTAACTGTTACTGTAAATCACGTTTCTTTCGGTGGCTAAAAAAATTTAAATTAAGAAAGGTACAAATTTACACTCTATGTAATAAATTTTCATTTTCATTACAGTGTTAAAATAATTGGAAGAAAAAGTGGTTTCATTGGAATTATAACGAAATTTTTAAAAAGAGCATGAAGACATAAGAAAGCTTAGCTATTAAATTGGAGTGCATTGTTAGAGTTTTAGAATTATTAAAATTACTATTTAATGTTAGAAAAGATTCGCTACATTATATCATTGTTCAGAGTTTCTAAGAAGGCGCAATTGCAAGCAATATAATAATTTCAAAATTTTGAATTTACAATATTCTATTATGTTTTATTTTCATTTTTCTACACTCTGTGGTATTGTAGCAAAAATAATAAAATTAGGATATTTATCTTAAGGCAAATATGCCTATGCATGCAATTTTGTTTTTGCTATATAAGAAATGTTTTAGCTTGAATTAGAATCTAATACAGCTAGAGAAATGAATATAAAATGTTTGGATATATATAAATATAATATGATATTAGCTATAAATATAAAGAATAAATCATTCCTTTAATTATCATGCCCCCGAAGTTAATAATGTTATTACAATGAAAAATATAAAAACATATTATCGTAAATCTAAATTTAATTTTAGGTAAATCAAATTAGACTAAGAAATTAGAGAAGCATTCCTCAAACTTTGGAACGAGTCCCGCCTAGAGGGCATGATATCCCCAAGTGGAAAAAAAAAATAAAATGTTTAAAATAATTATCAATTTACAGAAAGGAAGCAAAACAACATACATTCTGGCATAATAAATAAAAGACACATTAACGCTGATATAAAAATACCTTTAAATGTGTCAGTTCCAGTTAAATTTGTGTCTGTTATTTATAAATACTAAATTAAAAACAAGTTTAGAAATTACTAGCAATCTCTATACGCTTGTCATATACAAAATTTAATGCTTACCCTGATAACTTGTATGGTTTACAATTAAAATTATATTGTAGCTTTATCTTCAAAGTGTATTATTGCATTCAATACATTGTTATTCTAAGAAGGGGAGGGTGGAGGAGGGAAGCGATGAAAATTACAATTGAAAACTGGGTCGCAAATTTTGAGAGTTTGAAAAGCACTGAATTAGAGTAACTAAGAATCTTTATAACTTTGTATAATTAGGAATTTTAACATAGGAAAATAATTCAACCGAAAAAGCCACATGCAAAATTCATTAATCTGCTAAAAGTGGTTAGCATTTTTTTAATGGACATGTTCAAATTTGCAACCATATTTTTATTGTTTTAAATGTTATTGTGTGAAACAAATGTCATAATTCAATATTCACGCAAATCTTAACGGAAACAGCTGCAAAATTTATCAAATGGGACATTTCGTTCTGAATTATATATATATATATATATATATATATATATATATATATATATATATATATATATATATATATATATATATATATATGATTAATTTTGTTTTTACCATCCATTGATTAGGTAAAATATGACTGATTTCCAACTAACGGATTTTGATAATATGATCAATTGCATAATACTGTATTCAAAAATATTTTTCCTGATCCATAATAAGATTGGCATTTGTTCTCATAGATCAATCATTTATTGCAAAGATTTACTGTCTAAACTAATTCTCAAATTTATAAATAGCACGTTCATATAAAAATTTATATTTCTCTCAGTTTATGCGTCAATCACTAAGTCCTTCATTTTTAATTAATATTAGTTTGGGGGAAAAGAAATCCCTTATTTTTGCATGAAATTCAAAACTTTATTTAACATGTTTAGGATTGTCTGATTTGGGACAAATATATACCGTTTTGTTGCATAATTTGTTGCCATTTTAAAAGAAGTGTCATATTGCCTCTCTCATAGAAGTCTTGGCCTTTATTGGCGAAAAACTCGAGTAATCGATTTTCACACAATCTGCTCTTCATCCCAATTTGATATCACTCTGGAAGTTTTGCAATGCAAGAAAAAGATGGTAATCGTTTGGTGCCAGGTCCGGACTACATGGTGGAGGCATCAAAACTTTCCAATCGAGCTCCCAGAGTTTTTGGCGCGTCACTACAGACGTGTGTGGCCTGGCGTTGTCCTGATGGAACACAACACCTCTTCTGTTGACCAATTCTGGCGGTTTCTGGTCAGTCACTAACTTCAAACGGTCCAGTTGTTGACAGTAGAGATCTGAATTTAGTGTTTGGCCCTACGGAAAAACTCGTAATAAATGATTCATTTCCAGTCCCACCAAATACACATTAGAACCATCCTGGATGTTAGTCCGGGCTTGCCCACCGTTTGAGCTGCTTCACCGCGCTTTGACCACTATCGTTTTACCACAATATTGTCGTATGTGGCCCATTTCTCATCCCCAGTCACCATTCGCTTAAAAAAATGGATCGATTTCATTCCATTTGGCCAGAACTTCCCAGATAAAAATTCTATCCATCATGTTTTCTGGTGTTATTTGGTGTGCACCCAAACACCGAGCTTCTTTTTGAATCCAACTTTACTCAAATGGCTCAAAACTGCTTTAAGGTCCATCTTTAGCTTTTGGGCTATGCTACGACTACTAACACGCCAGTTAACTTCGATTATTTCGACGAAACCAAAATTGCACGTAATTAGTTGTTACAGTATCGGCGTCATGAAATACCATTCAGAATTTCAGACGCTTTGGCTTGAATTTTCGCCTTTATCAAAGAAAAACTAAAATATACCGAATTCCGTTTTTTTTTTTTTTTTGCTTCTATTTTTAACATCCTGTAACTCACAATTGAATGAACCAAACAAAAAACAGCAAAATAATTTTTTTAGTGTAAAATGTCATTTTGACAACGAGCATAAATTTGAAATTGTTTGATCGATACTTCACGAGATATCGACACTACAGCCATCTACCGTAAAACAATGGATTTCTTTTTCCCCAACCTAATATTTCTACTTGAGCTTGCTAAATAATTATTGTTTTTCAAGAAAAGATCTTTTATGCAGGGTGTACCAGAATGAAAGGGACAAACTTTATGGGGAGATAGGAGACCTCACAAGGACTCAGATTTGATCAGCAACACATGGTCAGAAACGTCTTTGTTCGGTGCAAGGTGGCGCTGTTCACAGGAGCATAAGAGGAAACAGACCTTCATTTTCTCCGGCATTCGAGCTCTCATTACTCGCAGAGCAATATGAAACGTTTTACGAACACCGAGCTGGCAGATATGTCCAGACTTACGTATTGGTCGGAAATGCTCGATCAGCAGAAAGATTGTATCTCGAAAGGTGCATGCATAGAGATGCACCACCGATTGTCACAGTTTGTGCGAATATGGCTCATTTCGAGGCAACATGCATAGTGAAAGCAGGACTCGAACTCCCAACATGACGATCTTTGACCAATACATACTTCAGATAATCTCAGTCTTGCGTCTCTTCGTTTCTTGACATACGTGTTCTTTTCCCATGACGAATATGAATACTTTTGATGTCTCCTACCTCTCTTTAAAGTTTAACTCAAGAATCCTGGGATGATTATAGATGATTGTATTAAATGTAAAAGTGTATTTACGTTAAAAATGTGCAAGTACTTGAGACAGAAGAGAAAAGAAACATTCTAAAAGAAATTCTCCAAACTATATCTCGATTACAGATTTTTACTCTCTCAAAGTCGTTTTATTCATATTCTTGTCTTTTATTACGTAACTTGGGTAACTATTTACGTATGATGATGTATCTATTATTTAAATTTTTGTTCAAATATTAATACATTTTCCATTACATTATTTCCATAATAAACACGTGGGAGTGGAGTATGCTGGATAAATTTACCCTTTAGGGGATTTCAACATTTCCTCAAAACAAGTAAACACAGCAATTAGTCATGTTTTTATATAAAAGCATATTATCCGGACACATTCGGAAATATTTATTCTTTACCCAAAAAAGCTACATAATAATCCTATTGATATCACAATCCGATGATGCTTTGACAGGAGAAAGAGATATCCGTAATTATTTCCGCATTGTTTTCCGCTATGCATATATTCATTGTAACAGTATGTAAAGAAAATTGCTACAATTTCTTTTATATCATACATTACTCAATATAATATCATGATATTCGATGCGGTAAACAAGAAAAAGTAATCCATGGATCTTCCCTAATCATCCTTGTGATTGGAAAATGCCACAGTAATCATGCTGATCACAAATACTAAAATGAGATAGTCATATAAAAAGGATTTAAAATGTATGTAAACTCAGCAATAAACTTCTTTTTATTATATAAATTTGTATCCGGAAGAATGAAGAACATTTAAAGGCTAAATAGAGCAAATAAATTTATAAAGTTTTTTAAAGTTATTTTTGTTATTTATAAAGTAATTGAGCATGGTCTGTTCTAAAAGTATCTAACCTTTGGCCAGAAAAAATAAGGAAATAGGATCCTAATCAAATTCAAAGTAGGCCACTCGAACCTTCATACGCTTAATCCAGCGATTCTTCCAATGCGGAGAACACTTCTGAAAGGCTCGTTCTTTTCTTTTTTTTGGTATGGTGTTCAACTCCGCCTTTGATCTCTGCTATATCCCATATCTTCTGTGAAAACGAGGTCTAATCAATGGAACTTTCATTTTGGGAAATAGCTGGAGGCCACTAGAAGCCAGGTTCAGCGTTGATAGCGCTCAGTAGGCCCTGTGCAACTGCAAAAAAGAGGTATTCTGTTCCACCGACAAAAGCTTGGGAGCATATTTTGCAACCGCTCAGCGCATGATCGCACAAAATTGCATGTGGTTAATTTGAATTGATCTCAACTTGTTCATGTCTCTCTCAAGGTTAAACGGGAAGCTTTCCCTATCAGTTTTTCCAAATTTTAACAACAACCGCATTTAAAGCGGCTTGTGGCATCCCAGAATACTGGTTACTCTCTACCGACGTGCGACCCTTTTTGAATAGGTTAAAACCCTCCTTAATTTGTGTGATCCTCCTCTCTCTCTCATTGCATCATCTTCAAACATTTCCTGAGCCTTACGAATTGTTTCACTTAGAAAATCACGAAGCTATTTACAAAACATTTGATACAGTATCTCTTCTCAAGTCGTCCAGTTATCTGTAGAGAAATAGAAATCCGACGAAAACACGTATAACAGTCCCTTACTCGACTATCTACATGAAATGACTAGTACACTGTAACGAAGGGGAAAACTTTAAGTATGTGCATGCAGCTGTCACCTCCTACTGTCCAAATATCGGTTATCACGAAATCATACAATGGTCCCGAAAACTACCATGTATTTTCATGTCCTTTTTTTTATCTTAACACGAAACGAAAATAACTTAACGCGAAAAAGTTTCTCTTCTGGGAATCAACAAAATAAGGAAAACATCTGAAGAATCATTGCAGTAGATGATGATAATGAAAATACAGCCCCAATTACGCAGATAAAAACATTTTGCAGTTTGTTCGAAGCTCAAAATGTATCATTGATGCAGATTCCAATGACGAAAATGAGATGAATAATGATTCTCCTGAACCCGCGTCATCTGAAATGTGGAACATCATGAAAAGTATGTTATATATGTTTAAAGTCATATTCCAGTTGTGAAATGGATAACAAAATGGTCGACGTCGAACAATTTGCTGACAATTTGATGTTATAAAAAGCAATTAAAGTGGCCCAGTGGTCGAGAGATAGCGTATCGCACTTCCAAACCATAGGTCCGGGTTCAATTACCGGGCTGGGCAAGATCGACTCAGCCTTTCATTTCTACTGTAGTGGGTGATAAATGAGTACTAAGCTTGCTTGGGGACTTAATCAATGGAGTCTCTTTTCAGACTGACTACCTGATCGGGACATCTGTTCATGCACCTCAGTGCCCAATGGTACCGTATACTGGGATGGGCACAGTAAGCCCTGGCCCTCATGGGCTGTTATGCCACTGAGTTTGAGTTTAAAAGGCAGTTAAAAGAAAAATAACAATATATTTTCGTAGAACTCAATAAATGTTTTGTTTTACAAAACTTTGAAAATGTTGTATTAAATTTCTCATTGTGAATGTTTTTGTTTTATTAGTTTTTATTAAATACGTGCATATATACATATCTTTCTAAATAAAATGTACCTTTATATAAACTTAGTTTTGTTGAATGTAAGATTTCTTTGCAATACCCTTTAACACGAAAAAAATATTTCAGTCCCTTTTTAGTTGCATGTTAAACGTTTCAATGTGTTTACCCGAAAACAACATAAGGAAAATGAAATAACTAAAATGAGAAAGATTTCACATCTTTTGCATAAATTCAGATACAGGACAATGCATTATTACCATCCATTACTTTTTTTTCTTTTCTTTTCTTTTTGTAATGTTATGGCGGTCATATTGAAATAACTGAAAAAATATATTAGTAAGTCGTTAAACACCATTATTATCGTGTAAATTAATTATTTGAAATTTACCATGAAAATTCAATACAGGGTATTTTTATCTATGAACAATTAACTTATCAGATATAGAAATATACTCTATCCCACTGAATCTTAATGGAGACGTTTGTTAACTATTGTGCAGCTCTGAGTTTAATGTTTATTTTTTTACCATGCGTTCAAAGGTAACGAAAAGAAGCAGCATGTAGGAGAGTAAAAGTAGAAGTAATTACAATAATTTGTTAACAAAAAATAAACCATTTTACTATTCGCACAAACTACTTTTAAATTAACATAACTATTTAACCACACCTTATTTTAGGTTCCTTTGCTGCTTCATAAAAATTCATAACCTTAACTATAACTATCTAAAAATAGGGAAAATTACATTTAATTTTTCTTTTTGTAGACTTCGTGGCGAAACGAAAAGGATAAAAAATCGACAAATATAAAGATAGAAATCGTACGAAGTCAGAAAAGAGTAATTGATTTATTCTTCTAATCGTTAAAGCTCTTGATTAAAGTCACAGAGAATTAACAGACTTCACTTTTGTCAGCGACAAGTTGCTAACTTTTTTTTGTTTCCATTTTTGTTTTACGATTAATAAAGGAAGTGGTTGCTATTTTCAGTCGCCAAATTATTGTTGGTGAATTGAGAATAACTTTGTTCAAGGAATATAATAAAGAAATATATTATGATTAACGCATTTTGAAAAGGTTAAATTGCGTTTCCTTGAATTTACTTCAAAAAAATTAGACAAACGGCGCTCTAGAAAATTTACAATGTCTATATTCAGAGTTTTACCATAAATTCGGAAAAAATGTCAATTATTTATTGTGACAATAAAAAAAATCACATACCGGAGTTATAGAGTTTTGAATTTCTGTAAAAATGTGTATAGAGGAGTTACAAAGGAATAACGGTTTTAATTTTTGCCGCAACGGGAGCTAATTCAACTATGCACAAAACCGTAGTAAAATTTAAAAATCAGGAAGAGGACTAAATGCATGTAATCATGTATTTAAAAAGTTGTTGATGTTATGCAGGGCAACAAAATAAAATGAAGAATAAAATTTTATTTGTGTTATTTTTTTTTAAAAAAAAGGCTAGAACACTCATTTTGAATATAAGAGGATATATAAATATATAAAAATCATTTCATAGTCTTTAATGTTTTTTATAAACACAGACATACACACTGCTCGGTTTTCTGAAAAATATTTATAATTCGTATTTATAATAATAAATTGGATACAAAAGTCAAGTTCTTTCTGCACGCTCTGCGATTTTCAGGAGGACATAGATGCTGACCATATTCACCGCTGCCCAGCCCTAAGGGGGTCCTCTTTGTGCGACATTTATTGTCAAACTAATGTAATGCAATTTTAATACTTTTTAAGAACCCCATTAAAATATCAATATAATCAATACAATTTTGCAATATTCTATGTTTGCAATATTTCTGGTATGCCCATAAAAAATTCACATACCATTAATTGATTGTTTATTTAAGCTACACTTTAAAGCTACTGGATGGTTTTCAATTATGGATCTCATAGCTTAGAGCCTTGGTTAAGTGACGAGGAAGAAACTGGAGCTGGCATCCATCTCACCAAACTTCCTTTCCATCCCTACGTGAGGACTTTGAGCCTCAACACACTAACACTGCGTAAGCTCCTTTACGCGGTGGGTCTTCAGTGGTACTGGTCTTAAATCCATGACTCGAGAACGCCGACCACGAGCACGGAACCAGATCATCACCTAAATTTTATTTGAAAGATATAAATTATTTACGTTAGTATAAGTAAATTCGTAATTAAAAGTTATGCAGAACAATTATTTATTTTTTTGCATGGTACAATGATGCAGAAACTGAAAACAATAACTTAAATTCATAATCTCTTCTTATTTTTTTAAAATATTTTCCCATCGAATGGAATGCGTCTGCAATGTGTTTTGCTGCCCTGATAAGCTACATAGTACAAATAAGTGTTTATTTATTTACGAGGGGTGATTGATAAGTAACAAGATAAAATAATAACAGAGGTATAATAATGAAGGAAATTTATTACTCTTACATATTGTAAACTCATTTCTCAACATAGTCACCACTAACAACTACACATTTGTTCAGCCATTCTATACATTTCTTCATTTCGTCCATGTAGAGAGATTTTGGTTGGCTGCGTATCCATTTGCGCACGGATGCCTTAAGATCGACAGCCGTTGAAAAACGTTAACCTTTCAAAGTCTCCTTCAATTTGAGAAACAACCAAAAGTCCGACGGTGTCAAATCTGGGTTGAAAGGATCCACTGCGAATTTCAGTTTTCCCATGACGTCCTGTATTTGTGCCCTGCAATGCGATCTTGCATTCACGTGATGCAAAAGAAAGACGTTTCTTTCCGGTCTGATTCTGCGGATGTGTTGCTTGAGTGAATGTAATAGGTTACATAGTACCTGTTGGAATCCACCGTCAATCCTTTAATCAGAAATTCCGTGTAGAGCTCCTCACTTGCGTCTCAAAATATGGCTAGCATGACTTTTGTAGCTGACATTAAAGTTTTGAATTTATTTACACTCGGATAACCAAGGTAAGGATACTCCATGGATTACATCTTGTTTTCTGGGTCCTAATTATGAATCTAGGATGCCAAAGTTCAGGCAGACGTGCGCAAATGGATGCGCAGTCAACCAGAATATTTCTACATGGACGGAATGAAGATATATAGAACAATTGAACAAATGTGTAGTTGTTAATGGTGACTATGTTGAGAAATGAGTTTAGAATATGTAAGAGTAATAAATTTCTTTCATTCTGATACATCTGTTATTATTTTACCTTGCCAGAAACTTATTTTGTACTATTGGAGACCTTACTTATCAATCACCCCTCATATAATTAGAACGGTTCCCTGGAGCGTGAGCCACTGACTTCCTTTGAATTTACATAATTCCCTCAATGGATCGCTTGAAGATAAATACTTAAACATTCCAGAAGTCCGAGTTTATCTCCTATTTTTTTTTTAGATATCACTCTCTAAAATTTAAAATAACTATACCTTTTATTTAAAAAGTGTAATTAAAATCATTAAACAATAAAAGAAACAAAATACTAGTATTTATGAAATATCGCTTATTTTTCACAATTATATTGCGATAGCTTTAACCCTTTATCTACCGAAGGTACTTATAAGTACCCTCATTTTAAAATTACATAGAATAACCATTTTTACGAAATACCCTGACGATACTTAGCAGGTATATTTTTTTAAGTCCACTTTTCCAAGATATATAGCAGCAATAGTTCTATGAGGAGCGTTGTAGCGGGGAAGGTGAATAGTTTTATAGCAGTAAATGCGTTTTCAGCGGATTTCGAATGTAGTAATTTTTGTTGCGAAAAAATAGTTAATTTCAAAAGCTAAGTGTCTTATCTTTTTTGTATGCTAATGAAGACTTTAGAAAACGATTTGACTATTTATTTGAAGTGAACAGTGTGTATAATTAATTTTACAGTTGGATATCTATAATTAATTAAATAGCTCTAACAGATTAAATTTTCCAAAATTGAGTATTTTGCTTATGTATTTCCTTTAATTTTCAATGTAGTGATTTAAAAGAAATATTTCATAAAAAAAAACCTGCAGTAAATCATAACAGGGTAGATAGATTAAAATGAGATATCTTGAGAACGTTTGATATGTTGTGATGCACGCATAAAGTTTTAATATCCCAAAGTAAATATCCCTCCGAATTATTTTAAACTCAAAATCAATCTCTAATTTCTTAACAAAACTCTAATTTTTTTAAAAGAAAATCAATTTTTTTTGTGCCAGTTTTTCTTTAAAAAAAAAGAGTTTGCGTAGTTTATATTTACCTTTTTTATGTAAAATATAATGCCATATATAATTCGTAATATATGTAAAAATATATTATAAATATAATGCTATGTTTTCTGTTGCTTAATATTCAAAATGAATCGAATTATAATTTAAATGCTTTACAAGCCATTGTGTTTAAAATAAAATGCAGGATACAGGTTTGGGAATTTCTCAATTTTCTGACAACTTTCGAAACAAATGACCAAACTGCATTTTCTTTGTATGTGTGTTGACAAAAACCTATAACAATTTACCAAAAAGAAAAAGTTCCCAAAATTAAATCGTTTTTAAACCTAAATATCATTATATTTGATGTGTGCTTTCCTTTATTTTAAATGAAAAAAGTTCCTCTCAATGGTATCGAACAATAAATACATACATAAATATACACATATATTTTAATTGAAAAAGCAAGTGAATTAAAATTTCATGATAATATATACTTAAATTATTTATTTAACCGATTATAAAAATAATTGCAAAATATATAAGTAAAATTCCAGTGTTATTATTTTTTTAACTAAAAGTGAAATAATCCAGTTAATTATAATTATAATAATTATTCAATCCTGAATTAAATATGTTCATTTAATAATCTTTTTAATTGCATTTAAAATAAAATTGTACATAAATATAAATCACTAATTACTACCCACAAGCGCTTTATTTCAATCTCTGAAACAAAAAAAAAAAAAAATGGTAACGTTAGATTCCTCTATCGAACATGAGGTTTGTTTTTAAGTAAAAAAAATAATTCAAATGTAGCAACTACTAAAAATATAAACATTTTTCCAAGACTTGATCTGAATTCAAAATTTTCCTCACAAAACCGTTAATTTATTTTAAAGAAAATAGTCTAATTTAAACGAATTACATAAATTTGCAAAAGAATTCAAAAGCATTAAAATTAGTTTTAATTAAAGTTTCATAGCTCACTTCAAACCCAGATTAAACAGTTCAATTCTTAATAAATTTCTAACTACAAAATTCCACACATTTTCTCTTTTAAATAATTTAAAAAATTTAAAATACACATAATTTTAGCAGAGATTAAACCATTTCATAGTAATTAACTTCTCATTGTCTTATCTTGCACAAATGTAACAAAGATTTTCTCAATTTCATGCAAAATACATTATAGCTGAAACCTACTCCAATCCCTGAATAGGTGTTACTTTTGGGGCATCCGTGCTGTAAAACAGTCATCAATCCCATGTCTGGATAGTCTGCGATGTTGGGCTTGACGAAAGTGGAATTTTTACATTCTGTTGTGTGGCCTGACGGTGATTAGTCGATCGATGCGTTCCAGGAGGCGTGGCTTTGTTTCTTCATCTGGACGAAAATTTTACTGGAAATTTGGCTTGGGTGAGAGCTTAGATCCCAATCCCTGCTGGAGAGGCATGCTTATAAACGCCTGTGAAACGAATGATAAAAATTCGTAATCGCTCCTCAAGAAACATTCTGTTCCACGTTATTCATCAATTGTTTCGCCAGATCTGTGACATTTTGGAATACCCGAATCTGGCCACCTATGATATCTCATAAATATTCGATAGGTGTCTCACTGCCTAGAGTTCTTTAAGTCCAAAGAAGAGCATCAAGGGAAATGAACATTCGAGAAAAAAAATGAGAGCCATATGGAACCTGGCATTATCCCAAGTGGGCTGAAAATCAAAATTTCTTAGGGTCCTTTTTTGAAACCCCTTAATGGTTAGGGATATTTTGATTACACATGTTGGATACTAAATTCGAAGGCCGTGTGTAGCCTAGTAGTTAAAGCATCGGACTCCAGATCGGAAGGACTGGGTTCGATGCCCGATGGCACCAACCACCCTCCGAGTACACACAGAGTACGTGCTCGTTAAATCAGTAGATACGAAAGTCTTGTGGGCTGAATAACGAGTGCAGGAGACTGGAGAACATTTCCATCCCCTTCAGTTCCAAGCCTAATTTGTGGAGATGGAGATAGGTGGTGTCGCCATTTATCGTCCCTTCGGGGAATTTCTCCGAGCTAATTCGTACTGTCACCTGTATAGTGCTCAAGGCCAACGACAGGCATACTTGTAGCCCCTTGGCACTATGAATTTTGTGGGTCTTGATCTGACTACGTCAGACAGGTGGTATTAGCCACAACAACAACTGAATTCGATTTGCTGTAGTGAAAAATAGCACTCCTCTCACCTAACCAGGGTAGTAACTTTTAACCTCTGTGAAATGAAAGCTGATTGGTTCACTGGCCTTGGGCATTTCACACGTTAATCCGAGGGTCATCTACCCAAAGACTAAAGCTGGATTCTTTGCTGAACACTGAGATGGTAATTATATTGTCTTCAGTAAAGATCGGGCCCGACACTAGTCTCGAGCAGTTGCCTTCAAAGTGCATTACTCATAGGGGTGGCGATTCTTTCCGAAAAAGATTGATTCGAATCGTAACCTGATGAGTCGATTCACAAAAAAGTCGAGGTCTAAAAGATCGATTTCTAAAAAATTACTGCATTTACAATGTAAATATAAATCCATTTATGAAAAACAAGAAAGATACCATAGCAAGCGATCTCTTATCGGTAAAATCAGGGCTTTTTTTTTAGTTCAGGGAATTTGACAATTTCAATTATTTTTATTACCATATCAAAGTGTCAGGTATAAAAGAAGACATTGATTTTCTAAATGCATTTGTTACGTTTAAAAGTTTAAGAAAGTAGATAATATAACTTATAATTCCCAATGCTTGATATCTAAGCTTTTTAGAAACAACAGTCTGTACGCTAAATCTGTCCAGAGCTGAAACGTCCTCCCGTTCCCCGTTGGTGTGGTGTGGTAGTTAGAGAGAGGGGGTGCCAGCTCAGGTGTCGTCCACGTCACTTGACGATGGTTCAAAATTACGTGGTCCGTCGCCAAAAGCCCTCGTGCAGCTGATCAGTGCGACGTTAATCTTCACTCACTCACGCGATGTTGCCGGCAATCGAAAAAAGGTGCTCACAAGGAACAAATGGACCATCAAATTACTTATTATTCCGTAACAAACACTACAGAAAAATGAATATTTATTTCCCCAATCACAGTATATTATGACAGACAGTCATTAGAGGCATCAACAAGTGGCGCAATATCAACAAATACAACAAATTACAAACGAAACTTTATTTATTTATTAAAGGAAGTTGAAGGAAACAAGTTCTCGCGAGTTCTTGAGTTATTAACCCTTTAACCGTCAACACCGTAATATTACGGGTTTTAAAGATAGTACATTCAAATAATGGTAAATAATTTTATGGTTTTTTCACAAACAGAAAAAAATGGAATGTTGATTTTTAGAATGAAATATCGATTCACTGAATCGATTCAGTGTTACATATCGATTTAAAAAATCGATTTTCTTTTTTGCTTGATCTCAGACCACCATCCCTAATTACTCATATCCCAACTTTGAGGACAACTAGTCAAGATGATTCCCCGATGCTATGTCTTACAGACTACTGAGCCCAGAGTGATGTTAACTCCGCCGCAACCAAGCACAGTGCAATGGTAAAATATACTCTTGAAGAGGCTGTAGCATATTGAGAAGCAAAAAATAATGTAACGATAAAATCAAACTGAGTGATTCAACTAAAATGCGAGCCTTTGAAAGAGAAAGATAGGTTCTTCATAGAGAGTAAAAAAGGAGGTACATAAAAAATGTTATTGTTACGGACAAGTTTTAAGAAATTTTTTATAGCTTTAATTTACGTAGGCTGTTCAATCTAATAAATATTATAAATACGAAAGTTTGTGAGTATCTTTGTGGGTTTTCACACAAAAACAACTGAATGGATTTTAATGAAACTTTACAGTAATACAGCTTATACATCAGAATAACACATAGGCTAAAATTTATAAAGATATCGTGAGACGTTTTCAAAATATAACGACAATTGTCAAGAAAGTAGGAAAAATTCTGCCATTTGCAAAAAAGCCCGTGACAGCATTCATCTATCTTTTTTATCCCTTCTGTTTTGTCTACACCAAACCTCAGTGCGCTTTCGCTTTTGATTGATTACGTTCATCAGTGACATCACTATTTTTATTTCATAATAAAACTAGATTTCGAAGGGAGAGGTGGTGGCAAGATTTTAACATAAAATAAATACAACAGAAAGTAATATTAATGTATTACACTTCCTGACATAAAGTATTTACACTATTTTAAGCGTTCATTACACAAAAGTTGTAACTATGACAGTGGAAGGAAAACTATGAAATTTAAATAAAATATCAAAATAATTTTATCATATAGTTTTTTTTTCTTTTTGAATTTTTTTTTTTCATTACATGTAAATATATATCTACGCTTCCCCCATACTGTTTTTATAACTTTATATTATATATATATATATATATATATATATATATATATATATATATATATATATATATATATATATATATATATACATATATTTACATATATACATATATATATATACTAGCTGGTATACCCGTTCTTTGCACGGGTGAACTGAAAAATTAAACAACACAGATTGAAGGATAAAGAAGTTTTTAATGAGTTAATTTTAAGTGAATTGCAAATTAAAGAAAAAACGCTTTTCGCATATCTCAGCTGAAGAAAAAAAAAAAAAAAGAAAGAAAAAATTCCTTTGTTAAATTTTAAATCTGTAGATCTAATAGCTGATAAAAGGATTTTTTTTTAATATTTATAACTCCCCGCAACACTCTTGAGGGTCGATTTTTGAAAATACCTCCCTAAGCTGGTCTCTGCTCAGCAAAAGTAACACATTGTTAAAAGTTTTGTGACGCTTAAAATATTGTAAATAATTTATAGCTGAAAGTGTAATACATTAATATTACTTTCTGTTGAATTTATTTTATGTTAAAATTGTAATACTCGCAATCAACGCCGTTTCCTAAATAACAATGGCGATTAAATGAAAAACATAGCAAAATGTTGACGATAGAGTCAAGTTGGCCACTGTCTATCTACTTTCATAGCTCAAACTTTATTAGAGCTTTGTAAGACCCGCCGTGTATAGGAAAGCGATGCACGTTAATGCTTTATCTACCGCATTATGATTTACTGCAATTTTTCATGCAATATTTTTAGGTCACTACATTGAAAATTAAGTCACATACATAAACAAAATACTCCACTTAGGGAAATTTAATCGGTTAGAGCTAATAAATTAATTAAAGATATTCCACTGTAAAATTAATTATATACACCGTTCACTTAAAATAAATAGTCAAATCGTTTTCTAAGGTCTCCATAAACATACAAAAACATAAGACACTTAAATTTTGACAATAACTATTTTTTGGGACAAAAATAATAATCTTTGCAATCCGCTGAAAATGCAATATCTGCTACAAAACTAACCGCTAAAATACTCATCATAGAACCCATGCTGTCATATACCTTGGAAGAGTGGGTTTCAAAGAAAAGTCCTGTTAAGTATTGGTAGAATATTCCTTCCAAGTTGGTGTGGTGTGGTAGTTAGGAGAAGGGGGTGCCAGCTCAGGTGTCGTCCACATCACTTGACCATGGTTCAAAATTATGTAGTCCGTCGCCAAAAGCCCTCATGTAGCTGAACAGTGTGATGTTAAAATTCACTCACTGAAAAAAATACAGTACAGTAGTTATAACTATTTTTATACTTAAAAATGCAATATCTGACTATTCAATTAAAATTATAGCGTTATAATTAACTACTAACCACACAAATTTTGAAAATTTGTCCAAATGATGTAGTGTGAAAGAGAAAGTTTATTCAGACAGACAACAAATGCGTCTTATACGTATATAGATTTGTTTGAATTCTTGTGTATTATTACTTTTGTATGCCTCATGACATACTTTATGGTGTACCAGTCTTTTAAAGCTGACTGAGCCACAGTAACATTTAACTGGGTATAGCCAGTTATAACATAAAATTAAATCTTAAATAGGTATCAAAAATAAAAGATGGCTCAATATTTTGAATAAATCAGTATAAAAATTTTCGTACAAATACAATATATATATTGTAAAATATTTATTTTGCTATTTGCATTTCAGACAGACATCAAACAAAATTTTAAAAATTGTCAAAAACAGATAAAAAAACATATTTAAGAAAAATTCCACTGATTAATTTTGCCAAAGACATCGCAATGTGCTAAAAAATATTTGCAGTACATAATAAACAAAAAAAATGTAAGTACTAAAACATAAAAAATAAAACAAAATTATATATTGAAGTAATTAAGGATTACTGGAGGGAAAGATAAAACAGGCTAAGATAATACTCATAATATTAATTTCATATTGGTTGGCTACTCATTTTTGGCATGATTTTGAAATCACGCCAAACTGGTATGTAGCGGCCACTCTAATGTCATAGTAATGTACAGAATTAAAGGTACTTATGTATTATCGCAACCTATTGGTGACAGTATACAAAATGAAGCACATGATTGCTAATTCAACGCATACAAAGTTGGGATTGCCAAAGTGGCGAGTTGTCTGGAACGTTGGCGATTGTGCAATAATACGCAAGTACTAAAAAAATTATCCAAAGTATATATATCCCGAGCATAAAAATAAATTGAAAAATTAAGTACAATACTAACATTAACTGAGATAAAAATAACTGAACTAACTTTATCAATGCAAAAGCATAATTTGAAAAAATAAGGTACTTACATATAACCGTAACCTATTGGCGACATTATATGAAACGAAGCACAGGACTATCAATTCAGCATATATATGACATACGAAATTGGGGTTGCCAACTTAGCAAGTTATTTTGAATGTTGGCGATTGTTAGGATAGTACATAGGTACCACAAATAATTTATCTTACGAATACCTGCTTCCTCAACATACTCATTTCTGGCATGATTCTGAAATCACGCCAAATTGGTATGTTGCGGCCAGTCTAATGTCATAGTAATTTACAGAATTAGAGGTACTTATGTATTATCGCAACCTATTGGTGACATTATACAAAATGAAGCACATGATTGCCAATTCAACGCATACAAAGTTGGGATTGCGAAAGTGGTGAGTTGTCTGGAACGTTGGCGATTGTGCAATAATACGCAAGTACTAAAAAAATTATCCAAAGTATATATATTCCGAGCATAAAAATAAATTGAAAAATTAAGTACAATACTAACATTAACTGAGTTAAAAAGAACTGAACTAACTTTATCAATGCAAAAGCATAGTTTGAAAAAATAAGGTACTTACATATAACCGCAACCTATTGGCGATATATGAAACAAAGCACGACTCACAATTCAGCATATATATGACATGCGAAATCGGGGTTGCCAACTTGGCAAGTTATTTTGATTGTTGGCGATTGTTAGGATAGTACATAAGTTCCAAAAATAATTTACCTTACGACTACCTGCTTCCTCAACAGGTATTTAAGCCATTTGTCTGTTTTACTCATTCTCTGATGCCTATTCCAGTTTGATATGTAATGACTACCAACACTGCTTTTGCTTGGGCAATATGATTACCCAAGTTTGATTTTCTGCATGGCAATTTTATGCACTGAAGACAATAGTATACCCTTAAAGGTTAAAATAAAGACACATGAAATTGCAAAGAACCATATTATTGGACCAAGTGTAGTATAGGGGGGCTACTTGGCGCAGTCCTTTATTTTGGTGACTAAAAGTGGTCGCCAATTTACTTTTTTCGTAATTATTTATTTTAGAATGAATTCGATATCTCACCATGACATTTAGATAAAAATCGAAAAATCTGAAGAAAAATCGCCAAATCCAAAGTGGTCCCCCACTACACTTGAACCGAACTGAAATATAACCCTTATCAATAAGAAGTTTTAGTTTGTCAAAATTATAATCTTGAAATAAATAAATAAGTTGTAATTTGTAAGCAAAATGATACACATAAACATCCCGCGATAATACCTAAATGTTGCCAAAACAACAAAACAAAATTTTAGTTGTTGAAAGAATGATCCATAAAAAAGTGATTTATTCGAAAAATAATCCTATTTAAATATCATAGAATAGAAAAATTGAATAAATATTCCAACTGATAAATATAGCTATAGTAAAAATATGTAATAATCTTCAAAAACTGTGTGTAAAGTATAAATTCTCCACTTAGTGAGAAACGTGACATCATATGACGTCATAACACTGGAAAATCCCTTAAAAATTAAATTTTAAAAAATTTAGAATGAATTACGAACGCGAAACCTATTAAAGAACCTTCCCCATGTAATTTTGTATACGTGTATCAAATTTCTCGTTATTTGGTTGTCTGGATCATGAGTTATAAGGGAACAGACAAACAGACAACAAATGCGTCTTATATATATATATATATACATATATATATATATATATATGTGTGTGTGTGTGTGTGTGTTTTAAAAGTATTTATATTAATTCATTACTAAATTAATTATTTGTTCATTAAAAAAGTACATTGTCTATTATTTTGGATAATAATACACACACACACACACATTTCAGAGACATTCTTAAACTAACTAAAGAATCGTTTTCTTTTTATTGCTTCACATTATTAATTTTTAAACTAATGCAATATTGTTTTTTAAAAGTCATAGATCGAAATTTGAAGCTATTTTTTATCTGTGAGGGGGAGGGGAAGAGGAAACAGTAATTTTACACTAGAAAACCGTGTTATGCCGGGTTAGAGGGAGGGGGAAAAACCTGTCTTAAATCGAAAATATTTGGAACAAATTTCGAAAAAGGGAAATTTAATGAAATAATTTTAGAAATCACTCACATTGCGCGCGTACAAACACACACATAATTGCTGGCGTCATGAGGGAAAGAGAAAGCCTGTGCAAAGCCGGGCCATGCAGCTAGTAAGTAATAAGACTAATTTTACTTCCACAAAACCACTCATCGGAATGTTAATTTCTGTGGCATAAGAAAAGTTTGTTGTCTGTATTAACAAAAGCTACCGATAGATGGCGTGTACAGATTCGTATTCTTGAGAATCACGTGATCCAACTGAAGGGTGTTTGTGGGCGCCTACGATACGCGCACAGTTGTCGAAATGGAAGCAAAAATCTGCAAAATTCAGCATCGGAGACCTTTGATATGATACGATATGATTAAAGACTGGAACAAGAAGTCAACAATATCTTAAAACGCTTTATTACAGTAGACGAAGCTTGGTTGTATTACTATGATCCAACTATAAAACAACAAAGCAGTGAATGGAAACATCTATCTTCACCTACTATCAAGAAAGCAAAAACTATGAAATCAGCTGGTAAATTTATGACCATAATTTTTTTTTATTATGAAGGAATTGTGTATCAACACGCTGTTGAACCCGGTACCACCGTAAACGACTCGTACTACACGAATGTCCTGCAAACAATGGTACAGCGTATTAAAAGGAAACGTCCATTGCTTTGAAATGCCTTCCTATTGCATCATGACAATGCCCGATCACATATTATTCGTTGCGTGCTCGATGTTTTGCAGCAGAACACAAAGTAGAGATTTTTCCACGCCCTCCATACAGCTCTGATCTCACTTCAAGCTATTTCTGGCTGTTTCCTCAACTTAAGAAATCATTACGAGGCAAACGTTTTGCAAGCAACAAAGCATGTGTAAAGGCTGCGTAAGCGGATTTGAAACAACTCTCACAAAACGGACTTTTATATGTTTTTCAGAAGTGGACAGAACTTTGAGATAAATGCATTACGTACAACGGAAGTTATTGTGAAAGAAACCGAGTAAATGATGAGAGGATTAAAGGTATATTGTTTTTTTTTATAATTTTAGTCTTATTGCTTATTGAACAGCACTTGTAGGTTCATAGTGCTCATTTGAAACATATGAAACACAAACCTGAATCATTTGAAACATTTTAAGGATAGAACATGTTTAATCCACAAGACAAGTTTAACACTGAAAACTAAGAATATTTTCCATTTGCTCCAATACGACCAGAAGTACTGGAAGGATTTTAAAGAAATTGGAAGTGATGATATGTTAATATAATACAAAAAAGCATGTGTAAGACACACACACTTGATAATGTATAAATTTATTAACGCAAGAAAACCTAAATTAAAAGAAACGAAAGGGAACAAAAAGGATTAATTTAGATTGTACCATTCTCTTTCAGTCTCCTCAGGTCTCTAAAGAACAACCCAAATACATTTTAAAGAGTTCAATGTTAGGAATATGTCTGCTCACAACACAACGCTAATATCCTCCCTTTTTCAAAAGTTCATCGACTAAATGGGCTAGCTATATATGGACGTGTTCTATCATCAATAAAAATAAAATAAGAGCCAATTGCCTATCTGATAAAAAAAAAGATTTAAAAGTTTTAGATCTATACTTCAAGCAATCGCAGGGAATCTGTGAAAAAGATGGAGGTTTGTTCAATTGCTGTAGAGATTTCTTGCCAATGCCATCTAACCTTTTAGGCCATAGCAGTATAGGCCATAGCAGTGGAGGTCCTTGGTTCCCTCCAGATGAAGATGCTTCTGGAGTCAGCGAGTAAGCTGAATATGGACTCATCAATGAAAGGAATGTTCTTTTCTAGATCAATAAACCACTATGGATTTTATGTGTACTATATAGAGTGGCTCTAACGTACCCATAGTTGAGAGGGATATAAATATAGGTCTTACAGACAGATGTCTTTTATAAAATGTTCTGGAAACTATATCCTTCCAAATCTGCGTTATTTTCACACGTTCAAAGGACAATTGGAAATATATATTGCGCTCCTACTACATCTTATGTAAAGGAAAAATATCTATATTTATTTTGTACTCTTTGTGCTCTTAGACTACCTGTTCCAAGCTTTCGCTCTGCACTTTAGGTCTCATTGTGCCATTTGCCTAAGTTGCCCTAAATGCCTGGTGTTGTGACGGGGCTTTCTCACGCTTTCACTAATCCTCTTGGGGAATCTTTGAGGCCAGGATGTCATTTCCCTCCCAAGAAGAAAACTCGATATGCAGAATAGGAATGATTATATATATTGGAGCTTTATTATTCACGAGGAAGTTAGAGAGGTCTTAAGAAGGTCGGCTGGAGGCCGGGAAATCTTAGAGAAATCGGCTGGAGGCCAGAGAGAACAATAGGAGCCATATAGAAGTCGGTTAGAAACCAGAAATTTGCATAGTAGCCGGATCAAGTCGGAGACTAAGATATATAGCAGATATAAAGCTTGGTAGCTGTTCACCATGTGATAACGGTAAGCGATAGATTATTAAACTTTAATTATAGAGCAGACTCTAGTTAGTTAAAGAATCGGCTATATATAAATATTAGGAGGTTAATTTATTATAAAGATATTGAGTAGGATTTATAATTCGCTATTTGCTAAGAATTGTTAATTGCGTCATATCACTCCTAATCATTTTCCTCTAAGGCTTGTGTTTTACATCGTTTATACATATTGAGATAATAATAAACTAGCTTTATTATAGAAGGTTCGAGGGGTCAATCCTTTAATCCTACAAATCTAGGCCACGTGGATGAAGACACAAATGTGTCTTCATTGACGTTTTTTGTGTACGCACAGTTTTTTTTTGTATCCCCCATATTTTGTGTAACACACAGTGTTACACAAAATATCAAGCAATCTGTCTTTTAAACTACCCTCCCTCATATATCTCAAGAATTTCCTACATCATTTCATTATCCATACATTATTAGCGCTCATTTTAACTTTTAATTTTTGAAATTCACTTTAGAATAAAAACTTTTAAAATAAAAACAGGAAAATTATCAAGCAGCACAAAAGAACGAAGCTTGGAAACCGGCACGTCAGCTTATGAGACATTTTTCTCAAGCGTATGTTACACGTGCTTTTGGAGGAAATACGCTTGTGTAATCGATACTAAAAATTTAGATCTTTGTTTGATAGCATTAATTTTATGTTTCCTTTGGTATTGTGTGTTTGATAAATTCGCCTCAATAAAAAATTCGAACACCAATACAGTTTAAAAATACAAACTTATATTAGCAAATTTCCTTTGAAATCAAAAATGTTATTCAGATAATAAATTTTCATTTCTTTACAACTTATAACAACGTTATATACTAAATTACAAAAATTTCTTTCAATAATTTTTAGCATATGTGCATCGGCAACTTTGGAGGATGAAAATGAACTTACTAACATAAGCATCAGTAGAACAAAAAATAGAATCTTTCTAATTGAAACAATCAAAATAAATAGCTTAAGGTATCCGACTACGTTCGGAATTGTGATTTTGCAAAAACTTATAAATGGATAATATTTATGATATTTAGTGTCACTTAGAATAGAAAATGTATATAAAATTGTTTTAAGAATGGTATATTAAAAAAAAATTTTAAGTAAAGAGTGTTGTTTTCAGGTATAGAAGTTTAAGTTGGCATTACTTTCCAAGATGGCGACCGATTTAACAGCTGTCAAGTGATTTATTCTCAGTTTGGTTTGGCAATTCATCAAAACGATCATCAAGGAAAGCGTAGATTCGTCGAATGGGCCCAAAACGAGATTGCCGTTGTTCCCGATTTTCATAAGCGAATTTTGTTTAGCGATGAAGCGCACTTCTGGTTGAATGGCTACGTCAACAAACAAAACTGCCGCATTTGGAGTGAAGCTAATTCACAAGTGTATGTCGAAACACCGTTACATCCAGAAAAACTGACTGTTTGGTGCGCTTTAGGGGCTGATGGAATCCGTACTTCTTCAAAAACGATGAAGGCCACAACGTTACAGTCAATGGTGATCGGTATAGAGCCATGATTACTAACTTTTTCAATCCTGAATTGAACGATCATGATATCCAGGAGCTGTGGTTCTAACAAGACGGCGCAATATGTCACACAGCTCGTGCCACAATCGATTTATTGAAAGACACGTTTGGTGACCACCTAATTTCACGTTTTGGACCTGTGAATTGGCCTCCAAGATCTTGTGATTTAACACCACTAGACTATTTTCTGTGGGGCTATGTAAAGTTATTCGTCTATGTGGATAAGCTACAAACGCTTTACCATTTGGAAGACAACATTCGCCGTGTTATTGCCGATATACGGCCTCAAATGTTGGAAAAAGTCATCGAAAATTGGACGTCCAGATTGGACTACATCCAAGCCAGCCGTGGCAGTCATATGCCAGAAATCATATTTAAAATGCAATGATTATCTTTCGAATAAAAAAAATCATGTCAATCGAATAATACATCGTTGTTTTATTGCAATTTAAAGTTCTATACCTCTAAAAAAAAACACCCTTTACAATATTTTGACAATAAGGAACATAGAATGACCCAGTTTCAAAATATTCTACTTTTGTGAAAAATTCTTCTATTATAATAATATTTTGCCTGTATATAGCTCAGACATCTGTACAGAGGCCAAACTAGAATTTTTGGAATATATCACTTAGAAGTGGGTTTATCCATGTTTTACGACAACACAGGGGAGAAATTTTAAGAAAAAAATGCCAATAATTATTTCAAATGATTGTAACTCTGAAAATAATGTGAATTTTTCAAAACTCATTGTTGAGCCTCTGTACAGAGGTCTGAGCTATACACAGGCAAAATATTATTATAGTAGAAGTATTTTTCACGAAAGGAGAACATTTTGAAAAAAGGTTATTCTATGTTAATTTTTAGCCGAAATATTGTATTTATATATTTTTTTGTCAAAAATGCTCTTAAAACAATTTTATACATATATTCTAATCGAAGTGACACTAAATATCATGAAAACTATCCATTTATGCGCTTTTTTAAAATCCCGGTTCCGAACGTAGTCGGATACCTTAACTCAAAATAATCATTAAAAATTACATGCAAGAAAAAAAAGCGTTTGAAAATTTCCTCTTAAATTTCAATCTGTACATCCACTGTCTCAACCATTGCAAATTGTCATCTGAAACATGGCCAAATATGGCGATGTAGTGAAGAGGTTTGACATCTCGCTGTCCTTTATATCCTTCCTTATCTCAGGGTTCTTAATTTCGCGATGCTGACAGAAGATCGTAAGACGAACGTGTCTTTCTTTATACTTTCTCGCAAACCCCGATTTCTGACTTACAAAATGCTTTATTCTTCTTTCGCGGCGGCGTGATGACTCGATTCTAATAAGGCAATTTTCTTTGGCATGTTAGAAAGTGAAAAATTTTCCCTGCGTTCTTGTGCGGCGCGATTTTTTCAGTGCCATCTTTGAAACAGTAAATGAAAAATGATGTAGAATATCGAATCATGGGAATTCACTTTGTCAGGGGAAAAAGCATACAATGTAAGAATAGAATTTCCACGTATTCTTTTATGTTGCTTCATGTAACTCGTTTATCAAGTAGTTTCGGAAATAAGTGGCAAACGTCATTCTTTTTACGGTGTTCTAAAAGATGTGTAATGGCTAGAATTTATCACATTACTTAACTTTCCATATTAAAATTATTTACTAGTTATTGTTGAAATGTTAAATATTTTAAATATTTCTTCTATATTTGAATCTCTCTAACAGGATTGGTGCAGAAATCGGTATTATTTGATTAATAGTCAGGAGTAACGGAAATTTTTATTGGGAACAATATGTGGTTACTCAAATGCAACGGATATGTGATTTAATATTTTCTATCAGATTAACTGAAGTTATGTTGGCTTATTCTTTGTAACATTAAAACAGTGCCTTTTCAAACCTTCAGTATTTGCGACCCAATATTCAATCATCATTTTCATCGCACCTTCCTCCATACAGGTAACAATGTATTCAATTCAATAATACTATACTTGGAAGCTAAGGCTACAATATAATACGACTTTAATTACTCATTTACCAATGGAGTATATAAACGTCTCACTCAGACAGTTCATTAATTGTCCCGGACGTATATATACGTCTCTCCGATCGTTTCTGTCAACTGCTATCTAAAGGATGTTTTTTGAGAGGTATAGAACTTTAAATTGCAATAAAACAACGATGTATTATTCCATTGACATGAATTTTTTTTATTCGAAAGATAATCTTGCGGCATTACATTTTAAATATGATTTCTGGCATAGGACTGCCACGGCTGGCTCGGATGGAGTCCAATCTGGACGTCCAATTTTCGATGATTTTTCCCAACATTTGTGGCCGTATATCGGCGTATCGTACACGGCGAATGTTGTCTTCCAAATGGTCAAGCGTTTGTGACTTATCCACATAGACCAATGATCTTACATAGCCCCACAAAAAATAGTCTAGCGGTGTTAAATCACAAGATCTTGGAGGCCAATTCACGGGTCCAAAACGTGAAATTAGGCGGTCACCAAACGTGTCTTTCAATCAATCGATTGTGGCACGAGCTGTGTGACATGTTGCACCGTCTTGTTGGAACCACAGCTCCTGGACATCATGATTGTTCAATTCAGGAATGAAAAAGTTAGTAATCATGGCTCTATACCGATCACCATTGACTGTAACGTTACGGCCTTCATCGTTTTTGAAGAAGGATTCCACCAGCCCATAAAGCGCACCAGTCAGTTTTTCTGGATGTAACGGTGTTTCGACATACACTTGTGGATTAGCTTCACTCCAAATGCGGCAGTTTTGTTTGTTGACGTAGCCATTCAACCAGAAGTGCGCTTCATCGCTAAACAAAATTCGCTTATGAAAATCGGGAACAACGGCAATCTCGTTTTGGGCCCATTCGACGAATCTACGCCTTGCTTGATGATGGTTTTGATGAATTGCCAAACCAAACTGAGAATAAATCACTTGACAGCTGTTAAATTGGTCGCCATCTTGGAAAGTAATGCCAACTTAAACTTCTATACCTGGAAAGAAACACTCTGTATAAATTTATTCCGAAGGCATTGAAATGAAATAAAATGATCTTGGTACTGTTTGCGTAGGATTTTCTTATTTCACAGGATTTGCTTATTTATTCCTTTTCTAGCCCCCAAATACATACGGTTGCCTACATGTTAAGCGGTAACATTGGGGAGTGTGAATCGCGTAATTTTTAATCTGCATTTAAGAGATTAAGTGTAAACCGTACAAACTATCAAGATAAGTGTTAATCTTTGCGTATAATTTTACATACGACAAGCCCATGGGGCCACTGGTAAATTTGTTCTTAACTTAGTATTGTTAAATTAATTATAAAATACATTGCACAGTACTGATATATTTATAAGTGTATTATATCAGTGTAAATGTGTATTTTATTTTTTTATTATGTCAGAATGTGTTTGTTTGTTTACTTTCAGTAAATTTATAATTTTTGAAAATAATCTTTTGTTTTCGACATTTCAGCATGCTCGCATCTCCTCCCCTCGTAGGGGTTATCACGCCTCCTTAGGGAGGTGCCTACCGCAGTTTGAGAAGCTCTGCATTAATAAGGTTAAAAACAGTACAAAATATTAGAATTAATAATTTTTGGTGTAGTATTTTTATTGAAGAAATTGAATTATATGTGAAATCCTAGATTATGACAAGTAATAAAAAATATTTGTTTTTGCTTGTATGTCCTAAATTTCCTCTTCAATTTGTTTAGAACATTATATTTTTAAATTCTTAGATATTTAATTTATTTTTCAAGAACTATTTAACTATCAAAAGCACTTTTTACAGAAAAAATTACTTTACCACATATTCTTCAAAGATTATTTAATTTGCCGACTATTTTACTTTAATGACGGTTTATGAAGAATATATAAATGTAATCCAGGGTGTTTCAGTATAGGGTTGACAAACTTCCAGGCCACATGGAGTTCACCTAGACGCTGAAAATTCACGCAGCAGTGCATGGTGAGGAACGCTTTCCAGGCGCGGTAGTGACGACACAAAACACAAAAAAGACAGGAAACGAATAAGAGGAGGAAACATGTCTATTATCCTTAGTGAAGCAAAAAACTAAGAGAAAAAGAACATTAAAGAGACAATAATCATTATCAAAAAGCGCGCTAGGTGTGATAAGGGTGTATGACAATAATGTGCAGGATCCACCCGATGGTTATATGGGAAATCCTAATATGAAGGGCAGTAGACCATTTACTGGTGCCGAGATTGTTCTGTACCAGATCCAGAATTGTCTCCTTGTTGTTGTGCATTCTCACGTCCATGTGTGTCTACGAGGAAGGATCCACTGTCGGACAAGTGTGCAAAGAAGGTGCGGGTGAGAGTTTGCCTCCTGGTGTAATGCTGTGCGTATAACCACTGTGTGGCTCATCCATTGCAATCAAAAACCACGTATGCCAGTTGCATATCAGCATTCGTGGAACGTTCCATCCAACTACCACTCTGGTAGACGCGGTAGTCTAGCTGTAGAGGTATCGGATCGCGTAGCTGGCGTGTCACGAGTTCGAGCCAGGTAGGTGATAGCGAGTGCGGCAGCAAACCCTGTCTACGAGTATACATCGTCATCTGATGCTTCGGCTTACGTAGCGCCATCTATTGCATACACCAGTCGAAGTACCATACAGCACAAAGTCATATACCACCCAACAGTTTTTCTATTGTAACAATAATGAACATGTTTGCTCCTCATTGGTGTCATGTCTTTCTTGCGTCTTGTGTCGTCACTTTCGGGCCAGGAAAGCGTTTTTGACCATGCATTGCCGTGTGATTTCCTATGATCTAAGTGTACTCTTTCTGTCGTGAATGTTTGTAACATAACCATTGTACTGATACACACTATATATTACACATCTTGGATAAATAAGCGAAAAAAGGAATTTTTTATGGGGATCAGTTATATTAGGTGATTTTAACTTCATGGCTAATTTCCATTTATGGGAAAAGTACACCCCACATATCCCCCTTAAGGAGGGAAATAATTTGATTTTGAGTGACTTCCTAAGAAGTAATTAGAGAAAGTTTTGTTTCAGCTGTTACTGCAATTAATATGTACTGAAGCTCATTACATTATGACCTTCTCTCACCTACAGTGACAAGCTCGCCCGGATACTAAACCACGGCGCATGCGAATACATGAAACGCCCATGCATTAATAACTGCATTCTTAATCGCGACATATTTTTTGTGTAGAACGCGCCACATATATTCGCTTGAGTATGAATCTAAATGCTATCTTCCATATCTCTCTCCGCGATGTTTTTTGTTTCATTATTTTGCCCAAACACATAGTCTTTCAGATACGTATTAAATCATATTTTTATAGAAATACCTCCACTGCTTTCCCTTTCGAAGAAAAAGTGTCCCAAATTCTAATAATCTTTACTATAAAATAAATGAATATTACAAATTATATAAACAATGAAGTTAATTTCAAGCATGCACGATTAGGATTATTGTGTTTGAGTATGCGCGAGAGTGGCAAAACCTATTAAAAAGGGGTTATTATATTCGAGCATTCGTGAACAAGATTATTATTTTGAAACATGAATGGGAATAGTTTTCCAGTATTGGCTGCATATCGCAAAATTTGGCGACATTTTTTGTTTATTTGACGGGATTGCTCTATGGATTAAAACGTAATTACCGAAACTCTGTCACTGATAACACTAGTGTAGCTTCTAAGAGCAATAGTAGTAAACAGTTAAAGAATCAATATATGTTTTCAGATATCCCATTTAAAATAGTCTTTATCTCTTTTCTGTCAATTCATAGTTCCATCTCGTATGCATAAAATTATGTTTCTCTGAAGCAGATAAATGTTTTCTTTAAACATCAAAATATAGAATACTGAGGTTGCTCGTAAGAGATGGAGAATGATACTGTTTTGCCGGATCAAAGAAGAAACATATAAATTGTTTGCCCACATTGTCTTACCAATAGCAAAAGAAAAAAGTCGTAATGAAGACAAATTCACTCAAATATGTATTTCTAATGGATATTGCATGATCTATCGCACGATACAACGATTAAAGTATCTATTATTTCCTCGTGGGTCATGAATATCTCAGTACAGATGATAAATAAGGTTATATAAGATACATATGTGTGTGCTCTTTCTGACACGTATTTATTTCTCAGATGAATAGGAAGGATTATAAATATTAGAGGTGTGTATTCCGTATTACTATTACAGTAAATATATAATGAAGGACTTATTATGCTGGTTGTGCCTCTATCAGGAGCATTTTAAGGTACTATTTTTTTAGATAAAGGACATAACAAAGATCTAGGAAAACTCTTGTATTTCTTATTTCAAACAAACATTTGAATAACATAAAATTATTTGAGAAAGAGTTAAGTGAATGAGAGACTAACTGATAATTAATATTATGGATTATATAATTAAATTAATGTATAGTTTAATTAGAAATATGTTTATTTTATCTAAAATATCCTGAATACATTTCATATTTTATTTCTTCCTTATGTAGCTTAAGAATATTGATTGAGTAACATTTAAATCCATACGGAATGTAATTTTAAAATTCGTTGCGAGGCATTTCCCTTTAAAGCTCGGGCTCACAGGAGCCTTAACAGATATCCGTGCACTCCAAAAAAACATCCTTCTTCAAAACAATGTACCTTAGCAATAAAACAAAACAATAATTTGCAATTTTTACCACATGATAATCATATATATTTACATTAATTCTGAAATTTTCAGAGAATTTGAGAAAAAATTTAAAAAGTTATAAAGAAATAAAAAATTTAACAATTTTTCAAAATTTGAAAATCAGTATTTTACACCACGCAGGATTCTGAAGTAGAAAATATATCTAAATTTACAAAATTAAAATTTTACTTGGAAAAAAATGTTCACTTTTAAAGTTATACTAACTTTTAAGAAATTTAGAGAAAAACAAAATAATTTTTTAAATACAATTATGTAACGAAAATTTTAAAATTTTAGGAAAAAAATCAATTAAAATTCAAATAAAAAAATTCTATCAATTTTTTTTTGAAATTAATGCATAAGTTATGGAGAGCCTCTTATTTTGAACACGTATTTCAAAATTGATATCATAAATAGTTTTTTGTTATAATATCATAATAATTTTTTACGAAAAATGAAGTTAAAGATAAGAAAGAGATAGGGTTTTCGTTTAAGTTTCATTACTTATTTATCAATAACTTCGGAAGTTTTCACAGTATCAATACAATTTTGGTACCAAAATGGTCAGAAATGTTGAGGCTTTAACATGCATGTTTTAAAAAGAAAATTGAAAAATGTGCAATTTAAGAGTCTTATAAGGTCTTAAGAGACTTGGTACCCTAAAAATCACAAACCTATCGTTTTTTTTTTGTTTTCATTTAATCTTATTCTTTGCATTATTATCTTTCGATTGATATATCACTTGTGCATGTCGGAAAGTTAGAAGTTGAATAAAACTTCATTTGAAAACAAATTAGGCAATTCAATCACACCCCCTTTTTAGAAAAAAAGCTAAAAAATGCGTTATGATAAAAAAATGTATTTTATAAATAGAAATAATAACTATAAAAAATAATGTGTAGTATTAAAAGCAGAATATTTCCGAGGCAATACAATAATGTAATTTTTCTTCCTTGTGAAATGTGTGCATGTAAAATTTTTAAATTAAGGCATTTTATATTAATAATTTTATAATTTCAGTTCTTATTCCTGATATATTTTTCATACAAATGTAATGCTTTAATATTATAAGAAGAAAAACAGCTAAAATTTCTGTCGTGACAGAAAACAAATGTTTTTAAAGTTTTTCTTGAGTTTTCTTGTGCAATTAGTACTCTCTAAAAGTTGATCATTTATAAAAATGTGTGGGTTAAAAAAATATGAAAATGCAATTATTTTAAAGAAAAATGTATAACTAATATCTTAAAGTGGTATTTTAAGTTTAATTAAGCTTATAATAATTATTTTTTCAGAATTATAAACTTTAAAGTGGTTTTTCTCAGTTTGTGTTTTTCGAAACCTTAGTGCATTCAAAATGCTACTCCTTCGACAATTATTTAGCAATCACTTCAATTTTTTTCCTGCGTGTTAAAAATAAAGCATGTAATAAAATTAGGGATCTGTTTTGCTATAAACTGAATACTTTTTAAAAAAAAATAAAATGTAAGACATGTTGGCTTTTTCTTTGATTTTTAGCCTGTATATCAACATTTTATTTTTTTCTCGAAAACGAATGAAGTTATTCTAAAATCTATCCCTAAAGTTGTTAAGAACATCCATAAAATATTATAAAAAAATTTCAGGTCAAAAAATTAATTTTTACAAAAGGAGTAGAATTTTAAAATTTTCCCAATTTTCTTGAAAAAATTTAAATTTTTAAAATTGTGTGAATAATATATGAAAATTTTCATCTGGTAACATTTTCTTGAATAGAAACATTGTATAAAATGTTAAAATATAATTTTTAAATACGTAAATAAAGAAGTTTGCTCAAAGGGTGCCAAGTCCTCTTAAAGCTCTGAATTAAAAATTACCGCAAGATTCGGCGTATAACGCGCACCTATAGTTTAAAGCTACATTTTTAAGATTTTAGGCATATTCCCCGTAAAACTCTCCCTCCTTCTCCGCCTTTTTAGTAAGAAATCTGAACTGTTTGTATACATTGTTCTATGTTTTGAAGTCATTTGTTCGAGGTATTATCCTAGACTTTTGAAAAAAAATAGTATACTTCTAGAACTATAACTCTTTTAATTAATCAAACATGCCATTTCTTTTGAATAAACAGAATTTCGAAATATGTAGAAGTAAATTTTTTTCAGGCTCATCTATTTTGTTTCTTTTAATAAAATAAAATGCGCTTCCTTCAATTTCGATCTTTTTTGTGTGTTAAAAGTGTGCGTTATACGCCGGATTTTACGGTAATCAAAATCTAACCAAGATTCAGAAGTTAGCGAAATTATCAGGGGATACATAATAAACCTTCAATATAATATTTTAACAATAAAGAGGTTTTTCATGCGTATATTTCTCTAACATATATTACTAGTCTCAATAAATCATCCAATCGAATCGTTTCATATATCTACGTAAATCACCCAAAACTTAATATTCAGATTTAAAAAAATATTAACTTATATCGGAGAAATATGTAAAAATTCTTGAGTATAACGGTTCCATTTAAAGATATCGTTATGTCTGAAAACATATGGAAATAGAAAAACGAGTTTAATTAATTTTTCTTTGGTAAAATTTATTTAAATGATCATAAGTAACAATATGTGTACTTATATACTGACAAAATGTTTATTAAAGTCTTACTTAGATGCAAAAGAAGGACTCGCAAAGGATCTCGCAATTTTGAACCATGCCTGAGTTTCAAACCCGCTCTTCAAGATTCTACACCAAAACGCAGGAGAACTTAAAACCTAATCAGCCCTTCTATATGGCGAAGTAGTCATGGTACCATAGTGACTTCGGTCATGGTCATCTGGTCGACGTTGTTGTGAGTCGTGGATTCAATTACTGATGCCATTGAAGACTCGTTGTGCAGAGGAGTTGAGGCAAGTGAAATCCGTCGGTGGCTCTCTCTAAGTCAGCGATACTCAATCTGCAGCCCACGGGCCGCATGTGGCCCGCCGAGCCTTTTGAAGTGGCCCGGTCATGGTCCATTGCTCTGAGAAATTCACTTATTTAAGAACATTGTATAAAAAATTTGATGGGAAATTTTTTTTCAAGAAATCAAATTTATCAATTTTGCTTCTTGTTGTCAGTGTCATACGGGTACGAATTGATATTCTTTTTCTACTCTCATGTCCATAAATTAAGGATAATGAAGTTCAGGCAAAGAAAGAGACAGAAGCAAAACAAATTTGACTTCATTGTAAAGTCTATTTATTAAACAAAAGGTAAAGAGCAAAAAAAGATGCTATATGTTTGACATAATTAATAAAAATTGCGATTTTTACTCCTGGAGCAAATTTCAAAAAAGAACCCATTTACAAAAACAGTATAACATGGTTAGTATGAGCCTTACAACGCCTAGACATGCTGAGTATCAAATTATCAATCTGATCTTGGGGAATATTACACCACTCATCAAGCAATGCCCTCCAAAGTTCCGGTAGACAGGTGGAAGGGGGTTGACGGGCTGCAATTCGTCGCCAAGCACATCCCACAGATGCTCTATTGGATTCAAGTCCGGTGAGTATTCTGGTCAACATATACGGGTGATATCCTCCGATTGAAGGCATTCGTCTACAATATTGCACGGTGAGGACGGGCGTTGTCATCCATAAACATAAATTCAGCACCCATGGCGTCCCGAAACAAAAAAGTACATGTTGTTCCAGAATGACATGCCGATAGATGTGGAATGTCATCATTACACTCTGAACATGCAGGTCATTTCTGGTACCAATAATAATTACTCCCCAAACGCGAGCCTTCCTGCACCACCGTAACGGTGTCGTTCAATGGTGTTCTCTTGGTGGTAACGGATTCCTGGCGTTCTCCATATTAAAGTCCTGCGAGAATCAGACTGCAAACTAAACCTGGACTCGTCGGAAAACATCACACAAGACCACTGTTGTGGTGTCCACAATGCATGCTCTCTACTCCAGGTTAATCGCAGGCGACAGTGAGTTGCGGTAAGGGGAACACATCTGACAGGCCTACGAGCATATAGACCAATGTGCCCTAAGCGTCTGTACACGGTCTGCCTTGAAGCTGTCGTACCGGTAGCTGAAGAGAGCTGACGAGACAGGTCTGATGCCATGCTCCGTCTGTTTATTTTGGCAGTAACTGCCAAATACCGGTCCTCGTTTGGCGTTGTAGCTCGGGGTCGACCTGTGCTGTAACATCTACTCACATTACCATCGTCTTGGAATCATTGCCTAAGCCTGGAGATGACACTGTGGAAGATTCCAAGTTCCTCGGATACTTCCATCTGGGTACGTCTACATTCTAGTCGTCCAATAATTCTACCACGTAAAAAAAATCATCCAAATGCTTCTTTTGTGCCATAACTATGCGGTTATTGTACTGAAAGGCTTTTAAAACGCTTTTGAACAATTTTACTTCTTTGCCACCATTCTTTATATACCTCTCTTTTACACTCTCGTAATTGTGACGTACTATCCGTGCCATCTGGTGGTTTCTGTAATTTGAATATTCTTCTTCAAGATGTGTGTGATAATTCTACACAGTAATTCTATTTTAGAGTTCAATTTCTTTGTGATTCTGAATTATCCTTAATTTATGGACATGAGTGTATTTTGAACAGTTACATTTAGTGATAACAGACAACAGTAGAATTAACAGTGAGGGGAATTATTTTTAACTATCTTTCATATCTTACAAGCGAAACATATTCGAAGAAAATATGTCATTTCAAGACAATTGGGAAGTTGACTATTTTGTAGTGAAAAACAATCCTGGATCAGTAATTGCTTGATTTGTCACGAAAGTGCTGTATTCAAAAAATACCAATAAACAGGAATCATTCAATGACACTTTTCCTCGAAGATATATTTCAAGAGGTAATAAATAGGCTTTTTCTTGAATAACCCTTGGAACAGCAACAAAGTGTTTTGTCAGTGGTAATATCACAGCAGAGTAACAAAGATATCCCATGAAATTTGTTGTATTATTGGTAACCGCATGAAACCGTCGACTGATGCATAAATTGTGAAGGAGTGTTTCTTAAATGCTTCTAATTTATTGTTAGTATCAAAAATAAAAAAAATAATATTTAAAAATAGCAAAACAGAGGAGTTCTAATATTTTGATCAATATTTCCCACATTTTAAATTTCCAATGTTATCTTAATGTTAAAGCATTTCCCCCTCCACCATTTATCCTCATGTTATGGCCTACGTGAAATAACTAACATATGTATGCGGCCTAGAAGAAAAGAAGGTTGAGTAACCCTGCTCTAAGTCCTTCCATTAGTGTGGTGTAGAAGTTTGGAGAGTAAAGTGACAGTTCGTATGTTATCCTCATCACTCGGCTTAAGTTCAAAATAATAAGGTACTTCATCAATTGCTCTCCCGTAGATTCAAATTTCAATGTAAATAAAAAATGAATCTACACAATGGGTCTTTAATTATTCGAAGACTCGAATATCCAACTCGACAGAACCAATAAGAGCTGCGATTTACTGACCATGATCACATCTACTCTTCTGAAAATTGTTATAGAGAAAAGTTAAGATTGTTGTTATATAGGGAGAATTATTTGTTATACAGAAGAAACGAGTTTTCTAAAGCAAACTCGCTACTGCTCTTCTGTATATTCCTTTCTGTTTTTGAGAAGGTATCTTGAATACAATTTTTATCGTTCTCATCATATTTAATTATAGCATTTGGCTTCTTTTGATAGAAACTTTATAGTATATTGCTGGCTGACTTAAGTTTTGTTTGATAACGTAGAATATTATTGTGATGTCTTGAACATATTCGAAATTTTATTATAGTTTTAAGTCACAGAAAAATGAAGTAAATAATTTGTAAACGGTTCTATTCGTGTTTTACTAATGTTCTTGGGGAAAATACTCCTTTTAACTGAGATTTTTGTTATAAATCGCTTTCCATAGAGAGAACTTAATTTTATGCAAATGCAAACTTCTATTTAAGAGCCAATCTTGAGTAGGAAGGGTGATGGTTGGAAGTTGATCTTAAACGAAAAGCATAGTGTGAACGACCAGTGGTCGCACTTCATAATATTAATTCCAAAAGGAAAACTTCGTATAAAGGTAGAAGTCGTCCAAATAACGGTTGATGATTTAGCTAGTTGGCAGCAAGAAAAATAAAAAAGGTAAGTGCTTCCATATATCTAGAGACAGCAATACCGGACCAAAACTCCAATATCGGGATACCGGTTTTAATACCAGTGGTAGAAATTTCAGAAAAAGAAAGAAAACACAGTTTTTTTTATTTGCCAGTTGCTTTATTAGAGAGTGTAAGTATCGCAAAAATAATTTGTAGCTTATAAATTATAACAGTAAATAAAAAATCACAAAAAAAGGAACATCTTATTTACACTTTGTCACCATATTCTTTTCATCATATGAATAATGAAACCAAACCGAAGTATTATCAAATGATTTTTTATGTTTTTTAAAGTTATTCTTATTCATTCTTTTGGGTTATTTATTTATGAGTATGTATATAATGAATCTGAAAAATATTTTGCATCCTAATATATGATATACACACATACAATGAGAGCAACAAACTCAACAATTTAAAATATATCGAAGTATTACACACTTTGTTCGCAACCACAACCTTGTTTTCACATATACGAATATTAGACTATGAATCCTGCGCGTGTGCAGTATCGCTCTGAGCCGTAATAGGATAGTTCTGGCCCACAACTTGAACGATTCTCACATTTTATCACTTCTCTTGATTGTACAGTGCAACTTTATATCGCTAATCTAATTAATGTTTCCTGTTAGGGAGACACACAAGCAAAAACGTATACTATTTTGCTATGTTAGCGATCCCTGAACATATACAGGTATATGCAAATGAAATGAGACGATTGTTTTAGAAGAAAAAAACACAATAAATTTGCGAAAACTGTTAATATTTCTTTATTCGAAATAATACCTATCGCTAGCTACACATTTCCCCCATCTTTCGGGCAATTTATGAATACCATGCCAAAAAAATGATCGGTCTTTTGAGACCAGCCAGTCATGAAGCCAAGATTTGACGTTTTCGTATGAAGTGAAGCGCTGGTCAGCCAATTCGTGTCCCAATGATGCAAATAGGTGAATAATCGGAAGGAACCAAGCCTGGCGAATAAGACGCATGTGCTAAGAACTCCCAGTAGAGCACATTAACGATGTCCTTGGTCGGCTTAGCACGGTGGCTAGGTGCGTTGTCATCAAGGAAAATCACTTTGTGCTGCCGTTTCTTGTATTGCTCACGTTTTTCGAGTATAGCATCGTTCAAGTTAAGTAATTGTTGCTTGTAGCGATCATTATTAGCGGTTTCCCCGGGTTTGAGAAGCTCATATATAATAGATTGGTCCCTCCTGATCCCAGAAAATACACAGCATTGTCTTGCGACCGAAGCGATTCGGTCTCGCGGTCGATTTGGACGGCTGTCCGGCGTCAACATATGATCGATTATTCTTGGGATTCTCAAAATCAATCCATTTTTCATCGCCAGTCACAAAACGATTGAGATATGACTTACGTTTGTAGCGGGCAAGCAACATTTCGCACACGATTTTTCGGTTTTCCTGTTGACGGTCCGTTAGCTCGTGTGGTACCCATCTACCAACATTTATTAACTTGTTCATTGCTTTGAGACGACGGGAAACAGTGCTCTGGTCAACATTCAATTGTTCTGCAAGATGTTCTTCCGTGTTTGCCCATCATCTTCATCCAGTAATGCTTGCAATTCAGCATCTTCAAATATTTTTGCTGGTCTGCCACGCTCCTTGTTTTTTTTCTATCATCGAAATCACCATTCTGTAACTTTTCAAATCACCTGTAACACATGCTTCCACAAACATTTGATGCGATTTGGAAGCATTTTCCTTCAGATGGTAGTAAAAAATTAATGCTGTCCGCAAATCGTGGTCGGAAGGCATAAAATTCGATATTTTCAACACAGTAAAAAAAAAATACAATGCACGCTGAAACTCGTCCAAATGTAAACTAAATATGAGTATCAAAGGTCAAACTATAAAAAATCACGTGTCATAGTTTCGTATTGTTTGCATATATGCGTGACGACATCTGTTAGCAATCGTCTCATTTGATATGCATACACCTGGTAATGGAGACAATTTTAAATGATTCCTAGTAAATACCGAAAAACTGGTATTTAAACTTCTGAGTACCGGTATTACAAAACTGTACAAATGGCTCAAAATACCGGTATTCGGTATCCTGGTATACCGGTATTGCAATCCTTACATATATCTAATAAGATTAATAAGTTTTATTGCTCTTTGGGTTTAGTTATCATAGGGCATTCTCATAAATGTTCATAAATACTAAAACCTGAATAAAAAGTAAATAACGTGAGATCATGTTTGTTTCTTACTCGAACCCTCTCACGCCCGTGACGGTTTCTCTATTTTTTTCCTAACAAGAGCAGCATTTAAATTTGTTTATTTTAAGGTATCCGACTACGTTCTGAACCATGGTTTTGCAAAAGCTTATAAATGGGTAACATTTACGATATTTAGTGTCAACTGGAATAGAAAACGTATATAAAATTGTTTTAAGAATAGTATTACAAACAAAAATTATTTAAGGTGACTGACTACCTTCGGACCCAGTTTTTTTTTATAAAAACAAATTTTTGAGACAAATTGAGTGTTTTTAGGAAGGAAAATAAATATGTAAATACATAAAATTATTTAAATAAATATTGTACTTTTAGAAAAATTGGTTGTTTTCAAGGAAATTTTACCAAATACTTACTAAAACGGGCAACACTGTATAAAATTTTCTAATACAATTATCATAATTTTCTTGATACGCAACATACATATTATAGTGCTCTTCAAATGAACTAAAATCTTAGAGAAATATTAAAATACAAAAAAATTACAGAGAATTATACATAACAATATTAAAATTTTGATAAAAACTTTATAAAAACTACCCTAAATGAAAAATGATATTTAACCTACAACAAAACTTACGATATACTTTATGAAAAAAAAATAGTATAATAAACATTCCCGCAAAATTTCAAAACATTATTTGGTTTGGTTCTTAAAATATCATGTATCTGGTAAAGAGTTTCTTTCGAAAACTTACTTTTGAGAAAACTCATTTAAAGTTTTATCTTGATGCCCTTTCCCATATAGTGATGTTTTTTTAAAATCACTATAACTTTATTTCTATTTCTCGTAAAGGAAAATGTTCAAACTATAAGATTTTGAAAAAAAATGCCTTATGTAGACGAAAAACCAAATTTTCAAGGAAGGTAGTCATCTTAAGTACAATATTTTGACAAAAAATGAACATAGAATGACCAATTTTCAAAACATTCTTCTCTTATGAAAAAGACTTCTATTATAATTACATTTTGCCTGTATATAGCTCAGACCTCTCTACAGAAGCTGAACTAGAATTTTTGAAATATATAACTTAGAAGTGGGTTTATCCATGTTTAACTACAACAGAAATAAGACATTTTAAGAAAAAAACGCCTATAATTATTTCAGTTGGTGATAACTCTGAAAATAATGTGAATTTTTCAAAAATCCTAATTCAGACTCTCTGGAGAAGTCTTTACCTTATATAAGATAAATATTATTATTATAGAAACATTTTTTATAAAAGGAGAACGTTTTGAAAAAAAGTTATTCGAAGTTATTTTTTGGCCAAAATATTGTATTCAAATAATTTTTTGTCATAATTTCCTTAGAATAATTTTAAACATTTATTCTAATCTAAGTGACACTAAATATCATAAAAATGATCCATTTATGCGCCTTTTTAAAATCACGATTCCGAACGTAGTCTGATACCTTAAAAAAACATTTGAGGGATGAAACTACACAACTCTAATGAGTTTTACGAAATCAGTATTCTCTCAAAAGTGTCATTCTTTTTTATTATTTCAAATATTCGCTAAAAATTCTCATAATATTTAAAACTTCATTTCTATGTAAAATAAAAAATATACTTACATTGAATTCTCAAATGGTACCATTACAAAAAGCAAAACTTGTAAGATGCCTTTATTTCCTATTTAAAAATACCAAATTATTTGAAATAATTTTGAAGAAATATCGGTAACTAACAAACGCGACCATACGATGACGTTGTTCAACTGCGTATAAAGGTACTGAAAGAGTTCACTTCCCTATTTTGTATTCTAGAAGAAAGAGAACACAGCGATGACGTGACCAAAGAAATTTGGTGAGTTTTGACCCCTCTTTCTGATCCTCCTATTCAATCAAAATCCCTCCCCAAAAGTGGGAGGAGAATCCTGGTATCGTGACTACTTCGACACAAAGCAAGCGTCACATCTGTAACAGATTGCATGACACTCAACAACTCGTGTCACATGTTTCTTCCCACACAAGTGTAACAAGATTCGTAGCCAGAGACACAATGTTTCATTAAAAAAATAACTTTCATAGCTAAAAGAGGGTTATCTTTCTGAATACAAACTCATTAATTGTACGGAGGGCTTTCGCCAATTTGAGACATTATGTCTGGTGAAATAGAAGAAAATGTGAATTGTAGATGGTAATTTATTAGAAGTGTAAGTTTGGGGGTACCTTTTTCAATCAAGAACTTTTCTAATTTGTCTGAAGCAGAGCAGCACAGATCACGACTTTTGGGGCACTTGGGATCTTTCGTTATTTTTAAGACTGACTATACCATAAGTTGCTTTATTTATTGCAAAACTAAACGTATTTTTTGAAAGAAATATATAAAGAAGATATTTGCATTTTTTTACACAATACAGATACGCAAAACGTTTCTGTTTTTGCATTGGGCATACTAATAGATCTTACAAATTAAAAAAATATTACTTTAAATCAGTAGCAAAAGCATGTTTCAATTGTCTTGATCAAGATATTGCTTTCGATAAGTTAACATGTTTTACTTGATTACAAAATATTTATATGGCAACCTTTCTCTTTCACTCTGTGACAATACCAAGAAGGTCATGCAAATATCAGGGAAGAGGCATAACTCAAAATATAATTCAAATCGCGTTAAAACATAGGTCTCCGTTTCTCGATGAGTAAAATATAAGGGAAGGAGAATGAGAGAAGTATCCGTGCCATTGTTTCCACGAGGAAAATCGTTGTGCAAATTTTCTTTTCGTGTTGTTGTTAACTCAGAGGACCATTAAACTAAACTTAAGGTATCCGACTATCCTAAAATAATGATTTTTTTCAAATATTGACAAATTTTGTTATGATTTGTTTTATAGATCATCTTATTAGCTTAATAAAAATGCCAATATTTTTTTTTTTTTTTTATTTTCATTCACTGGAACAAAAACTACAATTGTTTTAGGAAAAGCAGATGTCAAACTTTAAAATGCGTTTTACTCGAAATGTGTTTTTTGTCGAAAAGCTCAAACGGGGACAGCGATTGCTCAAACAGTTTAAAAAATAATTTGCTGAAATTGTTTGTGTATGTTCTGTATAACAGTAAAAGTAATTTTACCCTCAGATTTATCAATTATTGTTTTATTTCAAAATTTACAGTCCTTTATGTGGATATAATCACTGTTATTTTTTTAAGCAATTTCATATAATCCCTAAGATAAAGTGCTTTAGATTTTGTAAAAATTAAAATATCTCTTATCCTGAAGGTCATTTCAAACATGAATAACAAAGTAATACATCAAAATTGAAAAATTGAGAATTTATTCATGAAATATTTGTACAGAACGGGCCCCGTTTATATAATTTTTTGTACATTTTCACCAGTTTTTTTTCCATTTTAATAATAATAAATTTTTTTCTGTTTTCAAAATTTTAGGATTCTTTCCTTAAAATATACTGAATAAATCTACAAATCACAAAAAAATCCCATAGATCTATTTTTTTTTTCAAAAAAAAGTTGTCGCAAGTAGTTGGATACATTAACTTAGTTCAGTGGCATAGCAGCCCATGGCTCAGGGCCAAGGCCTACTGTGCCCATCTCATTTTTCGTAACCTTCGGCACTGAGGTGCATGAACAAATGTATGGTGAGATGGTCATTTTGACGCGAAAAAAGTAGAAAATAATGGCATGCCGCTGATAACGTAAGCAGGTCCTGCAGGCAGACGACCTTACAAAGCAGCATATGTGTTTGGACTTCGAATTCCATTCCATTCGTCCATTGTTGCAATCGTTCCATTCGAATGGATGAATTGCTAATTATTTGTTTCTCGGTGGCATTCGAGAGCGAACCGCGGAACTTTTAATCGGCAGTTAAAGGATTAATTATGAAGATAAGTGTTACAAATTATCAAGATAAGAGAGGGTTAATTTTTGTATATAATTTTAAAGGTGACAAGTCCATGGGGTCATTGGTAGTAATTAATGTTGTTCTTAGTTTAGTATTGTTAAATTAATCATAAAATGCGTTGTACAGCACTGATACATTTATAAGTGTATTCTATCAGAGCAAATGCGTGTTTATTTTTTTATTATGTGAGAATGTATTTTGTTTGATCACTTTCCGTAAATTAAAAAATATTTTGAAATAATCTATTTTCGACTTTTCAATATGCTCGCGCCCCCCTTGTAGAGGTATCACGCCCCCCCCTAGGAATTGCGCCCCACAGTTTGAGAAACGCTGCTTTAGATACGATATTTCTTTCTCTCTCTCTCTCTCTCTCAATAATTTCCTGATCCTAATTAATATCTTTAAGAGTAGATTATTTTTTGGAAATAAAATAACTTTAACTCGTTTCCTGAAACATTTATTTTCTTTTAAACCGACAACTACACGCGTACCTGCCATTTTCTTTTCAAATTCTCACATCTCTTGAAAATTTAAAAAGATCGTATATACTCGAATGATATTGTTTGGCTTAGAGATTTTTTTAGCCAAAAGAATTTTTTTTTCACTGTTAAGCTTTGTTCTAAGACAATATGTTACATATTGTTCCTCCTTTTATTGTTCGTTGCCCTTTATTTCTACCGTAATAACATCTCATTGTAAGTCAACAAAGAAAGTATGTAATTTAAGATGCAATTAAGAAAGCTCGTTCCAGTTTTGTAAATATTGACATGAAATAAAACCAAGTTTGTAATTAACCAAGACTTGATAACGTATTTTTTTATAAGAATATTCTTGAGACTCATTATTTAACCTTAACCGAAAAATTCTTACTCTTTGAGTTTTTAATGCATTCTGAAGTTGGGAACAAAATGAAAAATTCTCAATTACCTCCAGCAGAGCACAACAGAATCCATTTCTTGCGGCTTAGAGCAGTTAATTTAATCAATTCATTTAAATATTTTATTTTTCCACCCTCTGCAAAGTAATTAATTCTCAATTCTCTGATAAAAATTTTTTTCGACGGAATTAAAACATTTATATGGCATATCGAGCATTGTAAAACCTTACCGTTTATGAATGAAAAAAAAATAGTTTCTAAGTGCCAATGAAAAAAAAATCATGAGATATTCAACCAAAAATCAATCTCATTACCATTAACTGCCATCTAAACTTGATTTATTTCATCACATCTTAATAATTACATTTTCTTAACGTCTCTCTTCTTGCATACTCATTAAATTAACTCCTTTTTTTGCTTACTTTTCACAAAAAGTTCTTGATTAAGATTACCCAAGATACCGAGGAAGAGATTAATAACAATTACTCTCAGTGTTGTTTTATACTTTAAGAGATAAGGGGAAAAAATGGCGGAAATTTTATCTTTTAAGAATACTCGTTAACGTCCAGCAGAAAATTCAATAATCTTTTTCCCGCGTCTACTTCAATTATTCCAATATGGAAGGTCGAGTCTTAACTTGTTTGAGTCTTACAGACTGGGCTGTTAAAAATGAAAGAGAGTCATAAAAATTAATAAAAAAGGTTTTTTTCCCAAGCCGTAAAGTTTTTTAATGCTTACTAATAAAACGGAATTCGAGCAAATAGATTTCGCAAGAGTTATAAAAACTAAATTGATATCATACCAGTAAATGGTTAAAAATATTTAACAAGTCTCTTTTGATAAATAAAATAACAGTGGAGATAATAGGGTATGTACGGTATCGTATTGAAAAGAAACTAGTTTATAAGAATTGGGAGAAATTAATTAATTTGGTCTTACTTAAAAGAACAGTCTGGGTGTACTGGAATTGCGTGGTATAAAATATATTTTATCCTGTTAATAATGTTCATTTAAAAGATAAATAGAAAGAGTTATAATTGAGTGTATGAAAAGGAACAGCTAGAAATGAATTGAAATATTAGTGGAAAAACATGACGCAAGAGATTTGATTCGTTTTTGTCATGGTAAATACCATACACAAAAGAAAGAATTGAAGCATTTCTTACTTTTGTAGTCGTTTTTTTTTAAAATCCCCTTTGTTGATCAAAATATTGATTCATTAGAAATATGTAAGCATTATATTAATATCTGTTAATTGCCTTGTTGCTTCATTTACTTCGAAAATTCTTTATTTACTTAAGCTTAAAAACATTCTATTTTTGTTTCATGAAATAAATATAAAATTTTTGTATAGGGATTTCTTCATCAAAACTAGTTACCTGCTTTTAATGCTTTCATATTTCTCAAGGCTTTATATTAGTATAAGTATAGGAATAATCAAAGTTTTTCTTATACCCATTCTATTGTTGTAGTCACTGTTCATTCTAATAATATTACTGATAAAGAGAAGAAATGTACAACCATTTCACAAGGTAAATCATGGAGACAAATTTTTTTATATCAAATTTCATTCTTATACAGTGATGATAAATTTTACTTTTCTTTACAGTTTTATTACCTGGGAAAAGGTTGAATAAATTTAAACCCAAAAGTACATTAAGAACATTCTTTTCAACGAAATTTTTTTAAATAGCTTAATAAATAAGTAAAAAGAAGGCACAAAAATTCGAAAAAACAAAACCTCGAAAGTCACATCCAGATGGTTATAGATATAAGATGGTTCTAAAATCATGACAGAAACTTAAAAAGGGGTATAATTCACTAAAACACATATTTTATATCGAGTTGCGTGAGTTGAAATATAACACGCAATTATACAAGCATAAGAAATGAGATATAGGAGAAAAAGATACTTATATTTTACGATATCATTGAAAAATTCTACTTTGTGGCAATTTTTACAATAAATAACCAAGTTCATTCCAACAATAGTAACCAGGGCCTACTAGGGCTATTACTTGCGGGCGGTAAGAACAAGGGACGATCATCAGCCTAATAAATCAATCAAGCAATGTTTTTTACTAATTTCTCAAAATAAAACCTATAATACATCGAATAAATATGCTAAATTTTAATTAGCTATTGGAAAGGCTAAATAAGACCTTATTTCCCAATAGTATAGCATAGTTTAAGGAAAATAAACGGTTAGTGCACAGTGGGATGGTTCATTGTCCATTAATATCTACTCTTTACACACAACCTTCATTTGATAGAAAAATTCGAGGCCGATTCTGCAGTTCCGCAATAGAAATGGATTTTTTTTCTTTGATTATCAGTGGCATTGGGGGTGCACTGTGAATCGATGCTCAACATTGGCGAAAGCTGCTGTATGAAAATATCTAATATGGTTAATATTTCCTAAGACATAGGGGTGTTTTTAAATTTACTATGCATTGAGGGTAGTTAAAAATCTTCGCATTAATAATAGCTTTTTCCTGGTAGATTGTGTGAGACCAATTGAGAAACAGGGAAAATTCACGGAAGTCCAAAATTATAATCCTTTTGCTTAATTCCGACAAGAAATGCTGAGTTATAGCGCTTGTTTAAATAAATATTACGCTATAGCTTTATAACTAGAAATTAACTTCATTAAGCGTAGTAAATAAATCTGTTAAATAGATATTAAATCTGGTATCCCCACTTGATTCAATTTTCTTTTAAAATTAAAGTCATCATCTAATTTAGTGAGGTATTATCGTAGACCGCCATTTGCATCTCATGAACCCCCATTTTTTTTTTTTTTTTTTGCTGAAGTTGACACTTGGAGGTCGTCATAGGCCCCTGGTGGTCGATACAGATCATTTTGGAATCACTGGACTCAGTTGGAATGGTTTGAGTATGACGAAGTCTATCCTTTATTTATCGAACTTGCAATACTTCTTATGAAATATCTGATTAAAAAATATTCCATTTTTGATTTTACCGAGGAACTGGCTACTTAAACTATTCTTTACATGTGGGTGAGACAGTAGCGCACACATGAATTTTCAGGGGGTCCGGGGTCGAAAGTTCATCATTTTTATATCATGATCCTTTTGATTTTGTCGATTTTCGGGAACAAAACACAGTAAAAAACTAATTATTGAATAAATAACTAGCATTAATTAATAAAATTAATCATTAATAACAAATACTTAATTAAATTTTACGTACTATGCACTTAGAATTATAATCAATCGGAAAAAAATTAAGGGCTTTGGGGGAGGTCGGACCCCCTGGACCCCCCTTGTGCGCGCCACTGGTGTGAGAAGTATCAGGAATTTGGAAACTTTCCACCCCTTAGTGCAGGGTCCCCCAACCTTTTCAACACCGCGGACCGGTCAATGTTTGATAATTTTACCCCGGCCCGCTGAGGGTAGGACGTTGGTTTTTTTATATTTTAGATTGTTTTAATTTAATAATTTTTATGTAATTGTACTTGAATACCCCTACTACAAAAAAATTCTGTTACACCAAAACATTAATATAAAGTTATTTAACATGGAATATGAAATGATTTATATGTTAAGTCACACAAACCCGAAAGAAATGCACCCCAGTAAATAAAATAGGACTAGTTTAATGTTCCCGGGCAGCCCGGTGCCAATTGATCCACGCACCTGTACCGGTCTACGGACCGGGGGTTGGAGATCACTGCCTTAGTAGACACTGCCAGTATTATATTATTGCTAATAGTCGTAAATTTCAGTTTTTTTCTAAGCATTGCTGCAATGCAGCACTTTAAGACCTTGTTGTAAACACAAACAGCGTTTCTGAATGTCTCATTTGTTTTTTATTTATCCAGCTATACGTCACTTCATTCTTCGTCGTGTATTCCTACAAAAATATTTGTTTTCATGAATTTTACTACTCCCAATAATTATCATGATTTAGAATGATTATTAGATGAACTATAGTGGAGCACACAAGAGGAGGGACCCTGGTCCGGATTCCCCCATCCCCAAAGCCTTTCATTTTTTTCTTCGATTGATTATAATCCTGTGCATTTAGTACATAAAATTTGATTAAATGTTTATTATTAATAACTAATTTTATTAATTAATGCTAATTATTTATTCAATAGTTAATTTTTTAATGTTTTTTGTTCCCGAAAATCAACAAAGTCAAAAGAATAAGTTGTGCGGAGTATTAGAGCATCATACGAGATTAGTGGACTTTCGACCCTGGACTCCCTCCTCTCCAAACTCTTGTATGCGCTACTGGAATCACTATACCTGTGAGTGTGTGCTTATTTGAAGGGTTACAGAGCTTGGCACAGTTCCAAAACTTTAATAAAGATTTCATCAATCGGTTTTTATATTGATATTTAATTAAAGGGTTATTTGCCACTTTTTTCTTCAGCTAGTAGAATGGGAAAACCCCCCACTTTTTCATGGTTTGGCCTTACCGGTGTGTTGTCAGAGTTCTTTCTCCCAGTTGAATATGAATAGCCTTGTCTTGAACTGAGGTTCTGTCACTATGGGGACTCATTCATAGCGAAAGACTCCCTTATAGGAGTGACGAGGTTCACTCATTGGAGGTTCTGTCACTCATAGGAAAGAAACCCTTGTGAAATTTTTTTCGCATTATAGATCAAGCACTTAACTTGATTTATTTTTGTGGATTACGATGCTCGTCCCCATGGAATCATGTGATTTATGACATGTTCTCGTCTGATAGTCTAGAGGTCATGGGGGTCGTTATTGAGTTGTGTAGGTACAGGCCCTGATACCACTGAAGTTCTGGTTTATTTAGGGTCTGATACACGGTAAATCTGTCGACAGTCGAAGTATTTACATTGGCTTGGATAGAAAAAGTGTCCAAATCTCTTGATTGAAATTCAAAATTAAGAGGTCCATTAGCAATATCCTTAGTACTGTTACAAAGGACGACGTTAGCAAAAAATTATATCACATCAAATCATTTGGTTGAGATGAATTTCTGGAAAATGAAGATATTCCTCTAATAGTTTACACGAGTTTCCCAAAGTGTAACCCCCAGGGGTACGCATTGCACTGGAGTTTCATGAGGATATACATTGTACCGTCCTTAGCTGCGCCTAATTCTACGTTCTCATGAGTCGAATCAAGACAGACTTATGAGACTTGAGATGGTCCGGTGTTGAATATTAACGTCGCACTGTTCAGTTTCACGAGGGCTTTTGGCGATGGACCACGTAATTTTGAACCATGGTCAATTGACTTGGACGACACCTGAGCTGGCACCCCCTCTTCTAACTACCACACCACACCAACGGGAGGAAGTTTCAGCTCTCGACAGATTTAACGAGCATCGCTGCCCTACACGGTGGGTCTTTAGTGGTACTGGGCTCGAACTCGTGACAAGGCAAGCCACGATCCGATGTCCGGTGTGACACGACGGGAATACCCACACTTGGTTATAGACTACTTACTTAGCTAATAGTTAGTGGCTTTTCCAACTTCATATTTATGTGAAGTTCCTTTTTCAGCATATGTTGAATTAAGTGAAAACAAGTAATATAAGTATAAAAAAAATTAACGTCAATTCCTACTTTGTTAGAAAAAACGCACTGATGCCATCTGTTGCGGCTAATTGTAACTACGCCGGAAATAACGCAGAATAAATTTAAAACTAAAAAATAAAATTTAATTAATGAATTAATATTTGAAAAAAATGTATTAACATCAAGTGTCCTCTACTACAAGTTTAAAAAAATTTATTTGAATCTAATTGGATAGATATATATAGAAAGTATTTTGTTAACGATTGAAAATTTGAACAAGATAAATATATAGAGAGTATGAGCTATAAAATAGTAGGAATTGAAAAAGGAACACAGGCTATTGGACGTGGAAACATATCTCAGATGAAGATGAACAAGCAGAGAACCAAATTATGACCATCTATCATCTCAGCACAAGCAATTTCATCCTTCTCATTAATCCAAATAAATGTTAGTTATAATTTAACTTTTATTTACATTTTAATACGAATAATTTTTTTCTCTTTTCTTATTATTTTGTGTATGTCACAAAATAAGTAAAAAGGAATATATTTTGATTGTTATTAAAATGCAGCCTTTATTTCTTTATTTTTTTTCTTTTGATGAGTGGTACTCAGCGTTACGAAAATTATAGAAGGAGTACACGTATGTCAAAAGTCTGGGAAATACTGGTTCACTCCAATATCACGAATTTATTACGATTAAACATGTTTCTCTAACGTTAATATACGTTAAATTTCCTTTTTATAACGGGTTGGGTTATATTATTTCGTATTTTCAATTCTATCAGTTCACCGTTACATTTTGAGATTTTTTTTTACCATAAAACAAATACATTTTCTCTAAATTTAATGTGACTTTACTATTAAACCTTTTTTTCTAAGAGTTACTCATGTGACTCAAATTGGTATCAAATTCTATGAAATACTTATTTCAACAAAATATGAGACTGAAATTCGAAACTATTCTACAAACGCTTGCCAATAATTTCACTGTCGTTTCTACTTGGAGACAATTAGAGATAGATAAAAATAGAATTAACTTTAAATAATTTTAATTTGAAAGTTTCTACACAGTAAAAATTGCTACATTAATCGTCAGGTTTCCAATTATTTGTAGTCTTTGTTAAGACTGGTCGGTACCCCTTATACCGACTATGTTAAACTTGTAAATAGACTTGTTGATTATATGTGGAAAAGTGATAGGCACTTATGTCTCTTATTTCCTGTTTGTATTTTCTATCTGTTGTTAATAAATATTTCTTTATTTGACTAGTAACCTTTTTTATTGATCACCCCTCATATATCTTAACGCATTAAAGCAAAATTTCTCTCGTTAAGAATATTTCTGTAATTCATTTTCGATTAAACCCATAATACTAATATATTTAGTGATATTGCCAATATTTGCGTTAAATTAACCGCACTGAATGATGATGTGAAGATTTCTGGTCCTCACTCATAGGTCATTAAGTTATTAGAAATTAAATTACCAGAGACCTGGGAGTTTTATTGGTTTGAGTATAATGTCGTTTTGAAGGTTTAAAAATATTAACCCTTTCAAAATGCTTAAAATAAATATTTTTAACACTTTTTCCCCTTCATTAAACATGACCCATTTTTTTACGTAGATTCACAGATTAAAACCTTGCCCTAACGGCCAATGTGGTTATGTCAGTGAATTTTATACTTGCGCGTTTTAATGCCCTTACGCTATAAAAATTCATTAATTGAACATACCGATGCTTTCGAAACCCCTCTTTAGAGTTTTATATCCTAATAAATAACACTATTACCCTCAATGAATTAGTTTCCTGTTTTTCTATAACTATGGTAATTTATTTCTTATATGATCTATTAATGTACCGTAAACATAGAGTTTCACCTATCTATCCTTGTGTTTATGGGACTTGCACTGGTTTTTATTTTTGTATGATGTCTTGTTTGGGTTTCAGCAATTTTATTCTATAACTTTACGTTTTTCTTATATTTCAAGAATAATTTTGTTCTGTTTCTTATCGCACACTGCATGTAAAGTAAATAATGTATTATACGTTCTGTATTAAAAAAAATTATATTATGTGTATAAAGTGTAAATATAATGTTCATATATGCTCATACATTTTACTTTGCTCAGTTCTTTATTTAAGTATTTTCATACCTAAGACTGCGTTGTTTCTGTTCCTGCTAAAATCCTTGCTTCTTACTTTCAGCTGTCTTATTTTTTATATTTTTTGTTTATTATCATCTTTCTTTAGTCTGTAACCCTTTTCTATTTTTACACATCTTCTTTTTAGATTTATTACAATATGCTTCTATTTTAAAAGTATAATTTATATTCCTCTTTTTTTTTTTAATTTCTGCTTTAAGTTGCTGTAACTATAATTGAAACACTGTACACACATTATCATCATCTATTGCAGGGGTAGCGAACCCAAATGACCTTGCGGGCCACTTCGGAAAAACATTATAATCTCGCGGGCTGGGTACCTTTATATCAGATTTGGAAAAAGAAAACATTTATTGGAGTGAAAATTTAAAATAGAATGAATTAGTATTATGGTTTTCCTTATTTTTTATGTATACAGACATAGATAATATAATAATGTTTAGATAATATAATAATGCAATGATCAAATTATGTTTAAAATATTACAGTGGGCATTTTATTAAAAATTACGGTTTTCCTTTTGAATTGATCTTTCGTTACTCATTGTTGAAGTTTGATTGTGCTGTCATTTGCAAACAATTAAGTATACATTGCCCTTTATCTTAACCGTCTTGAATATTTTTTTAAACTTTAAAAAACTTCTCTGACTACCTCTTGCTTTTTGGGCACTCCAAACAGAAAAGAAGGAGGAGAAATAAAAGTCGCACACACACACACAAAGAATCATGTACCATCCATAGAGTAAAGGATATGCCTAATGCAATTCGGAATTTATTAAAAAAAAGTTATTTATTATATTAAAGTCACACGCAAATGTGTAACTGTTTGATAAAATATAAATCTATTTTAATCTAAAGAACATTTATATTTTTAAAAGTGGTTTACTTTAAAACAAGAACAGGTAACAGGCAAATACATTGTAGATATATATAAATTTCCCCTCAGATAAATTTTAAAATGAAAAATCTTTAAAACCTGGTACTTAAAATTTTTTTAAAAAGAGAGTCGGTGGGCCGCAATTTACGTACTGGCGAGCCACATGCGTCCCACGGGCCGCGTGTTGGACACCCCTGATTTACTGTAACAAATTCTCCGATGATGCAGTATCCAATAATACAGAAAATTCTTCAAACATTTAATCAAGTGTTGGCTCAGTTTCTAGATCCAGAGGGGAAATATTTTCGTGTTAAGTGATTTTCGTTTCATGTTAAGTGTAAAAAATGCTTCAGAATACGTAGTAGTTTTTCGAGATATTTGTATCATTTCGTGTTAACTGATATTTCGTCTTAAGCGTTTTCATGTTTTAGTGTATTTCACTGGATGTGGTATAATGAGACCAGAAATACAGAAATGATGAAAAATGACAGCTAAAATAAAAATATGGATCAAGTTTAAAGTAAATTAAACAACTTGGTTCGAATCACAAAATGATTTTTTAACTAATCCTCACAATACAAAAATAACCCTACAAAATCAACTTTACTTGGTCCAGAACTGCTTTCACGAACTGTTTACAATTAGCACCAAAAGACCATCTCCTTAAAATATTATATTATTAAAGAAATTTTTCCTCATCAATCCCCATTTGCATTATTGAATCAAGGACAGAGCGCAAGTTCTGATATGACAGTTACGGTCGCTGCTGCTTTATAATGTGATTACCACATCCAGCCCCAACACAAGCCAAGGGAAGGAGCGAAACGTAATTTCACCTATTTAATTATACAGCCACTTTATTAAGGAGCAGATGGTGGTTGCTCAACTGAGGCTTCCTTCCTTTACTTATCGTTTGGCCACCCCAGAGGAAAGGGAATGCTTTAGTCTAGCTTTGGTTTGTGGACACTTCGCGGAAATTCCCAGTTGCTGACTGGAACTTGAGGTATTGGGGCGAAAAATAACGAATTAGGCAAGAGCAGGGTCTAAATTTGATTTACACTCTTTGATTTTTTTTTAGGGGTGGAGAGAAAAAAAGGAAAAGCTGTGAAGAAAATAGTATGTTGGAATATGAAGGCAAATGAAACAGTTCGTTTAACAGTACTTGGGAATATATAATGCTCTGTGGAATATTCGTTTTTATTCTGTGCTTTATTTATTTCGCTTTTTTTAATGAGAATTATTGATGTTCCACTGCTAGTTTTTCATTTAAAATGTGTGGGTCAAATGTGTTAGGTCACCGATGCACTTTCTTCAAACACTCTTTGCTGCTTTATAATGGGTATAGTTTTCGTATTTAAGTGTATTATTCGTTTTGATTGTGTTAAATTGTGTGTGATTGTTTATTCTAGTTAAAGTATTTAACCTGTCCATATTAATTACCTTTGAATTTTTTTGTCTCTTGTCTAACTTTTTATTTTTAGAGTGTTGTTTAGTAACTCATTAATATATGAAATATATTATTTCATTCGACTCGTAAATTAATAAGATAAAAGGGATATGCATGCACTTTCCAACACACGCAAACATTTGCCTTTTTATAAATATGCTGCAATTAAAAAAATCACAAGGAAAGAGCAACAAATGTATACTTTTCTTGATAGGACATATTTAAATTATATATATAGCTAGTTGCTTTTCCATTTAGTTTAGACAGTTGTCCTAGATAATTAAATATGCCAATTAAAATAATCTTGTCTTTAACTTCAAATGCATAAGAGAAAATTCAATAAAAAATGCCGTAAGAATGGGGATGTTCGTATAAGGGTTGCCCAAATGAAAAATGGACAAATTCAATAAAAATAGTGATTTTATTGGAAATCAAAAAAATTGCCCTGGGGGTTGTAACACAGGTTCTGTTGTTTCGGCAAAACGTTATGCTTTCACTCTGTAGAGAACGTGGTGGGTTCTTGAAGATGTCTTGCCTATCTTCCTTCACTTCATCCTCCAAATAGAAACGTAATACTTTTTAAAGTGATCTAAAGGTCTAGAAGTCACAGGGGGACAAATATAGGCTATACGATGGGTGTTATAACATTTCCCCAACGCATTTTTTAAAAATTGCCTTGGTTTCACGGGAGACGTAGGACGGATATTGTCATGGATATCTGATACAGTCTGCTGCCCTTCACGAAAACTTTTACACAAACTGTTTCAAGACGTTCGACATAAGCTGTGCTCACCATAGACTGCTACTATTCGTGGATAGATATTTGCATTATACTCACCTCCAGCAATCAAGAATCGTACTATCGCACGTTGTTCCTATCTGGATGCATCCTTATATGATACGATTTTACTTTCGATTAATTATCACTAATAGGTTTCACTGTTAAGCATCGTTTGTGGTGTACACTTCCTACCGTTCTTTGTGTCCCTATTTGGTGGCTGTGCTATAGCTACACTTATTGTGACGCAATCGCATGTGTCCACTTTTCATTTGGGAAATCCTTATACTAAGCATGTACTAAGTTAGTTTTAAGTAATATATTTAAGCGATATTGTGTTCTAAACTTCATTTTATCATTTTCATAGCAGTATCTACTAAATGTTTAAATTGCTTCTTAAGAAAATTGCAAATCATTAAACATATAAAAAAATCACTTAGAAAGTTTTGTACTGATTTAAATGCTAAATTTCCTCATAAATTTAATGCACCCCCTTTTTTACCTGTACTAAAAATATTCCTCATAATTTTTAAGTTAGCCGATTGATTATTACACATTAGGAGTAGAGAAAAAATGTTTTAGTCTTTGAGTATCATTCTTGTGTTTCGTGCGCCATTCTTGTGTATCAAATGTGGTTAAAATGTTTCGTTGGTCTTTTAATTCAACACAAGGTCAGAACAAATTGAGCAAAGATACTGTATCAAATGTCATCAAAAACTTGGTGATTCTCAGAACAAAATAGTTAATACGATTCAGAAAGTATTTGAATACTATGCTATGATTGTTTCACAAATGAAGTAGCAGTTAAACAAATCCAAAAAGAACCAAATATCATTAGAAAGTGATCAGAGTTCTGAGAGGCAACAAACTGTTCGAAATGTAGCTGTTATTGAGAAGATGAAAAAAATCTGTAAAAAGATAACGTTTCACTACATTACAAGAAAAGAGAAAAGAATCAATTAAGAGGACTTGGTACCCTTTGAACTACTTTCTCTTTCTTTATGTATTTAAAAATTATATTTTAACATTTTATATAATGTTTATATTCAAGAAAATGTTACGAGGTGATTTTTTTTTACATATTATTCACACAATTTTAAAAGTTTTATTTTTTGAAGAAAATTTGAAAAATTTTAAAATTTTATTCTTTCTGTAATTATTAATTTTTTGATCGAAAACTTTTTTTCTAAAATTCTTATGGATGTTATAAGCAACTTTAGGGATCGATGTTACAATAACTTAATTCGTTTTTGAGAAAAATGCTAAATCTAAGCGATATGTATGCTAAACATCGACGAAAAAGCCAATATCTCTTACATTTTAATTTTTTTTTTAAAAAAAGTATTCAGTTTATACAGCAAAATGGATCCCTAATTTTGCTACATGCTTTATATGCAATACACAGGAAAAAATGGAAGTGATTGGTAATTAGTTGTGGAAGGAGTAGCATTTTGAATGCACTAATGTTTCGAGAAACACAAACTAAGAAAAACCACTTTAAAGTTTATAATTCTGGAAAAAAAACTATAATAAGCTTAAATAAACTTAAAGTACCACTTTAAGATATTAGTTATATATTTTTCTTTAAAATGATTACCTTTTCGTATTTTTTCAACCCATACATTTTTATATATGATCAATTTTAAGAAGGTATTAATTAATTGCACACACAAAAAAATTCAAGAAAAATGTTAAAATTTTTTTCTGTCACGACAGAAAGTTTAGTTTTTTTTTTTCACAAAATATTGAAGTATTACATTTGTATGATAAACATATCAGGAATAAGAACTGAAATTATGAAGTTATTAATATAAAATGCCTTAATTCAAAACTTCTACATGCACACATTTCACAAAGAAGAAAAATTACATTATTGTATTGCCTTGGAAATATTCTGCTTTATGTACCACACATTCTTTTTTTATAGTTATTATTTCTCTTTATAAAGTAGGTTTATTTTAGCTTTTTTTCTAAAAGGGGGTCGTGGCCGAATTGTCTAATTTGTTTTCAAATGAAGTTTTATTCAACTTCTAACTTTTTGACTTGCACAAATGATATATCAATCGAAAGATAATAATGCAAAAAATAAGATTAAATAAAAAAAAAAAACGATAGGTCGGTAATTTTTGGGGGTATCGAGCCCCATTAAGTATATCTACATTCAATTTTACGGGATAATTTGTACAAATGCAATGTTATTGCGCAATTTGTGTCAAGCTGATGTCGGCAGAACAGGAAGAACTTCGTCTTTGTGGCAAAACATGGAATTCTAGTCATTCTCCAACATGCCTACTTTCAAGACATGGATCCTTTCAACTTAAATTTGAAACCAAAGACGCAATGGGCTCAATTCATAAGAGTCCCATTATGAAGACAAACACGTGTTATTCATTGAATTCAAAAGAGACATTAAAATAATTGTACTTATTATATTTGTAAAACTGGGATAAAATTTCAAATTTCATAATAGCGTAAAGATGTTTAAAAATGTTACAAAAAAATTCTTCAGAGAAGATTTTAAAATGATTTTTTTTATTGTACGCGTGTATCTCTAAATAAAATGGCCTGTGTATACCTACGTACATTTTAAGAGAAAGTTTCTGCCAAGAACAAAAGTTGGCAACAAGGAAGCGCATGAACTGATTAGCTGGAAACACATAACTGGTTTTATCGTGTTACTGTGATGTCACATGAGTTTCTGAATTGATTACTTAGAAACACGTAATTATCCTTATCTTCTGGCTATGCCGTCACAAGAATAGAACCCAATGAAATTATTTAATTTTGAGAGTGAGAACAAATAAGGCAGGCTGAAGAGTTGCACCTATTGAGAGAATCTTATTCGGATTATTTGACTTCACGTGTTAAATCCAGAAAAAAATTAAGGAAATAATATTTTGAATCCAACACAATCAAGTTTCACAATCCTAAAGTACGAGTTTTGACGCATTAAGTGATTATTTGGTGATTAAATCAGAAATATCTCACTGAACAAGAGATCTTCCTTCTTATATATATATATATATATATATATATATATATATATATATATATATATATATATATATATATATATATATATATATATATATTTTAAGTACAATTTTCGTTCAAATCGGTTTACACCACAACAAACATTGAGTTGATCTCTGTAATTTTGGAATATTTTCTTATTGATTTATTATTCTCATGATAAATAGTAATAAGGGTCTAAGCATTCCATGTGGGCTGAATTCTTTTTTTATTGAAGCGAACCAGGTTTTGCTAAGTTTCCTTTTTTTACTCAGAAAAAAATATTTTTCAACTCAAATATATTTCAAAGCATTGTTGAATCGTTAACTATAACATAGAAATGAAATTTGGTCAGTAAGTTATTCAGACGAAAAAAATGCTTCTCTTATAAAAGAAGCTGATTTAAAAAAATCAGTGACTTTTTATGGAATACGTGATTTGCAGTTGATTATCTTTTCATTTACTTCTAAACACATATTATTATTCATTAGCCCTTTTTTTACTTATTAAATTTCAGTTAAGGTAGTAGTAAAATATTTTTTTTCATTAAATCCGCATTCCGTCTGTGTTCTTAAAAGAAGTGTTTGGGATAAATTATTTTTATAGTTATTAAATTTTTCATACAAAATAAATTCTATCAATAGTGACTTTTCTAAAAAATTATAAACATCTTTTGACGATCACAGTATAAAATTTTCTCTATATTCTCTAAATCATTAACATATCTGGAAAAAATATTCCCTTTTAAAAATTGACTACAGAAACATTATAACTCTTAATTTTTGCCCCAAAATAAGCTGTTTTTATATATTGAGTTCATATATTTCTTATACTATTTTTAAAACTTTCAATTCTATATTTAATTCTTAACTTTATTAAGTTCATTTATCTAGTTATTTTTAATTCTATCACAAAATAAAATCGTCTGCGCTTACAGAAACATTCAAGTTCGTCTGTTTTTAAAACATATTTAAAAGAATCAAATGTTTTTCTTCAAAACTCATTTTTTACTGAGGTACTTAGGAAAAAGTTTTTTAAAGTCTGTTTCCCCCCACCCCTTTCAAAAAAAGTCTTTTCTTTTATTTTAGTGTTTACATTCTTGTTTTGGAATAGAAAGGCCCAAAGGTCACTTTATAAATGAAAGAAATTTATACCTTTAGGTATATTCCATTAATTTAATGCCTACTTAAAAATTGTTTTAAAAAATTTTGTCTAGACAGTAAGTGCGTACTTACAAGAATACTTTTCTATTTTTACAGACAGCTTTTTCAAATAAATTAATCTATCAAAATATTTTTAAAATAAACTGTGATACTCGTCATTTAAAGGCAATTCGCATAACGTTGACTTTAGTAAAAACAAATATTTTATTTTTAAAAATTTTATAATGCTTTGATTTTCATTCTCAAAGAAGTTAAAGTGGATTTCTTTAGAAGCTATGAATAAAATTGATTATCGTATACATATAACTTTTCTACATCAGTTAACGTCTTTGCATTCACTTTTTAATATACACTGACAGAAAAAAAATCCTAACACCAAGAAAAAATTATTGTAGAGTAATGAAATTTGGAAAATGCAATTACCAAGTTAACATGTTAAATTGATTAAATTTTCAAGATCACAGGTTAATTTTAGCTCATTAAAATGCATTTCAAATGGAAAATGCTGTTATATTCATAGCCGATGCAACCTCCGGAATTTTGAATAAAAGCCGGCAAGCGTACAGGCATTGTGTCATACAGGTGTCGAATGTCACTTTGGGGTATGAATTTATGTGTCAATTCTGGGATAGTTAGTGCTGGCTATGGATACTGGAGTTTTCGTCCCGTACGTTCTCAATTGGAGACAGATCTGGTGATCTCGCAGGTCAAGAAAACATATCAACACTGTAAAGCACTTTGCGTTACAACACCAATGTGGAGCGAGCATTATCCTGTTGGAAAAATCCCCTTTGAAGGCTATTCATGAATGGCAGTACTATAGATTGAATTATCAGACTGGCGTACAAATTTGCGGTCAGTGTGTTTGGGATAACCACGATAGTGCTTATGTTCTCATAAGAAATTGCTCCCCAGACCGTGACTCCAGATATAGGTCAGTGTGTCTAGGCCACAGACAGCTTGGATGCAAGCGTTCCTTTGATCTAATAATAGAAACATCCCTACCAAATTTCAAGTTTGTAGATCTAATAATTTCGGAGATCGAGTGATGTGTTAGAGACTTACTTTTCTCCTATTTACATATGAAAATGCAATATCATATTTTTTTTTAAATATCTTGCGATATCATACAAGGGGAGGGCATGACCAAGGAAATTCATTTAGGGACGAGACTTTTTATAATAGTAATACTCCCTTAGGGTGTTCAACCCTCAATAAAATTCCACCGAATGGCCAGTCGATTCGGATAAAATAGCCTTCTAAATTCATACTTGGCTTTTATACAATTAAATTTTAATTAGCGTCAGCGATGCAGCAACATAGGTAATAGAGTACTTGTTTACCACAAGGCCCGCCAAGGTTCGAGTCGCGCGATCAGTTTTTCTTGTTTTAATTTTTAAACTCATTTAATTATTTTTACAATTAAATAAATTTGTTTGGAAAAGGTTTATCGAATATTAAATGACATTTTAGACGATAATTTTGTATTTTAAAAAGTAAAATAATTGCTGTAATTATATCAAAATTTTGAATTACATTTTATAAACATAATTATTAATAAATAATACATTAAATGATATTTTATATAAAAATTAGTTACAAAAGTTTTATAATGTGAAATACAATATATTATATAAATAAAATATTATATATAATATTATAATAATATATAATATTTATTATTATTTATAAAAAATAATTTTATATTTATTATAATAATATATTTATCATATATTATGTATTATTAATTCAATAATTTAATAAATATATAAAATATTTTAATGTCTTTTTTAAATAAATTTATTTAATTGTAAAAATAATGAAATGAGTTTGAAAATTAAAACAAGAAAAACTGATCGCGCGACTCGTACCTTGGCCGGCCGCGTGGTAAACAGGTACTCCACCACTTATGCCACTGCATCACTGACGCTAATTAAAACTTAATCGAATAAAAGCTAAGTATGAATTTTGAAGGCTATTTTCTCCGAATTGACTGGCCATTTGGTGGAATTACATTGACTGGTGAACACCCTAAAAGAGTACTACTAATACACCAAGTCTCGTCCCAAAATGAATTTCCTTAGCCGTGCACACAAGAGAAGCTGTAACGCTACTTCATATGGGATTTTTCTATAATTAAAATTTGAAAAAATTTATCACTAGAATAATAACCATGATATAAGGAATACGCATTAATGTTGATTGCATGATTAGTTAATTGTTTATAAATGTTCCTAATTATCATTATTAAAACCATGGAGATACTAAAATTGCTAAAAGAAGTGACCCCCTTAATTGAATTCGTTTTTTTTTTTGGATGGAGCATGGATGCAGAGCTGAAACCAAGATGAAGGCTTCAGCCTTGTAGCGCTTACTACTTTCTGATAATTCATGCATTTCATTCTGGGGCATTTTAATTGATTGATTGAATATTAACGTCGCACTGTGCAGCTACACGAGGGCTTTTGGAGACGGACCACGTAATTTTGAACCATGGTCAAGTGACGTGGACGACACCTGAGCTGGCCACCCCCCTCTCCTAACTACCACCCCACCCCACGGGAGGACGTTTCAGCTCTCGACAGATTTAACGTGCATCGCTGCCCTACACGGCGGGTCTTTAGTGGTACTAGGCTCGAACTCGTGACAAGGCAAGCCATGGTCCAATACCTATACCACTCGGCTACCGCGGCCACCAGGGGCATCTTAAAGGATGAATTCTAAATATTATATATCCTTAGACTAACGGTACTTAGATGTTATACCATCAACCAGTGGCGCACACAAAGGGGGGGGGGTTCTGGGGGTCCGGACCTCTCCCACCCAAAGTCCTTGATTTTTTTTTCAGATTAATTATAATTCTAAGTATATAGTACGTAAAATTAAATTAATTACTTACTAGTTTTTTATTGTGTTTTGTTCCCGAAAATCGACAAAATCAAAAGGATTATGATACAAGAATGGTGAACTTTCGACCCCGGAACCCCCCTCGAAAAATTCCTGTGTGCGCCACTGACATCCACCAATTCGTAACATCAATAGACGTCGCAATATGCAGCTAATAGTGGAAGCCGTTCCCGTTCACTTTCAAATACAGTAATAATTATGATAAGAGCTTTTGGCGAGATTTTATGAATTGGCGATGTCGTTTCTTTCTGCGAAATTGCCTGACGATATTAATACGTATTATACATCAAATCCCCATTTTAAAGACTCTTTTTCCTCAAATAATTATATTTTGATCGAATATATAAATAAAATGCCATATTTATTTACATAAACCTCCAAATCAATCAGTTTGATCCATTTTCAGCTTATTTTAATAAAATGAATATGAATAGACTATTTCTATTTAAGAAGCTTTTTGTTGTTTAATAATAACTTGTTATATCAGTTGTCACTCTCTTCAAAATTTGTCAACTCGGGGAACCTTCAGAATAACACATTGGGTGCTATATGCAGCTCCATCCCCATTTACTCTCTCTCGTCTCTTTAAGAATAATATTTAAGGTAAATCACAACACTTCAATGGTAGTTTATGTAATGATCAATCAAAGGAAAATCTTGCATTTTATATTAATTTGTTTTATAATATTTTTAAAATGTTGAAAATTTATTTTAAAAATGCTTTGTAAATTATTGAGAATTAAAATTATTGTTTTATTCTTGTTACAGCTGTTAATTCTGCTTTGTTTTGATATCAAAGTACATTCAAATAATTATTACTTAATAATCGTCCTTCAAAATTTTATGTTGGTGTCAGAAATTTTTATAAATATGTTTAAATGAACATTTACATTGAGTTAAAAAGTCCAATTTTGCAAAAAGAAATAAAATATTTATAATTTTTGGAATAAAACTTTTTAATTTTTTAAACATTTTTTCTAGTTTCTTATATATATTCTGGACTTTTACGAAATTAAAGATTTTTATCCATAAAACATTTGTTAATATTTTTATTTTTACAAACAAACTGCCTTTAAGAGTCCAACATTTCACAGAAATTAAAATTTTACTTAAGAATTGTCATTTTCATGAAGCAAATAGTGGTCACTTGCGGAACCATAAGGACCCAGGTTCAAAACCTCTATGTTATTTCAAATCACACACCCGTATTTTTAATTCAAATTTTTACATTCTACCAAATAAAACTCGCATAACATACATTTTTAAAAAATCACCATTTATCACCACAGTACTTTTTGTCTTCTAAAGATTTTCAATACCAGGGGGAAAGCAAATAACTAGCTAAAATCGATAACCATACGAACTTCGAAAAGTCAAAGCCCTTCATCCAGATTTCAACTCCACTTAGAGAAATGATTTATTCCCACCTACAACTGACACGTTTTCTAGAGGAAGTAGAAAGTCCAAAGGAATTCGACTTGATATTAATCAAAATGTGACAGCTTTTTCAATTGATGAGCTATTGAAAAAGAAATTTCAATCTTGCTTTTCAAGTCGGAACGATTCAAACCACCATCTATACCACGGAAGCAAACGTTCTCCACAAGATTTTCATATCGATAGAATTTATTTACCTTTGCCTCATTCCAAATTCAAAGCCCCGTAGTCAATACATTAATGCAGGCCTCGCGCAGAATTTACAATGCTTTCCAGTTTTGTTGGAGAACTTTTGAAATTGAAGTCACGAGGACTCAGATTATTTATGCGAGCGAGGCAGTATTATTTCTGGATTCTTGAATGGATTTTTCAATATGACTGTTAAGTATTCCGTTGCCTGTATTTCTTTTTTCGAAGAAAATGAAAAGAGGTTGATAAAATAGTTTAAGAAGAAAAACTAAATTGTAAAATGTATGAACTAACCCTCAATTCTTTTGCCGAAAATGTTCACAAAGAAAGGCAATTTTTTTGTTATGATTCTTAACTAGAATGTGAAAATGGAAGAGTTTTATTTTAATTTTCAATTTAAAAAAATTTTCAGCTATTATTTATTTTATAATTGTGGAATACAAACCCCCTAAATGTTTGCTTTTTATATACTCTGCATGCTTTGAAGAATGTTTCATGCATCTCAGAAGAATTTTCTTCATACTTACAAAAATATTTCATGTTTGTACCTTTGATTGAGGATTTTGTGAGTGTGTGCATATATATATGCACGCACAATTTGAAACAGGGAGTAATACTCAGTTTTACATTGCAATGGAGACTGAGATAATATCAAGTTTTTTAGGTAATATTTCTATTTTAATTTTTCTCAAGCAATAAACTGCACCAATCCCTGTTCTCTATCGAATATTTTCAAAAATCTAAATTCTTGTCTTTAAAGAAAAATTCCCGCCTTCATCACAAAGAAAATCTTGGATGAGAAGTATTTCAGTACCATGGACAAAACTGTGTATCTCTTAACACTCTAGCACTAATAATTTCACTAAAAGAATTAAAAATATGTGTAAATCATGTATAGAAAGAAGAATAAATCAGTAATTTAGGTGAATAGTTATTGTTCGAAAGTTTAATAGTACAATATTGTTCTTTTTACCATTTTTATAGTATCGAACATGAAAAAATGTAGAAATAAAATTATCCCTCGTAATAGCAATCCAAAGCACATAATTGTAAGATGCACTTCTAAAGATATTAGAAAAAAAAATTTTCAAAAATATATTAAAATTGGTAGAAAATAGCAGGAAGTTCAATAGGCTGAAATATTTTGAAGAAAATTTATATTTAAAGTAATTATGTGTTTTTTAAAAATGGTTATTTTTTCTTCCGAAATGTATATTTCATGTGTGTTCAAGTACGGTAGATGTAAACATTTGCATATAAATATATAAATAAAAAATCATGCGCATGGTACAGTAAACACTTAAATATATAAAGCCAGTCAAGAAATAACATGTTTTATGTTATGAGCAATCCAGCCACTTAAGAACTTTTCTCTTAGCCTTGCTTCTTCTCTAGAAAATAATTTGAAATTCTATAACATGCTTAATACTGATCTCACAAAATATGTGCACATAGTAGATCAAAAATTGCCTTAAACCAGTGCTACTCAAACTTTCAGTATTTGCGACCCAATATTCAATCATTTCCTCGCGTCCCCTCCATACAGTAACAATGTTTTGAATTCAATAACACTATACTTTGAAGATAAGGCTACAATATACAATTTAACCTCCTAAGTAATGCTGGCCTATATAAACGTCTCACTCTTCTAAAACATTAATTGTCCGGGGCGTATATATACGTCGCTCCGTTGTACGATCTTTTCTGTGAAATGCTATCTATAAATTTATTCCGAAGACTTTGGAATGCAATAAAATGACCTTGGTAGTAGTTGTGAAGGATTTGCTTATTTATTCCTTTTCTAGCCCCCTCCAAACTACATACGGTTGCCTACGTGTTAAGCGATGGTATTAGGGAGCGAATCGCGTAATTTTTAATCTGCATTTAAGAGATTAAGTGTAAACCGTACAAACTATCAAGATAAGTGTTAATCTTTGCATATAATTTTGTATACAAGTTCATGGGGTCACTGGTAAACTTGTTCTTAATTTAGTATTGTTAAATTAATTATAAAATACATTGCACAGTACTGATATATTTAAAAGTGTATTATATCATTGTAAATGCGTATTTTATTTTTTTTATTATGTCAAAATGTATTTGTTTGTTTACTTTCAGTAAATTAATAATTATTTTAAATAATCTTTTGTTTCCGACATTCCAATATGCTCGCTTCCCCTCGTAGAGTTATCGCACCCCCTAGGGAATGTGCCCCGCAGTTTGAGAAACTCTGAAAAAATAATGTGATCGATTTTTGGAATTTTATTATAAATTTATTAATGTTATTCACATTTTCAAGATGACTGATGTTCCAAAGTTTCTCTTCTTTTCAGTGATGCTAGTAAAAAACGATTTGGCGCCATAAAAATACCTATTCAATATTATATATAATATTCGTCAGAGATTGAAAAAAATTTAATTCTATAAATGAATATAAAACTAATCTTCTAAAAGTAATTAATTTATTTACACTGGAGAATCAAATTTGTCTAGAGAGCTTAGAGCTACAAATTTGTCCTACGAGATAGACATTAAAGCAGAGGTGGGAAACCTATGGATCAACATGCTATTTTTTCTAAAGAAGTGTTTAATGATATAAATACGTGCCGACAAATAATTTTGAGTTGTGATTATTGAGAAAATAATAAAACTAAATACTAACCTCTCAAAATTCTTAATTAACTACGAGAAAAATATCTTTGGCACTGTATAATTGTAAATGTTTTAGTTGTGCATGTAATTCAAATTAAAAGTAGCATTAGTATGACATCTGTTGTCGTATATAGGATGACATACGTAAATTAGGATTATAAGGTGTTATTTTTAGTAGAATGCATGCTAAATTGGTGTCATCTGTCAAATGGTTTGTAAGTAATTAATTATTTTTGCTGTGGTTTACTTTTTTGACAAGAGGATTTGTGGTATGTCGCAAAATGCGGTTTTACAGATGATGTTCTTCATACCACAGTTCCAGAACATGAAACACACACCACTTCGTCGCCATTACTATTTATGCCACATTTCTAGATTCATTGTTTGAAATTTTCTGTTACATTCATGATCTTGCACTTTATGTTCTTTTACTAAAATAGACATTCTAAATAACAGTTAAAATCGTAAATATAACACAAATGAAGTTTAAAATACAGTTGTGTCGACGAAATTGACTATGATATTTACAAATTTTGCATCATAAGCCAGTGGCGTAACATGCACCCCCGCACCGCAGGGGGGCCCAGGGTTCAAAAGGGGCCCAAAGCCTGACTGATGCAAGTACATACCCTTTGTAAAACTCAACATGGGGGCCCCAAACCTGACTTTGTAGGGGGGGCCAAAAGCTCTCCGTTACGCCACTGTCATAAGCAACTGTAGTCCCACTGTTTCGCCCTCCCTGCACTAAACAATACAATAGAATGCACAAACAAGACAATGCAATATTGAAAAAAACATCTGCAATAAAAAAAAGAAACTTATAATAGTCTATTGCAAATATATTGTGAAACAAGGAAGTATTACAATGAATAAAAAATTATTATGAGTCACACACTTATTGTTGTGTGAAAATGTAGACTATTTCTTCGAATATTTCCCTTTGAACAATATATTATACAATATTTTACAATTTTAAGAACGAATTCTTAGAAAAACAATGACAAAAGTCGTCGCAAAATTTAAATAAGAAACATCCTTATAGTAAATTCCAAAACAAAGAATTTTCTCATCTGATAAGATTTCCCTAACTTATTTTTATCCAGACAATTACAATATTCGACCAAAAGAAATATATTTTATTAATAAGACATTTTATTGATTACAAAATAATTTAATAATGCATAATTTTGTGTGTATAATTTATTAAGAGGTCATATACCTTTTAAAATTTCCGGAAAATCGATTTTTTTATTATTATTTTATTTTATAGAGTAAACCTTTCTGAGTGTTCTAAAAGAAACCGCATGCAGATATTCCCAATAGAACGGACGTTATTAAGAAAATAAAAAGAGTAGAAAAGGTGATTTAAATATTGTTTACATTTTGGCTCCAGCGTGACAGCTGCGTTTATCTCTTTCTAATATTTTCATTCTAATTATTATCAAATGCTTGAATCTAAGCCTCAAATATTATTATTGTTGTTCTGAATATTAACTACAACTTCTACTAACTTTATAAACTTCTACTTCTACTTTGTTTTGATAAAGTGAATCTTGAATTTATACTCGCTCGTTTTTGATTTTCGTACCGTATCTTATTCTAAGATAAGTTTTAGGAAAAATATATTATTTTTTTATAAACTTTTGAATGATGAATTCGACTGAATCTGCTAAAAGACCATCTGGTAAACGTCCTAAGAAAAGGAAGTTTACTGGTAATATGCATACGAGATGCAAAGCTGTACACAGTGTGGATGAATCACTAAACAGCAGTGCATCTGGAAAAAAGATTCAGCTGCAAGATGTTGATTCATCTTTTATTGAACATGATGACGGTTTTGATGGTTATAGAGTGTTTGAAAAAACTATCATATTTACAAACATTCAAAACTTTGCTTCTTGCAAAAAATGTGGTGGTGATATTAAACTATCAGAAAAATGTGTTAGAGGTTTGTCTAGTGTTTTTTCGATTGAATGGAAGAACTGTAAAGACTTGTGTTCGTTTAGAAATTCAAAAATGCTGGGTAAAAGAAAAAAATATTCCAGAAATAAACAGACGTTTTGTATAGGCAATGAGGACAGTTGGACAGGGTCATGCAGCAATGACAATTTTCTGTGGTGTCATGGACTTTCCTCCTCTAGTTGCTGAAAAATCCTATAATAACATTATAAACAAACTACAATTGTGTAGTAAAGAAGTTGCAGAAGCTTCAATGCAAAGTGCAGCTTTGGAAGAGGTAACTTTGACAAATTCTTCCGATATAATAATTAGTGGAGATGGAACGTGGAAAACACGTGACTATTCTTCTCGTGTTGGTGTGTGTGCTGTTATAGGAGACAAAACAGGAAAGTGTATTGATGCGGAAGTGATGTCTTCTTTCTGTAAAGGATGTGATTCTTGGAAACGAAGAAAAGGGTCACCTGCTTACAAAAAGTGGAAAATTCTTCACGTTAAAGAATGTTTGGAAAACCACAATGGTTCAGCTGGCATGATGGAGACTGTGGGAATGGTTCGTATATTTCAGCGTTCATTAAGTCATCGTTCTGTGAGATATGCATCTTACATCGGGGATGGCGATTCCAAAACATTATCATCTATTACTGCATCCAATCCGTATGGAGAAGATATCACAGTTTCAAAAATTGAATGTATTGGACATGTTCAAAAAAGAATGGGAACTCGTTTACGAAAATTAAAACAAATGAGCTCCAAACTCAGTGATGGGAAGTCGATTGGGGGAAAGGGAAGGTTGACCGACAGAATGATCGACTTAATTACAACGTGCTATGGAAATGCAATCCGACAAAATAAAACATGCCTGTCAGATATGCGAAAAGCTGTTTGGGCTGTATATTTCCATATACGTTCAAGCGACGAAGAACCATTGCACAGTTTTTGTCCTGTAGGTCCTAATTCTTGGTGTAAATATCAAAATCAAGTATTAGAGGGCATTGTGGAAACTTTTAGACACAGTAACAAATTGCCAGTGGCAGTAATGGATGCCATAAAACCTGTGTTTAATGATCTATCACAACCTAAACTCCTACAAAAATGTCTAGGGGGTAAAACACAAAATAATGATGAATCCATTAACTCATTAATATGGAAATTATGCCCCAAAACTTTAGGTTGTGGTAGAAAGATTGTTGATATATCTACAAATGAGGTAATTGTCATTTTTAATGATGGCAATCAAGGCAGACTAAAAATTATGCAATCGCTTGGTCTGACTGTTGGTCAATTTGCACATAAATTTGTTACACTTGTAGATATAAAAATAATTCAGACTGCAGAATTACATTTTAATCACCGCACAAAAGAAGTACGACAGGCTAAAAGAATGCAATTTAAAACTACTTGTAAGAAATTAACTAAAAAGAGGGAACATCATATGCATGTGGCGAATTTTAGAATCATAGTAATACACTGCATTCATATCACAAATTATTTAATATTTATAATAAGTAGTTGTTAATTAAGGTATTGATTGTTTTTAAGTAATATTTATAAATTTTTAACTTTATTTTGGAGAAATGAATCACTTTGTTGCATTTTGATTATTTTGTAGCTTTTGATATCTTTTCGATGGTTGTACTGCATTGGTATAATACATGTTTTTAGTTATAATAATTTTAATAAATTGAAGTTTATTGACTAAAAAAACTTCACATTAGTTTTAATTTAAATTTAGTTGTTGTTTGAGTTACCAGAATAATATATATATAAAACTGTGGTAAATTTTACGTTTGATGTCAATTTTCTCAGAACGTCATTTTTTCTCATTACGCGCATGATATTTTCAAAACCGTTCCATGGAAAATGATAAAATTTTTACTGAAGATTCTGATCATATCTGTACTTAAAATAACGAACCAGTTTGAATTTTTAATAAAAAAATTTAAAATTACAAAAATAAAATAGCGAATTTTTTTTAAAATTTTATAGTTAAATTTTAAATTGTTATAGTTTATTAAAAAATTTAAATCAGTGTTTCATGCTTCGTCATTTTAAAGATAACACAATTTCCAACACTGAGCAAAATTTTCATCAAAAAATAATGGTAACTTTTTTTATAAAGCTGCGCGTAATGCATATCACTTGCGAAAAGAAAACAAAAATTTCTTTTTGTAATTATCTAATTAAAAATTTATCCTAATTAGCAATGTGTTTGTTGGTTATGTTTTAAGTAAAGTAATATCTATTTGTTTATTCCTCCAAAATTTACATTCCAGGAAACAATAATAAAAAAATTATAGAGCTTTAAAGAGCTCACTATTTTCAACCATTTTCAACTTTTTAAAAGGTATGTGACACCTTAATGTGTAAAATGATCCATTATTATTTAATTTATTTATAAAATACCACATGCACATCATTGTTATTGAGGGGAATTAGGGTTTCAGAATTATTGATAGAGATATTTTAACCATTATATTACTTTCGCAGTCTGGCAACACTCTCTTATCAATGACTAACATCTCGTTTCATGCATGAGCGTAGAACTGTATGTTTGATCCGATTTTGTAGTAGTGAAAAAGATTATTTCGATTGCGAAGTTCTAATTTAGACTTAGTTAAATGTATTTTAGATTTTTATCAATATTATGCTCTGTATGTTCGTATAATTGTAGTTCTACGTTATAAAATAATAAAATATTCGAAGTTCATTAAAATATTCAAAAGGAAACATAGGTTTCTCTACTTTTTATGAGAGCTATTTTCCGAACAAAGAGTTTACAAAGACCTTTTGCTTTCCAGAATCTCGAAGACATTCTGTAAATAAGGAGACGCAAATAATAAAAAAAATGAGTACCAATTTTTTAACCTGATATAAAAACTTATACAGCCTTTTGATGTAGCAAAAATTTTGATTGACTTTTTGCAACTCTTATTATGGTTTAGTCGTTGATACAACAAATAACTACGCGAATTATAATTAATTATTCATTCGAACAAAACATAAAACGAAATTATGATTTATTTTCCATCAAATAATGAGTAACATCTCATGTAACCACAACAAAATAATTTCGAGGTGTATTCTAACTCACGAATGTTAAAAAACAAATTTATACAAAAAGTAGAACTAGAAAATTTCTACGCAAAAACGAAAAGATTTAAAAAAAAAAACTAGAGCCCCTAACTATATCAACGTTCATTGCTGCGGAGTTAATCACAATGCCATCGTCAGTAATGTAAACTGGTTTGTGGGTTAACTACCGTAACAGGAGTAACTATTTGCAGTCAAATTGTTTACGAGCAGTTTCATGGTACTCTGAGTTGATGTGTAACCATACATTACATTATTTGACTCCTATTTAGATTTGTGGGTTAATCATTAGGCTCAAAATAGCGTAACTTGACTTCGAGTCGGAGAGAATTAAAGGCCATTGGATTAAATGTGTTAAGTTGTAAAGGCTCTTTAGCAGGAAATAGTCTATGAAAAGGTTTATGAGGTTTGTGAACAGTTTAAATAATAAAATAATCAACTCGTTATCTTTTTTATCTTTAGAAGATACTAAATAATTCGTTATAATTATCATTTATTTGCTGCCCACGAGTTTTATCAGAATCTACACAGTTTTAAGCGTTTTCTGTGTAACGGAGTCCACATCCAATCAAGTGTTCACTCTTGTAACAATCGACAACCTTTTAGCAGTGGCTTGCCAAACCAATCTACCAATATAATTCATCATGCTACACAAAACGACATTTTTGAAACAATTCAATATCGACGATAATGCATGCAGAGTTAGAGAATAAAGATCAATAATATGGATTGACAGTTTTATAATATAGCAGTTTTGCATCATTTAAAGATATTTCTTAACATAAAAATAAACAGCATAAAATATTACTATTTCTTCAACAAAAATAAAAAAAACTTAAAAATTGTACATATATTGCTTATTTTTAAACATTTTTATTAAAACAAGAAATATACAACGTAAAATTTAAGTATTTCTCTCATCATAAAAAGATAAATAAAAATTTTAATCAGACCTAGTGTTTGTATAACTTGTATCTACTTTAATCTCACAAATTCAGTGCATAATTTTTGATTTTCAACTTGACACGATTCTCAGCATTCATTTGTGAAAAAGTTCCTTTGTGGACTCGAAATACTTTTCATATGAGGAAAAGGTTTTTTACTTAGATACGTAGAACCACAAAAACAGAAAAACAGAGTACACGCAACTTTCTCTTATCGAATAATTGAATCTCTCTAGCAATGGCATTCAATAACTTACAAAATAGCTGTAAATTTTTCTTTAAAGTTATCTTTCGGATTTTTTCGTAATTCTGTAAATGTCCATAATTCTGAAGTTGTTTGTCAAATAAGGTCCATTACATATTTGTCAACTTCCATCCACTGAAAATTTGACAAATTTTTTGAGTATTGCAGAGTGCCAATGAGAATTGTACCGCATATCACCCGTGGCACACGTGCCATAGGTTGACGACCCATGATCTACACCATAGAAAATGAATACTATCATGCCCACATTCATTACAATTTACACCTCCCACTGTATTGCAAGACAGGGTTTTGGTAAAACAAGTCTCTGAACTTGAGTGAAATATCGTCATATGTATGCAGGTCTACCACGGCCATATTTTATTACATTAATGAAGATTTTAAATCTGTTGCAAGCATTTAAGCAGAATAAACTACATTCCTAATTTAAAACAATAAAGAGGCTTATACCTGTAGGCTTTCGTCTTTCCATTTTTAAAGTTCTTTTATATTTATTTTTACGATTTTTTTATGCTTTTGCTCTATTAAAAATGTTTTAGAATACTTTCTGAAATAAAAGAAAAACTTATTTAGCTTCTTTTTTGGCCGAACTCTATTGCATTCAAATAACCACCGTAGTCTTTTTTTTTTAGATGTTACCTCGCAATATCATACAATTAAAGGCTGAAATCAAAATGGCTAATAAATATAATTTTAAGTCAAAAATAACTTAATAAATCTTTGCATGTAAGTTATCTTTCCTGAAACCTATTACTCGCATTCAAAAAGTACATAGAAATACAAATAAAAAACGGTATCCAAATAATTTAAGAATGGCTAGATAATTTATCAAATTGATACCTTCATTATCAAAATAATAACACTTTGACGAACGATCGCTCGTCGCATTTTGGAATACACAATGCGAATCCAAGTGATTCATGCTAAAATGGAAGAGAAATCAAAGATTCAGCATTGAATCTGTATAAAACTTTCACTATCACCACATCTGACATAGCTGTCAAGTGGGATTTTCCTCGCCTAAACCTTTTAATAATGCATGCTCTTATCGAAGAAGAATTCCAACTGAAATCCAATCCAATAAGCACGTCGAAGATCTTGGGGGAAACGGTTGGGCACAAAATATAATCCAGAGAGTGACGTCCTAGAAGCGAATATTTCCAATCGTGCGAGGCCTTTTCGAGGACTTTGTCAGAAAGTCTGGTATGTCAAAATTCAGAGGTAATGTCAACAGAAACGTGGTGAAAGTGCTGACAATCTTATTTGAATTCTCACAACAAACCACACGCCAGCATGGAAAAGGAACTGAAAAGCAAACAGACAGGCCGTAAAGGAGCAAAATATTGCGGTATATTATATTCGAATTCGCTTTAAAAATAGGTTATTTCGAAAGGATGTTATTTTTAAAACAGGTACTATTTTCTTTTATTTAGAATGTGTCCCACTGAAAAGGAATCGGATAAAATACGTAAAAAAGTTTTTAGACTTTATGCGATTTCATATTTCTCTGAAATTTTCTGAAAAACTAAGATTAGAATTTATTTAAAAAAATAACTGTATATTAATCCCCATTATCTCATGCTTTATCCAAATTTATATTTTTGCAGAAATTAAAAAAAATGTGTGTGTGGTTCCAATAAAGTCAAATTATAAACATTTTTTTAAATAAAAAAACGAAGACACAATTTTTATCTTGCAGGTTTTGAATCTCTATAAATGTAATCTTGTTTTCTTTCTTTATCAATTTTGAAAAGAAAACACGCTCTGGCTTTTTTTAAATATTTTTTATACTTTGTGAATTTTATTATATTTCGATGTTTTTGCGTATTACTTCCAATTCAGTGGAAAATTTTATCTTTATTTTAAATTTGTTAAAGGCTCGAACATATTAGGTTGTCACATATGAAATGTCCGTTCTTATGGTCTACTTTAAATAAATATATCTATTTACAGAACACAACCTTTATTAATCAAAATAAGAACCTTTATCTTCAACACACTTCTGGCTATGAGAAACAAGTTTTTTTTGTCAGTATCATAAAATTCCGCAGTTCTGGAGACGATTAACTTATTGAATACCGTTTCATCCTCCCTTGGATTTCTGAGCATTTCTTCTGTATGAATTTACCCTGATGTTTGAAAAGTGATAATCCGTTGGTGAAAGTTCAAGTATATAAGGTAGGTGTTCTAGAGTTTTGTGCAACTTATACGAGTGATCATTAAAACATATGATCTAGTCGTGGAGAAAAATTGGGCCTTTTCTACTGACCAATGACGACGGCTGTTTATCACTGTTTATGGTTTATTTCGTCGATTTCATTACAATATTCATCTGCAGCGATAATGTCGTCTGGTTTCAGAAAGCTGTGGTGAATCAAACCAACTGAGGACCATCAAACAATTACTTTCATACAGTGGCGTAGCTACAATTGGGCTAGGTGGTGCCATGCACTGGGACCCTCAAGCTTAGGGGAGCCCTCGGTCAATGACCCCCAGCCAAGCCGAACTTGCGATAATTTTTTCATCCCCTCAATGATTTCCGTTGTTTTTTTAGTGCTGTGAACTTTAATTATTGAAAAGTTTACATTATTTTCAATTTTTTCATTCTTCTATAAACTAATACTATTGCTAAAATGCAGCCCCCACTGGAAAAAAATTTGAATTGTTACATAAAAATAAATTTTCATTTCCAAGGAAAATCACAGTATACTTATTATTACATATTCTATTTTTAATGACAATGTAATTCATAATTAGCTAGTTTTCTGTTTCAATATTTTGCAATCTACTCGTATCTGCAATAGACTGATTTTTTAAATAATTATAATAAAATTATATAGCATCTTCTTGTGTACATGCATATTTTTAAATCATTTCCTGTATATCTCGATGGACCCTTTTATAGCTCTAAATCCTTTCGTGGATGAGTTTGATCCTCCCAAATAAATAAATAAAAAGCCAAGGATTCTCCAACGACATGTTGTTGCGCAGTATTACGTGTCTCCTTCCTTTTACCGTCAGCACGTATTCGTTCTCACGCGACCACATACGAATTGTACAGAGTGTTGTTTTTCCAGGTATAGAAGTTTAAGTTGGCATTACTTTCCAAGATGGCGACCGATTCAACAGCTGTCAAGTGATTTATTCTCAGTTTCATCATGAATAGACTCACGCCTGAACAACGCTTTCAAATTGTGCAATTTTATTTCGAAAATAAGGGTCTGTTTTCATAAGCGAATTTTGTTTAGCGATGAAGCGCACTTCTGGTTGAGTGGTTAAGTCAACAAAAAAAAACTGCCGCATTTCGAGTGAAGCTAATCCACAAGTGTATGTCGAAACACCGTTACATCCAGAAAAACTGACTGTTGGGTGCGCTTTATGGGCTGGTGGAATCCTTCTTCAAAAACGATGAAGGCCACAACGTTACAGTCAATGGTGATCGGTATAGAGCCATGATTGCTAACTTTTTCATTCCTGAATTGAACAATCATGATGTCCAGGAGCTGTGGTTCCAACAAGACGGCGCAACATGTCACACAGCTCGTGCCACAATCGATTTATTGAAAGACACGTTTGGTGACCGCCTAATTTCACGTTTTGGACCTGTGAATTGAACTCCAAGATCTTGTGATTTAACACCGCTAGACTATTTTTTTGTGGGGCTATGTAAAGTCATTGGTCTATGCGGATAAGCCACAAACGCTTGACCATTTGCAAGACAACATTCGCCGTGTTATTGCCGATATACTGCCACAAATGTTGGAAAAAGTCATCGAAAATTTGACGTCCAGATTGGACTCCATCCGAGCCAGCCGTGGCAATCCTATGCCAGAAATCGTATTTAAAATGTAATTCCACAAGATTATCTTTCGAATAAAAAAAATTCATGTCAATCGAATAATACATCGTTGTTTTATTGCAATTTAAAGTTCTATACCTCTAAAAAAACACCCTTTACAACTTAAATTAAAAAACTAAAATTAAGGATAAAAAAAAGAAATGCAGTAGTGCGTTTAAGCACAAACAACGACAAGAAACAGAAACAGTAAACAAAAATTGCCCAAACTTGACAAATTTCTAAGTCAGGCTTCTACGAGTACTTCTAGCCCCAGTATTTCTGTGAATAGTGACTTAGATAATGTGGTCACAACAGTGTTGCTTGAGAAGTCTACTGAACGAAATTCCACAGTTATTGTAGTTAAAGGTACCACCGTTAGTGATGGCAACGATCATGTCAATAACGACCATGGAAGAGTGGAGGTACCATCGATCTCTACTATTTTCGGAAATGTGAACGATACATTTTTTATGATTTTGATAACTTCAGGTATTATGTAAAAATGAAAAACATGAAATTCTTGACATAGGGCCTTTGTAGACTTTAGGGCCTTTTACAAAAGACATCCACCAGAACAACAGATATTTTTCAAAATTGTATTACTTTTAAACTTCTAAGTATTCAAGCTAACGAGAATTACGTGCATTGTGCCACTCCTAGGGATTATTAAAGGAATAATGTGGGCCGCGCTCGACTTCAACACTTATTGCTAATAGCAATTGAAAAAGTCGTATCAAAGCTGAATTTAACCGGGGCTATTGAAACTGTTGCGGACTCTAAATCTAGGAAAATATCGTAAACTAAATTGTTATTTTGTTGATAATAGGTAAGTCCAACTTTCATATAATAGACCTTTTATTCTTTATTTGATCGTTTTGTTTCCTAATACCTATGCTATTATTTGAAGTCTTGTTCATTTTTGTTTAATTGTTTTATTATATATTACGTAACTTTCTCATCTTTCGGTTCTGGCAGCACCTAAACTATTTACAATTATACTGAAAGAGGTCTGTTATAGTGTCAAATCGAACCTGGGGGATCACTAAAACTTATACAAGAAAAACCTCATACACGTAGAGTAGTATACAGCTTCGCATTCTACAGAGCATGATTAAGAGTTGATGTTAAAGTAGTTTTGTTTATTTAAAATATTCACATATTTTTGCTTGATAAAACCTAACCAAGATAGGGCCCTCATTTTTCGTTCCACCAGGGCCTTTCGATACCTAGCTACGCCACTGCCTTCATAACCTTCTTCTGATGAGGTTTTGGTTTCGGGAAGTATTGTGAAGCTTTGTAGGCATCGTGCCGATACACTGAACGACACTGGTTGTCGAACGGGATCCACTTTTCGCCATGCGTCCCAATTCGATTGAGAAACGGATCATTTTGGTTGCGAAGAAGGAGTACGGATGATGTTTCAAAACGCTTATTTATTTATTTTGATTCTTGAGGAAAACATTTATCCATCTTTTAAAGTTTGCCATACAAGCGTTGCTATCGAAGTATCAGCCATATCATTGATACGGGACACCGAAGCTACAGGGACTCCAAAATACGTAGCAAAAAACAAACAAAATATTAAAGGGGTCTCCAAAAGGGTCCCCAAGGAGTTTTGATACAGAACCCACTCAGGTCTAGCTACATTAGTGGTTTGCCAATCATGTTTAGGTGACGGAGCGATAGTTGTAGGAGTTATTCTTGGTTCTTTTACGTAATCTCTAACAGTGTGGCCGGGATTTTGTTTAACTATCGCTCGTAGTACTTTGCTGTCCACAACTGACTTCTGCCTGCCCCGGTCTTCATTTGTGAGACTCTCGTCATCAGATTCGAATTCTACGTATCAATGACGAAGGGTGCATTCGTTTACTGAGCCGTCTCCAAATGCGACATTGATGTTTCGTGCAGCTTCTACAGCATTAGGTGTATGTGTGTGATCACTTTTGCACTCATAATACAAGAATTCATCATATGAATTAACATATAAAATTATAGAAAAATTACAATATTTTCATTAAAACATATAAAACATGATAGAGCAATGTGTTTCAGCGTTAGAATGATATATAACATATGAATATATATATATATATATATATATATATATATATATATATATAAAATAATCATATTGGAATTTTAAAACACACTGGTCGAAATCGGATATTTCACATGTTACAACCTAATATTTCTTGTTTGACCTTTGCCTGGAGACTCATTTCTTCAGCGGGAATTTTCGTTTAAAAATATTATATTGCTGTTAATTGACGAAATCATTTATTATTCACAGTACTTTCAAGCCCATAATAATGAATATAATCGAGAGCAAATAAGTCATACGGTGATCTATAACAAAGAGAGTGATAATAGATAATGTTGTTGTTGGTGGTGCTCATGCCACTTGTCTGACGAAGTCAGATCGAGGGTCACGGAATTAATCGTGGCAAGGACTAGAAGTACGCCTGTCGTTGGCCTTGGCCTAGAGCACCATACAGGTGACAGTACAAATTACCTCGGCGAAATTCCCCGAAGGGACGATAGATGGCGACACCACCTATCTCCACTTCCACAATTTAGGCATGGAACTGAATGGGAGGGAAATATTCTTCAGTCCCCTGCACTCGTGATTCAGCCCATAAGACTTTCGGACCCACTGATTTAACGAGCACGTACTCCGTGTGTACTCGGAAGGTATTTGGTGGCATCGGGTATCGAACCCAGGCCTTCCGGTCTGGATTCCGATGCTCTAACCACTATGCTAGCCACGGCTATAGGATGATGTAAATGTAAATAATTAAACTGAAGCTTGGTAAAATTGTAATATATATTATTTATATCATTATATGTCGCCCATCCGGTATAGCGGTTAGCGACACTGACTGTTGTGCCATAGAGCCTGGGTTCGAATCCTGGAGAAAACATGGATGTCTGTCAATGTATAGTGCCTTCGCGGAATGGGGGTACCCTTTATAGCCGTCGATCCACAAGTCCTCTCGTGAGGTTGGTGGAAGGGGAAGAGAGGTGGGGGCATCTGACCATCGCCAGAGTGTTCTCCCTCTGAATTGGGGTGGAACCGAGCCAAATAGTACTGTCACCTGTATGGTGCTCAAAGCTACAGCTAACGACAGGCGTCACTGAGCCCTATGCCACAATGAATTTCGAGGGCCTTGATCTGGCTTTTGCCGATCAGGTGGCATTAGTAACAACAACATTTCATTATTTTAAGTGAATTGAGTACTATTTGAATTAAATAAATAAATTTTGGGGTAGGGAAAAGATGAGAGAAGAAACATCTTTTGGGTACATTTTCCATTTCCTTTTTTGTGGCAACTGGACGTGCATAGTGTTAAGATTTAGATATCTGGCAATAGACAGTAGTAGCCAAACGCATTTAATCTAGTGAGCGTTTTTTTAAAACCAAAATTGGAATATGGCCAATACATTTGTGGTAAAATAGGAGTTCAACTAATTCTTTATTTGTAGCTATATCGGAGGGTAAGCGTTGTTTATTTATTTTGTATAATTTTGTTTCAAGTGAGTGTTAACTCACTGGAGCTTTTGAAAACAAATCGGAAAAGAGAGGACTAACGATCTAACTGAAACAAAGAAGTTGTCAAACGTTTTTTTACTAAACAGTGGTCATGTGAGTAAATAAACGTTATATATTTTGGTAAAGAAAACTTCTTTCTGTCAATTCACGAGAATATTTCATTCAATAAACAGTCATGGTTCGAAGAAAACGATGCCATTCTAGGAAAACTTCTGGAATTTACCTTATGCACTTTTTGGAACTATGAAAAGAAGTTAAGTCATCTCCTTTTAAAACCCCTATTTGTGGGGATATCCCACGAAATAAAATGGTTCCTTGATGAAATCAGATGGCAATTTTGTTCCTTCTTATATACAATAATTCAGAAGTACTTGTCATACTATTAATATCAATGTCCAATTAATTAACCTTATCAACTACAAAAATATCTAATAGTTATATATTGTAAGTAATAGACTCAATGAATTAATTTGTTAATTTTTTCAACTGTGTATTATTACTGATGCTCTAAATTTGCATATCTCGTGCCTGAATTCATTGAAATGGTTTTAATTATTATTATTTTGAATTAAAATTCTTTTTCTTTACTTAAATAATAAACAAGTTATAAATAAGTTAAAAGAAAATGATTCAACAAGAATAAGCCCAAATATTGTATTTAACATTCTTGAAATTGCACAAGATCCAGAAAATGAAAATTTGTATTTTACAGTATTTATTTGTAGATCCCATAGCCATTATAATTCAGTCGAAAGCAAAGAAATTATAGTTTCTGCATATTTTTAAAGAAAATATAAAACTGTTTAGCTAAGCATAGTTTGTTTAATGTAAATACATAGTTTACAAAGTAACCCAAAGGTATAATTAGTATAAGATATCGTAAGAAGTAAAATAACTTTTTCTTTTCTAAGAATAAATACAGCAATAAAACCAACACCTTAAAGTACGCGTTCGGAAAAATACATAAATTTTAACTTCAGGCTACAATTTTCTTTTTAAACAAGTTTTATTTACTCTTTTCTAGAAATTTCTTTGAGAAATTTAATTATGGAAATTTGATTCGACACTTTCACTTATAAAAAGAAAGTTTATTAAATAGAATAACTTAAATGATGGCTTTTAATTATACATTCTGTAATTAAATTCAGAGCATTTTAAATTTATGAAAGGACATTATTTAAAAATGAGAAAATTAAGCAAACATATTGTACTTAAAAAGTAAAATTCCTTATAAAAAACGAAAAGATAACAAACGTCGTATTATGTTACACAATCATGAAAATTTATAGAACACAAAAATTTAACTTTAACATTTTTAATTTAGTAACGTTTCTACTTTAATTAAAATTTTAAGAACCTTCCTAATTAGCAAATCTTTACAAGCAAGACAGTTAACTTGGCTTAGGGCTATTTTTTCATAAGATTAAAGAAAACTCTTTCAAATTCCAAATACTTTACTATATCGCAAAATATAGCAGTACTTATGTAAGCCCATGTGCTTCAAACATATTCGAAGAATCTCCATAATGTCTCATTGAAGATTAGAATATTCAATCAAACACTATTTTCTCGAAAGGTTGCAAGCTATTCTCTAATTCCTTTTTCTAAAAAGGGTTTCTAAGAAAACTAATCTAATATGAGTATGTGGAAGGTATTATACCCCTAAGATCATAGGGCAAAAATTTTGAAGAGTGTCATTTACCAAGATGACCATTTTTAGGTATGTATGGGCAGAAGGAACCCGAAAGGAAACAAATACAAAATAGAAAGGTGAAAAAAAGACATCATGATGTCATGAGATTTAAGCCCCTGGGCCCCATATACAATAGTACGCCATCCTGTGATCCTTTTGAGTAGACAGCATATAGTATACTTTGTCAAATACTAACTCGTAGCAAGTTCATGAGCGTGACTCCCAATCTCACAGACTTAGGTACAGACCAACTCTACCAATTGTCGCCTTTCAGCAAAATAATAATGATGGTTTATGGTGGTAAGCCTATGCCTAAGCATGGACATTGGTCCTGACTTAATGCAGTTTTGTCGCTCTTGACAATTGGTATATAGTTTGAAATTCCAGTTTTCAAAGAATATGTCCGGAAATAGCATTTGACGATTAAAATTGTTCAGTTCATGATCTAATTGAGGCTGAATCGAGTACCCCTTGAAACCGAGGCCCTGGATCCGGGCACAGTTGGCTTGTACCTTAAAATCTACCTGATTATGAAGAAGATCATGTTCAGAATGGTGCGTAGAAAGTCGTCATAAAGGAATACTTGAGAAAAAGTTGAATTTTGATAAGAAAATTCGTATTAATATAAATCACTGATTCTCAACTCACCATTTTCAGGAAATCAGAGATCTCCAACAATAGATCAGAGGCCGTATGACCTTGAGAGGCATACTGTTCAACAAGCGCTGAAACCCGAAATCTGTTTGACATAGGCTGTGCAACTACTGTAATGTATAGAAATTATATCTTGAAACTCTTTTTCGCTTTTTCAGGTGTCCCTGATTTCTGATTTATGGTTGGCAGCACTCATCGTAGCATAGAGATTATCTGGCTGACGATTTTCTGGAAAGTGAGGAACGTTTTCACCAAATGAATTGAACAGCCATATTTCAAAAATGCATTACTATTAAATAGCGTGAAGTTCTTTAACTTTTGATTGTCGTGGCCCCCATTTATGTATCAACCTTACATCGTGGATCCTCAAGATTTTGAACGCACCTCCATGGCTCCCAACATATGATTGAGTGGGATTTAAAGGTTCCCCAATAATCCTAACACTCCCTCAGCTACTTATTTATATTGTTTAATAATTTTTTTTATATCTTTAAGGTGACTGCCTACCTTGAAAATGTCGTTTTTTGTCTACATAAGGCATTTTTTTTTTTAATTTCAAAATCTTATAGTTTCTTTCCAAAAACAGTTTTTTTCCTTTACATGAAATAGAAATAAAGTTATAGTGATTTTAAAAACATCACTCCATGCAAAAGCGCGGTAAGATAAAACTTTAAATGAGTTTTTCTCAAAATTATGTTTTCGAAAGAAACTCTACCAGACACATGGTATCTTAAGAACCAAACCAGATAACGTTTGGAAATTTTGTGGAAATGTTTATTATACTATTTTTCATAAAGTGGTTCATAAGTTTTGTTGTAGATTAAATATTTTTTTCATTTAGGGTAGTTTTTATAAAGAAAAACTTAAAAAATATATCGAAATTTTAATATTATTATGTATAATTGTCTGTAATTTGTTTGTATTTTAATATTTCTCTTAGCTTTTGACTCATTTTGAAGAGCCCCGCAATATGTATGTTGTGTATAAAGAAAATTATGATAATTGTATTAGAAATTTTTATTTAGTGTTACCTGTTTTAGCAAAAAATTAGTAAAATTTCCTTGAAAATAACCAATTTTTCTAAAAGTACAATATTTTTTTTAAATTTTATATATTTACATATTTTTTCTATTTTACTTCCTAAAAACACTCAATTTGTTTCAAAAATTTGTTTTTATAAAGAAATTGGGTTCGAAGGTATGCAGTCACCTTGATAACAGTAAACATCTAATTAAAAACATTACAAAGTACTAATTTCATACATATAAACAATGTAACTGTGTTAATTAAAATTTTAATGAGAGGAATAGAACTGCATTTCTTTTGCAAGTGCTGTTATACCTGATGTAATATTTAAACTCTCAGTCTCAATTCCGGTTAATGCTCTACAAACGGTTTCTGTACTTATTTTTAAGATAAAGAAGAGGTGCAAATGTTCTTAACCCGCGGTCCCTCGCGCCTGTTTTTGCTACCGCCGTTACTCGTGGGGTGTAGAGAACACCCCAGACTCTTACCACGTGTATTTAAACATGAAAAAAAAATTAAGTCAATTATGGCATATATTTAAGAAGTACAAGATGTTTTTTGTATTATACAAATAAAATTATCAAACTTATTGCATACAAATGAGGCTAACATTAATTTAAAATAAACCTACAAAATTTTCTTTTTTAAATACACAATTTTATATTTTTTTCATAAAGCATAAGTAAAACGTATATACCAGTAATAAATATTCTGTATAATTAATGATAAGGATAGTAAAAGTAGAAAATAATATTTTAATCATTTTTCAAACATTCAAAGCAGACTCTATCCATATGTTTTAAGCATATATTTTTCTTACATTGAAGACAAAAACAAGTAATTTTTACATCTTTTTCCGGTGGACAGACAGGGCAATGCCCCTTTTTGGTGGATTAATGCTCTTTTTAATATTTTCTGTGTCAGTAAAGATTCTTTTGAGTGTTTTTTTAAGGTTTGGAAGTTCCGATTTCATATGGCTGTACAAGATCCAATCTAATCTCCTCTAATAATCTTGAACGCCTCATTTTTTTCAGGAAGAACCGAATGATACACAATGGAAGCATTAATTCCTGCAGTATTAAGTAGATGATAAAATATTCGTAATGGCCGACGGTTATATATTCGCATTACGTCACATATACTGCACATTTCATCAGTGATATTAACACCGCCTGCATTATAAAAATTTACAATTTCAAGTTTGGTTCCGAAATTACACAGTCATCGAATTCACTTAGTTCATTATGACAATCTGTTGATACAGTATCTAATAGACGACGAAGTTGCTGTTTCTCCCTTTCCCATTGAGTTTTTGTCATAATTTTTTGAAAATTTTTTTAAAAAATTATATTTGACAATCATTTTACAGAACTATATTATTTTTTATGCTACAATTATTGAAATTTTAAATAAAATATGCATGCATGTTAATATATTTGAAAAAAATGTAAGCGGAAAGATTAAAGCGTACTCTTCCGTAATTGCTTCAAGTACGAAAATATAACTCAATCACTCGCGGGGTGTTCTCAGCTCCCCAGATAAACTTTTGAATGTCGTTACATTCCAATCATCTTAGCGAGATTGATTGCATCAAGCATGAAGGTTCAATTACCTAAAATGTGCAGCTACAGAAAAATTCGTGGTTCTGCGCATTCTTTTTAGAATTCTAGGAGGCTTTTCTTGTTGCTGGGGTGTACAGAACACCCTGCGCGAGTGATCCCGGGTTGATAAATAAGTTGTTTAAAAAAACATCCGAACTTTCAGAGTTTTCATCGACAACTCAGCTATTTAGTTGCAAACAATAAAAAAAACTAAATTAATACTGTTCCTCGAAATACTTGTTCTAATCTGGAGCAATTTAGTTATGTAGTCTAGGATGGCACATATTTCAATTTTTACACAAGGCCTTTCAGAGTGCGTAAAAGAGGAAAATCTCTTAACATTAAATGAAGGAACATCATGGACTCTTTAGAAACACACCGGGGGCCCTGGGAGTCCGCAGACCCCAGTTTAAGAACCACTGCTATTGAGCATATTTAAGATGCTTTTGTGAGTACAAATGCATCTTCTCTCTCTCTTTCAAATCTACCCAGGGTATGAAAATAGCATTGCTGGAGGAGTGAAACAGACTGCCAAAGAGTCTCAGTAACTATTTCATTTTCAGGATGAACTCTTATTGTTTGCAAACTGAAAAACTTCAAAAGCAGACTATATTCCTACAAACCAATTTTTGTGTCACATTAGAAATTCCTTAGCTCGTATGCTATTTACATCGTTATGAACGTGTGGATTTTTAAGTTTTGTTTATTGCATTCCGCTTGCATCGAGTAAAACTTGTTTCTGATAGTACGGTATTTATAAGACCATCTGAGACGGTGTAAAGGAGCAAATGATAAAAATCACGCGAGACTTTATTCCTGCAAGAAGCTGAAAAAATTGTTGCAGATGCAGTACGTTATAGTATAAGTCAAATTTATTAGAAGGATGCAATTGATTACATAACATGTTGTCAATGATAGCAACTTATCAGATCATAGTGGAGACATGATTCAATCATCGGAAAAATTCTTTTTGATAAAGCCATAAAAAGCAGCTATCCTTAATCCAAATGTGCCAAAATTAGCCTAAGCCTTCAATGATCCTTCGATATCAATTAAAAGATTATTAAAAGCGTAAGGTTTCTTTAAAAAGTTTGACCTCTTGTTTTCCCATCAATTTAGCAACGAGTCGCTACCTGAACTTTTTTTAGCATTCCCCGGATCAAAAATGATACATTCTAGAAACTATTTGTACAAGGTACAATAAGAGAAGTACATACCGTAATATAAGGTATCTAGGGACTGAGTATCCATTTTCTGAAATGCCTGTAAGTGTCTTGGAATGAGAACTTCATCCACAATGAAGGGTTTTTTGAGTGCGTTGTGAAATATGCGGAGAGTAATCCATTGGGAGAAACAAGGAAATAATTCATTTCATAACGATAATGCGATCCCTCTTGTCAAAAAAAATAGAGTTTATTTGTAAGTTTTTAATCTACCCTCCTTTTTCTCCGGATTAGGTACCTACTGACTGTTTCATGCGTTAATCAACTCTTTCAACCGATAATCCTCAGATTACCTTAATGATCTGATAATGGGCATGCAAGACTTTTTTTTTACTTCATACTTGCGGATTCTTACCCCAACGTAGAAATAATCTCCTACGAGAAAGAAGTTCGGTTATATACTTTTACTTGCACTTATTCACCGACACAAGAAAATGAGTATTAAATAGGTTATATATCATATTAACTCATGCACATATGTTACGATAAAAGTGTGAAATCCGTTGTTTCATAAAATAAGTAGGTATTTCAGGAAATAATCAAACAAGTCAGTTAAAGAACATAAATTATTGAATTCTACGTTTTAACTAGGAATTTTGTTGAATAACGATTACTTGATCGTTAAAGTATGAAATACGGCACTCGAAAGTTCTTCGAACCACTCTAGCTACTTTTAGGCAGTTTTGTACCACTTATATCTATTTTGCAATGACGTGTGTGTGTGTGTGTGTACTCTTCGTTCTGTTGCGTTTAAACGTACAATTCAGGCGGTGTATTTATGTTATAGCATTTTACATTCTGGATTATTAACACATATTTTTCCAATCTGTTTTCAAGCAATAATTTCTGCATGAATGGGTAACTCTGCAGGACCTGTAAATAAGACAGATTTGAATCGTTATTAAATCGGCAGGGGACAAAGAAAAACAGTGCTGTCCTAGCTCTTAAAACATTATTAACTTTGATAGAAGTAAAAATGGCTAAAACCGCACAGAAATAGTACCACGTGCCTATTCGTTACTCCAGCATTATAATATACTTAAAATTTAAGGAATGGAAAAGTTAATTGTGTCACAGTACCAGATGCAAAACATATATTATTTTTCTTTCCAATGTTAGCAATAACAAATGATATCTTCTGCTTTTCATTATTTATCAATGTATCATTCATGGTAGGGATAAAATGTATTTTTCTGGAGGTTTTAGAAATTTATGGTCAGTTATTTTTTTAAACGAACTTTGACATTGTTTATTTTTTACTTTAAGGTATCCGACTACGTTCGGAACCGTGATTTTGCAAAAGCGTATAAATGGATAATATTTATGATATTTAGTGTTTATTTGGTTAGAATATGTAAATAAAATTGTTTTAAGAATAGTATTAGAATAAAAAATTATTTAAGTACTCTATTTTACAAAAAATGAACATAGAATGACCCATTTTCAAAATATTCTCCTTTTGTAAAAACTGCTTATATTATAATAATATTTTGCCTGTATATATAGCTCAGACCTCTGTGCAGAGGCTCAACCAGAATTTTTGAAATATATTACTTAGAAATGGGTTCATCCATGTTTTACGACAACGGAGGGGAGAAATTTTAGGAAAAAAATGCCGATAATAATTCTAATGGGCTGTAACTCTGAAAATAATGTGAATTTTTCAAAACTCATAGTTGAGCCTCCGTACAGAGGACTGAGCTATATAAAGGTAAAATATTATTATAATAGAAGCATTTTTGACAAAAGGAGAACATTTTGAAAAAAGGTTAATGTAATTAATTTTTTGCCGAAATATTGCATTTAAGTAATTTTGTTTGGCAAAATGTCCTTAAAACAATTTTATGCATGTATTCTAATCTAAGTGACACTAAATATCACGAAAATTATCCATTTATGCGCTTTTTTAAAATCACGGTTCCGAACGTAGTCGGATACCCTAAAGGTCTATCATTAGTTATTTCATAGAATAACTGGAGAATGTATGAAATATTTCATTTATTACATACTTTAACTGACTTCACCAGTTGTTTCATGAAATACCTAGTTATTCCCTGAAATAACTGAATTTTACACTTTAACGGTAACACATATACGTAATTGTCACTGGAGATGAAATAGAAAAAAACTTAAATTCTCTTAAGATATCCGACTACGTTTGGAACCGTAATTTTAAAAAAGTGCCTAAATAGAGAATTTTTATAATATTTAGTTTCACTTAGATTAGAATACATGTGTAAAATTGTTTCAAAGAAAATTATGTCAAAAAAAAAGATATTTAAATACAATATTTTGTCAAAAAATTAACTTAGTATAATCTTTTTTCAAAACGTTCTAATTTTATAAAAAAAATGCTTCTATATTAATAATAGTTTGCTTATATTAAGTAAAGCCTTCTTCAGAGAGTCTGAACAAGGATTTTTGAAAAATTCACATTGTTTTCAGAGTTACTACTCTTTGAAATAATTATCGGCGTTTTTTTCTTAAAATTTCTCCCCTCTGTTTTCGTAAAACATGGATAAATCCACTTCTAAGATGTATATTTTAAAAATTCTAGTTCAGCCTCTGTACAGAAATCTGAGCTATATACAGGCAAAATATTATTATAATAGAAGCATTTTTCATAAAAGGAGAATGTTTTGAAATTTGGTCATTCTATATTCATTTTTTGTCAAAATATTGTACTTAAATAATTTTTTATTGCAATATTATTCTTAAAACAATTTTATACACTTTTTCTACTCTAAGTGACACTAAAAAACATAAATATTATCCATTTATACGCTTTTGAAAAATCACGGTTCCGAACGTAGTCGGATACATTAAGGTATCCGACTACGTTCGGAATCTATGATCTAAAAGTTAGAAAACTCCTGCAATTATATCGAACATACACAAAAATTTTCAGTGTTCCTATTTGAGCACTAAAAACACACACACATTTCGAGTCAAACGCATTTTAAAGTATGGCATCTTGCTTACAGCAGTGGATTCTGCCTTTATTAAAGCACTTGCAGTTATTTTTTTCTAGTGAATGAAAAATAATAAACTTGGTTTTTTTTATAAAGCTAATAAGATGACTTATAAAATATAAAATCATAAAAAAAACTGTCAATTTTTGGCAAAATTCACAATTTTAAGGTAGTCGAATACCTCAAGTGGACACGCTCACTCACTGATCATTTCACTTCTCTGCGTTTACGAAGCGATCACAAGTGGCGAAGCACTCAGCAAATACTTCTAAAATTAAAATAAATATTTTGTGTATTCTGTTATCTATTAGTATAGGAATTGTTTCTTCATTTAGCATTAAATTATTTTGAAAGAACTGTGAAAAATGTTATAAATACTGGAAATATAAGATGGGTTGATTCATAATGAATAATGATTTTTTTATATATATAAAGTTATAAAGTGTTAGAACCCAATAGTAGTATTAAACCCTTTTTTAATTAAGTTTTCCGATTTAGGGTTAGATTCGCATACATTAGACTTAAATTATCATAGAAACACAAAAATAAACACACCTCTTTCGAACGTTTGTAGTTTGCATTAAAAAAACAACTAACTTCGTAAAATTCTTTCATAACTTACTCCCACTTTCGCAGTTAAAAAAACATTTCAAATTTAATATAAAGCTTTAAATTTATATTTGTAGCGATTTTTCCTAGCTAAATATAATTTTACTTAACATATGGCAAAATAAACAATAAAATCCTCATAATATGAAAATCAGTGCATTTTATAGAAAATAACCGCATCCACAATAAGAGTATTAGAGTTATATGTAAGAGAAATATATAAAAGAAAATTACTACAAGGGATTTTCGAAAAAAAATTAAACATTAATACAATTTAAACTTAAAGTGGCAGATTAGATTCTTCTGTAAACGTGTCCAATAAATATAAAATTTATGCATTAATTCACTTCCTTTTACACTTTAGAAACATTTGTTAAATTTATTATATGTGTATATACATACAATGAATTTAAATATGCACATACACACGATAAATTACTTTTTTGGAAGAGGTAGGGAAGCTTAAAAGTAAAATAAAAACTCTTAATTTGGAATTGAACAAACACATTGATGTTATTAATATTCTCCACAATACTGAGTAATACATTAACAAGATTCTATAAATATTATGTAAAATCATTGTATCCTCGGAATTTTTTCCCATCTTCAATGTTTTAATACTTTTTTTTTTCAAAAAGAAAAAAAAACGTAGCTATTTTTATAAAAATCAATTATTTTTAGTGATATTTCATTGGCTAATTTGTAATGAGATATCCTTTTTGCTCTTTCATTTCTCATTTCCTTAATGTTTCAAATTTTCATACTTTATACGGCCCTAAGAATAACAGATAGCAACATTGTTATACTTTTAACGATATTCACTAAAATAAACTTCTTTAAATTCACAGAAGGATTCTATTCAATATAACTAGGCTTAAGTTCCTAGTAAACTTGTTAAAATCGCAGCATAATCAAGTATATCTAGAAGCAAAAGTTTGACATGAACATTCCCATTGACTTCAGCTCCCTTCTAAACAGTAATAAATATTCTTTCTTTTTTAGATTCTTTTCATTAAACACAACCATTATACCTTCCATTAAGCCTCTTCCTTTTCCCTTACACCTCCTCAAAAAAATGAGAGAGAGAAGGGAAGGTCTTTGAAAAACGTTCTGCTCCTGCATTTAGAAATTTCATAAAGCTCACGCTTTAGGCAAAAAGAAAGTAGAACAAAAGAGAAATGTGATACTCTTGTAAATAGCCACCACATACTGATAAAAAGCTTCTCTCACACGCTCGAAGTAATTTTAACCAGTGCTTCTTTTAATGGAGCTGTATCCACTCCATAAGTCATAGAGTTTAAAAAAAAATTGGAACGAAAAACCTGCTTTTGGTTACTTGGCCATTTTGTGCTGCAAACTATTTGGCCATTTTCTCTGGCTAATTACTTTTTTAGCTTTTGAGGTTGTTTAAAAAGAATTTGATGGTTTTTTTTAAAAGAGAAATAGTTCTGAATGTTACGGGGTGTTCTCGCGTGACTTTCTGACCAACACCTTCATTAAGTGATTTAAAGAATGGTATGAAACTAGTTAGAGTAAGTATACTTTTCTAAATTTCGAGGTATAAGTTAAGGTTATGGTTATTTAAGAATAAAAATTTTATTTTTAATTTTGAATTACAATACGGGAAGAATTTAATGGAACCACACACAAGAATTCAATTCATCAATAGCATTATTAGAGAACATGTTAAATGAACTTGATTCTTAGAGTTTTTAAACGATTTTTTAAAAATGATTTGCATTGCATACATTAGATAAAGCAGGTGGATAATACGCTTTTGAATTATTGCATGTTGACTTAAATTATGATTAATATCTAATGCATCATTAAAGAACTAAGATATGAAAAATTTATTTAACCCATCCATTGTCAAGCAAATTTAGAGAGTCTTTCTCTGTGTGCCAAGATTTTCACAGTCTTATAAAATTAAAAAATGCTTATAATGGATCTTATTGAATTATTCTTATAATATGATTTATAGTAATTTTAAATTAAGAAAAAAAAACAGTGCAAGATAACTTATGATCATTGCTTATTTTTTTTGTTCGGAATGTCGCTTACAAAATATCTCATGATGTTTTGTTTCGGTTTTCAAATTAAATATCATATACAAATTTGTTTTTTTTTTCCTTTTGTTTGATTTTACAAAATTATCTCCGAACTTCATCTGTCGACAGTCAGTAATAACGATGTGAAATGCAATAATAAAACAAAAACGACGCAGAGAAAAGTATATTTGTCAAATATGGTCAAAACAAGCCAGCTTTCTATATTAATTCTTTATATACATCTACAACAGCAATACAAATACTTTAATTTTAGTTATATATATATATATATATATATATATATATATATATATATATATATATATATATATATATATATATACATATATATATGTGTGTGTGTGTGTGTTAATACAGATTTCGTTAGTCTGTGGTTTTCCGTATTAAATCCTGAAACAATTATTTTGTTCGATAAAGAGAGTTTGAGTTATTTGAAATATAGAACCTCTTAATGGCACAGAAAATGAAATAAAGAGCAGTCATGCTATTTAAATTCAAATTTATTCTCAATGTTTTATAAGAACATAATGAGTGTCAATACTCTATTACAGTAGAGTCTCGGAAACTCGGTTTTATAGGAACCGGAGAGTGACCGAGTTTGTGAGAATGCTGGGTGATCGAGAATGGAATAAAAAAAATGTTCGCACGCTAAAATATTGTATTGCAATTGTATGTATTGTTTACTTGAAACCACAACAGAAAATAAACTACTCATATACCCTTAAACAAAGAAAAAGTACATACTTTATGAAGGCATCGAGCATTTACTACTCGAGTATGAGAATTATAATGAATACATAGTACACAGCAATTTATCTAATCAGACACACCTCAGAAAAATACAAGGTTATCAGAAATGAACGACCTGATTACAAAATTTAATAATTCCCAGATGAATAAACAGAGAAGGATCATTAATATGTCATTGTAAAGATAAAATATGAAATTTTGAGTTTGTAACATTATTTTTGTCAAATGGTGGCAGCAATGTTGTAATTGTGAAAAGAGGTGGAAATGACGTCGCAGCGGGGGAAGGCATTTTGTGTGCTCTCGTCTGCAAAAAGTCTATCAGTAATCTCAGTTCAGCGTGAATATCGGAGAAAATACCATAGAAAGTAGGGATGGCGATTCTTTCTGAAAAAGATCGATTTTTAAATCGATTCGAATCCTTTCGAGTTTAGAATAATTTTCTAAAAAAATAGAATTTTTTTTTCAAGTCTGCATTTACAATGTAAATATAAATCCATTTTATGAAAACAAGAAAGATACCATAATAAACGATCTTTTATCAATAAAATCATTGTTTTTTTTTTAGTTCAGGGAATTCGATAATTACAGTTATTTTTAGTACCATGTCAAAGTATGAGGTATAAAAGAAGACATTTATTTTCTAAATGTATTTGTTCCTAATTTTAAAAAATAGATCATATAGCTTATGTTTTCCAATGCTTAAAATCTTAGCTTTTTTAAAAAAACAATAGCCTGTCAAGTCTACTGGGATCCAAATGGTTCCACCCATCACTTGCCATGTTGCCGGCAATCGAAAAAGTTGCTCACAAGGAACAAATGATCCCATGATACTTGCAGCGATTTACTTACCCTCAATTACTTATTATTCCTTAACAAACACTACATAAAAATAAATATTTATTTCACTAATCACACTACATTAAGATAGTCAGTCATTCAATCAAGGCATAAATAAATGACGCAATATCAACAAATACAAAAAGTCAAAGATTACAAACGTAACTTTTTTTTTTATTTATTAAACCAGTGCTTCTCAAACTTTCAATACTTTCGATCACAATTTTTTTCGCGCCCCCCCTTATGCATTAATAATGTACTGAATGCAATAATAATGCACTTTGACGCTAAAGCTACAATAAGCGATCTTAATTATAAACCATACAAATTAGTAACATAAGTATTAAATTTTGTATACTACTTTTAAGCAAAATAAATAAATAAATAAAATAATAGGATAATTATTATGTTATTTTTTCCTTCCTCTAATTTTTAAATTGAACATATTGCAAAATACGGTAGCTGCTTAGAAGACAAAATATAGATATCTGCTAAATATAGAAAGAGAACTTAGAGGGTCAATTTCTAATCATAAGCATCCTTATAAAAACTTTGCTTTCCAAGACAAGCTCATGGACGTCATTGACACTTATTAAACTTGTTCTTAATTTAGTATTAATTAATTAGTTATAAAATATTCTGTACAGCACTGATAAATTGAAAGTATACCGGCTGAAGTGCCCGCTCTTTGCACGAGTTCATTTGTAAGAAAATAAAACATTATTGATATAATAGCTGAATTGTAAGGGAAGCAAAGCCAAGTGCTTGACAATGTTTACAAAATCGTAAAATGATTTTTTAAAAATAGTTGCTCAAATTATAATTAGTTTTAAGCGAATTGTAATTTTAAGCCTCACAGAATTAGCATTTATAATTGATGTTAAACAGTAGTGCACACAAGAATTTTTCAAGGAGGGGTCCGGGGTCGAAAGTTCACCAATCTTGTATCAGGTTCCTTTTGATTTTGTCGATTTTCTGGAACGAAACACAGTAAAAAACTAAATCTTGAATATATAATTAGCATTAATTAATAAAATTAATCATTAATAACAAATACTTAATTAAATTTTGCGTACTATAAACTTAGAATTATAATTAATCTCAAAAAATCAAGGGCTATGGGGTTCCGAACCCCCCGCCCTTGTATGCGCCACTGATGTTAAATAATGATCAATAATATAAAATATCGATGAAGAATATTTGTATTATTTTTAATATTTAAAGCGAAAAGACTTCAACATGTTTTAACCCGGGAGCAGGCGCGCACTCGATACGGTCGGGGTTATTGAGTCACCCCAATCCATTTTTTTTATAATTATTTATTGTACACGATACAAATCATGATTCCAGTGAATAATTTAATTAAGAGAAAGTTTACTTACCTACTTTCAAGGACTTTTCAATTTTTCTTTGGTAATAAATAAACAGTTTTGCCAGAATTAACGGTTTCGTAATCTGTGTGTCCCGCGCGACCACTTCCGGGTAAAAAGTATATTCATTATGATAATATTGATGTTACAGCTAAAAAAATTGTGTGAAAGTTTTTCGTTATGATTTAGATGTTGAGAATATATATAAAAATATGTCTTAGCCAAGTAATCCTTCATGTGCTTGTGTGTGTGTGCTCTCCGTGGTTTTCCAAATATAAAACTCGTTTGCATGCAAAAAAGCACAACAGAGAACACATAAGAGAGGGACCATAACTAACTGTACCAATAACTTAGAAGGTCAAACAGATTACAGCTATAATGTGCAGTATTTCAAAAATAATGACAGTGATGAATGGTCTGGGATCTGTTTTTTCTCTGAAAGAGTAGTATGTTAGGTTAAAAAAAAAGCGTAATAAAAAAAATCTCTCATCATGGGATTACAGCAAATCAAATAAAAGTTTTTTTATTTGGTTATAGGATCAAAGATAGCTAATTAGATATTGAAGCAGTTTTTATTTTTGGTGACTTAATATCGCTTGCGCGCGCCTATAAATTATATCAGAGTAAAAGTGCATTTTTTATTATGTCTGAAAGTATTTTGTTTTAATTCATTCCAGTAAACTAATTATTTTTTAAATCTTTTATTTTCGATATGCTCACGCCCCCCCCCCTCGTAAGGTCATCGTGCCCCCAGGGGGCACGCCCTACAGTTTGAGAAACACTGTATTAAACAGAGGCAAAGGGAACTAAGCACGCAGGCATCTCGCGAGTTTGTGAGTAATTAACCCTTTAGCCGCCAACACCGTAATATTACGAGTTTTAAAGATTGCACATTCAACTAATTGTAAGTAATATATTTTATCAGTTCAGATCTGGTTTTGTGGGATATAGAGCAGTAAAGGCTATATTATCCCAATATATTTTATGGTTTTAACCATAACAGAAAAAAATCGAATTTCGATTTTCTAGGATGAAATATCGATTCACTGAATCGATTCAGTGCTACATATCGATGTAAAAAAATCGATATTTTTGGCCCGAGAAATCAAATTCTTCGATTAATTGATCTCAGATCGTCATCTCTAATAGAAAAGCATCGACATCTAAGAGTACAAGACAGTGTTTCTCAAACTTTCGACATTGGCGACCATTTTTCAATCATAATTTTTCCCTAACCTCCTTTATGCAATAATAATGTATTGAATGCAATAGTAATGCCCTTTGTGTCTCTAAAGTTACAATACGATCTTAATCATAAACCGTGCAAATTAATAAGATAAGCATACTAAATTTTGCATATGTTACATTTTAAGTAATATATGTTGTTGTTGTTGTCGTGTCCTTCCCGAAGGGAAGGAATGAAAGATGCCAGATCCTGTGAGACAGGTTGGACTTCTTTACCGTAGATGGCGACACCACCTATCTCCCCCTCCCCAATTTAGGCGTGGAATTGGAGGGGAGGGAAATATTCTCCAGCGCCCTGCATTCGTGGTTTCAGCTATAAGTAATAAATATTTTAAGTTTTGATATTTATTATGCTATTTTTAAGTTTACTAATTTTTTAAATTGAAAAAGATCACCAAACGCGGTGGCTGCTTTGAAGATAAAATATAGGTCTCAGTTAAATATAGAAAAAGAACTCTGAGGGTCAGTTTCTAATCGCAAGTCTTCATTTGAAAACCTTTGCTCTACAAGACAAGTCCATGGAAGTCGCTAGTGCTTATTAAACTTGCTCTGAATTTAGTATTAATAAATTAGTTACAAAATACCTTGTGAAGCACTGATACCTTAAAAGTATACTGGCTGAAGCACTTGCTCTTCCCACGAGCTAATTTTTTTAAAAAATAAAGTATTATTCTTGATATAATAACTGAATTGAAAGGAGAGTAAAACCAAGTGCGCGACAATTTTTAAAAAATTAGGATGATTTTTTGTTAAAATGAATGCTCACATTATAATTAGTTTTAAACGAACTGTAATTTTAAGCCTTTCAGAATGAGCATTTATAATTATTGTTAAATAATAAAAAAATAATATAAAATTCCGACGAAGAATAATTGTATTATTTTTAATATTTAAAGCGAGAAGACTTCCAAAATCTTTCAACCCGAAAAATGGCACACACTCGATACTAAAGTTAATGGTCGCGCGGAGTGATTGAGTCACCCCAATCTTTTTTTTATGATTATTTTTATTGTGTACCATAAAAATCGTAATTCCAGTGAATAATTTAACTAAGAAATAGTATACTTACCTACTTTTGAATAGTTTTCAATTTTTCTTTGACAATTTAAAAAAAAACCCAATAAAACTTAACTAAAATTTTTCAAATGTGTGTGACCTTAATAAAGGACACAAAACACAGACACTTTCCCTAACATTACAGGAATATTTTCTGTAGGCAAACCTGTCATATTTTGTTCAAGAGTTCTTGTAGTTTTAAACTCCTTTGATGATCGACAAATGAACTTTGCTTGCTTGTGTGTTTTTGATAAGGCGAAGTTTGTCTCTTGGTACACGTATGGTTTCATATTTTTGTAAATGGAGTTCTTAAGGTACCATTTGAAAATTTTCTCTTTCGTTTCATGTTCTAATCGGGAAAATGTAGCATGATCATAGAAAATATTTTGGAAAAAAAGTGGTCGTGCCGAGAAAGTTAAAGCAAGTACCTTAAGATTTTGTAAAATATCGTTTGCCACTCCCAAAAAATAAGAAGATATGCGACAAATATATTTTAGTTCCCCTGAAGACCGTTATATAGGAGGATAGAGTCATGGCCATTGGTAACAAATGAACAGTTTTGCCAGAATTAACGATTCCGTGAGCTCTGCGCCCCGCCTCACCGCTCCCGGATTAAAAGTGTATTCAATATAATAATATAATGAATGTAATGTTCTAAATAAAAAAAGTTCTAAAAATTTGTTTAAAGCGTTTTTCATTATGTTTTAAATATTTGAGAATTCTCATAAAAATAAATCTTGGCTAAGTTCTCCTTCAAAGTGTGCTCTCTGTGATTTTCCAAATATCATAAAACTATTTTACATAGAATTTAGCCCAACATTATTTACAACTTCTCTAAATGAAAAACAAACACATAAAAGAGGGAACAGAATTAACCATATCAGAAGTTCGAAGGTCAAAGTAGATGATCAGCAAATATATTATGCTGCCTACAGCTAATGTACAGTATTTCAATAATAATAACATTGATGAATTTTTTATCTTCCTAAAATGTTTTGATTCGGCGTCTGAGTTTTGTTTTTTCTGTGAAAGAGCAGTATCTTAGGTTTAAAAAGAAAACGTTATAAACGAATCTCTCATCATGGGATTATAGCAAATCAAACAAAATGTTTTTTTGTTTTGTTATAGGAGATAAAATGAAGCTAATTAGGATAGATGATAGAAATATATCTAATTAAATATTGAAGGAGAAGCTTTTATTCTTGAAGAGGTAATATCACCAGATGATATAAAAAATTATATCAGTGTAAATGTGTATTTTTTATTTTGCGAGAAATTGTTTTGTGTTTTACTTCATTCCAGAAAAATTATTTTTTTTAAATCTTTTATTTTCCTTATGCTCACACCCCGTCGTAGTGTTATTGCGCCCCACAGCTTGAGAAACGCTGGTATAAGAAGATGGTATGAACAGTTCCATGAAACTTGATGTCTGTGTAAAGGCAAAAGTCCAAGACGACCAGGTTCGCAATGACATTATACGGGTGACTAAAGAAAATCACATTGAACCTTTGTGAAAACAAATTTTACTTTACATCAAGAAACGTTACGCAAGAAAAATAATTTACATTTTATCTTTATAATGACATTTTAATTATAATTTTCTGTTTATTCATCTGGGAATTATTAAATTTCGTAATCGGGACATTTTCATAACCCTGTACTTTATAACGAAAATTAAGTAGCCGACTTTGCAAAAACTAGCTATTTTTTAAAAAAAAATTACGGTATGTCCTGTTGACTCTGTGATTTGCTGCTTCATCATGAACACGACGAAGGAACCGAAAGTCCATTATCGATGCACCTTGTTGTTGGAAATATTGAGTAGCGATTTCAACATCCTTTATTCCCTCGCTATGTTATATTTTAGGAGTTAGTATGTTGTCGTCTGAGGGTCATTCAACATTTTCTGGCACTTTTTTCACTAACCGTGACAGCAGCAATAAGTTCTGCATTGACCGAGTTATCCGAACTTTATTGCTACGAAGCAAAACTATTTGAAAAAGTATTGTGCATTAAAAAAGAGTAACCAGTACTATTTTCAATTAACCGTTAAGTGCCGCTGGCGTATATATCCGTCTCGCTCAATCCATGCGTTATGTTCCCCAGGCGTATATATCCGTCCATCCCTAATACGATTCTTTTCTTTGCTCTTCTATCAGTAAAACTATTGTAAAGGCTTTGGAATGCAATAAAATGAACTTGATACCGTTTGCGAAAGAATTACTTATTTTAGAAAAAAATTTGATTTTTTGTATTTATTCTTTCGCCCCCAAAAAATTTCACACGCTCGTCTATGCGAAAAACGGTGTCCCTGGGAACGAATAACGTAACTTTTAATTGAAAGTTAAAGGGTCAAAAGAAAAATTCTATATTCGAACGAATTTTAGCTGAAAAGAATCGTTATGTAACAAAACGGATTTTCAAAAAATATTTAAGGAATTGTAGTACGACTAATAAAAATGTACTAATGGATTTATTGATGTTAATAGATTCTTCAGATGTTTTTATTTTTATTTACAGATTCGTATTTGAAATTACTCATGTGTGAAAAGCCCATTGTATTAAATGTATTTAGCTTAAAAAACTAAATGGTTTGTTTCTGCTTCTTTAACAATGAATATTAAAAAAATAACTTAACAGTTCTCTCCAAATAGAATCTAAAGACATTTTGATGCATTTAAATTCTTTTCAGATTTCATTCAAGAAACCGGAAAGAAACACATAATGGTTAAAAATAATCCATGAAAAATATTTATTATTTTCTGATGATTAAAATATCTTATTACTTTTAAATGATCTTATTTTGAAAGGAAAATTTTTTTCACTTCATTTTTTTATTATAAAATTGATTATTTCTTTTACGTAACATTTAAAGTTAAAAACAACAGTTTCTTTTGAGTATTTTTTCTTCCGTTACTTTTATTTTATTTCTTTTACTATATTGTTTATCGCAGAATAAAAGACAATGTCTGGAATAATGATTAAAATTAAAGTAATGAACCTTAAAAAGGAAGACATATTCAAAAGAATTTTCAAACAATGATCTCTGTATTAGCTAATTCCGGATCTCTTTTCTTATTTGATTTCATTTTAATTATTCGCAATTTCAAAAGTAATTTCTGAATTCTGAAATCACATCATTAATTGGAAGTGAAAATTTTACTGAGGGCTGAATAGTTCTTGCTAAAACAACACATCAATTAAGCAAATATATTTTTTTTCTTCTCAAGAACTGCTGGATCTGCCTCATTTGTCTCTTGCAAGCTCTATTTCTGTTAAGAAAAATCAAAAAGAAAATCACATTTTCTGCATTTCTAAAAAAATTTACTAACAAAATCTTTTTTTTTTGTGAAAATAAGGATGCATTTTGCGTAGCTTCTTGTTCTCAACAAAATTATCAGTTATAAAGGAAAAAAATTATATTTATATTCCTTCATTCCATATATAAAGTATGCTGTACTTCTGAGTATTAAAATAGTAAGAAAAAACATTGTAATTTTTATGAAACTTTTTTAAATTTCTAATGGGCTATGGATTGGTGTATTACCATTGCAAACCAACTACATTCCCCGGAAGCTGGTATCTCTTTTAATTGGGCACCCTTTGGGCAGATACCAATCACCGTAGATAATTTTGACACCCAGTTTCTTCCCTAGAGGGAGGCATCTGAGCTCTGATATGAACCTACGTTAGGGTTTAATTTTGCAGAGAGCACCCAAGCCAAACAGACTCTCAAGGGATATTTTACATGCCGTATAACCATCGTGCGACATGGCTGATGTCGATTTTTTGCGTCATAAAATTCCACCAACTTGGACCAGGGGTGAAACCGCAGCCTTAAGTGCAGAAGAGGCCAGCAACAAACCAACCACGCCACACAGCTGGAACTGCCGGCATGAAACTTTGAAAGGGAAGTTAAATTTCCTTGATAATTTCGTTACGTTTTGTGGACATTCTAATTATGTGTCACTCACTATTTATTTATTTACTAAGTGACAGCAAAACAGGTTAAGTTAAACGATAGAGACCATTCTGACCTACTTAAATTAAACTGGAGTTGTAATTATTATTATTTTTTTATTTTGATAACGTAAAATTGATCTTGCAATTTTAAAGTAATATTTTCTACAAATTTAAAAGTAGTTAAATTGTATTGACAATGGTATTCTTTTTTTTTGTTTTGGCATTAAGTTTTTAAGAAGTCTCATTGTATGATTTACATAAAAAATTTTAATTTAATGATTTTTGTTGAAAGAAAATAAATTTTTGTTGCCTCCGATGTTTATATATTACGTAAAGCAGATTTTGTGCTTAATTTCATGAAAAGGTAACCATTTAATTTTTTAAGAAAAAAATATGTAATGAAGTGATTTTAAAATGCTATTCCTCCTACAAAAATTTGCATACATACATGACATTTGATTCACAAGTACATCAAATTATGTATAAAAAAAGTTGGTATGGTTTTGGGGATAACAAAATTGAATATTCATACAATTCTTTTTTTTTTTTTTTAATGTTTATTGAAAATTCCTCAAAATAATGTATAAATTCAAAATTCAATTACTTTTAAAAAATTAAGTATTGGTTTGACAAAAATGCATCCCAACTTTTGTTATATGCATTATTAGCTGTAGTTAGAAAAATTATTAAAGCATTTGGCACAACAAAAAAATGTTTCAGCAATTTAAATGAAGACAAACTAGTTATTTCTTTTTTTCTGAGATAAGTCAATTTAAATTTTTGATTTGACTTTGGAATGTGAATAAAAACGAACGTAGAAGCAATCACAACTCTGCGTTTTTTAAACTTAGAGGCTTTCAAATTTCATGGGCTTACAGAAAAGTATATGAAGCTATATAATTCAGGCAAAAAAAAAAAAATTACATTTGATTTTTTGATCGATTTTTCTCAATTGAATCGCACTTTGTACCCCCTTAACGTTCTTATCTAGTTGAATTTAATCTTTTTCAGTGGAAAATCTTTAACAACATCTTATGTTATATCTTGCGCGAGAAGGCGTTTCCATTTCTTACAAATTTATTTCTTTTTTAATGCTCTTAATCTACATTGTCATAAATCTCCTATGTCACACTCGCCTGGAAAAAATATATGTATACATAACTAATCGTTACTTCTTATATATAAAAGATACAACAGAAATTTAACCACATATTATAAATATATAACAATTCTTATTAGTTTATTGATAAAGGTCATACTAGTAAATTTAAGCTTTCACAATGTGCTTCAAATTGTAAATAAACACACCTATCGGATTAAACTCGTAGAAAATCTGATGTTATATTATTGTTAATTTCTGAATAGTAATTTATTCTTACGTAAAATGTATAACATATACTCGTAAACGCCACGCATTTGTCCAATTATTCCAAAAATATGTTGCCACGAAACAAATATCACAAAGGAAAAAAAATTAATGAATAATTTATGCCATTTTCTCTATATAAAATAGGATACTTACGTATTATATCGTCATCCAATTTCATCAAATCAAGACTTCACCGAATACCACGATAAACAGCCAATATTGAAATCCTTTCCCCCTTAGGTTTAAACCCACACCCACACAAATGACAAAGAAAAAAGAACGACAGCATTTGGCGAATTTTTTTTAACTGACAGCGTTTTTTCCTTGGTGGAATAGATCGATGGTATAATACATAGATGTCAGAACTAGAAATATGTAATAGAAGTGAAAAAAATTGTGTAAGGTCTTAGGATAATATATATTAATTCACTTTACCAAATACACGGTAATGAAAAAAATACCTAATAACAAACAATAAAATTATAATAGCAAATATTAATTAGTTAAATAAAAACAAGGTACAAGAAGCATAAAATGTAGAAAGTGTAAAGAGACAAATTTCGTGTTTATATTATTTTTAATCGGTGTACGTACACTAATGGACAAAAAAAAAATAAACGCAGCAAGAAGTCGTCAAAAGGAAACGAAATTTTACATACGTAATGACTACTTTGATATAAATAAATGATTAGAAAATAAAAAAAGGATTCCTTATTTCAGAGAAAAAGGCAAAAGAACGTAGGATTTAATACCCTGTTGAAGCCCCTCTATCACGAATGCACGATGCGATACGATCTGGCATTGAGGCATACAAGCTCTGTATGATGTCTTGAGACATTTCGTTCCATATTTGCTGTAGCCTTGCCTCTAGTTCAATCAAACTCATAGGATGCCCATCTCGCCGTCCCAAATGATCCCAAATTGGCTCGATTGGAGACAAATATGGGAATCGAGCAGGCCAAGGAAGAAAGTAACAGTGCCGAGACAGTCTTGTGACACCCTTGCAATGTAATGCCGAGCATTGTTTTGTTTAAAAATGGCTCCTGGGAGCCGTGTCATGAGTGGCAACACATGTGGTAGCAGGATGTCATGGTGCCCCGGATCAATCTAGGGGTGACCGCATATTATAGGCAATGGCACCCCATATCATCACAGCAGCTGTGGGAGCGGTGTGTCGCTATAAAGCAACAGCAGGATTGAGGCGTTCACCACGGGGTCTCCATACACGAACACGATTGTCATCACTGCTAAGATTGAATCTTTATTCGTCGCTAAAGACGACTTGGTTCCATTCCGCTACAGTCCAATTTTCTTGTGAGATGCACTACTCCAAACGGAGGCGTCGATAGTTGGGTGTCAAGGGCAGCACACATAATGGGCACCGCGATCCCAAATGTCCTTCAGCCAGACGCCTTCGTATGGTTCGAGAAGACACACGTGCCCCTAATGAAGGTGCTACTAGTGCCTGGATGGCTGCCGACGAAGCAGTTGGCTGTACGCGTGCATTTCTTACGATGTAGTGGTCTTCTCGATGACTGGTCTGTCAAGGGCGTTCTGAGCCTGGTTTTCGGGTAAATGACATCTCTCGGATCCACTGGTCCCAACACCTCCTCACAACACAATCAGAGCGGCCTAATTTACGAGCTACTCGCCTAGCTGACTACCCAGCTTCCATCATGCCAATGATTCTCCCCCTATCAAACTGCGACTGCTTCTCATATTGTCTTCGAAAACGGCGTAATGGCATGTCTACCTCATCTCTTCCTTTGCTAACGATTCCGCACACTCAAACAAGCTTTGGTTATCTGTTTTATTTTCCACGGAAAACGACGTTAAATGTCCTCTACTGGTTATACGTAACGGGCAATCACGCTGGATTTCTAATCATTTGCATATCTCATCTACATGTACCTTCAAGCCAAGTTTCGTTATGATCCCGCAATTATTTCTTGGTGCGCTACTTTTTTTGTCCATGAGGGAATATAAAGAATATCTTATAATTAATAAGGGTTTTTTTTTAATTAAAGTCATACTGTGACCTTTAAATATATATTCTGATTTCTTTTCAATTTCTGATCAAGGAGAATGTGAATTTAAAAAATATTTACGCTTCCAAAAAGGAAATGTCTAAAAGATAAAATAAGTGTCACAAATGTGTACGATTACATTAAAAAATTAATACAACACAAAACGGCGTCTTCCATTCGGCACAGTGGTTAATGACGCTGAATGCGATACCTTAGGGTCTGGGTTTGAATCCCAGGTGAGGCATGGATGTTTGTGTTGTAATCCTTCTCTTTTTTTTGTAATATGTGCTTCACGTTTACATCTATGCAAGCCCCGTGTGATACTTTGTGGTGCACAGGGTTATAAATGCTCTCAATAATCATAAAAAATAACACCAAACTTAAATACTGAGTAATTTAACTTAAATGATACTATAAAATTACTCAATTATAATATTATATATGTACTTATATTATATACTAATTAGAGCCAATGTGTGACGGCCGTCTGCTCTGGAAACTTACTGATCAGGGAGGAATGACTTGAAATACAATAAAACAGGAAATAAAGACTGGAAAGTCAGACACTTCCCAGTAGGGATGGCGATCTGAGATCGTTTAATCGAAGAATCGATTTCTTCTGTAAAAAAAGTCGATCTTTCAAATCGATATGTAGCACTGAATCGATATTTCATCCTAGAAAATCGACATTCAATTTTTTTTGTTTTGATAAAAATCAAATAATTGTTTACAATTATTTGTTGTACTATCTTTAAACCCCATTATATTACGATGTTGGTGGTAAAAGGAATAATTTACTGGTAGGAACAAAAACACTTTTTTTATCATCCCATTCACTCAATAGCCATGATGTATATGAGTATCGTTGGATCATCGGTTCCTTGTGAGCACTTTTTTTCGATTGCCGGCAACATCGCAAGTGATGAGCGGAACCGCTTAAATCAGTGCTTCTCAAACTTTCAATACTGGCGCCCCCCTTTTCAATCACAATTTTTATTGCGCCCCCTTATACATAATAATTTACTGAATGCAATAATAATGCACTTTTACGATAAAGCAACAATATTTATTATAAACCGTACAAATTCATGACATAAGTATTAAATTTTGTATATGTTACTTTTAAGCAAAAAAAAGTTAAGTAATAGGATAATTACTAAGTTATTTTTCCTTTCTCTGATTTTTAAATTGGAACATATTACAAAATGCGGTGGTTGCTTAGAAGACAAAATATAGATATCAGCTAAATATAGAAAATGAACTCAGAGGGTCAATTTCTTATCTTGAAACTCCTTTCAAAAAAAACTTTGCTCTGTAAGACAAGCCCATGGAAGTAGCTAATAATTATTAAACTTGTTCTTAATTTAGTATTAATTAATTAGTCCTAAAATACTCTGTGCGCCACTCATACATTAAAAGCAGTGTTTCTCAAACTTTCAATACTGGCGACCCAATTTTCAATCATAATTTTTGTCTCGCCCCCTGTACAACAATAATGTATTTACTGCAATAAAAATGCACTTTGAGAGAGAGACACTAAAGTTACAATACGATCTTAATTATAAACCGTACAAATTAATACGATAAGTATATTAAATTTTGTGTATATTTTAAGTAATATATATTTTAAGAAAATTACTTAAAATATATATTACTTAGAATTATGTTATTTTTCTTTCTCTAATTTTTAAATTGGAACAGATCGCAAAATGATGTATTTAATTAAAGATTTATTTCCTTCAGCATTCATTTCTCAAAGCACAAATGTCATTAGAAAAATAGTCTAGTCCATATCGCTCTCTATCATATCCGTCACATCTGGCATTATAGGGTACATTTGCGTGAGTCTGGGCAACCTATCGGACGTCTGCGTAAAACATGTAAAAATGCTTTTCCTGGTACAATTCCAGTCAGTTTTGGTCGACTCGATACTCCTATAGCTACCGAATCTAGCTTGAATGTACATTTTTTAAATTTCCATGTTAATTGTAATTCACGGTAATTAAGTATTTACGGCAGTAGATTAAAACAATATCATACAAACATTTTTAAGTCGTAAGCAAACATTCGACCATAATAAAGAATCAACAAGTACACAGACGAACGAGCATGGTTCCGAAAATTAAATCAAGGCGATCTTCTCAAAAATACTTAAATTTTGGATTTACCACTACTGAAGTAAATGATGGAAAAAAAGCCCCAGCTCGATATGTGTTAAAACTTACAAATCTGTAGAACAACATGTGAAAGTTGTTTTTAAAACATGTAAAATGATTTAGCTATGTTGGCAAAGAATTTTTAAAAGTATTTTCTGGATGAGGACAGCTTGGTAGCAAGTTACGAGTGGATTAGGGATCTATTTCAAGATACTCCAGAAGGGCTCTCAACTTCCGAAGAAGAAATCTTCATAGATTTCAGATGCAGTGAAAAATTAAAAGGGGCAATTTTGTAATAAATCTCTCTTTGAATTTGGGGTAGAGGTGGATGAGGAATTATCTGTACTGAAAACAAAAGCACTTCGTATACTATTAACATTTTCAACATCCTACCTTTTTGCAAACCGGATTTTCTGCAGTGGATGCCTTGAAGACAAAAATATAGATCTCAGCTAAATATAGAAAAATAACTCTTTAAGTGTCAATTTCTGATATTAAAACCATCCTTTGAAAAACTTTCCTCTACAAAAGAAAAGCCCGTGGAAGTCCCTAATAATTATTAAACTTGTTCTTAATTTAGTAATAAGATTGATTGATTGAATATTAACGTCGCACTGTTCAGCTGCACGAGGGCTTTTGACGACGGACCACGTAATTTTGAACCATGGTCAAGTGACGTGGATGACACCTGAGCTGGCACCCTTCTCTCTAACTACCACACCACACCAACGGGAAAAAGTTTCAACTCTCAACAGATTTAACATGCATCGCTGCCCTACATGGCGGGTCTTTAGTGGTACTGGGCTCGAACTCGTGACAAGGCAAGCCACGATCCGATACCTATACCACTCGGCTACCGCGGCCAAATTCAGTAATAAGAAATTATTTATAAAATACCTTCTTCAGTACTGATACATCAAACGTATACTGGCTGAAACACCGACTCTTCGCACGAGTTCATTTTTTAAAAAAATAAAACATTATTCTTGATATAATAACTGAACTGTAAGGAGAGTAAAACTGTGTGCACGACATTGTATACAAAAATGTAAAATGATTTTTTAAGATAAATGCTATAATTGTAAATAACTGTTTAAAAGAACTGTAATTTTAAACCTCACACAATTAGCATTTAGAATTAATGTTAAATTATGAAAAAGAATATAAAATTCTGATGAAGAATAATTGTGTTACTTTTTAACATTTAAAGCGAGAAGACTTCAAAAGTTTAACCCGGGAGCAGGCGCGTACTCGATACTAACATTAATGGTAGTGCGGGGGACTCAATCACCCCAATCATTTGTTTAGAATTATTTTTACTGTACACGATACAAATCGGAATTCTAGTGAATATTTTAATTTATAGAAAGTATGCTTACCTTCTTTCAAGGACTATTCAATACTTTGATGATTTGAGAAAAAAATCCAATAAAACTGAACTAAAATGATTCAAAAGTACAAGACCATAATATAGGACGCAAATCAGACACTTTTCAATTATCCTACAGAAATGTTAAACCAATCAATTCTTTTCCAAATATCGCAAAACTCAATTATTTACAATTTCCTTAAGCGAAAAGCAAACGCATGCAAGATGAGAGGGAACTCTAATATTGATAATAACCATACCCTAAGATTGAAGGTCAATCAAATGATTAGCAAACGTACTATGCAGCCTGGCTGAAAAGTGTGAATAATGACTTCCTTTTCTTTTTCTACAACTAATGTACAGTATTTCAATAATAGTTACAGCGGTGAATTGTTTATCTTCTTAGAATTTTTCTCAGGGTCTGGGTTTCGTTTTTTCTTTTAACGAGTAATATTTTATGTTAAAACGTAATAAAAAAATCTCTCATTGAGGAAAAACAGCAAATAAAACAAAATGTTTTTTTTTTTTTCTTTAATTTGGTTTTGGGATCAAAGATAGCTATTTGATGACGGAAAAAAGCCAGATAATAAATATAAATTATGTCAGTGTGTTGTGTGTATTTTTTTTATGGAAGAAAGCATTTTGTTTTACTTCTCTTTCCGGTTATTTTTTTTAAAAAAAATCTTTAAATTTTCGATACGCTCGCGCCCCCCTTGTAGGGTCATCGCGCCCCCAGGGGGGCGCGCCCCACACTTTGAGAAACACTGGCTTAAATCCCAGCAGACATGACAGACTGTTGTTTTCGAGAAGCTTATATATTAAGCATTGGGAACTATGAACTATATTTTATCTATTTTCTAAACTTTTTAATGTAACAAATACATTTAGAAAAAAAATGTCTTCTTTTGTACCTGATTCTTTGATATGGTAATAAAAATAATTGTAATTGTCGAATTTCCTGAACTAAGAAATTCCCTGATTTTACTGATGAGAGATCGTTTGTTATGGTATCTTTCTTGTTTTTCATAAAATGGATTTATATTTACATTGTAAATGCAGACTTGAAAAAAAACCCCAGTTTTTTAGAAATCGATCTTTTAAACCTCGATTTCTTTGAGAATCGATTCATCAGGTTACGAGTCAAATCGATTTAAAAATCGATATTTTTCGGAAAGAATCACCATCCCTACCTCCCAGCAGTTAGATCACGGATATTCCGCCTACCGTTGGGAAATCTGTAACATCATCTTTTTAAAACAAGTCTAATCATTTCGCAGTCGTTAAGAGAAAGAATACGATATTTGATGTATTTGACTACCACAATGACATTCATATAAGAGATCATAAACTGCCAATTGGTATACAAAATAGGTACGCCTAGAAACAACCTGGCATGAGTATTTGCCATTTGCATAGTATCGTCTACCATCTGTTGGAGTTGTCCTTGTGGGAAACTTACTTTCTCAACGGCCTTAGTAATACATGTGTGTATTTATGATACTGCTTCTTTAAATTTAGAAGCAAATCGTAAGCGTACAGTTCTTCACCAGTTTAAAAGCTGTAAAGTTCAAAACCTTTTCAATAATCTAGGAAATAAATTGTAGTATAAAACACATTTTACATCAAAAATCTAGTGGTTTATATGTATAATTAGATATAGTAAAATGCGATTTTATTTAATGAATAGATAAGTCTGAATGGAATATTAATATTCAAGCGGGTTTTTTTCCTTTACCTTAAAAAATATTTTAAATGGTGTTTCTGTTTTTTACAATTAAGCGAAGATAAGCTTAAATTACATAATTTTTATTCCTTACACAGATATAAATATGGATATAGTGAAACATATTTTCAACCCGAAAACTAACTTGATTTATTTGTAGCGAAAATTACCCCGGAGTCAAACGTAAAAAGAAGTATGTGATTAGATCGTTCTAAAATATGTCGCAATCGCACTAATGCGGAGAAAAGTTAACTAAACGATAAAAGAGTTGCAAATACTCGCAGAATGATGAATAATGATGAGTACTCATCTAAAAATAAGATACTGTTCATGAGTTTCGAATCACTGAAGCACGAATCAGGGATTCAGGGGTACTTGACAAAATGCAAAATTTCACCTTCATGTGAATTTAAGCCGACACTGATAGTCATACACACAGTATTCGGATTTAAATTTCATTTCTTTAAGACCTACATGACGTTTATGAATATTTGTATTTTTATGAGTGCATTCATAAACTTAAAAATGTAAAATATTCACAATTCTACTTATTTTTGGAGGAAAAATATATGAATTGAGGGGTATACGCATATATATATACACACTATGTCTTCCAAAATTATAGTGAATAAATTTAAATTTCTAGATAGTTAGTTACATTTCAATTATACGAAAAGAAATGCTTTTACAGAGCATAATGTAAATTAGTTTATTTTTTAGCTAAGATCATGCGGCATATAAAGTATATACCATATATTTAAGCATATAAGCTGAGAATTTTGGAACTTTAAAGTTAGAAGAAAAGAGGTTGGCGGCTTATATACGGGTATACGAATACTAACTACTATATATATATATATATATATATATATATATATATATATATATATATATATATATATATATAAGGATTCACTAATTTCGAACAAAAAACGTAGTTTAGGCAAAACGAATTCTTTAATATTTTCCATTATCCATATACAAGTAATTTCTATCATTTAGTTTTCTGGATGTTTTAAATAGAACTTTTATTCATACAAAAAGAAAAAAATGATTTAGGTCCTTCAAAGTTAGTATCAGCTTCTCGATAATCCGTAAGGCTCATGCTCACTTATTGGGATACCTGAAGCTGTAGTTTGAATATACGAATTTCTCTTTACATTTATTTTTCAAACAAAAAATAGGCACAGAAAATAACACTAAGATAAGAAGTACACAAAATAAAAAAATGAAATTGAAAAGAAGTGCGTTTGCTTCAGAAAGGGTTACTAGAATTAAAATTATCGTCGTTGACGTTTGGCGTTTTACTTTGCAGCAACTAGATTGCAAAATATTCCTCCTAATTTACCCATGCAGCTGGATTTTCACCTTCATATCAGCATGTCAGAAGATGTTTGTTAGTACATCTAAATAGAAGCAGACGGAGTACAGCATCCGACCTATCTCTTCAGCCACAAATACGACAGCTTCAAAACAAACCGTGAACAGACATTTGGGACATAGTGGTCTATATGCTCGCAGCGCAAGGGTGGCCTTAAGACCGGACGCCTGCCCGGGGCGGCAAATTCTAAAGGCGGTATTTGGATTGCATTTGAAAAATATACTTATATTTGTCACAAAATTTTGATATATTTTCTGAAATAACGTTGAATGTGCACTTGGTATTTCATTTATTGTATCTTACTTCTTCATTTTATACTCTGCTTGTTTAGTGTCAGTTTTCTTTTATGTTGAAACTTCAAGAGTTTGATGCGGGATTATATAATCAAACTTGAAATTTGATTTTACGGGAAACGTTAATTTTACATAAATTTCACTAACTTTCTCCCATCCCGAAATGGGGTCACTACGGACAATCCTTTGCACCCATACGACGTCCGGTTTTAGCTATCCAAAAGGGAACAGGGGCAATAAGAGTTAATGTTTCTCAAACTGTGGGGCGTGCCTCCTTGAGGGGGCATGATAACCTTACTAGGAGGACACGACCATATCGAAAAGTCAAAAATAAAAGATTTAAAAAATCACAAATTTACTGAAAAGAAGCAAAACAAAATACATTCTGACATAATAAAAGTAAAGTACACATTTCCATTGATATAATATACTTATAAATGCATCAGATTAATGCACAGTTTATTTGATTATTTATCAATACTAAAATTAAGAACAAAATTAATTATTACTATTGACTCCCATGGGCTTATCATATACAAAATTACAAACAAAATGCAATACTTATTTTAATAATTTGAACGGCTTACAATTAAAATCGTATTGTAGTTTTACGTCAAATACTTTATTATTGAATTCAATATATAGTTATTGTAGGGAGGGGGGCGTGACGAAACTTATGATTAAAAATTGGGTCGCAAGAATATTGAAAGTTTAAGAAGCACTGTTGTAGATACAAAGTCAGAGAAAATGTTTTATTTTAGTCTTGAGTGTGGTTACTATAAGGTAAAATAAATGTTTGTGATCCCCACCATCAGTAGACTCTTTTTAGAAGAAATTGACATGATGAAATGAGCGATTCCTTCTTTTACATTTTTTTTTACTCGTTTGAATTAATAACAGGTAATTATGTTCTTAATTTCGAATTATTTTGTATATTTGACTTAAAATTATATATATACATACATACATATATATATATATATATATATATATATAATATTGTTATGCTGCCCTTTTGTTCGGAAGAATTATTCGAGTTTTTGAAAACTCAAGAACAATTTGTGGGAACCCCCCCCCCCGGATTCCACCCGGACTTTAAGATTAACTTGAGGCAAAGAATGACCAGACGCCTTTTGTATAGTAACAAATTATATTTATTCAATAGATTCAATTAGAAACCTTCTAATTACAAATATTAAACAATATATGTCTACGCCAAAGGGATTTACTTTTATTATTAAATTAAATTACAAAATATGATATTAATCAACTACTACTCTCAATATCCAACGGGTTTACCGGAATAAGAGGACCGAGAAATATACGCAATTAGAATTATTAACCTTCATTAAATTTTCGCTAACTTTATTATATAATAACTCTTGAGGACAGAGAACTAAGTTATAATATATATCACCTGGCTGTAATGTCGTTCTCTCCAGGTAGATCAATCTTTCTGAGGCTACATCATTGAATAATAACAGTAATACTCTAATCTCTTAATCCGCTTAAATCTTCTTAACTTCGTCACTACGGCTCTTGGCTCAATCGCCTTCTAAATGCTAACTTACAACGATCTCTTTAAATAGCTTAATTCATTTACATATCCCATTTTTTTTCTTTTAGAGCTGATTGGAAATATACGCGAATTTACAATCCCCAAAGACGCCTAAGAGTATTAGTGGAAACAAATTGATCTTTTTTAAATATAAATTTTTGCTTTGGAGAGAAGGACGGCATTTTCTATTTTTGTCCGGGGCGGCAAAACTGCTAGAGCCGGCCCTGCTCGCAGGCTTCTTAGATGTGTTGCACTCACGGCAACTAACTGCCTCCATTGGTTGGCCTAGAGTAGAGAACATGCAGTGTGTGTGTGTGACACCCTTCCAATAAACACTTGCATATCACACCCTATGTGGAAACTTTATATGATTTAAATTTAATATTTAACGCAGCATTCTCCTAACTCTAGTTTGTTAAATAATCATGACATGGAATACTAATACTGGGTATGTAGCTGTGGATTTTCTAGCTTTGAATTTAAGCACTTTGCGACAAGACTTTTTAGGACATCTATTTTTGAAAGGGAAAAATTATTTCAGTTGCATTTGCTTCAATATTCCCTTGGCTACCGATATAGTGTAGATAATTTATGTTACTTGAAGCAAATGTACTTCAAATTGTTTACAATCATCAGTAATATGCCAGTCTTGTCTGTAATTTTGAAAAGAATATTAGTAGCATTTAAAAAATGGAATAATACATATTTTTAACTATTGTTGTACCGACTGTAAATAAATCACAAAATGAAACATCTTGGTACGATGAAATTATTTAATTAAAGTATTCCGCCAGTGTTATACAATGGATAATTAATGAGAATTGAGCATAAAACTAAGCATCTTTTCTTACTTCCTGATGCCATTCAGAAAGTGATTTATTTTGATTTGATATATTTTTCCTGAGCAATTATTTGGAAAAATAAATAATACTACTAAAACTCGATGGCGTGTAGATGAGATATACGTTAATCTGTAGAGCCTCAATGTCCTCCAGTTGGTTTGGTAGTTAGGAGAGGGAGTGTCATCTTAGTGTCACAATCGTCAGTTAAAAAATGAATTTCTTATCATTTTAAATGAAAAACCATAACATAGCAAAACCTAAAAAACTATATTGCATACATTATTATTCCTAGGAATTGTATTAATACTTATCTGTAATAGCTATAAAAAGGATTTATTGATCATCGAGGCACATGATTAAGCCAGCAATTCTTTCCATCACTGTAAATAATCAATATTTCCCATTATTTTTCTTAAAAAAAGGTTTAATGGTATCTCAGCATTTTTTTAGTATTTTTTGTTTAAATATAGCTGATAATCAAAAATTTTGACTATTATTTAGATAATGATATACAATATGATAAAATAACAAATTGCATTTATAAATTGTTTTCTAATTAATTAAGAAACATATAATCTTGACATTATTGGTTTTTCCTTTATAAAGCTATATTACTATACCAATTCATAAAATTCAAGTATATATATATTTATAAGGACTTTTCTTCTTATTTAGATTAATTAAAAAAGTTTGAAAAAATCATGTCAAAACTAAATGTTTAAAGAAAAGAACAAATCATCACACGAATAACTTTTGACAGATTTTCAGCACATATTATAACTCTCAACTATTCGATGGAGTTCAAAGCCCTTCGCCAATATACAGCTACGTCACTATACCAATTCATAAAACTCAAGTGTTAAAAATATATTTATAAGGATTTTTCTTCTGGTTTAGATTAATTAAAAAAGTATGAAAAAAATCATGCCAAAACTAAATGTTTAAAGAAAAGAACAAATCATCACACGAATAACTTTTGACAGATTTTCAGCACATACTATAACTCTCAACTATTCGGTGGAGCTCAAAGCCCTACTCTCTATAATGATAAACCTTTGGTGTATAGTAATCACACATATAATACGACTGCGAGGTTTACTCTAATATAGAGCAATATTGTCACCACATTCCAAACACATTTAGGCACTCACTTTGAATTACGTGTTGACCGCAATGATCAGCGCTCACTAGCAAATATATTACTATCAACTGATTGAACATTCCTGTACCTCTGATTGTAGAAACGCACCTTACACTGAGTTATAATTCAATGCCATTTCAATAGTGCTTCAACATGTAAATTAAACAATTTTTTCAGAGATGTAGGCATCGAAATATAATTTGTAGTTTCATCTAATGAGAAATCAATTAACCTTTTACATAAAAAAACGGTTTGAAAAAAAGTGCTAGAAAAGAGTTTTATGTACAATTTGTTACATATTTTTATCCTGTAAATAATTAAAATTATAAATTTTACAAGATCGTCTTTCCTTAACTTTTAGTGAATCATTTTCTAGCCGATTTTATATTGAAATAGTTATGTACTGCTTCTCTCTGTCTCTTAAAACCGAATACATCTCCTGAGTTAAATATTTATATTCAATCAAAACGTTTTAAAAATATTTTTTGGAATATTTGAGTTTAATTTATAATGTGAAAATTGATACTATAAGTAAAATATTTTACGTTGTCTTTATTTACAGAAAAATTTATCATGATTATTATTTGTACTAGTAATTTTAAAATTCTGTTCAATTGTCTCTCACATGACAGGTTTTCATTTGTATCAGATCATGAACCTGCAACGAATGACGCCCTTAAGTTTAATTTGTCAATGAATCAATGATAGTTTAAAAAGCTAAGAATACATGTTTTTACTGTAGAACGAACTGAAAAATAAAAAATGAATTATAATTTTAAAAAAATAAAAAACACTCTTTTATGGTTTTAATCAAACTAAAAAGTAAAAAAATAATTCTTAATAATTCTTTAATTGATTAACGAGAAAATTAATGTCATTGTGGTAAAAAGCGTGGGGGTGTGGTCTGTACTACATTTTTACACAACTCAGCATTTCAGAATAGAACTGGTAAGAAATTACAATTGATGTAGAGCCCCCCGCTTTTACCCCCAATGACATTAATTTTCTCGCTTATCAATTTATTCTTATATTAAGATTTATTTTTTACTTTTTAGTTCGATGAACCATAAAAGCGTGCATTTTAGTGTTTTTTTTTAAAGTATAATTTATCAGATCTATTATACAGGATTTATCCTAATGAAATTTTCTATTGGTATATTAATATAGGAATCTTATGGTGTCTAGTACAGTTTATTTTAATCAATGGAGATACCAGGGTAAAATGACAATTATGATAAAAGTTTAAAATGTATTTTTACCTAAGTATATTTATACGAGATAAGATTCAAAAGTTCCCGGACAGAGCCTGTAACATGAAAATTTCTTGAGTAGGGCGACTACGATAACGTTTCTGTGTTACTGTGGGCGTTCTTCCCCCTTTTCTAAAAAAGGTTGCTCTAAATCACTTGGTCTGTAGCTTGCCACGGCATTGTATTTTGTGAGTGGAGGAATTTAGCAGTCGGCGATTGAAAGAAATAGCGTTTGTAGAGCAGAAAATGAATTTTTTAAATTTTGTGTTCGATTGGGGAAGAGTGCTACGAAGGCATACGAAACTTTGAATCATGTGTGAGGCAGTGATACTCTATATAGAATGCAAGCTTTTGAGTGGCATCAATGTTTCGGAGAAAAAAGGCAAGGAAAATATCGAATACTACAAACGCTCTGGGTGTCTGCAGACATTCCACACCACTGAAAACACCGACAAGGTTTTCTGCGGCAGTCCGTAAGAAGACTCTTCAAACAGTAGAAGAATCATTTGAGATATCCACGAACACATGTCAATGGATACTGACTAAGGATCTTAATATGTCCCAAGGAACATCTCGCTTTAGTTTATTCCCCAGATCAACATTGCTAACTGTATTTAATTTCAGTAGTAGAATTTCAAAAACAATATAAAAAATATTGAGTGTGAATTTTTTTCCTAAAGTCTTTTGAATAGAAAATAATCAGTTTTATTAGTTATCCGTCCTAGAGAATTTACTTTGAATACTTGTAGGATTTGAGATCTACATGCCAGATAAAACACATGAATAACGTCTAACAGATAACGAAATGAAGGCAAAGATTTCACTAGTCCTGTTTTAAAGAGTTTAGCAGTATGTATGGTATACGTAAGATGGAGGCTCCATCCGTGGCGTAACGGAGAATATTAGCCCCCTGCAACATCGGGATTTGGGCCTCAAGGCGGATCTTGCAATGGATACGTACTTGGCATCAGTCAGACTTTGGGTGATTTTGAACCCTCCCTCCGTCCCTCCCCTCCGTAATGCGGAATTGTACGTTACGTCACTGGGATCCATAATTATATGAATTTAAGCTTATTTATCACTTTTCACTGCTCGGAAACTTTATCCATTATAGCTAACTAAGCTATCATCGCTTAATGTAAAAGAATATGATTTCGAAATTTGAATGTATATTATGAAAAAAAAAATGTCCAAATAATAATACAAATATGAAGTAGTGTTAATATTTATAACGTGATAGAACAATAGACCTTCCATATATTCCATCATTAATCCATTCCAGGTTTTTGGACGTATACCAAGATACTTTTTCAACAAGAAAATTATGGAAGAATCATTAATTCCTTTTAATAAAAGAAACATCGTCATTGCCATTTTATACACTGGTTAAGTTACACAAAATTATTTTAACACTACTTAACACAAAAACCTGTATTTTTTTCTTTTCTGCTATTACTCACTGTTTGAAACTTGTTAAAGGTAATCAAAATTGACCTTTACTGTAGTTTTCTCATAAAGTTTGTTTCTGCCTTCTCTTTAGTGCGTTTCAAAAATATTACATTGTATGGTATTTCCAAATATTATTGTTTCAGGTTTTGCTATAATGATACTTCTTTGCAAAAGTTTTGGCATCCATCCATTTGGCACATATTTCCTTTATTAATGACGAAGGGGTTTCCCCGCGGAAGTCGATTGTTATAGTCACAAACTCGTGGTCGGCTTAGTTTTTGTTGATTGGTGGGTTTGATTTGCTCTGCCATTGAAGCCTCAGCCTGTAGAAGGGTTGCTGTCCGTAAAGTTTTCCAGGTACCTTCACGTTAAAGTAGTGTGGAAGTTTGGGCAAGGAGAGCAAGCTCAAACATCGTCAGCATCACTTGACCATGATTTAGAATTACGAGGTTCTCATGTAGCTTCAAATTGTAACGTTATAACCCTTTAATTGCCAATAAAAAGTTACGCGATTTGCTCCCCAGTGCCACCGTTTTTCACGAAGGCACACATATGCGGTGCATTGGGTGGGGGGGAGATATAAATACGAATTTTTTTTCCCTCTGAAATAAGTAAATCCTTCTCAAACACTATGACGGGGCTTTACCGCGTTTTTCCTGTTAATCTTCTTGGGGAAACTTTGGGGCCAGCATTGAGTTAATTCACAGTCAACCCTCTGAAGAAGAAACCGCGATATTCAGATTAGTTAGTAGATATATAGTGAAGGTTTTGTAATTGCGAAGGAAGGAGAAAGAAAGCTGAGATGCTGAACGCCGTGAGCTAGTGGTAAGACATTAAACTTAAAAGCGTAATTATAGAACGGGCTTTAGCGAGTTAACAAAATTAAGGAAGATAAAGATTCATAGGATAACTTTGCTTTAAGATAAGTGGTTAGGATTCCAGGCGCCTGTTTACTTAGAATTTAGGGATTCGTTATATCACTCCTGATTGCCTTTCTATAGTAAAACTATTGTTAAATATATTTAGACAGTAATAAATGGGATTTATTATGGCTAACTTGGGTGATCAATCATTTCCTCCCACAAATCTAGGTCGCGTAGAAGAAGAGATGGTACCCCCAGGCAGGGGGTATCACAACACTGCCAAGACCATTTTATTGGACTCCAAAGCCTTCGGAAGATTTTAACTGATAGCAGTTCAAATAAAAAGATTGTACTTCGAAAAGACGTGTATATCCGTTCACTGTATTTAACGTGTTAGTTCAGGGAGACGTATATATACGTTGACGGTAGTTAAGTGGTTTAACTATTAATTCACCAATTTCGCTGTCGATGTCGTTTGAGTGGGAGTTGCAAGATTTTTTTTTTCTATTTGTAACTGTAACAGTTAGTATTAACAGATAACAGTGAAGTAGTGAACTGAAAAGGAGTAGTGAACTTTTATGGGTACAACTAGGTTTTGATTATAAACAAATAATACTGATTTCAGTCTGGAGTTCAGTCAAAACTCCTCTTTGCTGCCTTACTGCACTTGATAAATTTATATTTGAAATAAAAATAAAAGAGACTTTGTCAAAAGAAAAAAAATCAAACTATAAAACGGCATGGAAGCTTTGTTTTTATGACAGTAGAATGTAAACTAGGAGTGTGATCACACGGATGAAAGGGAACCGAAACTGCCATATAACTCGGTAAAAAATTTATAAAACAAATATTTTTATGTGTTTTTTTGATAGAGATTAATACAGTATTAAAAGCCAAAAAAGAGTTTTAATATTTTGATCAATTTTCCCCATTTTATGTGTTCAATATTGCCTTGGTCTTATTATGTTTTCCTCCTTAATCCTCTCATATTGCGGCCCGCGGGAAGTATCTGCCATATGTATGCGGTCCAGCGAGAAAAAAGGCTAAGTACCCCTGCACTATATTCTTTGAATCCATTAAAAATGTAGCAATAACTTCCGTTTACGAATTCCACAAACCCTCCAGAGAGAGCCTCATAAAAATACCAGTTAATTTAACACCTCATTTTGACTGAAGCTTTGTACTCAAAAAGTCACCTTTAAAAGAGGTTAGTCCATAGACGTCAAACGGAAATAACAGCACTGGCTTTATCATCGAGGGGCTAGCATCTTCCCCAATTTGGAAGGGGGGGAGTTAAAAGGAGGGTGGTACCTCTGGAGTCTTGTAAATACCTCAGTAGCCGTCACTTAGAGTCACGAAGCATAATTAGAATGTTTGAGAAGGTGACACCACAGCTGTTGCCCCATTAATATTACACCGAGGTACGACGCCGTTCTCTGGAGGAGAGGGGTGTCGAAGGGTAGGGTTGGGATGGTCTTCTGGCAGAAGTTTTAGAATAAATTATCACTGAGAAGAAGGCAAAAGATCACATTGTTTTGCGATAAGTCTTTTGGGAGGGAGAGGGGTTATTAATTTAAAATTAATTTTTAATAAACTTCGAGGAGCTTTCTTTCTTTTTCTTCCTTTTTTTGGAGAAGGAGGGGGAGTTGCTGTTTGTTATGGTGGTATATATAAGGGAGGGGGCTTGTTAAGAAACTGAAAATAATAAGTAAGGTGAATTCTTTGAAATCTTCAATATGGGGGTGTCATGATTTTAATTAAAGCCTTGAAACATTATCAAAATTAAAAGTTGTTTTTGGTTTTGATAAAATTGTATCACATTTAAGGAATACATTGTATTAAATTCATCTTTGTGGCATTTGATGAGTGAATTTTTCATATTTGTATCAATATGGAAGTAAGAGTTTGAAAAATCATAAGCTGAGTGTTACATATGTATTAATTTTAAATATTTTAGCAGATCCATCATTTTTGAATAGTACTTAAATACACATAACTCTTTATCTAAAATGTATTTAGTTAATTGTTGCTTTTATCAAATTTTCAAAAAAAAATTAAGATATTATTTTTATTAATATTATATAACTATTTGTGAGTGTGTGCTGCGTGTGTGTGTGAGTAGAGATATTAGCAAATACTGTTTTACCTTTAGCAAGTTATAACTGGTACACTTTATTTCTTATGAACTATTTCTGTAAGAATACAGAATTATAGCAACTTATATTACAGAATTCAACTCTATTTAGTTTATTGATATCTCCCAATAGAAACATGGGTCCCCACGTGAGTAGCTTAGTGGTTAGAGCAGACCCCTTGACAGGTTTTTCGGTTTGGGGTAGACCCCTGCTTATACCTAACATTAAATTTTTGCAAATTCATCAACTTAAATATGTTTTTTACAGCAGATATAGAGCTACTTCATTTAAAAGATTAAAATTTTTAACTGTAGGGAAGTATAGAGTCTAATAGATAAGAAAACATATGTTAATTAAATTAAAATTTAATTAATACATAAAAGAACTGAGCAACAAATAAATGCTTTTCGGGGAGGGATGAATTTGGGGATGCAATAAAAAAATTTCAACATTTGACATCAATCTTGTAAGGTTTTTTTTTTTTATAACCCTAAATATCTCTTCTCGGTTAATAGTATCCAGTCCTTTCTTCTTTCTTTATTTGTTTTGAAGATTGGCAAGCGCACTGTAACTCCTTCTCAATCGGAAAAACTATTGAAGGTTTTTCTCAAGATATTCCATAATATAGAATAAATAACAGGTATATTTTTAAAGCCAATATTATTGACATTCATTTCTAAATTTTATTTTAAGATCTTCGTTAGTGCCCAATTCTTGTAAACTGACATTTTTTTTCAAAGCGACCTTATGAATTCCTTGCCTACTGTGGTATTATGGTAGTCAAAACATTCTCGAATCTAGTTTCAAAATCTAAAAAAAGGGCATTTAAATGTTCAACGCAGGTTAAAACGTCTTTTTATTGGAGGATGGTCTGTGACAATTGAGAAACTGGGTAAATTTGCGACGTCCATTATTGTACTGTTTTAGCTTAATTCTGGCAAGAAAGGCTGAAATGTGGTCCTTCGTTTTAATAAAATTTATGCTGTCACCTTGTAACCTCAAATTAAGCTCATTCAATTTAGTAAATAAATATGTTAAATAGTTAATTCTGGTTTCCATTTGATTAAATTTCCTTTTAAAATTAAAGTTACGATCTGGTTTAACGAAAGCCACTTTTGTAGACCATCATTTACACATCATGGACCTCAAAATTATTATTATTTTTTTTGTGGACGTGGTCCCCTCGCAGGTCATCAAAGACGCCTGGGGGTCAATATAGACCACTTTGGGAATCACTGGGTTAGAGCATCGGACTCCAGACCGGAAGGATTGGGCTAGATGCCCGATGCCACTTTATACCCTCCTAGTACACATGAAGTACGTGCTCGTTAAATCAGTGGGTCCAAAAGTGTTGTGGGCGGTCACAGCAGAAACCATGGGTGCAAGAGGCTGAGGATGATATTTCCCTCCCCTTCAGTGCCATGACTAAATTGTGGTGGTGGAGATAGGTGGTGTTGCCATCTGTGGTAAAGAAGTTCAACCTGTCCAGGTTCTGTCAACTTTGATGTCTTCCCTACGGGAAGGACACGACAATAACAACAATAGAAACTTAAAAGCTATGGTTAACAGACCTTACAAATTAGATTCCTCGTCAAGTGACAAGGGCTGTGTTGCATTTGTATGTGTGTGATGCCATCTTGTTTTAAATTCCACATCTCGTTACTAGAAGGTAGTCGTGGCAGTCTAATGGCTACTATCTCAAACTCTTTGAGGACGTGTTGCGGGTTCGAGTGCTGGTGCCACTGAAGACTAGCTGTGTGGAGGATATTGGAGAACTTTAAATCTGTCCAGTTCAAAGTGCACCCATTGGTGTGGCGTGATCGATTGGAGAATGGATGCAAGCTCAGGTATCATCTTCGTCACTTGACGGAGACTCAACATTACGAGGTTTGTTGCCAATAGTCATCGTGTTGCTTTGTGTAGTGCAAGGTTAATACAATTCTCCCTCTCTCTCTCAACGCTGTCGTAGAAAAATAGCACTAAACACCATTTAGTTTTAACTGGAAGCTAATATTGTGTTAAACGTGTTTCTGATTTCAATTCTGGGTATCAGTATAGAGCAGTGCTTCTCAAAGTTTCAATATTCGCGACACAATATTCAATCAAAATTTTCATTGCGCCCCCTCCCCGTCATACAATCTATTGAACTCAATAATAATATACTTCGATTCTAAAATTACGATATGAATATAAGCTCTTAAGTGCCACCAGTGTATATAAACGTCTCGCTCAGTCAAAACGTTAAGATGCCTGACTAGTGCCAAAACATCAATTTTGATGAAAATGTGACGATTTTTTTTACTTTAAATTTTATATAGTTGAATTTTCTGCCTTCTAAAAATACCTTACTTTTGTTTGTACTTAAATTATTTACGAAGTTATAACAGTTTTTATGTCAAGAGAGAGCAGCAAAAACGAACCGGATGTTAAATATCGAAACCGGAAGTGTTTGCATTTTAATACTTTTTTGACACTTTTTGGGAGTTTATCGAATTTATTTTAAAAAATATTAACTTAGGTAAGGTAATGAAGGGACATGGAGATATTTTTTTAAAAAATATTTTATTAGTTTTTAGTGAAATTTGGCAAATAAATTCGTAAAATTTGTGTAATTTTTCGATTTTCTTATGTCTTTGCTTCTCGATATTTTGTTTCATATTTAAAGTTTTTTATATATTTGATAGAAAACTCTGTTCTTAAAGACAAAATATTAATTAATTATGCCTAAATCAAGGTCTGGGAGGTCTAAGGAATTTACTTCATGATTGGTGCTAGCAGTAATGAGAATGTTGACACAGAGCTAATTCCAATAATACTTAGTCAGTTGGTGACAAAAAGTTGAAATCTATTCATAAATGTTTCAACATTTACTCAGAAAGCCTTTTTCAGTAACATTTTATGGAGTATTTTACTTAAATATACAATTATTAAACTTGAAACATTTCGCTTAAGTGCATTATTAACGTTAATTCCTTTTGATTTGTGATATACAGGTTTATTATCATTATATATACATATAATTAGAAATGCAAATACTTCCCTTCCTAAGATCTTGTACATGGATTTGTAAAATTTGATCTTGAACGCATTTTAACTTCTGTGGGACACCCCTTAGAATATAGAAAATTTTCTCGGGAAAAAAAAAGCTACATAGAAAACAAAATTAAGGATGTAAAAAAGACAGTGTAATTATATGGAGGTTTTAAAAACTGTTCTTCATATGCTTTCCATTATAATTTCTTATAATCTTTGTGATAAGCAATATTTTTTAAAAGAAATTTTCGGGAATATTTACTGACAAAAAATAACACATATTAATATATTTTATATTATATATTTCTTAAGCTCTAAGATGCTTAGTGGAAATATACACCTATTTTTCCATAAAATATATTTTTTAACATTAAAAAGTTTCTCTAGAATACTTTTTATATCTCTAATTTGTATTCAAAAAATCTATGCATTTAAAGGTTGAGAAAAGCTTTTTTGACTTTATAAAATTGGTAACAAAATTTTAAAAAAAGAACTTGAAACAAATATATAATATTGATATGGGCTTATAAAAGGTTTATTCTTTTGATATAAAGAGGTTTTAGGTTGTTTTAGCTGCATAATTTTTTAAGATTTAGATTTTAAATCTTTAAATGCGTTTTTCTCCGAAACAGAATTTTCCATATTTTATCGCATGACAAACATGATATCTCAAAAAGTCCTTGAGATAACTGCATGAAATTTAGCATCAATGTTTATTATTATATTATGCATGTTGTACACTAGAAAATAAGAAAAAGCAATATATTTATCGTTTTTATGATTGTTTTTATTTGTGATAAATGCAAAATTTTTCAAAATTTTTCCTTTTGTGCACTTTTTGACCCCTAATTTTGTGATAAAATGAAATTATTCAAAGATGATAGAGCAAAGTATAGGTAAACGCTTTCTAAATAAAATTCAAAGAGTTTTTTTTTATCTTATGCATTAGATTTTATTTTACAGTGTCTGCCGCAATGGGCAAAAAATGCCTAATTTTAACCTAAGATTGTTCATTTTTTTATAAAATATACATTAAATTTTTTTTCTTAGTTATTTTTATAAGTTTTCATTTATAATCAAACAAAAAATGAGTTTAAAACTGAACTTTCAGCATTATTTCAAAAAAATGTTCCCGCAACTAGTCAGACACCTTAATTTCCCCGGACGTATATATACGTCTTTCCGAAGTACAATATTTTCTGTGCACTGCTATCCATAAAATTATTCCGAAGGCTTTGGAATGCAACCAATGGACGTGAATAATGTTTGTGAAGGATTTTCTTATTTCAAATTATTCGCTTCTCTCTCTCTCTCTCTCTCTTTGTTCCTTCTGCCGCCCGCAATACATCACATACGTGCGCCTATGTGGAAAACGGTTGGCATATGGAAGCGAATCGCAAAACTTTTAATCGTCAGTTTAGAGATTAATTATAAGCCACATACACATTATCAAGATAAGAGTTATTTTTGTACATAGTTTTATATAAGGCAATCCTATTGGGTCACTGGTAATTATTAAACTTGTTCTTATCTTATTATTTTTAAATTAATTATGAAATACATACACATTGTGTAGCACTGGTACATTTAAACGTGTAATATATCAATGTAAATGTGCATTGTATTTTTTATTATGTCAGAATGTATTTAGTTTTCTTTCAGTAAATTAACAGTTCTTTTACATCTTTTATTTCTAACTTCTCAATAGGCTCGTGACACCCTCGTACAGTTATCACGCCTCACACTTTGAGAAACGCTGGTATAGAGAGTTGACACAGCAATGTATCGCATTCATTAAAAGGAGTACTAAACAATTACTTTAGCACTCTTGGTTTTCATATCCAATTGAAGACATTTGTGTGTGTGTGTGTGTGTGTGTGTGTGCGTGTGTGCGCGTGCGTATGTGCGTGCGTGTGTGTAACAAAAGATACTTTCAAAATTTTATTGCAACCATGCTTCTGAGTCATAACCAATAGAAGATACTCCAAAACGCAATACTTTTTTCACATTTGAAATATAGCGGAAAATTGTGCCTCGTGTTAAAAAGAAAATACAGGATTTTCCCCATGTGTGTTTATTAGAGCATTTTGGCAGTAATGTTAGAATTTACACCTGCACTGTAAAACTTATAGATAATAGTATAAAGAGTTTAAGCTTTAAAAATATCTATTTTTCTATCCTTTAATTAATATTCCTCGATTCATTTTATATCAAATTTGTTAGTTTGATATATTCAAGTAAATCATTTTATATGAATTTTCTATATACTATATGTATTATTTTAAAGATATATACTGACTTTGAACTACATATATAATAACGCTTTTATTCTATAACCTCATTATATATATAAGGCACAATTACCTCATAATATTTAAAAGCTTTCATTTTATAATACTGTAACTTAAACAGTTTTCTTTCATGGTAGTATTTTTTTTATTCTTCTTAGGAATTTATCATCAACGGAAGTATGGCATTTTTTGCTTACAAAGGAAATTTTAAAAAGCTTTATAATTACTTCAGAAAATTTCTGTATGCATTATTGTGTAGGAGAATCTTTATGCAGTACAAACCGTGTACAAATTTCCCTGACTTTAAAGGTAGAAAATCCTATCCACAACTTATTTTATTGTGCCTTTCTTAGCTTCTAACGTTTTCCTTTGTACAGAATTGTCCGCGCAAGGAAAAAATGATAATCACCTAAGGAAATGTCAGAGCAATAAGATGGATAGGATAATAGTCTCCATCCTAAGACGCTAATCATCGTATTGGGGGTAGTGTTCGTTGAATGAGGTTACCAAATGACCTAAGATATCTAAACTTTATCTTCTTTCCGAATGCTTGAAACAGAAACAGATTGTAAAAGTTTTGTACATTTAAAGTAAGTAAAAAGTTGTTTAATATTATTATTGTTTTGTATTTTCAAAGATTATATGTCGACATTTTTTTTTTTTTTAATTCAAATTACTATTCCATAAAATGCAAAATAGTTTAACACAATATTTAAAAATGAAAACTTCTCTGTTTAAATCTTATAGGATGAACTTCTTGATTGTGTAACTTTTTTTTTCTCACGGGAATGTAATGAACTTGTACTTCAGTCGATAATCCTTGTTTTACAATATTTTGAAGCACTGTATATTCCGACATACTGCCCAAACCACCATATAAAGTGCATCCTTTTTACAAAGAAGCCTGAAATGTACATGTTTAGTGCTTTTATCTTTTGCAGTTATTTATTCCAAGGATTACACTATGTTTTTGAGAAATGCTATACTTCTATAACTAAAACCCCGAAGAGCAAAGAACGAGGTATTATATAGTACATGGATGTTAAAAGGTGAAAATATAAATTTACAAATAGAGGCCAAATGTATCATGCTAATCTTGAAATGGTGTATGAGTGAATTATAAAAGCATGACATGGAATTAAACCTGACGTAATTCAAAAGTCATTTTTAAAAAAAATGTAGTACACATCTAACAATCTAGATGCAATAAAACAGTGGTTCTTAAACTTTTTCATTTTATGGAACCCGTAGAACTTGAAGGTGCTTTCGTGGAAATGTCTAGAACTAGAAAGTGTTTTCGTGGAACCCCCTTTCATAGTTCCCATACTTCCAAGAATATATGTTAAAATAATATTTAAAGTAGATCAAAACATGTTATGTGCACTTTATGTAAAGGAAATTAAAAAAAGTATTTAATTCATTATTAAAAATTATAATCTAATTTTTTAATATAATTTTACACATTAATAATATTAATTTGTGATCCAAGTGTCTCTTAGACATGCATTATTTAATAACTGTGATACGTGCTTACTTTTTATCACACAAACTGTCGAAGCTTAAGTCTATTGAGATGAAATGCAATTGCATTACTTATTCAGAGTTAAACTAGTTTTATACTTTGTTTTTGTAGCCACTCACACGTTGAGAAATATATTTTATTTAAACACAATGCTCTGAATGGTATTAAAAAGTTTATAGCTGCATGAGAAAACCCGTGTATATTTCGTATGAATTTTCAGCCTAAAATTTAGATACTGTTCTTGTTAAATTTAGATTATAACATCAAATCTGTTGATATCTTGATAAGTTGTTTCTTCTCCATCATTTGTGTTTTTGCCACAAATACAAAAAGCTGAATTTTCCATTAGGAAACTATTTAGTTTTGTAAGGCATTTTGTTAACTAACGAGTAGAAACTATCCCGGGGAACTCGAGATAGTAAACAATAGAATATTCGGAAACTAGTAGGAATTATGTATATGTAATAATTCCCACTAGCATCCTTTTAACTAACTCTTTTTATTAATATTTAAACGATCTTTAATTTTTTGGTTCAAAAATAACACTTCGATCTTAATCGTAATCAACTAGTATCCGAAATCCCTGTCCCCCCCCCCCATTTCAACCAATCTGAACTACTATTACATAATAATCACGCAGTTGTCACTGCCGGTATAAAAAGCGTAAATCTTGTGTAATCGCTCTTTGTGTTTTTTTCATGTGGGATGTCGCTGCTGCTTGTCTCTTTGTTTGTTTTGCTTTCGCCATGTAATCGTCGAAGTTTGTGTCTCCAGCTCGTCGTCTTAAATATGTGTAAATAGCTGCAGCTTTATGTCTTTGTGTGAACACATGTTTTTGTGAAGTCGTAACGCCTTTGATGTTTCAAGGAAAATAAAGAAGAGTCAAACGCAATCTGAAGTTCTCAACTTATTCGAATAAATTAACACCATCTCTACTACGCTATATATATATATGTATGTATGCATGTATGTATATATATATATATATATATATAATATATATATATAATATATTTATATATATGTATATATATATGTATAATATCAGTGGCGCACACAAGGGGGTTCCAGGGGTCCGGACCCCCAAAGCCCTTGATTTTTTTTCGATTTATTATAATTTTAAGTATATAGTACAGAAAATTTAATTCATTACTTGTTATTAATGATTAATTTTATTAATTAATGCTAATTATTTATTCAAAAATTAGTTTTTTACTATGTTTTGTTCCCGAAAATCGACAAAATCAAAAGGAGCATCACATACGGATGGTGAATTTTCGACCCCGGACCCCCCCTCCCTTGAAAAATTCCTGTGAGCGCATATAAAGCATTTTAATATTATTTTATTGTATAATAATAAAAGCTTAAAAAGTGTTGCTTAATAAAGTTATATATAAAAAAAATTTCGATTTTAATGAGTAGGACGAGCTATATATACTTGTAACTATATAAACTTGATAGAGAACGTGAATCCTCACACACATTTTGAATACATACTTATTTCTTGTCGAATTTTTTATTGTGACTCGAGGGGAACCCCTGGATATGCCTCGTGGAACCCCAGGGTTACGCGGATCACAGTTTGCGAATCACTGCATTAAAAGATGGTTATTTATTTATAGATCAGGGTAACAGTAATGAAGATGAAACAGAATTTGATTATATGTTTGAAGATGCATCGGAAGATGAATATGACGAAGGTCTAATTTTTTCAAGCAATGAAAATTCATAAGATATGTAATTTTTTTCAAATAAATAATAATTGCATAGATGTAGAATCTGATTTTTTTAAGGCTCGTCTTCTCTTATTTCTAATTCTGACGTCTTTGTATCCTGCGTATGATGCGCACTCATAAATTTTGATCTCATTTTTGTTTAAAAGTGCTCGTTTTACGCTAGAAGATGCAATATATGGAATATTTACGAAATAAAAGCGATAATAAATGAAATATTGAATTTGAATATCTAATCTAGAATGGAGGAAGAATTAGGATTATATCTAAGATGTTAACGAACTTATAAAACTTTACATAATTACTTATGACTGTTTGAAGCCTATTCAACTTAAAGAAAATCGCTTCTAATGTCTTTTATTATGGTTTTTAATGGAGTCAAGATTCGCCAGGACTAATGGTTTGACTCGTCAGTGATGGAGTCAACACCAGTTATCTACTACAGAACTACCAACCCCTGTTGATATTTATAGGCCTATCAAATTACACACTAAGGCAAAAAAGATGTTGCTCAAGGAAGGAATTGTCATAATGCGATGACATTTATAGCGGTGATAAAATGTTTATGGAAAAGAAGGTGAGTAAGTCTGTGCTTCTCAAACTTTCAAAATTCACGACCCAATATTCAGTCATCATTTCCATCGCATTCCTTTCCATACAATAACAATGTATTGAATTCAATAATACTATACTTTGACACTAAAGCTACAATACTACTTCACCCTCTTATATGTCAACAACTGAATAACCGTCTTGCTCTGCCAAAACATTAATTTCCTGAACGTATATATACGTCTTTCCAAAGTGCGATCTTTTCTGTGCACTGCTATCCATACAATTATTCTGAAGACTTTGGAATGCAATAAAAGGACCTTGACAGTGTATGCAAAGGATTTACGCATTTCAGAAGGTTTGCTTATTAATTCCTTTCTCCTCCCCCCTCTCAAAAAAACCCATCAAAATAGCGCGCCTAAGTAGAAAACGGTGGCATCAGGGAGCGAATCGCGTAACTTTAAATCGACAGTTAAGGCATTAATTATAACCCGTACAAATTATCAAGATAAGTATTAATACAACCACATGGGTCCACTGATAGTTATCAAACTTGTTCTCGACTTAATATTGTTAAATTAATAATGAAATAAATTGTAAAGTACTGATACATTTATAAGTGTATTATATCAGTGTAAATGCGTATTTTATATTTTATTATATTAGAAAGTATTTTGTTTGTTAACTTTCAGTAAATTTATAATTTTTTAAATAATCTTTTGTTTTCGACTTTTCAGTATGCTCGCCCCCTTTCATAGAGTTATCACACCCCCAAGGGGGCGCGCCCCACAGTTTGAGAAACGCTGGATTAAGGGAAGTCGGTAGGGCCCATACCGACAATGTTAAATTGAGCCATTTTAGGTACAAGTTTCTCAGAAACTGTTAAATATATAAACTTCAAATTTTGTCTGTATATTAATTAGGCTTTTTTATTTAAATGCTGGTAAATATATTTAAAATATATTGTTTACTTTTTTCAAAAAAATTCATCGTAAAAGCATCACTGAAATATTTGAAAACTGTCAAATTTTTTACGATAACTGCTTTTCAGCAAAATATTTCAGGAAAATCTCCAAAAAAATAAGCTTAGTATATAGAGTTACATATTATTTATGTGCAGTAAAAATTGCATGAACACTCATTCCGTAGATTCTGAGAAAACTGTACTCGTGGTTTGAAAACAACCATTTTGAGATAATTGCATTTTTAGTGTAAAAAAGCATTTGATCACAAAAATAATGAATTACAACATGTATTTGCCCTATTTTATTAAATATTAGCTTATTCTCTATTACTTTTAAGGCTTTTTAGTTTTTTCTTATACTTAGATTTCTCAGAAAATACATTTATAGCATTTTTCACTTTTAAGCTATCGAGGTATTTTTTAGCGTTTAATTATTTTACTCAAATTCTGTATCAATTTTTGAGGAATTTTCAGTTCTGATACATTACTTTCCTCAAATTTTGACTATAAAGCATCATAAATACCATGTGAAAATGTGTCAATACATGAAAATATGGCTTTGGTAATACATGATTATACACTATTTCGAAAAGTTTCATTAGTGTTTTATATATTCACCTGTTAACACAATGTTTTACAGCAGCAGAATTAAAAATTTTCTTTAAATATTTGGTAAATGGTATTCAAAACAACAAAAAAACATAAAAACAGATTTCTTGAACATGAAATTTATGTATTTTTGTATATGTAACAAGCTATGTGCAACGAAAAAAGGCATTGCATTTTTAGATATTTATAAACCTTTTACTAAAAAACTATTGAACACCAAAGCTTAAAAATTTGTATAAATACACAATACATATGAAATATATAGTAAAAATTTCCAGTTCATGCATACAGTAGAAGTATAGAAAAAGGAATACACAATTTATTAAAAATTGTCATTTTCTGTGTCACGACATATGTTCATTAGTGAAAAATGTCTGAGAAATATTTTTAAAATTTTACATAAAGAATAAAAACATACAATACATATGAAATATATAGTAAAAATTTCCAGTTCATGCATACAGTAGATTTAAAGAAAAAAGAACACAGACTACTTGAAAAATATATTAATTAGAAAACACAGTAGCTTTTGTATAAATTTTTACCTCGTCAAAAAGATCCTGCACTGTAGCCGGTTTTTACCTTATTTTTCTTAATATTATCTTCTTTCTTTCTTTTTCTTCTATTATCTTTTCTAATTTTCTTCGAGCGTCCAGAAAAAGCATAAATTGCTTTCATTAGTCTTTCCCTATCGAGAAGTTTCATGGCACTTACTGAAAATTCCCCTGGTTCTACGCCCATTTTTTGAAGTATTTTTAATTTCGATACATTACCATCATTAAATGAACAAACAGCATCATAAACACCAAGTGAAAGTGTTTCAATCTGTACAAATGTTGCTTTGGGAACACGTGACCAAACGACATTATGAAAACTTTCATTCGGGTTTTGTGTTTTTCCATGCAAACATTTTTTCAACAGATCAGGATGGGAAAGATCTCTAAATATAGGACGCATTGCTTCAACAACAGCGACCGGAAGACTGTTTTTATGTTTGTAAGACTTACCTGATGCTTCAGCCTTTTTAAATCCACACCATGAATCTTCCCCGATGGGACAAAAACCATGTTGAGGATATTCATCAGTTGATAACTTATGCAGAAAAATGGCCCAGATAGCTTGCCGCATATTCTGAACACTGCTGTGATTTCTCCGAATAGCTGATCCATAGTATGACTGCAAGTTATCAATTTCATGTTCAGTCAAACGATTTTTCCCACTTAAACACTAACCGTCTGACAAGATTTGTCCTTTCAATTGAGCTTTTAATCGGCGTAATCTTGTTCCCATGCGCTTCATTACATGGCCAATACACTCCAATTTTTCAATTGGACATTCATTTCTATAAATGTTTTTCTTTTTTACCGCATCAAATGCTTTGCAATCCCCATCTCCTAAGTACGTAATATATCGGGCATTATGTAAAGATAATGACCGTTGAAAAATTTTAGACGCACCTTGGATTTCCATCGCTCCACTAGATCCAACGTAGTTCCTTTTACAATCCTTTTCAGTAAAAGGCAAGTTTTTACAAGCGCAATATTTCGAAAGAATATCAACATCTATCACCTTACCTGTATCAATGCTCTGGTCACAGTAACTACACCATTCAAGGATGTGTAACCACGCTTCTGCCATGTCCCATCTACAGCTACTGCTATATTTTTGTTATCTTCATTTTCACAAATAGCTTCCTTCGCAGCATTTTGAATTGAATCCTCATAAACAGGTTTAGCAGCATTTAAAATTCGCTTACCGTAAGGAGAAAACCTTGTAGGTGGTTGCGGAAGATTCATTACGCCGCAGAACATTCTCCCTGCTTCTGCACCTTTTCCAATTGAACGCATAGCATACTCAAACCTGGTATTTATTGTAGCAATTTGTGTTTCTTCATGAAAATTTGAAGAAGAGAATTCTACACGATATGGACAAGCAAAACATTTCAGGACAAACGTAATAGCCAGTCCAGACTTACCTTTTAAAACTTGCATGTCTAAACCACTGTTGCACATTTTACAGTGAACTTCATTCTTGAAAACAAAAGCAAGAATATTCAAATTCATGATTGCATTTAAAATACCTACGCTATCACCAAAAGAAGAAAAACTCTCATTTAAATCGGGAATTTTCTTTTCTTTTGCACATGACTGCTTTGAATCATGTGCATGTTCAGAGCTTGAGCATTTAATTTACTATCAGTGGTACTTACTTTACTATTAATAGTATTCTTACGTGGATAATACTTACCTTTGCGTTTCTTGAAAACTTTTTGCAATCTTGGCATTTCAAAATTTCAGAAATTTTAAGTATCGATAAACGACAAGTGCTCAATCAAAACGTGTTCGAAAGCGCCGAAAATAAGTAAACAACCCTAACAGTTACACTTGCAGTTATTCTACAGTTAATTTCGTGGGAATAAATAAAACAGATAATGGCTTTGCAAGAGCATCCCAGTTTTAAAAGGCCAATATGTTTACATTTCTATCTGTCAAAGAAGGCGTGGCAAATCAGTTGATTATTTTTTAAAAAACATTTTAAAATACTTCTAATTCAAAAATTAACTAGTATGTTATATCATTGGAAAGGGCTTAATTTGGAGATTTGAGAAATATCAAAATCTCAAAATCGATTTCTGGAAGGTGTTTACCATACCGACTGTCCTTAAGTTTTTAAACTGAATTAAGCAATATTTATTGAAAAACCTGCAAAATAGTGCAAATTTTCAGTATTGAATTTAGCTACCTCTTTATATATATATATATATATATATATATATATATATATATATATATATATATATATATATATATATATATATATATATATATATATATATATATATACACTGGTGTGCAAAAATTAAGGACGAAGTCGAAAAATTAGCATATCAGCTGAACGAAGAGGCAGAGCGGAAAGAAAGACCAATCAGGAGATTAAGTAAGGTGATGTACGGTAGCACATGCGCAGATATACAGGTAGACGTAATGGGGGAGTGTCTGAGTAGTATAAAGCATGTTGTCGGTGTAAGATCAGTATTTCTGGCAAAGAGATTGCACGCCGTATAGCAGTTAAAATCACACCGAGTTGCTGCCTCAGCGAGAAATGGCGAATAATCAGTCCGTTAGACGACATCTGGATGCTTTTACCCAAGGTAGAACTATTGGGAAGTTGGAAGAAGGTCGCAGTGTGACAAGTGTGGCTGCAGAGTTCTGAATTGCTCACAGCATCGTTTCACGACCTTGAAGACAATTTCAAACTACAGGAACAGCTATCCTGGGGTTCAGTAGTGGTCGTCCACGAGGAACCACACCCGCAGATGACCGGTACATTGTCTTACACGCCAGAAGAAACAGGCGGCAGACAGCAGGAAAAATCGCTAGACACACGACACAGGCGACTGGACGACCGATATCGCGTTTTACCGTGGCCAGAAGACTGCACGGTGGTGGTCTGTTTGCACGACGACCTGTACGGTGTGTACCTTTAACGCCTGCCCATCGGAGAAGGCGTTCTCTGTGGTGCCGGGAACACCGGAATTGGAGAGACAATGAATGGGGACGAGTACTCTTTACAGATGAGAGCAGATTCAGTTTGAGTAGCGATTCTCATCGCATACTCATCTGGAGAGAGCGGGGAAGCCGCAATCATCCCTCGAACATCATTGAAAGGGACAGATATGGAGGTCGCGGTGTTCTCGTTTGGGGAGGCATCATGCTTGGTAGTCGTACAGACCTTCACATCTTCGACGCAGGTTCAGTCAACGGGACCCGTTATTGTAACGAGATTCTTCTTCCATATGTGCGTCTTTTTAGAGGCGCTATGGGTCTGCAGTTCCTTTTCATGGACGACAATGCACCATGTCATCGCACAGTAGCTGCCGAACAGCTCTTAGAGAGTGAGGATATTGAACGCATGGATTGGCCGGCACGATCTCCGGATCTCAATCCCATCGAGCATGTATGGGATTTTCTAGGCAGACGCTTGGTAGCTCGTACCTTACCACCAGTAACGATTCGGGAGCTTCGATTGGCGCTGCAAGACGAATGGGCAGCAATGCCTCAACAACTCATTGACTTCCTCATTCTCAGCATGGGCAGACGCTGTGAAACCTGCCTAGCAGCCAGGGGAGATCATATCCCCTACTAAAGACCGGATGTTTCTTGCTGGACACCCATCACAGGGATGTTTCGGCCTTCAGTCGCATTGCGCTCCATGCTACTTTTTCAATCAAGCTTCTTTTTTTATCCCTCTGATTTCTCTTTTAGTAAGTGTTGCTTACATTACACATGTCCTTACGTATTGGGGATCTTACGGTATTAAATGTGTTGATTTGGAAAGCTTTTGTACAGTTATATTGAAAAAACCGTCTCGTCCTTAATTTTTGAACACCAGTGTATATATATATATATATTTATATATATATATATATATATATATATATATATATATATATATATATATATATATATATATATATATATATATATATATATATATATATATATATATATAAATGGATGTTTGTATATATACTGTGACAGGGCTTTTATCGCGATTTCTATTAACAGTCCTCTTGGGTTTCTTTGGGACCAGAATGGCAATTCATTCCAACCAACTCAAGAAGAAGAACGTGTATATGTAAATTAGGAACCATATATATATATATTTTAGAAGTTTAGCATTCGCGTGGTCGCTAAGTAAAGTCGCTAGGTGTTATAAAGTAGAAAGATAGTCACAAGGTGATATGAGATATAGTCTACAAGAGGAATCTTAATCTTCGAAATTAGCCTAACATTGCAGGTGAAGTTTAACCATAAGTGTGTCCGAGCTCAACGGAATATAGCCAGATTAGAGCCAGAACAGAAGTGATAAGGACCGTAGCTGTTTATCTAGGATATAGTGGTAAGATTGATAAACTAAACTTTAAGTATAGAGCATTTACTATTGAAGGATATTATTTAATCTATAAAATTAGATTCAGTGGTTATATGCGCTTTCGATTGGTAATACGTGTTGCGTCTCCTCGTCCTTGATCATACTCCTTAGATTATTCTTGTCGTTGTATTGTGTTTAAACTAAGATCTTAATAAGCAGATTTTAGTATGAATGACTTTAGTAGCTCTCCGTACCTCCTCACAGAAACAAATCGCGTGGATAGTGTAGAACCGAGGTCCCCATTGGCAGGAACCTCACAATACTTCGCTTCAATCCAACATCTTTCAAGCAATCATTATGAAAATTGGCATGTGTATGTATTTTTTGGAGAAGGATTTTGCGCTATCCTCTTTGTTGCAGCTCCCCACCAGTCGGTGATACAGCCTATCAACTTCTGCAACGTTCAATCAATCGTCAAATGCCAAAATGATCACCAACTTGGCTCCACGCTAACATTTCGCTGTGTTTCCATTGAATCGCCATTATAATGTAAGGAACGGTGTTGCTTGCGAATATTATAATTTTAACACAAAATAAATACAACAGAAAGTAATATTAACGTATTACACATACGGATATAAATTATTTACACTGTTTTAAGCTTTCATTACACAAAATTTGTAACAATGAGTTTCTTTTGCTGAGCAGAGATCAGCTTAGGAAGTTGTTTTCAAACATCGACCCACGAGAGAGTTACGGGTCGTTACAAATAAAAAAATCCTTTTTATTTGCTTTTAGATCTATAGACTTAAAATTTAATAAATATGGGTTTTTTTGTTCAGCTCACATATATGCAAACAGCTTTTTTTTTAATTTTCAATTCACGTATAATTAACTCATTAAAAACATCTTTATCTTTCAATCTGTATTGTTTAATGTTTCAATTCACCCGTACGAAGAACGGGTATACCAGCTAGTTTTTTATAAAACATGCTAAGCCACCTTGGTAGCGATAGATTTTTCACAAATCAAATTTTTGGAAATTTAATGACATGTCAAATGTGACACTCTAAGAATTGGTAAATATATTTATAAGAAGTAATAAACACTTGTGTGTTATTAATGATATTATCTAAGGAATAGGTTAAAATATAAAAAATTGAAGCATTCTTAGTGATTTCATAAATGAATTTTCCTCCAAAAGTATAGAAGCATTTTCTGAAATTTTTAGTTTGCAACTTACGTTATCTACAATTTTTGATTAAAAAGAGATTGTTCAGATTTGTAGTCCCCATTCACTCAAATATGGTAAAAAAATCTGTTCATCAATTTTTTATTTCTACTTTTTTCTGTTCAGCAATTTTTTTTCTTTTTCTTTATAAAAATATAAAATAATCTTTAAACTAACATTTGAAAAAAATTTATAATTTGATTCAAATTTCTGTAAAATTTAGTCAATAAGTATTATGTATATATATGTATGCATCTTCGAACGTGGTCGAATACCTTAAAGTTTTCTTATTCCTGATTTTTGAAAAGGCTGTATAGATATTTTTATTTGAATCAGGCGAGCTAGAATCTTAAATTTCCTAAAAGGGGCAACAGTCATTTTTTTCTTTAAATAATATGTATGGTTCTTTCTCATATAAATAATCTAAGTTTCTTTAGTGTAAACTTACTCAGGGTCCAAGTCTTTTAAATATTTACCCAAGAAAACTTAAAATATATTTTATATATATTCAAATAAATTCCACTCTTTACTATTCCTAACCAGATCAAAAAATAACCAAACTTTTTTTGTGTCATGTATAAAATCTATATCAATCAAATTTTAACTCTAGTGCTCAAAACCAAATTCTTCTAAGCATAGCAATTTTTTTCTTTTTGCTCAAATATCATGTATCATCATTTCTACCTACTTTGAGAAAGAATGAATATCGTTTTACCTATATATAATATAAAAAGTCTAACTGAATATTTTGATTTTGATACAAAAAATGCCATTTCAATCTTTCTTCAGTCATTTTTCAATTCCTGCTATTAGTTCACTCTCTTCTTATATATATAGAGAAAGATAATATACAGGGTGTAACTAAACTCTGTTGTAAAACTTTAAGGAGTGATAGTACACATTAAGACAAACAATAATAAATAGGAAATTTAGGGTCTCAAACGTCTTCCGAAGGAGATAGGTGCCATTAAAGTTTAGGGTCCGAAATTTCAAATGATTATAAAAAACGGAAAAATGGGTCGATACGTTAGCGGTTTTCGCTAAAATTATTCTTTTTGTCGGTATTTTCTTGAAAAATAAGTTTTTTAGATAAAGCTAAGAAAGTGTCTATAGATGGCGCTTTAGACTTTGGAGTAACGAACAACTAATTTTTACTGTTATTTTTTGTATCACATTAAATGATTTCAAAAGCTTAGACTTAAACTTAAAGTTTGAGCTCAAATTTGAATCGTTGGGGAGGTTAAGTAGCGCAAACGGAATTGTGTTCAGGAGATGAAGTTTGAAACTCCCTTCCCTCTAAACAGAGTTCAGTTATTCCCGATCTTGGTGTCGTTGACCAGACAGCTACTACTACCTCCTACACGTAAGATAAGCGAGACAGGTATGACAAAATTAAAATAATTATTCATAATAGACATGAGCAACTTCTCTGCTCAAAATAAAAATAAACAATTTGATGTACGCAAGTAAGGCGTATGAATGAAGGTTGATTGAATGATGACACGTGGAAAAAGGCACATGCAAGATTTTCTTTCGGAATCACAAAAACTGCTCGAAAAAGAGCTCACCAGCAAAGATGAAGGCCTCACACCGCCGACGGAGGGACTGTCGAACATTAGCAATTACCTCGGGCATCTCCCGAATATCGCCTGCAACGACGGCAATTCTCGCAACCAGGGCCTCGTCGGAGTTGACGGGGCTTGCGTAAACAAGACTCTTCATAAGACCCCAGAGGAATAATTCTAGGCAGGATAGGTCAGACGAGCGTGTCGGCCAATTTACCGGACCCCCCCTTCGTCCAATCCATCACCCTGGATATTCTGTACCTAATGCATTTCGCACATCTACACTGAAATCTGCAGGCACTCCGTCATGTGGGAACCGTATACGAGCCTTTATGTTGGCTGGAACACTTTGCAGTAGAACTTTACATCCTTACATACAGTTAGAACCATACAGTTAAATCCTTGTGTACTACACTTTGCATGAAAATCGAGTAAATTGCATAATCTGGTTTTTTTGCGGGGAGAAATAGCTAATGTCTGTTTTTATTTAATTTTGTCATCCCTCTCTCGTTTATTTTACGCTTAGTGGGTAGTAGATACTGCCTAGTCTACGACCGAGCATCGAGGATTGTGAATAACTGAATTGTGTCCAGGGGAAGAGGTGAGTTCAAATTTCACCTCCTGAACACAATTCCGTTTGCGTTACCAAACCACCCCCAACGATTCAAATTTTGAGCTCAAAATTTTAAGTTTAAGTCAAATTTTAAGTTAAGTTTAAAGCATTTAATGTGATACAAAAAATAACAGTAAAAAATAGTTGTTCATTACTCCAAAGTCTAAAGCGCTCTCTATCAACAATTTTTTAGATTTTTTTTCAAAATTTATTTTTCAAGAAAATTTTGAAAAAGAATAATTTTAGCAAAAACCGCTAACGAATCGACCCAGTTTTCTGTTTTTTTTATAATCATTTGAAATTTCGAACCCTAAACTTTAATCTATCTCCTTCGGAAGACGTTCGGGACCCTAAGTTTCCTATTTACTAATGTTTGTCTTGATGTGCACTATCACCCCTTAAAGTTTTGCCGCAAAGTTAAGTTACACCCTGTATATATTATATATATATATATATATATATATATATAAATCTTCTGTGCGTGTGTTTGTCACTAAACTCCTTCTAAACGACTGGACCGATTTCGATGAAATTTTTTGTGTGGGTTCAAGTAAATTCGAGAATGGTTTATATTCACAATTCGGTCCGATATCACAATTAGTTAAAAGATATTAATTAAAAACACTCAAAAAATACAACTCAACATTCACCTGCATTGTTGTAACAACGCTATTGTTATAAACAAGTAATATAAAAGAATTTTTTATTTAATTCCTACTTAGATTAACCAAGAAAAATTTATTTTAGCTATTTTTTATTAAATAGTTGCAATTAATATAAATATGTATACACATATGACAGAATCACAGCATTAAGTGGTAATTAATTTTTATCAATTATCATTAAAATATAGAATTGTCATCCAAAACAATCGTGTATATAAAATTTCCTTTCAACTGAATGCTTTAACACGTGAGAAAAAAACCTTTTCAAATTTTGACATCAGTCGCCAAAAGGGTCGCTGAGTCACCAACGTGAATGTATTTGTAATTTTTTAAATACTTAGTTTTAATCAATTAATTTTTATTAATTATAATTAAATTATTGTATTGTCATCCAAAATAATCATGTACATTACATTTCAGCTCAATTGAGCGCTTTAAAATGTATTTTATTACTGATCGAAAATTCCCCCAAGATAAATAAATAAATAAAATATGTATAGAGATCGCGAGTTAATAGTAGGAATTGAAAAGACGTAAGTTGGTGTCGAAAACTGATTTTCAGCCAAACTGGCCAAACCCGGTATTTATTCTTACGAAAATGCAGACGCGATTCACGCTTTTTAGCGTTTTTAATTAATATCTTTTCAATTAATCTTTATACACGTAATTCTTCTGTGCATGTGTATGTAACTGAACTCCTCCTAAACGGTTGGACCGATTTTGATGAAAGTTTTTGTCTGTTCAAGTGGACTCGAGAATGGTTTAGATTTATAATTTGGCTTAGAAATGTTTATCTAATTAATTTTTTATTTATAAATTGTTGATCTTGGTATGTTTTACATTGGATCCGGCAGACTGCGCTACGATCGCAGTATCGAATATTCAAAAATCTTTTATTATAATTTCTAGTTGGTCCCGACAGTTGGTGCTGTGATCATTTCAGGAAAATATTTTGTAACTTCGTGTTATTATTTTGTTGAAATAAATCGTTTGTTAATTAAATTATTACATTCAGATGTAATTAGTGTTTGAAGAGTTTTGAAGTGTGCATAAAAAACTATATATTATCCAAATTTAGTATGCAATTGAAGTGAGTATTTTATATGATTTTCCATTAAATTTACACGTACGTTGACAACAAGTACCCTAACCTACAAGTTTAATTTTTTATTCACACAGCCTTTACATTTAACTTTGCTCATAGTATACACAAACTCACACGCTATCGATTGATTGAATTGTGATAACCGTGCATGTGTGTAATGACGTTAGACATTGTAATAACTTTTTAATACAAATTTTACTCAAAATGGTCCAGATTGTTAAAGTTTATTCATAAAAATTTGGAATTTTTGAATTTAAGATGTGTGTATAGGACAACGTCTGTCGGGTCCTCTAGTATATATATATATATATGTGTGTGTGTGTGTGTGTGTTGTTCAAATTTTCAATCGTGGAAAAATATTTTTATTCATCCACTGAAGTTTAAATGCATTTTATTAACTAATAATGGTTGTTGATAATACTTGATGTTAGTACAGTTTTTTTTTTCAAATATTAATTCATTAATGAAATTTTATTCTTTTAAATTTGACATTTACTGTGCGTTATTTCAGACGAAATTAGATTTATCTACAACAAAGAGCCCCGTAAGTTCTTCTAATGAAGTAGAAAATTGGCTTTAAAACTATTTTTTATATTACTTTTTAAAATTATCTTTTTATATTATCTTTATTCTTATAAGTAAAGTGCAAATACATATAATAGTAAAATATTATCCTCCTATTATTTCTGGAATAATATAAAGACTAATCTTTCTCAAGTATACCTTACATATGTATCTTCAAGTATATCTTGCATTTTTATATGTCTACATGAGTAAACATTTTATATGTATGTAGGATTTTCCCTTTGAAACATTTGTTAAAAGGTTGAGTCATATCCTTTTCAGAGGACCATAAATCTCAATTTTATTTATTACCGCATTCCGAAGCAGCGCCATCTAGTGAGCTTTCGTAGCTCCGGCTTGAATAATTTTTCGGCAGAGGCCAACTAACTACTGCTTGACCAACACGTCGCGTCTTTACCGCATTTCCGCGCTCAACGCGGCACCGCCAGTCCTAACGTCCAATAATGAGAAAGGTTTATTTCCCCGTCTTCTAAAGGTATAACTCAACTTTTAATTAACCTAATTCCTGCATTTGTTTCTCTTTGTAAATATCCCCTTTTGTAAATATTTCCCTTTAACTTTAAATAAATTCTCTTTTACTTTGAAGTATTTGTGTTTAAATGACTTAGATTAAAATAATAATTCATCACTCACCCTTAAATACTTACCCCTAGACAAACCACCTCGCCAATCTAAAATCCCGCCTTCTGAAGTGTCTGATTTTTATTCGAAGATTTATTCGGACTCCCACAGAAATAATTGGGGGATCGCCTGGGATTTGATTGCGAAAATCTTCTCTAAATAATAAGTTGATAACCTTCTAACTCTCTTCTTTAAAAAAAACAACCCATTTTTGGCTGCAAGCCTAGTTTACAAGCGGACTGAATCGAAAATGCGGATTGCCTCTCATAACATACTAACATTTAGGTGAATAAAACGAGAAGTTATTTTTTGCCGTGTACAACAACTACAAGAGTTTCACAAGTCCAGTGAACACATCCAGGAGCCTTTGAAGTTTCTTTTCAAGTAATTAATCACACGTCGTCAACTGTATCAGGTACTTTTTATATTGTTCTTCAAAAGAAAAAAAAATCTAAAAGAATACGTGAGTCACCGTTAATTTGATTATGAAAAAAATGTTGTAGTCGATTTCATGAAGTAAGTTATATTTTTAAATATGTGTGTTTTTCTGAAATACTATTTTTCTATGTGTAAAGAAATCGTATCAATTAAAATGTTCTACAAGTATATCTTTTAAAATATTAAGAAAGTCGTACATAATATTCATCTAATTTAATAAGGAATTGCATTTCATATGAAAAGTTTTCATTTCTTCAGTTACGTCATCGACCTTGAACTAAGAGATTAATGTTTTCCATTCCTAAACATTTGGCAATTTAGATTACTCATATAGTGTAACATTTCTTTTTCCCGCAGCTGTGTGGTAATTAATTATTTTTTATGAGTATTCCAGAAAAATATTTTGAAAGAAATATGCTATGTTTTTTAGAATTGATGAAGGATCATGAATAATCTTATGTTATGCTTTCTATTGAAACATGTGTTTATCCTTAGAATGTGCTGATGAGATCCTAAAAAGATTTTATTTTTACTGGTGTAATAAAAAATATATATGAGATTTTTCTTAAGTGACTAACTTCTAATTGTTTGCTTTTTTCAGCAAAGAACTTTAAATGATTAAATCTTCATATCACAATAAATTTAATCACTGTTTCTAAACAAGATTTATATTAATTTATTATTTCTTTCAAATTCTTTTTGCATTTATTATAACGAAATGAGAACTGATATATCAAATGGTTTAAAAAAAAAAGGGTTTTGTTTTTAGTTGAAATTAATGATTTGACTATTTTAAATTAAGCATTGTGTATTTTAGCTCGCACTGTTGTCTTTACACGTTACTGGTTTAAAATATTTCTAAATGAATAGAATTTGAATATTTCAATGTATATTTAGTGTATTTTGATGCAATATCATTTTAACTTCAGAATTTTTGTAAATGCAAACGAGAATTGCCAATAGCAACATCATTGTTTTTGTTTGAAAGCGTGACAATTTTGTTTATTCCTTTGGTTACTATCTAAACTTAAATTTAAATTTTAAAATGGCGTATCTTGGCAAAGGTCGACGCGAAGATTTATTTGTCTTAGCCACGGAATTAAATTTAAAAATTTGATAAATCGATGACCATCGCCACACTCAAAGATCTAATTATTGGTAGTGAAGATTATGACGAAGAACTGACCAAAAACATACATTCAACGATTGTTGAGGATCGCAAAGCCAGAGAAGAAAATTTACGCATTGAAGAGCAAAAAGAAAATTACGCATTGAAGAACGAGAAGAAAAATTACGCTTCGAACAATTGAGGTTAGATGAGCAAAAACGCAAAGATGAATTTGAGTTGAAAAGTTAAGAATCCAAACACAATCCAAGTTAGGCGCTGATACATCCAAAGAAAGTGATACTAAATTTCTCGTCAAAGAAATTTCAAAGTTTATACATCGTTTTGATTTGAAAGAAGACATCAGTCTTTATCTAAAATTATTTGAACGTCAAGCGCAGAGATTGAATATTGATCAAGAAAACTGGGTTTCTCATCTGTTAGGCTTGTTACCGACGGAAGTATCTCACATCATAGCGAGAGAGCCTGACGATAAAGCCAACTCTTACGAACACGTTAAAGATTTACTGCTGAAACGCTTTAAACTAACTTCAGAAAAGTTTCGACAACTATTTGTCACTCACCAAAAAGCATCTGAAAGAACATGGATTGATTTTTACCATGAGTTAAACACTTACTTCAACGGATGGATAGATGGATTGAAGATAGATACTTTCAACAAGTTATCAGATCTAATCATAACAGATCAACTCAAACGAAAACTCCTTTGAATTTAAAGAATATTATCTTGATGAATGGGCAAATATGAACTCCCCTGTTCAATTAGCAGAAAAACTAGAAGAATTCGAAGACTTTAAAAGGACTCTGAAACAAAAATCTAGCAGTCCATTTGTGAAGAAACAAGAATTCAGATTCACAGAAAAGAATCGCAGGTATGAAGCACCAGGAAAATTCGAGTATAACAGGAAAGATAAGAAGTTTCCAGCGTCAACGAATTACAACAAACATTACGAAGCCCCTTTTACGAAGTACGAATCTGTTAAAAGATATCAAGACAGTGCGCAGAAAGGGTATTACAACAAAAATTACGAGAAACACGCAAATCACAATGCTTCCAAGCATGCTCAGACGAACTATCCAAAATCGCAGAAATTCAAAGAACCTCCAAAAGAAACTTGCACACTCATCGTTAAGGAAGGTTTACGTACTAAAGAGATATTTTTTGGAAAGTTGAAAATCACGGCGCTCATAGACAGTGGTAGTACCGTAAGTTTGCTTCGAGAAAACACAAGCAGAAGAATAATGGATCCAACAAAATTATCGAAGAACAAGATGCTTCTCACAGGTATTGGTGAAGCACAAGTGACAACTATCGGTTCCTTTGAACATAAGTTCAAAATAGATGATGAAAATTACTCGTTAACTTGGCATGTTGTACCGACTGATAAATTAAAATTCGAAGCAGTTATTGGATCAGATCTTTTGGAACAAGCATCGATAAGTTTTACTAAAGAAGGAGTTAAATTCAACAAATATGAGAATCATGCACAGATTATGCAAATATCTGCTGAAAATCTTCAAAAAGAACTAGACCTACGTCATGTTAAAAATCGTCAAATCAAGAAGGAACTTGAAAAGTTAATTCAAGACTACAAGCCAGAAAAAACAGCATCTACTGACGTCACAATGAGAATTATTTTAAAAGACGAAGAACCAGTCTGTCAACCTCCTCGTCGACTAGCTTTCACAGAAAGACAAGAAGTAAAACAAACAGATAGAAGAATGGCTCAACGAAGGCATTATACGTCCGAGTTCTGCGGAATATGCAAGTCCAATCGTAATGGTAAAAGAAAGATGGATCTTCGAGAATGTGCATTGACTACAGAAAATTGAATCAGAAGCTTGTGAAAGATAAATTTCCGTTACCTATCATCGAAGATGTTTTAGACACTTTGCAAGAAGCAAAGGTATATTCTACATTAGATTTACGCAATGGTTTCTTTCACGTTGATGTTGACAAAGATTGCAGGAAGTATACATCCTTTATCGTCCCAGATGGACAATTTGAATTCAACAAAGTTCCTTTCGGACTAAGCACAAGTCCAGGAGTATTCCAACGCTACGTATCAAGTATATTTAGATGATCTCGTCATTCCAGCGAAAAACGAACAGGAAGGTCTCGAAAAACTTAAAATTATTTTTGAAGTCGCAAAGAAATATGGATTAGAAATTAAGTTCAAGAAGTTCCAATTCTTAAAAAAGAAAATTGAATTTCTAGGTCACATTGTAGAAAGCGGAACTATTAAACCATCTCCCACGAAGACACTAGCTGTCCGAAAATTTCCAGAACCAACAACAATAAAACAAGTACAAAGTTTTCTTGGTTTAACTGGATATTTCCGCAAGTACATCAAGGATTATTCAAAGATAGCTAAACCACTTAGCAATTTAACAAGAAAAGAAAACCTCTTTGTTTTCGGGATTCAACAAAAAGAAGCATTTGAAAAATTGAAGAAAATCATGTCCGAAGGCCCAATCTTGCACCTTTACAAGTATGGAAGAAAAACAGAACTGCATACAGACGCCTGTAAACAAGGGTACGGCGCAATTTTGTTAAAAGAAGCAGAAGATGGAAAGTTACATCCCGTTTACTACATGTCGAAAAAGACAAATACAGCAGAAGAAAAGTATGACAGCTACGAACTAGAGGTACTAACAATTATCAACGCGTTAAAGAAGTTTCGTGTTTATCTTTTAGGACAACAGTTTAAAATAGTAACTGACTGTTCAGCATTTCAGAAGACTATGCAAAAAAAGGAGCTAATTACTTGCATAGCCAGATGGGCGCTTCAATTAGAAGAATTCGATTATGAAATAGAGCACAGAGCTGGAAGTCGTATGAAGCACGTCGATGCTCTTAGCCGATATCCCGTAATGATGGTATGCAATGATACATTAACTTCAAAGCTTAAAAAAGCACAAGAGGAAGATGACAACATCCAAACATTGAAATCACTTCTAGAGAAACAAGAATCAGAAGAATTTTTTGAGCGAAATGGTATACTCTATAAGTACTTAAATGGTCGAGAATTAATTGTAACCCCTAAAGCAATGCAAGCTGAACTAATTAAATTGATTCACGAAAATGGTCATGTCTCAGTAGGAAAAACAGAAAAAATTGTGAAACAGGAATTTTTATCCCAAATTTATCCAATGTCGTTAAAAAAGTAATAGTTAATTGTGTTCCATGTATCTTAGCTAATAAGAAAACTGGCAAAAAGGAAGGGTTTTTGAATCCTATTTCTAAGGAAAGCATTCCTTAAAGTACGTACCATGTTGACTTCATTGGTCCTTTACCCTCCACAAACAAAAGTTATCAACACATTTTCACCGTAGTAGACGCATTTACCAAATTTACTTGGCTATATCCCGTCAAAACTGTGTCTGATGAAAGTGCCCTCGAAAAACTAAAACAACAGCAGAAGACCTTTGGTAATCCCATCAGAATTATCTCTGATAGAGGTTCAGCGTTCACTTCAAAATTATTCAACGACTACTGTGATGAAGAAAACATTCAACATCTACAAATAGTGACAGGTGTACCTCGAGGAAACGGACAAGGAAACGGACAAGTTGAACGAATTCATCGAACTTTGATTCCAGTTCTCACCAAACTATCAATAGACGACTCAAAGAAATGGTACAAATACGTCGACAGATTACAGAGAATACTAAATAGTACTATAAGTCGCAGTACAAAATGGACACCATTCGAACTATTAGTGGGAATCAAAATGCGTAACAAGGAAGACATCTTAATCAAAGACTTACTTCTAGAAGAAATGGCGAAAGAATTACTAGAACAACGCGAATTTTTAAGAAACGATGCAAAAAAGAACATCGAAACCCTGCAGTCTGAAAATAGAAAGACGTATATCAGAAGAAGAAAGAAAGCTTCGTTATACAAAGAAAATGATTTAGTAGCCATCCAAAGAACTCAATTTGGAGCTGGACTGAAACTAAGACCAAAAAGTTCTTAGGTCCTTACAAAGTAACAAAAGTTAATTCCAAGGATAGGTATGAAGTGGAAAAGGTTGGTCAGCACGATGGACCGAACTCAACCACCACCTCAGTTGATTTGATGAAACATTTTTATGCTTAATTGAATTTTTTTATTTGTTATTATTTTTAATTTTTCTCATATCCCTCTTGAGAAATTAATAGATGTTCTATGGTAACACTCGTTTCCATTAATCATTTTATATTCGCTTGTAACATTTATTATATTTTCGTATTATTCATTATCTTTCTATTGATGCGAAGGATTTTTTTATGGTTTAGTTAATTGTAGATCACAACATAGAATATTTTGTTTTTATATGCTTTATTTTAGGTCGAATTGTGAATATTAGGTATACATCTTTTCATCTGTAATATTTTATTTTATTATCTTTAAGAATCGTATTATTTGTCTTTATTGCGTCCACATTCAAATAATCATCAAATTTATAGTTGTAAACTAAAATAGTTCGTATTTAAAGTACTTAAGCTCTCAACATTTTGTAAGAGCTGAGAGACCAGCTCTGTCAGGAGAGGGTGATTCTGTAGGATTTTCCCTTTGAAACATTTGTTAAAAGGTTGAGTCATATCCTTTTCAGAGGACCATAAATCTCAATTTTATTTATTACCGCATTCCGAAGCAGCGCCATCTAGTGAGCTTTCGTAGCTCCGGCTTGAATAATTTTTCGGCAGAGGCCAACTAACTACTGCTTGACCAACACGTCGCGTCTTTACCGCATTTCCGCGCCCAACGCGGCACCGCCAGTCCTAACGTCCAATAATGAGAAAGGTTTTTTTCCCCGTCTTCTAAAGGTATAACTCAACTTTTAATTAACCTAATTCCTGCATTTCTTTCTCTTTGTAAATATCCCCTTTTGTAAATATTTCCCTTTAACTTTAAATAAATTCTCTTTTACTTTGAAGTATTTGTGTTTAAATGACTTAGATTAAATTAATAATTCATCACTCACCCTTAAATACTTACCCCTAGACAAACCACCTCGCCAATCTAAAATCCCGCCTTCTGAAGAGTCTGATTTTTATTCGAAGATTTATTCGGACTCCCACATGTATACTCAAGTATACATATAAAAATGCAAATAAAAAATTTTAACTTGAGCGATTTTTAAACTTAAAATTAGAAATCTCTCAAGCTAAGGTCTTGTGTGTGGAAGAGAAAATTTAACATTGATTTCTGTGCTCTAAACAACACCAAAGATTCAAGGATGTTGAGATAAGAGGACAGAAGACACCACCTGAGATGTTTCACATTATCATCAGGCTCATTTAATTATGTATGAACAAAGTGAAACTTTTAAATAAGGATGATTTCAGATTCGAACACAAGACGTTACCTAGGAAACAATGTGAATCATAAGATGGAAATGATCTGAAAGAATACTGAGATAATGTTCCGCAATAATCTTCCCGCACAGGAATACGAGTAGTCCTAATTCACCCCAAAATAACGTGTCACACAGTATGTGGAGGTGTTTTTCAGAAGACAGAACCCGTAACACTATTGTCCATAGCCGCGTAACATAACCACTACAAAAAATGATGCCCCCTGTTACTAGTTTATGAAGATACCACCACAGTACTCCCCCACCAGTGATTCGGTGGATAGGTGAACGATTTTTTGTTATGGCGAGCGTGTGTAGTGTGTTAGTTGTTGCTGTTAATTGGTGGTGTTGCGTCAAGTGGATCTGTTGCTGCGGGTAGATGACGCCACGAAAGCTGTGCTAAGGTTGCGTTTTCTTAATTCAACTAAGGTCACCAAAAGGGGGGGGATTTCTCATCTGCAGGGTTTTTCAAAAACCGATAAAAATTAATCAAAGCCGAAAATTGCCTTAACTCTTGTTGGGCTTCTCCGAGGACGGAGTCTGGGTCACCAATGTGGGTGTGTTTTTCCGAGAAGAGAACCTGCGATGCTAGTGTCCGTAGCCACGTAACATAACCACTGAACAAAAGTGATCGCTCCTATCTGGAGACTATACTGACTTATGAAAATACCATTACACAGTACAACACACCACCCGCTACCAAGCATCACTATAGAAACCAAACAATCAACCAGAAAAGCTGCTTCTGGTCCAGCCTTCCCTAAATGAACATGATCGGTGAATTGAAATGATTATGTAAATGATAATTCGTTAGATTAGATAACTTTTTCTCATTGTTGCAGTGTCCCCAGTTTCGATGTATTCGGCAATATTATTGTTGCTTCATAAAAATCTGCTATAGCATCAATGACTGTGGAATGACCACTCTGCCATGAATCTTCGCAGCATGCAGTTTGCTTTATATTTTTAATGAACACGAGGTCTTGGAGATGGATGTTGGAGGCTATTAGTAGCAATGTAGTCTTGAGTGTTTGTGAGATTATCCCCTTCAATACTCGCCTATTCCAGTAGATCAACTTATCGATATTTTCCAGCTACAAAGGTCGTCTTTCCAGGTTTCAGAAATCTATCATAAGTCTTGACACAGAGGTCCTTGATACACCTATAAGATTCACTCCAACGAGATAAGTTTCAGTGATCATGTCACTTAGTTTATAAAACGTTTCGAACATAATGACATTTTGATGGGAACAGAACTGAAATTTCTCTCACAACTATATATACTCATCCCTAAAATGTTCGATTGATATCTTCCCTCGCACCCCTACTAGATGACAAATTGTTATGATATATAGCGCATCTGTATGGACGGTCAAAGCATGTCACAGTACTTTGTCTTGTGTGTGTGTGTGTATTTTCATATCGAATCCCTAATATGTCGTGCCCTGTTTGCATTTGAAAAAGAGACGATAAATTTAGAATTTAGGTGCAGTTTATCGAGATTCATTTTCCACACACAGATAAGATCAACCACTTTTGGGATAATTTTCATAGTTGTTTCTCATTCTAATATGATAAAGTCCTCCACTTTTTCTTTGATCGGTAAACATCGTGCATTAAATGATGAACTTTTACTTCTTTGATAATTTCTGAGGGACATGCGGCTAGTTTGAACATTCTTCCCGACACTATCTTTTGATGGACTACCATTCCCATAAGTAGTTACCCCTCATTTCATTGTAAATTTGACGGTTGTTGCAAACTTTAAAAAACGGAATTTGATCTCACTGCAAGCCTCTACTTTGTCCATACTTTGGATTATTTCAATATATCTATGGCTTTCTGAAACTAAACAAATATAATACATTAATAACTAGAATATACAATAATATTCCTAAAAGATTCCATCAATATTTAGAATAACTTCTTTTCGGATATATCTTGCTTATTTACTTCTTAGTAATAAGTAAGCAATTGTATTACCCCTACGTCCACAAGCTCCAATATTATTATTTCTCTTCTGAATAAATAGGTTGCAGCAGTGGCTTAATTCCCATGGTCATGAGCTCTTGATTGGTCTACCATGAGTTCGAGACCTAGTGTCACTGAAAACGCACGGGTCAATGCTCTTTAAATTTGTCAAAGCTCAAAATTCTCTGGTTAGCATTGCGTGATAGTTTAGAGAGGAGGTGTCAGCCCGTCTTCATCACTTGACCACGGTTCAAAATTACGAAGTCCATAGCCAATATCCATCACATTGCTTTATTGTGCAACATTAATAAGTGGCCGTGGTAGCCGAGTGGTATAGGTATCGTATCATAGCTGGCTTTGTCACGAGTTCGAGCCCAGTACCACGAAAGATCCGCCGTGTAGGGTAGCGATGCACGCTAAATCTGTCGAGAGCTGAAATGTCCTCCCGTATGTGTTTTGTGGTATTTAGGAGAGGGGGTGCTAGCTTAGGTGTCGTCCACGTCACTTGACCATGGTTCAAAATTACGTGGTCCGTCGCCAAAAGCCCTCGTGTAGCTAAACAGTTGAACGTTATTATTCACTCACTCGCGACATTAATAAATATTCATTCATTCTAAAAAAATATTCAGTTTTCTCTTAGATTTCTCTTTTCTCTCCAATGCCATCTAAATATCTGAATCAATTATAGACAAAATCACCTGAAATTATGAACAAAATTCTTCTGTTTTTCTAATTTTAACACTGATTTATCATTCCCTTTACCACTTCTAACTATTATATAAAGCACACACACACACACAGGAATCAGGTATTTCGTTAAATAAATGTATATGATACCATTAAATTGTATATTTCGGTTATTTCATAGAATAACTAGGTATTTTATGAAATAACTCAAGTATTTCATGAAATAACTAGACAAGTCAGTTAAAGAATATATAAGATAAAAAATTTCATACTTTACCTAGTTATTCTATGAAATAATTATTGATGGAATGTTAAAGTGAAAAATAAACAATTTCAAAGTTGTTTTAAAAATTATAATTGATCATGAATAACTAAAATCTCTCAAAAAATACATTTTACTGGATGAATAATTGATTAATAATAAGGGAAAGCAGATGACATAATTTATTATTGCTCACATTTCTAACATTAGTTAAACAAAAAGAGGGAAAATGTATACGTTAAAATAGATTTTATTTAAATATTATCAACAAAAATACATGCGGGGAAGAAAAACTGTAGCTTCATAAAAACATTGTGTAAGCTTTTTAAAACAAAAATGTAAGAAAACATTAATTTAAATTTTATGAGATATCTTTATATTTTTTATTATTTATTATAGCAAGAATTGCTGTGATGATACTTTGGATTGTACTGCTTATTATTTTTGAAACAGGCACACTTTTCACTATTGCACATTTTTTTTACACGAGCACTTCGTAAATCCTTGTCCAATACCGTAACTTTGAGCTGTTGCAACAGATCGAAGTGTTGTGTCAATATTTGGAACTTTTTCAACTGAAATTAATTCTCGCTGACCTATACTGAACTTATATCTAGTTTTATACGGCTATTTCTAGTTAATAATCGGAAAAATTCTTCCCAAAGCAAACTGGTTCAAAGAACTTTTGAGTGCCGTATTTCATCCTTTAAAGATCAAGTAATCGCTATTCTATAGAATACCTAGTTAAATCGCAGAATTCAGAAATTTGATGTACTTAAACTGATTTCTCTAGTTATTTCATGAAAAAAAATATCTAGTTATTCTATGAAATAATGTATTTCAGACTTTAACGGTAGCATACACACCTTACAAAAATTCTAATTCGTCAGATTATAGTATGGTACAAAAGATGTCTATTAAGCCCTTATAACAACTCCAAACTCTAAATATATATATCATACTCCCATATTATCTCCTCACTGCTGCTACCTATTTCTAAAAATAGCCTTCACCAGACCTCCAGCCTTAAACCTTAAAACCATATTAACGGAATCGTTTCGAGACCAGTTGCGGATTAAAGTTTTCGGGTATTAAGTCCTGCTGCCATCGGCTTGAAGAGCGATAACACCATTCCCATGCGACATGAAAGATCTCATTTCAGAGAGAGCAATACCTCTCTTCGCGTTTATTTAATTCATGACGACGCCATAAAACTTCCATGGTCGTAAAATAATCATAACCTCAGGTATTTATCCACCTTTTTAATTGCAACTTTGGGTCGCAGTTTAATTAAGAGTATCTTGTAGAAGCCTATATGGGTTACTATAAATGTAAGTCATAAATTTAGGAAGGGATGTATATAACTGCTTTATACAACTGTCTTTATTGTTTCTATTTGCAATTAAGGTGGTACTGGGATATCTATAAGTGGTTGTTATAGTTACCGCCCATTTAGGTTTTGTTATGTTCCGACATCAGTTTGATTTAGTGCAGTGTTCGTTGGAAGTATTAATATTGTTGTTGTAATCCTCCATGGAATAAAAATTGTTGAGTTAAGATGTATATCAACATTGTTTATTATGGAATTGTTATATTAGTGGTAATGTTCGGTAGTTATATGTGATATAATGTTATTTGATGTAACAGTCATAGTACGGATATTTGGGGAAAATCTATTTTGCCAGTAATAGTACAAATAAGCACGATTTTATGTAATTTGAACGGATGTGAGGTTTTCTGCGGTATATTTGGGAATATTTAAGGGATTAATTTTAATTAGTTTCTGTCTTCCCTCTGAATTTTCAATTTTAAAGTCTTGAATGTTAGACAAGAGGAGTGAAAACTCATACCATTGAATGTATAATTTGTAAAACGCTATAATTTGTATTTGTGTGATTCACTTATGTATTACCTTTTCAGGCAATGCATGTATAACAGTGTTTTAAAAATTTAAGACCCAATATTCAATCATAATTTTCATCGTCTCCCCTTATACAATTACAATGTGTATTGAAATCAATAATACTAAATATATTAATATACTCATAATTTTTAGTAGAGAATCCATAATCTTTGTCAGTATGTTTTTCTTTAATATGTCATGCAAAAAATATTCTTTATCTAGTTCAACTCAATATAGTTTATGTTTCTCTTACTTAAACTTCAATGTTCATTTCTTCCGAAAATATCTTTAATTTATTTTTTTAAAAAAAAGGGAGGTGGGGGGTACACTTTAGAAGCAAAATTTTAAAATTGATCACATGAAAGCCGTATTACGAAAGATAACAGCCTTCCCTTTTCTTTTTAACTTCCAAAATAAAAACAAAAACATTTAAGAAACCCTTTAATTAAAAACACTCATCTTTACAAGCGACTTTTATTAGAAAACCTTCTAATTTTAATGCATGTCATTCCAATAAAGTCCCCCCTCTTTCCTTAATCCCTTTACTCTAGTAATCCTCGATATTTGCTTTAAAATCGTTTGCCATCAAATTACATCTCCTTCCAAACGAAAAGACTGAAATAAAAATCTAGTTTTTTTCTGCAGAGAAAAATCATGTTCGTGCATGAACAATCCAGCCATATTGTTCTGACCCATTAGAGAAAAAAATTACTTTGTCTTTTTGTTTCTTCCTCCTCGCACTTAAGAAAACGATTTCGAATTAAAATTTGGACGACCCCCTCCCTCTCTCTTTTATCTCTCCTTTTCCGGAACAGTGAACGATAATGCTTCCTGCCTGGAGAGCAACAGCAACAAGATGATGAGGACAATGGCTAAATGTTCCACCCCTGGGGATAACATAGAACCCCCATAAATTGAAGACAAACTCTCTTCCACCCCCTCGCAGAACATCTTTAATTCTTCTCCACTCCCGCTTTCTGGAAGAAGAAGAGAATGGGGACAGAAGCACCAGAGCGTCACCCCCTCCACTCCAAAGTGGCAACAAACAACAGAGTAAGCACCAACCCCGGCATTTTGCTCTTGGTACATTTAACAGAGGACAGAAGAAAACTCTGAATCGTTTGATGGATGGTTTAAATGTCATTGTGGAGTCGAGAAGCAAGGGGAGGAGTGAAGTTGCTCTTTAAGTAGACCCTCTTTTTCTTTTCTTTCCTTTTTTTTTACTTTATCCCTAAGAGAGAAATCTGATATTTGTATTAGAGAAAAGGCTATCGAAGAAAAAATAGAAATGCAAGATTTGAATGAACCATTTAAAAAGGAATAGAACGATGGAGTACTCATGGAAAGGAGCTTCTTTTTGAAGAAGTCGATCCACCCCCACGCATGAAAGTCCATCTAGAAAGTCTTCTAGAAAGTCCATCAACATTCTGAGAGCTTTAAACTCTTAGAACTAAGATTGAATCCTACTAAAACACACGATGCTGTACTTATAAAACTACTTATATAAGTTTCATCAATTTACAAATGCTGTTGCTTTTGTCCATTTTCTCAGGCTATTTTTTTTTAGTTTAGATTCTACAAGAAGTAATTACAGGAAGTCCATTTCGAATGTTTGAATATTTAAAAGAAAGATTTTGAGTCCCATTCTATAGTTCAATTAGCATAAACTTCCTAAAGCTGTAATTAGTCGATATTTTAAATTTAAAAATGTTTAATTAAGCTTGTCTTGAGAAGTACTTAATGTAATGTACTTAATGTTTTTCTTTAATCTATGCATTTTCGCTTCACCCATAGAAGGACATAAAATTATTGAGAGTAAATATTAATACTGTTTATTTTAATTAGCTGCGACTTGAAATCAGTAACAAATCATAAGAAAAATATGTAACAATGTTTTTTTTTACTTTTATGAGAATAGAATAAATTATTCCCATAAAATTTTATATTTTTTATATTTTATATTTTTCCATTTGTTCAAATGTACTTTATCATTACACAAAATTATACTTACTGAGTAACATAAAACGTGATTCAACTCAGTAATATATTATTACGCTACACTATAAAGGGAAGTAATAACAGTTAGGTTTTATCACTAATGCTAATTGATTAGACAGTTTTTTTATTCTAAACATTCCCATTTACGGAATTGCGTTCAGCATATGTTTTACTTTGACATATTCTGTGCATAAAGCAACTTATATAAGATTATATTTAAATATATCAATTTTAAAAGGGGGAAGGTAATGTGTTTACCTTAGTCTTGAAAAAGTTAAATCATTTGTATGATTTACAACACACATCATTTTGACTAATGTCAAGACGCTTGTTAAACCCAGATATTGAGGCAGTGCTTCTCAAAGTTTTAATATTCGCGACCCAATATTCAATCATAATTTTCATCGCCCCCCCTCATTCAATAACAATGTATTGAATTCAATATAATACTATATCTTAATGCTTAAACTACGATACGACTTTAACCGCTTGCCACCGGCGTATATAAACGTCTCACTCAAGTGCGCTAATTGCACCGGACGTATATATACGTTTTTTTGAAATATGATCTTTTCTATGAACTGTTATCCATAAAATTATTCCGAAAGCTTTGGAATTGAACAAAAGGACCTTGAGAGACAGTGTTTGTGTTGAATTTACTCATTTCAGAGGCTCAGAAAAGGAATAAATAAAAGCATTAAAAAAATTGCTTTTATTTATTCCTTTTCTCCTCGTAACTTTTAATTGGCGCAGTTAAGGAATTCATTATAAACCGTACGAACTATCAAGATGAGTGTTAACTTTTGTACATAATTTTATATATGACCATCACATGGATCACTGGTAATTATTAAACTTGTTCTTATCTTAGTATTGGTAAATTAATTATAAAATACATTGTGTAGCACTGATATATTTATAAATGTAATACTCAGTGTAAATATGTATTTTATTTTTTTTTACGTCAGAATGTATTTTGTTAGTTTACTTTCGGTATATTAATAATTTTTTTAAAAATAATTTTTGCTCTTTACTTTTCGATATGCTTACGCCTCCCTCGTAGAATTGTCACGCCCCCAAGGGGGCGCGACCCACAGTTTGTTAAACGCTGTCTTAAGGCCTAACATTATCATACATCAGTGGCGCCCACAGGAATTTTTCAAGGAGGGGGGTCCGGGGTCGAAAGTTCACCATTCTTGTATCATGCTCCGTTTGATTTTGTCGATTTTCGGGAACAAAACAAAGTAAAAAACTAGTTTTCGAGTAAATAATTAGCATTAATTAATAAAATTAATCATTAATAGCAAGTAATTTATTAAATTTTATGTATTATATACTTAGAATTATAATCAATCGGAAAAAAAATCAAGGGCTTTGGGGGGGGTCCGCAACTTAGGACCCCCCCCCTTGCGTGCGCCACTGTCATACATAATATGAATCAATTTTAAGGGATTCTAGTTATACGAGGTAGGAATCAAAAGTTCCCGGATTGAGTCTATAACGAGAAAAATGTTTGCAGTACAGCGACTACGCTAATATTTCTGTGTCACTGCATTCTCCTTCTTTTCTAAAAAGGTTTGTCCCAAATCACGTGGTCAGTGGCTTACCATGGCGTCGTTTTTTGCAGGTGGATGCATTTCGTACCGGGCGATTGAAAGAAATTGCGTTTGTTGAGCAAAGAATAATATCAAATTCTAATTTGGCTTCAAAAAAGTGACTTCCGAAATGTTGAAGTATGTTTAAGGCAGTGATACACTATCGCGAACACAAGATTTGGGGTGGTATCGACGTTTCAGAAAAGGCAGGGAAAGTATCAAAGACAATGAACGCCTCTGAATGTTCATAGACTTCCCGCGCCACTGAAAACATTGAATGGTTTTCTGCGGTGGTATGTAAGAACATTCTGTTCTTCTGCATCAACTGTTTTTCTACATCCTTCTTACTTCCCCGATTTCGCTCCCTGAAACTTCAGAATATTTCTTGATCTGGCACATCATTGGCAGGGCCGTCAATTTCAATCTTCAGATGAAGTTAAAAGTGCACCGCAGACTGAATAAAAGGACACAGCCAAAAATGAATTTCAGAAATGTTCTGATAAACTTTACAAGCTATGGCCAACATGTGCTTGTGCTCAAGGGTCTTATTTCGAAAGAGAATGTGTTTCACACACATCAACTTAGCTGGTAATATTTTTTTCAGTTATAGACTCAATGCGGGAACTTATGAATTCTACTACCTATGTTAGCTACAAAAATTAAATTCAAACACGATTTGCAGATGCTGAATTCAGAGATTGATATTAACAAGGTGAAATACTATATTTTGACAAAATCCAGTACAAGCTCTCTTCATACTTTTATATTTGCATTCATTATTCAGTTTTAGAAAGAGTTCTTTAGGAACTTAAGATAGTTTGTGTATCAATGAATATTCAAGAATTGATAATAGATTTCTCTTCAAAAGCAGAAAAATATTTTAAAAAATCCTTTTGTTGAAGGATTTCTTATGCGGTGTTTTATTAGAAGCCTTCTAATTTCAACGCATGTTATTCCACACACACACAATAAAAAATGTCCCTTTTTTTTAATCCCTATAATCTAGCAATCCTTGATATTTGCTTTTAATTTAGAGGCTGGGAGAAAAGATTTGCCTTTATTTTTAAAAAATCAGAGGTAAATAGTCAAAAATTTCTATATCTCAGATAAATTGCAAAATACGCGTGACTACATACTTATGAAAAGTTACTCTCTTTCTTTAAGAACTGATTACGGAAGTTTAATCAGCCTTTCATATTTACCCGGCATAGTTTGTTGAAAAGAATATTTTCTCTATGATTACAATTTTTGATTTTTTTTAAAGCTACTCATCTTTATCATTTTTTTAAAAAATTTTTTTATCATTTTCTTGATATTTTATACTATTATTCTAACAATACATGGTCGTGGTAGCCTAGTGTCATGGTCACGAGGTCGCATTCAACATAACATGAGTCCTAGCCCAGTTCCACTGAAAACTTACCAAGTTGAGGGATTGATGCGAGTTAAATCTGTCGTATCTCAAAGCCTTCACTTTCGCATGGTGTGGCAGTAAGGAGAGTGGGATGTGAACACAGGAGTGGTCCTTTCCATCTGTGATTGTGGTTTAATATTAAGAGATTGGTTGCCAATACACCTTGAGCTGTTTCATAGTATGAAGTTAGCAAAATCTCACCCACTCCGGCTACCAATTCAGTTTTTATCTACCTACATCTAAGTAAGTAATATAAAAAAAATTATGTCAATTCCTATATATACTTGAAAAAAAATTGAGCTTTTTATGTATGGTAGTTAGATAATCAATGTATACTGTCGCCATCTATTGCCTTCTCTTATTCGGAACAAATTTTATTTTTTTCCAAATAAAACAAAAATTAATTAATTAAATTTAATTAATTATTTAATATTTGAAATAACTGTATTAACATCAAGTGTCCCCCACTACAAGTTTAAAAAAATGTATTTGAATTCGAATGGATGAATAAAAAGTGTTTTAAAGGGTGTTTTTTTAGAGGTATAGAACTTTAAATTGCAATAAAACAACGATGTATTATTCGATTGGCATGAATTTTTTTTATTCGAAAGATAATCTTGTGGCATTACATTTTAAATAGTATTTCTGGCATAGGACTGCCACGGCTGGCTCGGATGTAGTCCAATCTGGACGTCCAATTTTCGATGACTTTTTCCAACATTTGTGGCCGTATATCGGCAATAACACGGCGAAAGTTGTCTTCCAAATGGTCAAGCGTTTGTGGCTTATCCGCATAGACCAATGACTTTACATAGCCCCACAGAAAATAGTCTAGCGGTGTTAAATCACAAGATCTTGGAGGCCAATTCACAGGTCCAAAACGTGAAATTAGGCGGTCACCAAACGTGTCTTTCAATAAATCGATTGTGGCACGAGCTGTGTGACATGTTGCGCCGTCTTGTTGGAACCCCAGCTCCTGGACATCATGATTGTTCAATTCAGGAATGAAAAATTAGTAATCATGGCTCTATACCGACCACCATTCACTGTAACGTTGTGGCCTTCATCGTTTTTGAAGAAGTACGGACCAATGATTCCGCCAGCCCATAAGGCGCACCAAACAGTCAGTTTTTCTGGATGTAACGGTGTTTCGACATACACTTGTGGATTAGCTTCACTCCAAATGCGGCAGTTTTGTTTGTTGACGTAGCCATTCAACCAGAAGTGCGCTTCATCGCTAAACAAAATTCGCTTATGAAAATCGGGAACAACGGCAATCTCGTTTTGGGCCCATTCGACGAATCTACGCCTTGCTTGATGATCGTTTTGATGAATTGCCAAACCACACAAACTGAGAATAAATCACTTGACAGCTGTTAAATCGGTTGCCATCTTGGAATGTAATGCCAACTTAAACTTCTATACCTGGAAAAAAACACTCTTTATTAACGATTGAAAATTCGAACAAGATATATATATATATATATATAGGGAGAGAGAGTGAACTAATAGTAGGAATTGAAAAAAGTATGAGGAGACATATATAAGTTCAAATATCATCGTGATTTGAATGGGGCTTAAATTTATAAAGTGAAACTCTGAATTATTTGCACATATCTGAACCAACGTTGTTCTAACCATTGCTCTCATAAAGTCCGGACATTGAAGCTAACAGAGAATACCGCTATTGAATCGAGAGCCTTTAAATTAGCCCCATGTATCTTCTGTGATACTTAACAAAAAACTAATTCCTCGGCTTCTTTACTCCAATGACAAATGTATCCTTTAACGTAGCTTTCCCTCGTAAGATGAGAGCCAGCTCATCATAATTATTAATTTCCGTAGAAATTACATCCTCATTGAGTAAATACCTTTCATCTCGCTTACAATGGGTTTAATTGAATACCGATTAAGCTGGACCTTTGTGCAAGCGTGCTATTTCCAGCAAATGAGTTTTAAGCCTATGCGCATTAGCGTAATTCATGGATTCATTCGGGCATAAAATTCTCTTGAATGCCTGGAATTTGATTAACTCGAATATTTCATTAAAATAAATAATCCCTTCTGTTAATTGGATGTCACATTGTTAAAGCCCGTTAAATATTTGGAGTCTTTATGACATCGGGGAATAATTTAAAGTTATCTTACGTAAGTAAGACGTATTATGCTATTTTAAATTTGAAAAACGTTTACTTTAAAAGTAAAATTATTCAGATGATTGGCGTAACAGGAAATAAATTGATTTTGTGATTTTTTTTGTAGTATTGTTTTGTGGTTTGTATAATAAGTAGCGCTGGGGCCACTTAAAAGCACTTATTGCTTGTGACGAAAGACCACTTTGTCGTAATCTTCGAGGTCGGAAATGCTTAAAATCCGGCGAAGTTTTCAATCCCGATTACACGAATAATCCATCTTGCAAGATCTCAAGGGATTTCTCCATACTGAATACTGTAAACACACTCGATCATTGAGTATGAATGGGAAATCATTCAGTATGAATGAGAAAGGAGTAATTTCGGATTACAAAAACTATGATTCATTATTTATCTACATGAAATTGAAAAAAATAGGTGCACTTACACCAGTGTCTCTCAGATTGTGGGGCGTATCCCCCTCAGGCGTAATAACACTACGAGGGGGCGAGCATATTAAAACGTCGAAAACAAAATATTATTTTAAAAAATTAATTTATTGGAAGTAAACAAATAAAGTGCAAAAAGTAAAATATACATTTACACTGATATAATACACTTATAAATGTATCTCTACTGCACCATGTATTTTAAAATTAATTTAACAATTCTAAGTAAAGAACAGGTTTAATACGTACCAGTATAAATTTTTTACATAAATTAACGCTTATCTTGGTAATTTGTACGGCTTATAATTAACCCTTAACTGCCGATTAAAAGTTACGCGATTCGCACCCCAATGCCACCGTTTTCCACGTAGGCGAGCGTATATGATGTATTGGGAGTGGATGAAAAGGAATAAATAAGTAAAATATTCTCTGTGTGAAATAAGTAAATCCCGTTCGTCAACACTGTCAAGGTCCTTTTATTGCATTACAAAACTTTCAGAATAATTTTATGGATAGCAGTGCACAGAGAAGAACGTACTTCGGAAAGACGTATATATACGTTCAGGGCAGTTAACGTTTATCTAAGTGAGAGGTAAAAAATGTTTCCCGCAATTTTTTCAAATATTTCATGAATTTATAAAAGTTAATTTGGAATTAAACCTAATAAAAGTATCCATATCGAAATCATATCAAACAAATTGAGTATTACTAACATCAATAACGGACTCTAGTGAGTAAAATATAAATTATTTTAATAAATCAACACACAAAAGTGTATATTTTACACTGTGTGTTTTAGAATATTGGTTATATTTTTTGCAACTATTATCTACAAATTATTTATCTCTCTTCCATAGCTAAAATTATTCACAAATATACCCCAAAAGGGATTTAAGAACAAATTTTCCAACGGTTTAATAATTTCCAAAGTGTTTATTAACAACATTTAACAGTATATTAATTACAGTAAACCGGAGACAGAAGAATTACTTAGTAATTAACAAAATACTCATAAATAATGCTTAGACATCCAGTGCGCAATACTCCAGTGATTAATTAGTGATTCTAAGACGATTAATATCTGACACACAGCGATTTTACACATTAATACCTCCAACGCAAATCAGTAACGCACAAAAGACTTATTAAAACCTCCCAAAGGGCTCAAAGACCCGAAAAGACTATCCTATTCCTTTAAAAACAAACATTAACTACAGAGGAGCAACATGTTCCGTCCGGAACAATGAACTGCCTTGTCCATTCTTTTACAGCTCGAACCTTTTTGAATTGCAAATGCAATATCGGCGATGGAACATCTCAAAAATTGCCAACATGTACTTCTAGGTGGGAAGGAAAAGAAACCAAAAAAGATCTTCTAAGCAGGGGTGAAAAAACAAAGAAGACTTCCTTGCGACAAATGAGGAAATTGTCTTAAGAGTCGGCGAACCCTTGACAGGACACTTTCCTGGAGAAAAGCGGAATTGGGGAAAGGTTTGATGCGTGGGGGTGTTCTTTATTGCCTTCGCCTCACACAAGTTTAGTTTTTTTCCTCCTCTAGGAGAGCCAGCAATTCGTTTTCTGCCTCGGTGAAGATTGTAGAAGAGAGCAGAAATTTATGTTAAATGCATACAGTAAATCGAGACAGGGAATTGGGGCGGTCTAAAGGAACCTTTGGTAAATGATGGGAGATTTATTTATTTGCTTCTTTTGAGGGGGTTTGGATGAAGTAATATTCAAGTTTGAGCGAGGAAAGATTGCGTGGATTTAATCATTCGGTGTTATGTACCCTCCAGATTGAAAAATTGGAGTATCCTGGTATTAGGATGGAAAAATTCGGAAATGAGCATCGATACTGAAAAAATAAGGGCTACGAATACAATTTACATTTTTTAAGGATAATATTAAAATTATGTACGGCATTAATGCTGTTTTAGTAGAGAATTATTTAAATAACAGATTCTGAGCTACCTAAATATTTAAAAGAAAATTTATCATTAGTAGATTTAAACACGAAAAAAAGGTTTTAAAGAAATATGTGCCATTTCTATTTGCAAAATCTTTGCAGACACTTCAAACACATTAACCCTTACAAGACCATTAGGTTCCTAAGAGTCCATAGTAATATTTAACTTTTTCGACATAGAATCAATACAAATTATAAGAAAAATATATAACGTGTCAATTCAATTTGGATCAATGTTTAGTTTGATTAAACAGATTAAAATATCTGTAGGCATCGAAAATTTTTTAGCCTACTGTTTTTTTTTTTTTTTTTAGTTTCTGGTACCGAATGAAGTCACATCACTTAATCATTTCTGTATTTGTTATTATGCAACTTATTATATAAATTTAGTTTCAAATTCAATTCAAATTGTTTAAAAGTTATTTTTATTTTCCTTTTCTCTCTCTTGCAGATTCTTCAAAAACTCTTTTCTTTTCTTTTAAATACAAACATCAAGACTTGTCTTTCAATATAGATGACCTGAAAATTATTTTTTCAATCCATTTATTGTGATAGCGAATTTTGAAAATTGCAATTTATTCAAGTTATACCTTTTTCTGCCTAAATAATTTTAAACTAAATTCCATAATTCATTTTGAAAGAAATTGTGAAAAGAAAATCCTAATCTTAAAAATTTTGGCAATAGTTCTGTGAATTAATTTTTTTTCTTGCAGATTTTCTTAAAGAAAACTAAGGAATATACCCCTGTCTTAATAATTGTGGACAAACGCTCATTGTCCAAATCATGCAATTATTCATACTCATTTCTCAAATTATAAAGCTGATATGCCTTACGCAGTTCTATTTATTTGTTACTAGCTGCATGGCCCGGCTTTGCACGGGCTTTCTCTTTCCCTCATGACGCCAGCAGTTATCTGTGTGTTTGTACGCACGCAATGTGAGTGATTTCTAAAATTATTTCATTAAATTTCCCTTTTTCGAAATTTGTTCCACATACTTTTGATTTAAGACAGGTTTTTCCCCCTCCCGCTAGCCCGGTATAACACGGTTTTTTTAGTGTAAAATTACTGTTTCCTCTTCCTCTCCCCCTCACAGATAAAATATAGCTTCAAATTTCGATCTATGTCTTTTAAAAAACAGTATTGCAGTAGTTAAAAAATTATTAATGTGAAGCAATAAAAAGAAAATGATTCTTTAGTTAGCTTAAAAATGTCTCTGAAATGTATTTTTATCCAAAATAATAGACAATGTACTTTTTTAATTAACAAATAATGAATTTAGTAATGAATTAATAGAAATACTTTTTACATATATTTTAAAAAATATATATATATATATATATATATATATATATATATAAATATATATATATAAAAACAGTATGGGGGAAGCGTAGATATATATTTACATGTACTGGGAAAAAAACATTCAAAAAGGAAAAAAAACTAAATGATAAAAACATTTTGATATTTTATTTTAATTTCATAGTTTTCCATCCACTGTCATAGTTACAAATTTTGTGTAATGAACGCATAAAATAATGTAAATAATTTATATCTGGAAGTGTAATACATTAATATTACTTTTTGTTGTATTTATTTTATGTTAAAATCTTGCCACCACCTGTCCCTTCGAAATCTAGTTTTATAATGAAATAAAAATAGTGATGTCACTGATGAATGGAATAAATTAAAAGCGAAAGCGCACTGAGGTTTGGAGTAGACAAAACAGAAGGGATAAAAAAGATAGATGAATGCTGTAACGGGCTTTTTTGCAAATGGCAGAATTTTTTTCTTACATTCTTGAGAATTGTCGTTATATTTTGAAAACTTCTCACAATATCTTTATAAATTTTATCCTATGTGTTATTCTGATGTATAAGCTATATTACTGTAAAGTTTCATTAAAATCCATTCAGTTGTTTTTGCGTGAAAGACCCACAAACTTTCGCATTTATAATATATATTAGATTTTTTCGTGAAATTCGTTCATGGTACTCCGCTTCAGTTCAATTCATTATTGAAGTTGCATCGTCCAAAACTTCTCATGCAACGATTCCAGTTCAGGTAATCGTAGCGATATTTTTCTGAGCGAGATTGCAATATAATGTGCAGCCACAATTGTACTGGTGATATTACATGAAATGAAGCACATGCCTGCCAATTCAGCGCGTAGGAATCGCCAACTTGACGAGTTATCTTTTACGTATAGTAGGTAATAAATTTATTACAACATCATGAAAAACTTTTTTTAAGTAAAGTTAGATAATGCCATGAAATTTTTAACAACTTTATTAAAAACTCTTCTTATAGTCTTGTAATTTAAAGTTGATTTTCAAAGTAGAGCTGTGTGTGGGAAATCAAAAACTGTTTAATTAAAGAGTATGATACAATGATGAAACATGGAGAAATCCAGTTTAAAAAAATATGCTTACGCATACTTAAATGCTTCACAATTGAAGTTTATTTGGCATAACTCGATGGGAAAATTAATATTACATTTTAATATAGTAAACAGTCACTTGAAAAGTCATTAGGAAATCAAGAGTCTTGTCAGGTTAGGAATGTAATTTTAAATACAGTAAACATCATAAGTTAAAAAATTAAACCATAAATAATTAGATCAATCATGATCTCAATTATTAGAAAGTGCCTCGATCAAAATGCATTATTGACGAAGAAAAAAAAATCATTCATAATATAGAGTTTAATGATACAAAATAACTTGAGTTCTATGTAATTTTCACGGGTGAAATATCTTCAAACTTTGCGTCTGAGTTTATGCCCATTAAGTCATGTAACTACCCAAAATTCGCGGTTTTGGTGAAAATTTTCGAAATTTCTTTTATGTTTTTATATTATAGCCCATACATTTAAGATTCTAAAAACATTTTTTTTTGTTTCTACGATATTTAGAAGTAAAGTTATAAGATAATTTTTAAACCGGAAGCAGATCCCTACATACAATATTTTTAAGATATTGAATTGAAATTTTCATAAAATGTTTTATGTAGTTTTATCTGCAGTCTAGACTATTATCTAATCTCTGTGTATATATTTATGTATTTTATTGCACCTTTTATGAGAAAATAACATTAGAGTTTTTGTAAATAATTGAGTTCTTGCATAAAAATTGACATACTTCAAAAACTTTTAAAAGTATTACAAATCTTATAGCTCTAAGCACAAATAATGATACTATTTATGCAATGTACAGAAATTATTCAAATATATTAATTAGAACTTTCGATACAAGCTTTACCGTTGTGACGGGTTCACGCGTCTTTTCTTTAACATGTCCTTTGGGTTCTTTGGACCAGAATTAATGGCAACTCTTTTCCAACCCAATCCAAGAAGTGAAGTGTGAATGAAAGATGCAAATGAACAAGATTTTAAATATCGGAACTTAGAGTAAGCGAGATGGCAATGCATGTCAATTTGTGATAATGGATGGAAATTGGCAGGTAGTTGATGTCTAATAGAGGAATCGTGGTTCAAGTCTGAATGAGATTTACATGACTGTGATTAGAAGTTATAAATGATCGAATATATTTAATTCAAGTTGCACAACAGTGCATACAAGTACAGAGTAATTATCCAAGCTGTAATAAGGTAGGATTGACTATTTAATATTAGAATCAGTGATCAGGCGGTTCGGTTATTGATAGTAATCTGAATTAGTTTAAGTCTTATTATCTAAATATATATATATTGTGTGTTGCGTATTTTGACATCGTAGATTCTCTTACATTAATTATTATAATTTAATTTGTTAAAGGTTTAAGTTGAATATCTTTATAAAGGCATATTAAGATAATGTTTGATTGTAGTTCTTTCGTTAATCCTACACCTCTAGCTCACGCTGATACTTCGAGAGATGTTCTCCCAAGGCGAGGAACATCACTCCATAACTGCAATTTTTCACTAAAATTTCACTCAAAATTCCCAATGTATCCAAAATTATTTTTAATTTTGTGGAAATTGTATTTAAATTCCTAGATTTATACTCCATTTTAAATTTTTAAAAAAGTGTTTACTTAGTTGAAAATTAATATATTTAAAAAAAAGTGTTCCGAAGGTAGTCACAAACCATAAAGGAGCTTTGGATAATTACCACAACTTGGAAATTGAAAATTCCAGTGGCATTTTATTGTTCTCAGACTCCAGATCTGCACTCCAGGCAATCCAGAGGAGCAATTCTCAACTGACCCAGGATATAATTGCCCTTATTAATAAAGTAGTTGCAGCCTAAAGAGCTCACCCTTTGCAATCGATACCGGTCCATGTACACATCTTTGGCAATGAGCAGGTTGATAACTTTGCCAAAGAGACCCGAAATTCTCCTCAACTTTCCAATAGTTTATCTTACTGATGCTGATGCAATAGAACGACATAAACTCAACTGCCATCCAGTTAATAAACATTTCATTCCAGACCTTAATTGTAACTGCGTAGTTTCAACCACCTTGGCAGGCCACGTACAAGGCACTTTAAAGGGATGAAAATATCCCCTGATGGCCAAAGAAGTTATAATACGTATCCTCACTGTCATGACATTCAACTCCTAACCATATTTTTAATTGTCATTCTATATTTGCTAAACCCCACAACTTAGACCTAAACCCCACGGACCAGTAGCTTCTTTATTCACCAAAGGTCATCGACATAGCAAGGGCCGTTTTGGACGCCTTGGGCGTTATTTTATTTCACTACATGGACAAGCCTAACGTTGCATGGACAACAACAAATATTTGGCTTCTAATGGGATTCTAGAACTAGGATTTTTACAGGGTTGAACATTTAGAATCGAGATAGAGTTAAAGAAAATAAATGTAAAGAAATATTCACAGAAAACATCCATGCGAGAAGAATATTTGATTAAAATAAGTACGTAAAAATATTATTCCATTAATAAAAATATATATATAAAGTGGGAGAGAATATATTCCATTAAAATAAATATACTACAATAAAAAAAATGTTCTTCCCATACAAATAAGTAAAATAACCATTTATTTCGGAAGGAAGATTATCTGATAAGTTGAGACTTATAGTAAAATTGCAGCAGTATTACTTCTCAAAATAAAGATGGAGAAATTAATAAAACTAAGTGAATTAACAGAAGAAAAAAATGCACCATCTGATTGTATTTCTTCATTTAACTTTAAGAAAAAAATTCAAGGATCTAATCAAATTCACACAAATCAGTTTATCATGATTTTTTTTTACTTCAACAAAGAACATTAACAGTTTTCTTCATGAAGTAAAATACTAAGTAAAGCTACATTTGAGCTAATAGATTTAATATAAAGGAGGGAAATCAGATATAAGTGGAAAGCGGAGAATAAATCGTTGTCTAAACCTTAATCCAATTCCGGCTTACCGTTAGTATCCATAACGACTAATTGTAACATCTCCTATTTCCGCTTCTAAGCACATTTAAACAAATCTCTCTCTTATCAACTACTGTAGAGAGGAATATTGTATAGGAAAACTAAAAGACGCAGCTCACTTAAATTTTAATTTCGATCATAAACATCAGGATATGAACTTTCATTTACAAAACAGAATAATAACCTGGTGTAACGAACGTTATATTTCACAGAATTGAATGCAGTTACCACTACGCTATGAACACATATGTAACAGTCGCGTGAACTCGAAACCTACTGCTTTTAACATCAGAGAGAGAGAGAGCCCGGATCCGAATAAGTTAGAATCACCACCTCCGTCAATCGTGGACGAAATTTAAAGTTTTCTTTAATTTGTTCCTCTAAATTTTAAATTGCATTTGTCTTATAAAGTTTTGTGTAACCGTCCTTTTGTAATTGTGATATTTTAGGTTATTAAATACATTATTTTACTCCCGAGATTTTGTTCAATACTTTTGACCCAGTAATAACATCAAGCACCGTTACATTGGCTATAAAACTAAAGTCAAAACTTAAAACATTCAGTTATAGGGTGAAAATGTGCAGATTTTGTGAGGAAATGGACATGGTATTCCTGTTTTGTTAGAACATATAGGGCTGCTATTGTCAAGTGGTCATGAGTCATAGGTCATGGTGTCATAGACGTGTCACGAGTTTGGGACTAGTGCCTCTAAAGACATGTAGTGTAGCGGAGCTTGTGAGGTTCTCTCGTTCACGCATAGATATGTGTGATGAAGGGAAGGAAGACTAGCCATATCCAAATGTACTTGATTTATTTGTCACACAATCAACAACACAAGCTCAAGTAATCTTAAATAAGAGATGCGCCCAATCGAAGCAACATGTAGATAAATAACGAGGTACACGAAGTATGAGAAGACTTTAAATACCAATGTACTTACTTCAGGATCGAAACTACATTCCTAGCTATCTAAGCTCTATTTAAACTCTAGTGGCCAATTGTCACTACTTATTATAATTATCAATTATCTGCATTATACTATAAATTTGATTAATACCTGATCACTAGCAATCTATCCTATCTCCCTCACTTTTTCTCTCTAAAGCATGAAAGCCTAGACTATATACAGTATTCCCAATTGAAATAATCCCGTTTTCTTCTTCAGACGGTTCGTTCGAAATAAAATAGTTTTAAAAGACCAAAGATTTCCCAAGAGGACTTGTTATTGGAAGGACGCTGTCAACACATGCTGATGCCTGTCAGATATCAGTCGAGGCTTACTTTTCTCTCATTGGCATGGTATGGAAGTTTGGAGAACGGTGTCAGTTCAGAAGTCGTTCTCTCACTTGACCATTGGTAACAATTGCATGGTCCATCACTAATAGCCCTTGAGGTGCTTTATAGCGAGTGCAGCATCAGCGAACAATCAATCAATCACTAAAATAATAAATATAAAAGGTTATTCATACTTGAGATATGTTAAAAATTCTTTCTCATTGGAACGTTATATAAAAAGTGTAGAAATCCTTTAAATGCTCATGAAACATTAAACAAAGTTATCATTATTGATATAGAACAATATTTAAATTTGACTAAAATTTGACATTTATTTTAAACATCATTGTAATTTATCATACAATTATTGATAGATGACTTTAACTGAGAGATTTAATAATTTTGCGAGTAAAATAAATTTTTATGAAACAAAGACGTAACTATCAATTTTTTCCAAAAAAACCCTGTTTTTTTAGAAAAAAAAATATATTCAGTAAATGCGAATGAAAAAGTAGCTCTTATTCTTGGAAGTACATTGTTTTATTTTCAACGGTTCAAATGTTCCGATGCCACAAAAAACCCCTTCAAAATCGATATATTGTCAACTTGTCCTCCCTTAAACATTTCAAATCATTGGAAAAATGTATCCCATTTGATGGATTGTTGAATTCTCAGAACTATTTTTAAATTCCCCTTAGAAAGAGCAACTTTATTACTTTTATGTTCAAAAGTGTTTTTTGTAAGAATAATATATTTAGGAAAAGCCTATACAACACACACACACATACAGCGTTTAGCGCTTTCGTTAAAATCAATTCTAAGAAAAATTCATATAGCTCTCCGTTTTAACCATTTAAACCAACAAAAGGATTTTTGAAAAACATTTTTGCTTATACATTAATTCCTTTAAGAGCAAGCATGAAAATCTTCAATAAAATGAATTCTGTATTTAAATTAGACTCACATACAGGAGTGTGTGAGTCTAATTTAAATACAGAATTCATGCTGCATTCCCTTCTTTTTTTTATGCTGTTAACCATATACCAAACAATATAACTAAGTAAACAAGTTATATAGCAATGTAGAAAATAAATTTACATTTTGTAAGAATTTAATGTATTTCAAAACACTCTCAGGGGCTTTTTTATTTAATTTACTCCTAAAAAAACATATGTAAATAATGCAAGGTTCCAAATGTTACAAATTTTTAAAATTATAAACTTTTTCAAAAGTATCCAATAATTGAAGTGGTTTTCGCTGACTGCAAAGCGTCTATTTCCTTTTAAGTTATTAACTTTAATGTAACATTTATTCTGCATATCTTATTCAATAAATCCAGAATAATAATTCATATTGAGAGCTTGTAATTCTCCTGCATATATGTGCAATGCAATAACCATAACATATTAAATTATGTGTTTACAAAATGTAAAGTTTGAATAAATAAATGTTTTGTTACTAGTTAAGGATGATTGTTTATTATAAGGTAAACAACCTTTTTCTGTGTACACTATAGCAAACAAAATATTCAGGCATTTTTTGTGGATCTCATTTTATTTTAGTATTTTCACATCAGATATTATTTTAGTCAGAATAATCTCTATTAATAATGTATTCATTTTTCCAGAAAATTTTAATCCTTCGAGAGAACTTATGTAACTATTTCATTTTTCGTTACAGCGTTAAGACTACACAGTACCCTAAAAATTTCATTTTTACCGAAAAAAATTTTTTTTGCATGTTTTGGTGGCCCATATCATTGAGATGCTTGCCACAAAATTTCAGATCTGTTAGCAAATTAGTTTTTAAGATGTTTGAAGTTTTATGAGCTATGGTTTTGGTTTCCTTTTAAAGCATTTTTTCGCACTTAAGTTAAATTAAATAAAACAATTTTTGAGCTTTTAGTTTGAAATAGTTATTAATTCCAATTTTCATTACTAAAATCATTTTTGCTTGATTATGTTTTGAGTTTTTTGAGTTCTCATAATTAATTAATAAAGATTAATTTCATGGCCAATTTCTGCTTTAAAAATAGTTTATATAACTTAAAAGCTTTATCATTAATTTTTTCCTGTAGAGAAAATGCCTTGGCAAATGCGTTCTGGGTTTCTGAGAGAAACAATATTTCGAAGAGATGGAATACCACTGAAAATGATGTATCTAAAAATCAGTCCTCAGCTGATTCTGCAATTAGACTTCCGAATACAAGTATTTTGAATTCAAATGCTGCAGATATAACTGGATATTTCCTTGATGTATCAAACTACATTATACTAAACATATTGTAGTACTATATTTTAGTATTTTAAAGTCGTACGACAAGAGCTAAAACTTTCTAAACTGCCCCAATTTAAAACTGAAAAAAAAAAATTTATGAGCAAACCTGACTATTTTTAGCTTAAGTTAGTATCGTTATTATTTTGTACATAAATACTTCGTGTTTCAAAACTTTTGTGAAATATTAGGTTAATATAAAGCTGAATAAACTGATCTTAACAAATGCGATCAATATTATGCAAAAATAAATTTTGAATTAAAAATATAATTTTCAGTCATATTTAATAAAAAATAGTGTTTTAATGTAGAACATACATTGGAAAATAACATATTAAAAAATTAGAGTTTTAAAAGCATTATAAGTTTTTGTTTTATGACTTTACAAACTTTAAATGCGTTTTTCTCGGACTTTTAATTTTGAAGGTATAAGGGTTTTCTAATCCCTAAGGCTTTTTTCCTGTTCAAGATAGAGCCTTGAATTTTTTTTTTCTATATACTCCCAAATGTATGTTCTATAAAAGTTAGTATGGATTTAGGGCTGAAAACTCTAGTTATTTTTCTAAAAAATGCTAAAGTTGATATTTTAAAAACTTTCGTGTTTTTTCCAGGTTTTTCTAGAAAAATTATTATTAAAAATCAACAAGGGAATATATTTTCAAATCCATACTAAATATTGTTTGCAATATTCTTAGAATCATAAATAACTTAAAATTACTAAAAAAATTTAAAAATTGAGTATTTTATAAAAGTTTGAAAAAACTTCAAAAATTCCTAAATTTTTAAAATTGTAAAATAATGGCTGGTCAAACTGACTTTTTGCTTTCAGAATCAACTTAATAATATAATCTAAATATAAAACATCAATTACTTTTACTGTAACTGCCTCCATAAAATTTTTTTGAAAAAGGGTACCGTGTAGTCTTAATAAGCCAACATGCACGATAGAGATAAAAGTTGTCGGAATTGGCAACCAATTGGAAACGTTGATTTGATTTGATATGATATGATTTGATTTGCATCGCATTTTCAAACAAAGCAAGGAATATTGGTGAAGGACCTAGTAATTTTAAACCATAGTCATTTACGGAGAACGAAACCTTAGCTGGCACACCTCTGTCCAAACTACCACATGAATCCAACGGGAGGACTTTAAATGCGTCAACCCTTTTACACTGAGGTTCTTCCGAAGTATCCCGAGTCCGCGAACTCGTGATCGGCGTAGTCACCACTCGGATACCATGACCACCGATATTCCAGGACCAAATTTATCTTTTGTGACCTATATCTGATTCGGGGAGAAGGCAAAAAACTAATCAGTTGTTTGATGGGTCATCGTCACTGAATACAACACAGGTGATTTCACTTAAATACACTACATGCCATCAAAATTACTACGCCAAGAAGGCGACGTGCTACAGACGTGAAATTTAAACGACAGGAAGAAGGTGCTGTGATATGCAAATGATTAGATTTTCAACGCATTCAGACAAAGCAGGCGTCGATAGCGACACCTACAGGAAATTGTTCAGCTAATATCTCATACACGAATTGCATTTGAATGTTGTTACCTGATGAAATGTTCTTGTGATGCCTCGTGTAAGAAGCAGAAATCCGTACCAGCACATTTCCGACTTTGATAAAGGACGAATTGTAGTGTACAGGAATTACGGTTTATCGTATCACAGTATTGCTGTTCGCGTCTGTCAATATCCAATGACTATTAGCAGAATATGAAATCGATGGGTTCAGGACGGTAATACGGATCTCAACGGCCTCCTATGACTATCAGACGAGAAGACAGGCATGTTACCCGCATGGTCGTAATGGATCGTGCAGCTACGTCACGAGCCCTGAATCAAGAATTGTGGTCGTTTGCAAGACAACAAGTGTCTACACGAACAGTTCGACGACGTTTACTGCAGCATGGACTCTCAGCTCTGCGACTACCCTTGACGCTGCGTCACAGACAGGATTGTCTTCTATGATGTGATCAACGACGTACCTGGTGCATGGCTGGCGAGACATCATTTTTTCGGATTAATCCAGGTTCTGTTTGCATTATCAAGATGGCCGCATCCGTGTTTGTTGGCATCGGGGTGAACGCACATGTCAGCGTGGAATCGCCATCGTCATACTGGTCCAGAACCTGGCATGATAGTATGGGATGCTATTGCATACACATCTCGGTCACCTCATGTTCGTATTGATGGCACTTTGAAAAGTGCACGTTACATTTCTGGTGTGTTACGACCCGTGGCTCTGCCCTTATTCGAGAGAGCCTTGTGTAACCTTACGTTAAAACCGGTTAATGCACGACCGCATGTTGCCGGTAGTATACGAACCTTCCTTGATACGGAAAATTTTCAACTGTTGTCCTGGCCTGCACGTTCACCAGATCTTTCACCAATAGAGAACGTCTGGTCTTTGGTTGTCGAGCGACTGGCTTGTCACCATACGCCAGTCATAACAGTTGATGAGCTGCGGTATCGCGTTGAAGCTGCATGGTCATCTTTATCTGTACATGCCATCCAATGTCTGTTTGACTCAATGCCCAGGTTTATAAGTGCTGTTATTACTTCCAGAGGTGATTGTTCTTAGTACTGATTTCTCATGATCTTTTTACCCAAATTTCTTGAAAATTTAATCACGTTTTATTTCTAATATAATATACTTGTCCAGTAAATGTCATTTTTTTTTATCTACATTTCTTCCTAGTGTAGCAATTTCAATGGCCAGTATTATACATTTTTATACGGGATCGTGAAATGTATTGCAAACCGTATGAAAAAATTTAATTTTGAGTTTTTCTACAGATATCGTTTCCTGAGATTTTCCAGACGTTAAATCAAGCATTTGGAAAGAGCCAATGAGAAAAGCAGAAATATCGAAAGGCATAAGACGTTTTTTTTCAAGGTCACATTAGTATTTTAGACTATCCTCGTCGAAATCCACCACTCATGAAAATATTCAGCGCATCCATCAAATGGCATGATTATGCATAAGACACTTAACATGCAAATTCTTTGCTACTTATGAAACGTTTTTCGAAAGGAACAATCTGGAAAATGGGCCGAAACGATTTGGGGTTTGCTTCATGATAATGTTCTTGCACATCGGTCACTATTGCTGAAAATTTAGATCGAAAAACCCTTTTTTACCACCAGTACCATACACGGATCTTTCTCATAAAAGGAGGTGACCGCTGTAGCCGTGTGGTATAGGTATCGGATCGTGGCTGGCCTGTCACGAGTTCGAGCCCAGTATCACTAAAGACCCACCGTGTAGAGGCGCGATGCACGTTCAATTTATTGAGAGCTCAAACGCCCTCCTGTTGGTATAGTGTGGTAGTTAGGAGAGGGGGTGCCAGTTCAGGTAACGTCCTCGTCACTTGACCATGGTTCAAAATTACGAGGTCCGTCGCCAAAAGCCCTCGTTGTGTAGCTTAATATTCACTCCCTCACTTATAAAAGGAGGGGAAGGGTAGATGTTTTAAAAACACACGTACACATAATCTTTATATTAAAAATTAAAAATTTGTGAGCTCTTGTGTGCATCACTAATTAATGCACTTGAACATCCTCTCTGCTTGCCTAATGTGTATAAAATCATAAATTTTTGAATGCAAAATAGATTTAATTAATTATTAATAATTAATTTTTGTGGATTTTAGTATTTACAAATTATATTTTACAAAAGGAAATGCAAAACATGAGATGTCCTACCTTTGAATAGCTCCCAGTGCGTCATAAGAAACATATTTCATACCAAAAAATGATCTCAAAAATCAAATTATTTTTAAGGAGTAAGCTAAATGAATTTCTTTTTAAAAATCAGTCTCAATCCCAAAAATATTTTAATGTAGCATTACTGGAACAAAATGATCCCATGTATTATATATTAGTAATTCAATCTCAAAATGAGTTTTTCTTAAATGTAACACAATAGAACAAATTTCTAACATGTTCAAAACATTTTACGCACTTTGAATCCCGAAAATGTTTTATTAAAATCATCAAAGTTATTTTATATTTAAGTAAAAGACTTCCCAGAATTATTATAAAGAATCTCATTAATCAAATATACTTTTCCCAAATATTTCGATTTTGCATAACTTCATAAAATAATCATATTCCCCATCTTTTTTTATAACTTTTTGAAAGAAAATGAAAATTTAATTATGCATCATTGAAAAATAAGGTACTCTTAAATTCAAAATTAAAAAAAAAAAATTCCTCAGTAATATTCAAAATCTAGTTTGAACTCCGGGAAATATATGTACTTAAAATTAACTTTAAAGTTATTTTTCAAACTGAAAAATATATAATATAATTCTACATCAAATAAAATAAAGACGCGTTGAATCAAACCACCCGGGATCTTGAGCGAAAAATTCGGGATAGAAAACTCCATAAAATATTCAAGCCAGCACGTCTTTTAACAGCTTTACTATAACCCCTGAAAATAACATAATTATAACTCCAAAATACATGGTTTATGCATTTGCCATTGGAGTACCCCCGAAGAAAAATTGCTTTCCTCTATGTAGAAAGATAACAGAATTATTCCATAAGAGAACCAGAAAGGATCTGAAAGATTTATTAAAATGTGTTGCCATTCTGAAGAATTATTCCGTTGGTTTGCTAAAAAAAAGGAATCATATTTGGTAAAGAGAGAATAGTTGAAACTGAACGCGTAAAAGGACATGAAATAAAAATTCCATTTTAGAATGGTTTCTGAGAAAGTATAATTAAAATGCGATAATGATAAGTACTTTTTAGAGTTAACATTTTAAATTCAATTTCAAGTAGAAAAAGTTAAAACAAAAGGTTAAGTTACTTTGTTTTAAAATAATTTTTCATGGGTTAAATCATATATATGAATAAATACCACCACTTATTTTTTTTAAAAAATAAAGTTTTTTCACGTGTTTGGAAGTGATAAAAACGATTAAAAATTTCTTATTTAATTAAATATCATGTAACTACATTGCGATATTAATTTTGTTTTTAACATTTCCACATTTTCTTTGTTATTAATTTCATTTACGCAATTATTATTTCTTTTTATTCTAAACTACATTCGATTATTTTAATTTTCATTTCGCACTTTTTTAAAACGAGTTATTTTGCATAGTTTGTTTTAATAATAACCAATTCTGATATTTTTTTAGTGAAGAAATTTTCTCGACCTTTTTTAATGTATATTTTAATACTTTATAATATATTTAGTTGACTACTTTAATCATAATAAATATTTTATTATGGCATTAAAAATAACCTGTACTTATCTTTATTTTTGCTCGCTACATTTTTACATTTATAGCAAAAACTACATTCGTATTATAACATAATAAACTTTTTTTTTGTCTTCATACAGAATAATTCTTCATATTGAGCTTTTGATTAAATTATTACAAGAAATTAGTTAGAGATTATGCTGAAATACATTTAATTTTAGAAAAACCAAAATAATAAATGATGTCAATAAATTTAAGAAGTGGAAATGTTTAATAGATTTCGATGCATCTGAGATTGCTTTAAAAAATATTATTAAACTTTCCCTTAATTATTAATCTAGAACATAATGGATAAATTTTGTTGTTTATATTGCAGAAAAATAATTTTATTTTCGGTCTAAAATCATTTAATGAATTTCTTTTTTTCCATTTTTTCAAAATTTCAATCCCTTTACGGTTATATTATTCAATGAAAGTTGGTTAACACGAAACTGGGGGGACTGGATTATTTTTTCGTGTTAAAAGAATTTCGTATTAAAGAATATTACAAAAAAATTATATATTCAATAAAATTAAATTTATTAGAGTACATTATATTTAGAAAAATATGTTTGTATGCACGGATTTCATAAAAATCAATAAAACTAAAATATTCAGAAGAATTTAATGAAACTTAACACAAAATTTTCAGGTTTTTTGAAAAGCAAAATACTTTTTGAGTTTTTGAAATTTAACCTGATATTTTTCTTTGCATTGTCTTTTTTAGCATCAAATTGTCAAACAATTGTTGAATGTCGTTCATTTCGTTATTCATTTCACCATTGGAATGTGCGTCTAAATAGCTGCGCATGCTTTTCATGATGTTTCTCATTTCAGATGACGTGGGAACAGCAGGTGCATTATTCATTTCTAAGTCGGAATGTGCATCAATGATACTTTTTGAATTTTGATCAAACTCCAAGATGTCTTTGTCTGCCAAAGTTAGGGCTATATACACACATTATCATCATCTCCTTTAACGAATTCTTCTTATGATAATCTTGCGTGGCTGGTGTTTTCGGTATTTTGTTCATCCCCAGAAGGAAACTATTTTTGTGTTAATGAATATATTTCGTATTAAGAGAAAAAATGCACGAAATTATAGTATTTTGTTGGGACCATTGTATATTAGTTCGTGTTAAACGATATTTCGTCTTAAACATTTTTCACTGCATTTTGAAATTATTTTTTGTTATTTTCTTCTGATACCCATACCATTGAGCATTCTTCACCCATAAGTGGTTCAAGAATTAATAATGTTTCTCCGTAGAACCACGCCCACCTTATTATTCATGTTGATCTCATTAAAAATCCTGCTGTTGTTTATTATTTACTGTTCATGAGGGAGCAGTCTATAGCTACACCCTCTCCATAAAACAGAAATTCGTTAAAAAATCCAAAAATAAAATAGGATTCCCTAAGACTTCATGAACAGTAAAATTCAAGAAAGTAAGAATATCGACTGGAAGGCCTGATCAGCCTTGCAACAATAACATTCTTAGGAGACTTACCGGACTTGTTGAAAAGTAAGAGATTTGATGTGGCCACTATAAAAGCGTGATAGAGTCGTTTGCTTTGTAAGGGCGTACCCCTGGGAGGCCCTTTTCCTAGATTATCAGCGTGAGCTAGAGGTGTAGGAATAAATGAAGAACCATAAGCTGAAATAATCTTAATATTATCTACTTTATTAAGATCTTAACTTAATCCAATAACATATTAAGTATTCACAATACATGTGAGAGAATTTACGGTGGCTAAACACACAATATATAATACCGAAATAACGCAACCCGGACCACAATCAATAACAAACTCGCCCAAGCTCAATTTCAATGTAAACACAGATCCGAATATTAAAATGGTAACTCCTACCTTAATGTCCAACCAAACAGCAATCTATCTTATGCACCTTGACTAAAGGCTCTCTGTCACGGGTAGTGGCGCACACAAGAGGGGTGTCCTAGGGGTCCGGCCCCCCCCAAAAGCCCTTATAATTTTTTACCCGATTAATCATAATTTTAAGTATATAATACATAAAATTTAATTAAATATTTGTTTTAATGATTAATTAATTATTTTTTCAATAATTAGTTTTTTACTGTTCTTTGTTCCCAAAAATCGACCAAAATTAAAAGGAGCTTGATGCAAGAATGGTGGACTTTCAACCCTGATCCCCCCTTGGAAAATTTCTGTGTGCACTACTGGTCACGGATAACCTCTCTTGACTGTCACTTAACTTCTCGCAATACTATTCACACTTGCAACACGGACTAACATAACACTCCCCAAATGCCACGTCGCTTACTCTTAACTTCTGTTATTTAAAACAGCGTTTCTCAAACTGTGATTCGCGCCCCCCTTGATGGGCGGGATAACCCTACGAGGGGGGCGCGAGCATATTAAAAAGTCGAAAACAAAAATTATTAATTTACCGAAAGTAAACAAACAAAATATTGTACATTCTAACGTAATAAAATATAAAACACACATTTGCACTTCCCTCATAAAGGTATCAGTACCACACAATGTATTTTATAATTAATTTAACAATACTAAATTAGGAACAAGTTTAATAATTACCAGCGACCCCATGGGTTTGTCATTTAAAAAATTAAATACAAAAACTAACACTTATCTTGATAATTTGTACGGTAATTGTAATCCTTTTATATGATTAGTATTGTTGTACAATAATGCACCAATTAATAAAAAGGGCAATTATTCTGTCAAAAAACGACATTGTTAATGTAACAATATAAGCATCCCAACACTGAGAAGTATTTTTGTGTTTGGCCATTTGAATTATTGTTTCTGAGGACTACGAATCTTTGTGAGAAACTGCGATTAATATACTATTTTTAATTTGTGATTTATATTGATTACATTAGTGGATTGAGAAGATGGGTTCCAGATTTCTGAAGAGGCTGATTTACAATATGTAAGTGATGCAATGGCATTTTGTGAACACACAATATTTCAGTTCATTATATCCATATATAAATATTTTAATTCATTGTTTGAAGTAAAGATGTATGACTTTTCGTTTATAAATATTGTGAAAACTTAGGGATTTACTAAATGGATTTTAGAACTTTTCTGGACTAGAAGACAGCTAACTATTTATAATTTATTTTCGAAAATTAGAAAGATGTGTCAATTTCCTGAAAGTAAAACAATTATGTGGTTGAATTTTGTACGCACACGAGGAAAAAGATAGATTTTATAACTAAAGTAGTATATAAAATTAAGTGAATGAAAAAATAATGTCTGCATTTTTTCAGAATCACTTAAAAAAAGCTGAAAATGAAGTAAAATTGAGGAATGATACTAGATTACAGCTCTTATTTGTCTAACTTTAAAAATATTTTTTTTATTTAATTGCGCACGAAGGCTAAAATTAGCTTTAAAAAAATAATTTTCTTGAAATCTATAAGACATTTAAATGTTTTTATATTGAGACATTTTCAAATAGAGGAAAGCGTTTTTTTTCACAATTGTTCTTCTCAATAGCACGCAATGGACGAAGCTTGATGTAAATTTGAATTTCAAATAGTAAAATAAAATTACTTTTTACTATATTTCTCAAAACCAAAAAAAATTGTGATTTGTAAGTAAGATTCCCCAAGTAAATTGTATTGCATAATAAAACAAAATTTTAAGATACAAGGACAATATATTACTAAATTAGCAGTTTCAAATGCTGTACTAAAAGTGGTAAACAATGCTGAACTTACAGTAAAAACGCAGTACTGACAGTACTAAATTAATAGTACTATATACAGTAATAATAGTACAGAAGTAACTGATATATACAATATTTATAGTTCAAGTAATAATTACGCCAAATGCTAAGTACATAATGACACAGTACACTTCTATAAACAGTACTTAATTAAAGTACTTTTTAAAGGTATTTTACTAAACGTAACTAGATCGATTGTAGAGAAGTTCGTCTTTGCATATATTAAGAAGTTCTGTCTCATATTAAACAAAAAAAAAATGACAAATTATACTTTCGACCGTTTTTATCAAGTTCGGATGCCTGACGAGATTTTCTTTTCCTTGCAGCTGCTACAACTTGAAGAAGCGACCCCCTCCACAGCCCCGCAGCGAGATCACTACCGTGGGGGACCTCTACGCTTACCTGGAGGTCGAAAAGATGCGCTACGTGAGAGCCAAAAGCGCAACAACGAGCGCCTCAATGGGAGGTGAATGTTATATGAAATAAAGGAAAAGCCCTTACACTTCGATTTCCGTTGAGGAGCTAAGTTGTTGCATTTGGTTTCACGAAGTAACAAAGCGCTCTTTTACTGGCATGACTTACAAGTATCAGATCATGGCAAACCCGGTTTGAACATAAAGAGAGCTGTGATGTAAAAAAAATGTAATCTCATCGCAACTCGGTATGAAATATCTAGAGGGATGTGATAAAAAAAATTTAATCTCATCGCAACCCGATATGGAACATCAAGAGGGTTGTGATATAAAAAATGTAATCTCATTGGAACACAATATGAAACATCTAGAGGGCTGTGATATAAAACCTTTAAGCTCATCGCAACCTCAGTCAGAACATCAAGAAGGCTGTGATATACAAAAGGCAATCTCATTGCAGTCCAGTATGGAACATCAATAGTTATGTGATATAAAAACTGTAATATCATCGCAACCCGATATGGGGCATCAAGAGGGCTGGGGTACAAAAACTGTAATCTTATCGCATCCCTATATGGAACATCAAGAGGCTGTGATATAAAAAAAGGAATCTCATTGTAACACGATATGGAACATTAAGAGGGCGGCGATATATGAAAAGTGTAATCTCATTGTAACACGATATAGAAAAATAAGAGGGCTGCGATATGAAAAGTGTAATCTCATCGCAACTCGATATGGAATATCAATAAGGCTGTGATATGAAAGATGCAATCTCATCGCAACCCGGTATGAAGCGTTACGAGGGCTGGGATACAAAAATTGTAATCTCACTGCATCTAAGTTTAATAAAACTCAATGCATCCGTTTCACAGAAATATCGCTTTGTAGCTTGAAAAAAAGCATAACTTTTTCATCGAACATCACGGAAGTACATAAACAATCGCTTAGAACTGGCATGTCAAACTCGTATGGTATTGTGGGTCACATGATCTATGTTATATTAAATTGGCTTTTTAATGTTCAAAAAATTAATAAAATACGGTTTTTAGAATGATTGTATTATGTATTTATTAAACTCAAAATTTATTTATATTATACTTGCACAATCATTTCATATCTCATGTAAATTTTACAATTCAACTACTAATACTTCATATTTTTTTATAAGGATACAAAACAGTTATAAGAGAAATAGTGTTTAATATTACTATTTAGAAGATATTTGGCACCGTTTTTCAGAAAGCAAGTCATCAAAATTTAGTTACACATATTGACCTGATGAAATTTTTATAATTGATGATAAGTGTTGACGGGGGGAGGGGGGGGGGTATTCTTGACCTTTCTGAATTTTTGTTATTTTCCATTGAAAAATAGTTGCTCACATAAATCAGTGCTATGGAACTTATTCATTCAACGCGTAAGAAACACAGACTTTTTAGAAAAGCGATCTACAGATATATATGTATAAAAATCTGGAATTTTAATTTCCATACATTTTTGCTTCAACAAATAATTGCATTGGATGATTTCAGTTAACTCACACACACAATCTGTATGTTTTCATCTACAATTTCAATATCGATAAATACAGGTGAAGTAAAAATAGGAAATTGTAATTTGTAGCTTTTAAAATCAGAAAATTTTCCATCGAATTCCAATTCTAACAATTTAATTTGTTAAGCCAGTGTTCCTCAAACTGTGGGGCGTGATAACTCTACAAGGGCATATTGAAAATTCTGAAAAAAATATTTAAAAAAGTTATTAAAATACATTCTGACAAAATTTAAAAAAAAAGAAATACACATTTACACTGCTATAATATACTTATAAATGTATCAGTATTGCATATTGCATTTGACAATGATTTAACAATACCAAGTTAAGAACAAGTGCCAGCTGGGTGGCGGGGTTGGTTTGTCTCTCGCCTTCTGGACCCAAGGTTGCGGTTTCGACCTCGGCCCAAGTCGGTGGAATGGGCCCAAAACGAGATTGCCGTTGTTCCCGATTTTCATAAGCGAATTTTGTTTAGCGATGAAGCGCACTTCTGGTTGAATGACTACGTCAACAAACAAACGGCCGCATTTGGAGTGAAGCTAATCCACAAGTGTATGTCGAAACACCGTTACATCCAGAAAAACTGACTGTTTGGTGCGCTTTATGGGCTGGTGGAATCCTTCTTCAAAAACGATGAAGGCCACAGCGTTACAGTCAATGGTGATCGGTATAGAGCCATGATTACTAACTTTTCATTCCTGAATTGAACAATCATGATGTCCAGGAGCTGTGGTTCCAACAAGACGGCGCAACATGTCACACAGCTCGTGCCACAATCGATTTATTGAAAGACACGTTTGGTGACCGCCTAAATTCACGTTTTGGACCTGTGAATTGGCCAAGATCTTGTGATTTAACAACGCTAGACTATTTTCTGTGGGGCTATGTAAAGTCATTGGTCTATGCGGATAAGCCACAAACGCTTGACCATTTGGAAGACAATATTCGCCGTGTTATTGCCGATATACGGCCACAAATGTTGGAAAAAGTCATCGAAAATTGGACGTCCAGATTGGACTACATCCGAGCCAGCTGTGGCAGTTATATGCCAGAAATCATATTTAAAATGTAATGCCACAAGATTATCTTTCGAATAAAAAAAATTCATGTCAATCGAATAATACAACGTTGTTTTATTGCAATTTAAAGTTCTATACCTCTAAAAAAACACCCTTTAGTACCATAGTAGACAGCTAATTCATATAGTCACATTGAAAAAGAAATGTCATATTACAATAGGAACTGATCAGAATAGGCTCTAACGATCTTAAAATGAAGTTTAGAAACTGATGTCAGTAATTTTGGCTTTAAAAAGACACTCCTGTTATTTGTCTTGAATTATGAAATATTGCGAGAAAGTTTTAATTGCTTTTCCTTGTGAGAAGGAGTTGTAGTGAGTTTGCCAATCTCAACAATGAAAAAAGGAAAGGAGGAATGAACACACATACTAACAAAGAGATTTAGGGTTAAACGTGACTAGATTAATACTAAATATTGAAAACTTGTCATTGAAGCACCAGATTCATCCATTCATTAAAAATATTTGTTGCTCAGTTATTTTATGCATTAAATTAATTTTTTTTAATTCATTATTATGTGCTTCTTAAGCTTTAAGTTCTATACTTCACTACAGTTAGAAATTTAATTCTCTTAAAGTAAGTAGTATTATCACTGCCAAAAAGACATTTAAGTTGATAAATTTACAAAAATTAAATATTAAGTATGCGTGGGTCTACCCGAAACCGAAAAACATGGCAAGAGGTCTATGACACAAAAAAGTTTGGGAACCTCTGGTATAGAAGCACGACTGTCTGTCAGTATTCAAATATCCTTAAAGATAAGTTCAGAAGCGGTGTCAATGAATTCCAGTCCCTTATAGATTCGATTAAGTTCCAACCTAAAAGCAGAATGGCAGTTATTACTTCTAAGCTTAATGTCAAATGCGTCATCAGGTGTCTCAATATGCACGCGACTTCCAGAGACACAGCCGTCGCCTATCCTGTCATTAGTATAGGTTTGTAATGCCAAATGAGGGATGCCATAAACGGTCTGCATTCCATCTATCTAGTAAATTCTAGTATATCTCACCTTTTACACTCCGTGGTGAAAAACTCAGTCTGGAAATGTATTCCATCAAATAAATTTAAAATAGGTAAAGGACTTTAAGGAATGAGGTTCCATCAGAAAATGGGCCCGTATCACCTTCCTAAGAAAAACGGATATGCTTCATTAATCACATGTTATGGTGCAAAGAATGGAGATATGCAGAATTTCTGAGCTGGTCACTGTAGCTAAATGGCTTAGTAAGTCGCTCTCATACAATACAATATTATTACGATTAAAAATAAGATAAAAATTAGAATATTACTTTAAAAAAATTCCATCTGATGAAAAGATATTATAAACAGAACAAATATCCTTTGAATACTAATGAAATATTTTTCAATGGTACCACTGTTGGGATAGAATAATATTTTAATTAGATTAATTGATTTATTTTAAGCGTTACTATAAATTATCATACTATAATTGATAGATTGTACTTATTGATATATATATATATATATTATTGTATTGACATTGATATATATATATTATATGTAAATGTTTCTGTAAGTAGTAGATATTTGAACTAAGTAGAGATATAACTATTAATTTCGCCAAAAAACGATACCGATTTTTTTTAAAAAATAAATAGAGTCAATAAATGGATAAAAAGTAGTTCCCATTCTGGGAACCTTGCATTGTTCTATTTGGTACTATTCAAATGTTTCGAAGCAATAAAAAACGTCAAAATCGATATATTGTCAACTTGTCCTCCTTTAAACATTTCAGATCATTGGAAAATATATCCCATTTGATGGATTGCTTGATTCTCAGAAATATTGTTGAGTTTCCTTTTAGAAAAAGCCAATTGATCAGTTTTAAAATACACTTATATATTTATTTTGATAAGTTAAGAAAAAAACGCGCCTTCTTTAAAATAAATTCTAAGAAATTCACAATTTTTTTAATCATTTGAAAATAACGTTTTCGTTTCTATTAGTTGTTTTTTTTAAAAAAAACAAGCATGAAAATCTTCAACAAAATTAATTTTGTATTTAAATTAGACGCATATACTACGTTTTATGCTCTTAGCCATAAACCAGACAATATTACTAAGAAAACAAGTTATTCAGCTATATAGTAAAATAAATTTACATTTTGCCAGAATTTAATAAGTTTCAAAACACTCTATTGGGAGTATTTTTATTTAATTTATTTCCATAAAAACAGTTTTAAATAACTAAACATTTCAAATTTTTTCAAGATTTTAAAATGATATATATACTTTTAAAATAAAAATATTTTATAATTGGAGTGGTTCACGCACTTATTAACTTAGCTGTAATATATTTGTGTGTTCCGTATATATTGTTCTCTCTCTATCTCTATCTCTCTGTATTGTCACCCTCTCTATATATATCTCTCTCGTCTCCCTCTGTGTATATATTTATATGTGTCCCTCTCTCTATATATATGTACATCTGTCTCCCTCCCACTCTATATTATATCTCTATAATTCTCGGTCTTTCTTTCTCTCTGTCTTTCTTCTCTCTTTCTCTTTCTCCCTCTCACGCCCTCTCTCTTTTGTCTCCCTCTCTCTCTCTCTATATATATATATCTATGTCTATTTCTCTTTATATCTCCGTCTCCCTCATTCTCTATATCAAAGGTTCCCAAACTTTTTTGTCTCATAGACTCCTTGCCATGTTTTTTCAGTTTTGTGTAGACCCCTTCATACCTAATGTTAAAAATTTTCACATTTATCAACTTAAATATTTTTTGACAGCTGGCATTGCCCTACTTACTTTAAAAGTTTTATGTTTCTAACTGTAGTTAAGTAGAGTGTTCAAAACTTAAGAAACACATGTGAATTAATTAAATTCTGCATAAAATAACAAATTTTTATAATGGGTGAGATAAATCTGTTGCTTCAATATCAAATTTTCAACATTTGGCTTTAATCTTTTCAGATTTAACACTAAATCTCCTTGGTTAGTAGAATCCAATCTTTCTTTTTTTTCTTTCTGTTTTTATTTTGAAGATCGGCTAGCTCACTGAAACTTCTCCACTCTGGGAAAAGCAATTAAAAACTTTCTTGAGATGTTCCATAATACGGGATAAATAACAGGTATATCATTTTAAAGACAAAATTGTTGACATTCGTTTCTAAACTTTACTTTAAGGTCTTCGTATGTCTATTAAAATCAGTTCCTTTTGAAATCAGACATTTTTTTTAATGTGACCTACTGTGATGTTACCATAGTCAAAGCATTCTCAAACCTAGTTTCAAAACTTGAATAAAGGGCATTTAAATCTTGAACATAGGTTAAAACGTCATTTTTCTGTGACAAATTGAAAAAACTGTTAAAATTTGCGACGTCCAGTTTTATATTCCTTTAGCTTTATTTTGGTAGAAAACACTTAAATGACAGTCCTTTTTTAATTTGTGGCCTTGTAAACTGTAACTTAATCTTAGTAAATTTAGTAAATAAAGCTGTTAAATAGGTAAATCTGGTCTACACTTGATTAAATTTTCTTATAAAATTTAAGTCATGATCCGATTTAGACCATCGTAGACCCCCTTTTACACTTCATGGACCCCAAATTCGTTTTCCGCTGACGTGGACCCCTTTCAGTTCGTCATAGACTCCTGGGGGTCCATATAGACCCCAATGAGAATATCTCTCTCTCTCTCTCTCTCACTTTTCTATATTATCTCTCTTTCTCCCTCTTGTTCTCTCTCTGTCTGTCTCCACCCCCCTTCTCTGTCTCACTCTCTCTTTCAATGTCTCACCCTCTTTTTCAATAAATATAGTATTATCATTCATATTTACTTGAAATTTTTCTTTATATGTGCGAAATGTAATAATATTATAATAAAATATAGTAATAAATATAGTATTATCATTCATATATTTACTTGAAATTTTTCTTTATAGGTACGAAATATAATAATAATATAATAAAATATAGTAATAAATATAGTATAATCATTCATATTTACTTGAAATCTTTCTTTATATGTGCGAAATGTAATAATAATACAATAAAATACAGTAATAAATATAGTATTATCATTCATATTTACTTGAATATTTTCTTTGTATGTGCGAAATGTAATAATAATATAAAATATAGTAATAAATATAGTATTATCATTCATATTTACTTGAAATTTTTCTTTATATGTGCGAAATGTAATAATAATATAATAAAATATAGTAATAAATATAGTATTATCATTGATATTACTTGAAATTTTTCTTTATAGGTACAAAATGTAATAATAATATAATAAAATATAGTATTATCATTCATATGTACTTGAAATTTTTCTTTTTATGTGCGAAATGTAATAATAATATAATAAAATACAGTAATAAATATAGTATTATCATTCATATTTACTGGAAATGTTTCTTTATATGTGCGAAATGTAAAAATAATACAATAAAATATAGTATTATTATTCATATTTACTTGAAATTTTTCTTTTTATGTGCGAAATGTAATAATAATATAATAAAATATAGTATTATCATTCATATATTTACTTGAAATTTTTCTTTATAGGTACGAAATATAATAATAATATAATAAAATATAGTAATAAATATAGTATAATCATTCATATTTACTTGAAATCTTTCTTTATATGTGCGAAATGTAATAATAATACAATAAAATACAGTAATAAATATAGTATTATCATTTATATTTACTTGAATATTTTCTTTGTATGTGCGAAATGTAATAATAATATAATAAAATATGGTAATAAAAATAGTATTATTATTCATATTTACTTGAAATTTTTCTTTGTATGTGCGAAATGTAATATTATAAAATATAGTAATAAATATAGTATTATCATTCATATTTACTTGAAATTTTTCTTTATATGTGCGAAATGTAATAATAATATAATAAAATATAGTAATAAATATAGTATTATCATTGATATTACTTGAAATTTTTCTTTATAGGTACAAAATGTAATAATAATATAATAAAATATAGTATTATCATTCATATGTACTTGAAATTTTTCTTTTTATGTGCGAAATGTAATAATAATATAATAAAATATAGTAATAAATATAGTATTATCATTCATATTTACTTGAATATTTTCTTTGTATGTGTGAAATGTAATAATAATATAATAAAATATAGTAATAAATATAGTATTATCATTCATATTTACTTGAAATTATTCTTTATATGCGCGAAATGTAATAATAATGTAATAAAATAGTAATAAATATAGTATTATCAATCCTATTTACTTGAAATTTTTCTTTATATGTACGAAATGTAATAATAATATAACAATAAAATGAAAAATTATGAACTGAAGAAGAATGTCATTGCAACAGGTTGATTGTTTAATGTAAGTCAAGTGTAAATTAAAGCAAGCAAAAAACGTAGACATGTTTTGGGCGCTTCTAGCTTACTAACTTAATATTTTGTAGTGAATTTTTCGCGGGTTGATGGGAGGATTGGTGGAATGAAAAGCCTTGATTAAAAACAAAAGTCTTTATTGAAACTAACAGGAGGTGAGTCAGTTTTACCCTACTCTAAATATTTCTAATGAAATGCAGATACTACTTACTAAATGCAGATACTGAGCTTGATTCCTTGAACTCGGACCACGGAATTCCCGATCTTCCTTCTAGATCAGGGGTGTCCAACCCGCAGCACACGTTCCTCAATGTGGCACGGCTAAGCTTTACAGTGGCCTTTGAAGATTTATTGAAAAATATAAAAAATTAAAAAGATAATAATAAATACCAGTTTTTTTATAGTTTCATCGAAATGTGTCTGTCTTAGATATAAAAAGTATCAAAATTTATTTTAATACACTTAATTGAAATACAATGGAAAAATAATGTAGAAAATACTCCTTCACCGTTGTGTACGCTGGCTTTCCAAAGGAAGTGCTTTCGTGAAATTTTATTATTTAAGTATTTAAGAGAATGTTTTAAAATATATGCAGAAGAAAAAAATAAACTATCGGCTGAGTGTTTGCTTCTCAAGAATGAATATTGGCTTTGGAAGCTAACTTTTCTTACCGAAACTAAGCGACATTTAAACATTTTCAATGTAAGATTACAAAGCAAAGATAGTACTTTTGTTATGGCTAATGCCACCTGTCTGACGTAGTCAGATCGAGACCCACGAAATTCATCGTGGCAAGGGGCTAGAAGTACGCATGTCGTTGGCCTAGGCCTTGAGCACCATACAGGTGACAGTACAAATTAGCTCGGCGAAATTCCCCAAAGGGACGATAGATGGCGACACCACTTAAATCCACCTCCACAATTTTGCCATAGGACTGGAGGGGAGGGGAATATTCTCGTGATTCAGCCCACAAGGCTTTCGGACCCACTGATTTAACGAGCACGTACTCCGTGTGTACTCGGAGGGCATTTGGTGGCATCGGGCATCGAACCCAGGCCTTCCAGGCTGGAGTCCGATGCTTTAACCACCAGGCTACCCACGGCCCAACCAACTTCATTTGTGAACAAACTTATTTTTATTTTGTCTTGAGTATGGAGAAAAAGGATTAACATATAATTTTTACATTAATGCAGAAACTATCTACCAAAGTTAATAAGAATCAAAGCAGTGACAGATAAGATAAACTGGAAACCTCTCTCTATATATATACTGACAAAGTTAAATTGGCTGTATTCAAGTACCTTTTCTCAAAATCTGTTATATGTACAGGCTTGAAACTTTTCACACAATTCAAGTATACCTTTCTCATTATTCTGAAACGAGCTTTTAGCTATGTATAATTTTGAATATTTTAATAATTTATGAAACTTTAATACTTTAACTTTATATATATATATATATATATATATATATATATATATATATATATATATATATATATATATATATATATATATATATATATATAAATTTTTTGATATGTATCAAACTTTGCGCAATTTGACCCATTTTTCACATAAAATACTATTTGTAAAAAATAATTTTGAGTTTTTTACAAAAAACTCATTTCAGTATATATTATTCATCATTATAAATACATCATAAAAAAGTTACATATCTGGGAACAGTAGTTTCTCAGAAAAGGTACATAGAACATCAAAATTTACATTTTAAGATAAAAAATGTTTCAGTGATTTCTAATCGGCTAGTAAGTAAAAAATAAAATGCTCAATTTACAATAAAAGATAGGGCCGTGGGTAAACTCCAGACCGGAAGGCCTGGGTTCGATGCTCGATGTCACCAAATACCCTCCGAGTGCACACGGAGTACGTACGTTAAATCTGTGGGTCCGTAGTCTTGTGGGCTTAAAGGCAGGAACATCAGAAATTTACCCTTCAGTTAAGAAATTTGGAGGTGGAGATAGATGTCGCCATTACGGGGAAGGTGAGGCTTAAATCGCAATCGTATGGTGCTCAAAAAAAATGCCACGAAATGCTCAAGGTGGCATTAGCCACAACAACAACAAAACAATAAAAGATACATGTTTTGGATTATATCAGACATACAACTTTTAAAGCAACAACGAAGTACTTTGTTTACATTTTTCGCCATTCAAATAGGCGATTATTTAAAAATAGGTTAGAAGGGCTTTTAATTATGCCTGAGGTTAAAGTAAGGTATTCTTAGAAAGGTTAAAATCTATGCAATTTGAACATGTAAAATTCTCAAATTGTCGAAAAAATAAGATTTCAGCTTTCCAACTGCCCGATTTTAATATCTACTTTGCAGGATTCATTCAGAACTGGGTTTGATAATTTTCACGATGGTAAAAAAAACGCTGATCTTTTCATACATCTTTTTGCATAATTTAACTGCAAGAGGTTAATTATCACCCATCAAAGATTTAATACGGGAATTGTTGATCTACTGCACTAACTGCACTGAAAAATAAATTTAAGAAGTCTCAGGGGTGTTAAATTTCTCTAGAGGTCTGAAAATATAAACAATTTTCAAACAGGTATAATACCTTTCAATTTAAATTAAATAATTCGAATCTTTTACACAATATTTATAAAGGAATGGGGCTTCAGAAAAGTATAAAACGTTTAAAATATAATCATAATTTCAAAAATTATAAGCATATGAAAATAAGAAACTTTTCTATAAGAAATATTTATTAAGTTTTACGTCGCGCATGCTATTTTCTAAAAGAGTAGGTTTAATTACTAGCTATATATATAAGTTGATTCATAAAGACAAATGTATTCTTATTACTTTGTAGCTACTTTTATATAAATAGAATAATAACTTATATATTTTAATAAATAAAAAAATACCTTTTTAAAAAATATTTAAAAAAATTGCAATATTTTGCAAATATTTTGAAATACAAAGAATATATACTAAAATTAGATAGGGTTTAAAGAGTATGATGTATTGTATAGTTCTATAAAGTTTTATACATCAGAGGCTAATATTTTAGAAAACAGCGTGCGCAAAGCAAAAAATACTTAATATTTATTATATAATTTTCATATGTTTATGACTTTTAAAATTATTATTATATTTTAAACATTTTATGCTTTTCTGAAGCCCCATTCTATTACAAATAATGTGTAAATGATTCGAATCATTTAATTTAAATTTAAAAGAATTATACTCGTTTGAAAATCGTTTATATTTTCAGACCTCTAGAAAAATGTAACACCCCTGAGACCTCTTAAGGAACTTATTTCAACAGCAAAGGTTTGAATTATTTGGTTTTTAGTAAGTTGTATCAACAAGCAATTTTCCAAAGTTACATGATTTGGCTGTCATGTTTTGTTGTAGGGTTCATTCGACAACTTTGTAAACAAATGTTTTCTATTATAAACATAATAGAATTAAAATATTGTTCAAAATTAATAGATAAACACTTAAAAAAACCTAATTCTTTTTTTGCATCTTCGAAATCTAATCCTGATATAGATGACTTATTAAACTACAATTTCAAAAACCACACCAGGAAAGCACTGATTGTTTGATAATTATTTAGAATTAAATGTTTGAAGTTACTCATTTTTATCTTTTACCTAACCTAACCGACTGTGAACCCTTGAAATTTTTATTAACAATAAAACCTAATTTTTTGTACTTTTGTTTTGTAATATTATTTTGAACTTATACTGTATTTAGATTTGCATAAAAAATGTGCTATATTTGCATAAAAATTCCATAATAAACCAATGAGCAAGATTTTTTCACCTTTCCATATTCTTTTGTTTGTTGTAAAAGTTCGAAGTGGCACGCATAAGTTTTTTTTTTATCAGATAGTGGCATTCTTCCCAAGGAGGTTGGCCACCCCATCCTAGATTAAATAACAATTCAAAAATGAACTAATAACTGATTCTAACGTCAACACATCGCATTATTATCTTCCTTTAGTGTGGAACTCAATTAACTTTACTGTAAGTAAAGTTCTGATACTAAATATATTATATATATTAGCAGTTTATTCTCGAAAGAAATTTTTCTTAGATTAAAGAGTGTAAAAAAAATTTCAAAAACCGCTGAAAATGTTCTATCATATATATAAATATGATTTTATATTGTGCTATAAAGTATTTCCCACGGAGTTATTATAAAGAATCTTATTAGTCAAATATACTTTTCTCAGAACATTTGATTTTACATAACTTCACAAAATAATTATATCCCTCATTTTTTTTAAAAAATAATTTCGCTACGAACTAAAATGAAAATTTCACTATTCATCTTCCAAAAATAAGATGTTTAAATTCAAAATTCAATTCCGCTGAAATATTCAAAATCTATTTTAAACCCTGTGAAAAATGAACTTGAAATTAACTTTAGAGTTATTTTTCAAACTGGCTAATATATATTATTATTGTGTATTGAATAAAATAAAGACGTGTTGAATCAAAACCTCCTGGGAGCTTGGGGGAAAAATTCGGAACAGAAAACTCCATAAAATATTCAGGCCAGCACACCTTTTAACAGCCTTACAATAACCCCTAAAAGTAACATAATTATAACTCTAAAATACATAGTTTATGCATTTACCATCAGAATATCTCTCAAGAAAAATTGTTTTCCTCCATGAAGAAAGATAACAAAATTATTCCATGAGAGAACTAGAAAGCATATGAAAGATTTATTAAAATGTGCTGCCACACTGAAGAATTATTCCGTCGGTTTTCTGGAGAAAAAAGAAATTATGTTTAGTAAAGAGAGAAGAAAAGTTACAACCGAATGTAGAATGACATGAAATAAAATTTCTACTTAAGAATAGTTTCTGAACAAGTGTAATTAAAATAAGATAATGATAAATACCTTTTTAGAATTAACATTTTAAATTCATTTTAAGCAGCAAGACATATTTAAAAGAAAAAGGTTCATTTTCTTTGTTTTTAAATAATTTTTTAATTGTTTGAATTAAAAATGTACTCAAATGTCAGCGTTTATTTTTTAAAAATATGAAGTTCTTCCACGCTTTTGAAGTTGTAAAAATGAATAAAAAGCTCTAATTTAATTAAATATCACGTGCAATGCAATGTTAACTAATTCTTTTTTAGTTTCATTTTTAAGATTATATTTTTTGTGCATTTCGTTTATATTCTTTGTTATTAGTTTCATATAAATAAGAATATTTTTTGTTCTAAACTGCGTTCGATTGTTTTTATTTTTCATTGGTATTTTTTAAAATTCGTGCTACTTTTAACTTTTAGTCTAAATAGCAGCCAATTTGAGATTTTTCTTTCTTAAAGAATTTTTTTCTTGCTTTTAATGTATATTTATCCTTCATAATACCTTAAGTTGACAACTTTAGCCATAATGCATATTTTAATACGTCATTAAAAATACACTGGGCTTATTTTTCTATTTCGCTATTTTTTTTTTTTTTTGTTTTACATTTATAGCAAAACTTCATTTGTATCTTACCATAATAAACTTTTTTTTCTTTATGTAAAATAACTCTTCATATTGGGCAATATATTAAATTATTACAAGGTATTAGAGAGGGATTATGCTGAAATATGTTTAATTTTATTAAAATCAAGTTTATAAATAATGTCAAAAGATAAATTTAAAAAATAGAAGTGTTTAGTAGATTTCAACGCATATAAATTTCTTTTAAAAAATATATTATTTAACATTTTTTTATTATAAATGTAAAATATAAATTACAAATTTGGTTATTTATATTACAGAAAAATAACTTCGTTTTGAGTCTAAAATCATTTAACCAAAATACTTTTTTCCATTTTTTTAAAAAATTCAACACCTTTTCGGCAATACAAAATTTTGAGAAACTTTTTAAATATTTTCTCCTGATATTCATATCATTGAACATCTTTTTCGCATATGGCGGTTCCGATGTTTAATAATTATTTTCTTCGTAGAACCGCACCCACCATAGTAAACTTGACAAATATCTCGGCATTAAAACACTTAATTGAAAATATACTCCACTAAAACACTTTCCAATTTTTCCGAAATCATGACACTTTAAACTTTAGAGTATCATATTTTCAATGGTGTATGAACAAACTCCTAACTCTTGTTTCTGTGTGTATAAAGAAGGTTCGCAACGAATTCTGTAATTGCCCGTATTTGATTAATGCTTTACGTAATAAGGGCACAATTACCTGAAATAAGGTCAGGTTGCATTATAAAAAAGATAAGAGAAACTATCATCCCTGCCTTTATTTTTTCATTTTCATTTTTTCAGAAATGCATTTTTACACAAATTACATGTTTGCTAATTGATAAGAAGTAAAATTAAACATTTGTTATTAAGAAAATTCCATCATAAAAAGAAAAATTCAAATTTGTATCTACAAATTAAAAATAATTAAATAGTGAAAACCAGATGAACTATTAAATTAACGCAAATTATTACAAACTTAAAGAAAAAAAACACATTTAATGAAGATTTGCACTCGTATCATTCTCTACACTCATTACAATTAGGGATTACAATATCGGACCAAAAGTTCAATATCGGTATTCGGTATTTTTTAGATCTTAATACCGGTATACCGGTTTTAATACCGGTATTAGAAATTTTAGAACAAGCATGAAAATGCAGGTATTTGTTTTATATGTTCCAGTTTTATTAGAGAACGTAAATATCACAAAAAATAATTTGTAACTTATAAATTATAACAGTATATAAAGAACACACACAAGAAAAGTAAAGGAACATCTTATTTATTCAAATCACAAAAAAATGTAAATATCGCTATTCAGTCTGTGATACTAATACAAATTTTTGAAATGTGATCTTAAAAAAACAATGCATTCATTTCACTGTCATTAAGCCTGGAACGTAATTTTGTACAATAATTTTGTCCGAATTATATTTTTTTTTTAAATAATCTAAAATCTCTGATGGCTTGGGCTTGGAAAGTATGCTAAAATTTGTATCTTCATCGTAATTAAATTCTTTCTTCTTTAACAATTTCGTATCATGTTTAGTTTTTAAATGTGTATGGAGTCCCCGTTTGTACTTCTTCCATTAATTTAAAAAAAACACTAGAGCATTTTTTACTTTGTGCCACTGTATACTTTTCCTCATATAAATAATGGAACCAAACCGAAGTATTATTAACTGATTTTTTATGTTCTTTACAGTTATTCTCTTTCATTATTATGGGTAATTATTTATGTGGGAGTATACATATATAATGACTATAAAAATATTTTGAACCTTAAAGTATGATATGCAAATGCAGTGTGAATAACAAACTCACCAATTTGAAAAATATCAGAATATTACTCACTTTCTTCATAATTACGACCTTGTTTTCACAAATGTGAATATCAATCTACGAATCCTGAGCGTGTGTAGTATCGCTCTGAGCTGTAACAGGACATTTTTGGACCCCCTCTCTGAATCATTCACATATTTTATCACTTCTCTTGACTGTACGATACAACTTTGTGTTCACAGTTTAATTAATTTCGCTTATAAGGGAGACGCAAAAATAAAAACATATATTATTTTGTGATGTTGGTGATCTCTGAGCTCATAGTGGACACAATTTTAAGAAATTTCTAGTAAATACCGAAAAGCCGGTATTTAAACTTGTGAATACCGGTATTTCAAAATAGTAAAAATCGCTCAAAATACTGGTATTCGGTATCTCTGTATACCGGTATTGCAATTACTAATTACAATAGAAGTCATCCTCTAACTCGACACATTCCTTATGAAACCAAGATGAAAAACAGCCACAACATTGCTTGCATTCTTGTTCTTGATTTTCATTATAATAGTTAGCACCACAAACAGAACAAATGCAGGAAGCCTTCTGTTTGCTCGCACTTGCTGATTCTATACGTTTTGCCCCTACACCAAGGATAAGCATTAAGTCAATCGCGATCGATCGGTGGACCACCAAGATATTTTGGGGTGACCGCCTTTTCTAATAATTAAGACGTACATACTGAAAAAACGTATTTATGGAACAATGACGCCAGCTAGATATTCGACTTTTCACAATCGATGTGACTGATTTTTACCTGTGTGAATCAGAATTTTTAAAGAACAACATATTGTTTCCGATTCACAGACGACCCCTTAGAATGTAGAGCAAGTTTAGCAATAATATACCGAGATATTCAAGATTTGCGGACAGTATGCAGACTGAGTCTCAGACTATATAGTCTAACTCTAATACTATACATAACTACGAGAACTAACTTTAAATAAAAACGATTTCTTTTTCAATGTATTTTGAACTGTTTGATAATAAATGCCTCATGTGATATTATTATTTTTCTTTAAACATAGTTCTTAAAACGTTATGTGATTTTTTTATTGTAGTTATTTAGGTAAGTACATATTTTGAATTTATTATTGTCTTAATATAAATATCGTTTATCTTTTTCTAGCTCACTAACACCTACGCCACTGGGTAAACCACAACACCTTGTAAAAATTTGAAGTAGACCGTACCATGTAAAAGTCTTCGCGCCACTTCCCTACACCTTATTTACCATCTCCGTCGGCAACTCTCTTCGTGGAAGCCAGACCTTCTGCTCTTGTCAGCTAGATCTCTTGCAACGTTCTTACGTCTTCCAAGATTTCCATGGGTTGTTTTCAGTGTTTGAATTGGACTCAGCTCTTTGAAAAGTGATGCTGCTGACTACGAGAAATCATTATTAACAATAGAAAAACCACATACAACCTTAACTGTGTCTAAGTTATTATAAGGAAGAGGTTTACGGAAGGAAGATAAACTCAAAGAACTTGTGACACGAGAGGATGGGCCAGGAGCTGGGTTTGAAAGCATTGCGTCATCAAATTTTTGTTACTGCCCATATTACCCTTACTTTTGCTGCCCATATTTGCTCTTGTCACATTCCTCAATAGCCATCCTTACTGCTGATGAATTGAGGAAAAACGGAGCCACCCGCTCACCCAACGGATACTACATTCGCATGAGATTGCTGCCATGTATAGGTTTCATGTAAAATTAATTAACTATGCGTGATAAATCTTGTTAGGTAACTAAAATATAACAATCCCGATTTGAAGTATCAAATAGCTGAACTTACTTTAGAAATAGCCTGTTTGCACTTCTGTTTGAACCGCACAACAAAACAAACAAATCACACAGCCGCCATGGCGCTTGAGCATTGCCAACGCCGCAATACGAACGCACTAACTCAAAACCATTACGTGTAATATGGGTATATGCTTAAGTGTGACCATATTACCTTACTGTCCATATTTGCCAAGTTAAATCTTTAACTTCACAATTTTTTAAATTTCTATGAAAAAATTATACCAGCTAGTTCTCAAGTAATAATAAAAGGGAAAAGTATGAAAAAATATTAAGCAGTTTTAAATTAAATTTCAATCATTTTTTTTGTTTCTTGCAGAAGTGCAACATTGAGCAGTAGAGTGCTGTAAACTACAAAAGTTTATATATATATATGAGGATTTTATTGTTCATTGTTATAAATTGCTTTAACTTTACATACAATGAAGATTTTTAAAGCAGTTATAGACTTTATTGTAACAAAATTAGCATTTATTTTGCTGCAGTAATCTTTTTTTCTCAAATGAGTGATTTATAGGTAATTAAAAAAAGTATTGAATCTGTTAAATTAAAATAAATTATATGTTGCAGAAATAGAACAGGGAGAAGTTAAGGGTTAATCTATTGTTCATGTTTATCTCATTAAAAATTCAATCTCGTGTAAAGGAATTATAAACAGAACTGAAAACCTTCAAGGGCTCATGAAATATTTATCAATGGTCGCACAGTTGGGATAGAATAATATTTGAATTTGATTATATGATTTATTTCAAGCGTTACTACATTTGGTGGTACTATTATTGATAGAGAGAGAACGCACTTATTAATATAATTATTTTCATGAGTAATAGAAATTTGTATTGAACATATATGTACTTATCACACAATTTCTCTTGGAAAAAAATACTTATTTTTAAAAAATGATAGTCATGAGAAAGTAGCTCCAATTCTTGGAATTCTGTGTTGTTTCATTTTAAACTATTCAGATGTTTCGAAGATACAAGATTCTATTGTCAACTTGTACTCCCTTAAACATTTCAGATCATTGGAAAAATATATCCTATTTAATGCATTGTTGAATTATCAGAACTATTACTGTGTCTTCACTCAGAAAAAGCCATCTTGATTAGTATTATGCTCAAAAAAATATTTATTTTGAAAAATTAAGAAAAAGTCTATACACAATTTTTAGCACCTTAAAAATAAATTCTAAGAAACTTTTTTCCCACATTCTTCTTTAACCTTTTGAAAATAACATGATCGTCTATATTAGTTCTTTTAAAAAACAAGAAAGTTAGTTATGTATTTAAATTAGACGAATATACAACATTTTAAGATCTTAGCCATGTACCAGATAAGTAAACAACACTCTCAGCATTATGACAGTATTGTCAGGAGAGTAGCAGTAAGTAAAAGAAATTTACATTTTGGCAGAATTTCATAGGTTTTGAAACACTCTCAGGGGCAGTTCTATTGAATTTACTCCTTGAAGAACATTGTAAATAATGCAAAATTCCAAATGTTTAAAAGATTTTAAAAAATAATACACTATTTTAAAATAAAAATATCTAATAAAATTGAAGAGAATTTTTCGGTGATTCTACTGTGTCTATTTCCACATAAGTTAACTTAAATGCAACATTTGTTCCGTATATTTTATTCTCTCTCTCTCTATCCCTCCCTCTCAATAAATCTAGTTTACTAATTTATATTATACTTGAAATTTTTCTGTATATGAGTGTATTGTAATGATAATAATAAAATGTAAAATTCTGAATTAAAAAAGAGTATCCTTTTAACAGGTTAATGATGATTGTTTAACCAGGAAACTGTGATTGACAAATATACACGTCTTGAAGAAGTTGCAAGATCTTGTGTCATGACGAGTATACTCGTCTTGTACCAAAAATCATAACCATTGGGACAATTGAATTTTTGAGAAAGACAAAACATATTCTCAAATTTCACGATGTTTAGAATATTTTGAGGCCAGGTCGGAGAAAAACAAACAAATAAAATAATATTAAAAATTTAAGATAACTCATGCATTCCCGTATGCACAAGTTGAAACACTGTATAAGTTCACACTTCGAATTTATTTATGTGCGATGATAATGTGTTTTAGATGTTAGCCTAAAAGGGGAAAAGGCAAACTCAGAAATTTGATTTACACTCATTTGCAAAAAAAATTGAAATACCCTGAAGAAGTGGTTGTTTTTAAAGAAATTAAGTTTGTGTGTACAGCTCATACACAGATAATAAAATGATACAAAAATTAAGGCCATTGGGCCTATCTGTGGCTCACGATTGCAGCTTGATTATGTAAATCAGTAATTGGTTGAGCCACCCCGGGGCGATACATGCTTGTACTCGCCTCGGTAAACAGTGAGAGAGGTTGTTAAGGTGATCCTGTGTTACATTCTTCCAGGCATTCACTAGTTGTCGCTCCAAATCTGTGACATTTTAGAGTGTCTAAATCTGGCGCCCTGCCATGTCCAAAACATGTTCGATTAGTGAAAGGTCTAGTGACCTTGCTGGCCAAATAAGGGTATTAACGATGCAAAGGTAGTCCAGAGATATGCGAGCGGTATGGTGTCTGGCATTATTTTGTTGGAAACTAGTTCCCGGATGACGTGACATTAAGTGTATACAACCGGCCGCAGGATGGTATGAACATATCGTTGAGCTGTTAAAGTTGCATGCAGGATGACTAAAGATGACCTGCTGTCGTATGAGACAGCCTCACACCATCACACCAGTGGTTATGGCTGCATGTTTTTATATAAAAAAAAGCTGATTGAAACCGTTGGCTCCAGCATCCCCAGACACGAAGGCGATGGTCATCTATCTGATTCAAGAGTAAAGCGGGATTCATCTCTGAATACTATGTGATACCAGTCTAATCGCAGCTATAATAATTGACTGCGACACCGCTGCAGATGAATACACCGATGTTGTAAGGTCAAAGGCAGACATCTTAAAGGCAACTGTGAGCATAACACCGCAACAGCCAAGCGAGGTGAAATGGTGGAAGTTACCACGGGGTTTATAGAAGAGGCTGTAGCACGTTGAATGGTAGACAATGATCATGTAGAAGCAGTTCAGGCCAGTCGAAAAATCATCCAATCATTCGAACTCTCCTCACTTTTGTGCATTTTGGCCTTCCAGAGCCTTTATTTCGACAATAAGTTCCTCGCAGCAACCATTGCTGTTAGCCCCTTTGCACAGCTGTGTCTGTGAGTTGCAGTCAATGACCTAATGCTTGGCATGACCACCTACCTTCACGCATTCCGACAACGTGACCACGTTTGAAGTCCTTCGGTTGTCTCAAAAATGTCGTGATGGTATCATCCGTTTTCTCTAGGGACGGCAAAACGAAAAGAGATAAATTTTCCGCCTCAATTACCAATTTTATACTTTGCGAGTTTCTGAGCAGAAATGTGAGCTATAACTGCAATTCATGTTCCTTGGCCTTGAAAATTTGATCATTTTCATATTCGATCAAGATGTTTTTGCCTACGAAATTTCATCACAATCAGACTCCGTCTTTGGTGCATCGATTTGTTTGCAAAAGAGTGTATAATAAAGCTCCTACCAGTATGGTCAGCCATGGAACAGATGCTTGATGCCGACCAGGCACTCAGCCCATTGATAGCTCTGCTGACCCGAAGTTACCTAGCTACCGAGTGACTACAGTGTTCTAAACATAAGATTCAGTGAGGAATTGCGTTGCTGTGTATTACTAGCCGCATTATGAATAGTACCTTGTTACGATGGGTACCATTTCACAAGAGGATTTAAATTCTTACTTTTATATGTATTTAATTTTTCTTGCGTTTTTCGAGTAATATGTGTGTGATAACCAAATAAGTAAGTATTAGTAATAAAATTGGCAATTTTATAAAATAAACCCAACTTTTTGATCCAATATTTTAACAGCGACACTTACTTTGTGATTGACGAATATACTCGTCATCGCTCGACTTCCATGACACGCATAGTTGTGCGATTTCAAACGAAGCGCACCACAGTTTACTGGTTAATGCAAGTAAGCCCTTCCTTAAGTGTAAATGAAAGTAAGCAAAAAATAGAGACACTTTTTGGACTTTCTTCTATTTTATTATTTCAATGTTTTGTAGTGAATTTCCGCTTGCGAGGCTGTGAGAGGCAAGGGGTTATAAATTATATTTAGCCTAATTTAAGGTGATTGCCTACCTTCAGAACCAAATTTTATAAAAACAGATTCAGTGTTTTTAGGAAGAAAAATTTTTAAAAAATATGTAAATACGCAAAACATTTTAAATAAGTATTGTACTTTTAGAAAAATTGATTGTTTTCAAGGAAATTTTACCAAATTTTTACTAAAATGGGTAACACTGTATAAAAATTTCTAATAAAAGTAACGTAATTTTCTGCATACACAATATACATATTACAGTGCTCTTCAAAATGAACCAAAATCTAAGAGAAATATTACAATACAAAAAAATTGCAGACAATTATACACAATAATATGAAAATTTTTGATATTTTTTAAGTTTTTTTCTTTGTTAAAACTAACCTAAATGAAAAAATATATAACATACAACAAAACTTATGGTCCACTTTATGAAAAAAAAATAGTGTAATAAATATTCCGACAAAATTTCAAAACGTTATCTGCTTTGGTTCTTAAGATATCATGTATCTGGTAAAGAATTTCTTTCGAAAACATAATTTTGAGAAAAATTCATTTAAAGTTTTATCTTACTGCCATTTTGCATAGAGTGATGTTTTTTTAAAATCACAATAACTTTAATTCTATTTCTTATAAAGGAAAAAGGAAAACTGTTTTCGAAAGAAAAGTGTTCAAACTATAAGTTTTGAAATTTAAAAAAGGCCTATGTAGACGAAAAACGACATTTTCAAGATAGGCAGTCAACTTAAATATGTATAATGAAAAAAAACATCTATAAAATACAGATATTGAGCTTGATTCCTTGAATTTGAACCACGAGGTCCTTGGTCCTTTTTCTAGATACGTTAACACAGTGTTTATCAAAGTGTGGGGGGCACCCTACTGGGGGGGGCGCGATAACCCTACAAGGGGGCGCGAGCATATCGAAAATTTAAAGATATTTTTTAAAAAAATAACCGGAAAGAAGTGAAACAAAATACTTTTTTTTCCATAATAAAAAAATACACAACAACACTGATATAATTTATGTTCATCATCTGGCGTTTTTCTTTTTTTGCATAAAATATTACTCGTTAAAAGAAAAAACGAAACCCAGACCCTGAGAAAAATTCTAAAAAGATAAACATTTCATCACTGTAACTATTGAAATTATGTACATTAGTTGTAGAAAGAAAAGGAAAACATGACTCACTTTTTAGCTAGGCAGCATAATACATTTGCTGATCATTTGATTGATCTTCAAACTTACTGGTATGGCTAGTTCTACATTAGTTCCGTCACATCTTTTATGTATTTTATTTTTCGCTTAGGGAAATTGTAAATAATGAAGAGTTTTACGATATTTGGAAAATAATTTATTGATTTTTGAAGGATTATTTGGCTAAGATTTATTTTTAAGAGTAATCTCAAACATATAAAGCAAAGTGAAAAACGTCATAATCGTTTTTAGAACATCCGCATTTTTTCTGAATACACTTTTAACCCGAGAGTGGTGGCGCGGGTCATCTGTGATCTCTATTGAAGGAAGTTCAAACTGATCAAGCAAAATAATGCATATTATTCATGATTGAGAAACACGATGAACATGAAACGAAAGGAAAATTTTCAAATGCTTCCTAAAGAACTCCATCAACTGAAATATGAAGCCTTAAGTGTACCAAAAGGTTCAGTTTGCCTTGTCAAAAAGGCACAAGAAAGAAAAAGTTCAACTTGCTATTTTTTGATCACCAAAGGTGTCACGAGTTCGAGCCCAGTACCACTAACGACCCTGCGTGTATCGGAGAGGTGCACGTTAAATCTGTCGATAGCTCAAACGTCCTCTTGTGTAGTGGTGTGGTAGTTAAAAGAGGCCAGATCAAGTATCGTCCTCGTCAACCATGGTTCAAAATTACGAGGTCCGTCTCTAAAAGCCTTCGTGTAGCTGAACAGTGCGACGTTAATATTCACTCACTCGATCATGAATGCTCATTAAAACTACAACTACTTGAACAAAATATGACAGCTTTGCCAGCAAATAACATTTCTGTAATGTTAGTGAAAAGTATCTCTGATTTGCGTCCTTTATTAAGGTCTTGCACTTTTGAATAATTTTAGTTCAGTGTTATTGGATTTTTTCTCAAATCATACAAGAAAAATTGAACATTCCTTGAACGCCGGTAAGAATACTTTCTCTTAATTGAATTATTCACTGGAATTCCGATTTGTATCGTCAGAGTAAAAATAATTATAAACAAATGATTGGGGTGACTAAGTCCCCCCGCACTAACATTAGCGTTACTATCGAGTGCGCGCCTGCTCCCAGGTTAAAACATTTTGATGTCTTCTCGCTTTAAATATTAAAAAGTAACACAATTATTCTTCATAGGAATTTTATTTTATATTCTTTTTCATTATTAAACATTAATTCTAAATGCTAATTTTGTGAGGATTAAAATTCAGTTCTTTTAAACAGTTATTTTTACAATTATAGCATTTATTTAAAAAAATCATTTTACATTTTTGTATACAATGTCGTGCACGCAGTTTTACTCTACTTACAGTTCAGCTATTATATCAAAAATAATGTTATATTTTTTAAAAAAATGAACTCGTGCGAAGAGCCAGTGTTTCAGCCAGTATACGTTTAATGTATCAGTACTGAAGAAGGTATTTTATAAATAATTTCTTATTACTAAATTAAGAACAAGTTTAATAATTATTAGTGACTTCCATTGGCTTGTCTTGCAGAGAAAAGTTTTTCAAAGGAAGGTTTATATAATATCAGAAATTGACACTCTGAGTTATTTTTCTATATTTAGCTGAGATCGATATTTCGTCTTCAAAGCAGCCACCGCAGAAAATCCGGTTTAACATAGGTAGGATTTTCAAAGTGGTAATAGAATACGAAGTTCTTTTCTTTTCAGTGCAGAAAATTCACCATCCATCTCTATCCAAAATTCAAAAAGCGATTTATTACAAAATTGCTTTTTAATTCTTCACTGGATGTGAAATTTATGAAAATTTCTTCTTCTGAAGTTGAAAGCCCTTCTGGAGTATCTTGAAATAGACCCCTAATCCACTCGTAACTTGCTACCAAGTTGTCCTCATCAAGAAAATACTTTTTAAAATTCTTTGCCAACTTGGCTAAATGTTTTACATGGTTTTAAAAACAATTTTCACATGATGTTCTTCAGATTTGTAAGTTTTAACACACAACGAGCTGGGGCTTTTTTTCCCATCATTTACTTCAGTAGTGGTAAATCCAAAATTTAAGTATTTTTGAGAATATTTCCTTGATTTAATTTTCGGAACCATGCTCGTCTGTGTACTTGTTAACCTTTTATTATCGTGAATGCTCGCTTACGACTTAAAAATCTATGTATGATTTTGTTTTAATCTACTGCCGTAAATACTTAATTACGGTGAATTACAATTGACGTGCAAATTAAAAAATGAACATTCAAGCTAGATTCGGTAGCTATAGAAGTATCGAGTCGACCAAAACTGAGTGGAATTGTACGAGGAAAAGCATTTTTACACGTTTTGCGCAGACGTCCGATAGGCTGCCCAGACTCACGCAAACGTACCCGATAATGCCAAATGTGATGGATATGATAGAGAGCAACATAGACTAGACTATTTTTCTAATTACATTTGCACTTTGAGAAATAGATGCTGAAGGAAATATATCTTTAATTAAATATATCATTTTGTGATCTGTTCCAATTTTAAATTAGAAAAAAATAACATAATAATATATATAAGTAAGTAATATATATTTTAAGTAATTTTATTAAAATATATATTACTTAAAAGTAACATATACAAAATTTAATACTTATACAGTTTATAATTGAGATCGCAATGTAGCTTTAGCGTCAAATTGCATTTTTATTGCAGTAAATACATAATTGTTGTACGGGGGAAGGGGGCGCGAAAAAAATTAAGATTGAAAATTGGGTCGCCAGTATTGAAAGTTTGAGAAACACTGCGTTAACAATTCAAAAATAAACTAATAATTTAATCTAACGTCAACACATCCCGTTGTCATCTTCCCTTTCCTGTCGAACTCAATTCACTTATCTTTAATTAAAGTTTTGCTACCAAATATATTATATATATTCGTAATTTACTCTCAAAATTCTCTTACAAGGAGAGGGCACGACTAAGGAAATTCATTTGGGGTCGAGACTTGGTGTAATAGCAGTACTCCTTTAGAGTGTTAAACCCTCAATGTAATTCCACCGAATGGCCAGTCAATTCGGAGGAAAAAGCCTTCGAAATTCATGCTTAGCTTTTATGCAATTAAATTTCAATTTCCTTAAACGGTTTCGTAGCTTGGTTGATATATCATTTGCATACTATGCGTTAAGTCTGGGTTCGATTCCTGGGTCAATTTCTTTTCATTTAATTATTTTTAAAATTAAATAAACTTATTTTAGAAAGGTGTTGGGGAGTGGTCCCTATGTGTTTTTTTTTCAAGAAACCAGACGAGGATGTTGACAAAACACCTTTAATTTCACACTCGGTCGCTCGGGGAGTATGTCGGAACACTTACGATGGGCACCGTAATTCCGCGCTCTCGCTCGTCTGATCTCCCACACACACTCTGAAAACTCTTAATCCTCGTTTCGCTAAATACAGTTAATCACCTCCGTGTGGCGCCAACTGCGCATGCTCGAACATACCCCCCGGCCTTGCAATATTAATACTCAAAACAATAGCACAATACAGTTTCACAATTCACAAAAATTACACAATTGTTTTCAAAATTATTATGCATATAAAAAGTACTATAAATTTTCAGTAAAAAAAAACAAGTTAAAATTACAATAGCACAATTTAAAGATCAACACATAATTTCTTAAATGAAAATTGACCTTAACTACTTACATCTATAGGTAGAATACACATCTTAGTTATGGGCCTCTTAAATTCTCCTGTCTTAGTTTTAATTCTGTCTGTTCTCACTTTACCATCAGAACCATGATAGACCTCAACGACGCGCCCTAAAAGCCAGCTGCAAACTGGTATAAAATCCTCCTTTACAATTACCATTGTACCACACATTACATTGTCCTTCTCGATCATCCACTTTCCTCTCTGTTGGAAAGTATTCAGATAATCGGTACTCCATTTTTTCCAATCTACCTGAATTACCTTTGTTGTTTTCTGACACAACGGCGTAATCTATTATCATTAATATTAATTAATATGGGGGGGCTCAAGAATAGAATTAATTGATCTACCAATCAAGAAATGTTCAGACGTTCCTACCTCAAATTATCAAAATCATTGGATATTGGTGTAAAAAAAAGGGGGGGGCCTGGAATTTAAAATTCCTTCTACCTGGATAATCACTGTTTCAAACACCACGTATGTGAGTCGGGATCTTCCCAGTGCTCGCTTGAGGTGATATTTCACTGACTTTATGCCCGCCTCCCAAAGACCTCCCATATGTGGGGCCCTTGGTGGAATAAAATTCCATTCAATACCTTCCTCAGTGAAATATGCCACCAGATTTTGATCTGGAAAGTTAAGGGTCTTATAAAATGCCTTTAGTTGAGAATTCGCACCAACAAAATTTGTTGCATTATACGTAAAAATTTTGGAACATTTTCCTCGCCTAGACATGAATCTCTTAAGGGTCGCAATTATTGCATCCGAAGTCAAATCGGAAAGAATTTCTAGGTGGATGGCACGAGTCACAAAGCAAATGCAAACACAAACATAAATTTTATTCAAAATGCCCTTTCTCTGGTGTTTGTAAGTTACAAAATATGGACCTCCCAAATCTAGTCCAGTTATACTGAATGGAGGGGGCATATTTACTCTTTCATATGGAAGACTGCCCATTATTTGAGAAGAGGGAATTGTTTTACACTTGAAACACACCACACAAGTATGAACCGTTTTCGTAGCTAGATTTCTACCTCCTACATCCCAAAATCTCAATCTTACTGCATTCAGCAGTCCTTGTGGACCAACGTGAAATAATTTCTTATGCAAAGTTATGAAATATATTTTAGTCAATTTAGAATTTTTAGCCAGTATAGCTGGATGCTTTTGGCTGTAGGGTATGGAAGCTTTTTCCAGCCTTCCACCAACTCTCAGGATTCCTTTATCATCCTGGAATATGTTCAAAGATTTAAGATTACCTGTCGGGTCACTTAAGTTAATGCCACTCTGGTCCTGTTTAATAAGCCAGGTTTCTGCATCATTTACCTCACTTGTAGTTAAAGTTCTTCTCTTTTTCACCCTGGATCTGCAATTTTCAATAAATCTATAAATATAAGAAACAATATATATTATTTTAAACTAATTATTAGAAAGGTCCATAAGATGGTTGAAAAAGTCAAAGTTCTTGGAACTCAGCAATGAAGTCTCCAGAGTTCTCTCAGACAAAATTAGTTCGCAGTCAAAGTCATCTCTCTAGGTTGGTTCTGCAATGACAGTGGTTGAATAAGCACTCTGTAGATGTTTAGGACCATGCCACCATAGAGAGTCGTCACGAAGCTCCCCAGGAAGTAGTCCTCTAGATAACACATCTGCAGGATTCTGTTCTGATGCAATGTGATGCCACTGGTCGCGGGAACTTAGTTGAGACACTCGATTAGCCACGAACGTCTTCAATTCTCTTGATTCTCGATGTATCCATAAAATCACAATAGTCGAATCCGACCAAAAATGCACAGTTGTAATATGAAGATTCAATGCCTTTTTCACCTTCTTCATCAATTTAACGGCCAGAACTGCCCCACACAGTTCAAGTCTAGGAATGGAAATCTGCTTCAGAGGCAACACTCGGCTTTTACTCGTTACGAGACACACTTTAACTTCTCCAAGGGCAGATATAGACTTGAGATAAATGGATGAACGATACGCCTTTTCCCATGCGTCGCTAAATGCATGTAACTCAACGCTCTCCATTCTGTGAATCACAATACATTTGTCAATAGAGATGTTATTCACGGCTTCCAAAGAGTCGATAAATCGACGCCACTCCTTTTCTTCCTTAAAAAGAAGTTCATCACTCCATTCCAATTCCAGAAACCACAATCTTTGCATAAATATCTTTGCCCAAGTTGTACTCGGTCCAAGGAGACCCAAAGGGTCAAAAATTCTTGCAATAGTAGACAAAACCATTCTTTTGGTGAATGAAGTTAACCTTTGTTGCTCTATTCTGAAAAGGAAACAGTCTAACTTAGGATTCCAAATTATTCATAACGCTTTAGTCTCATCAGACTCCAAGAAAGCATACACCTGTAGATTGGAAGTTATCTCGGGTAAATTTTCACACGACTTATGAAGATGCATCCCTGCGGTTTTGAACATTTCTATTAATTGATTCTGCAATTCGATTACCTCTTCTATACTCTCGGATCCCGAAAGTATATCATCCATGTAGAAGTCACTCATCACCACAGGAGCTGCTAAAGGAAAATTATTAGCTTCATCCATCGCTAACTGCTTCAAAGTTCTCGTGGCTAGATAAGGTGTGCTAACTGTGCAGTAGGTGACTGTAGTTAACTCGTACGTTTTTATTCGTTCTCTTATGCCTTTCTTCCACAGAATTCTTTGCAAACAAGTTTGCTCCGGATGTATGTTTATCATGCAAAACATTTTCTCTGTATCCGTAGTAAATGCATACCTGTGCTTTCGGAAGCGAACCATAATGGAAAAGAGGTCTTCTTGGACCAGTCCGCCATTAAATTGAATTGAATTTAGAGATTTCCTACTCGTTGAAGGACTTGATGCATTAAAAACAGTTCTCAGTTTAGTTGTAGGCTTTTCGCAGCGATAAACACCATGGTGTGGCATGTAAAATGAAACTCCAGATCCATCCGCCTTGATTTCCCTCATGTGGCCCAAATCCTCATATTCCTGTAAAAATTTCTCATACAGGGACAAATATTCTTTATCTCTACTTAGTCGTTTCCACAAAGAGTTTAATCTCTAAATTGCGGTTTGTCTGGATTCACCAAGACATGAAGGATCTTCTTTTAATGGCATCGCCACCGTATATCTTCCCTGGTCACCTCTCGAATGAGTGTTTTTAAAATGGTCTTCACAAATATCTAATTCACTGGTTTTAACAGAATCGATTTCTACGTTTTCGATTTCCCAAAACTTCTTAATTGAATGCTCTAGATTATTCGCAGTCTGAATAAACCCGCAATGTTCTTTTTCCTTCGCGTCTGAAGAAGTAGATCCGGAAACGACAAATCCGAAAACAATGTTTTGAAAAATAACATTTGAACCCTCCATCTTGAACTGTCCAGGTAAAATTAATTCATAAAATACTTCTGCACCTAATGGCATTTTCACGAGGTCTGAAATATTGAAATTTTTGTCAGCTAATTTAAGATTGGAAATATTAAGTCAGATTTTCGTTGTTGGAACAAGATCTTCCGTTATTGTTGGTACCAAAAAAAAGTCTAATGTTTTGATATAACTACCTTCTTTATTGCTAATAGATACTGAAAAGCGCGAGTCTATTGGAATTACTGATTTGTTTAGTCCCGAAACCGAAACATTAGTTTTGTATTTTTTCAATCCAATTAAATCGCATAAGCTCCTCGTTAAAAAGTTAGATGTAGATCCGCTGTCTAAAATTCTTTTGACTGGGAATAAACCATTTTCACTTTTAATATAACAAATTGTTGAGCTTAGAAAAACACATTTTTTTTCTGTTTTTACTCGTTACGGTTAATAAGTTGTTTTGAGTTTCTACTCACGGCTCGAAGACTGGCGCTGATGTGTTTAGATGTTCAAAGGTGGAATTCGTTACTTCCTAGTTTTGGGCGCTCTCCTGTATAATGTATCGTTTTATGATGTCTCTTTTGACACTCAGAGCAAACAAATCTCGATTTACAGTCTTTCGCTCTATGAGATGTAAAAAGGCAATTAAAGCAAAGATTATTAGCTTTAATCAGATCAATTCTCTTATTTATGGGAAGTTTTAAAGTACTGCACACTTATTTCACAGCACACTTATATAATGGATGCGATTCAGCGCAACAAATACATTTAGAATCTTTAATCTCACTCAAAAATACCCTTGACGCGTTTTTCACTGGATTATTTCTAGTAAGGACATTCGGCAAAGGTTTTAAGCTCTTTTCCCGAGAAGTGTTATACAAGTCTATCTCTTTGGCAAGCTCTAGTGGGCGAAACCAATCATTACCTGCTTGAACGGAAATGTGTGACGCTACCTCTTTTTCAAGCGAACTGAAAATTTTGTCGGACACAATAAGATCGTATAAAAAAGTTGTCAGGATCAGAAACCTTCCTTAATTTTAAGTGATACTGCCAATTTGTAATTAAGCGAGAAATATATTGAATAAATGTTTCATTTGGATGACGCGTAGCTTTTTAAAATTGTTCAAGGAATTTATTTGCACTTGGCTCATATTCTCTTAGTATTATTGATTTTAGTTGTTCATAACTGTTAAGCTCGTCATCTTTAACATATGTTAACACATTTGAAGCTTTTTCTCCCAACAAATTTAATAAAATCTCCGACTTGAATTTCTCGGGCACATTTTTTGATACAAAGGCTCTTTCTGACGAAGCGAAACAGAATGCCCAACTTTCAGGTCTATTAGGCACCTTCACCGTTAGGATTCGAACCCTTTTCACCAACGCATCCAGTGAGTTACAGCCCTCACCTGTTCTCTCGTTATCTGAATTAACTCTAACATTTAAAAATGCAAGTTCAAGCTCAAGCTCCTTTTCTCGTAACCTATTTTCCGCTTCTTTTTTACGGTCTTCCTCTACTCGCTTACAGTCTTCCTCTGCTCTCTTAAGGTCTTTCTCCGCTTTCTTACGGTCCTCGATCGTATATTGAATTAATTCTTTAACAAATTCAGCATCCTCTTTAAAATGTTTATTTTCTTTTATAATTTGAGTTAACTCAACGATAATTACTTTTTCAGCAACAGTCTCACCAAGTTCAAGAGCTACGATTCGAAGATCTTCCTTACGGCAGTTCTTAAACATTTTTTCTAAAATTAATTTGGTCCTCAATTTATAAAAAAAAACACATAAAATAGACCACTACTCACTTCAACTTGAAAAGCTCACTTCTCCGGCTCGACGGACCATGTTGGGGAGTGGTCCCTATGTGTTTTTTTTTCTCAGGAAACCAGACGAGGATGTTGACAAAACACCTTTAGTTTCCACACTCGGTTGCTCGGGGAGTATGTCGGAACACTTACGATGGGCACCGTAATTCCGCGCTCTCGCTCGTCTGATCTCCCACACACACTCTGAAAACTCTTAATCCTCGTTTCGCTAAATACCCTTAATCACCGCCGCGCGGCGCCCACTGCGCATGCTCGAACAAAAGGTTTATTAAATATTAAATGATATTTTATGTAATTATTTTGTATTTTATAAAATAGAAAAAATACTGTAACCATATAAATATTTATTTTAAATTTTATATAAACATATTTTTATATTAATAAAAAAAAACTTATAATAAAATATATAATAAATATTAATTGAGCTTATACATAAAAATTAGTTACAAATAGTTTCATAATGTGAAATAAAATATACTATAAATAAAATATTATACATAATATAAAATAATTTATAAAGTATATTATTATTAAATTATTTTACAATTTTATAAAATATTTAATAAGTCCTTTTTAAATAAATTTAAATATTTCTTAAAAGTTTATTTTTAAATAATTTTTAAAAAATTAATAAATATTTCAATAATAAATAATACATTTAAAAATAAATTCATAATAATTTTAATAATAAATTAACAATTTTAATAATAATTTAATAATTTTAATATTAAATTAATAATAATTTTATTAATAAATTAATAATTATTTCAATAATAGATTAATAATTTTAAAAATAAATTAATAATTTTAATAATAAATTCCTAATTTTAATAATAGTTCTTTTTAATAATAATTTTTATTAATAATAATTTTTATTAATTAATTCTAATTATTAAATATTTTAATTAAAAATTATTTTAAATAATTTTAAATAAAAATTATTTTAAAATATTTTAATAACAATTATTTTAAATATTTTTATTAATAATAATTTTAAATAATTTAAATAATAATTTTGTTTAATTGTTTTTACTTTATAAAATACAAAATTATTACATAAAATATCATTTAATATTTAAAAACCTTTCAAAAATAAATTTATTTAATTTTAAATGTAATTAAATGAAATGAAAAAAAATTGACCGATGAATCAAACCCAGACGTCGCGCATAGTATGCAGACAATATAGCAACCAAGCTACGAAATCGTTGGAGGAAATTGAAATTTAATTGTATAAAAGATAAGCATGAATTTCGAAGGCTTTTTCTCCGAATTGACTGGCTATTCGTGGAATTACATTGAGGGTTGAACACCCTAAAGGAGTACTACTATTACACGAAGTTTCGACCCCAAATGAATTAATTTCCTTATTCGTGCCCTCTCCTTGTTAGATTAAAGTCTGTAAAATAAATTTCAAAAAATGCTGAAAATGTTCTATTGTATTCATAAATGTGATTTTATATTGTTATAAAAGATCTCGTAGAGTCATAAAGAATCACAATCATAAGATATACTTATCTCAGAACATTTTGATTTTGTTTAACACATAAAATAATTATATTTTTAATCTTTTTTTTTAAATAATTTCTTTATGAAAGAAATGAAAATTTAATTATTCATTATTGAAAAATAACACTTAAATTCAAAATTCAATTCCTCTTTAATATTCAAAATTTATTTTAAACCCTTCGAAAGATGTACTTGAAGTTAACTTAAAACTTAGTTTTCAAACTGAACAAATATACAATATAATTCTGCATCAAATAAAATAAAGATGCGTTGAATCAATCCGCCCGGGAGCTGGAGCGAAAAATTCGGAACAGCAAACTCCATAAAATATTCAAGCCAGCACGCCTTTTTTAACAGCCTTACAATAACCCCTAAAAGTAACATAATTATAGCACCAAAATACATGGTTTATGTATTTACTATCAGAGTACCTCAGAAGAAAAATTATTTTCCTCCATGTCGAAAGATAACAAAATTATTTCATAAGAGAACCAGAAAAGTGTGTGAAAAATTTATTAAAATGTGTTGTCTCACTGAAAAATTATTCCGTTGGTTTTCTAGAATAAAAGAAATCGTTTGGTAAAGTGAGAAATGTTGTAACAGAATGTAAAATGACATCAAAAATAAAAATTCCACTTTAGAGAATGGTTTCACTGAAAGTATAATTAAAAAATGATAATGATAAATACATTTTTAGAGTCAACATTTAAAATTCATTTTAAGCAACAAGTCATATTTAAACAAAAGTTTAATGTTCTTTGTTTTTAAATAACTTTTTAAGTGTTTGAGTGAAAAATATAATGAAATTTCAGCATTCATTTCTTAAAAATAAAGTTTTTCCTATTTCTTATATTTTTAAAAATAATTAAAGATTCATATTTACTTAAATATCACTTAAGTACAATAAGACTTTAGCTATTTTTTTAAATTTTATTTTTAAAAGTTTATTATTTGTACATTTAGTTTTTTATTTTGGTTATTAGTTTTGTTAAAATAAATACATATTCTTTTTTATTCAAATTTATATTCGATTATTTTAATTTTTCATTCGCATTTTTTAATGTACGTGCTATTTTTCAAGTTACTTATTAATAACAACCAACTCAGGACTGGTTTTTTTCTTTTATTTTGTAAGAAAAATTTTCTTATTTTTAATGCATATTTATTCCTTAGAATATCTTTAGCTGACAACTTTAATCATAATCATTTTATGTCATTTAAAATGCGTAATACTTATTTTTATCTTTCACCTGCTTTTTTTGCAGCAAATTTAATTATAATTACAGTATCATAATAAACTTTTTTTCCTTCATCAAAACAATTTTTGACGTCAAACAATAGATTAAAATAATTGTTAAATTAGTTGATTAAATTATTCCAATTAATTAAAAAGGATTATATTGAGATGAATATAATTTTATTAAAAAAATAAAAACAATAAATCATAATGACAAATGATGTCAAAAGAAAAATTTAAAAATTTGGAAATGTTTTGTAGTTTCTAATAACTTTAAATTTGTTTTAAAAAAATATATAATTAAACTTTTCTTTAAGTATATAATAGTCGGGAATATAAAGGATTATAACATGTTTATATTAAGGGGCTATGTTGATACGTATTAATACTACTTCAGAAGTTACTTGGAGGTATTGGCTACAAATCTCGAAATCTCCAGCCACATTCAAGGGACGAAGATGAAACTAAGTTGGCACCTCTTTCTTATAAGTACAGCACCACTCATAGAGAGGGCTTTTTATAGGACTCTTTTTCCAAGATTATTTTATGGGCAAGTAGTCCTCATTACTTCATGCAATAATTGTTTAGTAGGATTAGGATTTGAACTAGCTCCATGACCTTTAGTTCGTGGTGTGCAATAAGAGAAATATTGTATATATATAAACGGGCAAAATATTAGAACATTAAAAAATAAATATTTTTAACAGTGGGGATTGCAAACTATAATTTGTCGCTGCCTGAAGGTTGTGGTTGTAAGAGTTTCGGGGAAGAAGTAGGAAAGATCTTAAAAATAGGTACCTTTTATTCTATCTTTTTGAAAATATCCAATTTTATAGTTTAATGTATCCGACTACGTTCAGAACCGTGATTTTAAAAAAGCACATAAATGGATAATTTTCATGATATTTAGTGTCACTTAGATTAGAATACATGTATAAAATTGTTTTAAGGACATTTTGACCAAACAAATTACTTAAATACAATATTTCGGCAAAAAATTAACTTAGAATAACCTTTATTCAAAATATTCTCCTTTTGTGAAAAATGCTTCTATTATAATAATATTTTGCCTGTATATAGCTCAGACTTCTGTACAGAGGATCAACAATGAGTTTTGAAAAATTCACATTATTTTCAGAGTTACAACCAATTGAAATCATTATCGGCGTTTTTTCTTAAAATGTCTCCTCTCTGATGTCGTAAAATATGGATAAACCCAATTCTAAGTTATATATTTCAAAAATTCTAATTGCACCTCTGTACAGAGGTCTGAGCTATATACAGGCGAAATATTATTATAATAGAAACATTTTGCGCAAAAGGAGAATATTTTGAAAATGGGTCATTCTGTGTTCATTTTTTGCCAAAATATTGTACTTAAATAATTTTTTACTGTAATACTGTTCTTAAAACAATTTTATATACATTTTCTAATTTAAATGACACTAAATATCATTAATATCATCCTTTTATACGCTTTTGCAAATTCACGGTTCCGAACGTAGTCGAATACCTTAACTCTGGGGGCAATCTAAAATCCTAACACTTAATCTGGCGCATAAAAGTATTGAAAATCACAAAATTTTAGTCGGAGCTCTTTGTGACTATTCTTCTTGAACCTCAATAGCTTGGTCAGCTCCAATGATATTTACTTCCACATCTTCTGATGGTTTCAACGACGAAAATTAAGGAGGAACCAACCTTTCAGTCACTAGATGTTCCGTCTCTCAACGATTAACCATTAATCTCACATAAACAACTTCAGGGTTTAAATAGTAGTAACATTTGCATAAAATTAAGTTATCTCTATGGAAAGCGGTTTTTAAACTAAAAATACAGTTAAAAAATAGTTTTCACCAAGAGGATTAGTAAAAGAGTATTACCCTTTACAAATGAATTTATACATCCGTTATTAACATTTGAAATAAATTGTAATTTGGGTGTTTTACAAGCACAAAGTGATAATTCATTCAGTCTTGCAGTTATCTTAATAATTTTGAAGTACAATATATTAATTATAGTTCGAATAAACATTTACACTAAAATAACACTTTTGATAAGCTCTAGAGCCTCCTATATTAGTATGTATATATATATATATATATATATATATATATATATATATGTATGTATGTATATTTGCTAAACCTGGTGATTGGGTAGTATTTAGATGTTAAATTTCTCACAAAAGAATACATTTTTTCTGCACTATTTGCAGAAGAATTCTTCTTTTGTCTGAAAATCTCTTTTCTGACCACAATATAACTTCGGTGAGGAAAAGATGAAGTCTAAACTTTCCATAACACTACTAAAAAATTCTATTCTTTTCACCTTTAAATATTTAAATGTCTTCAGTCAAATATAACAGAGATTTAACTTTGTAATCGTAATGACCTATAGATTAAAACCAAGTGAACACTTACAAATAAATTTTTGAAAATTGATATCGTAAGATATTCAGTAATATAATCAATGTAATGTATTAATACTTGTGCCTAAAGATACAATTAAAGTAGATAATAAGTTATGTAAAAAAAATTGAGTCAACTCCTACTTAGGTCACCAAAGAAAATTTTTTATTTTTGTTCCTTTTTTATTAAATAATTACAGTTAATATAAATATGTATATACATATGGCAGAATCACAATATTAAGTGGCAAAATAGAAAGTGATTTTCCTCGCAAATTTCGATGTTCCTTTCTATATAGGGTATTGGACTATTATTTTTGTTTGGTTCTCTATGTATTCATTAATTAAATTTAATTATTCTGATAAAATAGTACGTTAAAAAGAAATCACATTCTTCAGAAATTAGGCCATCCCAGGTAGGATTCGAGCCAACGACCTTTTTGGTCCAATTAGGGACACAAAGTAATTTTCCAATTTGTTTTTTTTTTACTATTTATTCATTATTAAAAAATTAATGAATCAATATTTGAAAAAACTGTATCAACATCAAGTGTCATCCACTACAAGTTTAAAAAAATGTATTTGAGCTTGTGAATGGATGAATAAAACGTATTTTATTAACGATTGAAAATTTGAACAAGATATATATAGGGAGTGTGAACTAATAGTAGGATGTCAAAAACATACACACAAACTCATGCACGGCTACATAGGAATTATTATTGAATAAATATTTGATTAATTTGAAAAACTCGGTCAAAGAGGAATGGATCAATTTTAGTTGAAGCCATAAATCCTACTTAAACAATGAACAAATTACTGATGCTAACGTAATAAATAAAACATTTATAAATTCATGTATTTAAAATCTACTCATTTTATACTCAATACAGACGTCATTTATATCATGCCATTTTTAAAGCTTGAAACTTTTTTCTTTTATCAGGCAGAAAGTTTGAAATGATTTGAGTTTCTTTAGTTTATTTTCTTCATTTTCGATGCGTGTAATAAAAATGAATTATAGAATAAAAATAGTAATTAATGTAATATTTTAATATGAATCATCATTAATTAGTTTTCTACTCAAAATTTAATTTTGTTAGAAAATTCTCATTTTGTTGCTCTTTTTTTCTTATTAACCATCAAACGTTAACTTTTTATTCACTTTTAAATTTGGTGTTTAATGCTATGTCAAAGATTCTTCAAGAACAACGAATTCTTCTAATTTCTAGTAGTATTAAGATTTGAGGGGGAGGTTATATTCTTTTTTAAAATTAAAGGGATATTTTATAAAACACAACCAAATAGAAAAAAATCTATGATACCCCGAAAACACCAAATTAGCAGCAAATTATATTTATTTGTATTTAATTTAAGTTTTTTCAATTCATTTGTAATATGCATCCAAATATACTTAGAACTTCACACTTTCAGTCATTTTTATATTTTATTCTTCTGTGAAAATTTAATTAGATATAACTTTAAAGAAAAGTTAAAAAAATAAATACTCTGATTCATTCAAGATCATATTTCTCAAAATTTACTGTAAAAATATCTCGATTCAAGAAAACTGCACGCGATTTTTTCCAGGAACAATGCTTAGATAATGGGCTAAATTCAAGTGACGTCTTAGTTACATGATAATTCCAGTCACGCGCGTTTATTCAGCCAATCAGTTCATAAACTCATGTGATGTCATAGTTATACCATGAATGTAATCACGCGTTTCTAGCCAATTAGCTTGCTATTCACTGTTTTACCAACATTTGCTATCTTTTAAAAAGCACACATCTGTCAACGATAATTATGGACATAGTTAAACAAAATGAACTTAATTTAAAATTACACGTATAATGTAAGTTTTTTTTTTAATTTTAAAAACTATTTGAAGAACTTGAAAGTGCGTGAACATCTTTAACTAATAATCAAATTTTAAATGTTATATAAACTTTACAAGTAGTGTGTCAGTTTTAAATCAATGGAGAACACGTGATTGTCTTTATCATGTGACCGTCATGAATTTAGTCCCGTAAGACAAGTATAAGAAATTTCTTTTTCACCAAACGAATTGAGCTGTGACTTTATTTTATTACAAAGAATTTAACTGCATTCAACTTGCATTAGAATTGCAAGTACGAATACAATTAGCATTTTTTATGTAATAACATTCTTGAATCCTCCACCATCTGATTAATATGACATTGATGGTCCTTTCATATAATCTGATATTGATGGCTTGAATGGCATTCCAGTGGATAAAATTCTGTTAGTTCTTGGGTCAAAACATAAAAAGAAGAAGGAAAAAATGTTTTGGATACCAGGTGCAATGCGGAAAAAAAGTCTTCTTTATACAAGAAAAATTTTTTGGCTAGCGTTAGTAAGTTACTCAAGAAGAAAAAAATGCAAATATAATAACAGGATAGGAATTTATTATGGTACTAGCATAATCCATTTTCTCGTAAAAGTATTACTTAGGGTTGGGTTATACTAAAATAATCTAGTTAAGGCATCCTCACTTCCTTCCTTAACTATAACCTTAACCGAAAAGAATTCTAAGCAAATGAAAGCATTTCTGTTAACTGCTGTGGTTAATGTGTAAGGAAAGACAAATTTATACTTTTAATACCTCATACGGATGCAACAATATTACATTTTTAAGGGAAAATAATTCTGAATATCTTGAAAATTAAACTGATAAAAAAATTCCTTTGAAATATTTGTACAAAGGGGTTAAAATTAACTATACAAATTGTTTTCTATGTAGAAAAAGTAGGTAAGTGGCTTAACCCAGTGCTTCTCAAACTTTCAATATTTGTAATCCATTATTCGATCGTAATTTTCATTGCATCCCTCCCCCCTCCATACAATAACAATGTATTAAATTCAATAACACTATACTTTGATGTTAAAGCTATGTAAAATACGACTTTAACCTTTCAAGTGCCATTGGCGTATATAAACGTCTTGGCCAGTCCAAGTGTAAATTGATCCGGACGTATATATGCGTCTTTTCGAAGTAAGATCAATTCTGTGCACTGCTATCCACAAAACTATTCCGGAGGCTTCTGAATGCAATAAAAGGACCTTGTCAGTTTTTGCAAAGGATTTACCTACTCCAGAGGATTCGCTCATATATATATAAATATATATATATATATATATATATATATATATATATATATATATATATATATATTCCTTTTCTTCCCCTCCCCAATCACTCACCCAATACAACACTGATGTGGAAGGTGGCATTGCGGAGCGAATCGCGTAACTTTTTATCGGCAGTTAAGGAATTAATTATAAACCGTACAAATTTTCAAGATAAGTGTTACTTTTCGTATACGTATAGTTTTATGTATGACAAGCCCATGTGATCACTGGTAATTACTAAACTTGTTTTTAACATAGTATTGTAGAATTATTTATAAAATTCATAGATGCATTCTTAAGTGTATTATATCAGTGTAAATGTGTATGTATTTTTATTCTGTCAGAATGTATTTTGCTTGTTTACTTTCAGTAAATTAAAAAAAAGTTTCAAAAAGCTTTTGTCTTTGACTTTTCAATATGTTCTATAGTGCCCCCAATTGTAGATTTATCACGCTCCCCTAGAGAGGCATGCCTCACAGCTTGAGAAACTCTGACTTAATCAGAAAAATATTGAAAACTGAATTTTTGTTCAACTTTCGCTTTACACCATCGCTTTTCAATTTTTTATGTTAGAAAGAACTATGTTGTAAAACCTCTGTGTCTATGAACAATACCAATTATGCTGTAAAACCGATATTTATCCTCAGAAAGAGAAATATTCTCCCTCAGTGACCATGCCACTAGACATGTTAAAATGCTAATTAATCGTAAAAATGCTTTATTCGAAAAAAGCAAGATTCCAACCGTAATATATATGCTTAGGTGTATTAAAGAAAATTAAGAGACATGTGGATGAAATATCAACGCTAAAAAGAATTTGTTTCAAAAAATGAAATTTACGCAAGAAGCATTTGTCTTTAACATACTTATGTAATTAAGGTTTCAAGATCTTAGATCACAGTATCTGCGATAACTATTTCAAATGTGATACCCTTTATATAGTCATCAAAAATGTTGAGTTGTGATGAACCCCTGGGTCACACCTTGAACACCAAGATTAATTTGAGGCAAAGAATCACCAAGAGCCATTTTAGATAATAATATTATTTATTTTGTTATAATTTCCTCAAAAATCTCTGATAACATATAATACAATAATGTTACGTCATTTAAAGGGATTTGCCTTTATATTAAGTTAAATTACTAAGGATACAAATAATTACTAATCTAGCTCAACTCAAGTAAGGTTTACCGAAATAGGAAATCCGAGAAACGCACGTATTCGAATTCTTAACTGTCATTAACTTTAACTAAGTAGCTCAAACTGACGTTTACTTTAAGCGTACGTGAATTATATTTACCGCTGGCTTATATCAGCTTTCTGGTACGTCTAGCAGCATGACGACTTCACGAATCTAATCTCTTTGAATCTTCTAGTTTTGCATTTAACGTTATTGGCTCAATAGCCTACCATCATCTCTCTTGCTATCTCGCAACCTTCAACTTAAATACCTTATCTAATTTAAATATCCCATACTTCTTTTTGGAGTTGATTGGAAATAAACGCGAATTTATATTCCCCAGAAAGACGCCTAATAAGATTAGTGGAAAGGTTCCGTACAGATTCGCCACAGAGTGAATCATGCAAACGTTATTGCATTGCGTATTACTGGTGGGATGGAGTTCTATGCCTTTTGCTGTTGGTCAATCTAATCAGCAATGTTCCTTGCTAGTTGTGAATGACCCTGATCTGTCTTTCAGCATTTTTCCATAATGAGCTAAATGGCAGAAAAAGATCAGGTGTTCTCTCTATCCAACACATTAAATCTCTGTAGAGTATGTAGGTGACAGCAGCATTAAAGGAACGAGTGTTATTGTGTTGGAGGATGCTCTCCATTGCAGTGATCATGAATTATTATCCTGACGTTCAAATGTGCTGTCAAGGTACATGGGATAGTGACAAAAGGGTAAAATCCTAGGAGAGCCCACACCCTTGGCGACAAACCGAAAAAAGCACCAAATCAGAACAAGATGGCGCCAAACCCAACCGACAATGTCGGCAAGGGAATATAGCGGGATAAGGTGGATGCGTAATGAAAATATATGTAAACAGTACAGAAATTAAACATTTAAGATTAAAAATATAAAAACGACACTTACTTTCTTACTGCTGATCTTTTCCGAGTGGAGGGTACAGCGAAACAACAGACTTTAAAAAAGCTTTAAAGGTCTCATCGTTAAACGAATGATCATGTAAGCGCCGCCATATTTATTTTTCGAGGTAATGGTCGAACATACATTCGGCGTGGCTGGTACGATTTTGAAGAAAGTGTTTTATTGCCGACCATGTTACATCAAGCCGATCATTACATTTAGGACATTCATAACTCGAAGCAATCAATCCTTCTTTCATACACCATTCAATCAATTCTTTCTTACCTTTCGCATTCAACAAAGTAAAAAATTCTAAAGTATATTCCCTCACACACGCAGCCAGCTCAGAGCCTAACAACAAAATGAAATTCGAATTGCATGCCCACAAAATACGAAAATGCTAGAAATAGTTAGGGTTGCCATATGCAATGGTTAAAAGTAGGGTTACCAAGATGGCGCAATTATCGCCAACCAAAGTAATTCGCGCCAAGGGTGTGGGCTCTCCTAGGAGTAAACCAACAAAAGTACACCTTCCGTCATAGGACTCATGATAAAGAAAAGGGAACTGCTTCAACCTAGCCCAAGTGCATGGGCACCTAAGGGGAGAAGACTGACTTAGCACCGGGGGCCTGTCTGTCTTAGCTGAGCATAATAGTATGATCTTCACGCCTAGGGTAACCCTACCATAAGAAAATTCTCCCGACGTACTTTTCCCATACCGCCCCGGTGCACCCTTCCGCCACTTTCATGGAGGTAGTCTAGCACAGCTAGGCATTCTGGGATTAGCAATAACAAGATCAACTGTCATAGGAAATTTGTAAAAAAAAATAGTTCAGACTCTTTGGAGAAGTCTTTACTTTATATAAGCAAAACATTATTATTTTAGAAGCATTTCTTGTAAAAAGAGAACATTTTGAAAAAAGGTTATTTGAAGTTAATTTTTTTGCCAAAATATTGTATTTAAATAAAAACATTTTGTCAAAATGTCCTTAAAATAATTTATGCTTGCATTCTAATCTAAGTGACACTAAATATCATAAAAATTATCCATTTATGAGCTTTTTTTAAAAATCACGGTTCCGAACGTAGTCGGATACCTTAATTAAACTTTCGCAGATTAAACAGATTTGGTTTTGAAATAACCTTCGTAAATTTGAAAGGATTTGAATGAAAAATTATCTTTTTCATATCGAGTACGATTCACGTCTGAGAAAGAAGAAATTTGTCTTTAATTTAAAAAATTACCATGAAATGCTCTCTCCAAATTATTCCGCTTAAAACGCCACTTTCAAGTGGAATTTCATCCAAAGCCGGCTCAAAAACTTTCATAAACAGAACATACAGGTTTCTTTAATCTCCGCGAAGCAGTTAAAGCATATCATTGGGATATTTGATGGGTTTTAATACAAATTCAAGCCCCGTTTTCACCCCAATCTTTTCAAGAGTTTTATCTTTATTACTTTCAAAACATTCTAAAACAAAACAAAAAGTTGTTTGCTGCGAAAAGCCCTCTTCGAGCGAGAGGCCACAGGACTATATTCAAATAACCTATCTCAGGAGGCTTTGTATCTAATATCTTATGCGGCCAGCGTTTGTGAATTACGTCTTTACTTAAGTAGCCTTCGTTTTCAGGGGGGTTGATCATCACAGCTAGGTGATAAAACCTAATCTTTGGGAGGTGAAATAAAAGTTTAACACTTCTGCCGAAATGTTTCGGCTGTATGTAACCTCTTAATGTATAGATGGTGGAGAAGAAAAAAAGGGGGAGGTTTTAACATCCCTTTATCTTGGAAAAGAATCTCCATACCACTTGATCCTGTCGAAAAGATGAAAAAAATGAAACCAGGAACCCGAGATCCCCTCTATAAATTCTGGGCGTTTGACAATTTTACGCGTTCAAAGCAAGAGAATAAAGAATTCGGGTACAAAGCCTGCTGGGGATCAGACATTTTTGGTCATTCCAAAACTCACTCTTGTACATTTTTCTCCTTTATTTGTAAGAAATAACCGCCGTTCGACAAAAGAGCAAAATAATTCTTTCATACATTCATAACGGGAAAATATGATAAAGTGTTCAAATGAAGGGAAATATTAATTATTTGTAGAAAGTACGTAAGTGGTTTTAGAAAAATTTTTCAATCGCTCAGCAAGGCATGTGTAAGCTTTTAAAATATTCTTTTTCAAGGAATTGCGAATAAGTCTATCAAATCAAAAACTCTAAGTGATTCACAACATGCAACCAACCCAGCATTTTTAAGTCACCTGGTCATGGTCCATTGCTCTGAGAAATTTACTTATTTAAGAACGTTGTGTTAAAAATTTGTTGGGAAAGTCTTTGTCAAAAAATCAAATATATCATTTTTGCATTTTGATGTTGGTGTCTTACGGATACGAATTGATACTCTTTTTCTATTTGGAATGGTTACGGCTAGTGATAACAGACAACAGTAAAGTAGCAACAATTTTATGGGTAGAACTAATTTTTAACTATTTTCCATATCTTGCAAGCGAAAAGTATTATAAGAAAATATATCGTTTCAAGGCAATTAGAAGGTTGACTATTTTGTAGTGAAAAACAAACATGGATCAGTAATTGTTTGATTTGTCACCAAAGTGCCGTATTTAAAAAGTACTAATAAAAGGGAATCATCCATTGACACTTTTCCTCAAAGATCTCTTTCAAGAGAGGCTTTCTTGAATAATCTTTGCAACAAAGTGTTTTGTCAGTGGTAATATCACAGCGGTAACAAAGATATCCTATGAAGTTTGTTATATTAATGGTAATCATATGAAACCGTTTACTGATGCAGAAATTGGGAAGAAGTGTTTCTTAAATTCTTCTAATTGAGTGTTAGTGACAAAAAGAAGAAATACAAATATATATATACTAATTGAAAAAGGCAAAACAGGAGTTATAATGTTTTGATAAATTTTCCACATTTTAAATTTCTGGTGTTATATTGGTCTTAAAGCATTTCTCTCCCCCCTCCCCCATTTATCCTCATGTTGCACTCGCGTGAAATAACTAACATATGTATGCGGCCTGCGTGTGAAATAGCTGACATATGTATGCACCCCAGAAGAATAAAAGGTCTAATCCGTCTAAGGCGAAATTTCTTATAAATTTGGGTTCAATCCTTTCAACGTGAACATGAAACAAGACTGGAATTTCGAAACTGGCATTCGTAATTATGATTCAGAAAAAATATAAGCAAGATTAGAATTTTAAAATAATATTGAGTTAAGTTAAATATATTGTTTTCTCGAAAATATTGCAGTAACTGATTATGGAACATACAGCCACTCCTATATTTCGCGAAACACTTTTAAACCTACTCCATAGTAGAACGAAGAAGAAAATAAAACTTCCGGTCGCCTTTATACTTTAACGAATTTCTGAATACGACACTAACAGTGCACTTGACTTTCCAAATTCAGTTCAACATATCAACAGATATTCTTTAAATGAACCGGTTTTCCGAGTATAATCGGAAAACTCGCATTGTTCGATTGCGTACATTGTTATTGTGACTTGAAATTCTATTCTTAACTTCTATGATATAAGAGTGAAAAAGAAAAACATTGACAAATGGAAGACCATTATCTTTTGTTGTCTTTGCCAATAAGTGTATGCAAAATTTAAAGCCATTAGATGGTAAATATTATTTTATATTTTATATATAGGTCATTATTTCAACCTTACAATTAGAATAGTGATTAATTTTAGACCGCAGTACAAAATAAATTTTAGACTTGTTATTTTTGAAAATTAAGACTTATTATAATCAGGATTCTATTTATTCGTAATACCAAACGATTTTGTGATTCTTTTTAATAACGCACAACAAAAAAGTAAAGTTGTATATTTATTAAACATTTTGGTAAAATATTTCAATTTTTATTTTTCTGTTAAAATAGTTATCCTTTAAAGAGGATAATTTTTATATAAAAATAAGTTGAGCTCCCTCTTCAAATAATCCGTAAACTTATTAGGTATGAAGTAAAAAATTCTATAATTTTCTATAAAAGTATTTCTTGAGTTACCTGAATAAATTCATAACTATTCTAGCGTGTTATTTCTTACAATTTACAATTGATTCTACATGAAATCAAAAAACATATTTATTTTAGTATTTCCCTTGCGAATAATAAGACGAATGGTTTTAAACAAAACCTAAGTTAAATTTATTTAGCTAGTAATAAATATTAATTTGGCGCATTTTCTGTCCATAAAATTTCTCATGATGAAAAACTAAAAATTTAAGGAAAATTCATTAACCGTTTATCGACCGATGGTTCTTATAAGTACCACTCATTTTAAAATTACATAGAATAATCGTTTTTACGAATACTCTGACAATACTTGGCAGGAGTATTCTTTGAAATCCGCTCTTCTAAGATATATGGCAGAACAGGTTCTATGATGAGTATTTTAGCGGTGAAGGCGAATAGTTTTAAGCAGAAATTGCGTTTTTAGCTGATGGCGTTTTCAGCGAATAGCGAAGCTTGTCATTTTTTTTTTCAGAAAAAATAGTTAATGTCAAAAGGTAACTCTTATTTTCTTGTTATGTTAATGAAGACCTTAGAAAACGATTTGACTATTTATTTTAAGTGGACAGTGTGTGTAATTAATTTTACAGTTGCATATCTTTAATTAATTAATTAGCTCTAACTAATTAAATTTTCCAAAGTTGAGTATTTTGTTTATGTATATCCCTTAGAGTTTTCCATGTAGTGATTCAAAAAAAAATATTGCATTAAAAAAACTGCAGTAAATCATAATGCTGTCGAAAAAGGGTTAAATACTACATTATAATCGTTTAATTGGTAATTATAATTTTTCTAACATAATGTGATTTCGTAATTTAATGCTGGTTATATGTATAGTAACAAAGGACATTTACACCAATTTTAAATGAAGTTTAAAGAATATTCGTTGAAAAGTACATCATTTCGTGATTATGTACATGCTACATATTAACCCTCTAACCGGATAGCACGGAAAATTCCGTCAGTGAAAAGTACATCATTTCGAAAATGGACTGCACGGATTTTTCTGCTTATATTTTTCAAAAGCAGATTAGCCGCACTTTTCTTAAATCCTTTTTTCCTTTTAAAGGTTTCTAGGTCATAAATTGTCCCCGTTCGACCTCCCAAGTTTTTTTCGGAAATAATTTGTGAAGTCTTGCATTTTTGAAGAAGCTAGTTATCAAAATCGGAATAAAACGCTATTCGGAATAAATTTCTTTTAGGAGTGAAGGTATCCACTTAGTAGGGTTAAACAACCAAATTTACATTACGCATTATATGTATTCTCGGTTTATTTCTTCGAATAAATTTTCGAAAATTTTTTATGTTAATTTACTTAATTATCATTTGTTGGAAGAAGCTAGTTATCTATTACATCGGAATATCTTTTTTTGATAAAATAGTTATTAAGGTAGAGGAAGTTTTTTTTCTGTAATTAGCGAGCATGCTTTCATTTGGGTAATTTTCCTCCTTTTCTTACAATGAGAAAATAATTTTAAAAATACAGTTAATAACATAAAATTCGATAAATATTTCCTGGAAAATCCTTTGATCAACTATATAAGCAAAAATGTTATTTCTTATTCTTAAATATCAAATGTTCTCAAACAAGATGAAACGTAACATTTTAAAAATTACAATCAATCTTCTTTGAAGCTTTATGGGAAGGAAGAAATAGTGACTTTAATTACTTCCCACTCTAAGCGTAATATTTTTATCTTTTTCCTGATATATATATACGTATCTTTATCAAAGTTTTCAGAAATGCAAACTTCGCAATTTTTAAAATTTATAACATCTTACGTACTTATAGTAAAAAGATGTTTGACTGTGGAGCACTCTGTTTTTATGTTTTAATCATTTTCGATAAAACTGTATGGAAAAATCCAATTACTCAAAGTACAGAAATGAAATCTGTGCTAACCCTTCTCAGTGGCGTTCACAAAGTGGAGGGAGGGGAGGCAAACCCCTCCCACGCACACACATATACCAAAACATTTTAAACATTCTACATTTATTCTTAAATACAACCCTTCCCATGAAAGAAGTCAGTGAATGCCGTTGACCCTTCTGCACCAAAATTGTTTTATCTAGCATGAAATCATCACTATAATGCTGATCCTCTGATATCGATAAATATCTCTTCAAACCTAGACTATGCCATTTATTTGATTTTAATTCGGTCCACACATCTACACAGACGATCCATACCTACCAGAAACAAACGAAACCGGAGTGGGATTCGTTTGCTGGCTGTTCGAAGACTCGTTGGCCGTGGGTAAAAAACGCCACTAATTACGATGGTGAGATCTCGGCTGTCTGTGAAGCTGCAACACAATTACTCGATGCTGGCCTGGCTCCTGCAAAAGTTATCTTCTTCACCGACTCCCAAGTTGCAATTTTGCGGACTGCTTATTTGCGGAGTATGGCTTGACTGTCGTCTTACAGTGGGTCCAAAGTCATGTTGAGAGAGAGCCAACCCCAAAACGCCAAGCAGAGGGCTGAGTCGTCTCAACCGGAAGTCCCCATAACCCTCGGAAAAGCAATGAGCAAGAAATCCATATACATAAGACCCCACTTAACGCGGGGTATACGTTCTATCAAAGTAGAGCGTAAAATGAAACAGCGTTAAATAAGGTAATTTCATCATGTAAATAATGGGGTTAAGGGAAGATGGGTTGAAAATTGGTCAGGTATTTTACCATTAAATTTATTATGTTTTTTATTACAATAAAACAAAAATTTATTCATTATAGAAACATAATAAACGAATATGCATATAAAAATAAATAAAATTCTAAATCAGTATATTTATTTCAGTCTCTTCTGTATTATCAATTTTCTACCATTTTATCCAGAAGGTAGATTGGCTAAATGGCATTTCGTGTTCAATTTCGTCGTCAATCCATATAGAAAGTCGTTTTTCCATTTCCTCTATTGTATTATTTCTAGAACGGGTGATTCTAGTTGCAGAGCTTGTCGTAGTTGCAGTTACCGATGACATTATTTTTACTTTATTCCTAAGAATGATCTTTATTGTAGAAGTTGCCAAATTCAATGCAGCACCAATTTGAGATTGACGTTCACCAGTATCTAATCTTCTAATCACTTGCATTTTAGTTTCTAGTGAAATGCTTTTTATGCTATATTTTCGTGTTTTTTTATTATCACCCATGATAAAAACTAAAAATCATAATAATTATCACTATAGCAATCGTTATATTGCATAAATTTATACTTACAATAACGTCAACAAATGTTTGAAACGATAAAAATACTTTCGTATAATACCGCCGGATAGAAGAAACACAGATAAGTTGCTTCGAATATCGGGAAGCCTAACTCTCTGCGTCCCTCAATTCAAATAAAAGAGCATTAAACCGAAACAGCGTTAAGCTGGGTCGTGCTGTACATTGACAACTGTACTGTCACTACCCAAAAGTCCAAAGGCTTTGGAAAGCCATGGGAAATCCTGGCCGCTGTGGGTCCTATCACGAGGCACCTGGAGAGAGCCGAGGCCGTTGCCACCTAACCACTGGTCTTGACTTTTTGGCCTCCTCTAGCTTGGCCTGACTGCTGTGAGGCCTGACCATTCTGAGGCATTTCCAGGATGGATAGCGATCCCCTACTACATTTCACTGGACTCGATGAACACCCGGCTGACGACGACGTCGGTCGATATTAGGAAGCTCGGCGACCAATGATCAAGAAGCTACGCATTGGTGTAGGATAAATAATAAATAATGATAATTCGGTACAAAATTACTAGATCTGTCACCAACAGCTCTCATGTTGTTTCTCACACAGTGCGACGTTTATAAACAACCTACCAACGAGCCTTTTATAAAGTATTTTGAAAAATCTCAAGGTCTACAAATAAATTATATTTTAGATCTAAAACTTATTCTGAAAATAAAAAAAGAAATTTTCTAAATGGGAAGATTGTCATTAATATTATTTTTTAATTGTTTGCAACGCATTGCTTTTTAAAATCTGTATTGCATACAAAAGAGAAAGATAGGAAAACCGTAATATATTTTAAGCATTATTTATTTTAATAATTCACTTTATCTCACGATTTAAAATAAACTGATTTACAAAAAATGGGAGAGACTCGCAATTCGGATATTACTCGATATACTAACTAAAAATCAATACAATCAAGAAACTATGGAACTTGCATTCTATCGCAACAATGCCAACGTTCAAGATAAACTCGTCAAGTTGACAAAACTGACTTCAGATGTGTGGAACACGCTGAATTGGCAACCATATCTTCAATACGGTTGCTATAATACGTTACCATTGTTTTGGAATCCTACTTATTTTATTTCTAATGAGAGACTTGAAAGGGGAAATTTAATTGCCTCTCTATAAAGCAACACGATGACTATTGGTGACGGACCTCGTAGTTTTGAACCTTGGTGAAATGCCGTAAACGACACTTCAGCTGTCTTCCCCTGCTCGAACGTCCACACCATGCTTAGGGGGAAGAATTTGAGAGCCACAACAGATTTAACGTGCATCAAACCCTCTACACGACGAGTGAGTGATTGAGTGAATGAATATTAACGTCGCACTGTTCAGCTACACGAGGGGTTTTGGCAACGAACCACGTAATTTTGAACCATGGTCAAGTGACGTGGACGACACCTGAGCTAGCACCCCCTCTCCTAACTACCACACCACACCAACGGGAGGACGTTTCAGCTCTCGACAGATTTAACGTGCATCGCCGCCCTACACGGAGGTACTGGGCTCGAACTCGTGACAAAGCCAGTCGCGATCCGATACCTATACCACTCGGCTACCGCGGCCTCTACTCGATGAGACCAGTTGCACTAGGGCTCAAACTCTGAGAGGGAAAGAGAAATAATCCTTTCAAAACATTACTCCACTTTGGGAAGTTTACAGTTTGAATTTAATGTTATTCAATTTTAATAAGTGGAAGTAAACATTGAACCTATGAATATCGAAAAGTCGCATCCAATGTCCTTTGCCAACGATAATATTTTGAAGTAAACACATAATCTTTTAATGACAATATGTTGGAATATAACGATATAGCTCATTAGTGTTAATATGATAAAGAAAGTTATAATATCTATCAATGCTAATATGTTAAAATAAAAGTACGGACTATTTTTGTGTTAATATGTCGAAATAAAGTCCATCAACAAACATATGTTGAAATAAAGATATAATCCATAGGTTCCCAACCTTTTTTTTAACTGGCAACCCCTTTTCTAGAGAATATTTTGATACCACCCTCTCCCACTCAAGAGAAATAAGAGGGTACATAATACATGGTGAAAACAAAAAGTAATTTTAAAATAATATTCTATTACTAACAGAGAACATATTTTTTGAATTTCATATTTTTTCTAAAGCAATGTTTTTTTTTACTTACGAATCTGAAATAGCTATTACCACAAATATATTTAAATGTGTAATATTATATATTTTAGTTTTAGATAGGATATTGTTGGAATTGAAACGCTATTAAAGTTCTTCTTTATTTAAAAGAATGGAATAAAAGTTTTAGCTTAACTGTTATAAAGACGTTTTTGAAAGAACGTGTTTTGATGATTTGAAGTAATTCACAATTAACTATTCCTTACAAATGAAAAAAATTGACAGTTTTAGCCTTTAAATAACCACACGATTCCTGGTTAACATATTTAGTTATATTTCTTGGATAATGTGCGTATTGAAATACAGTGTGGACGAATTTTTTTTCCCTACTTCTAACAAAAACAACACGTACACAACAGAAATTAAAATTTTCTGTATCATTCAATTTAATGTAGGTGTAACTATAATATAATCTTTAAGTTTTTCATCCATTTCCCGAACTACCGAAATATGTGAATTTTCGTACACGTGATAGAAATGATTTAAATACATACAATCAATATAAGATAACCAGTATTAAAAAGTTTACTTTTATTATTATATAAACAGCGTGTTTTTTAGTGTTTTTAGACAATATTTGGTTAATCTGCCGAAGCCCCCGGTGCCTTTTACTGTCCCCCTCCCTGAAAGCCCCAAACTCCTACAAGGAGGTATTATCACCCACGTTGAGAACCTATGATATAAACTATTAGTGCTAACATAGTAAAATAAAGATATAATTTGTCAATGCTAAATTGGTGGAATGAAGTAGTCCGTCAGAGCTAAGATGCTGAAACAAATTCCTCAAAGCTAATGCATTGAGGTGAAGATATGATTCGTTATGATTCGAACTAAAATTGTAATCAGTTATTGATAATATGTTGAAATAAATAACCCAAAAAATACCAGAATAGAAAGATGAGGATATAATCCGTATCGAGATAAAAATGCTGTTCAAGGTCCGTCACTGATAGCCAGACAATATTAGCGATATTGGTGTCACTTTTTGCAATTTTGAACAATAATCAACGGCTGAGGTTGCCACGCAAACTCATACAAAACACTAAAATTATTTTCACATAATCATATGATAGGTTTTTGGACCTAATTTCATAGAATGTGCGTCAATTTTCATTAGTCTGAAAATGTTCGTCCGATTCGAACTTCATAAAGGTCAGGGTTTTAAGAATCGACTTACGCTAGACGATTTTTTCTAATTAAATAAAAATGGAAATGTATCATGCATCAGTATGAGAATTCTGTGAGGTTTATTTTTTTAATTGACCTCTCTGTACATGTTAGACCACAAAAAATGAAACATCCCGACCAGTACTTAGTGCATTTCTATTCAGCAATGGCTGTTTATATACGCCCCGTTTCTTAATATATATATTCAAAAATAAATTACTGTATAAGATCCAAAATTTACAAATCTAAAAATTTTCGAGACAGAGAAAGGACTTAAAATAAGGGAAATAATAAGCAATTGGGAAAATATGGTGAATAAATTTACATATATTACTTAAATTTTGGTTAAAGAAATTAAATAATACGCATTTCCCATCCCTGTCTTAGTTCTTTATATATATCTTGTCTAGTAAAGCAAAAACATTTCACGACAAGTGAAAATGAAAAAAACAACAAAATCCAATCTATGGTGCTCTTTCACAAGAAAATTAATCGAAAATAAACTATCAGACGAAAAGTTAACAATATCATAATGGGAATAAATTTCAAAAAAGTTCTTTTATGAAAAATGAAGTTTCCAATTTGCGGTAATATTACGCATATGTTTACTAATAAATTAGTTTTTTATAGATATTTTTGTTGTTGTTCCGAAATGTGCAGAACTTTAATTTATACAAAAGCTTTTCTGTGAAGAAAAATTATCAAAGCTGAGAAATAGCATTTTAATTTACCTGTTTCTCAAAAATAACGAATCACTTGGAAGAATGGAACTTCTTGAGATACCTATTATAAATTCAAAAATAAAAATAAAAAGTTTTCTTCTTATAAAATATTTCAAACTAAATAATTGAAAGTATTAAACTATAATCAAGTTCGAACAAATTCAGAATGAGTTTCTTCAAAATGAATAATTTTAACTTTTTAATTTGAAATAAATTAAACTTCTCTTGAAAAAAAAAATTTTTTTTACATTTTTTTTCTTTTTATTGGCACAAAATCTAACTTTTTTTGTAAGATTTGACCTACTTACTGAATTTAGGGAGTTCGTCGTTGTTGTGGAGTGTCGGTCAATTATTTTGTCCAAAATGTTCCAAAAAAAGGGCACATTTTTATAGCATATAACTAAACATAATATTTAACAAAAAAAGGCGAAAATAGAAGAGTTTTATTTTAATTTTCAATTTTTAAGTTTTTAAACAATTTTTTATTTTAAAATTGTATAACACAAAACCCGTAAATCTTTACTTTATACAAGTACACTCTGCATGCTACGAAAATGTTTCATATATTTTGCAAGAATTTCTTTCCTACCTACAAAAAAAGAATTCATTCCATACTTCTTTTTCAAACGGTTGAGGATTTTGTGTATGCGTGCATATATATATACACAATTTGAAGCATGGTGTAATACTAAGTATTACATTAACAATGAGAACAGAAATAATATAGCCTTTTTTTCTATTTTCATTTTTTCTCAAGCAACAAGCAATAAATTGTCTTGCCAATCCCTGCTCCTTATCGAATGTTTTCAAGACTGTAAATTTCTGCCTTCGAAGAAAAATTCTCGCCTTCACCACAATGAAAATCTCAGATCAGTGATTCTCTTACAGACAAACTGCATTTCTTAAAAATACACTAGCACTTATAATCTCACTATAAGAATTAAACATATATGCAAATCAAAGATTGAAAGAACAAAATATCAAAGCCCGATAAGCCAACGGGCAAACTGGTAGTGTCCAACTTTTGGTAGCCCATACTGTATACGAGCAAACCAATTAAGGATATGGTGGTGGGTATCTATTTAAACCAATAATAGCCTCCATGCTAGGATGATCGTTTTGGCATGGTGGCTAAGATACTTGTTTTTGGATCAAAAGGTGCCCAATTCTAATCTTCCTTCATTGGTGACCCTGGAAGGGCAAAGAGAACCACGTTAGTCATGGCGCCATCTAGCCACAACAAAGGCAACCAAGCCATCAGACACAATGACACAACCCACAAGCCGTCACACACGATGACGCAATCTACAAGCCGTCATGCACGAAGGACGCAACCCTTAAAGGCGTCGTACTCAAAATGACGCAACTGCAGACACGCTCGCCACGAATATGGTGTATTTCGTTCGTCTATTCTCGCAATCACTGGCAAGGGAGCAGTGTGACGGTGGGTATCTATGTAAACCAGTAATAGCTTCCATGCTAGGATGATCATTTTGGCATGGTGGCGAAGGTCCTCGTATTCGGAGTGGTAGGTGCGCAATTCTAATCTTCCTTCAAGGAGTTAAGGTATTCAAGACGACATAGTGCAGGTATCAAAGTTTGTCTCTGGTCTTAAACCCGAGATCTAGGCAGTATTCTGGAGTTTGGTCCATCAGCGAGTCCCGGGCTTCACCATTTTTTACTTTAAAAATGGATTGTATCATTCCTTCAAAGGAAGGCGCATGTTAGAGAACAGTTTCTATTGAGAAAGCCGAGTTTACTATTCAGCCATTGGTTCCGTGTCACCCTTTGTAAAGTGAACTTAGAAATTGGAGACAGGTGTCAGAACTTTGCCGGTTTTCACAAGTCTTGACCACAGTATGGTCAAAGGTGACTTGCCCCAGAATTTACGTTCCGAAGTTGTGCTCTTTTGAATACTTTCCCACGGGAAACTAAGTGGCAGTTGGGAAATAATTAGTTACTTAACGGGAAGTCTGTCGTTTAGTAAAGACTGCTGCAAGTTGAACATTTTCATAACTGATAAATTGACTTTATATCTCTTTCTACTTTAAGGCTATTTTCTCCCCAATATTTTTTATAATACACATTACAGATCTAATATCCATAAATATAAAACTTGAAAATAATTTCAGCTTTAAGGACTTTAAACAGAAAATTTCTTATTCATAACTTGTCAATACTCACATTATTACACACACATTTATTTCTACTACATTAATATCTCGCAAAAAAACAGAAATGTTTCAATGATGATAAAATTTCATACTATCTCTATCTTTTCAAGGGTAAAAAAGTGGTCGAGATAACCTAGTGGTTATTGTCAGAAGCTCGCAGTTGTACTGTTGAATTCGAGCCCTAATGCCACTGAAAATCTAAAGTGTGGAGGGGATGATGTACGTTAAAACGGTCGAGACAAAGTCCTCCCATTAGCATGGTCAAAGTTTGGAGAAGATGTGCCAGTAGTGTAGTCCTCGTCACTTGACCGAAGTTCAAGTGGCAAGGAGTTAACTTCAAGCTGACGTAACTCTTGAGTTGCAATACAAAAATTGTTTGGAACATGTCGTAATTCTAAGACACGATCAAATGGCATGGAAGATGCCTAACGTATCTTCCATGCCACGGTATTTTAATCTCTGCTTTTACACTACCCCACATAAGAAGATTGTAAGGCTTAGCTCCTTATAATGTATAGAAGTGCATATATATATTATATATATATATATATATATATATATATATATATATATATATATATATATATATATATATATATATATATATAAAAGAAATATGTATTATTTAACAAAAACAAGAAATAATAGATAAAAAAGAACATAACAAGAAATAGCGTAATAAAAATATAAAAGCTGAACATGAAGAACAAAATTATAGAGAAATAAAATAACTACAAAGAAGAACCTTGAGTCAGAAAGCAATTTCGGACTTAGGACCGAATAAGTGGGGTTAAACTAGTTTGAAGGCGCCAACCTTCCCCTTTGCAACTCGGTAGGAAAACCAAATAAAATAAAATAAACAAAACTTCAGAGAAAGTATAACTCAGAGAGCATGATAAAACCAATCACTACTATTATGTAACAAACTCTCAAACTCTTAATGCAGAAAAATCACAAAATCACAAAATAATTATGTAAGAAAAATAGAAAAATACTAGAACAATTACATAAGAAAAGTATCTTTCAAAAAAATAATTTAACAAAATTTCTTTACTCACAAAGCTTTTACGAAGAGAAACAAGCATCTTGCCATTAATGAAAGTCAATTATTCACCAAGTTAAAAAATTCGAAAAAACATAAACACATCTTTTGAGCTGATTTTTAAACCAGCCAGCAAAGACAAGTATAAAATGACGACAATCAAATATGGTAAAATTTGAATTGGTTGATTGTCAAAAATGTAAATTTGCTATATTTAATTTGGTTGGTTGTCAACAATGTAAGATGTTTAAGATGTGTGTGGAAAAAATGTAAACTGTGATATGAGTGTTATGATATAATCTTCACAGCAAGACCACTAACATGCTGACTTTGAAAACCTATTGTTGTGTGGTGGATTTGGAATTGAAGTAGCAAGACGGTTAATGTATTTATGATGAATATAAGATCTCAAGAAATTAAAAGGGTATTCATGATCCAAACAACATGGAAAAATTTTTTATATTATTGTATTTATCTATTTTGTGGGTAGTTAAGTTATCATTTCTAAATAAAAATTCAAAATGATATTTCTGTAAATTGATATATGAAAATTACTGTTCCAAACGGGAATTTTAATTATATGGAACTTAAACGAATCTCTTTTGTCAAAAAATGTTACTGACTACATTATTGTTAATAAGATGCAAGTCTAAATCCAAGAATTCCACCCTATTAGAGTTGAAGTTAGTTTTAAGGAGCTTTGAGATAATCAGGGTAGAACGTAATATTTGGTTTGTATTCACTATTTTTACCAAAAATTATTATATCATCTATATAACGATAATTAAGTAAGAATCATTTACAACATGATCTATTTCAAAAAATGTAAATATAGGTTCGCTAAACAATTACTAGCTGGGCCACCCTGAGGTAATCCTTTGATCTGTTTATAAAGATTCTGATCAAATGTAATGAAATGTTTTTTAAAACGAGGTTAACAAGAATATCAAATTTTTCTTTTTCATTGAAGTATATAATTCACATATTTATCATAAATTAACTGAAGAACCTTAATCATATCGTCAATATCTATAGAATTAAAAAGGTCCTCGAAATCAAAACCATGCATAGAAAAAATCAACATATCCTTAGTAACTCTAGCAATCTCTAAGCTATTTTTTAATAATTGCCGTGTTTTGTAAATTATCAATTAGATTTTGAAGAAGAGATTGCAAGATCTTCCCAGAATTCGTGATATAAGTATTGTATCCATTAGTGATACTACGGAATTTTATAGGGCTTTTATGAAATTTTGGTGTTAAAAAATACTTGGATATTTAATATTATTTAGATGAATATTTTCAGTATATATATATATATATAAAACCTAAGTATAACTAGTCAAGAGATCTCTCTCGTAGGAAATATTAACCACAGTAGTACAGTAGCAAAATATTTGCTTTATTAACCAAGATTGTAGGTTTAAACAAAGTTTTGGGGTTAGGCAACCTTCACCTGTAATTTACCTATATTCTGAGCCATTAGGAAAAGAAGGAATAATATTAGAGAAATTTAAATATTACAAATAAAATACATTATACTATTAAAATGTAACGATAAAATTATAGTCTATTAGTATGTACTAGTATATTAGTAGATTGAATATTAACGTCACGCTATTTAACTACACGAGGGCTTTTGGCGACGGACCACGTAATTTTGAACCATGGTCAAGTGACGTGGACGACACCTGAGCTGGCACCCCTTCTAACTACCACACCACACCAACGGGAGGACGTTTCAGCTCTCGACAGATTTAACGTGCATCACTGCCCTGCACGGCGGGTCTTTAATGGTACTGGGCTCGAACTCGTGACAAGGCAAGCCCCGATCCGATACCTATACCACTCGGCTACCGCAGCCACAGTATATTAGTAGAAGTCCAGTGTCTGAACGGTTAGTGCATCACCCTTCCACACCACAGGTCCGAGGTTCAAACCCCAGGCTGGGCAAGATTGACTCAACCTTTCATCTCTTCGATGGGTCGATAAAATGAGTACAAAGATTGCTTGGGAACTTAACACTGGGGGTTTTCACGTCATACTGACCACCTGACCGGAACATCTGCTAAACACCTCAGGGCCCAAGGTCACGTATACTGAGTTGGCATAGTAGGCTTTGTCCCTGATTGAATGTGGTGCTACCAAGTTAAGTATATTAGTATTTATATTTACTAGTATATATATATATATATATATATATATATATATATATATATATATATATATATATATTATTGGACACAGGGGCACCAGTCCCTCTGCAAGGCGGATTTTCAGTGGCACAAAGCCTTGAACGCATGGCACACCAGTAACCATAGCTACTCGGCCACTGTAATCCTCATTTTAGTAAGGATGAGAATGTCTTAATACGAATTTAAAAAATTATTATATATATTTATATATATATATATATATATATATATATATATATATATATATATATTTATATATATATAATGAGCTTTATTGTTGCACTAGTTTTATTTTGCAAGACTTCACTCACTCTAATTATTACCCCCCCTACGCCTTGCAAGTTTTTGATCACGTTTAGTGTGGCAACTTTACCCCTCATGATCTTATTTCAAACTCCTCTACCTTTTCTTGCTTTCTTCCAAGTGGTTATTTAAAATTTCATTTCAATAACCGCACGCAGTTATTTAAGAGGTAACGAGTAACGGACTTAAAAAATAATATTCTCTTAATCCTTGTTATTTAAGAAGTTTATTTCTGCTATCCTCGTTCCGTCGAGATGCGGCAGACGGTTGAAAGACGGGCTTTGCTGTCATGGAGATGTGACGTCATTTTCTCTTCGTTTTCCTATGAAAGCGAGACAGAAACTAAATCAACTGGGGGAGTGGTTTCCCATTCACCCCTCCACCAGTGTTGTTGCGCTGCACTTAATGTGGACTGCTATCTATTTTTATATGTAACTTCAACAAATTATTCTATGTTCAATTCATTATGATGAAAGGATAATAGAGCTTTCTCTAAGGTTCCAACAAATGTATAACCGTTACAGTTAACGTTCCTCATTTTGGTTTGGAATAAGATCCTTAAGGCAGTGCTTCTCAAACTTTCAATACTGGCGCCCCCTTTTCAATCACAATTTTTATCGCGCCCCCTATACATAATAATTTACTGAATGCAATAATAATGCACTTTTACGATAAAGCAACAATATTTATTATAAACCGTACAAATTCATGACATAAGTATTAAATTTTGTATATGTTACTTTTAGCAAAAAAAGTTAAGTAATAGGATAATTACTAAGTTACTTTTTTCCTTTTCTTTCTCCGATTTTTAAATTGGAACATATTACAAAATGCGGTGGTTGCTTAGAAGACAAAATATAGATATCAGCTAAATATAGAAGATGAACTCAGAGGGTCAATTTCTTATCTTAAAACTCATTTCAAAAAACTTTGCTCTGTAAGACAAGCCCATGGAAGTAGCTAATAATTATTAAACTTGTTCTTAATTTAGTATTAATTAATTAGTCATAAAATACTCTGTGCACCACTCATACATTAAAAGCAGTGTTTCTCAAACTTTCAATACTGGCGACCCAATTTTCAATCATAATTTTTGTCTCGCCCCCTGTACAACAATAATGTATTTACTGCAATAAAAATGCACTTTGAGAGAGACGCTAAAGTTACAATACGATCTTAATTATAAACCGTACAAATTAATACGATAAGTATATTAAATTTTGTGTATATTTTAAGTAATATATATTTTAAGAAAATTAATTAAAAATATATATTACTTAGAATTATGTTATTTTTCTTTCTCTAATTTTTAAATTGGAACAGATCGCAAAATGATGTATTTAATTAAAGATTTATTTCCTTCAGCATTCATTTCTCAAAGTACAAATGTCATTAGAAAAAAATAGTCTAGTCAATGTCGCTCTCTATCATATCCTTCACATCTGGCATTATAGAGTACGTTTGCGTGAGTCTGGGCAACCTATCGGACGTCTGCGCAAAACATGTAAAAATGCTTTTCCTCGTACAATTCCAGTCAGTTTTGGTCGACTCGATATACTCCTATAGCTACCGAATCTAGCTCTTGAATGTACATTTTTTAATTTCCACGTTAATTGTAATTCACGGTAATTAAGTATTTACGGCAGTAGATTAAAACAATATCATACATACATTTTTAAGTCGTAAGTAAACATTCGACCATAATAAAAAGAATCAACAAGTACACAGACGAACGAGCATGGTTCCGAAAATTAAATCAAGGCGATCTTCTCAAAAATACTTAAATTTTGGATTTACCACTACTGAAGTAAATGATGGAAAAAAGCCCCAGCTCGATATGTGTTAAAACTTACAAATCTGTAGAACAACATGTGAAAGTTGTTTTTAAAACATGTAAAATCATTTAGCTATGTTGGCAAAGAATTTTAAAAAGTCTTTTCTGGATGAGGACAGCTTGGTAGCAAGTTACGAGTGGATTAGGGATCTATTTCAAGATACCCAGAAGGGCTCTCAACTTCCGAAGAAGAAATCTTCATAGATTTCACATCAGTGAAAAATTAAAAGGCAATTTTGTAATAAATCGCTCTTTGAATTTGGGGTAGAGGGGGTGGATGAGGAATTATCTGTACTAAAAACAAAAGCACTTCGTATACTATTACCATTTTCAACATCCTACCTTTTTCAAACCGGATTTTCTGCAGTGGATGCCTTGAAGACAAAATATAGATCTCAGCTAAATATAGAAAAATAACTCTTTAAGTGTCAATTTCTGATATTAAAAAAACTTCCTTTGAAAAACTTTCCTCTACAAGAAAAGCCCGTGGAAGTCCCTAATAATTATTAAACTTGTTCTTAATTTAGTAATAAGATTGATTGGTTGATTATTAACGCACTGTTCAGCTGCACGTGGGCTTTTGACGACGGACCACGTAATTTTGAACCATGGTCAAGTGACGTGGATGACACCTGAGCTGGCACCCTTCTCTCCTAACTACCACACCACACCAACAGGAAAAAGTTTCAACTCTCAACAGATTTAACATGCATCGCTGCCCTACATGGAGGGTCTTTAGTGGTACTGGGCTCGAACTCGTGACAAGGCAAGCCACGATCCGATACCTATACCACTCGGCTACCGCGGCCAAATTCAGTAATAAGAAATTATTTATAAAATACCTTCTTCAGTACTGATACATCAAACGTATACTGGCTGAAACACCGACTCTTCGCACGAGTTCATTTTTTAAAAAATAAAACATTATGCTTGATATAATAGCTGAACTGTAAGGAGAGTAAAACTTGCACGACATTGTATACAAAAATGTAAAATGATTTTTTTTTAGATAAATGCTATAATTGTAAATAACTGTTTAAAAGAACTGTAATTTTAAACCTCACACAATTAGCATTTAGAATTAATGTTAAATTATGAAAAAGAATATAAAATACCGATGAAGAATATTTGTGTTACTTTTTAACATTTAAAGCGAGAACACTTCAAAATGTTTTAACACGGGAGCAGGCGCGTACTCGATACTAACATTAATGGTAGTGGGGGGGGACTCAGTCACCCCAATCATTTGTTTAGAATTATTTTTACTGTACACGATACAAATCCACGAATTCTAGTGAATATTTTAATTTATAGAAAGTATACTTACCTTCTTTCAAGGACTATTCAATTCTTTGATGATTTGAGAAAAAAAATCCAATAAAACTGAACTAAAATGATTCAAAAGTACAAGACCATAATAAAGGACGCAAATCAGACCCTTTTCAATTATCCTACAGAAATGTTAAACCAATCAATTCTTTCCAAATATCGCAAAACTCAATTTTTACAATTTCTAAGCGAAAAGCAAACGCATAAAAAATGGGAGGGAACTAATATTGATAATAACCATACCATAAGATTGAAGGTCAATCAAATGATTAGCAAACGTACTATGCAGCCTGGCTGAAAAGTGTGTGTGTGTGTGTGTGAATCATGACTTACTTTTCTTTTTCTACAACTAATGTACAGTATTTCAATAATAATTACAGTGGTGAATTGTTTATCTTCTTAGAATTTTTTTCAGGGTCTGATTTTCGTTTTTTTTTCTTTTAACGAGTAATATTTTATGTCAAAACGTAATAAAAATCTCATTGAGGAAAAACAGCAAATAAAACAAAATGTTTTTTTTTCTTTAATTTGGTTTTGGGATCAAAGATAGCTATTTGATGACGGAAAAAGCCAGATAATAAAATATAAATTATGTCAGTGTGTGTTGTTGTGTGTATTTTTTATTATGGAAGAAAGTATTTTGTTTTACTTCTCTTTCCGGTTTTTTTAAAAAAATCTTTAAATTTTCGATACGCTCGCGCCCCCAGGGGGGGCGCACACGCACACTTTGAGAAGCACTGCCTTAAGGATATTAACAACAAACTGCATAATTTTAAATTGCAATCAAGTGAACTGATCAACAAAGGATTGTTATATCGTTTTCTTCATCTTTCTACTGCGCCATATGATGATTTTGAGTCTTAGTTCTAAACATAAGATTTGTGACTTTCATTGTGTAATGGGAATCACAAATTCACATATTCGAATTCTATCAAAGATTAATTTCAGGAAATATTGAGTGAGGTAACATATACATATTATACAAACAGAACTGGCTTTCAGTCAGAGGTTTCGTGAGGAATTTCGGTAAGAAATATACCTGCTTCTCTAAGCATTCACTTGATCGTTTACTAGAATCATGAAGTTTGATCACGAACATTACTTTTGCATTTCTAGAAAGACCGGAATTGGTATCAATTACTTCATACAAATAAGGTATTTGTAATTATTTAAAAATCAACAATAAAAGAGAGTGCCCCGAAAATTTTTTTTAAGTATTTTCGCTTATTATATTACTTCAGAGAAACAAACGTATACTAAAACATGTTGATAAATTCATTTTCTTGTAGTTTTGCTGTCCTATATATATTAAATATAAAAGCTCAAAATTAATTACTCATACACTGCTGTTTGTAAAAAAAGCAACACCATGAAGGAACCATGAAAATTAAATGAACTTAGCAGCAAATATCTATTATAGGATGTTACTTAAAATAGTAATGTTTCAGAGCCACCACGCATGCGAGGCAGGCGCAGCGTCCTTTGAACTGATGCTGAAAGCATCTAAATAGAGGGATGTAGCGGGACGTTGAAAATAGTTAATGATTATTTTTAATGGCGAACGTTTAGTGAGACCTTAATATGCCTTCACGACGAAATAAGGAGAAACTCCAACAACTTACGGATAAACGGGAAAGGATTATCGGCCTTCAAGAAGGAGGATTTTCCTATCACGTAATAGGAGCTCGTCTGCAGCGTAACAGTTCTCCAGTGATGCGAGTTTGGAAGCAGTGGACTGACGAGCACCGAACAACTCGAAAAACTGGCAGTGGACGATGGAAAGGGACGTCAGTGCACGACGATCGACACCTGCTCTGCGTGGTGGTGAATGACCGTACAGCTTCATCCAGGCAGTTGGCAACACATTGATTTACTGCTACAGGTGTACTGTACTAATGTCGGCTTCGTCAATTCGTCGACATCTGCTGCACCGTGGATTGCGTGCAAGGGTGCCTTTATACAGGATCTCCCTCACTGCAAACCATCGACGGCTGCATCAGCAATGGGCTTGTAAACTTGTGGGTTCTTTTCGGATCGTGTTCGAATTGTGAAAAGAAAATAATTGCAGTCAGGATTTTGTCCCTCTGTTTTATTGCACATCTTCCATGGGACATTTCACAAGAAAAAGAATATATTCAGATGATCCAAGATTACAAACCATCGTCCCGCCGTCTTTCCTTTATCCCACCACGTTTTTTTCGCCACCGCTGTCCTTTTTCTCCTCTTTCGGACCTTTCTCTCCTGTCGTTGCTAGGTCCTTCTCTCTATATCGTCTGTCTCGTTCGACCTGTTGCCAGGTGCAGGCAGTAGATCCTTACAGGGCCCATAAGCACATAGACAAGCAAGTTGTTTGGAACCAATTTGTCTTTGAGATGAATCACGCTTCAATTTGTGGGGACATGATGACCGCATTCGTGTTAGACGCTATGCCGGTCAACGCTGCCTTCCAGAGTGTGTTATCGAATGACATAGTGGTCTAACACCAGGAATTATGGTTTGGGGTGAGATTTTGTTTCATGGACGATCCAATTTGCTACGAATTGAGGGTAACGTTACATAACAGCACATATTACAGTGCGTGGTGGCTACACCAAATACTGATTTCGAACACTTATTTTTTTGCTTTGAAAATTTTGCTATTTATTTCTTCTAATACAAATCATTCATGCATTAGATTGCATTTAATTCTGATGATTCCTTCATGGTGTTGCATTTTTTACAAACAGCAGTTTATTTAAAAAGTAATAAAACTATTGTGTGCAAAATATTCTTATGCAATCAACACTACTGCTGCTTACCCGTATCTGCTTTTTTCTGATTTATTTAAAGAAAAACAAGTTTTTGAACCATTTTCATATAGAAAAAAAGCTCTAGTATTATAAGGTTATACAAAAATATAAATAATTTATGTTAAATCAATATATGTTTAACCCATAAATCTGTTAATAGTACCGCTTCTTTAAAATTTGGAATCACTAAATACATAGTCATATTTATCTCACTATACATACAAAGTTAAAAATAAATTTTTTGCTAAGGTACACTTAGTGAAATTTAGAAAATATTTTATTCAGCTAAAAAAATAATGAACTGTATAATGATATTCACTAGTCTTTATAAAGGCCTATCTGGCTGAATTTTTTACTCAATATATTCTTTTGCAATTTGTGGATTTTTTGTCTATATTCCATTTAGATTTTTTGACCTATTGAGTCACAAAAGGGGAAGGTTGACCACATGAAACTAGTTTAACTAGTTTAACCACTTATTCGGTTCTTTGTCTGAAATTACTTTTTGACTCGCTAATTTCCTTTTTCATTTTTTGTTTTATTCTATAATAATTCTTCCTTTTTGAAATCAAAAATTTTGTTTTGTTATAATTGTATTGTGTTTCTATTACTTATTCTTACATATCTTTTTACGTTTCTTATATTTTTCATTCATACAAATATATATATAAATATAAGTGAAGTAAAAATACAATATTAATAGCAAAGATTTATTTTCTACCTTTGAATATTTATACCACTCTTGGATTTTGTTCTATAACGTTAAACTAAAAATAGCTTTAACACATGAATATTTTAGGCGCAGTCATTTTTACCAGAAACAAGTGGTTAAAAATGGTCGTTGTGTTGTTAGACGAGAAACTCCCTGCATTTTTGTTGCCTACCAACGGAAAAGAAAGGGATTTGGAAACTGCTATAGATTTCTTGGGGCTCATCCCAAAAGAGTCTTATACTAAGCAGAAAGCGGAGATTCTTGCTTAAGGCAGGTGAAAATTTATTAAAAGAAATGACTCTGTAAATCATCATTTGCCACGCGCAAAAACCTTAAAAATACATTTTTTCCCTCTCTTTCTGAATAGAGTACTTTGTTACAACTCAACGAAAAATATCTATTTCGCGTGAATTTTTTATGAGTGGTTTTCAGTCAACTGTAAAAATATAAAGTTGAATTTTATTCAAATTTTGTCGCAAGAATATGACAGATTTAGCATAAATTCCTAAACTATGCTTTTTGAAAAGTTGAAACACGTTTCAATGACTAAAAGTTTTAAAAATTTAATGCATACGCGATACAGTAGAGGCAGTATATATCGGGTGCTGTGATATTCCTTTCTTTATATGAATCTTTTTTCTGTGAAAGCTGTATATGCATATGCAAATGTAATAAAAACTTTTTAAAATTCTTTTTCACGTATAAAATTTGCCGGGATTTTTGGTATAAGATTTTAAAACTTTACCTGAATTAACAATTTTCTTGAATTATATATTGTTCTTTTGTATAAATCCAATTTCGGGAATATCCTTGGAAAATAAATTAACTATATTCTATCTTTAACTATTTCGAATAGTTTAAAGAAGTTGGATGGTTATAATAAGAAACTGAGAGTTAAAAGAACTGAATTTATTAAATATTTCTTTAAGAAAAAATATTTTAAAACGTAAATGAGAGTAGTTTTTATTTTTATTTCGTGCTTTCACACACACACATTTTACATAAGTATATTGCTTGGGAATCCATTTCAAGGGTTTCATAATTAATTATTTATTCAAATTTAAAGGTTTCTGAATGCTAAAATTTAAAAATTATTTATATTATTTTTCTAGATATAAGTAATAAACATGAGATTCTCAAAAAACACTTTTTCTTTAAATTTCATAAAATATACTTCTTTTTTAAATTAACACATTAAAAAATTGAATACATTTTCAATATTAATGCTTTCCGACTTTTATTTTGTAACAAAAGCTTTAGTTCTGTTTTTAACTCACTTTTTCGACTTATTGGTAACATCTGAATATAAAGTTTTAAATTGTTGTACAAAAAAGACACAAACAACTAATATAAGCAGACATTTTTTCGTTTAGTTCTTTTTTTAATCTATTTACTGAGATTTTCTTGAAAAATCTGCTGTAAATGGTAATAATATAGTATCTGTTTTTAAAATAAAAAAAACTGTAAAAACCTTTTCTCTCTTTTTCGTTCAAGAGATTTTAACCCTTTATTCACTTCATTATGATATACTGCAATTATTCACGTGCTTTTTTTAGAATCTCTATATTGAAAATTAAGGGATATACATAAATAAAATACTCAACTTTGAGAAATTTAATCCGTTAGAGCTAATTAATTAAATTGGTGCTTTAAAGTACCGTCAGTACAGAAAGGTTTAAAATATTCTCATAGTACAAGAAGACCGAATGGCTTTTTTGACTGAGTTTGAACTCTTAAAAATGCTAAATAACCAAAGAACACTAGTATTTTACAGCACAAAATATTTAGCTTTGAAAATTATAAAATTTTAAAAATTTATTTACTTCTTTTACTCATAAAAGCAGGTTTTACACTTAAAAATAATTTCACGATATTCAGAGAAACAGTTTTTCTCTCGTTTCATTACACTTCGTCCATTCTGATTGAGATTTCGATTGAATGTTTTTTAAACACTGCATTCTAAGGTAGGAAATACTGTATTTTCTGAACATGAACTACTTCACCTGGAGTCTTCTTCAGTCTCTTGATCACCATCTTAAGAATTTAACGAAAACTCCAGCAGATTATTTGTTGGGGCATCTTAATCTGAAGAAACATCGGTTAGAACGTCATTGCTTTCAGATGGTAGGTTTTGTAATAAATCCAAAGCCTCTTGAAGATTAAGTTTCTTTTTTCTAGACACTCTAAGAATAGGGAAATAACAATATTAATAGCGCCTTGAAAACCTCCTATATTATTGATGAATATCAGTTACAAATAAGAACATTAAAATGTTGCTAATTTTTAAATACGAGTATTGGGGTAAAAGTCATGGCAACTATTTTTTTCCTTGAAGATACCAGTCCGGTTTGAAAATGTGACATATGCAGATGAAAGTTCAAGGTGTTAACTACATGTGTGGACAATTGATAACACTTAAGTATCGTAGCACACTAATTTATTATGATAGTATACAGGGCAATATGACCTTCACGGGGCGAAAGAATGACAACACAGTACACATAAAGTTGACATGACAAATCTGGGACTAAAGACTCTTAATGTAGTCCATGACCCTTAATGCAGTGTTTCTCAAAGTGCAGGGCGCGCCCCCTAGGGGGCGCGATGACACTACAAGGGGGGCGCGAGCATATCGAAAATTTAGAGATTTTTTTAAAAAAAATAACCGGAAAGAGAAGTAAAACAAAATGCTTTCTTCCATATAATAAAAAAAAAATACACACAACAACACTGACATATTTATGTTTATTATCTGGCTTTTTCCGTCAGCAAATAGCTATCTTTGATCCCAAAACCAAATTAAAGAAGAAGAAAAAACATTTTGTTTAATTTGCTGTATTTCCTCAATGAGAGATTTTTTTTTATTACGTTTTAACATAAAATATTACTCGTTAAAAGAAAAACGAAACCCAGACCCTGAGAAAAATTCTAAGAAGATAAACAATTCATCACTGTATTTATTATTGAAATACTGTACATTAATTGTAGAAAAAGAAAAGGAAGACATGATTCACTTTTCAACCAGGCTGCAAATAATGCTAATCATTTGATTGACCTTCAAATTTATGGTATGGTTATTCAATATTAGTTCCGTCCCATCTTTTATGCGTTTGCTTTTCGCTTAGGGAAATTGTAAATAATAGAGTTTTACGATATTTGGAAAAGAATTGATTGATTTAACATTTCTGTAATATCAGTGAAAAGTGTCTCTGATTTGCGTCCTTTGTTATGGTCTTGTACTTTTGAATCATTTTAGTTCAGTTTTATTGGATTTTTCTCAAATCATCAAAGAATTGAATAGTCCTTGAAAGAAGGTAAGTATACTTTCTATAAATTAAAATATTCACTAGAATTCCAATTTGTATCGTGTACAGTAAAAATAATTCTAAACAAATGACTGGGGTGACTGAGTCCTTCCGCACTGCCATTAATGTTAGTATCGAGTACGCGCCTGCTCCCGGGTTAAAACATTTTGAAGTTAAATTTCTCGCTTTAAATGTTAAAACGTAACACAATTATTCTTCATCGGAATTTTATATTCTTTTTCATTATTTAACATTAATTCTAAATGCTAATTCTGTGAAATTTAAAATTACAGTTCTTTTAAACAGTTATTTATAATTATAGCATTTATCTAAAAAAAATTCATTTTACATTTTTTATAAAATGTCGTGCACGCAGTTTTACTCTCCTTACAGTTCAGCTATTGTATCATGAATAATGTTTGATTTTTTAAAAAATTAACTCGTGCGAAGAGTCGGTGTTTCAGCCAGTATACGTTTAATGTATCAGTACTGAAGAAGGTATTTTATAAATAATTTCTTATTACTAAATTAAGAACAAGTCTAATAATTATTAGGGACTTCCACGGGCTTGTCTTGTAGAGAAAACTTTTTCAAAGGAAGGCTTAATATCAGAAATTGACACTTAGAGTTATTTTTCTATATTTAGCTGAGATCTATATTTTGTCTTCAAAGCATCCACCGCAGAAAATCCGGTTTAACAAAGTTAGGATTTTGAAAATGGTAATAGTATACAAAGTTCTTTTCTTTTCAGTGCAGATAATTCACTCATCCATCTCTATCCAAAATTCAAAGAGTGATTTATTACAAAATTGCCTTTTAATTTTCACTAAAAAAAAAAATGAAAAAAATTTGAAATCTATGAAAATTTCTTCGGAAGTTGAGAGCCCTTCTGGTATATCTTGAAATAGACCCCTAATCCCCTCGTAACTTGCTACCAAGTTGTCCTCATCAGAAAATACTTTTAAAATTCTTTGCCAACATGGCTAAATGTTTTTACATGTTTTAAAAACAATTTTCACATGATGTTCTACAGATTTGTAAGTTTTTACACATATGGAGCTGGGGCTTTTTTTTCCCATCATTTACTTCAGTAGTTGTAAATCCAAAATTTAAGTATTTTTGAGAATATTTCCTTGATTTAATTTTGGAACCATGCTCGTTAGTCTGTGTACTTGTTAATTCTTTATTATCATCGAATGTTTGCTTACGACTTAAAAATCTATGTATGATTTTGTTTTAATCTACTGCCGTAAATACTTAATTACCGTGAATTACAATTGAGCGTGCAAATTAAAAAATGTACATTCAAGCTAGATTCGGTAGCTATAGGAGTATCGTGTCACAAAACTGACTGGAATTGTACGAGGAAAAGCATTTTTACTTGTTTTGCGCAGACGTGCGATAGGCTGCCCAGACTCACGCAAACGTACCCCGATAATGCCAGATGTGATGGATATGACAGAGAGCAACATAGACTAGACTATTTTTCTAATGACATTTGCACTTTGAGAAATAGATGCTGAAAGAAATATATTTTTAATTAAATATATCATTTTGCGATATGTTCCAATTTAAAAATTAGAGAAAGAAAAATAACATAATAATAAGTAAGTAATATATATTTTAAGTAATTTTCTTAAAATATATATTACTTAAAACTTATATACACAAAATTTAACATACTTATCGTATTAATTTGTACGGTTTATGATTAAGATCGTATTGTAACTTTAGCGTCTCTCTCTCAAAGTGCATTTTTATTGCAGTAAATACATTATTGTTGTACGGGGGGCGACAAAAATTATGATTAAAAATTGGGTCGCCAGTATTGAAAGTTTTAGAAACACTGCCCTTAATGTAATCCATGAGCTACTCGATGACGGCACGAGTCCACACACTGATTCCTCGTCCCGAACATTGCTTATTACTGGTTGACACATGTCCTTGCTGAAACTTTCGTATCCACCGTGCTACTATATGTTATGCAAGGGCATTATTCCCCAAGGGCTTCCACTAATTCACTGTGACATTCCATCGCATTTCTCTCTCGGAGAACGGCTACTTTGATGTAAGCGCTCTGCCCAACTTGGGCTACTTCCACCTTGCACGACATTCACCTGATTTGAACTGAGCTGTCATCTGATTTCACAGCAAATGACACATATACGTTTGTGATCCGTTCGCATATCTACAAGAAAAAAAAATAGTTGCCATGATTTATGCCCCAACCCTCGTAAATTATAGTTATTTCATTTAAATGTGTGGTAGAAAAAAACTCAGGTTCAAAGTTAAAGATTTTTAGAAAACGTTAAAATAAAAGAATAAAATAGCAAAATGTGAATAATTTACGCAAAAAATGCTGAAAAAGTTGCACTATAATGACGGCGTTACAACACAACAAAAATTAATAATAAGCTACACGGACGGAAAAAGCACTGCTGAGTTTTTGCTCTAACATTCAGTCTGCTCGGTACTTATAAGTACCACAAAGTTATTCGACTATAAAATTAATTATTTACATTGTTCACTCGAAATAAATAGTCAAATCGTTTTCCAAGGTCTTAACAAGCATGCAAAAAATACAAGACACTTACGTTTTAACATTAAATACCTTTTCGGAACAAAAATGTCAATCTTTGCAGTTCGATCAAAATGTCAGATAAAAACGCAACTTCTCTCTTTTTAAGGAGAGTTGGAAACCTCTCTCTCTGTATATATACTGACAATGTTAAATTGGCTGTTTTCGATGTACCTTTTCTCAAAATCTGTTATATATACAGGCTTGAAACTTTTCACACAAGTCAAGTATACCTTTCTCATTATACTGAAACGAGCTTTTAGCTATGTATAATTTTGAATTTTTTAATAATTTATAGAAGATTGTAACACACAAACATTGCGAAATTTGACCCATTTTTCACATAAAAAATTTGAAAAAATAAATTTTCGAATTTTTTACAAAAAGCTCATTTCAGTATATATAAGCCATCATTATAAATTTATAATAAAAAATTTACATACCTGTAAAGAGTAATTTCTCAGAAAAGGTACATCGAACATCAAAATTTACATTTTGAGATAAATTGATTTTAATGTATACAGTGAGGCTTCTAATCGGCTACTAAATAAAAAAATAAAAGGATAAATTTACAATAAAAGATATATGTTTTGGTTTACATTAGACGTTAACACAACTTTTAAGCAAAAACGAAATACTTTGTTTACATTTTTCGCCATTCTAATGGGCATGGCCTAGTTTCAACGATTATTTAAAAATAGGTTTTAATGGTTGTTCGATGTCATCTAAGTTGTTATTCATATATCCATTAGAATGTGCGTCTGCGCTTACTTTTTATGATGTTCCTTATTTCGGATGACATAAGAACAGGAGTTACATTATTCATTAAATTTTCCTCCTCGAAATCTGTATCAAGGTTATTTTTTTAACTTTAAGGGAGTTGGAAACCTCTCTCTTTCTCTATACTGGCAATGTTAAATTGGCTGTTTTTTCGATGTACCTTTTCTCAAAATCTGTTTCATGTACATGCTTGAAATTTTTCATACTATTAAAGTACAACTCTCTTATTATACTAAAATGAGCTTTTAGCTAATTTTGAATTTTTTAATAAATTATGAAATATTTTATCAAACATTGCGAAATTTAACCCATTTTTTACTTAAAAAATTTGTAAAAATTAAATTTTTGAGTTTTTTACAAAAAGCTCATTTTAGTATATATTAGACATCATTATAAATAATTCATAAAAAATTTACATACCTGTGAACAGTAGTTTATCAGAAAAGGTACATCGCACATTAAAATTTACATTTTTTTACTTCTAATCGACTAGGAAATAAAAAAATAAAAGGCTCAATTTAAAATAAAAGATACATGTTTTAGTTTATATCAGTCGTTACACTTTTAAGCAAAAACAAAGTAATTTGTTTACAATTTTCTCTCGCCATTAAAATGGGCGTGGCCCAAATTCAATGATTATTTAAAAATACGTTTTAAGGGTTTCTAAATACCCTAGAGGTTAAAAAGTTGTTTTTAAGGTTAAAATCTATACAGTTTGAAAATGTAAAAATCTCAAATTGTCAAAAAAATAGGATTTTAGCTTTCCAACACCCCTTAAACAAACTCCGAAATATCATTGTCTGCCATAATTGGGGCTGTACACACATTATGATCATCTACTGCAACAAATTCTTTTGATGATACAGTTTTAACTGTAGTTCTTTTTAATTCCAATTATACAGAAACTTTATCAAACAGATTTCCGTTCTGAGAAATCTTTTCGTGTCAAGCGATTAAAATAAAAAAAAGGCGTGTAAAGATTAAAAAATGCATGTGAAAATACATGGTAATTGTCTGAACCATCGTATAATTTCGTGTTAACCAATATTTCGTCTTAAGATTTTTCGTGTTAAACGTATTTCACTGTATATACTATATTTTTCAGATATTTTTTTATTTATATGCTTATACAAAAATATTTACATGTACCCTATTTCAACATACAGAGTGTTTTTTTCCAGGTATAGAAGTTTAAGTTGGCATTACTTTCCAAGATGGCGACCGATTTAACAGCTGTCAAGTGATTTATTCTCAGTTTGGTTTGGCAATTCATCATGAATAGACTCACGCCTGAACAACGCTTTCAAATTGTGCAATTTTATTTCGAAAATAATGGTCGATTTTCATAACCGAATTTTGTTTAGCGATGAAGCGCGGTTCTGGTTGAATGGCTGCGTCAACAAACAGAACTGCCGCATTTGGAGTGAAGCTAATCCACAAGTGTATGTCGAAACACCGTTACATCCAGAAAAACTGACTGTTTGGTGCGCTTTATGAGCTGGTGGAATCCTTCTTCAAAAACGATGAAGGCCACAACGTTACAGTCAATGGTGATCGGTATAGAGCCATGATTACTAACTTGTTCATTCCTGAATTGAACAATCATGATGTCCAGGAGCTGTGTTCCAACAAGACGGCGCAACATGTCACACAGCTCGTGCCACAATCGATTTATTGAAAGACACGTTTGGTGACCGCCTAATTTCACGTTTTGGACCTGTGAATGGGCCTCCAAGATCTTGTGATTTAACACCGCTATACTATTTTCTGTGGGGCTATGTAAAGTCATTGGTCTATGCGGATAAGCCACAAACGCTTGACCATTTGGAAGACAACATTCGCCGTGTTATTGCCGATATACGGCCACAAATGTTGAAAAAGTCATCGAAAATTGGACGTCCAGATTGGATTACATCCGAGCCAGCCGTGGCAGTCATATGCCAGAAATCATATTTAAAATGTAATGCCACAAGATTATCTTTCGAATAAAAAAATCATGTCAATCGATTGATACATCGTTGTTAAATTGCAATTTAAAGTTCTATACCTCTCAAAAAAAACACTCTTTACATGAAATATACATTTCAAATGAATAACATAATTTTTATATATAAACAAAAGAAAAAACAATAAAAATTATTTTAAATTTTAATATTTTAAAAAACTATTTCAGTATTTTAAAATGCTAGCTATTTTACAGATTTTAATTTTTTTTTAATTTTTAATATCGTAGAAGCGTTTTTCCGAATAGTCTAAAAAACAGTAAAAATTATTTATTTCTGACGGCGTACTTTAAGAAAAAAATAATCATTCACGTAAATTTTCATTCCATGCACTGAATTGTCAAACACACATATTGTACAAAACAACTAAAATGTTTCAAAAACCCTCAGCTTTTTAAATACAGGATTATCTTTATAAATGAAAAAACTGAGAGAAAGTCATTTAAAGATTACAGAAAATACAAACATCACGTGTTCCGTTATCGACTAAAAAAAGTGAAATAACTGGCTAAAGCAGAATTTCTGAAGCTGTGGGATGCGCCTCCTAGGGGCGAGATAACTCTACGAGGGAGGCACAAGCATATTAAAAAGCTGAAAACAAAAGATTATTTTTTAAAAATTATTCATTTACTGAAAGTTCATGAACAAAATATATTCTGGCATAATAAAAAATAAAATACTCATTCACACTGATATAATATACTTATAAATGTATCAGTATATGGCACAATGTATTTCATAGTTAATTTAACAATACTAAATCAAGAATAATTACCAATGACCTCATAGGCTTGTCATATATAAAACTATATACAAAAATTAACACATTTCATGATAATTTGTACGGTTTATAATTATTCCCTTAATTGCTGAATTACAGTTACGCGATTCGCTCCAAAACGTCTCCATTTTCCACGTAACCGCGCGTATGTGATGTGTTGAAGGGGGAGAGGAAAGAGAAAAGAAGTAAATAAGCAAATCCTCTGAAATAAATAAATCCTTCGAAAGCACTGTAAAGGTCCTTTCATTGCATTCCAAAGTCTTCGGAATAATTTTATGGGTAGCAGGGCAGAGAAAATATCGTTCTTCAGAAAGGAGCATACATACGTCCTCAGCAATTAACGCTTCGTCTGAGCGAGACGTTTATATACGTTTAAAGTCGCATTGTAGCTTTAGCGCCCAAACACAATTTTATTGAATTAAATACATTGTTATTGCATGGTAGGGGGCGATGAAAAAAATGATTGAATAATAGGTCACAAATATTGAAACTTTGGGAACCACTGAGCTAAAGAATATATCTAGAGCTACGAAGTTTGTACACACATATTTAGAAAAGCCACACACAATTACACTCATGTCCATAAATTAAAGATAATTCAGAATCACGTAGAACTCTAGACTAAAAATTTCACTTGTAGAATTATTACACATATCTTCAACAATAATATGCAAATTACAGAAAGTCACCAGATGACACTGATGGTACGTCACAAAGACGAGAGTGTAAAAGGAAGGGTAGAAAGATGTAAAATTGTTCACAAGCGTTTTATAAACAACTCAGTTACATAATCTAATAGTTATGACACAGTCAAAGTATGAGGATGTTTTTTACGTCGTAAAATTAATGGCAACATTGAATATAGTGTACTCAGATGGAAGTATCAGAGGAACTTCGAAGTACCCAAAGAGTCATGTCTAGGCTTTAGCAACGATTCCAAGATGATGGAAATGTCAGTATACGTTACAATATGGATGAACCACAAGTTACAACTTTGAATGAAGACCGCTGTTTGGCAGTAACTTCAAAAAGAAGCCGACCTGTCTCTTCAGCTATCTGCAGTCAAAAGTACGACAGTTTCAAAACAAACCGTGAACAGACGTTTGAGACATAGTGGTCTATATGCTCGCAGGATTCTTAGATGTGTTTCATTCACGTCAATTCACCGCCTCCATTGGTTATATGTAGCCTAAAGTAGAGAACATGCAATTCGCGCGCGCGTGTGTAGACATCGTCACAGTGGGCATGTGTGATGTTTTCCGACGAGTCTAGACTTAGCTTGAAGGCTGATTCTTGTCGTACTTCCATATGAAGAACACCAGGTACCCGTCACCATCATTGAACTACACGATTATGGTGGTGTAAGATTGCTATAGAGTTTGGGGGAAATTTTACTGGGTACCAGAATAGATCTGCATGTTCAAGTCGGAACCATGACAGGTCAAATTTAGAGGGACAACATTCTGAAAAAAACATTTACAATTATTTAGAGGTGTCATGAGAATAGAATTTGTGTTTATGGATGACAACGCTCGTCTTCACCAAGCTAACATCGTAAATGAATGCCTTCAATTTGAGTTTATTACCCCCAGAAGAATGGCCAGCATTCTCCCCAGACTTGAATCCCGTACAGCATGTGTGGCACAAGCTTAGCCAACGAGTTTCAGCTTTTCTACCACGTCCTACTTGTGTACCAGAACTTCGGAGATCATTGCTTGCTGAGGGGAGTAATCTCCCCCAAGATCAACTCGGTAATTTTATACTCAATTTGCCTAAATGTTATACGGACTGTATTTTAACACATGTAAGACATAGAATGCATCAATTGTCATACCAACCCTGTAATATTAAGTTTTTGTAAAAAGAGTATTTCTTGTAATTGCTCCAGGGGGCAAAACTCTTTGTTTTTATGAATGCTATCACACATAAGCCATCTATTTTTGCTCTATAGCTTTTGTTTAATAAATGAGTTTATTGAATAAGTCCCGTTTGTTTTGTTTCTGAACCTTTATTTCTCTGATCTGGCATTAGCCTTAATTTATGAACATAAGTTTAAAATGAGAAAAATTCGATATATTGGTGATTTTCAGGGAAATTTGATGCCTTAACAATCATTTATTAATTCCCAAATCAAAGATGTTCAATACCTATACCCCTTAATTTTTATTATGCATTTCTGAGAATATTCTATCAGATTCTAGGCAAAAAAATAAGATTTGTATTGCCATATTTGAATGCCATATTTGCGTTGCATGATTTAGAGCTTTTACACTTTATAAAAGTAATGCTTTGAATATCTTTGTCTCAGCAACCATGCAGTTTAAAATAAATAGGTAATTTGAAGTCATATGCAATACTTTTCACTACGAAAATTGCATGCTGTACTCTTTTGGAAATATTTTAAACTATCCATGTTTAAACTCGAGGGATATATGCTGCTAAATTTATTAAAAAGACTTCAGTTTCTAATAAGTAAGCAAAACATATTGGTAAATTTATGAAAACGAATTTAATTTCAAAACTATCAATTTGTAATTTACAAAAATGGTATTAAAAAATGTGCACTGCAAATCAAATTACATTTGGTTTGCTTACAAAGCAGATATAACACATGAAATGTATTTCCATAACTCAAAGTCAAAAATCTCACCATTAATAAAACAGTCGTTATTTTAATCCTATTATATTTCAACCAAAATATACATTTCGAGCATAAAATATTCAAAATTATACTTCCAGCAAATCTTAATTTCAAAAACAATTCAACGCAACTCACCGATTCTATCAAAAGGCAAATGCTATCAGACTTTTGTTTAGAATATTGATCCCGGAAGTTAGCGCACATCATTCCTGAAACTTTTTTTTTCCTCTTTTCCTGTTTCGAAATTATTATTCCTGGAAGATTCGGGAACCAAAAGGAAATTTGTAAAACAACTGACGACTGCTCTTCTTTTCCAAGTTAGGTGTCATTTGCATTTCGAACACCTTTGTTCTTAGTCGGCACGTAAAAGGAAGTTAGAATTCTTTTCCTTTGAATGAGATAAATTATCGATTTTTCCCGCTTCCATTCCAGGAAAAATAAATAGACTTCTACCCATTCTTCTTCCGTGCATGTGTTGATGAAGTGCCTATTTCTGTTGCTCTTAACTTGTATTAAAGTATATAAAAGGAGTCGTTATTGCATTTATGATTTTTTTTCTCAATTTTCTAAGATTACAAATGACTTAGATTGCGTTTGGAATAAAAGGAACTGTTTTTTATTTTATTTATTTTCTTTCAATGTTCTTTTTTTACAGATAATTTATTCGAATGATGCGATGTTATTCAAACTTGCTTTCAGCAGTTAATTTGAATATTTAAATGTAAATGTTACTGCTAAACCTAAATTCGAAAATCATAAAAAAGGAAACAAAATTTATAAATACATTTAATGTTTTGCACTCTTTTCTAACTCTTATTTTAACTGCCACTCTCATTATTAATTTGCTTACAGCAGTAGAAGATACTGGATGCATTGTTTTCTCGTATTAGATTTCCATTAGACGTAACACCATCGCAAACTAGAACATTCACATTCTAAATGTTTAATTATTCTCAGCACTTTTATAGATCCGATATGTTTCTCCACATACTCCTTATTGCTGTGTTTAATTAGTTGTCAACAATTTGCTATTAAAAATATTTGGGTACTTTTGTATTTCCCGTATTCCAATTCAAAATTCATTCATTGCCTATTTAAAAAATGTTGCCAAATGCTGTCATCGTTTTTATTACTTGCAACACTTTTGCTGGAACGGTTTTCCACTATTGGCTGCTTAAGGCGCCATTTGGGACATGTATTTGTGATGACCCCTCTGGGTCACACCTTGAAGACAAAGATTAATTTGAGGCAAAGAACCACCAAGAGCCATTTTGAATAATAATATTATTTATATATTTGTTATAATTTCCTCAAAAATCTCTGATAACATATAATATAATAATGTTAAGTCGTTTAAAGGGATTTGCCTTTATATTAAATTAAATTACTAAGAATACAATTAATTACTAATATAGCTCAACTCAAGTAAGGTTTACCGAAATAGGAGATCCGAGAAACACACGTATTCGAATTCTTAACTGTCATTAACTTTAACTAAGTAGCTCAAACCGACGTTTACTTTAAGCGTACGTGAATTATATTTACCGCTGGCTTATATCAGCTTTCTGGTACGTCTAGCAGCACGACGTCTTCACGAATCTAATCTCTTTGAATCTTCTAGTTTTGCATCTAACGTTATTGGCTCAATAGCCCACCATCATCTCTCTTACTATCTCGCAACCCTCAACTTAAATACCTTATCTAATTTAAATATCCCATACTTCTTTTTGGAGTTGATTGGAAATAAACGCGAATTTATATTCCCTAGAAAGACGCCTAAGAAGATTAGTGGAAAGGTTCCGTACAGATTCGTCACATATTGATTTGACAAAATTGGTCGGTGGTATAAAACGTAAGAACAAATGCTTAAATATTTTCGAGTTGTTATCTCCATCTCTTGCTACTACTTATCATAAAAATCCACGGATGTTCACAATAAATGCAAATGAAGCAATAAATTAAGAGACATGGTGTATTAATATGTAGTGGGATGTGAATTTAAAATTTAATTCCGTTAAAGGAAGGGGAAGTTATGTTGCTGCTGTATGGAAGAATTATAATTTAAACTCACATTGATCGTACATAAACTTGTTACTACTTGTAAACGTGTTAATACTTGTTACAAGCAGTAAATAATCATAACGGCAAAACCATTACTCAGTGGACAAGGATATCTCAATATAAGTTTAATTTTAGTATTAGTGTTCTAACTTAAATACATCTAGATATCTTTATCCGTATACACATGACAGAAAAAAATGGCAAATTTAGGGTTCAACTACATCGCGAGTTCGAAGTATTTCATCAGTACTTCTATACATCCTTAGCCCAGTATCTTGAATCAAACAATATAGATCTAACAAGATATAATATACATTTAACATTCTTTGTTTCCAAATGTACTTTGGAATAGGGTCATCAATTCGAATTCGACCCACAAATTCAGAGTGAAGATAATAGGAAGCATGGAGAGGACAAATCACCATAGAACATGAGGTCGCAAACCACGTTTTAGTGGGAGTAATTTGCAAAAAAAAAGTTATGAAGGGTGTGATGTCGAGTGGAATGAAATAGGGCAATAAGAGGTAAGAAATACATTTATTAGACATAAAGCATGTTGTGACAGGGCTTTCATCGCTATTTCTATCAATGTCCTCTTGGGATTTCTTTGGGACCGAAATGGCAATTATATCCAACCAACTCGAGAAGAAGAACGTGTGTATGCAAATTAGGAATCTTATATGTAGTAGAAGTCAAGCTATCGCGAGGTGGAGATGGGAGGTCTATGTCTATGCTTAGAAGTGATTGAGTAAAAGTTAGAGAAAATACCAAGTCCAAGATTTAACCTACCCGTACCGGTATAATCAAGCTAAAGGTGGATACACGAAACCACAAGGATTAGAGACGGATAAAAGCCACGTCAGTTAGGACAAAGAAAGTAGCTGTTTACCTAGGATATAGCAGTAAGCGACTTTGATTAAGCTATACGGAAAGTGCGTGCATTAGTGAGGCAAGTACTAATCTGTAAAGTTAGATATAGTGGTCAATTACGCAATTATTTGGGAATACGAGTGGTGTCTTCTCGTTCCAGATATGCTTACTTTGATTATTATTGTTGGTGTGTATTGTGATTAAGTTAAGATCTTAATAAACAGATATTAAGATGAATGATATGTCTGGTTCTCTTCGTTATTTCCTACAGAAACAGGTCACGTAGATAATGGAGAACAGGGGCACCCACGGTCAGGTGCCTCACAATGTTTGCAATATGAATAATGCATCAGATTCGACGTCATAAATGCAACGACAAGTGATGGTCACAGAAACTGTTCGAAGTTGCAGCGCGTATAACTTAGCAGAGCCGATACCGACAGATGAAGCATTCTTGATCACTTTCAAACAAATCTGGTAAGTCAGGGATGTCAGCTGAAGTGTCGAAGATCCGTTCTATGAGATATTTCATTGAAGCCATCGACGTCTCATACAAAAGTGGTTTCAAGGGAGCCTAGAAGAAGAAAACTAAGGGATTGAGGTTCGGGGAGCTTGGAGGTCAAGAAGCAGGTTCAATCCACTTCTCGGGATATGTAGCATGAAAGTGGTTATGCACCGTAATCGAAAAATGTGCTGGTGCACTATCTTGTATGAACCACATGTTCAGATGCTCAGCAACTCCGGGAGAAGAGGGAAATTTTTATATGTGCTGGTTTCTTCATTCCTACCACGCCCCTCCAAATCCAATCATTCGTTTAACCACTCCCCTCGTCCGGATAATCGTTCTCCCGACGACTTCTACTTTAGTAGTGGTACTAAAAGTTATTTGAGACCCCATATTATGTGATGATTTGTTGTCCCCATGCAGCTTACTATCCCCCCTTCTGAATTTGTGGGTCAAGTTTGGCAACGCCCAGTAGAAGCTGAAAGAGATTAAATGATTCACACTTTTAATCCTTGTTATTTGATATAGATCCATCGTAAATAGAAAATAGAATGAAATTCAGATGGTCAACAGGTTAAAAAAATAAGATGTAGGTTAGCAATTTTTAGCAACTCTTTAAATAGACCGGTTACGATCTGTTCTGTTGCTGCTTATCTCATCCGAACAACAGTACCATCAGATATGTTGTTGTTAATAATCTCCCTTTTCATTGACTTTAATGAAGTCTAATACTAAAAGTAGACTATCATGGATATCTTCCCAGTCCAGTCCAAGATGTGCTAAGGTTAAGCCTGTTCTAGTACACATTTAGGGGAAATAGGAAACCTCTTATTGCGTCCAGAAAAGTGTGACTTTTTCTGGCAAGTCGGGACAGACAAGTGTTGGACTGCCTGTCACAAAGAAGAGATAAAGAAACCCCTGGTCTTTTGTCTTTATAACATTTATGAAATGGTTGCTTTAACATTTTTCTTTATTTTGGGCCTTTTGCCTTGAGAATAACTCTAAATATCTGAACTCTAAAACGGAAGGGACAGGAGGGTCTGGTCCCTCCTTTGTAAGAGTTGTGATATCCCCACCGATGGGGATACCCTCTCTCCACTATCCACGCGACCTATGTCTGAGGGAACGAAACAGGAACCACTAAATTCTGTCATAATAAAAATAGTTTATTATTATCTTAATTTATACAGAATACAACAACAATGGTAGTCTAGGAGGATAATGATCAAGAGGGGAACGACGCAAAGCGTCTGATAAATAGCCCAATTAACCACTAAATCTATCTCGATAGATTAATTCCTATCTTAATAGTATCCGCTCTAGCCTTAAAGTTAAAATGAACAAGCTTACCGCTGATTCCTGGGAAAGCAGATACGGTCCGTACAACATCAAGTTATCTTTCCATCTGACTTGCACGGGCTAAGACAATACTCCTTTGGTCTCGGATCCATTTTTGCTTATCTTCAGTAGCACAGTTAAACCGAATCACAAAATTAAGACTCTTCTCCTAGACTTTATCTAACTTTACTTCTAGCAATACTTCTCCACTTAGCGCGCTCAGAGCTTAACTTAGCGATCATCGCGAATGCTAACATTCCAATTTGCATAAACACGCTCTCTTCTTGGGTTGTTTGGGAAGAATTGCCATTCAGTCCCCCAAAGAAATCCCAAGACGACAATTAGTAGAAATACCGATACGCCCCGTCACAGAGTGTCCGTCAATTTATTTCCGTAGATATTGTCAAGGAACAGGATCAGATACATGCTCATGAAATTCATCTTGGCAAGGAAGGCTAGACTGTGTCTATCATTTTGGACGTAGGTTTGAGCATCATGCAGATAACAGTATGATTTTGCTCCGTTCCAAGGCCAGTTTTAAAGAAGAAAACCCCTGGCAGTGGTTCAAAAGTTCCTATCCTTCTACCCCTACCATCAAATCTAGAAAGGACTATCGGATCACTGAATATTTAGAGTGCCACCATGCTGCATAGGCACTGTACACTTACAGACATCCAAGTTTTCTCGAGGATTTGAGCCCGGGGGTCATTCGAAACAGCAGTCTGCGTCATCAACCACTATCCTATATGGCGGAGCATTTTTTTATTTACATTCCCCTATTTAGTACATTCTCGTTTTTCGTGAACGTTTACAGGTGTACGCGTGTGAGTGGCCGGATTAAACTCTTTTCATTGCATCATCATGAGTACGATTAACAACTGCCTCACTTGCGACATTTGTCCATAATTTGTTTCTATTTCTGTCAACTGATCAACGTTTTTTTTTATTCAGAGTAGGCCTATTATATGAGTGTGTGTACAATCCTTACCTCTATATCAAAGGGGAGGGGACATTAAGTTAATTGCGATCGACCGTTAGACCGCCATGACATTTTGGGGTGATCGCCTGAACATTAGCAGAAAATAATTATTTAGAGAACAGGGACATCATATGCTTTGAAAAAATCAATTTTTCAATTTTAGTTCTAAAAAATAGTGCTTATTTTTCTGAATCTAAAAATGTATAATACTTATATGTTTGTTGATAAAATAGCCCTAAAATATGAAAAATAAAAATGTAAACAAATGACCACGCCCTTTTTGACACACCCCTTTGAACTTTAAATAAGTAGTTTTCCCTGTGTTTGATCTATATAAGCGTTCTATATAGTGAACAAAATATCTTTTAGTATGTAATGTCTAATTTTTTAAAAAATAAATTTATACGTGCAAAAAGAAAATTAAGATTTTCATAATTTTAAGGTTTTTATGAATATTTTAAGAAAATTATGCAATTAATTCGTTAAAAAACTGGTTCATTATGTTTGATATGTTGCTGTATATATATGTGTAAATTGTTTTGTATATTCAAAGAATATTTTTGTAAAAAATGGTACCTATACATGAAAATATGCATTACAAAATCTCGAAAATTATATGTTCATGTTAACTAAAACAAAGGGGAAAAAACATATGAATTTAAAGTTACTTTTGTAACTCCAGAAAATGATTGAGGATTATTATTAGTCATATAAAAATAGGCAAGCAAATACTAATCAAGTGTATATAATATGTGAAAATATTGGGGTTTTTTTTTTTTTTTTTCACTTTTTCTCAAAAGCATTTTTTTTTTTTTTGTATTTAGGTACATTTAAAAAAAAACCTATTGCACAATATGATTCCAGATTTTTATACTTTTATACAAGATGCCTATGCATATAGTGAACCTATATTTTTTTCTATTAAGATAGTGCCTAATTTTTAAAAAATAGTTTTATGCATAAAAAGAGCAGAAAAATAAAAAAAATTGCAAATTTCAAAGTTCAATAATTTTTTAAATAAACTGTACTAACATTTTACTAAAAAAAATGGGTTCACTGTATTTTATGTATTGTTTTATATATGTGTAAAAATATTATGCATAAAAAAAGGATACTTTTTTTTAAAAAAAAATGGTACCTAAACACAAGTATATATTACGAGTTCTCAAAAATTATGTATTACTTAAATTAAGTAGTAAAAAAAACTTTTGGAGTAAAAAGTTATTTTTGTAGTTCTACAGAATAATTAAATTATTTTTTTTTTTTTAAAAAATCTAAGCCCAATTGGAAATTGTAAATGATATATGTCTCTTAAACAAAGGGTCTTAATTTTGGCATTTTACTCTTTCGAGCATGTCCTGGTTCCCTTAAACCAGTGCTTCTCAAACTTTCAATACTGGCGCCCCCCTTTTCGATCACAATTTTTATCGCGCCCCCTTATACATTAATAATGTAAATGCAATAATAATGAACTTTGATGATAAAAAAAGGCGATCTTAATTATAAACCATACAAATTAGTAACATAAGTATTAAATTTTGTGCACTACTTTTAAGTAATAAATAAATAAAATAATAGGATAATTATTATGTTTATTTTTCCTTTCTCTTAATTTTTAAATTGAACATATTGCAAAATACGGTGGCTGCTTAGAAGACAAAATATAGATATCTGCTAAATATAGAAAAAGAACTCAGAGGGTCAATTTCTAACCATAAGCATTCCTTATAAAAACTTTGTTTTGCAAGACAAGCCCATGGAAGTCGTTAATACTTATTAAACTTGTTCTTAATTTAGTATTAATTAATTAGTTATAAAATACTCTGTGCACCACTCATACATTAAAAGCATACCGGCTGAAGTACCTGCTTGCGAGTTTATTTATAAGAAAATAAAATATTATTGAAATAATCGCTGAATTTTGTAAGGAGAGTAAAGCCAAGTGCGCGACGTTTACAAAAATGTAAAATGATTTTTTTAATGATTGCTCAAAGTATAATTAGTTTAAAGCGAACTATAATTTTAAGCCTTACAGAATTAGCATTTAGAATTGATGTTGAATAATGAACAATAATATAAAATTCAGATGAAGAATAATTGTATTATTTTTAATATTTAAAGCGAAAAGACTTCAATATGTTTTAACCCTGGAGTAGGCGCGCACTCGATACTAATGGTCCAGCGGGGTTATTGAGTCACCCTAATCCTTTTTTTTTTATAATTATTTTTATAGTACACAATAAAAATCGTAATTCCACTGAAAAATTTAATTACGAGAAAATATACTTACCTACTTTCAAGGACTTTTCAATTTTTCTTTGGTAACGAATAAACAGTTTTGCCAGAATCAACGATTTCGTAATCTGTTGTCCCGCGTGACCATTTCCGGGTAAAAAGTGTATTCATTATGATAATGTATATATTACTAATAAAAAAATTTTGTAAAACGTTTTCGTAGTGCTTTATATATTTTAGAATACTCTTAAATATATTATACTCTCCGTGGGTTTCCAAATATCATAAAACTCTTTTCATGGAAAAAAGCGCAACAGAGAAATACATTACTTACAACTTCCCTAAATGAGAAACAAGCACATAAGAGAAGGGTCATAACTAACTGTACCAATAACTTAGAAAGTCAAACAGATTACAGCTATAATGTGCAGTATTTCAAAAATAATGACAGTGATGAATTTTATGTTCCTAAATTTTTTCGATTCTGGGTCCAGGATCTGTTTTTTCTCTGAATGAGTAGTATGTTAGGATTAAAAGGAAGCGTACAAAAAAAAAATCTCTTATCATGGGATTACAGCAAATCAAATAAAAGTTTTTTTGTTTGGTTATAGGACCAAAGATAGCTAATTAGTTATTGAAGAAGTTTTTATTTTTGATGACTTAATGTCGCACGCGCGCGCCTATAAATTATATTAGAGTAAAAGTGCATTTTTTATTATGTCTGAAAGCATTTTGTTTTAATTCATTCCAGTAAATTAAATATTTTTGAATCTTTTATTTTCGATATGTTCGCGCTCCCCTTGTAAGGCTATCGCGCCCCCAGGGGGCACGCCCCACAGTTTGAGAAACACTGCCTTAAACGAAATACTCAAGATAAGCTGACAGAATGCAGATTAACTCTTCTATTGACTTTAACTACAAGAACTAACTTTAGACGAAATTGTTTTAGTTTCTACTGTATTTTGAATTGTTTCATAATAAATACATCATTTCATATTACTATATTTGGGACTATTATTATTGTGTTTATATCTTGCGTTTTGCTTGAAACGAGGTCTTAAAAGTGTAAGATTTTTTTTAATTGTAGTTATGTATGTATAAGTACATGTGTTTCGTATTTATTATAAAGTTATAATAAATATTGTAGACCTTTTTCTTAGCTCACCACACCTACGTCATTAGGTGGATCACAACGGATTGGCCGTGGGTAGCCTAGTGGTTAGAGCATCGGACTCCAGATCGGAAGACCTGGGTTCGATGCCCGATGCCACCAAATACCTTCCGAGTACACATGGAGTACGAGCTCGTTAAATCAGTGGGTCTGAAGTCTTGTGGGTTGAGTCAGGAGCGCAGGGACTGGGGAATATTTCTCTCTCCTTCAGTTCCATGCCTGAGTTGTGGAGGTGAAGATAGGTGGTGTCGCCATCTATCGTTCCTTCGGGGAACTTCGTCGAGCTAAATTGTACTGTCACTTGTATGGTGCTCAAGGCCAACAACAGGCGTACTTCTAGTACCCTTGCTACGATAAATTTCATGGGCTTCGATCTGACTACGTCAGACAGGTGGCATTAGAAAAAAAACACCTTGTAAGAATTTGAAGTAGTGCAGTCCCTAAAAAGTTTTACCTCCCCTGATCTATATAATGTACTTCGATGACATATTGGTCAAAAAATAGCTAATCATTGTTTAAATTGCTTAAGAATTTCCTGAGCGCATGTCATGTGTAAGTTCACGTACAAAATTTAGTGGTGTCACTCAATTGCTTATCTTATTTTATTTTTTGTCTGAGCAAGTCTTAGGACCAAATCTATTTTCAATAATAATCTTTCCTCGAATGGCACAATACATTACGTCTTTGTTTTCCCTTCTGTAGGATGCCTTGAATAAATTATTTGTACTGGTTCTTTGTGGTCTAAAGCAATACTTCCGTAAAATTTAATCGTCGCCTCTGAGTGTTGAAATTTTAATTTCGCTAAGAGGGATTGTAGTACTCAGATAGATCTCTATTCATTGATTATTAAACCCAGAGTTCCAATTAGGAATTTACTTCCATTTCTTTTCTATCGAAGGTGAGCATGAAAGAAGGCAAAATGCTTCGAATAAGGAAAGGTTTTTCTTAGATTGTTGCCTCAAAAATAAGCCATTAAAAAGTCAATGTTTATCGAGTAAGGTTTTCGTAATCCTTTTTGTATGATTTAATCTGTGTGAATCATACACTTCAAGAATATTTAAATTGGTAATAATAAAGAACAACGAAAATAATATGAATTAAGTACAGATTTAATTAAGGAGGAACAGAAACAACATATTCAACCACAAAAATAGTCAATTTACACTTATTTTTTAGCTTAATTTTCCATCAGATATCAGTGTGTTGACGTGGGTGGTAGTTAGGAGACTGAGGTGCCAGCTCAAGTGTCGTTCTCGTACTAGACGGGGTTCAAAATTATGAGTTTCGTCACCAATAGCCCTCGTTCTGTGACGTAAATAAAAACTCTCCCTCTCCCCCAACAAATATCAGAATACTACTCACCATTGTCACAATCAGGAATCCAAACGCAATAAGTGTCTTGACGATGGAACTGTCCCGTTTGTATTCTTGTTTGGCTGTATTCATATTGTTGTGAACTATATGGACCAGGTGATCTGAGTGGGTGGAACGTAGCTGTCACTCGTGAAGATACCACGTGGTCTATTTCGACAAAAACCATAAGTAACGGAATCAATCTTGATCTTGGCTTCGGCGTAATTAGGTGTGCCGTAGTTTACTAGGACTTTATCTCGAATGTATTCCAGTTCAATATTTTAATTTGTTAAAGATTATTAAGTTTATTATAGAAGTTTATTGTTACCAATAAGTCCAAGAAAAGACATTTATGGATCCGAGATTAATTTAATAGCACAACACACACACGCGTCAATATTTTTTATATATTATTATAACCCTAGCTAAGCAGCAAAGCTTGTATAACTTGTCTAGTCATCTTTGTAAACCAGAGGTTCCCAAACATTTTATATCATAGACCCACTTGCCATATTTTTTTGTTTTGATTAGACCCCTGCTTACCTAATATTGAATATTTGCAAATTTATCAACTTGAATGTCTTATAGAGGTACTTGCATTAGATTATTTAAATTTCTAATTGAGTAGTGGGTAGCCTAGTGGTTAGAGCATCGGACTCCAGACCGGAAGGCCTGGGTTCGATACCCGATGCCACCAAATACCTTCCGAGTACACACGGAGTGCGTGCTCGTTAAATCAGTGTGTCCGAAGTCTTATGGGCTGAGTCACGAGCACAGGGACTGGAGAATATTTCCCTCCCTATCAGTTCAATTCAGAAATTGTGGAGGTGGAGATAGGTGGTGTCGCCATATATCGTCCCTTCGGGAAATTTTGCCGAGCTAAATCGTGCTGTCACATGCATGGTGCTCAAGGCCAACTACAACAGTACTTCTAGCCTCTTGCCATGATGAATTTCGTGGGCCTTGATCTGACTACGTCAGACATGAGGCATTAGAAACAACAACAAATTTCTAACTGTAGTGAAGGGTAGTGTTTCAAACTTAAGAAACTCATGTTAATTAAATTAAAATTTAATTAATGCGGAAAATAATAGTTCAACAAACAAATGTTTATTGTGGGAGGGATGAATCTGATGCTTCAATAACTAATTTTAAACATTTGGCATCAATTTTGTCAGGTTTAACCCTAAATCTCATCGGTTAGTAGTGACCAGTCTTTCACTTTTTTTTTTTATTTTTATTTTGGAGATTGGTAATAGCTCTGAAACTCCATTTCACTGGAAAGAGCAATCAAAAATTTCCCAAAATATTCGCAAACTTAGTTTCAGAATCTAAATAAAGGGCATTCAAATGTTGAACGTTGGTTAAAACACCATTTTTCTGGCAGATTTTCTATAGCCAATTGAGAAACTTTGAAAATTCGTGATTTGTAATATTTTACTTATTAGGCTTAATTCTGGGCAGAAACGCTGAAATAATGTTACTTGCTTTATAATAAAATATATCCTGTTACCTTGCAACTGAAAAATAACATTAACTTTTGTAAATAAATCTGTTAAACAGGTAAAATCTGTTATCAATTTGATTAAATTTTCTTTTAAAATGGGTGTTACGATATGGTTTAATGATAACCACTATCGTAGACCCCCATTTATAGCTCATGGACTCCTAAATTATTTTATCGTTGACGTGGATCCCTTCCGGGTCATCATAAACCCCTGGGGGTTGATATAGACCATTTTGGGAATCAGTGCTGTCAACGAATGCAAACAATGCTCTCCTACACGATATATGGTCTTAAGGTATCCGACTACGTTCGGAACCGTGATTTTTCAAAGCGCATAAATGGATAATTTTCATGATATTTAGTGTCACTTAGATTAGAATATATGCATAAAATTGTTTTGACATTCTGACAAAAAACATTTATTCAAATATAATATTTTGGCAAAAAATTAACTTAGAATAATATTTTTTCTAAATGTTCTCCCTTTGTGAAAAATGCTTCTATTATAATAATATTTTGCCGGTATATAGCTCAGATCTCTCTACAGATCCTTGACTAGAATTTTTGAAATATATAACTTAGAAGTGGGTTTATTCATATTTTACGACAACAGAGGGGAGCAATTTTAATGAAAAAACGCCAATAATTATTTCATTTGACAGTATCTCTGAAAATAATGATAATTTTTCAAAAATTCTAGTTCAGCCTCCGTAGAGAAGTCTGAGCTATATACAGACAAAATATTATTATAATAGAACTATTTTTCACAAAAAGATCTTTCTAAGTTGATATTTTGCCAAAATATTGTATTTAAATAAATTTTTTTGTCAAAATCTCTTGAAAACAATTTTATGCATGTATTCTAATTTGAGTGACACTAAATATCATGAAAATTATCCATTTATACTCTTTTTTAAAATCACGGTTCCGAACGTAATCGGATACCTTAATATAAATCTATATTTGAAAATTCAATATAGGCTATTGCACATTAACTTGTTTTAGTTCTTAAATCACAAAGTCGGAACAATTCCTAAGTTAAAGTTTCTGATTGTAGTAATGATAAAACCAACGAACAACAACGAGACGTTACAAGTAATGCAAAATGACGTTAAAAGGCTCGTCAAGTGGTTTTATTATTGATATTTCGCGTTTGTCTTTGGGGAGCAATGTGTTAATGTACAATGTGTAATGTGTGTATTACTTTATATGAATGAATAATCTTTTATTTACACTATAAGGCTTAATTTCCTCAAACGTATATAATTAAATACTTTTAACGAAAAATCTCAGCGAGTCAAAGTGTTTTGTTTTATTAATTTTAGATAAAAAAAACTTTCTTGTTTTTATATAAATATCTACTTTTAGCTAGAAAAATCAATCTCTACATGCTATGGAAAAGGTAATTCTTTTTTAAATTGAAAAGAGGAAATTTTGAAATAGTTGTTTTTCTAAAATTCAACTATATAAATAGCCTCTAAAATATCTTAATTTTTTATTGTACTTTTAGCATTATTCCTGTGAAACTTGAGAAATACTGACGATATATAAAAAGAGCAATAAGTATGGCATCATTATTTTTGAAGTAGAACGTTTTTAGGCTTGCTAGTTTTTTTCACACATACACAGAGTTTCTTTTTCAATTCCCTCTATTAGATCACTCTCTTGCTTTTTTATTTATTTATATATTTATTTATATCGTCAGCATGATTATCAGAATGCGTAACTCCTACCGGAGTACTAATTTGATATAGGAGTGTAACTCGCCAAGTTGTTGTTTATGTTCGCCAAGATGGGCGATAACATTACAATATGGTTACATTGACATTTTTATCGTGTGGCAATGTGGATAACGAACTGTTTGGTGCGATTCCTTTATCGCGCCAAACATAGCTTGACGCGTAGCACTCCTATATCAAATTTAGTTCCTTTGTGGTGTTACGCATTCAGATAATTAGGCTGACGATATATATCTTGTTCAAATTTTCAATCGTTGATAAAATACTCTGTATTCATCCATTAAAATTCAAATACATTTTTTTTAATTTGTAGTGGATTGCACTTGATGTTAACACAATTTTTTCAAATATTAATTCATTAAAAAAAAATTTTTTTAATTTTAAATTTACTTTGTGTTACTTCTGATAAAGTTCGAACTAGCTACAACAGATGGCGTCAGTAGGAGTTTCTAACGATTGTTTTTTTAGCTTCAAATACTTATTTTCTTTTCATCCACTAAGGTCAAATTCATTTTTTTAAACTTGTAGTGGATGACACTTGATGTAAAAACAGTTTTTTTTAAAATATTAATTCTTTAATTAAATTTAATTAACTAAAATAAAAAAATCCTAGTTTCCCTAAATAGGAATTGACACTAAAAAAATTATATTACTTGTTAAATTCAGATTTAACTTCTCAAATCGTTTTAAGCTCTGTGAACTTTTTTCACAGGAATTCCAGGCAGCGAAGTGATCAGCAATAAAACATCACAATATGAATAAAAGTATATTCATGCTACTCTTTTTACAACCACAAGAAGTGCATAGTTAATTTAAAAATCTGCACTTACAATCTTGAAAGACAGAAGAAAATAATGTGCGAATAAATTCTATATGAAACATACTAAAGAGTTTACAGTAATTTAAATGATCGGTAGATTAGTATGATCATTGCAGTTCACGATTTACGTCATTTTTTTTACTTAACTATAGGAGTAAAAATAATTTTTGATAAAGTTACTACCTATCGATATAAAGCATAAAAAATAGTATTTCTGTGTTTTACCAAAAAGGCACATATTTAGGCTGTAAATATATTTCATAGATTTAAAAAACGTAAGTATTCTTTGAAGCTCTGTTAGTTCCAAAATTCTGTTTTTTTCATACCGACCGAATGTATCACACGCTTATATTATTTACTTCATTCTTTCTACCGTGCAAAAATGTTTCTATATATCTGACATATAAATTCCAACTTTATTTTTTTAGTACAGTCTCCTACAAATTCAGTAGAAGCTTTATTCTTTCTCCTTTTTTTTTTATTCAAGAACTCCCGTCTACATTCTAAATCCTTTCTATTCCACACGGGTACTCACCATTCTGCCGAAAAAGATTAATATTAAATTAGACGGTCGTTCCCATTTTATTTAAATCTCCCGTTTCGTTTTGTTTCTATTTCGGGCTCTGGAAAAAAAGTAAAGAATTATTTCTGTTTTATCTATTTATTTATGGATGATGTATGAAAAAAATAATAAAAAAAATAGAATATATAAAAATAAATAAAAATAACGATGCAAAATTTCGATGTGATATCCCAGGATGGTTGCCATGACAACCAAGAATGATACATCAGAATCTTCCATAGAATTTTTTTTTTCTTTTCGTGTCTTCTTTTTCTGTATCGAGTATTATAAAATTCGTTTTATTTAAACATAGTTATAAAAAAAGGTGTGGTTGCTTCAAGATTTTTTTCCTTTTTCATATTCTTTTCTGTTTGGGTTTGTCCGTTCAAAACATAACAAAAGAAAAAGATATTTTTCGGAACAGGTGAGTAGAATCTCAAATAACTCCTAAAGGAAAAGAAACTACGAATGTTTTTAAAATGCCAAGCAAGTAAGGTTGTTTTTTAGTGTAAAAATAACCACGGTGTTGTACATTTTCAGGTTGATTTTTTTCCCTTGGAAAAAATACAACGCATTGTTACTCAACAAAAATTACCTTATTAATTTAAGAAAAATAGTTTTCACATTTTTTGTCTCTTTTTTAGGGATGATAAATTTAGTTCAAAAAATAATAGTTGGCTGGAGAGATAAAAATCCAAGAATCTTCTAAGAAATTAAGAATTCAGCTGATATGGTAAATAAATAGATTATAAAAATATTTAACTAAGTGCTGTGTTGAAGAGTTGCTTAAAGTATGGAAAAAGTGAAGTTGAAAGATTAAAATATTTATTCTCTGGGTTTCCCGTCATCTTCATACTTGTAAGCACAGATAGTATATAAATATTTGAAAAATGAACTTGAAATAATCATTCTTTAAACAGTAGTTCATCTTGACATAAAATATAGTAAGGTATATGCTATAAAGTATATTACAGTTTGTAACAAAAATAAACTTTTAAGAATATTATTTAATTGAAAGATATTCACACACAAAAAGAGATTCTCTCTCTCTCTCTCTTATATCTCCTACTCTCTCTCACTTTCTATCTTACTGTCTCTTTATCTATCTTACTCTCTATCTCTCTTTTTTTTATCTCTCCTACTCTCTCTCACTTTCTATCTTACTGTCTCTTTATCTATCTTACTCTCTATCTCTCTTTTTTATCTCTCTCATTCTCTTTATCCCTTTTTATCTCTCTCACACACTCTCTCTCATACACTCTCTCTCACACACACACTCTCTCTCTCACTCTCTCTCTCACACACACTCACACACACTCTCTCACTCTCTCTCATTCACAATCTCTCTCACACACACTCTCACACACACTTTCTCTCTCACTCACTCTCACATTCACAATCTCTCTCATACACACTCTCTCACTCTCACACTCTTCTCCACTGCCACTTTCTCTCTCACACACACACACTCTCTCTCTTTCTCTCTCTCACACTCTCACTTTCTCTCTCATACTCTCTCTCTCTCTCTTTTCTCACACACACTCTTCTCTCACACACACTTTTCTCTCACACACACTTTTTCTCTCACACACACTTTCACTCTCCACACTCTTCATCTCACACAAACACTATCTTACATGCACTTCCTCACATACACACATTTCTATCTCTTTCTCTATCTCACTCACTCTCTAACTTTCGCATTCTCTACTTACCCCATCTCTATCTCATTCTCTTATCTGCTCTCTCCTTCTCTCTATCTCTCTATCCCTGTATCTCTATTCCTCTATCTATATCTTATTCTCTATCTCTATTACTCTATTTTTTCTCTTATTCTCTCTCTCTCTCTTCCTCGCTCCCTCTTATTCTCTCTTTTCCTCTATCCCTCTCTCTCATTCTCAAACATTTCATATAGAGATTTCTTAATTCATTCCCAGATGATATTACAACGACTTGAAACTAAAAGCTCCTTTATGGTGGTAAAACGACAGAGCTAACCAACACATAAAATCGCTAAAACTTTAACGCATAATGTTCATTGGCGTCATTTTGATTGAAGCTGCACTAAAACTACACCTTATAGGTTTCAACATTATCTTTTGGGAACACTGAAGCTGTGGAGGCACGTTGCAAGTTAATGTCCAACTACATCCATTCTACTTGGGGATGGTTTTCAGCAGAAATAAGCCCTAGTCTCTTATCCCGTCAATTATTTGGCTACTTCCCTATCACACAAGGCTATTTTATACGAAATCGTCGAAATATTAACGGAAATTTCGGATTATGCATATTACTGGACTTTTTCCTCTCTTGGATAAATGTAAATATGTTCCTCATAACATGGAAAGTAGTAGGATAGATTTAATTTCATTTAAAATACATTATAAAGAAGATTGGTATGAAAGGGGACTGGGTATAGTGTAGCTTATGATATTTTTTTCTCGGAATAAATATATCAATTAATATTAAAATCAATTAATGATGAGCCAAGATGAAACATATAACCGTAAAATATGTATATCTTTCTTATGTATTTTATGAGAAACCTTAACAAAACAAAAAGTATTCCAAAAAAATTGTCATGTCCCTGTTTTTTAATTTATATTTTAATCCTATTTTTAATTATTTATTAAGATCTAATGATTAGACAAATAATTTTTTACACAGGAGAGCTGATTTTTCATTTGAAGGAAAATACGATAAATATTCGTAACACTTTATAAAACTATTAATTCATGTAAACGCTCGTTAAAAATTTATTATTACAGCGCATTGTAAAGAGTAAACTAAATATTGCGGATTTGGTGTTGGTTTCAGTGAAGTCATCTTTATCGTAACAATTATTTATTAATTTATGTTAGTTTGACAAAGTTAATAAATTTCATTAACAAAAATGAAAGATCTTGGATGGTTTTTCATATTAACCACATTCTTTCCTCACGGGACCTGTGCTGAAGGAGAGTGGTCACTAGAGGGCACTTATGCAGTTCGGGATAGTCAGTTACATTTATTATGATAAGAGCTGTTAAATTACTATTGCTGTATTAAAATATTAAACCCTGAAATACGCAAATTTAATTTTTTTTTAAATCCTTCAATTTTCCTCTGGGAAACAAGATATATTCAAAAAAAACTTTATAAAAATTATTTTAAAAACATGGGTTACTGTAAGAAAAATTCCATTTAAAATTCTATCTAAAGAACCATAATATAAAGCAGTTAAATAAATAAATCCATTTCATCTATTTCCCAATAAAAAAAATAAATACAATAAGAAAATAATTTAACATAATAAAAATTAACTTATCAGAAAAAAAAACCCAAAAAAATCAGTTTTACTTTCTTTTTTTATTTTTCATAGAAAACCTATGCTATTACTTAACGCACTGAAGTAATGTAAACTGTGAGAATTCAAATCACCCTAGCACAACAGAATCTATAAAATTACCTTAAAATTACTTTTAAAACGAAAACAAACATAAAACCAAATCGAGAAAAACTATTCCTTAATATTTATTCAGAAAGATTCAGTAAAAATAACAACAAAGGCTGGGAAGAGAGTGAAACTCGGTTCTTTTTACCAATTTAGAAGGTCTTATTTTCCGAATTCTTAAAGTGAATTTTGTTCCTATTCTACATTTTTCATTGCTTTGAGAACAGTAAAATAATAACAAATTGGATCGTAACCGAAACGAAAAAAGAACCCGGGTGATTCGTAAGAATACCTCATTTTGTTGACTTTATTTGTGGGTCTGTGCTTCGTCACCGATCATTAAGAAAGAATAATAACGCGAAAAAATATTCAAATATAACTCACTGAATAAAGCAAGCAGCAAAGTATTTTATTTATGTTTTTATACTGATATTTACGGACATTTATTCTAATACATTTGTTTAATAAGGATACAAGGATATGAAGTAGATATTTGAATAATTTAAAGACATGACGTACTCTATACGATGCACGCTTATTTTTAAATAAGCGTTTAGTCGAAAGTAGTTTAAAATTAAATGTAACTCTAAGTGAGTTTCTTAGTTTTAAAAAAAATTATTTTTTAGAGAGATTATAAAATAAGTTACATTTATTTATGCTTGAGTGAGTGAGTGAAGATTAACGTCGCACTGTTCAGCTGCACGAGGGCTTTTGGCGACGGACCACGTAATTTTGAACCATGGTCAAGTGACGTGGATGACACCTGAGCTGGCACCCCCCTCTCCTAACTACCACACCACACCAACGGAAGGACATTTCAGCTCTCGACAGATTTAGCGTGAATCGCTGCTCTACACGGAGGGTCTTCAGTGGTACTGGGCTCGAACTCGTGACAAAGCCAGCCACGATCCGATGCCTATACCACTCGGCTACCGCGGCCTTATTTATGCTTGAACGTGTGCATATTATGTATCATTACTTTTAAACATAAGAAAAATATAAACTTTTATGGTAAAATGGTTTTAAGACCATTTTTACAATAAAAAAATATTTAAATGCAATATTTTGGCAAAAAATGAACATAAAATTACGTATTTCCAAAACATTTTCCTTTTATGGAAAATGCTTCCATAATGATAATATTTTGCATACATATAGCCCAAACCTCTGTATAGAGCCTAAAAAATAATTTTTGAACTATATAACTTAGAAGTAGATTTATACGTATTTTAGTACAACAAAGTGGGGAAATTTTAACAAAAAAAAAAACTGGTAGTTATTTCAATTGCTAATAACTCTGAAAGTTGTTGTTTGTTGTTTTCTAATGCCACCTGTCTGACGTAGTCAGATCGAGGCCCACGAAATTCATCGTGGCATGGGCAAGAGGTACGCCTGTCGTTGGCCTTGAGCACCATACAGGTGACAGTACGATTTTAGCTCGGCGAAGTTCCCCGAAGGGACGATAGATGGCGACACGACCTCTATCTCCACCTCCACAATTTCTGCATGTAAACTGAAGGGGAGGGAAATATTCTCCAGTCCCTGCGCTCGTGATTAAGCCCGCAAGTCTACTGAAAGTAATGTGAATCTTTCAAAAATCCTAGTTCAAACTCTATGGAGCAGTTTTAGCTATATATAAGCAACACATTATTATTATAGAAGCATTTTTCATAAAAGGATAATGTTTTGAAAATAGGTAGCTCCAAGTTCATTTTTTGCCAAAATATTGCATTTAAATAATGTTTTATTATAATAATATTCTGAAAAGAATTTTATACAGGTATTCTATAAATCCAAGTGACTCTACATGTACGCTTTTTGGAAAATTATGATTTCGAATGTAGTCGGATACCATATATAAAAAAAACTTTTGATTTTGAAATACTGTCACAACCCGGAGGTTACAGGTGTAAGAAGGTTTGGAGAAAACAATATTTTAAAAATAGTTACTTTTATTTTAGATCTAACCCTTTATGAACGAATTATAACTTATTCCTTAGCCTTGGGAGCATTCTTAAATCCAAATTCTTAATCTAACTTACGATTATTCAAAGAGACTTATTTATGATTGATGTTCCTTTTACAAATCCTTCTCGAACAACGATAGCTTGCTACAATTCCATTTCTATTTCCCTCCATAACTCCGGATGGGTGCTTAGATGAATATTAACTTCAATACCCGCATGACGTCACTTTCTACTTTTCCGTGATTTCGTGATAAACATCATAAATAGATAGTTTAAATAGTATTTACGTTACCATAAAATCATTGCTACGGAAAGCGTTTTTAAAGGTATCCGACTACTTGCGACAACTTTTTTTAAAGAAATGGAGATTGGGGATTTTTCGGGGGATTAAATTTACTTAGTACATTTTAAGAAAATAATATTAAAATTAAGAAAAGAAAAAGAAATTGTTACTACTAAAAAGGGAAAAAATGGGTAAAAGTTTACAAAAAGTAACAGAAACGAGGCTCATTCTGTACCAAAAGTTTATGAACAATCTTTCAATTTTTCAATTCTGATGTGTTGCTATGTTATTCATGTTTGAAATGACCTTCAAGATAGGAGATATTTTAATTTTTATAAAATTTATGCAAGCGACTTCCCCCTGAAGTCGCTCCCTTACCGTCCTGCCTACCTAAAGATGTCGGAGGAAACAAAACATGACCAGAAACTTCCATAATAATTATAATTTATTATTATTCAACCACACTAATTAACCACAAGTTAAACCACAAGAGGAAGCTCTAGGAGTGATATAAAGAAATCAATAAATCCTGAGTGAACAAGCGCAATTAAATAGATCACATTAACCTAATCAATCTTAACCTATAAATTCCGAATCCACTAATTTAGTATAGTGTCAAAACTGCGTTCAAGTTAAGTAAATCACTGAAATCTCACCTTAAAAACGCTGCATTCAGAAGCTCCGCTCCTTCTGACCTACAATTACCAAACTCAGACTTTATACACTCTAACTCATCTGCATATCAGGGTTTCTTCTTGAGAGGGATGGCTGTGAATTATACGGGATTTAAACACCCAAAGGTAGGATCAGTATGATGCCTGCGTAAAGACCCGTCCCAACTACAGCACTTTTGATCTTAGTTATTATTTGAAATTTCTTTAAAAAACAGCGATTATGTTCACATAAGGGACTGTAAATTTTGTAATAAAACAGTGATTGATAAATCTGAATGTTAAAACACTTATAATATTATACAGAATATACACAAAAAAACTTGAGTTAATTATTTTCAAAACTTTTTGAGCAATAGCTCCCTCCCCCGTTTGAGCATTTTAAAAAAAACGCACATTTCGAGTAAAACGCGTTTTAGAGTATAACATCTTGCTTAGAAGTAATGACATCTGCTTTTACTAAAACGCTTGTAGCTTTTGTTCTAGTGAGCGGAAAATAATAAACTTGGTATTTTTATTAAGCTAATAAGATGGCATATAAAATAAAATCATAAAACATTTGTCACTCTTGGGCAAAATTCATAATTTTAGGGTAGTCGGATACCTTAAACTAAATCAAACTTAAAGGATATTTTCCCCAAGAGAATTAGTTGAAGCTCCGCGGATAGAACACTTCATTCACAATATGTCTCTTCCTTCTGTTGGCCCTCACATTAACGTGAACTTAGGTTTACCACAACTGTATCATGTATTATCATAAGGGCTTACTTTAGAGAAATGCTTTACAAACAGGGGTTCCACGAGGCATACCAAAGAGTTCTATGAGTCAGTAAAAAATTGAAATGAAAATTATAAATGTATTCCCAAAATGATTCACGTTCTCTGTGTATAACTGCAAGTATCTAAAGTCTCATACCGGTTATTAAAACTAATTTTTATACATAATATCTTTATTTTATAATACTTGCTTAACTTTTATTATAATGTAATAAATAATAATCACTTTTTCTTTTCATGTCTTCGTATTCTATTGCTTATCATCCCAAGTTTCAAGAAATATTTCTTCTTTCATTAGTACAATGTTTATAAAACTAAACAGTTTTCTAACAAAAAATTTACCTTTTTTTTATTTATGGGAAAAAAGTACTTTATAACTTACAACTTATCGACATACCAACAAATTCGATGATAAAATCTAAAAATTTAAGCAAGAATAACTCCTAAAGTCACAGTTATAAATTTATGCAAAACACACAGAATTTCTCACACCTCTATAAACATTTTAACGTTTTTCAGAACAACGTATTGAAGTTAAAAATATTTCTCAATGGGAGTGGCTGCAAAAATAAATGAAACGTAGAATATGAAATGCAACTCCAAGCAATTTCAATAGACCTAGACTTCAACAGTTTGTACAAAAAAATGCAAGCACGTATTCCAGTTATTAAATTATGCATGGGTTGGTGACACTTGGATCACAAATTAATGTAATTAATGTGTGTAAATTGTATTAAAAAATTACTATAAAATGTTTACTAACAAATGCATAGTGGCGTAACGTACGCGGGGGGACAGATTTCTATGGGCCCCAAGTATGGTTTGGGGCCTAAAAACTGACTTTGCAGGAGGGCCCTAATATTTTCCGTCACGCTACTGCAAGCATAATACATTTTTTAATTATCTTTACATGTTGATCTACTTAATAACATGTAGGACTATTTAAGGTATCCGACTACGTTCGGAACCGTGATTTTGCAAAAGCGCATAAATGGATAATTTTCATGATATTTAGTGTCACTTAGATTAGAATGTATGCATAAAATTGTTTTAAGGACATTTTGATCAAATAAAATTAATTTAAGCAAAATATTTTGGCAAAAAATTAACTTAGAATAATCTTTATTCCAAATGTTCTCCTTTTGTGAAAAATGCTTCTATTATAATAATATTTTGCCTGTACATAGCTCAGACCTCTCTACAGAGGCTCGACTAGAATTTTTGAAATATATAACTTAGAAGTGGGCTTATTCATATTTTACGACAACAGAGGGGAGCAATTTTAAGAAAAAAACGCCAATAATTATTTCAATTGGTGGTAACTCTGAAAATAAGGCGAATTTTTCAAAAATTCCAGTTGAGCCTCTGTAGAGAGGTTGAGCAGCGTTTCTCAAACTGGGGGAAGTGTCCCCTAGGGGGCGTGATAGCCCAACAAGGGGGGCGCGAGCATATCGAAAAGCCGCAAATAAAACTTTACTTAGAAATATTAATTTACTGAAGGGGGGAAGCAAAACAAAATACATTCTTACATAATAAATAATAAAATACGCATTTACACATATAAATGTATCGGTACTGCATACTGTGTTTGATAATTACTTTTTAACAATACTAAATTAAGAACACGTTTAATAATTACCAGTAACCTAATGTGTGGGCTTGCCATATGTAAAAATATATACAAGAATTATAACTTATCTCGATAATTTGTACGGTTTGTAATTGAATTCATATTGTAGATTTACGTCAAAGTACATTATTGTTGAATTCAATATATTGTTAGTGTTTGGGTGTAGGAGGAGGGCGCGAAGAAAATTATGATAGAATATTGTGTTGCAAGAGTATTGAAAGTTTGAGAAGCACTGCTTCAGAGTGATGGTTTTATAATTAAGATATTATCATTGTATATGTGTGTGGGTCTTTTTTCCCACACTATTTACTATTTCTTATTAAATAACACAGATAACATATATCCTATAAAAAATAAAATATTAGGTCGCAAGTATTGAAAGTTTGAGAAGCATTGCTTCAGAGTGATGGTTTTATAATTAAGATATTAGCATTGTATATGTGTGGGGGTCTCTTTTCCCACACTATTTACTATTTCTTATTAAATAACACAGTTAACATATATCCTATAAAAAATAACTTATTAATTCTGATTATAGCCTTAAGGAAATATGTTCTTTCGAAGTAAAAGAATTGAACTACTTTTGCCATTTAGTTGCACGTGTCCTTACCAGTGAAAAAGTGAAAAATAAAGGCGTTAAAAAGTCAGGGAAAGATATAAATCGAAATGATTGGTTAGAGACTCAGTTTTAAAGATCTTTCTGAAGAAATACTTATAGGTCACTTAACTTCTTCAAGTGAATCAAAGAACTAATCAGATTGGAAATATTTTAAGGTATCCGAATACGTTCGGAGTACTTTTTAACAGAATAACATCCTTAAATATTATAAATGCTTTTTTAGGACTCAATACCAATAAATACTACTATTTAACTAACAATATTTAAAGTAAATTTACTGAATTTTACAAAAATCACAACTATATGTGAAGGAATTTTATATTTTAGGAATATTTTTGAAAAACTTCAAAGCAGTTAGAGAAAAAAGCAATAAACATGTATTAGTAAAAGTATTACTAAAACCAATTAAATGCATTTATATAGAAAATGTACTAAAACTATTACGTTTTATTAAAATTTGAAAGTTTTAGAGCAGATTGAGTGAACATTATAAGAAATGTTACATTCTTTATGATACCATTATTTAAATAACAAGCCATAACTCAATAAATACTAGTACAATAAGAAATTTTTAGTACATTCTCTAAAACATAACATAAATATCAGGTGCAAAAAGTTTTATAGAAATACATTTGTAACATTTTGAGTTATCAAACTCCCTATGATAGATTTTGAGCAATTTAATGCCCACTTCTGGTATATCAAATACCCACTTCCGGTTTTTCTAACTTTATAAAATTCATTGTAACTAGGCCTCTAGGAAGCGTAGAAACAAAACAAAGTATGTTTCGAAAAGCCAAAAGATAGCTCTATTCAATAAAATAAGAAACGAAAATATCTGTCTTTACCGAATTTGGTCATTTTCAAAGTATTCGGATACCTTAAGCACCCTTAGAAGCATATAGCACAAACAGAACAAAGAGAAATTTCGAAAAGATATATATATATTTCTTAAAGGCATTATATTTCGAAGGTACATTGAAACTTTTTATGATGATAAGTGTGTTCGGTACATTAAAGGAAATACTTGTTACATGAAGAAAAAATCCTGAGAACCATTGTCCTATAAATATCTGATGGCATAATCCCCCCCCCCCCCCTAGAAACGGAAACATAACAACTACATTACGTCGTTTTGATACGATTATTGCTCGGAAAGTCTGCATCGATATATCGGGCCCAGGTGACACTCCGAAGAAAATGAAGGTACCGCTTCGTCGCACTTTCCAGACGAAGAAGACAGTCGGACAGATGACATCCCCCACTGGTTCCCTGTCACGCCCCATCTTTCAAACCGTCAACCTGTCTCGATTTTTCATTCCCCAACCACCCCTCTTCTGTGGACCGATAGCAACGGGAAAAAAGAGATTTCAGGGACCTTCCGGATTCTATGGGATAAAATGAGGATTGACAGCTTACGAGACCAGAAGATCCATTGTATGGGTTTCGAAAGGACGGGTAGATGTAGAGTCTTGGGAAGGTATTAACTCTTTAGTAAATGCATATTTTAGTAATGAAATGTCTGTGTGGGTGGAAAAAGGTATTTGCATAAAAATATCTCGAATCAGAAAAATATGCGTACGTGAAGTAGAGATTTTTTTTGCTTATGCTTGGGTTTGATGTAAATTGTCTGGATCACGACTTGAAACGGTTGTTTGGGGAAAATAAATCCAATTACTGAGAAGGGATAGAACACAAAAAAAAGCCAAATATACAAGAAAAATTTAATTAGGAATTCTTGAAGAAGTTATGTACACAGTTATACGTATAATTTAACGACTGTTCGCGTGCATGAGTATACGAGGGTGGAATTAAATATCCGATCACCTAAGATTTTTATTACTCGTACATTTAAATCAATTTGATTTGCCTGTTTATTTATTTATTTATTTTTTGAATTGTTCTTCTCTAATCCACACAAGAGAAGTATATTTACTAATTCAAAAATAGAAAAATCGTTCATGAAATGGTTTTTATATAAAATAGAAGAAAAAAAACATGAATATGGTTAACTAAACAGTTCTCTTAATGTCTTACGAAAGACAAAAAAAATTATTTCAATCGCTATGATGTAGGATAGGGGTGTCAAACTCACGGCCTTCAGTGAAAATATTTAAAGGCCCGGCCAATATACTGGCACACAATAATATATAATAAAATAAATAAAAATCTCCCGAAAAATATTGAAGATAGTACCAGAGAAGAATTGTCACGAGTCAGGTTGTAAAGATTAAATTTTCTTGTTCTTTTATATATGTTTATTATAATGCATTATTCGGCATCCTATGTTTCTATGAATATATATAGACATATATATATATATATATATATATATATATATATATTTGCAGCCCACCTAAAGTTAAACCTTGTTGACACTCTTGATGTAGGAAACATTCAGATGGTATAGTCATTGGGGACGTTGACTGCTATGCCAAAGGTCCTGGGTTCAAATCCTGAAGAAGGCATGGATATTTGTTACTGAGTACTACCAGCTCGGCATGGGAGTATCTAAATATTCGTCGAGACGAAAGTCTTTTCATGTGATTTGTGGTAGGGAAAAGTGTCCCCAGCATATTCTTTCAAAAAATTGAAGTGGAACGAATTTAAAACGTAATTGCTTAAAGCTGCGCGCGGGTAACGACAAACCTAATGTAGACCCTTGCTACAATGAATTTCGTGGGCCTCATCCTCACACCATCAGTCTGGTGACATTAGTAACAGCATGATATAAGTTCCTGTCTATCACAGCTATTTTTGATTTCTAATCTTAATGTTATCCTACAGGTTTTCTAACTATTCCTCTTAGATTCTTGAACTTCATCGATTTACATATCACATTTACTTGTTGTCAACTTAATGCCTCTCAAAGAACCAAAAAGAACATTTTATTTTAGCTGATTTATAACTTCCACGTTTGAAGGAGGATAAATAATTTTTTTGTAGATTCAAAAACGTATACCGGGAGCGTTAAAATCACCATAAAAATATTTTTTAAAATTTAAGTTAAATTTAAATTAATGTCTGTCGGAACTACATGCAAAAGCATTGTCATTTCCTGTCTTCTAATTGTCTGATCGTATCTTTTAAGAATTAGAGCACGGGTTTTTCATGGTGTTCGTGGTCACGTTATCAGGTGGAAAGACATAAATGAAAATGCATTCATAAATTTAAAAAAAATATTTTAATAAGTGTTTATAAGTAAGAAAATTTTTATCAGTGCTTTAAAACCGTGAAAAAACAAAAAACAACGTAAAAAAATAATTTAATCATAATATAGATTAAATAAATTGAAATAAGTAACAAGAGAGAAAAATGAAAATAAATAAATAAAATGTTACATCACTACAGATATTAGTAATTTGCTAACAGTAGGCCGTCGATACTTTAAATCAGGATTTTATCCTTGAATTTAATTTGAAGAAAATTTTTTAATTCATTGTAGTTCTAAAATTGTTAAGAAATTAAATACTTCTTATAGTCTTTTGAACTAATTTTAAATATCCCTTTAGTGAATTTAAATCTGTCATCCCGCTAATAATTTATTGTACTTGATGTCATTGAAATTCTTGGTAAATAGTCCTCTTTATTAATTAATAATAATTAACAATTAATTTTTCTATTCACTTTCTTTAAAAATTCAATTAGATTCACTCAGAAGTTTTTATAACAATTTATAATGTTCATTAAAATTATTTTTAAAATTTCTATCTAAATGACTAATTTAAAGCTGTCGTTTATTAATGTATGTTTATTCATTAAAAATTTCATCGCTTATAAAAAAAACACGTATACTTCTTTCTTCAAATAGAACTTATCAGTGGAGCACACAAAGGGGGGGTCCGGACCCCTCCCCCAAAAGCCCTTGATTTTTTTTTCTGATTGATTATAATTCTAAGTATATAGTACGTAAAATTTAATTAATTACTTGTTATTAATGCTTAATTTTATTAACTAATGCTAATTATCCATTCAAAAATTAGTTTTTTACTGTGTTTTGTTCCCGAAAATCGACAAAATCAAAAGGAGCATGATGCAGCGTGAACTTTCGACCCCAGACCCCCCCTTGTAAAATTTCTGTGTGCGCTAATGGAACTTATCATATATGTTATTACAGCTCCTCATTGCATTAAAATACTTGCCTGAATTATGAAATTTAGGAGATTTTTGATGTGTAACATCTTTCCTCTCGATTGCTGAATTTTGTTAGAGTGATTTCGTCAAAAGGGACGGAAGTTTGGAACAGGAAGTGAGGTAGGCACGCGCTATTTGATTTAACCAATGAGCGCGCGTAATAGTGTTTTTTCGTTACCCTCGCATCTAGGTTCAACACGCGTGATAGTGTTTCTTCACTACCCTATCATCTGGTTCAACTCCAGTAGGTAGGTTTTTTTTTAATATCGTTAAAATTAAAATTTCAAAATATTCGAATTCTTATTTAGGATAAACTTACGATCCTTACGCTCAATTGTCAAAGTCTCAGGACTCGTTGTGTAAGAAATCTGAAGTTAATTTATATGGGTAAACTATATTAATAATTATATTTACTCTTAAGTGTCTGAAAAAGTTAAACATATAATAGAATTATTCGAATGTAGAATATGAATTTATTCGAATAAATATTTTAGTGCGTATCTTTTTCATACTTTGAGGTTAAATCCTGTCGCTGTCAAGAGCAAACACAGAACAACTCATATGTTGTGACTCCTCACATGGACATTATTTATCATCAAACAAGTGGATTGGGTATTGCTAGCCAAGATATTGGGCCATACGTATGTGCGGCAGAATGCATATTTGAAAATGGACAAACAGTGATTTCGATGGCCGTATACATTTCTCCGAATCAAACGGTTAAAAAAATTAAAGATTTCCGGCATTTTGTACTTTTACCATATACCGAAGATGGTTCTGCTCTTTTAAAAACAATCACTCGCTTCCCATGATTTTGAGTGGTGATTTCAACGTTAACTTTAGTTTGCCAGAAGTTAAGCCACTCATAGCTTTTTCTGACTGATGAACTAAAGCTCGAAATGAATACAAATCGAAATATTTCGACAACTAACAGTGGTACTGTTATTGACGCTGTTTTTCAACGGTTTTTCAATACTTTGAAATCACAAGTATATGTGTCATATTTTACTTATCATAAGTCTATTGTATCCACTCTTCCCCAAATAGAACAAGAATAAATATTTTTGATAAAAATTGTATTATACTTCTTTTGTTAAATAAATAAAATTTTCATTAAAGATATAATTATTCGATAGAAAATTATTTCCAATCACACTTGATTCATTTTTTTTTCAGGATTTAAGTTACTATAGCGTATTTACCACGATAACATGTCAGACGTTACACATCATATGCGACTACTGTAAGGCTCGTTTCTTTTTTTTTTTAACTATTTTAATATTATTTTCAAAACTATGCCCCACTTTGAATTTAAACTTTTGTAGGTTTCTTCGCGTGTTATTCTAGTCAAAATTAACTTTTTACACTTAATTTTATATCGTTTTTTGTTAGTGTAGCTACTTATTGAGACCTGGACATTAGCACTGCGACGCAGTAACCTTAAGTTTATTTAATTTCTGGGTAGAGAGAGGGATCACACAGCTTAAGTAAAAATTACTATTTATTTACAAATACACTCTTTTGCAAGCAAAAATTGAAGCACAAAGAAAGTCTTGTGTGTTTGTAAGGTAATTACATAGACAGACATATTGATGTAATATGCAAATGTTCAAATTTTTAAGGCCAATGAGCATGTATTGCAGTCGTAGCCCGCATTTCTGTTCAACAACTCACAAAATATAAAACCGGTGATAGAGGAGTAAAATATATCTTTTTCCTTTTTCACAGTTTTGATTTCCTAGAGAAAAAATTAATGATGCCCCACGACGTTTTCAGAGACCATAAAGGCAACTCAATGACCTTGAACGTGGTCGCATTTTCGGAATACATGAAGCTGGGGAGTCATACCGAGCAATAGGGCGTCACCTGCAACGTACAGACACAGCTGTGCAAAGGTGTTGGAAGCAATACTTGCTGCGAGGAAATGAATTGATGAAATGAAAACTCTGGAAGGCCAAGATGCACAAATGCGAAGCAAGATAGGTTGACTCTTCGACAAGCCCGAACTGTTCCAATGTTATCAGTGTCTACTATTCAAATTTTAACAGCCTCTTCCAAATCTCCCGTGGTACCTTCCATCATTTAAAGGTGCTTGACTGAGGAGAGGTTAAGCTCACAATGGCTTTTAAGACGCTGGCCTTCAACCCCACAATATCGGCTGAATCTCTGAAGTGGTGTTGCAACTGATCAATATAGTTGCCCTCAGACTGGTATTGCATAGTGTTCAGAGATGAATCCTGCTTTATTCTTATAGCAGACGACCATTGTCTTTGTGTCTGGAGAGGCAGGGGTCAACGATCTCAATCAGTCTTTGGTTTACGAAGGCATATAGCCTTAACACCTGTTGTGAAGGTGTAGGGAGCTATCTCATACGACAGCAGGTCATTTCTAGTCATCCTCCATATGTCTTTAACAGATCACCGATATGTTGATGTCATCCTGCGGCCGGTTGTATTACCCCTCATGGCACGTCATCCGAGGACCAGTTTCCAACAAGATAATTTCAGACCCCTTCCGCTCGCATATATTTGGACTGTCTTTGCGCCGTTAATACTCGTCCTTGGCCAGCAAGGTTACCAGACCTTTCACCATTCAAAAATGTCTGGAATATGGTGGAACACCGCAGTCGGGCACCCCAAATGTCGCAGCTCTGCAACAATAACCGGTGAATGCCTGACAGAATTTATCCCAGAAAGGCATTAAGAACCTCTATCAATCTTTACCGAAACGTATACAAGCATGTATCACCTCCAGGGACGGTTCTACCAAATACTGAATTGAACTTTCAAGCTGAAATCGTGAGCGGTGGATGGGCCTTATGGCTTTGATTTTCTTTTATCATATTATATATGTGTACAATTGTAACACATTAACTGTACACATATTTAATTTCATTAAAAACAACCACTTCCGTTAGGGTGCTCTGATGCTTTTGCAAAAGAGAATAGTCAACGTTCTCATATTCGACACATAAGGACACATATTCTATTGCATTTCTATGATATAACTCTGGCACTTCTAATTATCATATACTGTGTATCGTCGACTGTTGGTCTCTTTCTCGAAGGTATGAATCTGCATACTGTAGTGCTCACACTCCACCAAAACAGTTAAATTAAATTTTTTGTAGGTCTTTCACAACTCTAGATTATTTCCCTATTATCATTGAATTCACCAGAATTAATCTTTCACTGCCTCCCAGCTATCCCTTGGATCACCGATTTTATGTCGCTGATCCCGCAGTCCCATGCGGTCGCTGGCTGGTATACAGTCTATCTAAAATTGCTGATCCGGCTACCCGGCAGCCTTTAGCTGGAGTCACCAAGTCCCGATCGTTAATATTCCATCTCCTTTAAATATGTCTCTTAAAACCCCCTGGGTGGATCTCTCCCCCACTTCCTACAATTTCTGATTTGTAGGAACACGGATCTGCACCTGGCACCCTCAGTCTTGGTCCCAACCACCAATGGTCCTTCCGAGGCAAAAGCCTGTAGTGAATGGGATCCTTTTGTCGCCGAAAATCGAACACCATAAGAAAAGTCTATAAATCGACCTATATGTATCACTTCGACACTCAGAATACGAACCTTGGGATTTTTTCTTTATAATAGCCGACACACACTCCCTTCCAAACATGTGTAGCACGGCTTCATATTATAGGGAGCGGAAAAATAGGCAGTCTTAGAAACACGTGTATCCCAACTATTGTTCACTTTGTGATACCCCCTACCTGGCGGTACAATCTCTTTATCATTTCGACCCAGATTTGTGGGAGCTAATGATCGATGATCCAAGCTAGCCATAATAAAACTAATTTATTATTATCAATTCAAATGTTCAAAGACAGTCTTACGCTAGGAAGGAAATCAGGTGAGATATAACGTAAAAGTAAATTCTATGTAAATAAGCGCTTGGAATCCTAACCGCTTAACTTTCAGTAACGTTATCCTGTGAATCTCAATCTTTCTTAATTTCTTTGACTAGCTAAAGCACGTTCTATAATTACGCTTCTAAGTTTAAATCCTTACCATCAGCTCACGGTGTTCAGCATCTCAGCTTCCTTTCTCCTTCTTCTTCGCGATTACTAAACCTCCACTATATATCTACTAAGTAATATGAATAACAAGTTTTCTTCTTGAGAGGGTATGGCTGTGAAATAACTTAATGCTGGCCCCAAAGATTCCCCAAGAGGATTAGTAGGAAAAACACGGTAAACCCCGTCACAACTTGGAAGCGAGTGAGTGAGTGAATCTTAATGTCCCACTGTTCAGCTGCACGAAAGCTTTTAGCGACGGACCTCATAACTTTGTACCATGGTCAACACCTGAGATGGCACCCCCTCTTCTAACTACCACACCACACCAATGGGAGGCCGTTTGAAGCGAAGGCCATATGGTCACAGGGCTTGAAAGAAGAAAAGGGTGGTAACAAACAGCCATCTAAGAGCCGATGCTACAGCACATACATTATATGAAAGGCCTTGTATTTTCGGTGTATTCATTGTCAAATATATTTTGTTCAATTACATATAACATTCTGTTCTATTTATATTACATATTTGTATGGGGTTTTGCTTTGCATCTGATACCATCATTCTAAAAACGCATTTTCATTTCAAACAGCAACTAAAAACACATTCGGCATGAACATCCCACTTGAATATAGCTGTTCAATAACGTTTTTTTTTTATTAATGACAATCTGAAAAAAAACACAATGGGGGTAAAGACCTTCTGAATCCTTGTTCAAACATTTTATAAGGCTTTTGAATCTTAATGAGAAGGAATGAAATCATTATTTTTACACAATCAATGGTATTTATTTAACTCTTTATATCCTAAGAAGCTCATGCAATAAGTCGCACATTTAATAACTATACTTCTCATTAAAAAAAGATGTAACGCATAACTGCATATGACCGCTCATTTGCTACAAATCAAGGGAAATTGCAAGTATTCGATTTCATTTTGAAATTATGGTGGATAATTAACTTTGCCCCTAAATCGAATATTCCTAATTAGCTTAGATACTACACAGATTATCATGCAACGTAATTGATTCTCTATAGCGTAATATTTTTGTTCCAGATTGGCAACAGCGTTTAACAATTTTAGAGCAAAGTTCCTATACCCTTTTTCTATCTTTATATTACGATTTCATATACATTTAGCAAAAAACGGGACACATTTAAATCATCCTCCGTAACTAGCTTCTAAAATGAAATTTTTTTCCCATGATAGAATCCAAGTTTTTGTTGTAAAAAAATGGGTTTATAATGGTCTTCGTAGAAAATGTACGCAGACTTTATTCGATTCCAATCTTTAATTTAAGAGGTATTAGAGGAAAACTTCCAGGGAAGGGGGTGGCTCAATTCATGACGTCACATGATAAAGACAAACACGTGTTCTCCATTGAATTTAAAACTAACATCAAACTCATTGTACTAGTTGTTCTATTTATAAGACTTGGGTAAAATTTAAAATTTCATAATTGGCTAAAAATGTTCAAATGTTATAAAAAATAAATTTTTTCAAAAGGTGTTTAAATTTTTTTTAAAAAAAATCATATTTTATGCATGTGCTTTTCATTAAAATGTATTTTTGAATACCTATGAGCATTATTGTTGTGGACAAATTTATAATTTTTAAGATAAAGCTCTTGCAAGGAACGAAAACTGGCAACAACGAATCACATGAACTGATTAACTGAAAACACACGATTGCTTTTATCGTGTGACTATGACGCCATATGAGTTTGGAACTGATTGGCTAAAAAGAGTGGTTATCATTATCATGTGACAATGAAGTCACATGAAATGAGCCCATTATAATTTATCTGGACAAACTATTCATACAGTATTTCCTGTTTCTTAAGCAAAGAGATAATTGAGCAGATACTTTAGATTTTTAAGTCATTTGGTTCCTTGTTTTTGAGATTTCTAATACAGGGTGTTTCAAAAGTCACGCACATCCACATGGTAATCCTTTTTTCTTAAAAACCTAAAGGGTTGGTTGAGATTTCTTTCACTAGAGGGCAACAGGGACCCCATCATAAGAAGTTTTGAACGTATCAGGCATCCGTTTCAAAATACGTGACAGTTGTAGTCAATTGAGAACAACAGGAGGGGGCATGATATTTTCCCAAGAGCAAATAGCCCTGGTGGAATTCTATTTCGCTGTAAATTCTCATTGCAGTTTAATAAATGCATTTCAGCAGAAATATCTCGGTGAAACAGCACCAAATGCGTAAATGATAACACTTTTAGTGCAACGGTTAAGTGACTCAGGATCGGTTGCAGACAGGAAGCGATCGGGTAGAGTGTTCATAATGTAAACGTAAGTGGCAGATGTGGAGACCGCTTTACAAAGAAGTCCATTGAAAAGACCGTTTATCTAAAGGGTGTTTTTTAGAGGTATAGAACTTTAAATTGCAATAAAACAACGATGTATTATTCTATTGACATGAATTTTTTTTATTCCATAAATAATCTTGTGGCATTACATTTTAAATATGATCAAACAAGGCGTAGATTCGTCGAATGGGCCCAAAACGAGATCGCCGTTGTTCCCGATTTTCATAAGCGAATTTTGTTTAGCGATGAAGCGCACTTCTGGTTGAATGGCTACGTCAACAAACAAAACTGCCACAAGTGAAGCTAATCCACAAGTGTATGTCGAAACACCGTTACATCCAGAAAAACTGACTGTTTGGTGCGCTTTATGGGCTGTTGGAATCCTTCTTCAAAAACGATGAAGGCCACAACGTTACAGTCAATGGTGATCGGTATAGAGCCATGATTACTAACTTTTTCATTCCTGAATTGAACAATCATGATGTCCAGGAGCTGTGGTTCCAACAAGACGGTGCAACATGTCACACAGCTCGTGCCACAATCGATTTATTGAAAGACACGTTTCACACACGCCAGAAATCATATTTAAAATGTAATGCCACAAGATTATCTTTCGAATAAAAAAAATTCATGTCAATTGAATAATACATCGTTGTTTTATTGCAATTTAAAGTTCTATACCTCTAAAAAAACACCCTTTATATAAACATCATTATAAAATTTATATCCTTGCTGAAAGTGATGAAAGGTACGCTTGGTTGCAGCAAGACGACGCAATTTGTCACGCATCACGGAACACTATGGAAGTTTTAACTGAATTTTTCGATGATCGTGTCATTTCCAAAGGACTTTGGTCAAACCGTTTACCGGACTTGTCAATTCAGGATTTTTTTTCTTTGGGGATATCTAAAAAATGTAACCTACAGGAATAATCCCCATACGTTTGATGAACTTAAGTGTAATATACTTCATGCAATATCGGGCATTAATTTTCATGCTCTTCGTAAAGTGTCAATTATTCTGATAAAAAGAGCTTTATTGTGTGTCCAGGAAAGCGGAAATCATTTTGAACATTTACTGTTATTTTACCATATCTGGCATCTGACAATAACGATAACCGTTTACCACCCGGTAGTACACTTGTAACTTAAATACACCCTTAAAAGCACCTTTTCCTGAACTACTGGCGAGCACTATGCATCAGGATTCTGATTTAAGAAATTCACGACATGAAATAACCGTAATGAGACCACAATTTTATGACCAAAAACACGTTATTTTCTTAATGGAGTTTTTCATACTTAAGAAATAATAACTTTAATATTTTTAGGTATGAGAACTCTGGCATCGATGTAATAAAAATATTATTAAATTTTAATGACACATTTTATAAGTTTAACTGAAAATTGAATGATTGCGCGCGATATGTCTTATAACTAAATGCGTAGGTTCACATTGTAAGTATTTGGATTAACTAATGGAATTTTGGTGTTTGACCTATTTACTCTACATATTTAATATCTATATAAATTGAACTAAGCACTCCATCTATATGTTTTTAAAGTATTTACCATTCAAAAAATTACAATTCAAAATTAGTTTATTAAAATATGCAGAGTTTTTTTTTTTTTTTGATGTAAAAATTATGAATTTTTATGCTGTTGATTTCTTAGGATACCTATTTTAATTCAAATTATAAATATAATTGTTAACATAGGTACTTGCGAAGGGAACTTACGCATTATACCATCGACCAATTTCGTCGAATGAAAACATGTCATCAAATGTAGCAATATGCAACCAGTAAGGAAACCGTCCTCACTAATTTTCAAAAAGCACAACAATAAAAAAAAAACAATGACAACCGTTGGCGATATTTTTTTCAATTAGCGACGTCTTTTGATTCAGCGAAATTGGTTGACAGTATAATACGTAAGTACTCTGCAAAGTTTTACGATACTTTTTTTTAATTAATTATTACGGAATATTTTTCTAAAGAAAATTAATGAACTTCATCAATTTTCATCTTCTTCATTAATGTCTGATTAAGTCAAAATTTTTCATAAAAAAAACAATTTTCTTAGGTTTCTTTTGAAAAAAGTGATAAAGCAGTATTTTCTAACACTTATTAAAAATTTTATGAAAGGTTAGCAAATACCTATAAAAACTTCGGTATAACACCAAAATGTGAATCAATATTTTTAGAGCTCCCCTGAACTGAAAGTATTGTATGTAAATCATACGTATTCTTTTTAATATAATCTCCACAAACTCGACTCCCTCGAATTTTTATCAATTCCCATTCAGAACCTCGAGTCCACCAAATCAAATTCCTGCATCAACAAAACGAAAACGACGAAATTCGCATCAACTGCTTTGAAGTTCAAAATGCAATAAAATGCCTCGACTCTATTCAAAAATTATGCATCGTATTCTCTTCAAAAAGAACTCTACTCACATTGCCGTCAAATATTCCTTCTTCATGCAGACTTCAAAAGGAAGAATTTTTCCCAGCAAAGAGAATAATTGAGTCCTGATGTGTTCTATTTCTGGCATGAAGGGGTTTCTAGAGCGTTCTTTAAATACAGATGGTTTGAATCGATCACAGATATGATGCATGAAATTTCACTAATTTTTTGGATCCCCCTTTTTTTTATCTCCTAGTTAAAGATTTTGTCGCTGAATTTTGGATACTTTTTGAATAATTCGCTTTCACTGGAACGAGATGTATTCTCTAAATTGAATGCGTGAGAGTGTGACACGTACTTTCGAAATGCAAGGTTGTATTTTGTTATTTTTTTAAAATTATTTATCGAAGAGGGGAGGAAATGGATGTGGAAAAAAACTGAGTTATTTCACATTTAATGCCGCGTTTGAATTGTCTGTTAGAGGTTTTTGAATAAATAAGAAAAAAAAATTTAACCCAAATGTTTTTTCTCTTGTTAGATATCGATGCAAAAGCTCAAGTTGTGTTCTACGGAAATCAATAAAAACCTTTTTCCCGAATTTAACCCTTCATACGGCAATTTTTTCTAAAAAAATTATGTTAAAATATTTTTGAAATTGAGATTCATTTATAAAAATAAATTCATTTGATTTTGCATAAAAAATAATTGGTTTTTAGGACCACATTTTTAAGGCCACCATCCACTGGGTGGGGAAAGCATGTTTTCTACCACCCACTGCGTGCTATTATAAGGTAGGCCATGTTATGTCCTACGTTCCTTTTCATATTGCATTACATGATATTCATAAAGTCTAATTTGTAGACACTAAAATCTACAAAAGAAATTGTAAATTAGATGCATTATGCATTCAGAAATTAATAATTTATACATATTAATTGCCACAAAATTTCAGAAAACAGAGATCAACACACGGTGAAGTATAGCAAGCTGTACAAGCATGTCTTGTTCTTTTTGTAGCGTCGGCTCATTAGACGAACACTTCAAAACAATACTTGTCAAGTTTGATGTACGGTGGTGAGCAGAATGTCCAGATGCAGCATTTTAACTTCCAATAGAGACCATTATATTCTCCCTCATGCCTAGGGGCAAAACAGATATTGGGCCGATTCTGAAAACGGCTTTGTTGATACCCCACCTCTCCGACAACCAGGTCACGTTCAGCCACAATGATTTTTAGAAAGGACACTGCTGTGAACAGTTTCCATTATTAAATTCCTTCGCACATGTAGACCACGAACTATTTAAATGAAAAAGAATGTCATCCTTCTGGGATAAAGGCATATTCTGAACCGCATCCTCAATGTCAAAGTGAAAAGTCGATTGATGGACTCTCTATATGGTGTACGAGGTACCGCGAAGGAGTTGATCTCACTCGTGACCGCCTATTGTCTTAAAGAGCCAATGGAGTTGTGAAGAAGACGAGGAGTGCATTGTGCAAATCTACTACGCTCGCAAATCAGAGAAAATTTGGAGTGAAAGAGGCACGCCCAGGAGATGCATAAGATTCGGCTCGAAAGGTGACGAGAATTTTCTGCATCTTTTTCGGCATCAGCATTTTTTTCCTTCTTCGAGCAAACACGATAGATGTTGCAGCGGCAGCCGCACCCCAAGGACCAAGTGAAAGGAAATGCAATGATTTCTTAGTGACGAAGGGTGCGGAGCAGCCACTCGTGGGGTTTGATCGAAGTGAGACCAGCAAAAAGGGTTGCGGTGACAGCCGCACCCAGGAGACGATCCATTAAAGGTCAAATAACATTGTTCCAGTTTTGAACTTTTCTCTAGCGAAAGGCTGTGAAGATTAGCACTATTAATAAGGAATTCAAGTTTTTTATTAATTTATAAATAAAAGGTATTTTATGAATATTGCAAAATATTGAAAAAAATCGAGAAAGTCATCTTCAACTTCCCCGCAGACCCTGTAAACTTCCTGGGCAGGCCTCTTTCACTTCCCCCAATTATCTTCGATTGGCGACTGTAGCAGATCTGCACACGGCCCTTCTCTCTGTAATCCCAACTCCATTGGTGCTTCGAGACAATTGGCTGGAGCGTCTGAAATCAGCTCCGAAGCTATACCTAGTAAGCCATCTGGAGAGCTTTGAATCCCCCTGTCACTTTGACACTGAGGATATGTCTTTATCACGACAGACTGACATTCCTTTTCATTCAAATAGTTCGAGCTTACATGTGCGAGGGTAATCCAAAAAAGGATACTGTTCAAAAGAGAATCCATTCTATAGATTGCTGAGACTAAAATTGTCTGGGTGTTGTTGAAAGTAAAAGTGTGGCAACATCAAAGCCATTTCAGGATAGACTCACCATCATTCCCCTAGGTATGAGAGAAAAATACCCTGTCCCATCTGGGCATCCCAGTCACCCTGTTCATCAAACTTGACCAGTAATGTCAGGGAGTGTTCGACTAATTAGTGGACTAAATTCACTATAAATTTTCAGCATGGATCTGAATAATGGAGGTGAGTGAAGGGTGAATGAGTGAATATGGATTTTCCTGACGCAAGAGCCAAATTTAGCTAAACTGCGCCAAACATTAGTTAAAACATCAAAAACATTTCATTAAAATATGCTGACAATAGTTTCAATAAAAGTTAAAATATAAAATCATACATAAAAATCATTTTCAAATGATAAAAGCTACCATAAGTTGATGGGGAATATTCCCCACCAAGTCAAAATTAAAAAAAAAACATACAAATGGAAAAAGTGAATTTGAGTTAGTGACTGAATATTAACGTCGCTCTGTTCAGCTACACGAGGGCTTTTGGCGACGGACCACGTAATTTTCAATCATTGTCAAGTGACGTGGACGACACCTGAGCTGGCACTCCCTCTCCTAAGTACCACACCACATCAAAAGGAGGACGTTTCAGCTCTCGACAAATTTAGCATGCATCGCTGCCCTACACGGCGGGTCTTTAGTGATACTGGGCTCGAACTCGTGACAATGCCAGCCACGATCAGATACCTATACCACTCGGCCATAGCGGCCATAAAGTGAATTTGAACAAAATTATCCAGTGAGTGAGTGAGTGATTTTTGGTTATTTGCGCAACAGCCAATTATGACCAAACTGCGCCAAACATTCGTTTTTAAACATTGAGAGTATAAAATCACTAATAAATTTAATTAAATTTTTGTTAAGAAAGGGTAAAATGGAAAATTTGGCATAAAATTTATACCGAACAAAATAAAAACCAAGACTGTGGTGGGGGAATTCTTCTACCAAGCTCGATATGTATTAATTAAAAAGTTGTTTTATATTTCTAGACTGTGTTAAAAGTAGTAATCCATGTTATTTCTTTTGATACTTGGTAGGTGTTATGAGATGCGAGAAACCGTCTTTTATAATATGTTTAAAATGTTCATCCTCCTCCACATCTTACACAATCATGCTCTCGTCTTCTGAGGTATGATGAACATAGCTTTTCTTAAGTGTGTGAGGTGTCATTTTAATTTTAATCTCTGCCTTTTGTTCTTTTGCACGCCTTTTTCTATTTTTTTAGTTTTGCTTTAATTTCTTTGGAATTTGGGATGTGTTAAAATTTTCCTTATAGATGTAGTAGCTGCAGGCTCTGATAAGGAAACTGATTTTTGATCTTCAGTTAACAGGGCGGCAAATTTATTAGAAGTTGTAAGAACTGGGGGTATTTCAGTTGATAACGATGAAGTAGAAGTATTCGGGTTATTGCCGGGGTAAGTAGTAGTAGTAGTAGGAGGAGGAGTAGGAATGGTTATTGGTAACAAAGACTCACTTTGTATTGTTGGCATTATTGCCGATATGGGAGGAAGTAAATGTGCTTGAGTTGATGAAGATAATATGGAGGCTACAGGCATTGAAAACGTGGTAGCGGAAATAGGAGACAAACATTGTAGAGGAGTGCAGATTATTTTTATTATATTTGGATCTGTTTGTGTACATGTGGATATTGCTGTAGGTTTTGTAACTTGTTCATATGTTTGGGATAGCTGAGGAACTATTAGTTTGCGTGCTTCTGGGTAAGAAATATTTTTATTTGACTTAATTTCCTGAATTTGTTTTTCTAACTTCCATTTTGGGCATAACTTTGAATCTGATGAATGGGATTCTGAGCAATTATGACGGACGCACATCTAGATCATGTCAATTGTCTGCGGCAGGAAGTTTGAGAGTGTCCGAATCTCTGACACTTAAAACAACGCAGAGGATTCGGTATATACGGAAGTATTTTACAATTAAGAGATAACCGGCTTTTATTGTGGTCAGAAGTTTACGGTTATTGAAAGTTAAAATTATATGCTTAGTTTGAACAGTTGAAGAGTCTTTTTATTGTTATTCTTCTGACCTGGGTAACATCCTGATCAGCAAATCCTTCCGGGACTTCTGCTTCAGAAGCACACAAAAAATCTGTTTCGGATATAGCACCATGACTATAATTTAAATATTTGTGAGGACATACTGCTTATGGAGAATCTAAAAATATTTTAGCTAACAAGAAAGATTTACTTTGTAAGGCAGATTTGGTTTCAATTATTAAATCACCGGACCGTAATTTTTTTATTGATTGTGGCTCTCCACCAATCCCTGTTAAAGCTTTTTGAATGGCAAACGGAGACATCTGTGATATTTCATTGTTAGGTAGCGATAGAATTAGAAACCGAGAATGTGTAGCAATAGTATCAATAGCAGTTGTGGGTACCGAATTCAGTGGCACGATAAGTTTGTTTTTTATGTGTTGAAAAAAAATTTAAAAAAAAACAGTTTTCTAAACGGTTATTTTAGAATAACTTTCTTTGTTTTGCACTCACGATCCTAATCCCGTTGAATTTTTTTCGAGTCGAACCCCCGTAAACTCCCGAGTTCGCGGACCCCCTCGTCGCCCCCCGGCCGATCGGGGACTCCCCCCCCCGCGAAAGGCGCCCCGGGGGCCTAGAGTCGATATTTTAACATCTTCGGATCCAGTTCGACGAGGCCTTTCCGAATATGTCAATTTTATTCGGATCGAACGAACGGTTCGCGAGTTATGGGCGTTGCAAGAATTCGCCGTTGGTGGCGCTGCGGTCGCTCCCACAAAAATCGTTCACGGCGAAGGTTTTCTGTCGATAACTCTCTCGAAAATGACCCCCTGTCAATAAATTTGGAATCTAAAAAAAGACTAAATGATTACCTACGCGAGGATGTCACTTTTATGGAAATCGGTCAGTAAGGTTCGAAAATAGGTTCGAAAGTTCGTGTCCGGTACGTCGGGCAGGAGTTTTTATTCTATAACTTCCTTCCTGATGCACCTAAAAATACGAATCGTGCACCTAATGCCTTTACCCGGGCACAGCATATTATGATCCATAAGCGCGATAACAACTTCGTCCTGGCGTGCCTTCACCCACCACGGAGTCCAACAAGGGAGGCAGTGTGCTGGTCATCTGGCAAAAACCAAGCATAGCGCTTACCTGGAGTACACCCAGAATATAGTGCTACAGCATTAGGGTGAGGATCCAACGAGTAAACCCGACACCCATTATCTGCAGCACTAACCCAACAGAAGTGTCTCTTCGGGGACACCGAAGAGAGGTACCACTAGCCGATTGACATGAGCAGGCTCAATCCTGCCACCCGTCTACAGTGAAGCGTGGGCCAAAGGGAACGCAAGGAATCCCCAGAATACTATTTTTCTCCTTACGGGACGCCGCACACGGCAAACATGCGGGTCAGAAATCCAACGGTGTTAGTGAAAAATAAATATGTAATAAAACAAATACCAAAATAAATTGAAAGATTTAAGAAAAGATTAAACAAATTTAACGAAATACAAAATGAATACAAAAATGTTATTAATAAAGACAATAATAAGAAATCTAATTAAAACACACAAATCAACTAGAAATTTCGAAATAGTTGTCTGTGGTCTCGACGTGAAAAGAAGAAAAGGGAAGTATGAATGGCAAGATAGAGGGCCGAAAACAGAGAAAGATCACTAGGGTGACCCGGGGTCGTTACACCCGTGTTTTACAAAAAGAGTAAACCCCTTGGGAATTTAAAAGATCACTAGAGTACCTCGGGATTGTGACATCCGTACTCACCTAAAAAGGGTGAGCCCCCTGAGGGGTGAATAATGGAGATATGTACTTTATTATTAACCTTTTACAACAAGTTTAGGAATAAATTTTAGTTCTTTTTTTACCGGTGCTTCTAGCTTTCTAGAGCAATTTCTAGCTTTTATTTAGCGAGAAAATATATGAATTATTATTGGAAGCCACCCGCGACAACGTCTGTGAGAACTTCGATTTTTCGATTGACACATCCCTCCCTTCGAATATCAACCCTAAAGGGTTAATATTCAAAAAAAACCTTTTCGTAGTGCGCATGTTCACTCTTTAAAGAAGATAATTTCCGAATTTCAGGTTTTTATCTTCATAACTGATTTGTGACAAATTCTTAGTGATAAATACCCCACTGTGCGTAGTGCCAGATGAAGCGCTATTGGTGGTAAAATAGCTTCACATCAAATTTTAAAATTAATGAAAATGGTAAAGTACACTTCCCATGGTTTTATAATTACATTTTTCTGTATATTCGAATGTATTGCGTACAATTATAATTTTTGTTTGAACGAGAGCTGATAAGGTCTAGCAGACTTATATGATTTGCTACGGCAAACGTGACATGTATTCGAAAGATGTATTGACATGTATGGCAATATATGGAAACTTGCAAGAAATACTAAAATTAATATGACGTTTTCTCTCACCTGATTGAGATTCTAAACAGCAAAATGAGATTTTTTTTCAAATTAACGAATTGTCGAAGCTTACAGATAGTGTTAAAACTAGTGCATTGTATTCGTCGTTTTTATTCTATATTCCCAAAGGAGTTGGCTTTAATTAGCCTCATTCTACAGGTACACAAAAGAACAACTAACAACAGATTTTGTAATATAAAACCGTGGTTGAGCGAAGACGAAATCTCTGCAAGTTCTTATTTTCTTACAATGCTTTGAAACTCATTTGATTGAAGCGGCTCATAGCGTAATTGATCTTCGATGTAATTAGAATGGGAATCTAATGGCTTGATTCCAACCTTCGACTGACTGCATTCTGATTAATACGGCCTCATATGTTTCGATAATTCTTTTTCCTGGTACGGAACTCCCCTGTGTTTCGATAAAACTTTTTTCTGAGAACACCCTCTGCAGTAAAATTGCTTTTTAAAGAAACACTTGTGAAATGCAACAACAAAATAGAAGTTGGTAGATTCAGGTCCCATCTAAAATATTAATGTCACACGATTGTAGCTTAAAACTAAGAAGTTCTACTGCTTATTCTGTAACCTTGGTCAGATGTTTGCGAAATGCTAGCAATATTAAAGCCGAGCAATAAGCTCGAGTGCTAATTCTGCTTACGAATGGTATTCTGCAATAATGGGCAATACTTGGGCAAGGTTACATACGGTGAAAATTTAAAGAGTACCAGTTCAGAAATCCAGATCGTTACTTGACCATGATTCATAATTGTAAGGTCTACTGTCAATAGTTGTCGTGTTACGCAAGTGTTCCGTATTAAAAATAAAACCAAACCTCTCCCAGTTCTTTTGATTCTGATTCAAAGTATAATATTTCTAGTAATTTAATATTTAGTACTAATAAAACTTCACTTGCATTGAGGTGATCCTTTACCCCATAAGTCGAAACTAACAATAATTTAAACCCCTGATGACAAAAGAAAAAGCGCCTAATAACTGAACCTAGGAAGAAATTCCTTTTCTCCTCAATTTTCCAGAAAGCATATCCCACGACTCTGAGAATTCCACCCTGCTCCAGAAGCATCACTTAAAGTGTCTAACAACCTACTCTTTTTAAAAAAAATTAGACAGCTTCAAAATTCTACTAAATATACTCCACATATAGTCTATTTAAAACTCACTCTAGATTACTGCTAGTTATAAAACCGCTCATGGCACATGCGTCGAGTAGATCCGTCATCGCAACTAGAGATCGCCTATGATAGCAACCGAAAACGCTCTAAATGAAGCTGGACACAACAGAGAGTGTATATCAAGAGATTCAAATAACCATAGCATCACTCAAAAAATCACTCAACAACTTTTTTCTAGAAGAAAAAAGCAGGGGGAGACCCCTTATCTAACAATTTTAAACTAGCTATAACAGGAGTGAAACCGCCTTGTAAATGACCCACGAGGAAATTACTTTTTGATTTAATTGTCTAAAGCATTTCTGGGCAAAAGTCTCCTGCCACACAATGAAACATGAAGGAAAGATTCGATCTGAGTACCTTCCAATCCGAAAACGAGTATTTTAGCCATCACGCCAAAACGATCGTTGTCGCGTGGTGGCTATTACTGGTTTATATCGATATCACACCGCCACATAGACATCAGATTATTATGCCTCCAAAACCTGCCGCCTCATAAGCCACAAAGTTAACTAAAGGTTTTTGGATTAACACACAATCAAACTAAATCAACTATCTGAAAAAGTTCATTGTTCCTTTAACCATTTTGTTCAAATACTCTGATAAATTTCCCTTTTCAGAAACAGTGAAATACGTTTAACGCGAAAACGCTTAAGACAAAATTTCGGTTAACACGAAGTATTACAACTATCCCGACAGACTATTACGTATGTACTTTCATGCGTTTTTTACTCTTAACACGAAACGAAAATCGCTTAACCCGAAAAAATCTTTTTCCTGGGATAAGACAATATTTGAAAAACACCAGCCGCGCATTCGAGATTTCCGAGGGGTGTAAAAGGAAAGAAAGGGTGTTTCACATGTTTCGTAGAAAGGATGCTAACTTGGCTTTAAAATACTTTCGGAATAACTTGTGGCAAGCCAATTTTGTTTATCTATAAGCTACTTTAACCCTCCTCCCTTACAAATGCCCCACAAGAACATCTCATCTCACATCAGTTGGCTTTGGAATTCGGTAACGAATACATCGCAGTACTTGTAAAAATCATTGAGTTTCGTTCACATCTTTTTTTTTCTTTCTATTTGAAAAGAATTTTTTTTACGAACACTAAAGGCAAAAAGCTCGGGGGAGAAAACTGCTATTTCACTTAAAATGAAAATTGAGTTTTCTTTTATTTAACACATAAGTATTTATGTACATAAAATGGGCTATAATAAACTTAATTTTTTTGAATATATGTTTTTTTTTAATATCTCTTAGCACGAAAAAATACTTCAACCCTCCTGAATTTTGTGTGAAACGATTTTCATTGTATATAAATTACACCTAAAAAATTCCAAACTAAAATTTTCTTCACTTCTTGCACAGATGCCACACTTCGTAGATGCTTCAAGAAGCTATGTGGTTACATTGGATGTTGAAGAACTACTTTTTGGGCATGCCTTGTGTTTGGAACTAAGTCACATACCTAAAATTTTAAGTAAGACATTCAGAATTCAGAAAATGGGAATTTTATGCATCTTGCCTATCCTGTCATTGTAAAATCAACCTCTTCATAAGCCTTATCATCAGCGCCTAGCTTTCGGCATTTACTTTTCCGCCATAATTGAGAAGGCACGAATAACTTTTTTACGATTCCAACCTTCTGCTGTAAAATGCACGATTTAGGTGCATACAAACCCCAATTTGCAATCGGCTGGCACGCGTTATGTGTTTGCATGCATGTGACAGAACCTAATCTAATAAAAACTATTTTGTGGTGTTTCTTTTCTTAAACGTCGAGCAATACCCAAACTTTTTATGTCAACAGAGGAAATGTTTATGGCAGTTTTTCGCTCTTTTTGCGACTCGAAAGCAGCCAGCGATCTCATATTTTATAGAGGCTACTTTTTTTTACGATCCTCTTTTCATGTGATTTACTTTTTGCGAAGGTGAGATGATAAATCATGTTTGCCCTTTTTACTAAGGCGAGTTTACAGTCCCTTTTTTTTACCTTCTTTACTTTATTCTGCGTTTAGGTTAATGTTCTTTAACAGTTTTTATTTTACTTTTTAACTCCCTCTCATTTTATGTGTCACTGAGGGGGAAGAGGACGGTTTAGAAGTAATAAGGATGGCATAAAAAAAGTGTTTATAATTGTCATTAATCAGAAGTTGTAAGTTTACGTTTAAGAAATTGTAATTAATGCTTTAAGTTGTGAAGGTTCTTTTTTTTACATAAAGAACGAGTCGTGAAAAATGTCGTTTTGAGAAATGCAATATGTTCTAAATGCCTAACGATTTATTTTTAATGTCATTTTTAATATGTGAGTAACTGTAACTGTATTTGGGTTTAAATTTTTTTCCGGTAATCCATTCCAGGGAAAAGAATATTAGATTGATGCACTGTTGTCAATTCCGTCTGGATTTTTTTTATCGAAATTAATGTTAAGGTACAGATAATAAACAATCCCCTATTTTTTGGAACAAGGTTTTTATATCAGAACACAGACCTGCATAGTTGAATTTTGAAGATTTTGAAAGATATCCTTATTGTGAGACATTTATTAACTCATTTTTCTAAGGAACAAGATTAGCATTCCATTTTAATCGTCATATTTGTTTGTTTTCATTTTTCAATAAAATATTTTTCCTGAGTAAATCAATTTTTCATTTACTTCTTCTTATTAAAAAAACGTTTCGAATAAAAAAGATTTTTTTTCATGAATTTTATTAGAAATTTTTTATTATTATTATTAAAAATCAAATATACAAAAATAATAAATATTTTGTGAAATCATAATTCTGTGTTGTTAATTTAGTAATGTAACATTAATTTCATCCAACCATTTTAGCTCAAGAAGTATCAGAGAAATCGAATATCTTTGATTAACGAGATATTTTTTTTTATTTAAACTTGCTTGTACAATATATATGCATTGCACAAAGCAGTTTTTGTGCTCAAATTACCTCAAAAAGCGAATCATTTATTTATTGAGAGAAAAAATTTAAAATTTATGAAGTGATTTTAAAATGCTACTCTCTCTCTCTCTCTCTCTCTCTCTCTCTCTACTTCTGTAATAGACATATAATCACACACATGAAACCTGTTTTACAAGTATGTCTAACAATACATAATAAAAGCTAGTATGGGGATTTTGGTGATAACCTGATTGTTTTCAAAAAATAACTTTTATTTATGAACTCTTATTAAAAATTCCTTAAAAAGTCTATATATTACAAATTCAACTATTTTGTAAGAAATAAGTATTGCTTTGATTCCAAAATACACTGCTGGCCACCGTAAATGCAACACCCTGAAGGTAGCATGTAAATAACATGAAATTTAAGACATGCATTAGTGGAGGTGTTATATGCAAATGATTAGAATTTCAGCGTAGACACACATCACGCGTGCCTGTGGCGCCACCTCAAAGCACTATTTAAAGCTTGGAGATATCGACAATTTCAAGTTCGGCAATTGTGTTTTTAGCCGAGTTCGACAGAGGAGGGATAGTGGCCTACCGAGAGAGAGATTGTGTATTATCTTTCAGGGAAATCGGTAGTCGTGTTGGACGAAACCAAACAACTGTAATGCGGATATGTGACCGTTGGATGCAGGAGGATAAGACGGACCGACGTGGTCGATTGCATCCACCTCAGTGCACCACTTCACGTAAGGACAGGCAAATTGTGCGCATGGCGGTGACGGATCGCTCAGTCACATCACGCCATAACACAGCACATTGAGCCTGTAATGCATCATTAAGTATCTGCGCGTACCATTCGACGCCGTTTACAGCAGAGTGGTCTGTCCGCAAGACGTCCATTGCTTGGTCTACCCTTGACGCAGAAACACAGACGTCTCCACCGCCAATGGTGCGATGAAAGAAGGATGTGGGCGACGGAATAGAATGAAGTTGTCTTTACTGGCGAGTCACGTATCTGTCTGCAACGTCACGATAGTCGGATTCGAGTCTGGAGACACCGTGGAGAGAGGATGCTGAACATTTACGTTATGCACCGCCACGCTGGTCCTGCATCGGGTATTATGGTATGGGGCGGTATTGGATATCACTCTCGCACTCCTCTAGTACGCATTGCTGGTACTTTAAACAGCCAGCGATAGATCTCCGAGGTGTTGGGGCCAGTTGTCCTTCCTTACCTTCAGGGCTTGGCCACAGCCATATTTCAACAGGATAATGCACGATCACGCGTGGCACGCATTGTCCAATGGTTCTTCGTCAATCACCAGATTGAATTGCTTCCCTAGCCAGCTCTCTCTCCGGATCTTTCACCGATAGAAAAGATGTGGTCCATGGTTGCTCAACGATTGACCCAGGTTACATCCCCAGCTGCCACACCAGATCAACTTTGGCAAAGTGTGGAAGCTGTTTGGTCTGCTGTACCTAAAGAACACATCCAAAGTCTGTTTGAATCAATGCCGAGACTTGTGGCAGCGGTGACCTCCAACACCGATTCTGGCAGGAACTGCACTTCACAGAAGTCTATAAATTTAATCATTTGATACTTGGTCAACATGTTATCAACAAAATAAATTTGGTTGTGCTATCTCTTGTCTTTCTTTACGGTGGCCAGCAGTGTACATACAAACTTTTGTTCGATGCATTAGGAGCAAAACTTAAAAAATATTTCGAAGCATTTGTCTCAATAGAAAAGGAGTCTTAACACACTTTAAAAGAAGATAAACAAGGTATTTTTTTCTTTCTAAGATAAATCAGTTTTAAAATTTTATTAGCCATTGGGATAAGAACAAAAACGAACATAAAAGTTATCATATATCTGAGTTTCTTAACTTAAAGCTTTTAAATTTTAGGAAATTATAAAAAAAAATACATAAAGAATAATATAGACTAAGGACATTTGATTTCATTTTTTGAATGATTTCTGTTAATTGAATCGTATTGTGTCCCCTTAAGGTATCCGACTACTTTATGAACTGTGATTTTGCAAGAGCGTATAAATGGATAATATTTATGATATTTAGTGATACTTAGATTAGAAAAAGTATATAAAATTGTTTTAAGAATAGTATTACAATAAACAACTATTTAAGTATAACATTTTGACAAAAAATGAACATAGAATGACCAATTTTTAAAGTATTCTCCTTTGTGAAAAATGCTTCTATTATAATAACATATTGTCTGTATATAGCTAAGACCTCTGTACAGAGGCTCAACTAGAATTTTTGAAATATATAACTTAAAAGTGGGTTTATCCATGTCTTACGACAATAGAGGGGAGAAAATTTAAGGAAAAAAACCCCGATAATTATTTCAATTGGTTGTAACTCTGAAATTAATGTGAATTTTTCAAAAAAAATAGTTCAGACTCTCTGGAGAAGTCTTTACTTTATATAAGCAAAATATTTATTATTTTAGAAGTATTTCTTACAAAAGGAGATCATTTTGAAAAAAGTTATTCTCAGTTATTTTTTTGCCAAAACATTGTATTAAAATAACTTTTTTTGTCGAAATGTCCTTAAAACAATTTTTTACATGTATTCTCTAATCTAAGTGACACTAAATATCATGAAAATTATCCATTTATGCACTTTTTAAAATCACGGTTCCGAACGTAGTCGGATACCTTAAGAACTACTCAAAAAATCCACATCAACTCAAACCATCCAAGTTCATGAATCTCGAAGTGTCCATGGACCTCTGATAAGAACTCTTGTTCCAGGGGCGGGAAAACTTTTGCAGGGCACGGACTACTTCTAATTTTTCTAAGGTGTTGCGTTCCCCCAAGTGTCATAATGTGAGGTGAGCTAAGATAAAGGTCTGCAATGTTTATTATAACTTAATAATAAATACGAAATTGCACTTGCCTACATAACTACATTAAAAAATCTTAGGTTTTTAAGATCACGTTTAAAGCAAAACGCAAGATAAAAACAAATGAAATAATATCAAATGATTCATTTATGATCAAACAATTCAAATACATTAAAAAATGAAACATATTCATCTAAAGTTAGTTCTTGTAGTTATGATCAATAGAAGACAGTATCTGCATACTGTCAGTTAATCTTGAATATTTCGGTATATAATTACTAACTACTAAACTTCACGTGGTCCCCTCAAAATGTCTTGGATGTTCAAAGGTCGATCGAGGTCGACTTAATGCCCTCACATGTTTTATTCTATATGGATTCAGGCATCCAAACTCACAGAACACGAAAGTCCACGTAGACATTTACTTAAAAACTGCCGATCCTTAGTAACACTGATTCTAAAGAACTATTCCATCTCATGAAATCTCAATGGTATAAAGATCTATGGATTCCAGATTTAGAGCTTTTATATAGGGCAAGATATATAACTTAAATGTCTTTTTGTACTAATTAGGAGATTTCATTACTAATTGAGATAGTTTCTCGCGTGCAATATATATATATAGGATATCAAGTTTGCATGATTAAAAGTAAATGTGTACATTACGAATTTCAAAATTAAAGCAGTAAATGACTGTAAAAACGAATTAAATCAATTAGTACGCTGGAGGAGTTCAAGAAAAATTTCGGTTGCACGAATGAAATTTTAAAAAATGTTCCGACTCTTTTGTTGTTATTGTTACTGTCCATTCGGTGCTAGGCTTGTCCATGCAATGAAACCAAATGGGGCCGAAGGTACCCCAAACAGCCCTTGCTATGTCGACAACCGTTGGCGAGTAAAGCAGTTGATGGTCAGAAGGATTTGTGGGTCTATGTTGTGGAGTTTAGCCAATATAGAAGTACAACTAAAAATACGGTTAGGAGAAAATTGAATGTCAGGACATCTAGAACAAGTTTTATAACTTCTTTGGCCATCAAAAGATATTTTCATCCCTTTAAAGTGTTTTGTACGTAATCTGGCTATGGTGGTTGCAATTAAGGTCTCGAATGAAGTGCTGGAAGGTGAGTGGATGGAAGGTGAGTTTACGTCTGGTCATTGCATCAGCATCAGTAAGGATATGAGGAGAATTGGAAAGTTGAGGAGAATTTCGGGCCTCCTTGGCAAGGTTATCTGCCTGATCAATGTCGAAGATGTATACGTGGACCAGTATCCATCGCAAACTGCAAGTTATTTGGGCTGCAGTTACTCTATTAATAAGGGCAGTAATATCCTGGGTCAGTTGAGAGTTGTCTTCCTGGATTGAAGTCCAACCTATACGGCTGTTGCAAATTTAATTTCCATGATCAGTGCAATTTTGATTTTTTTTCTTTTTGTAAATAATCAATGTGTGAAACTTCTTTACTTACGAACAAACTTAATATTAATAAAATTATTATGAATAAAATTAAGAAATTTTGTTCGAGACATAAACGACCCATATTATATTGGATGATAAAAACGCTGACATGAAAATAAAAAAAAATTATTTTATTCATTAATTCTTAATCAAACGAAGGTTACGCATTACCATACAAGAAAATTTCTCAATACATTTTAAGATTAAAATGAATTTAAAACCTCGATTTTTTTTTATTGTTGCTATTCAAAAAGCCTTTCATATATCTCTCTTATATTAGAGTATGCAGAAAATATATTATAAACATATTTTAAATTCACAAATTAAAAAAATTAGTATTATTATTGTTTGCGTATAATCAATTTATAAACCAATATACTAAGATACTATGCTATTAATATATACTACCAACATACATCAATTTATAAACCAGCATCTAGTGAGTACGAGTTTTTTTTTTTGCATATAAAATCAAAATATATTTAACACTTGAATACAATGCTTGAAGATAAGGATATGAAATAATGAAAAATATCGCCTTATACACTCTGTCGCAAAAAAATATATGCACCCAGAAGAAATTGAGCTACATTCACGAAATTTGGTATGCATGTAGTGTATATGAAAATAAACAAATGATTAAAAATTCAGAACAAACTATCATTTTATTAAGCGGTTACAGCTTGCAAAAGGTTAAAAATCAGTAAGTAGTAAAGCCACCTCTGGCAGCTATACAAACCGAAATTCGGCGTGGCATCGATTCAATTAGATCACTTATGACCCCCTGTGGAAGATCCTGCCATAGTCTTTGCATCTGCGCAGTTAATTCTCCTGTATCTCGGGACGGCTGCAGTTGCCTTCCCAGCGCGTCCAGACATGCTCTATTGGCGAAAGATCTGGTGACCTGGCAGGCCATGGTAGGACGTCATATCCTTGAAGACATTGTTGGGAGAGTCGCGCAGTATGTGGACGAGCATTATCCTGTTGATAAATGGCACCTGGGCGACTTGATAGCATGGGTAGCACAATCGGCGTTAAAATATCGTCCACGTATCTGCGAGCTGTCAAAGTGCCTTGAAGGACCACTAAAGATGATCGTGTATCCCAAGAAATTGCTCCCCACACTGTCACACCTTGTGAAATTGCTGTATGCCGCTCGACAATAAATGCCGGATCGGACCGCTGGCCGGTGCGCCTCCATACACGTGTGCGGTGGTCATCAGCACTGAGACTGAATCGGGATTCATTACTGAAGATGACACGTCTCCAGTCTGTCACACTCCAAGTTGCCCGAGGTCGGCAAAATCCAGTCGACACTGCCTATGATGTGGGGTCAGTGGTAAGCGTCTTAGCGGACGTCGGCTCCTCAAGCCAACTTCGGTCAGTCGTCTCCTTATGGTTTCTCTTGATGGCCCTGGATGTCTGGAAGGAGGTAAGAGGCGTTGAATCGATGCTAGCGACGTTGTTGGTGCCGAAGTGGCCACTCTTCTGATTGCACGATCCTCGCGATCATTTGTGTTCCTGGGACGTCCTGACCCTCCGCGACGGTACACTCTACCTTCTGTGATCCACTGTTGCCAACACCGAGCAACTACCATAAACCGAGGTGGCGGCCGATACGTCTATTCGACCAACCTGCTTCTCTGAGGCCTATTATACGGCCCCTATCAAAGTCCGTCAGCTGCTCGTACTGCCGCCGGTTACGTCTTAGAGGCATCCTAAGTCTCAATATCGTCTATCAAAGTCATCAGATTCGTTTGGATAGCCGTACGGCGCTCGTACTCATGCTTTTAAACTCTTCCAGTTGCGCAACTAATATGCGCATAGCACACTTAGCCTTGTCTCATTGGCTTCGAAATTTTAATCATTTGCATATCTCTTACCAGACTACATTCTTGCCGAGTTTCGTGATTGTAGCTTGATTTTTCTGGGTGCATATATTTTTTGCGACAGAGTGTATTTGGATGGATTTCAAACCTCATACTACTCTTTATTAAGTTTAATGAAATTCATCCATCTCAATGTATAGAACAAGCATATTCATTAAAAATATATAATTATAAGAAAATATACTTATTTATATTACAAATATAATTAACAGAAATTACTTCGTTCTTTTTCAACACATTAATAGTGGTTGTAGTTAATAAGGAAAACACTTGAAGCATTTATTTTTTTGACTTGGGAGATAAATTGTTTATAAATTAATTTACAAAAATTAATCTTTCATTTTAATAAAGCTTGTTTTTCTAGTTCCTGATTTCCTGCTTAAAAGTCTACGAAATAACGAAAATCTGAAAAAATTAATATCAAAGTCGTTTTTTGTTCAAAGCGAAGAAAAAAAAAGCTTTTTTTTTTCAAATTTCAAAATATTTAAACTTATTATTATAGACCGAGAAGTATATATTTTAAATATATTGAGTAGAGTACGATTAAATACGATTGATTACGATATATGAGAGGACATTTTGAAAATTTACTTAAAATATAAATTCTTCTATGATTATTTATTTATGTTAATAATCTGCATTTATCTCCAACCATTAAAAGTGGAGTAAGCATGTAAACGAATAATATACGTCACACTATTCAGCTACTCAAGGGCCTCGTAATTTTTAACATGATCAAGGGACGATGAAGACATCCGGTTGTAACCTTTTCTCCTAACTTCCACACCACACCGTTTGAGATTCAGCATACTTAACGTGCATCTCCCCCTACATTTCAGGTCTTCAGCAGTTTTAGGCTCGAATTCATGACACGCCTACCACGAGTCCGTTACCTTGACCACTAGGCTACCGCGGCACATTAGAAGTCGATCGCATTAACTTAGTGGTTATGGTCACGAACTCATGGCTGGGTTGTCATAAGTTTAAGCCCTTGTGCCGCTGAAGATCTATTGTGTATAGTTGCTGATACATGATAAATGCGTGTCAATGCTCAAAGTCCTCCCGTTGGCATGGTATGGAAGTTTGGAGAGATGGTGCCATCTAAATTGTCATCCTCGTTACTTGACCATCCATCCAGCACCAATAGCCCTCGTATTGCTTCAATGGGAAAAGTAAACACACACACAAGTTATATAAAAAAATTTAAGTCAATTCCTACTTAGATCAACAAAGAAAAAATTTATTTTATCTACTTTTTATTAAATAGTTGCAATTAATATAAATATGTATATACATATGACAGAATCACAACATTAAGTGGTAATTAATTTTTATTAATTATCATTAAAGTATCGTATTGTCATCCAAAACAATCGTGTATATAAAATTTCCTTTCAACTGAATGCTTTAACACGTGAGAAAAAAAACCTTTTCAAGTTTTCACACAAGTCGCTAAGTCGCCAAAAATGATGCCAACGTGGCTGTATTTGTAATTCTTTAAATAATTAGTTTTAATCAATTAATTTTTACTAATTATAATTAAATTAATGTATTGTCATCCAAAATAATCATGTGTATAAAATTTAAGCTCAATTGAGCTCTTTAAAATGTATTTTATTAACGATTGAAAATTCCACCAAGATAAATAAATAAATAGAGAGTGTGAACTAATAGTAGGAATTGAAACAAATCAAACTATTTAAAAATAGAATAAACTAATAATAGTTAAGAATGAAAGAGCTACAATGAGTAATATTTTTAAAGGCTGGCATTGAGCCCTATCTTGTTTAATTCTGCAGTCCTTTAATTCTGCAGTCAATTACTTAAAAATAGAAATCAATCAATAAAAATGTTAATATAAGTTCTGAGTGTGTGTGTGTATATGAATAATGAAATTAATTCAGATATAAATCTTGTGCAAACATTATACAAAATTTAGAAGAAACAATGAAAAAGAATTACCATTACTTATCAGAATACATTTTCTCGAATGCAATAAAATCAACTTCCGAACGCATTGTTATTTAGGAATTAGAAAAAAATACAAATGCACACACACACACAAATTTCGACATTTTCAACAATAAAATTATACTTAATTTTAAAAAAAATATTCGAAATGGGGGTTCTCTTCTCACCCGAATTCCTCCTTTAATAATAACAATAATTCACACAAAGTGAAAAAAAAAGCCCCGTCTTCCAGCATAAACGATCATCATTTAGTATGAAAAATATATAAAGAAAAATAATCTTTTGAAATATAGCCTCTCTTGCTGAAGTCTTTCCTTATAAGTGACGTCTTTAACTTTTGACGTTCTTATAAGTCAAGCTATAAATTTAAGGGAAGAATGTTGAATGTTGACAGCTTTTATCAAGTATACAAGAAAAGTAAGTAAATGAAAAGAAAATAATTAAATTTTCTCCAAGATAAAAAAAAGTGAGTTAAGAAATTCTTCTGCCCATTAGATGCCTTGAGGTAAAGATACAATATTTTAGTAAAATGGAAAAAATTAATAGATCTTTGGCACAAAAAAAATTCGTGGAACTTCGTTTAAAAATCTGCAAGATATATCTGATTGTGAATGTTTCGTTTGTGCTGCTTAACTGTATATCAAAAATGTTTTATTATCCTTAAGAAATAGTAAACATAATTTTTGTCACTTTAGTGTTAACTCATTCTTATTTACACTCATACATAGCAACAAAATTAAGAACTTCAGATCAAATACGATTTGTAATATTTTATTAATCAGGCTATTTTTTATGTCATGAATGTTTTCTAAAGGAAAATGTTACTAAAAAGTAACATCGAAAAATTTAAGAAAAATAAATTTACCTTTTTATGTTCTCTAAATGAAAAATAAACTAAATAATAATAACTAAATAAACTCGTATCCACAAAACTTAGGTCTCAAAAATTAATTCTGGGAAAGCTGATGAACAATTTACGGTATTGTCACAAAATGTGGTATAGAGACATATTATAATGTTAGAAAGAATATGGCAACATAACAATATGAAAAAAAATCATTGAGAATTAAGATGGAGGCCACATGAAAAGTGGGAAAATATGAATCAGAGATAAAGCACTTAACTCTGTTAAAGTGTGACTAATATAGAGTGTGACCACCGAGCACCTGTATAAAAGTCTCACAACAAGCTATCATACTGTTTATGAGGGTGTCGATAAATGTTTGAGGGGAAACAGCCTGTGATTCCCAAAGGGCGACTTTTAACCACTGGGGAGTTTAGGGAGGTGAGCTACGCTAAGAAATGACACTTTCTTGACCATCCCAAACATGTTCAATAAGATTGTGATCTAGAGACCTCGAGGGCTAATCCATACGGCTAATATCTTCTTCTTGAAAAACATCAACAATGTGAGCTCTTTGTGGTCTCACACATTATCGTCCATAAAAATGTAGACCGGACCCATAAACACACTGTAAAAATCTTATATATGCTTCAAAGACTACACCCCATATTACTGTGATTTGACAGTACCCTGATCAAGGACGTGCAGTGGTGCACCCCTGTCCAACATTATGTCACCCTAGACAAGCATTCCTTTGTCATCAAATATGTCGATTTCTGGTTCGTAGGAGGGATGAAATTGAGTTAAACTTTCTGTCCAGATGAAGATGCAACGAGAATCACTCTTTCATGTGAATCTCGATTCATCATTGAAAAAACGCTCCCCCATTCTTGTGGTTCCCACGACTGATGTTTTTGGCTCCACATAACCACGTTTTCTTGTAAGATAGAGTCAAACGGACACCCATGATTGGACGCCTGGATGTAAAGGCTAACCTCTGTTGGATATCTGTAGACTGTTTGGCTGGAAATTATTCTTCTAGACAGAGTAGTGAGGTTACGAGAAGGCTTAGGAGCCGTTGTCCGCCTATGTCGTCAGTCGCTTGATGCTAAGAAGCGATTCTGTGCAGGTGTCTTTGCTGTGCAACGGTTTTAACCGACCTTTCTGGTGAACAGTACCACATGTTTGGAATCGATTCCACAACTGGAAGACTACTTTCAGAGTCCCTGGTAACCATCGAGCCACCTCCACTTGAAACTGGTCAGCTGCTGGCCAACTAATGTTTCTCAATTTCAATTAGTCATCTAAACGATTATGAGTACTCCTTCTCGCTGCAAATAGGCAAACTTGTTTTTTTTTTATAATGCAATACTCACAAAACTGGTTTGTGGCTATTACATTGCTTCCCACATGTTTGAACGGTGTGAGTTCAGCAGCGCTGCAGAAACTAACACTAAACAACATCTTTTCCTAAACTGAAAGTTTATATTATACTAGCCGTTCATTAAAATGTATAAAATACAAATTCTATCTATTTAACTGGTAACAATTCAGAATTATACCGAAAATTACATTTTTAACCTTAGTTTTATACATGAATATATGCTATTCGGCCATTCATCAAATAAGAGTTGAATAATATTCTTGAAACATAAGTAATTAATTTAATAAATTAATTAAGAAAGCAAATCTTTTTGTACGGTTATAATAGCTCTTCCAAAAAAATATTCAGTGAAAAGAGAAATCTTCTGAATTGGCTCAAATATTCCTTAAGGAAGCATCTGTTAATGTTAAAGCCATTTATGGTTTGTAAATCATGTAAATTTTAGCTTCAGTGCGTGTGTGTGTAACAACCAGTTTTAATATAATGGTAATTAAAATTCTAATTTACATATTTTTCTTTGTATCATGTATAACTGCGAAAATATTTTTTAAATTCCAATCTCATTTCATTTTCCATATTTAAAAGATTAAACCGTGTGTTTTGATTTATTTTCTATTCTCAAAAAAATTATATCTTGCTTATGCACACCTTTTCCCAGCAATGAGGTGAAACCTATTTAGGGGATTTTTCCTAAAACTACCAACAAATTTAGGAAAATATTTATCTCATATCTTCACTTAACCATGTGATTTTAATATATCTATCAATTCTCCCATTTTTTTCTATCAAAGAGTATGTGGGGATTGTGTGTGTGCTTTCTCTCCCTCTCTCTTTTTCTAGAGCTGTACGTTCTATGAAAGGATACATGCGAGTTAAAATAAAAAAATTCGTTTTTATTCCTTAAACATTTCTTTTGAAACAACTACCAACAAAATACGTTCACTATAAGCACGCACACATATTTAAAAATATTAATTGAAGGAAGCAAAACGAAAATAAAAATACAACCAGATTGTAGAGATTAACATGGCCTCAGTAGTAAAGAGTGTTTTTTTTTTCAGGTATAGAAGTTTAAGTTGGCATTACTTTCCAAGATGGCGACCGATTTAATAGCTGTCAAGTGATTTATTCTCAGTTTGGTTTGGCAATTCATCAAAACGATCATCAAGCAAGGCGTAGATTCGTCGAATGGGCCCAAAACGAGATTGCCGTTGTTCCCGATTTTCATAAGCGAATTTTGTTTAGTGATGAAGCGCACTTCTGGTTGAATGGCTACGTCAACAAGCAAAACTGCCACATTTGGAGTGAATCTAATCCACAAGTGTATGTCGAAACACCGTTACATCCAGAAAAACTGACTGTTTGGTGCGCTTTATGGGAGTCTGGTGGAATCATTGGTCCGTACTTCTTCAAAAACGATGAAGGCCACAACGTTACAGTCAATGGGGATCGGTATAGAGCCATGATTACTAACTTTTTCATTCCTGAATTGAACAATCATGATGTCCAGGAGCTGTGGTTCCAACAAGACGGCACAACATGTCACACAGCTCGTGCCACAATCGATTTATTGAAAGACACGTTTGGTGACCGCCTAATTTCACGTTTTGGACCTGTGAATTGACCTCCAAGATCTTGTGATTTAACACCGCTAGACTATTTTCTGTGGGGCTATGTAAAGTCATTGGTCTATGCAAATAAGCCACAAACGCTTGACCATTTGGAAGACATCATTCGCCATGTTATTGCCGATATACGGCCACAAATGTTGGAAAAAGTCATCGAAAATTGGACGTCCAGATTGGACTACATCCGAGCAAGCCTTGGCAGTCTTATGCCAGAAATCATATTTAAAATGTAATGCCATAAGAGTATCTTTTGAATAAAAAAAAATTCATGTCATTTGAATAATACATCGTTGTTTTATTGCAATTTAAAGTTCTATACCTCTAAAAAACACCCTTTACAAACCTGTGACATAGTCTATTGTCGTGAATTCCCATCTTTCGATAAATGTTATGGTTTTACCAGCTGGTCACGGACAAGTGCCTCACCCATCGATTGTCCCTGAATGTTTTTAAAGTGGAATCTACGTACCTGTCTGAACTAAAAAACGGGTCGGCATAATAGAACTTAAGAGTTCGGCGCCCCTTGACAATAGGCGAAGCCTATCTTAAAAATCTTAAAAATAACCATATTGTCTTTTCTAGTGTTGGAGGGGATGCCAGGTGGCGTGAAAGCTTGGACAAGGAACTATGGCGCCTTGGACCAGACGGTCGGGTGTGTTTTGGCGTGTTATGCGCCAATAGGACGAGGAAGGTCAAGAGAGACTTTGTTGACCTGGAATAAGAAGGAGCGAGGGGCGTGTTGTGAACACACCCCCTGTTGTTTAAAAAGGGTTGTTTTTGAGGACACGAGAGAAAAAGACGGAAAAAATGGAGAGAGAGAGTAAGAGAGACCCGGCGGAGAGAGAGAGAAAGAGAAAAGACCGGAGAAAAGAAAAATGATGAACGCCGGTGGCGTTGAGCATGAGTATATGAACTGACCACACCGGCTTGGCATTTAATCTGGATTTATATTACTTCATTTACAAATTGTTAGCAAATAAAGTTTGCTTTTATTTGTATTCTAAGCTGTAAAGATTTGTTTATTGATGGATAGCTACTCACGACGTTACAGAACCTTAACCTTAGGAATTATACAGGTCATCGGCTCGGTGGCTTAGAGATAACCTGCCTGCTTCGTAACTCTAAGGTTGTGGGTTCGATCCCGGCTGGAATTGACTGATTTTCTGGATGCAAAAACAGTAGGCATGCATATCATATGATTATGCCTTATTTAAAAGATCTCTTGAGTATCAATTCGGTACTGGTACTCTCGGCAAAATTAAATCACGCCAATATTAAGCTTCCGACGAGAGTTTGAATTAAAATTAATTTAAGCGTCAAAATTTGGTATTGAGAGCCGTCATTAGATGGTGCTACCAAGAAATGGCTCTCACATTTGGTGATTTGTCGTGTCTGAAAAGCTTAGTTGCCAATATACAGCCTATTAAAAAGGAAAAAATTATTTAAAACATTGTTTCGAGGCTAACCAACCGTCACCTCTAATGTTCTTGTACTACTAGGTTGAAGGAAACAGAAATTAGACTAAGAAAAGCCCTCATAAATACTTTTTTTTATTTCTAATGAGCTGCGGATTGATGTTTTACCATTGCAAACCTAGTACGTTCCCGGAAGCTGGTATCTCTTTTTAGTGTGGCACGCACCATTTTGGCGGATGCCAATCGTCACAGTAAATTTTGAAGCCCTAGAAGGTTGCCCCTGAGCTCTGTACTAGGATTTAATTTTGCGAGAGCCCCCCACAGCCAAACAGACACTCTAGGGATCTTTTACATGTTGTATAATCATACGATATGGCTGATGTCTATTTTCCACGTGAAAATCCACCGACTTGGGTTGGGATCGGACCCACCTTCAGAAATGCTAAGGATAATAATTACAATATAACATTGTAAATCTAGTACTAAGTATATTAAAATTAAGTTACGGTTGTCACATATCAAGTAAAAATAAATCTAAATATATTTAGATAATCTATAAAATATTCAATATACAAATAATTAATTATTTTTAAGATAATTAATAACGCAGCACACATCATAATCTCATACATATAACTGTTAAAAATGATTTATAATTACTCAAAGGTAAATGTTTTATCTGCAGAAAAAAAAGGCAAACCATTGTAATTATTCGATTTTATTCCATATAGACATCACGTAAAGCATATTAAGGAAATAATCCCAAAATAATATTTAAAAAATTTTCATTTAGTCAGGGAAAACTTTTGATTTAAGGAAAATGCAGAATCTCTTAAATGTTGCAGGAATTTGTCGCTTTTAGTAATTCAAAGCCAGCGAGTAGAATCATATTTCTAGCAATTAAAATCATCTACTTCCAAAGCAAAACTTTTAATGAGCTACAATCAAATGCAAAACAGCATTCAAAAATAATTTTGTAATACATCAAATCTGACTGAAATTTGACAACGACTGATTTAATTTTTAGAAATAATTACTAATCATTATGTCTAGTTCCGAGAAGAAAAGAAGGCCGCCAATTACTTGGAACAATAATTAAATGCCTCTTTAAAAGCCAGTCGAAAAATATCGGGATTTTGAAAACTAATAAAATCAGTTTCCAAAATTAATGAGGGGGTTAATTATAATTGATTATGACGCTTATTAAGTTATGGTGGAGTAAAACAGCTATTGCTCCGATGCAAGTGGGAAAAAAAACTCTATGCAAATGCAAAATTATGTTGGAAATTAATTAAAAAGTATATTGTCAAACAAATTAATTCGCTTTATTAAATCTTGCATGTAAATGTCACAAGATGTATTGTATGCTCCTGAAATTGCGAAAAAGAGCTTTCTTTTTGTCCCCTTTGGGGAAAAAAGTACCTCCTGAAGTAACTAGACTATGAAATGTCAGAGTAAATTAAGCTGAAAAATTTCTTAGCTTAAGTGGTAGAAGGCTCTTGTGGTTTAAAAGAATTTTTTCCAACCATGATTTAATTCTAAATTAGTCTGTTTAAACAAGTATTTTTTAAAGGGGAAGTCCCAGTAAAATAATTTCAGATATCATGTACATCTGTCTATTATCTTCTATATACATAATCTAAGTAAGTGAAATAAAGTAGTGAAATCCAAATAATATTTAATTAAAAAAATAGCTTTACTGGGAGTTGCATATCATTAAATATTTAGTAAAATAGTTAAATTGTATAAAGCTGATAAACAGATTGTGTGTTCACACTTTTAATTAGTATATCATGAATTTTTGTAAAACAATATACGTATATGTTTGTGTATGTGTTTGTATATATATATATATATAATATTCCTGGTGGCTCCTATAATATTACTGCAATGAAATGACAAAACATAGCCGGTGGGGATGATTACTGTAAGGTTGATCATAATTTAGATGGTTGGTGTTTTTTATTTGATGCCATTGACGAGGCAGTCCTTTGAAATAATAACTCCGGCTTATTGAACATTTAACATATGGCATTCCAACATAACAAAAAGCAGACAAGAAGCCATAAAACACAGAACAGAGAAACTACGACACTACGCGCTGCAGTCGACTACATGGTGAAAGGACAAGAACTAATGAGCGGGATTTCCAGTGATCTTGCTATTTATACTCAGCAGGAAATCTCATGATTTGGATGTAATTACAAAAATGCCCCGTTTGGCCGGTAGCTAGTAAACTAGTTAACTAATAAACAGTTGTCCTGAAGGACTGGACCATAGATAAATCAAAAGCTTTTAAAGAATAAATTACTGGGAATATATATATATATAAATGTCGTAAATTTTAAAAAATAAACGTTTAATGTATTAAATTTGCCATAATTTTGGAATCAATGCAAGAAAAAAAATGGAATATAAAAAAATTTGGTAATTGTTTTTATGAAATCACTTTCATAAATCACATGGAATGACGAAAAGAATAAACTATAATACAAAAACCTGGTGATTGATTTTCCGAGTTTTCGCCAACATGAACATTGGCGTTGTTATCGGATTATATGTGTTTAATATAAATACAGTGAGGGAAGAAAAAGCATTCTTTTCAGTGTGTTGCTGAATTTGGCCTCATGGTTCCTAAAACTGATAAGCACCAATGAAATTGGCTTAGCTTTGTCGAGAAAAAAAACACAATACAAAAAAATTAGCCCAAGAAAAATCCTAACTAAATCCCAATAAAAAATAGTTCGCAATGGACTAAATTCATGATGACCACATGATAACGGCGATCACGTGTTTCCCATTGATTAAAAATTGACATACTAATTATTCAACTTGTAAAGTTAAGATAGCATTTAAAATTTGATGATTGGGTAAAGAGCTCAAATGTTAAAATTCTTCAAAATTCTTCGAAATTGTTTTTAAAAAACTTTACATTATACGAATACTTTTAAATTCAGTGCATTTTGTTCAACTATGTGCACATTATTATATCGTTGACAAATATTTACTTTCTAAAAGGAGGTTTCTATAAAAAGCAAAAGTTGGCAACGGTGAAGCACATGAACTAATTGGCTGAAAACGCGTGACTGCCGTTATCACGTGACTATGACGTCACATGAATTTAGTCCATTGCACCATCAGACAGTTTTTCGGTACTCTTCGGAAAACGGTTTTTCTGAGGAGATAACAAACAAGTGAATAAATTTTAACCTCTTAGCTTAAAAGTCTGAAAATATTCGTACATCCTGACTATATCGAAGTCCATCATAATAATAATTTACAATCCTAATATATTATAATTGATATAAAATATTTATAAGCAGTATTTCAAATAGTAATCTGTATTTATAATAAAGTTCCAAATTCAACAATAAAAAACTGGAAACTTTGGACAATATCTTCAAAGTCTTTCTTAAGTTGAGGGGTTAAAGTAGTAAAAAAAACTGAACACTACTTGATTATATAATTTCTTAACTGTGAATGTCGGTATTAAATCCAAAATCCTCATGGTAAATGAAACTCACTAACAATTCACTGTAATTCGTGTTTCGTCTAGAATTATCCACTCTGTGCATATTTGCTTCTGAACAAATTTGATAATCAATTAGATATTTGAATGTCGCTTGAATTATTCAAACTGAACACATACCAACAAAAATGAATTCTATAACTGGAACGAAAATAATTAAGGTACTTTATTGGATATTGATCCACCACTCTCAAGAATACCTAGAGTTGTTCAATTTTGCTATTATATACACGTTAAAGTGACAAATATACTGATTAACATCTAGTAACTAATGTTCCTGAGCAAAAATTTAACCATTAAGGTTTCAGAAAGCAGTCAGTAGCTCAAATTAAGTATACAACATGTTGATGCTATCTACAAATTAATAACTCCATTATCTAACTGTACCTGTTATTTTATTACTTCCTTTTTTAGCAAAATCGTCGAACGAAATTTTTATTTCTCTTCCTTTGGTTTCAAAGAAATAAGCCTATTTCAGCATTAAGGTTTTAAAAAAAAGAGAAATAACCCGGAATCCTAGCAATATCTTCGCTGTATAACAGTGTTCGTCTCCACAGCGACTGAACCAACACAAACTTTAAATCCTATTTATGGCCCATAAACCCCGACGAACGCAGGACGTATATAAAAAAAAATTGTTAATTGCTACACTGTAACTGTTGACTCTGTTAGAGGTAATTTTTACCGTTCTTCTATAAAACATTGCGAAGGCCATTAGCTTTGTTTATGGTCTTGTTCTTTCATCCAAGAAAGTAGAAAAAACGAGAACGATCGAAAGTTATCACTAACAGATCTTCGTATTATTTTTAAGCCACTGCCTCTGATGAGCCTGATGGCACACACCGGGCACTGGCTCTTAACACGACTTCGGTCTATAAAAACTTATTTTATAGAAGCAATTGCTTTCAATAGCTTCGACCAATACTTTTATTGATGTATCTCAGATATAAATGGATATTGATTTAGTTTTGGTCGTGCTTTATGGGACTGTTATTAGCAGGCAAAAGTCGACTTTTCTTTAATCTTCTTTTATGGTGGAGAGTAATTCGAAAGGCTTTAAATTATACTCGGTTTCTGAACTGTTGTTAACGAAAAAACTCGAAAAATCATCCGTTTGTCACAGTGTTGAGAAAATTGGTGGAAATATTGGGTGTTCACTAGTAGAGCTCACCTGTTCCGATATGTTGAAGCAAGAAGTAATAATCTGTCATAATGTTGGATGGAATTTTAATTTAGGTAAAGGTGAAAAAATTTTAATTTCAGATAAATCCTATAGAGGGAATGATGCAGAGTGATCAAAGTATAACATCGTCTGTGTATTCACTGTAAAGCGTATGCCATCATTTCAAAATATTTGTCTTTGGTATCATCAAACAATACTTCAACTGTTTTTAAAACAGTTATCGAAATGCATTGCTATGCAACATTTAAGAAATAAAAACATTTTCATTGATTTTTCAAAAACAACTGAATCTGTTCGAGTGAAATTTGGTATGAAAATTTACTAAAGTAATATTACTAAATAGTTTATTAAAACATGAGCGAGTACCATTAATACAAATTACTGGTACTTGCCCATGTTCATGATTTATACTCATGAAAACTTGATTGTCTGAAAACAAAGTAGCACATATGATGGTGGAAATTAAAATAATGCGAAAAAGGGGTTTAAAATAAAAGAATAATCAATATTCGAAGCAGGATAAAGGACTATATATTCAAGGAAATAATACTATATGAGAAAGTTAATCCAATTACTGAATATCCTCACTTTCTAAAGAGCTACTCTAACCCGTAAAAACTATATCAAGGTCAACTGCATCACCCTTCTTGAAAAGGCGGTCCAACATTTCATCCCAATGTCTCACAGCAATCACTAAACCTCTGGTGATATGGAGTCTGCGACCTTCAAATCCGATATCTGCTCCAACCATTCAACTTCCAAAACCATATCGGTCTCATTCCCAGATATTGGATTAATCGAGCTGGTGCATGGTTGTGTCCAGATTAAGGTACCACGAGAATCATTGGTTAAACAGAATCTAGGTTTCGCAATAAATATTACAATATAACACTGATCCCTAATTTAATGTCTATATTTTCTGTATCAAGACATAAACAAGTTTTATTGCGAAAATGAAAATGTCTCAGGTAAAATCTTCTGGAAACAGTAACCGTTAAGACAGATTTCTGTGACCACATGGAGTACACGAGACAACTGAGAAGCTGTAACATTTCTGTTTCGTCTCTATTTGTGGAAGTCATAATCTGCACGTTCTCTTTGTTGATCTTCATTGTACCTCGTTTTTCTCTAAAGAACATTTCTTTTTCTCTATAAATCCAGTCTCATTAAACTCTCAACTAAGTTGCACAGTTGCATCACGTTTAAGTCTTCAAGAATTTGTTCTTGATGTTACCTTATCTTTAGACCCCGTTTATATAAAACCCGCAAATTGCCGGCGAATTGGGGTAGGGAAGAAAAGCAATTTTTTTACGGTATTTTTTTTCAGCACGTTTATCTGAGAACCTGGTGATTGGTTGATAGATTTACGTGATTGAACAATAGTTACCACGAAAAAAAACAATAAAAGTTAAACATAGTAAACGTCATCTCCATGGCAACCACATCAGAAGGAAGGAGAACAGTGAGTGAGTGAGTGAATATTTACGTCGCACTGTTCAGCAACAAGAGGGCTTTTGGCGATGGACCTCGAAATTTTCAACCATGATCAAGTGACGAGGACGACACCTGAGCTGACACCCCTCTCCTAACTACCACACCACACCAAGGGATGACGTTTGAGCTCTCGACAGATTTAACGTGCATCGCACCCCTACACGGCAGGTCTTTAGTAGTACTGGGCTCTCTCAAACGCATGACACGCCAGCCATGATCCGATACCTTGACCACTAGGCTACCGTGACCACGGGGGGCAGGTAACACAACAGAGGAAGAATACACAGGATGATATAGCGTTTTTAATCCAACTTCATCTCATTAATATTTGTGTTTTTTGTGTTGTGTCCCGTAGTACCATGGAAATAAATAAATGTGATTATAGTTTTCTGGAATTATTTTTACCATTTGAACACCACACAAGCCATTCAGCCCTCGAAAAGAATTCTCAAGTTAATACTATTAAAAACTATTACTGTTAAAAATCTACCACAAAAATATCAGATGAAATTTTCTTTTTTATAAACACACACACGCAGTCCAAGTTGTGCTCGTCATGTACGCCAAACACAACTGCCAAGCACAACTTGGATTCTAATGGCCTCTCTAAGAAAAATATCTAACCTAATCCCCTTCTTGTGTGATCGACTTTCTAATGTATGTATTGACCAAAATGAAAATGATACATAATTAGCTTACATACTCATTATTAAACCTTATAACTGTCCTGTCCAAGATTTTTTCGGCGAATGCACTGGCACTCCAAGACGTCGCACTCGAGTATTATGTGGAGTAAATTTTTTTTCAGCTCATCTTAGTGGTATACCCAAATACATATTGGGAGGAGTTTATTTAGGCTTCATCTCTTTGTCCAATCCTAATCTACATCGGGAAAAGTTAATTTGAGTGTTTGATAAGCAGTACGCTACCCTGACTAACGCGAACTAGGAGTTACGCGATTTTCAAATCTCGTCGATTCGTCTTTTGCCTGAGTGCTACACATCTTAATAACTCACTCCCCACTTCCTGTTTAGCTAATATACATGTTCGAACGCATCGTTGAGGAATCTACGCTTAGTTGTGATAATTTATTTTGTGTTATTATTAATAAATTTAGGTAGGAAAATAAATATGGAAAAGGATAGGGATGACTATCAAACACTGCTGGATTCCCCAAATCAGGAGCTAAAAATTGAGATCATAGAAATGCATGAACAAGAGCAGGACATTGAAGAACTTGAGTCCTTAGATTAAGCTCAACCAAAAGATTGAATGATGGTTCGGAATTGGACAGAAGACCTCAGTTTAATTGAAAAAGGGTTACAAATTTAAGAAAACATAGACTCCGTCGAAGAGCGTATTTTTTCAACAAAACAAGGGATAAAAAAATTATTAGCATGCTATGAAGAAATTATGCGAGAGAAAAATGTCTTTGAGCACGCAGAGACACTTTTGTTAGATTTTAGAACACTTTGTCCTAAAATCTTACAAAGACTTTTTAGATTTCTACAAGATAACTTTATTTTGCTATATTGTATTTATGTTATCTAACATTTTATTTTCTAAATTATTATTTTCTTTCGTCTTCGTCCCAATTAAATATAATTTATATGTAAATAAATGAAATACTCCTGCTAAGATTGTTAGTGACTGCAATCCAACTACGGATAGTGTAGATCGCTATGATCAGGAAATATCCTTTCATCTGACAATCCTAAAACGTAAGAAAAAAATATTTTTTCATTTACTAGACAAGGTACTTTGGAACTCATTTTTGCTCAACAAAAACTACAATCAAACCTACCTATTACAAAACAAACCTATGACATTTTCAGAATTTGGAATCGAAATTGTAGAAGAGCTTTTACATAAATATGATGATGCATCTTCTGTACAAAAGAAACCTTCCAGACCACTTATAACCCTGCCCGACTTAGTGAAAGACCTTTTGGTATCCCATATTCTTCCCACCCCTGCAAAACGTGAACCGACAAAGTAGCTCAAAGTTTGTTTTTCGAAACAATCTATTTCCAGTTATACCACACAAAATTGAATAATTAAACCACTAATAAGCACTCATGTTTTTTATTTATTTTTACAAATTTATTTAGAAAATAATTCTGTAATAAAAATGAACTTCACCACTGCCACGGTGGGTGGCGAGTGAATATGTAGTTGCTACAAAACCTTAAAACCTTAAACCTTAAAAAAAATCAAACCTTAAATATTTTATGCATGTAATTCAAAATATCAATTTTTAACAACTAAGTGTATTTTATTTTGTACTAAACATTTGATTTTTAAATAAAATAATTTAACAATTTAACTACCCAAATCATCAAAATAACTTGACAGCTAAAAAGTTAAGAGATACGCATAAAAAAACTTTTAAAAAGTGAAAACCAATCAGGATGTTTCTTAAATACTGGTACACATATCCGAAAAATGCCAGCTGGATTTTAAAAAATGACAATGAGATTAAAAAGGTAAAAACCAAGAAAATCATAATTTTTTTAAAAATCAGGACTGTGAAAACGATTTAGAAGTAAGCAAAATTCTATAATGCATCATCTGGTAACGGTAACGGTAATACACTTACGTGGAACCTTAGAGAAAGCTCTATTATCCCCTCATCATAATAAGTTAAACAGAATAATTTGTTGAAGCTACATAAAAATAGATAGCAGTAGATATTGAGTGCAGTGCAACAACACTGGTGGAGGAGTGTGTGGGAACCACTCTCCCAGTTTATTTTGTTTCTGTTTCACTTTCGATGAAAATCAAACAGAAAATGACGTTACATCTCCATGACAATGAGGCCTGTCTTTCAACCGGCTGCCGCTTCTCGACGGAATGAGGAGAGAAGGGGTGAATTTCTTTAATAACTAGGATTAACAGAATATTATTTTTAAGTCCATTACTCGTTTCCTCTTAAGTAACTGCGTGTGGTTATTGAAGGGAAATTTTAAATGACCACTTGGAAGAAATTAAGAAACGGTAAAAGAGTTTGAAATAAGATCATGAGAGGGGGAAGTTGTCACACTGAACCCGTGCAAAAGCTTGTATGGTAGGGGGGGAGGACAATAATTAGAGTGAGTGAAGTATTGCAAAAGAAAACAACTAGTGTAACAATAAAACATTTTTTTTAAAAAAAAATTTATGTAAGAATTTTCTTATTCGTATCAAGGCATTATCATCCTTTTCAGAGCTGGGAAGGGTTGATATGAGTGGTTAAGAACTTCTCTAGGTCTCTTAAAAGTGCTAGGGATAGAATTGTCATAAGCCGGAATTTCCCTGATAGATTCATTTCGAATCTGCGGTAAAGAGTTGAAGAAATTTTCTGATTGTTTTTGATGAAATGAAGAAGGGGCGGAACATTATGATCTTTATGCAAGACTTCGTTTCTGACAAACCAAGGTGCGTTTGCGACTCCACGCAGGCGAATGTTTTGAAATGTGTGCAATCTTTTCAAGTGAGTAGCTGCTGCACCTGCCCAAATGGGAGAAGCGTACGGCATGATGGAACAAAGAATGGCTTTGTATAATAGAACCTTGTACCTTAATGCGAGTTTGCTCTTGAGAGAAATAAAGTGATTGAGAGTGCTTCTCATTCCGGCCACCTTTAGTGGGTGGATCGGATATGCTTGGCAAAGTTTAATTTAGCGTCAAGTATTAACCCTAGGTACTTATACTCAGTAACCCAGGAGACAAACTGATTAAAAATGTTGACATGTGGGAGATTTAAGATGCACCGCTGTCTCGTAAAAAGGAGGCATGCGCTTTTAGATGCATTAACCTTTATTTTCCAATCGTTAAGCCAGGTTTGGAGTCGAATGGCATAATTTTGTAGCCTCCCAATGATATTACGGTTACAAATGTTTTGAGTGAAAATGGCAGTGCTGCTCGCGTACATCGCTAAGTGGACTTCGGCAGTCTCTGGAAGGTCGTTGATATATAGATTAAAGAGCTTGGACTTAATAAAGATCCTTGTGGTACCCCACTGCGAATTGGACGCGGGGGTGGAGAGACTCTTTTCAACTCCTACCCTAAATTTACGGGAGTTTAGGTAGGAGTGCATAATTTTGATGAGTTGGTCTGAAAATCTAAGTCGCATCATCTTGAAAAACAAGCCATCATGCCAAATTTTGTGAAAGGTTTTGGCTATGTCCACAAAAAGCATTCCCGTGGACAGGTTATTTTGAAAGCCGTGATGAATCAACTCAGTAATTATAAGTAACTGGGTTACTGTGGAGCACTGTGTGACAAAGCCATACTGTTTAGAAATACTAATATTCCTAGCTATGCAGTGCTGATTAAGATGATTCAAAAGAATGCATCATCTTAAAAGTTTTATTTTTATGCATCAAGGAATGCGTGGCAAAACTTTGTGACGTCTTCTTAAGGTATTCCACTACGTTCGGAACCATGATTTTAAAAAAGCGCATAAATGGATAATTTTCATAATATTTAGTGTCACTCAGATTGGAACACATGAATAAAATTGTTTTAAGAACATTTTGACAAAAATTTTATTTAAATGACAAATATTTTGCAAAATTTAACTTAGAATAATCTTTTTTTTCCAATTGTTCTCCTTTGTGAAAATGCTTTATTATAATAATATTTTTGCCCGTATATAGCTCAGACCTTTCTACGGATTGATTGATTGAATATTAACGTCGCACTGTTCAGCTACACGAGGGCTTTTGGCGACGGACCACGTAATTTTGAACCATGGTCAAGGGACGGACCTCTCTACGGAGGCTCAACTAGAAGTTTGGAAAAATTATCACCAATTGAAATAATTATTGGTGTTTTTTTCTTAAAATTGCTCCCCTGTGTTGTCGTAAAATATGAATAAACCCATTTCTAAGTTATATATTTCAAAAATTCTAGTTGAGCCTCTGTAGAGAGGTCTGAGCTATATACAGGCACAATATTATTATAATAGAAGCATTTTTCACATAAGGAGAACATTTGGAAAAAAGATTATTCTAAGTTAATTTTTGCCAAAATATTGTATTTAAATAATTATTTTGTCAAAATGTCCTTAAAACAATTTTATGCATATATTGTAATCTAAGTGACACTAAATATCATGAAAATTATCCATTTATGCGCTTTTGCAAAATCACGGTTCCGAACGTAATCGGATGCCTTATACGGAAAATATCTGCATTACTTAATTTTATATTTTAGGTATAAAATTTCTATTGTTTTAGCACAGGAACTCCCTTAAAGTTTAATGGATATAATAATTGTATTATTAAAAAATAATTTATAAATAAAGAAAGATAAAAAAAATATATAATGTATAAAGAGTTCTAAGAGTTTAAGTTTATAAGTTTTAAAATTGAGTTATATACATGTTTGTCTTAAATTTCATTTTTATTATTTGTTGAGATAGCTCCGCAATTTTCTTTACAATTTGAAATATAAAAATAGAATTATTTGCGTAATTGTCATTAAAGTTAGTCAACCAAATTTTAGCTGTCAGCTACAATTTTTTCTTTAATGAATGTAGAGTTTAAAAAGACATTTTAATATATTTTATTGAAATTTAAAGAAACATTATTGTTGTTAATTTTTCTTCTGAGATGGATGCAGAATACATATTAGTCTTGAAAAAGAAATTAAAAAAGTTTTTCAATTGAATTATAGGTTGTATCTTCAGAAAACTCTTCCAGTGTGATTAGGAAGATATAGCTTCAGTACATTTATGAAGATTTTCAACGCAGTTTATGCACTCTAGTACCTCACATTTAATTTAAATTTTATTACTTTGAAAATAAATGCAGCAATACTCTCTAAATTTAGTTTGTAGAAGTATTTGATCATGATTTAACATTTAAGTATTAAAAAAATCTGTTATTCGAAAGTTTTCATTGTGGCCGATTTTCATCTCTGCTATCCAGCGCATAACTTTACCCTCGATACTGATTCTTTTTTTTTAATTTACTTCGAATCGATTATATAAAATTAAGCTTTTTTTTATTTTGCTGCTTGATTCTTATTTCTATAAACAAATCTGTTACTTAACTTTAATATTTTTGCTTTTTAAAATAGAGTGTGATTATTTAAGCTTTTCAAAATAGTTTTTATGGTTTTTTTTCTGTATTATATTTTTAATATCAACCTTTAAAAAAGTATCTCAAAGATCTGAAAATATCATGTTTTAATGAATTACAATTTTAAAATTAGTTTAATATTGAGTTAAATGAACATTAGTAATCTTATAACACATTTAGGGATTCTTCTTAAATAACAATGGAAAATATCAATTTAGTTTTTCTTAATTACAATTGAATTCTACTTTGAATGTAATTAATTCACATTAAATTACAAAGTGAAAACATCTATTAGAGATTCGATGATAACAAATTTCACCTTGACTTGGACAAATTAAAATGGAATAAATATCCTTTCAGATAAGTACCAGAATTCTTCGGCTTGTTTCTACTTTCTAAGTTTTATATATATATATATATATATATATATATATATACATATAACCAGATTTTTTTTTAAAGAAAAACTTCTTAGAAGAACTTCTTAGAACTTTATACAGAATTTTTCTAAGCCTAATTGAACATTCGAATTTTAACTAAACTTCGTATATTTTCTATGGCATTGTTAAACCTTTTTCTTTGGGAAATATATGTACTCTTGAACATAAACAATTAATTAAACTAAAAATAACTGTTATGCATAAATTGTTCTGAAAAATTTCTTTTAAATTAAATCTGGCTTCAGAAATAATTAAAATAGTTTTTTGTTAAAACATTTTTTTTAAAAAGATACAATAGTTCTTTTGCGAATTTCGATTTATCTGGTCTCTTAAATACAATCATGGACTTAAACCTATTTTATAATCAATTTTCAACATTAAACTGTACAGCTTTAGAACTTGTTTTAGATATTAATTCATCAATTATAAATGATCCACCTAATCTAATTACAAAATTCTAGTTTTCAGTATAAAAAAAAACGACCATTTAAAAGGCTTAATTTTTAAATTTCGCCAACGAATCCTACTGTAATCGAAATGCAGGCTGTCCATTGGTGCCTGAGAACAATTATTTCAGGAACAGCAGCTTACTCCGGCGCCATTAAATGCACACGACGGCCATTAAGACCATCAGAGCAACTAGCTGACATTGCGTTCCAAAACTTTAATTGCTCTGACTTCAAATTCTGCACAGACCCACTCAGGTCTAAACTCCTCGCCGTTTACGACCGTTTGCAACGACCAAAAAAAACCAGATAGCTATGTTTAGCCTTTTACTTTACGACTTACTTTTACGACCCAACCAGCAATCGGCAAGTTTGGACTTGCCCATGGCAAATGGTACTGCTGTCATGGCTCAAAGGAGACGTACTTTTGAAATGAGATAAGAGGAAAATTCTCAGTTGAAACTTTGTTATTCACAACCAATTGCCCTAACGGTGAATCAATAGTGAAATGCGTCTTTTGAAGTGTCACAGTAGATTTGTATTGGTTAGAAATAGTTAAACAAAGGATGATTTGTTTTAAATCGCTTTTTTTCCAAGTAAATGCACTTCTTGGAAATATTTGTAAATCTTGTTTTGGTGGCTCAAAATAGAAAAATATAGGAACTCAGACAGTGAGAAAAAATGTACGCATAAGTTGTTTGCATAGTTGATTTGAGTGTGCTTTTATGGCTGAATATATTATTTACTTTTGTATTTATAAGCATAAAATCAAAAAAATTCAATCAAAAATTTGGCAAAAAGTAATACTTAGTAACTACTTTTCCATAAAGTACTTTTTTTCAGTAAAGAATAAACTACATAAGATCACAAAAATCTTAATACAAATAATGTTTAAAAATTTATTTTAAGGTTCAGAACCGTGGTTTTTTTCCAAAAGAGTATAAATGATTTTTTTTCTTTTGATATTTAGTGTCAGTAGAATTACAAAAGATACATAAAGTGTTTTAAGAATATCATTAAAATTATTGAAACGCAACTTCTTGACAAAAAACGAAGAAAAAATAATATATTTTTAAAACTTTCGCCTTTTATTAAAAATACTTTTGTAATAATGTTTTGCCCATTTATACAGCTGAGACTCCAGTACAGAACCTGAACTAGGATTTTGAAATGCACAATTCATTATTTATTAATAATTTAATACATCAGAGAAGAGAAATTTCAACAAAAAAAAATACCAATTCATCGTAACTCTAAAAATAATATAGATTTTTCAAAAAAATCCTAGTTCCAACTCCATTGCAGAAGTCCTAAAGCTATATATATAAGCAAAACAATTATTATTATAAAAGTAATTTTCATAAAAGTAGAATGTTTTGAAAATATGTCGTTCTTTTTTTTATTACTTACCAAAAACATTGCCTTTAAATGATTTTTTATTGTAATAATATTCTTAAAACAAAATTTTATATGTATATCTAACTCACAATTGACACTAAATATCAAATCATTACTCTTTTACAAGTTTCTTTTTCAAAATTATGGTTTTGAATGTAGTCATTTACTTAAGTAATAACGTAAGGAAATTATTAATCAAATGAAATGAAGAAAATTTCATAAGTTGAGTATATTCTATTTATAAAAATGAGTTTATTTAATAAGAACGCTGTTTTTATATAATATTCGTCGAATTGAAAACATTTTTAATAGTGAAATATACATTGAGAAGAAATTAAGAATTTTATGACATTACTAATAATGCTTTTCCACTGAAACGTGTTACTCCGAAAATTTTATCTCATTATGTACTTGACATGTATTTGCCGGCTAGGTGGCGTGGTTAGTTTGTCACTGCCCTTCTGACCCTAAGATTGCGGGTTTGATCCCCGCCCAAGTCGGTGGATTTCCTTGATGCAGAAAATCGACAGCGGCCAGACTGTATGATTATGCGGCATGTAAAAGATCCGTGGAGGATCTGTTTGGCTTGAAGTGTCTGTTAGCTCTCGGAAAAATTAAATCCTTGTGCAGGTTCGCATCGTCAGAGCTCAGATGTCTCCTCTAGGGAGGAAGCTGGGCGTCAAAATTACCTACGGCGATTGGTATCTACCTATATGGTGCCACACTAAAAAGAGATACCAGTTTCGAGGAATGTACTAGGTCTGCAATGGTAAAACACCCATCTGCAGCCCATTATAAATAAAAAAGAAGACTTTAAAATTTCAAAATATCTTATCTTGCATTGACACTACAACACTTCGAAACCTTGGGGGGGCGTAGAAGCCAAGTGGTCAAGGTAACGGACTCGTGGCCAGTGTGTCATGAGTTAGAGCGTAGTACCACTGAAGACCCATCGTGTAAAAGGGGGATGCACACTAAATCTGTCGAGGTTCCCGCTAGTACGGAAGTTAGGAGAGGGGGTTGCCAACTCAGTACCGTTTTCGTCAGTTGACCATGGTTCGAAATTACGAGGACCGTCGCCAAACTTCCTCGTGACCAAACGCCCTCAAGTAGCTGAATACTCACTCCGAAACCTTGGGAGGGAATAAAGAATAATCCTGTTTTTTCCTAATCTAAGCCGCCACACAATTCATTTCTTTAGTAACAAGTAATCAGATCATTTCTATTTTCTAATGCCATAAAAAATTAGACCAGATTCATAATTCATTTTGGTTTAAACTTAATTCTAACCAAAATATGGGTAACCGGGAACATCAAGTATTACCCAGAATTTTCTATAATATGGAAATAAAATAAAGAAGCTTGTGATTAGGATATTTATCTGGATATTTTTGAATTGATTATTTAAGAATTAAAAGTTGCTTCCTTCCTGAAACAAGTCTGTAAAGTTAACTCTTAGTTTTAATACTTTTTAGGATGGCTCTTTATGCTGTTTTGTCAGTTCCACTCCCTACAAAGATATCAATCATTTTTGAAACAATTTTTGAGAAGTTGACATGTAAAGAACTGAAGTGAATCACATCTTCCACATATATATATGTAATGTTCTCGAAAGCATTGGAGAGGAGAAATCGGGTATGCTGAGTTTATGTTTTGAATGGAGGTGTAATTGCATTTCATTTTATAGTATCTGACACTAATTGAATTCAAGATGCGTGTAGTCTGGATTTTATTTAAAACATCAATTCGGAACCAATCCATTCAATTTCTATTTATTCTTTGCTCTTTTTATTTGAATATTGTTTCCCTAAGTTAGAAGCTTGCTTTTATTATATCGTCTAAACTCTGTTGATGTTATAATATAGTTTGCCGGAATTTTTCACGCGGCACTTCTCGCGCAGAGTATGTCACACCCACCACCTAAATTTTTTTTTCCTCGCTCCTTCTAAACCTTTTTTTGTAAAATAGATAGTTTTATAGTTTAGCTGACTTTAAGTCATATCCTTTGAGGGGGCATTAGCTTGTATGCGGATTCTAAATATATATTTTGGAATACCCCCTCTTCGGGTATGTCATACCCTGCGTGTGAATGACTGTTACAGTTTTGAAAGCATGGGCATGTATTTAATAGATATAGTACAACAGTATTTTCGGATGAAGAAATTCACTTTGTGGTTATGATGAGAAAGAATCAAATGATGAGGAATCTAACAACAAAAGTATGATTCCTCCTCTGAAATCGATTTAGATTTAGAAGAGGGAGACACTGTTGAAAATAAATGTTGTATATGTAGAGACACAAAAACATTTGGGGAAAACGTAGTTTTAAAGGAGACAACTGATACACATCTTATCCACTTTCAGATGAACTTTTGAAAAAAAACTATTGCTGGAGCAATAAGAGAAAATAAAAAAGAAATTCCAAAATTTTTGATTTTAAAAATTGAGAAGTTTACTCTTATATGTTTAGTTTTAAGAAGATGCAGGTTTAAAAAAGATTAAGATCCAGTGAAAACATCGCAGTCAGTCACGACGAGATTAAAGGAGTGTATAAAAAATCTACCGAATGCCCTTATAAAAAGAACAGAATATCTAAATTCACGAGGGAAAAATGTGATAAACATATTGCATTTCCTACTTTTCTTCCCTTTTAAATTTTATATACGAACTTTAAGGTAAAAACAGACTGTAAACACCCAAGAGTATCAAATACCCTGCGCGAGAACTTTCGGTCGTCTTTTTCGCGCGAGTGATGCCGGGTTAAGAAAAACTGTTTGTTTCTTATATTGCTTTAAGAGAGTTTCACTATGTGTTCTTTGTCACATTAGAATATCAAATAGGTGTGAGATCTCGTATGTTTATATAGCTGTCTATCTCACGAGATTTCTCTCTTAAGTCTAGATATGAACTTTTCTTTAACATTATTTAAAAAAATTAATTGCCGCTTTTTCTTACAAGAGAAAACGTGATGTGCAAATGTTTATTATTATACAAAGGGATAGGAAGGGGCAGCTCAGGAAAGAAAGCATTCTACGGTTACACCACATTGTGCTGAATTTGTGATTATTGATCTTGTGGATTGTTCCCCAGAAAAATTATTTTTCTCTTACACTCATTATCTATTGAAGCCAATTACGATGGTGAGGTCTTGGCTGTCTATGAAGCTACAACGCAATTACTAGCTGCTGCCGTAGCTCTTGCAAAAGTTGTCTTCTCCATCGACTTCCAAGCTGCAATTTCAGCCTTAAGGTATCCAACTACCCTAAAATGATGAATTTTTTCAAAAATTGACAATTTTTTTATCATTTTATTTTATAGTCCATCTTATTAGCTTAATAAAAATACCAAGTTTTTTATTTTCCATTCACTAGAACAAAAACTATAAGTGTTTTAGTAAAAGCAGATACCATAACTTTACACAAGATGTCAAACTTTAAAATGCGTTTTATTCGAAATGTGTTTTTTTTTTCGAAAAACTCAAACGGGGACAGTGATTGCTGAAACAATTTTGAAAATAATTTGCTGACATTTTTTGTGTATGTTCTGTATAACAGTAGAAGTGTTTTGACCTTCAGATTTATCTCTCAATCAATTTTTTTACTTCAAAATTTACAGTCCTTTATGTGAATATAATCGTTGTTTTTTTAAGCAATTTCATATAGTCGCTAAGATAAAGTGCTCTAGTTTTTGTAAAAATTAAAATATCTCTTATCCTGAAGGTAATTTCAAACATGAATAACAAAGAAACACATCAAAATTTTAAAAATTGAAAATTTGTTCATAAAATTTTTGTACAGAACGGGCCCCGTTTATGTAATTTTTTGTACATTTTCACCAGTTTTTTCCCATTTTAATAATAATAAATTTTTTCTGTTTTCAATTTTAGGATTTTTTCCTTAAAATATACTAAACAAATCTACAAATTACAAAAAAAAACCATAGATCTATTTTTTTTTTTCAAAAAAGTTGTCGCAAGTAGTCGGATACTTTAACTTAATTCAGTCGCATAGCAGCACAGTAGGTCATGGCTCAGGGCCAAGGCCTACTGTGCCAATCTCGTTTTTCGTGACCTTCTGCACTGAGGTGCATGAACAGATAGATGTACGGTCAGGTGGTTATTATGAAGCGAAAAAAAGTTATTTACATAATATATATTTATATATATATATTAATATTTATATAATATAGAGTTTTTATATATTTCCTTTTCTATCTATAAAAAATTACACTTTCTCTTTTGTAGCAAACTATTTACGCAACAGTCGCCCATCTGATATAGTGGTTAGCGACGCTGACTGCTGTACCGTTGGGTCTGAGTTCGAACCCAGGAGAAGACATGGATGCTTGTACATGTATAGTGCTTTCGCGGCAGGGGGGTATTTTAAATAGCCGTCGAACCCCTAGTCCTCTTGTGAGGTTGGTGAAGGGGGATGAAAGGTAGGAGGCCTCTGACCAACCCAAAGTATCCCCCCTCAAAATTGGCATGAAACCGAGCTAAATCGCTCTGTCACCTATATGATGCTCAAAGCTACGAATAACGATAAGCGTCACTTTGCTGATCAGGTGGCATTAGTAACAACAACATATGCATACTTTTATTTCTATATGACAGAACGAAAATTATATTTATAAAAATTTGTGATTATATTTTCTTAAAATTACCTTACATATAATATAATATGAAACTTATTCTCAGTGCATTCAAATGCAGCTAAAATTCAATTAATCTTCATTATACATGAATAAATTTATTGTTTATATAATATTTAGTTTATTTTTGTGGAATTATGAATAATTATATAACTAAAATATTTATATTAATGGTCAATAAATTAACAAAAAAATATACACATTCCAGAGTAATTTAGACTCCATTCATTTTTTTTGCAATCTAAGTTTTATTTATTTTTTTGTCTGTCTTTTTTAATTTCTTTTCCATAGCAATTAATTTAATTTGTAAGTAATTAATTTGACCAAGACAATTAACTTCAGCGACAAAAATAATTTAATATTCGCTTATTCGTATTTAATTGAAAAAATGTGTATTTCAATTAAAAGTCTTGGCCTTTAATATTCGAAGCAATTGTTGTTTTACAATTAAAAGAGACAGAAAGAAAAAAAAGTGGAAAGAAAAAAATGACTACAAATTACGGGAAAATCAAAATGCACTTTCGTTTCTCAATTTTCCATTGCCTTCAGATAATTGAAAAACTTTTAATGAAATATAATTTTGTTCAATGAATGATATCTTGAAAAATTCAGAGATTGGAGAAGACCACATGCTTGCAAGTTTCTGCTATATTGTATGACTATAAAAAGTTTAAATATGCATAAATTATCTATCTCATATAGCTCTTTAAAATAATATCATATAGATCTTTAAAATGAAAAAACTCCATCTGTTTTTATTTTTTTTAACACAAACAGGCATAGACTTATTTTTTATTCCATTTCCTTTTCTCTCTCTCTCTCTTTTGTTTTATTTTAAAAAATAAAATATTTTATTGAAAATCCTTTCTTTAATGCAAATTTGATAAAACGATGAAAAATGTTAATTCATTTCAAAAATATGTCTCCACGCAATAATTTTCAAAAATGATTAAGTTTAACGAGTCAAAAGAATAATAATTTTGTTTGATTAAAAACTTTAAAAGATTATAAGTTTTTATCCGTTCACAATTTTTGAAAAATCCGGCTGTGTCGTACAAAATTTAGAATTGGATTATTTTATGAAAAAAAACTTAATTCTCCAATAGATTATTTTTAGCTTGTTAAAGTTGAAAATTTGAAGAGAAATATATTTTCAGACTTCTTTGAGAAAAACCGTAAAGTACTTAGATATTCCTCTAATAATACATAAAATAATCTTCGAACAAAAATATTTAACAGAACACAAAGTATTTTTGATTTTTTTAAACTAAATTTTTTTTATAAGCAAGACTTTTAGATTACGTCATTTCCTAAGACTTTTTGTTTAAAAAAAGTGTATTACATCATTCTAAGGGAAATATGCTCACACTAAAGTAATTTTAAAGTAATAAAAATAACAAATGATGTAATTTTTTTCCATATTTTTTTTCAAAGTTCTAATTTATTCGTCATGTTAAATGTTAGAACATTTATATTGAAATTATAATCCTATTGGATTTCTAAAAATTTGGGCATAAATTTTGATGGCTATTTTTTATTACTTTAAAATGTATTGAAAGTAAGAACAACGATAGTTTTTTCTCTACATTCTATTTTTATCTGATAGTCAAAGAATTTGAATAATCGTTTGAATATTCGGTGATTAATGACTAAAAGTTTTAAGACTAATTTTTAAAAAAAAAGTTAGAAATAATTTAAGAATCTTGAAAAATATTGTTTTTTATTTTGTTATTTTGCATAGCATTATAATTCATGCATACTTCAAATTCAAAAAACGTGCAATCTATAGATTTTACCATTGCTTTTACAAATTCAAAATGGCGGGAAAATATAAATCTAAAGGCTCCAGTCTACGAGTATCGACCATTTTGAACGCAGGGTTAATTTGGAAGATCTATTTTCCTTTTCTAACCCTTATTAGCATACAGATTTAAATACGGTGACGTATGTCGCAGATAGCAAAAAAAAGAAAAAATTTTTGTTAATACTTCTTTTCTCTCATATTTGAAAATATTTTAAAATGCATTAATACTTCGACTCTTACGCTGCCCCAACTTATGTGAATTTGGAGATAGGCGATTTTCATATCTCATCAATTCGTCTTTTATTTTTTTATTTTCATTCCTTATCACTAAAATTTAGGTAGAATCTGTGCCAGAGACTGATTAAATTGGTAATTTGATTGAAGAAGCTGTCAATCTTGCCACATGCAAACAAATTTATAAGTGGATAGTGATGACAATCAAGAATTGCTGGATTTCTTCAGTCAGAAGCTGACAATTGATCAGTTGGTAGAAATGTGTAAGAGCAAGACATTGAGAGAGAAGAGTCTATAGACCCTGTTCATTCAGAAGATTGTGTTATCTAATATTTTATTTATCTTTTTTGTTCTTAATTATTGTTTTCTTTTGTCACCTATCTCAATGAAAAATAATTTGTATGTACTTATATGCGAAATCATACCCCGACATACGTGGTTATCGCTCAGTCTCACCTGTCGCGTATGTTCGGGGTATTTTTGTAAGATATGAAAAAACATGAATAACTCACGCACATTAAAGTCGATATAAGAATAGTCTTAAGAACTCTGGAGAAATTATAATCCTGGAGAAACCATCACTATTTTTTTATTTTCCCCATGCACCTTATTAGATCCATATCCAAATTAAGAAGAAAGGCAAAAATTCCATAGGATTCCTCGAATTCAAAATCGCCGGTAGACAGAAAACTTGGAAGTTTCCCTTTTGTCCGCCATCTTGAATTTGAGAATTGTTGGAATTCTAATTATCCCCGTCAAATCATTTCATTAAAATTCTATGAAATGCGTCCAAAGGGATGAAAAATAAAATATTTTATACAGAGAGTAATTATAATTAAAGTTTCACTTTCAAAATGCTATGAAAAAAAAGAACCACTGCTCAGAATAACTTCAATTTTGAAATGAATGTACTTGAAGAAGAGGAAAACAGAATGCGATAAGAAAAAGATTAATTGGCGTTTACATTGTTGTTTTTTTATCTGGTTTTGGCCCAAGGACAATTAAAAACCGAATTTTTTCCATCCAATTTGGTAAGACCTTGGCATTGTACTTTGGCTTTTCACTAACAGTGCAAAAATTGTTGGAAGTAATTTTTTCCATCAAAAACTGAAACAGTCATGTACATTGAACAGTAAAGTTGGTTTAACACCTTAAGTGCCACCAGCGTATATATACGTCTCGCTCAACTAGTGCGTTTACAGTGCCAGACGTAAATATGCGTCTTTACGAAGTATCATCTTTTCTTTGTGCTGCTATCAGTAAAATTATTCCGAAGGCTTTGAAATGCAATAAAATGACCTCGACAGTATTTGCGAAGGATTTACTTATTCCAGAGAAGTTTGCTCTAATTTTTTCTTTTCTTTTGCCCGCAATACACCAAATACGCGCATCTGTGTGAAAAGGGGAGTTAATCGCTGAACTTTTAATCGGCAGTTAAGTTGTGTTAATGCGCAATTCATGTGTCGAAACTCGATTCGAAATGCCACTACACTTTGGGACTCCTTTTCTTTTGTCATATTTTCAATTTTATCCATCTAAATTTTAAAAGGGAATTTTTCCCCCGATCATTTTGAAAGCGAAACTTTAATTATAATCAGCTAGTATTTACTTTTCCCCTTACATTTTCGAATAACTAAAAAGATATTTTAGTAATTCGTCGGTATTGATTTTAGTTTTCAAAAAAAAAAGATTCGAATATATATTTACAAGATAATTGAGATAAATATATAAGGAGATGAAAATTTAGTATTTATAATTATTCTGAATGCACCCAATTGTGTGTGTGTGTGCGTGCGTGCGTGTGCGTGTGTGTGTGTGCGTGCGTGCGTGCGTGCGTGTGTGTGTGTGTGTGTGTGTGTGTGTGTGTGTGTGTGTGTGTGTGTGTGTGTGTGTGTGTGTGTGTGTGTGTGTGTGTGTGTGTGTGTGTGTGTGTGTGTGTGTGTGTGTGTGTGTGTGTGTGTGTGTGTGTGTGTGTGTGTGTGTGTGTGTGTGTGTGTGTGTGTGTGTGTGTGTGTGTGTGTGTGTGTGTGTGTGTGTGTGTGTGTGTGTGTGTGTGAATACAAATAAATACAATATTTATTATTTCAAAGTGTGTAATTAGAAACTCTTCAAAATTAATAATCTGTTCACGAAGCAAAAACCGGGAATAGAACGGAATCTTAAGATTCCAAAGAGATATATTACTTTCTTGTTTCGTTATAAGAAATTCTGTATCATAAAGCTGAAGGAAATGGCTATGCGTGAGTGACCTCTAAGTACATTCTGTATAAATCAAAAACTTAAATCATACATCAAATTTCCGAAAGAACTATGCCACACAAAATGACCAGATCTTATAATGTCATGTTACTTATGATGGATTATATCAAAAGAAAATGTAACGACAGCAAATGATAGTGGAATCTAAAAAGATTTTGTTACCGTGACGTAAAATGAGACTGTTAATCTTTTTTTCTTCCATTATGTATCGAATTTATTCTGACTTTTCTGTTAAGTTTTTCTGATTCTTATAGTCCCTATGCCAGGGATGGTGAACCAATAGCACGCGTGCCATTGATGGCACGCGACACAATATTCTGGGCACGCCACCGATCAAAACAGTTTGCATTTTGATTTAAAATAACAAAGTTCAATATGAGCGAGTCAAACGCGAGTGATCAATCGCAGTTTTCGGAGAGATTTTCTCAGTTCAAACAATTCTCGAAAACGCTAAACTTTTTATGTAACCTCAAGTTATTTCATTTAATAAACTGAACTTGTCCTAATTCGAATGGTTGGAAATTGAAAAATTTGAAACGCAACCGATTGATTTCCAGTCAAGTTCAATATGAATTCATAAATTTGTTGAAAAAAGGAGATCATTGGATTTTTTTTATTGAAACACTCACACACAGAAATAGCAACAAGCAATATAAGTAAAAATACTTGTAATAAAATTTTGGGAACATGAAATTGGATTCCATACACATTCAACAGCTTGAAGAAGCTGAACCATGCTATTTTAACCATATTTTCATCTACCTACGCCTGCGAGTCTTTATTTTCAGAGATGAATAACATTAAAGACTCGCTAAGAAATCGTTTGACAAATGACTCCAATCCAGCATGTATTCTGCTAAAAGAAACATCTTACAATCTTAATATAAGCTATTTTTCATCTAGTCTGTACACTAATGTTTTTTTATTTGAATTACACGTAACTAAAACATTTACTACTGTAATGTACAAAATGTAGTTTTTTTCGTAGCAAATAGAGTCTTGAGTTGTTAGTATTAGCTTTATTATTTTCCCAAGAATCACAAGTCAAAAGTATTTGACACACACGGCACATCTATACCACATTAAATATTTCTGAAAAAAAAATGGCGCGTTGACCCATAAAGATTCACCATCCCTACCCTCAACGATAATAAAAGAAAGTTTGTAGTACTTATAGAATACTTTCAAAAGCTTCTTGCCTGATGAGCGATCAATTATCTTCAACAACAGCAGTAATTTAACCCTAAAAGCATTACATAAGATAATAACAATTAAAATTCGATTTTGTTGAGTTATGTAAACCATATGAGTATATCAAAATTAAGTCGTACATGTCCCAATAAATATTGTCTTATTATTCGAATGAAATTTTAAATGTTCAAAAGAACATAAAATATATTCTGGGATATATATATATATATATGATCGTTATTTAATTGTTAATTAATTGGATCATTCATTATTAATTTAAATATATATATATATATATATAAACCTCATAAAATAAATTAAAAGAAGACTAATAAATCCTTGATTCTATTTGGATAAGATAAAAAACATCTTAAGAACAAACCGAAAGAACCAAAAACATAGAGCCATTACAAACGAAAAGTAATTTGAAATATAGCTATAGTGGATAAAAAGTAAAAAAGCTGTAATATATATGAGTGTGTGTGTACGTGCGCGTGCGTGAAAGAACCAAAAACATGAAATATAGCTATAGTGGAAAAAACTATTAAAAGCTCTGTGTCTGTGTCTGTGTGTGTTTAAGCTACTGTAAAGACTTATTTACGTTGGAGCCATTTTTTAGTTAATACGATACGATGTATTAGTATAAAAATATAAAATAATATACAATGAGAATTAATATATAAATTCCTTGTGTGTGTGTTAATGATACCACCTAATAGACAGTAACATCAGAATGCATCAATGAAATTCATCGAGACAAGAGGCTAGATTTACCTCTGTCGTTAGTCGTAGCTTTGAGCACCATGCAAGTGACAGTGCAATTTGACTCGGTTTCTCCTCAATTCTGAGAGAGAACACCCTGGAGGTCTTTAGGAGTCTCCGCCTCTCTTCCTTTTCCACCAACCTCACGAACGCTATTTAGAGTATCCCCATGACGGAAAGGCACTATACATTTACTAACATACATGTCTTCTCCGGGATTCGAACCCATTCCCAAAGGCACAGCATATCCATAAAAAGTTTTCCGTCATGATGTAATAAATTTATTTATTATTCTCACACGTGAGAACAATAATAAAGAAGTAGCAAGTCTTGCACAATATTATGGTTTCAGATTATGTACAATTGTAAGTGGCTTTGTCAAGGTGAAGAAGCAAAGTGGAATAAAAATTCAGTGCAATTCAGAGGGATATTGTTTTAGATGAGGCCCTAAAAGGAAGTACAAATTAAAATGTGGAGATGACGGCTTGAATTACATTTTTTTTCCTTCTTACAACAGTGAAAAAAGTCGAACTACATAATACATGCAAATTACAGTTTTACAATATGAGCAATGGGTATGAACTGTTGTATAATTTGTACACTGTTAGTCCAGCATTAGGTGGACAAGGGGTACCTCCCCCCCCATACTGTATTATAATTTTAAATAAATTGTTACGTGGTTGGGAAAATCTTCTCAATTAACGAGCACATTCTTTCAAAATAAATCAAAATTAAACCTTGAATTATCTTGTGAATTCAATAGATTTAGGTTGAACAGGAAGAAATTAACATACACTTATAAATCCTCTATATGGCACAATTCAAAGTTTACCTAAATGCAGAACACGACAATTTTAATCTGTAGTCACTATATTGCATGAGATAAATGATATACGCTATCGCTGCCAAATTCTGACTCAGAATTTTTGCTTTTTCTTTTTGTATTATTTATATCTAAGCTGTGAAGTAGCTTCTAGAGTTATCTCGTCAAATAATCCTCCCAGACTCTTGACTCTTCTAGATTTGTCTAAGGGCATTCATTTTTCTCGCAAAATTTTGCGACATGTTGACCAAATTTGTAGTCAAATATATTCCCAAGGTCATCTTTATTTTTTTAGTATATTGAAGGAGCATTCTCTGCTTACATTCCATCCTTAAGTCCATATTACTTTTTCATCAGAGATAAGAAGATCTGTATGTTTACATCAACCTTCTTTCTGTATGACGAGGTCATCGGTGGCACAAGAATTCTAATCCACGAAAGGGCAGAAATAATCCATCTACGAGTTCATAACCATTTAAAAGTCGTGGAATCCATTGGCTTTTTATCTATATGTTATCTGAAATGAGTAGTATAAAAGATTCGACAAGAATTTCATTAAGAATAAATTTATGATATAAAAGGACTTGCTCGAGGTCATGAGTAGTCGGATATGGAAATAAGGAGAAAGAGTGGTATCACAAAAAGGCTTTCGTCGTTACTTGATAGGGTTTAAAAGTATGATAATCGTTGCCAATATATGTAATGTAATTCTGGAGCAACATTAATTAAACCAGTTATTTAAAATCTAAAATCTTTTAATTCTTAAATGCTTTTATATAGAATTTTATAAGATTAGAAAAAATTTAATTCCACTCTTGCATTGGAGGCTTAAGCTTGTAGTGTAGAATTTCTTTTAATTTTTTGTAGGGGTTTAAATGTTTGTCCCGGTTGTGTTACTGGCTGTTTGAATGAGTATTTCTTAGACTTTTCTCTGTCACAAATTGGCCACCTAGAAGCCCAGACATAAAACTTATTGAACATCTTTGGGATGTTTGGGAACAAGGCGTGAAAGGCCATCACACAGCACAAATGAACCTTACTGATTTAGGGACAGATTTACACAATATTTGGCAATCATTCCCGTGGAACGTTTCCAGAAACTTGTTGAATCTATGCCTCGTCGTGTGGAAGCCATTATCAAAGCCAGATGAAGCCCAATTCGTTACTAGGCAGGTATCTCAAATTCAGCTGCACTTCATCGTATATTAGTGTTATTAGCAGCAAAGACATAATTTTGGATGCAATTTTAATGTTGGCACTGTACCACGTAGGAACTTTGAGATCCTTTAAATATGCAAAGAGAAGTTTATATAGCACAAGGGATCCCTAATATGGTATATAAAACATGAAAATATAGCTCGATCTGAAATTTCTGTTCTCGATTTATATTGATCATCATATATAATGAAAAAGTGTCACAGTACAAAGAAAATTACAAAAACAGTGATGTAAATGATCATTCAAGCTAACTCACGGTAGATAATGTGAAATGTTTTTTCCGCAGTAAAACATTGCTAACATTCAATATTTTTAACACGTAATAAATATTAGTGGAGTATACATATTCGGCTACGTATTATTGTACACTGCTCAAAACAATTAGGGGAGCAAAGAAAAAAGTGAAGAAAACCGTGTGAGACAGCCACGTATTGGCATACAATGTATAGTACACGCGTATCAATGCGCAATACAGAAAAAAGGCGTAAAAAAATTTGGAGTTAAGCTTTAATTCTTTGAAAATATGGAAAAAAACATGAAAAGATAATTTAGGGCAACAATTTGGTTACATGTAAACGTTAAAAAAACGTACTGTTTAGACATGATGCATAAGTTTTAATACGGCGTGTGGTCTCCTCGAACAGCTAAGACTGCTGCACACTTGTTTGCCATGGTTGCGATGTCAAGAAGTGCAATCTCCAAGTCTCGGACAGTAGCAGATGGTCTTGGTCGCGCAGCAATGCGTGGTCCGAGCCTGTCCCAAACATGCTCGATTGGATTCAGGTCAGGAGAGTACGCTGGCCATTCCATAAGCTGTATTGTTTCAGCTTCAAGCATGTTCTCCACCAGACGAGCTCTATGTGGTCGGGTATTATCATCCTGGAAAACAAAGGAATCTCCAATGGCTCCAGCGTAAGGGATGACATGAGGTCGAAGCATCTCGTCTGCATACCTTCGGCCCGTCAAAGTGCCATTCCGAATGATATGCAGGTCGGTACGTCCGCCTATGCTGATTCCACCCCATACCATCCAACCAGCTCTTCTGTATTGTGACATTTCACGAACGAATGCGGGGTTATTTCGAGTGCCCCTGTCCCTCCATACAAGAATACGTCGGGTGTCACACTCTAGGCTGAATCGGGACTCGTCTGTTAACAGCACTTGGCTCCAATCATGTTGCTCCCAATCTCGATGTTCAGCAGCCCATCTTCTTCGGGCCGCATGGTGGCGTGGGGTCAACGGAATGCAGATCATTGGCCTACGTGCATAGAGCCCTCCCTCACGAAGCCGATTACGTACTGTTTGGCTGGACACCCTTCGTCCTGTTGCCAAGAGCAAAAGCATTCTCTGCTCTGTTTCGACGGGCTTTTAACTGTATATGTGGCCGCGGTAGCCGAGTGGTATAGGTATCGGACCGTGGCTTGCTTTGTCACGGGTTCGAGCCCAGTACCACTAAAGACCCGCCGTGTAGGGCAGCGATGCACGTTAAATCTGTCGAGAGCTGAAACGTCCTCCCGTTGGTGTGGTGTGGTAGTTAGGAGAGGGGGGTGCCAGCTCAGGTGTCGTCCACGTCACTTGACCATGGTTCAAAATTACGTGGTCCGTCGCCAAAAGCCCTCGTGTAGCTGAATAGTGCGACGTTAATATTCCATCAATCAATCAATCATTTAACTGTATATACCGGTCATCAGTTGATGTAGTGGCGCGTGGCCGACCTGCCCCTGGTCGACGTCTAACATTCCCTGTTTCTTGGAATCGATTCCACAGCCTTGCAACAACACTTGTGGCGACTCCAACAGCGTCTGCGACACTACGTTGTATTTGCCCGGATTCCAGTCTGCCTATAACACGCCATGCCATGGATTCCGGTAAATCACGTTGTTGAGACATTTTCAAGTAACCTTGTCTCAAAAAAAAATACTGCGCAATCGAATTTCACAGTTACGGCAATAAAACAGACGTTTCTGCAACATCCCGATTTCTGCCCTTATCTCCTTTTTCTGGTTTTTGACGTCATGAACTTTGATTTGCATATAAAGTTTTCTTCTTCCGTTTCCTGGTAGGCTTTACATTATGGATGATTCATTTTATGTTACTTATTGGTATACATCTTTGCTTACTTTTGTTAAAATCATGTGCTCCCCTAATTGTTTTGAGCAGTGTATTATTTAATATTTTTGAAAATGAATTGCTTTAGAAAAATGTTTTTAAAACAAATCTGATACTTAACATATAAAAAGAGCACAGAAAATGCATAACAAAAGTTTCAAATACACCGCGAATACTAGAACTATTTTTATACAAAAAAAAAATACAATTTTATTCTTTTAAATCTCCATATTTTCAGCGGATACATTTCCAGTATTTCATTGGTCACCGTGAATTTTTTAACGAAAAAAAAACACAATCTTTGCCAAAACAAATTCAAATTCCCTGAGAAGAATATTCAGTCCCCAAAACTAAAACGGGAGACCGAAAGCCAGGAAGAAAAAAAAATCACAAATCAGATATACCGTAACACATTTCTTCAGTTTTTTTTCTTTTTTTTTCTCCTGTTACATTGCATCTCTTTTCAGTTACATATTTCTTCGTCGTCCAAGCAAGAACCCTTCTCTCTTTTTTTCGAATACAGTTTTGAATATACACTTTTTCACCCTCCCCCCTTTCGAGTCTGTCCCAATATCACAGCACAAGAGGTACTGACAGTTTAATTCTAAAAAGAAATTTCGATGGAACTCCATCACTTACTTCAAGAAAATATTTTTTTTATCCTCTTCCTTCGCCAGTAGACATTTCTTCGAACCTTTCAGAAAAATACAATATTCAGTGTTGTCCGCATCAAGGAAATATTCTTGTCATGTATGAATAGGGGGAAAGGGATAAAGAATATTCCTATCGCACGAGGAGGAGAGGGGAATGTTTTTGTTGAAAATCGGTTATTTCAAGAAAAAATTTGGTAGGTTGCGCGTGGAATTCTATTTAGTTTATTAATTACGAATGGCTTGTTTGTAATTTCTGTTAATAATAAAAGAACGAGCCTTACAGTAGTCGCATATGATGTGCAACATCTGACGTGCTATCGTGGTAAATGTGCAAAAGTAACTTAAATCTGAAAAAAATTAATCGAGTATGATTGGAAATAATTTTCTATCGAATAAGTATATGTATATGTAATGAAAATTTTATTTATTTAACACAAGGACTAATGCAATTTTTTATCAAAAATATTTTTTCGCGTTTAATTTGGGGAACAGTAGATACAATAGACTTGAAAATGGACACTCAGAGATTTCGGTGGCCAAATACATTTCTCCGAATCAAACGGTTCAAAAAATTAAAGATTTCCTGTGCATTTCGTATTTTTACCATATACCGAAGATGGTTCTAGTCTTTTTAAAAATAAACTATCACTCGCTTCCCATGATTTTGAGTGTGATTGAATCGAGTGAGATTGAATTGAGTCTTGAATCAAGTATGCTTGGAAATAATTTTCTATCGAATAATTATATCTTTAATGAAAATTTTATTTAGGAGTTTTAATTAGGATTTTTTTTAGTCGAGAAAACTTTTTTTAATCACAATTTAAAATATTACATTGACAGCGATAGGAACTAACCTCTAAGTATGAAAAAGATACGCACTCTAAAATATTTATTCGAATAATTCTTTATTACTTACTCGTATTTTCTTAAGAATGTTGACCTTTGTCAGACACGCTTAACAGTAAACATAATTATTAATATAGTTTACACATATAAAATAACCTCAGATTTTTTACTCAACGAGTCCTGAGACTTTATCGTAGGTTTATCTTGAATAAGAATTCGAATCTTTTGAAATACTAACTTTAACAATATAAAAAAAACGACTAGAAAGATGGACCCCGATGCGAGGGTAGCGACCACGCGCTCTCATTGGTCGAATCAAATTTCGAGCTTACGTCACTTCCTGTCACAAACTTCCGTCCCTTTTGACGAAATCACTCCGACAACATTCAGCAATCGAGAGAAAGATGTTACACATCAAAAATACTCATAGAAGCATTTATTATATACAATTGCAACATCTTCTGCGTTACAATTTGAAAAAATATGAAATACTGAACTTAGATTTAAAAATTTTATCATGCGCTTCTTATTATAAGCGTATTTCTTTGCAAAAAAGTTCCATGCGTTATTTATCTACTTATGAGGTCAGCTATTAAATTAAAATTGTGTATTAAGGTATTGGTAACCCTGGATTTACCGAGTTATGACCTCACTAGGATAAGCATCGAATCCCCAAAGTGTGGTAAGTGCACCCTCAGCGGTACGGAAAGAGTTTGGTGGAGTATGTGTTGCACCGGAGTTTGGTAGGGATATGCACTGGTCTGTGCTTAGCTTAAGTCGAAAAAAAGGAACAGACTATTGAACGTGGAACCTTATCTCACAACTAAGGAAATTTGTTTTGTACGAGGCTTGGTGTAATAGTAGTACTCCTTTTTGGTGTTTAACCCTCAATGTAATTCCACCGAATGGCCAGTCAATTCGGAGAAAATAACCCTCGAAATTCATGCTTAGTTTTTATACAATTAAGTTTTGATTACCTCCAGAGACTCAGTGACATGGTTGATAGAACGCCTGCTATCTACCCCGGCGGATAGGGTTCGAATCACGCGATCAACTTTTTTTTTCAATTCATTTAATTATTTTTTTTATAATTAAATAAATTCATTTATAAAATGTTTACTAAATATTAAATATTTTTTATTTTTATTTTGTATTTCATACAGTGAAAAAATTACTGTAATTAAATAAATATTTATATTATGTTTTGAAATATATTTTTATATTAATAGATAATATTTATAATAGAGAGAGAATATATAACAAATATTAAATAATATTTACATAAAAATTAGTTACAAATAGTTTTATAATGTAAAATACAATATACTATGAATAAAATATTATATATAATATAAAATAATTTATAAAACATTTTATATTATTATTATTCAATTAATTATTTTATAGTTAATATAATAAAAATAATATATGTCTTTTTTATATATTATGAATTTCATTATTTTATAATTATATAAAATATTTAATAAGTCCCTTCATTAATAAATTTATTTAATTTTAAAAAAATAATTAAATGAATTGAAAATATAAAAGTTGATCGCGTGATCTGACCCCTATCCACCGGCGTAGAAAACAGGCATCCTATCAACCATGTCACTGAGTCTCTGGAGGTAGTTAAAATTTAATTGTATAAAAATTAAGCATGAATTTCGAAGGCTATTTTCCACGAATTGGCTGGCCATTCGGGGGTGAGTCATGCTCTCCCCTTTGTCAGTTTAAAATTAACAACCCGGGAACCAAATCATGACAATCCGTCATCTCAGCACAAACAATTTTAACCTTCTTATTAATCCAAATAAATGTTATTTATAATATAAATTTATGAATAATTTTATTTCTCTATTCTTTTATTGTAAATTATAAAATATATTAATATAATTATAAAATAAAATAATTATTTTATTGTGTATGTAAATTCAAAAAAAAATAAAAATATATTTTTTATTGTTCTTAAAAAATACATTCATTTTATTAACTGGAGGGTACTCTGCACCAGAAAATTGTAGATGGGGTACACATATGTCAAAAGTTTGAAAAATACTGGATTTAACAGAAAGGAGCTTTTATTTACGAACCAAATTAAAGAGTTACACGTTGTTGTTACTTATGTCACCTGATCAGTAGTAACATCAGATCAAGTCTCATGAAATTCATCGTTGCAAGGGGCTAGTATTTCACCTGTCGTTATTCGTAGCTTTGAGCACCATACAGGTGACAGTACAGTTTGGCCCGGTTCCACTCCAATTTGGAATAATAATAATATAATTATAAAATAATAATATAATAATATAATATAATAATATAATTATAAAATAATAATATAATTATAAAATAATAATATAATAATATAATATAATAATATAATTATAAAATATATTATGTAAATTATAAAATTATATATTTTATTTATAAAAATATATTTTTTATTGTTCTTAAAAAATACATTCATTTTATTAACTGGAGGGCACTCTGCACTACGAAAATTGTAGATGGGGTACACATATGTCAAAAAGTTTGTGTTTAACAGAGGACTTTTATTTCCCATCTCTTCTTCCCTTTAACATCCAACCATGAAATTCATCGTTGAGGGGAAGTATTTCGACTGTCGTTATTGACTTTAGCACCATACAGGTACCAGTTTCCGGTTACCGCAAAGGAGCACTAGTACTCCCATTTTTACCAACCTCCATTGCGACTTGATATCTGGGACTATACATTTTTCCATGCCTTAACCCAAGCCCTACGGCACAGCAGTCAGCGTCCCTTACCACTATACGGGATGGGCGCCAAAAAGAAACACGTTATGCGTGTTATCATTATAAATATCCTATCTATACTTTCACTTAGTGTATGTGGTCACGGTAGTTGAATGGTCGTGGCTTTGTCGAATCCTGAGTTCTCATCATGGTACAACTGAAAATTTGCTGTGTAGAGAGGCTGATGTATGTTAAGTGTATCGGGAACTCAGTTTTTACGTTCGTGTGGAGAGAGTGAGGTTGTGAATATTAACGTCGCACTGTTTACGTTCGTGTGGAAGTTGGGAGAGTGCAGTTCGGAAGTATTTTTCCCGTTGTTTAATCGAGATTCAAAATAACGAGGAGCACATCACTAATAGCCCTCAATCAGCTTCAAAGTGTGATATTAATAAAGAAATCAAATCCACCTGGAGCAGCGTTTCTCTAAATGTGAGGCGTGCTCCGCCAGGGGGCGGGATAACCCTACGTAGGGCTCGCGAGCATATTGAAAAGTCACACATCAATGATTATTAAAAAAAATTATTAATTTTCTGTGGGAAAGTAAAATAAAATACATGAAAAATAATATAATACTTAAGAGTAGCTCAAAAAATCCATTACTTAAAAGCAACACATACAAAGTTTAATACTTATATTGATAAATTGTAGCTTATAATTATGGTCGTATTGTATGTTTAGCACAAAGTACATCATTATTGAATTCAATACATTGTCATTGTATGTGGGAGGGGGCGATAAAAATTACGATTGAAAATTGGGTCATCAACATTAAAAGTCTGAAAGGATAGAATTAAAAAATTCTATCCTATTAAGTTAACCAAGTTTAGTCTTGTCCACGATATCCGATAGTCCATGTTCTTAGTCCACGATAGACGAGTGATTGTAGTCTCAACCCTCGTAACTGGTGTTGTTCTGTCTAGTTGGGGATTCGAGTTTCAGTATCATTGACGATCGTCATGTACCGGCGCTGGTACATAGTATAACTTGTCAGCAGTCGAACTCCTCAAGTGGCGTGGTGTGAAAGTTTGGACAATGGTTGAGGCTTAAATTTACGAAACCAGTTTCCTTATTTTTCTAATAGCCTGAAAGTGCAACATTAATGCTGTTTTCGCCGTATGTACTAGAGCGTAAACTTAACGCGGAACACACTTTCAGACAGATAAAATGCCTCAACTTTTATAAAAATTTGTGTCATTATAACCTATTCATTTGCTTATAAAATAGTGTTTTTAAAATTTCAAAATATTCCGCAAATAACTAGTTTTTCCTTTTAACATGCGAAGGGTCAGCTCATTTAGTATTACAGTATAGGAGAAAAAATGCGAAACACATTTTATAAAAGAAAAAATGTGTCAACGCGGATAAAAATGAGTGGTGTGATGAAATAAGTGATTCTCTACAGGATAATGAAGCCAGAATATATTAATGTTTGAGTACTTTTATACCACAAAAATTATTCCGAAATGGTGTCCTACTCTTTAACATTAGCCGAAGATAACTTTAATAAGAAACCAAAATGAATCTGAAAATAATTTATTTATTTTATCTTACACTCCTTTTTGAAGGAGTTGAAGTTTTTTTGAAGTTTCTTCGTCTGGTTGGTGGTCAGATCTTGGCTAGTCTTTTCCCATTAACTGTTCCCTATCACACAAAGAGACTTGTAAACTAGTTGGAAGTGGAAGTTTGGAGAGAATAGGATTCTGCACTGCTTTACTGTTTCGTTATTTCTTTCAGTTGTCAATTAGACCATCATAATAGGACTTCTTCATATTAGAGTTATAATACGTAGCAGAAATTTACTTTAATTAAAAATGGTTATCAATATTTGCTTGAGAAGTACTTGCTATAAAAAATTTGCGAACAAGTTTAATATTTAAAGAAGAGTAGAGAGTTATTTCGTATTCAAATTTTCAACAATCTAATAGAAGCTTATAATAAGTTTATTGTAATTTCATATGAACTAATTCTACCTTCACCTATATTTGTGTAAGCATTTGCAATGTCTTTTGTAAATATATAAGAGATAGAAATTCATTCCAAAAGTCTTGATCTTGAATGCACAAGTACCACAATAAGGTAAGGTGAGTGATCATTTATTTATGTCACAATGCGAAACAACGCGAGGGCATTTGGTAACAGGTCTTGAAATATTTATCCTCAGTTAACCCTTTCGTGGGCCTTGGAAGATTATTTCCCATCGACATGATCTTACAAAACACACCTGTGGTAAGCGCAAAACCTGCTGGCCACACCGTAAATGCAATACCAAGAAGGACAAGAGAGCTCAACAAAATATATTTTGTAGATACCATGTTGACGAAGTATCAAATGATTAAATTTATAGACTTTTGTGAAGTGTGGTTCTTGCCAGAATTAGTAGCCAGAGTAGCCGCCGTTTTTGGAAATCACCGCTGCCACATGCCTCGGCATTGATTCAAAGAGACTTTGGATGTGTTCTTGGGGTACAGCAGACCAAGCAGCTTCCACACGTTTCAAAGTTGATCTGGTGTGGCAGCTGGGGGAGTAATCTGACTCAATCGTTGAGCAACCATGGACCACATGCATTCCATTGGTGAAGCCAAGCGAGCCAACTGGGGAAGCAGTTCAGTCTGGTGAATGACGAAGAAACTTTGAACAATGCGTGCATGTGTGGTGGTGCATTATCCTGTTGAAATATGGCTGTTGCCAAGCGTCGAAGCTAAGGAAGGACAACTGGCTCCAACACCTCGGAGATGCTGGCTCTTTAAAGTAGTGCCAATGCGTACTAGAGGAGTGTGAGAGTGATATCCAATACCACCCCATACCATAATACCCAGTGAAAGACCAGTGTGGCGGTGCATAACGCAGCTGTTCAGAATTCTCTCCCCACGGTGTCTCATGACTCGAATCCGACCATCGTGATGTTGCAGATGGATGCTTGATTCGTCAGTAAAGACAACTTCATTCTATTCCGTCGCCCACATCCTTCTCTCATCGCACCATTGGCGGTGGAGACATCTGTGGTTCTGCGTCAAGGGTAGACCAAGCAATGGACGTCTTGCGGACAGACCACTCTGCTGTAAACGGCGTCGAATGGTACGCGCAGGCACTGAATGATGCGTTACAGACTCAATGTAATGTGGTACGGTTCGTGATGTGACTGAGCGATCCGTCACTGCCATGCGCACAATTTGCCTATTCTCACGTGAAGTGGTGCATTGAGGTGGATGCGATTGACCACATCGGTCCGTCGTACTCTCCTGCATCCAACGGTCACATATCCACATTACATTTGTTTGGTTTCGTCCAACACGACTACCGATTTTTCTGAAAGATAACCCACAATCTCTCGGTAGGCTACTATCCTTCCTCTGTCGAACTCGGAAACTGGATCAAAAGCTGATCGCGGTTTTCTACGAGTCATAACTGATCGTTTTTTGAAAAAACCACAAGAAAAACACAATTGCCGAACTTGAAATCGTCGAAATCTCCAAGCCTTAAATAGCGCTTTGAGGTGGCGCCATAAGCGCGCATGATGTGTGTCTGCGCAGAAATTCTAATCGTTTGCATATCTCACCTCCACTAATGAATGTTGTAAATTTCATGTTATTTGCATGCTTCCTTCAGGATGTTGCATTTACGGTGGCCAGCAGTGTAAAACGATGGGGAGACTAAATCCCGCTTCAGTTTTGTGCTATTGCTCATAATCCAACGATTATGACATCTATAAATAGGGAGAGAGATAGAACTAAAGAAGAAGAACCTTGACCAAAAGCTGTCACTGTATATTGGGTCATGTGATGGGAAGGGTTGATCACTTCGATCAAAGAAAAGAAAGATACCAAATACGAAGATGTGTAAAATGGTGGCATTGTATCTTTTTTTTTCTTATTGACCTTGCCATCATAAATAGTTTCATATTGTGGCAAGTAAACAAAAGGAACAGAAATAAGACCAGCTAATATTTCGTATAGCATTGGCTCGTCAGCTAATAGACAGATATTCCTCAAGAAAAAGAAAAGGTCCTGCTAGCTTCCAAGGAAAGAAGTATGTAGCTCCGGATAATGGGCGCTTAGCCAGTGTAGGAAATCATATGTCAAAGATGGTTTCCAACTATAGACGATAAAGAAAATGTAGCAGAAAGGGACGAGAAAAGAGGACCCACTACAAGTGTACAGAATGTGACGTTCCCCTTATGCACTACAGCATGCTTCTCATTTTTTCAGGGCAAATAATCACCAATAATATTAATTTCCTTTATGAAGCTAAATGGTACCTCGGGAAGTGTTCTCCACTCCTCCCCCTAAAATTTAAATGTAAACATAAAAATCGGCAAAGTAAAATATATTTCCTAAAATTCTATTGTTTAATTGTTAATAAAAAGCATCAAAAAATTCTATAAATTCAAAAGAGAAATAAAAATGGTCCCTGAAAAGGTTAAATGACGAGGTAGATACCTGAGTGCGGCACCCTTTCTTCAAACTATCACATAATGCCAATGGGTGGACTTTGAGCCACGACAGATATTTTTTGCGTCAGTCTCTACACAGCTGCTCTTCAGAGTCATTAAAGCTTGAACTAACGGTTATAAGCTCGTGACCATGACACCAGGCTAATGCGGCAGTGCAATAAGAAAGGGAAACCCTGAAGTATGATATTGAGGTGAGGAATTTCGGAAGAGTGGTGTATCAGCTCAGACGTAGTCCTCGCATTGGACAATGGAGCACCATCTATTATAACCCTCGTTTTTCTTCCAAAATCGACATTAATAAATAATCGTTCAATCAATCAGCGAGATAAATAAATATTTCTTCTTTGTATCTAAGTGAATTGCTCTGATGGGGATCCCTGCCCATAGCTACAGTTTAAAAGAGAAATAGATCTAATTGAAGGAGTATATACATTAGAACCTGTTTTTGTGCGATCCCTTTCATGCAATTTTATTTTTGTGCGATTTTTTCTATGCGATCTTTTTTCATGCGGTGTATGAATTTCAGTGGCTTTGGCGTCACTATAAAGTCTTCTATTAATGTACCAGCGGCATAATAGAGAATGTTAGGGTCCCCCCTGCCACTGCAGTGTACATATACACACTTCAAGACGCTTTCTTCAATTGTAATAAACAGTCTCCCGACAATGCACGTTCAGTTGCTTTCTCTGAACACTCCAACAGCCCGCGCTTGATTGAAGAAGAAACTTTCAATGACTGTGGCATTATCAATAATTTGAAAGATTATCTAGACGGACAAGTGAAGAGCCTGATTCTTTGAGAGCGGATAAAATATATTCAGGGATACAGCTTTCCAACAAATTGGGAAAGCATTTTCTTAAAATAGATATAAATTCCGAAAGGAGTTTGGAATTTCAAAAAGAGCTTCGATCACGCAAATCTGATTATCGTGACATTTATATGCAACTGATCAACTTACCTTCGTCACAAAAACTTATCTCTTACTTTATGGCTCCAAAAAATAAATCAATTATAATTGTATCTTCAAGTGATGAAAGAGATTTTGAACTAATTCATCTCAAGAAATGAGCGCTTTGGATTATGATGAGTAATAGTGAATTGTGTACGTGCATTTTGAAAACTTCACCATGTATACAATGTGAAACTAAATGCTTTTAAAATGTTTCCATAAATAATTTATTTATTTATTTTGTCATGGAGTACTTTCTCATAAATTTCGTAAATGATTGGCGTATTTTCTAAATGTGATTTTTTTTATGTGGTCCCTCTCCCCCGCATAAAAAATGTTCTGTATTATTTTGACGATTTTGTTTGTTATATGTAAGAATTTATGAAATTTTCGAATATTTTTTGTGTGGTTATTTTTATGCAATCCCTATCAACCACGCAAAAACAGGTTCAACAGTATATTTAAAAGAAAATTAATCACATACAACTTTAACCAGAGAATTTAGTTTCTACTTTCTTAGATTATATTTTAATGTTTAATATTTCCTCCACGCATCTTTGATGATGTAAAGTATAATCAACTGCCAAAAGCATTACTTTAATCATGTTCCAAAAAGTATCAATAGCTGAGATTAAACTTCGATCATTTTTTTTTTCTTTTTCTTTCCATTTTTTCTCGAACAACAAGTAAATAATAAATTCCTGCTCTTCGACAAAAAAAATAAATAAATCTTTTTAGGTATTAATTAATTCCTCCTAGCTTCCAACATTAAAAATTTACAAATAGTGTAGTAAGTACATAAGCTTTTATCTTCCGAGGCTTAGTACAACATAATGGATTAACCTTACATTAAAAAAAAAGCTGTCTTCTTTCTCTAGAAAAAAAAATCTTCCGAGATGACAAAACCTAAACCTTCCACACACACATACGAAAAAAAGGAGGTAAAAAGAAAATTTCTCCTCTTCTTTCCAAAAAGATTCCATCCTCCCTTTGCGAATTTCAAAGCCCAGAACAACCCTTTAGTCCGTTGACAACGGGTTCTAGGGATCGAACGGTAAATCAATAAATGCAGGCCTCCCTCCTCCAGTTGAAAGTAAAGCTGGGCCCGAATGGAAAAATAAATAAAGGATAGGACCTTGGCTTTTAGTTATCCATATTTCGAAGTAAAATAGAAACTGTCTCCGAATATGAATTGAAAAACTTTTTTGCCGATATTTCATGCAAGGTACTTTCAAAGTCGCGTCCATGTGTATATGGGGAGAGAATGTTTTGAATATAATATGTCTCCCTGGTATTACTCAATGTGTAAAGGAATATAGGAAAGCTAAATTTTTTGAATCAGGGGGACAGGAAAAAGTCGAATAATTCATTTTTCACGTGATACTGTCCCAATATTACCATACACCGTGGTGGGTGGTAGTAAAATATACGCGGTGTGTAGGGAGGTCTCACTGTATTAGAATATAATTCAAAGAATTTAAAGTAGAATATGTTGACGTAAGAGAAGCTATTATTGTATCCCAAATTTTTTTAAGAAGCTTGTTCTAGGAAATAAAGAAAAAGATTTACATTTAAGTAAATATTTGCTTAAGGAAAGTGCGTCTTGTTTAATAGAATTCAGTTATACATGTCAGTCAATAGAATAAAAATAATGCAAAAATCCTTTTAAATATTCTGGATTTAGATGGAAAAGCTTAAAACAGTCCTTCCATGCAAATGGTATATTTCACCTTTTTTTTAATTATAAGATATTATTTCACGTACAAAAATTTCACAATATAACAAAAGAAGAACAAAATAGGGCTTTAAAGAGTCAAAAAACTGTTGTGGATTAGTGCGTATGCAAGTAAAGGAGGTATGCAATCAATCAGCGTAACGTGATGGAACAGTAGCACCTATGTAGTACAACAGATATTTTTCAAAGCTATTAGATTAGTTTTTACTGCTATAGTGGCAGATTATAAAGACGTGACTTTGAATAAGGCATTACAGTAGGCACACGGGAGAAGAAACATAAATATAAATGAAGTTTTGACTTTTGTATGTGACTATTTCACGAGTGTGCCAGGAATATCGGGCATCCGGTAAAACAACAGATTTTCGCCGTTAGTGCGACTGGAAAAACATCATGAATGACGAGCGAAGAAAATCCTTAAACGCTATAGACACCTTATACTTCCTCAAATTTTCTTGGATTTCTATTCTTCTTAGTTTTAACAAGTATCAATATGGAAATTGTTCAATAGACCAACGTTGATATGAACTTTCGGAGACAAAGGGCTTCTCGTTTTCCGTTTGTGGGAACCCCCCTGGGTTCCACCGTGGACATTAAGATTAATTTGAGGCAAAGAATGACCAGACGCCATTTGTATAATAACAAATTATATGTATTCAATAGATTCAATTAGAAACCTTCTAATTACAAATATTAAACAATATATCTACGTCAAAGAGATTTAAATTTACTATTAAATTAAATTACAAAATATGATATTAATCAACTACTGCTCTCAATATCGAACGAGTTTACCGGAATAAGAGAACCGAGAAATATACGCAACTAGAATTATTAACTTTCATTAAATTTTCGCTAACTTTATTATATATTAACTCTTGTGGTCAGAGAACTAAGTTGTAATATATCACCTGGCTGTAATGTCGTTCTCTCCAGGTAAATCAATCCTTCTAATGCTACTTCGCTGAATGATAACAGCAATACTCTAAGCACGCAATCCACTTGAATCCTATTAACTTCGTCACTACCGCTCTTGGCTCAATCGCCTTTTATCTGCTAACTTACAACGCTCTCCTTAAATACCTTAATTCATTTACATATCCCATTTTCTTCTTTCAGAGCTGATTGGAAATATACGTGAATTTACAATCCCGAAAGACGCCTAAGAGTATTAGTGAAAAAGTGCCGAATAGATTCGTCACACGTTGATGACTACACGACACAAAACTTTATGCTTTACCTCGACCAGCCAATACCGCCATTGAACAGCTAATGACTGGAAATGCATTGCCTGGGGGAGAGTCTCGTTTAAAATTATATGAAATGGATAGATGCGTCAAAGTATGAAGAAACCCTCATGAGATCATGAAACCTACATGTCAACAGGGAACTGTTCAATCTGGTGAAGCCTCTTTGGTGGTATGGGGCGTTTGCAATCGGTGTGATATGGGATTCCTGAAGCAACTAGAGGTGACTCTGACAATTGACATGTACGAAACTATCCTTCAGGGAAATTTTCACTCATTTATGTCCTCTGTGCATTCCGAAAATTTTGGACAATTCCAGAAAAACAGAGTGAGACCTCACATGCCAAAAGTTGTTGCAGATTGTGTCCTGAAACACTCTTCTGACTTTGGAAACATCCATTGGCCACCTAAATCCCCTGACATGAGAATTATTAGATATGTCTGGAATGCCTTGCAACATGCTCTTTGTTCAGGAAACATCTCCCTTCAATCACATTTCTATGGATTTGTGGACTGTATTTCATGCCTCCAGGATAACTTCAGGTATAAGTTAGGGTCATGTCAAGTCTTGTCGGGCATTTCTGCGTCTTTTGTGATCCTTACATGATATTAGGCAGATGTACCAGTTTTTGTTGTTGGCTATTTAGTGTAAATCCGACACATTGAAACAATGTTTCACATTTTTCTCAATATAGCAAGAGAAGAATCAAATGGAGCAAACATAGTTTCCGTGATTAACCCGAGGAAGCTAATGGCTATATAATCGCCTTGTTCTGTCTTTTTTGGACTACTTGCTTACATTAAATGATTTTTTATAGAATTCCTGACTTAATTATTTAACTGACATCGTGCAATGCGAAAAAAGTTTGGCTATCTGCGCTGTACTTTATATTTTTATTAAATTTATATAAATGCTAGTTTACAGACAAATATTTTTAAAATTCCTGTCTAACTCATGAAAAAATATGATCAAAAAAAATACCTTTTAATTCTTGAAGAACCCAATTAATACATGTGAAATTACTTGTAATGACATCTTTCAATTGTTTGGTGGTGATCGTGTTGGATGTAAACAAGCAACAGTGAATTGGAAATGTACACAATTGTTGCTAAGGGTGAAATGTTGTTAGGCAGCAGTGATTGCACCAGCCTCACCACCCACTTCACTTGTTGACAGGATTATTGGGAAAAAAGCATGATAGATAGCTTTGCCTCATCAGGAACTATATCACAACAAATACGGTTCACCGGTAGTACCAACAATATTCTGTACTGAACGTAAAGTTCCGTATTTGTACGTAGCATTCGGTATGGTTTGCAGCACAGTGGAATATCGGCAAGGCATCCGTTGTTACAATTACCTTTTTTTTAATTTCACATGCACTTGTGTCTGCAACAGTACATTGAACAAAGAACATGAACAGCCGAAAGAAAAGACATTGTCTTTCCACATGAGTCAGACTTTTGTCGAAAATTTTGATGATGCGAATGAAGTTTTACATATATTGTGGAGAAAGGTTACTTAACTTTTGCCTTATACCTGCTAAAGCTTTACCTCTAAGGTTTGGAGCCTGGTGTTCTCCTTTACCTTCAGAGCTTGATAAAAGCGACATTTCAACAGCATAATGTGTGACTATACAGGGAGATTCATAAAAAATATATATACAGCTGCGATGCACTATAACTTAAGAACAATGTAAGATTCTGAATGCAACCTGTAATAGAATTGTATGGTACTATTTTAAGTTTTTTGCTTTAGCATCGTCCAGAACTTATGATGATGATGATGTCGTATCCATGACAGGATCAAATCAGACAATACCATGAGCCCAGATGACTGTTCTGGCAATCTGTTGAATATTATCCACATAGAGGTATGCTGACGAAAAGAGGACCCCTGTTTCTTGTAGAGCAGCAAGAATAGCTCGACAGTCAAAAATATAAGCAGTTGTTAGCTCAATATCTAAACAGCTATCAAAATTCCTATGAGTTCTTTTACCATCCCTATCAAACTTCATTCCTCTGTGATGACCTGTTCTTACCCTAGCAATAGTCTTTGTTATAAGGCAGTCGCCAATTATATTACAGATTTGATGCTTTACAGGAGTTGACTTATCTCTCAATTTTAAATTTGTGACAGCATTTGTGTCTAATAAAATAACGATGACAAAGTTGTCATTATTATGACTTCTAGCTTCTTTAGCCAGTTTATAGACATTTTCATTGCGTGTAACGTCAACGTGTGCAAGTAATCATTGGAAGAAGCAGACTTCATCTAACTTCTGTAATCTAAACAGGCGAGAGTAAATCTCTTCAGTAATCCATGAACCTCCATTTAGAATTACCTGGAGGGATGCTTTTACTTTTGAACAAACATACCGTATTCTTAAATTTTTCATACCATTGTTAGATGGATTTCCTACTGAAGGATCTTTTCCGAATCGTGATAAAAAAAAACGTTCTGTAGCGCAGCAGCTGTGGATTCCCTTTTGCCAAATTCAAGAACTCAAAAAGACTCTTCCGCTATAGACACCACCATTTTGATTGATTAGTCACATGACGACGTCCAGTATTACGTCACTTCTTTCAAGGGCTAGACACAAACTTTAAAGTACATGTACCTTACGTTTCACTGAAGTGATACCTGTTTATGACTATTAATGTTTTGCAGCACCTGGAAATAATTACTTCTTTATGAATCATACTGTATTATGTTATATTCAAGTCCAATTGGATTGCTCTCTTAGCCTACTTGTTCTCCTGATCTATCACCTATTGAACAACGTCTGATCAGTAATTGGAAAATGACTAATCCGGCATGAATCATCCACAGCTGTACCAAATCAATTTTGGTAATGTTGGTGGCAGCAGGGGATGTCATACTCCATCAAGACATCCCAAACCTCTTTCATTCAATGCCGAGGTGAATTGTATTAATTATTGCCAAGCATGCAGACTATACTCAATACTGATTTTAATGTCTTCCTCACTTCTCAGAAGGCTGTTACTAAATCATTTCCCTTTGTACTCAGTGTCACCTCTATATTAGTTTTGTAATTTTGTCTATTATCCTTGTTAGTACTGCATTGTAAAGAGCTAGATGCCTTTTTAATTTCTTTTGGGGTATAGAATGTACCCCAAAAATGTAATGAATTTAATTTCATAAAAAAATATCTTAAATCAGACACACATTTCAAATCTAATAATGACGGTCTATTTCGTGACGGAGAATAAATTTTTAAAAAGGCAATATAAATTTTTAATGTGCAAATAAGGAAATTTCGAAGCTTTAGGAGACTCCTAAGTTAGTAATAATTCATAGGTAAAGATAAATTTTACTGTGTGTGTGTGTGTGACCATTTACTCTCTCCTAAATTATATTGATTTACTTTTACAATTTTAAGTTTTTGCCCATTATATTTTTCTTTAGAAGTCTTATTTGTGTGTATTATAACGTAACAAATTTTCTATTGTAAAAGCGTGTGCCTGTATGCAGGTTTAAACAAAATTTAAATAATTTTTTTAATTAGAAATAAGAACAAGATTTTCCTAAATTGATTCTAATTGGTACGGTGATTTTACTGCGCTTGGGTTACATATTTCGTTTATTACGCAAGTGTAAATAGCATTACTAAGCACATTTATTAATATTCATCATAAGTTCTCTGTGTTATACTGATTCTTTTCATTCTAACAACAGGAGAATCCATTTGAAGGCTAGAGATTATTAGAGAAAAGTATAGGTTTCTTTAATTAGCTGATTGATTTTGTTGGCGACCGCCATCTTTTACCATGCTATGCCAATTTACGAAAAAATATGATATCTGTTATCTAAATTAAATTCCATGAAGGCATGAAAGTAAGATAAGAAGGATGGTATAGCTAGAAGAAAGGTCAAAAATAGAAAAAGATTGCTAGTGTATCCTATAAACGTGCTATCCTTGTTTACAAAAGCATTAAATTTCCGGAATTTCATGGTTGTAAATATCATAATTACATTAACTATACAAGCCCATAAAAACTTTCAATTTCAACGAAAGTTCTTAAAAAAAAATGTCTTATAAACACAAAAAGGTTCATCTTTCTTTGTTTCAAAGCCTTTAAATTCTATATTTCGGGAGGAGTGGAGGGTGTCTACTTCTGTTTAAATCAGGGGTGGGTGGACTTATCTAGGGTACGAGCCTTTTCTGAAAATTAAAAGTGCAGCTTGAAAGTATGAGTGTGTATTATACGCCGGACTTTACGGTAATTTGTTCTCTGCCAAGTCTCACGTCATCGTGGGATATGACATCAACGTGAAAACCCTAACCTTTTGAAACACGGCATGTTGGATGATGCCTCAATAGCCAATATCGTGCTATCGCGGGAAGAGCTGATCATCGGCGTTTAAAGCGTCACTGTGCACCTCCATTGAGTATATATTTGTCGTCTACACATTTATAGAATCATTTGCTTAAATAAACACACAGTCATATAAAATGTGAAAAAGCCGATTCTGCATTCCAGCTGGAGTCTGTGGTCTATAAATATGTTTCTTTTAGTTTGCGCTACTTAAAGGTGGTCACCCTAAAATGTCTTGGCGGTACACCGGTCAATCGCAATCGACTCAATGTTTATCCCTGGTTTAAATCTATTACAAGAACGGTTGTGACTCTGATAAATAGTACGGATCTGATTGTAGTACAATGGGTAGCAGGAAAAAGTAAAATAGGCGTAAGAAAATTTCAGAACACTTACATTTCAAAAAATAGGCAATGTAAACAAAGATTCCAGAAACCCAATAATAATTTTTCTTTCAACAACATAATATGTAAATATGTGCGAAAAGAATAAAATCGTAATACAGCGATCAATACAAATAAAAAAAAATTCAACACACTCAAAGGTGTAAAATTTTTCCCTAACAAAACATATCTCTTTCGTTTTCTTTCCTCCCTTTTCCATCTTTGGTAGAACTTGTCCGCGTATGGTTGTTCGGACAAAATATTCAGAAAACCACAGAGAATCCAATTCTTTCTATACCCAAGATATTTCTTTTCGTTCTATTCTTTAAGACTCTTACGCAAATATCTTTTTTTCCCCACTCTTTTCTTTGCTCTGTCTTTTCTTTACGGGTTAGGCCTTTGCCGACAAAGTAAAAAAAATCGTCTGAAAGAATAAAAAAGAAGAGAATATATTTCTTCTTTTTGTATTAGAGCGTTGAGGAAAAAGGAGAAGGAATGCTTTTTGATTCCCTGAGGGCTTCCCCATGCTTTTCTGATTGTCTTCTGCAAGGAAGTGTTCTAATTATGGTTTTAGCTTTTATATACGGTTTTCGTATTTTGCGTCTAGATGATTTACCCGCAAAAAAAATCAAAAAGACTTCAGAATTTTTTGTTTGCTATTATTATTATTTAGTATTAAAAGCAAAAACTTTTTATTTATTTAAAAATATCTCGGCAGTGAAAGGTTTTTATTTATTTATTTTGAATAAAGAACATGTGCTGAGTGTTGAAAGTTTTTGAGTATTAAATTAATCAGTGAAATAATGCATTTTGCATTAATAAAAGAAAAAGAGATGTTTGAGAAGATTTTTGTAAGGAGAGACATGGGATAAATAATTCGAAGATAAAGAAATGCTAGATTAATTTTTTTTAATGGTAAATTTCTGCTCATGCCTTTTTGTATTAAGGAATATAAACGTCAGATATAAAAGATATGCTGCATTTACATGAGAATATTACTCAATTAACGCACCTCTGGGGGGAATGAGAATGCTATGTATTTTACAAAGAAATTGGTTCGCCTTTTTTTTTAAATATGATTCATTGTCATATCAAAGCTGTCTTAGGCATTTTTCTGTCCAATTAAGTCCAAATTAGAAATTTAAAAATGAAAATGTTTCAAAAGTAGTGTGCCTTATCAGTTGGAAATAGTTGTTTTTCTATTGAAATTATTTTAAAATGATTTTGATGTGTCTGTTTGTGAGTTTATTTCCAATATTTTGTTCTTATTTTTATAAAAAGGGAAATAATGCAATAATCACCAGGTTAAAATCGAGTTAATTTATTGAGTAATGCATTATTTTAATTTGTTCATGTTAATTTTACTTTTACATTAGTTTTGTGGCAACTTATCTCAAGCCTTAAAATTTTTTTAAAAAGACGAAAAATTTAAGAATTTAAAACATTTTTTAAATTATTAAAGTTTTAGTAAAAAGCAGCATGCGGGCTATTTTAATGACAGACTTCATAATTTTCAACAATTTTCAAGTGACGAGGACAACTTCTGAGTTGGCCTCCTTCTTCCCAACTCACGCACCTCCTTCTTCACTGCTCACTCACTACACTAGAACTCCCAAGTATTTATAAAATTCGTAGGAAGATAATCTCATTATTGACAACTAAAACATTAAAGCAGTGCTTCTCAAACTTTCAATATTCGTGACCCAATATTCAATCATTATTTTCATCGCCCCCCCCCCCTCCTCCTCCATACAATAACAACGTATTGAATTCAATAATACTATACTTTGACACTAAACTGCAATGCGACTTTAATCTCTTGTTTGCCATAGACGTATATAAACGTCTCGCTAAGCCAACGCATTCATTCTTTGAACGTATATATATATATATATATATATATATACGTTTTCCAAAGTACGATCTTTTCTGTGCACTGCTATCCATAAAATTATACCGAAGGCTTTGGAATGCAATAAAAGGACCTTGACAGTGTTTGAGAAAGATTTACTTATTTCAGAGGATTTTGCTTACTTATTCTTTTCTCTTCCTCCCCAAAAATCATCAAAATACGCACGCCTTCGTGGAAAACGATGGCATTAGGGACCGAATAGCGTAACTTTTAATCGGCAGTTAAGAAATTAATTATAAACCACACAAATTATCGAGATAAATGTTAATACAAGCCCATGGAGTCACTGATCATTATCAAACTTGTTCTTAGTATTGTTAAATTAATAATAAAATATATTGTACTGTACTGATACATTTATAAATGTATAATATCAGTGCAAATGTGTATTTTATATTTTATTACATCAGAAAGTATTTTGTTTGTTTACTTTCAGTAAATTAATTTTTTAAATAATCTTTTGTTTTAGAATTTTCAATATTCTCGTGCCTCCCTTGTAGAGTTATCACGCCCCCCCCAAAGGGGTGCGCCTCACAGTTTGGGAAACGCTGCATTAAAGCATAAAATAACTCTTTTATTATGTAGATTTTTCAGTTTGAGAGATGCAGAAAAGTTAGTCTTAGCTTGAGATAAATTGAATAATTAAATAACTTAAGCAAAAAAAAAAAAATGGTAAAATTTGGCTACATAAAACTACATAGATCCAAAAACTGAAAAAGTCCTTATTCTAATTTTGTCACACTTGTCTATTTTACAGCTGTAATTATGATTGTTAATATTCCTTTTTAAAAAGAGTATTTCAAAATATGTTATTTTTCTCAACTACGTTTCAAGACGCTTCTGGCTAAACACACATAAGAAAAAATTTCATTGGAACTATTTGTATATATGCAAAAAATACAATTATACATTTCGAAAAATAAACGCGGGTTCTCTGTAAGAAGTAGAATCTAGGAAAAAATGAATATATTCTTGCTTATAAAATGAGGCAATTCTTAGAATTACAATTACTCCAGACAATTCCTTTGTAATTTTGTTATTATTATTAGATAGATTTTGTTCTTACATACATTAGTGTCATTTGTAGTTTTCATTTCTTTATGTGATCCTTATTTAATGTTTATTACGTTTATACAAGCTAATCTTATTTTAAATATCACATATTAAATTTCAAACTGTTTCATCTCGTTCTAAGTTTAGCAGATTTACAGAAAAAGTCGTAGAAAGCACGTACAAAATTTATTTTTCCAAATTAACAATACATGTGTGAGTCATTTTTATGGCTTAATGAGAAACATCTTTTATTGATACATCATCTTAACCGTAAGAATATTTTATATGATTACTTGCAAACACATAGTTGGGTTTTACCTTTAAAAATAAAACTAAACCTGTAAAAAAATAAAGTGCATTACTTTACATAGTCTCATAACCATTGATTTATGGTCATCTTAATACTATATATGTGAAGCTCAGTTGCCGAGTGGTAGTATATCCCGCTTCCTCGCCACCGGTCCTGGGTTCAGATACCATGTTGGGCAAGGTTGACTCTGCCTTTCATCCCCTTTTCCCTTGTGGGCCGACAAATGAGTATCAAGCTTACTCGGGATTTGAACACTGGGGGTTTCATGTCAGACTGACTGCTTGACCGAAACATATGTACATGCACCCCAGTAAACTGAGATAGGCATAGTAGACCTCGGCCCTCATTGGCTTCTGCGCCACTGAGTTCAGTTCAGTTCAATACTATACATGTATTGCGTATTGATATCTTAAGAAACTTGAAAAAATTGTCAAAAAAAAAATCCATTTTTATTTTACTTTTTTAGTTACTTAAGATTGTCATTTTTAGAGTTCCAGGAGTCTTAAAGATTTCGCATCTCCGTAATTAGTTCATATATATACGGCAATATTCAATGAATGCCCATTAACATAGATGAATATCTTGCGTCGTGATTTAAAATTTATTATTTTTATTTTTTCGTGCTGCAATATTTATTATTTTTCAACAAAAATGAAGAATTAAAACAAAACGAACACAATATTTTACACACAGTTTGAATATCTTTTTATCATATTAAAGTAGGTTAGACAATCTAGCTTAACCGTTATTTCACATTCGTGATGTTTTTGTATTAAGCATTTCAGAAATTCGACAAGAAAATTCTTAATTGCAATTTTTTTTCTTTTCGAATGTAAGATTTCATACGGCTAAAGAATCGGGAAAAATGAAAATTCTGAAAACAGGACCTGAAGTTTTGAATAACGCACTAATTCATGTACATTATACATACAGTGGTGGCCAAAATCGTGGACACTTTTTCAAATTGTTTTGTTTTTTAAGTATGTATGCTTATAGAAAATATTACGTTGCACAAAGTGCAAAGTATTTTATATCATTTTAAAGAGAATTTAATACTGAATTCAGCACAAATAAAAAACACTTGCACTCCACGCGAGTGTGGGTTTCGAATGTCGAAATATCGACTCGGGGCCCCCCGGGGTGCCTTTCGCGAGGGGGGTCCCCGATTGCCCGGGGGGTGACGAGGGGGTCCGCAAATATTTACAACGGAAAACAATTAAACTGCAATAACTGTCCATATACATAATATACTGTGATTGCAGTGAGTTATCTGTACTTAGTGGGCTTTACATCGATGTTTCATTGAGCTGAAAATAGTTTTAAGCTCTTCTTTCGTCATTACATGATGTCAGGAGACAATTATATCCTCAATTAGGTCCTTTTTATTTTAAGGGTATCTCATTCGGACAAGAGTTTTCAAACGGTGCCACTAGTTTTTGATAGGATTGAGGTCATGGCTGTTTCCTGGCCAAGACAATAACAATGATCCTAGAACGGGGCCAGTCTTTCAATTACTTAACTGTGTTGGAAGGAGCAGAATCTTGCTGAAAAATAAATGAAACATTGTTGGTAAATAGATCCCTGATGCAAGGTCGAAGTTTGGGTTCCAGAATGGTGTTAATGTATTTTCTGACATTCAGTATCTCATCGATGATATGAAGGCAAAATACTATCTGTTGGTCCCTGTAACCAAATCATAAAACTATGTGGGTACTTCACAGTTGCCTGAATGCAGTCAAGATGTAGTATTTCTCTTATTCTACATTTTCTTATTCTACGTCTTACATATTTTCGGCCATCACAATAGAATCACTATATCTTAGTTTCTTCCCTCCATGTAACTTCTTACCACTAATCATTTGTCCAATTAATATGTTCCTTTACCCAGTGTAGTCATTTTAGCGTTGCTGTAAATTGTTAAAAGGCTTTTTTGTGGAGTCCAAAATTTTCTAATCTTCTATGATTGTTTTTGAACTGACGGAAACACCAGCATCATTCAAATAACTTCTGAGGATCGTTGATGACATTCTTTTATCTTGGAGACATAGCATTTTTGTTCTGTCATCAACAGATGTGGTGTATCTTTTTCGGCCTTTCCCTGCTTTTTTTTATTAAATTTGTCTCCCAGCGTCTTAAACAAAACCTTCAGCCTCCAAATGTAGTCACTGAACCATCCACTTGTCTTGCAACTTTAACATAGGAAAGGTCACTTTCTCTTCACTCATCTCTTTCTAGGTATCCAATATACTCTTTCATTTTATGTCATTGCTTCTTGACTAAATATTCTGGTTTTCCTGGCCAGTAAGCAGTCTTGACCTCGAAACTTGTGGCACCGTTTGAAAACTCCTGTCCAAATGAGGTACTCATGAAATAAAAAAGAACTAATCGAGGATGCAATTATTTCCTGGCCTCATGTAATAACAAAGGAAGAGCTTAAGACAATTTTCAATTCAATGAAACATCGATGTGAAGCTGTAATATAAAACAAAGGTTATCCCATTAATCACAGATAACGCACTGCTATCATCAGTATCTAACGCATATCGATAGTTATTGCAGCATAATATTTTTCGCATTGCAAATATTTCAATTTTGTTTTGTATTTTGAATTCAGTATTAAATTTTCTTTAAAATGATATAATATACTTTGCATTTTCTATAAGCATACTAACTTAAAAACATAACAATTTTAAAAAGTGTCCAGAATTTTTTGTGTGTGGTCGCCATTTTATACTACATATACAGTGCTGGCTTTGAAATTTATTCAGTAACGAGTACATCGCAGTGCGAGTAAAAATCAGTGAGTTTGGTAAGCATTTTTTTTATATATTTTAGAAGAATCTTTTTGTAAACACAATGGTAAAGAGGTCAGGGGAAAAGCAAACTACTATTTCGCTTAAAATGAATATGGAGCTACTTAAGGGTTTTGATCAAAAACAGAAAACGAAAATGGAAATCTGTAAATATTTTAATATTGCAAAGTCTACTTTATCAACAATAATTAAAAAAAGAGGATAAATTACGCAAATGTTTGAATAGTTCATATTAAATACTTGCATGTACACATATCTATGTAAATAAAATGTATTCTAATGCACTTAATTTTGATAAATATATGTTTTTTTCTGCAATATCCTTAAACACTAAAAAATATTTCAATGCAATATCCTTAAACATTTAAAAATATTTCAGTCCCCTCATTTTTGCGTTAAGTGATTTTCACTGCATATACCATGGTGGACAAAAAAGTTGCGTCATCTTCAAAATAGGGGAAGATATTGCAAATAATGGGTTTCAAATATATGCTTCCTGTAAAGCTCATATTATTACGATAAAATAATGTTGTTACGCTAATCTTAAGCAAGTTTTATTTGAATTAATGAATTATTTATACTTAATTTTTCAGAAAATAAAAAAAATGAAAAATTTAATATTCGACAAAACGTGGAACAAAGTGATTGATGTACAAATTGTGTAGCTAATGTAAATTCTGCATGATATTCACGCATATTACATATACTCAGATTTGTATACAAACATAAGGATTACTTCAATATTTAATAGATCCACATCCAGCTTCGATGACAGCCTGACAGCTTTGTAGCTATCCGCAATAGAAGATATCTAATGCTGAATTTAATCTGGGGTAAATTTGATGGAACCAAATCCTAATAATGTTTTTCTGTATTTTATTTTTAAAATCAGGCTTCTTAGCAACAATTTTTTGGTTTAAAAGTTGAATTTGATTAAACCTGATATGTTAATTTGAACACACGAACTGCTCAAGCATGCCTTGAAGAATATGATTTGTGTGCGTATTGCCCCAAGAAAAAAGGCCTTGATTTAACAAAAAATTTTGCAGGAGCGATTTTCTTGGGTGAAAAAGCACATACACTGAACTCCTAGTTTACACATTAAATAAGTTTCTTAGAAAACCCAGCAAAAAAAGCGCGTAGAAAAATGCATACGACGTATGGTAAATTTGGGGATATGTTTCACAGTGTTAAAATATCGTGTGAATGAAAAATCTCTAAATATTTTCCGAAAAAACCTTCCAAAAAATAAGAATAAAATCCATGTTACATACACTGCTGGACAATTGCTAAGGACGGATAATACTATCATCCATAGCAACCACAAAATGAAAGGAAGCAAAATGTGGAAAATTAGAATAAGTGCGGGATATTAGTAAGAAGAAGTATGAGTATGCAAATTTTTTTTCCACGTCTGTTCATCACGGGATAGCGTTCATAAGAGCTTTAAAGGTTTTGACGCGTGTGGACAGTTGTTTTTTCAAGTCAAAGTTTTACAGGAAAGATTTAATAGACGAACTTAAAATTTTTGGCATGTCTTCCCGACATCACGTAGATGATTTTATGCGTGGCCGAATTATTCGAAAGATCGAAGAAAGGCGAAAAATAACAGATGTTGCCAGGGAGTTTGACATCGCTCACAGCGTTGTTTCACGGCTGTGGAAGTCATTTAAAACTACTGGAATGTGTAGTAGACGGCCCGGGGGAGGTCGTGTTAGAAGTACGACGCCTGCAGAAGACAGATATATCGTCCTATCAGCAAAAAGGAACATGCGCACCACAGCTCAGCAGGTGGCAAATCAGTTTCTTGCCGCCTCAGGAAAGCAGATCTCCCGAAAAACTGTTGCCAGACGTTTGAGGGGAGAGGACTATACGCACGCAGACCTGTTGTGTGTGTCCCATTGACCAGACAGCACCATACTGCCCGTTTGCAATGGTGTCGTGAGCATCACAATTGGACTGAACAGGACTATGCATGCGTACTATTCTCAGATGAGAGTAGGTTCAGTCTGTCATCGGATTGTAGATGCCAACTGATCTGGCGCGTGAGTGGTACTGCTTATCGTCCAGAAAATATCCAGGAAAAGGACCGATATCCGACATGCAGTATCATTGTGTGGGCCGGCATCATGATCAATGGCCGCACGTGCCTACATGTGGTTGCGAATGGGACTATGACGGGCCAACGATACATTGATGAAGTTCTACTTCCTCATGTTCGTCTTTTCCGTGGTGCTGTCGGAGATAAATTTGTTTTTATGGACGACAACGAAACATGTCATCGAACACTCGCTGTTCAGGATTGTCTAGACAGCGAGGGTATTCAACGTCTGGTATGGCCAGCGCGTTCTCCAGATCTAAACCCCATTGAAAATGTGTGGGATGCTTTGGGGAGGCAAGTTGCTGGTCTAAACTATCCTCCGACAAACAAGAACACCCTCATCCGTGCACTCACAGAGGAATGGGATAAATTGCCTCAACAGCTGCTGGTTAATGTTGTGCAAAGTATGGTACGACATGTGGAATGTTGCATCACATTCCACGGTGGACATATCCTGTACTGATACCTTTCTTTAAGGGGCCTGCTGACTTTTAGATGCATTGTTCCATTTCTCCGTACGCAGATCAAATGAACATTTTTTTTCTTTCAGATGTTTCACAGCTTTTGTACTTTCCAGAAGAATAAATATTCTTTATTCTAATGTCTGAACAGTGTGGCAACTATATTTTATCCTACTCGGCCTCATGTCTCGCTTAATGTTATGCTACATAGCAATTTGTGATCCGTCCTTAGCAATTGTCCAGCAGTGTACTTATAAAACAAAAGTAATTCACTTTTATTAAAAAAATTTAAACTTAAAGCACAATGAAAATTCAGTCTATAAGAATGTACAACATATAAAAATTCAAATTGAAATAAGGAATTAAACTACTAATTTTATATATATATATATATATATATATATATATATATATATATATATATATATATATATATATATATATATATATATATATAATAACTATTCATCATTACTTGTTAACAAGCGTGCATGTTAATTACGAACAGGAACAAAAATTCTCTCAACAATAGATGTGCCAGATATGTCTAGCACAACTGTCGGTTTTTGTTCAAATGAAAAATTTTATTTGTTATTCACGGTCACAAGTGGTTCTTTTGCTGTAACAAAGTCTATAATTAGTGGTTGTTTTTTTTTTTTAGTTTCTCAAATTACTTATATAACTCTTGATATCCTGCAACATAAAACTTATGATTACGTTGACATACTTGTAGCAAATTTCAAACCCTTACGAATTAAATCAGCTGGTAATAGCTTAACTTTCCCTTCAACTTCGTCATTATTGGCTTTTGTATCATCATAAACTGTAATAAATTCATTTAAATCATCCTCATCCAAAGGGCTCGACTCCCCAATTTTTTTCGAAATTTGTACAAGAACAAGAAGTTTGCGTAAAAAAGAAAAATTCATTAAGTTCGTGTACCTTGGTATTTCAAAATATTTTTAAAAAATACCATGTGAAGAAAGAGTTTGGCATATTTTACAAACAAAGGCTAAATAGGACTCGATAATCTTTTCGAATGAATCTAAATTCAACTTGTATGGTTCGGACTGTAAGAGGTATGTACGGTGACTTAAAAGGTGAAGCTCATCTTTTAAATTGCGCTTCATCTTCTGTGAAGGTCTCAGCAAGCCATTTGATCTAAAGTTGCATATATAGCGAATTGGTTTGACAACTGAAGTTTATTACTGGAATTGTGTAAATTCCTCAGTTTATACCCAGATCTTAGAGCAATGTTTAAAGACAGCTATCAATTCGAAATCAGTTAATAGTGCTGGAATCTGCATTTTTCAGAAGAAATCTGTACATTTTTCATAGTATTGGAGCATTGAAATCTCCCTGCACATTCCACAGAAGGTGGAGAGTAATTACTTGTGAGTCTGTCTCTTGTTTTTCAGATGCGCTCTGTTTCACTTTTGGTTGGACTGGATATTTCGCGACGATTTCCTTTTTCTTCTTCCATCTATTTGTTCTTAATTCTATAAATACTGGACACGTTTATCTATTTTAGTGAGTGATAAATTGTGCAGAACCCTGCCATTTGACTCCTGTAAAATTGTTGTTGTTTCAAATCCCCTTGGAGCAGGAATGCTTACATCAATTCTATTTGACCATTCCGCAAAAAATGTCACAAACCAGATCCTAAAAGACTTTACTCCCTGCACAAAATTCATACTACGCAGGTAATTGCTTCTAAAGCGCGCAAAGGCCGTCTGAAGAGACCTGGATCTCTTGCACTGTGGAGATAGGCCAGAACTCTTAGCTGAGTACCAATGGTGAGCAGGAGCGTTTCGCCAAGTCAGATTTATGTAGAGGGAATGAATTTCAGAATGGCTCAAGAAAGAGGAACTGGGGTCAGGTAGATCACAACCCCTACCAGCCAGGTCATCAGTGGTCTCGTGCCCAGGCACATTCACATACTACAGCATCCGCTGGAGACATACTTGTTTCCTCTGACCAAACCTAGCCAATTTGGAAATAATATTCTGACCAGTACTGTCCTTAATATTTGGCCAATTCTGGATGGAACTCCTGCTGTCTGTTAAAATCCAGATACTAGAGTTGAGAGCATGATCAAGAGAAGCACTGTTTCTAATGAGTTCCTATCTAAAGACGGAACAGTGGTCAACATTCCTGAAAACATCCCTTTGTAAAATCAAACTTGGGGGCCCAAAACTTGACTTTGAAAGGGGGGGCCAAATGTTCTCCGTTACGTCACTGTCTCGAATTCTCTACCTTCACAGCTAAGGCCTAAAAAAATTATCAAGATTTATATTTAAGTCAGACATAAAGTTAAAAATTTATCTTGATGCATAAACCCAATTAATACTCGAAATAGAATATTCATTAACCCTCTAACTGGATACCTTCCTCCTGAAAAGTTATTTTCCGAAAACGTTTTACTCTTATATTGCTATTCCCTTCAAAAATGCAACAGACTTCAATTCTTTCCCCCTTTTAAAACTTGGGAGGTCGAAAGGGGACAACTTTATGACTTGGTTCGGCGTCTTTAATCAGTAAGAACCAGGATAGCAATCGTTTACAGCTAGCTGTTGTTGCCTTGGGCAATCTTGTATGAAAACCGTAGTTCCACTCTGTCGTTTTCCCCATAGATTCAGTCACAGTAAATTTAAATTAAAATGCAGGGTAAAAAAAACATGAAATAAATGGCGTGTTAAAAGTTGAAAAATAGTTATATTTTCTTCAAACAAAATTTATTTTTTTCTGTCATTTTTAAAAATTAAAAAAAATACTTTGGTATTGCGATTTGAACTAGAAAAAGCATCCTGTATTCATTTTTGAATATGAGATTAAGAAAACGCGCTCACTTTCCTGTTTTTAAAAAAAGTTATGAGGTAAAAAGAGTAAAGGCCCTATCTTTTTTAAACAATAAGACAATTAATGGTGCATATATTTATGAAATAAAACAGATCTTTCTCTATTCAATTATATTTTTTATTTAGAATAATATAAAAAATGATTTCAATACTTTTAATTTATTTAAATTTAAATCATATAAATGATATTTTTATGTTAACTGAATATTTTTCGGAAATAATCTAAATTTTCATTCCTAGTGCTCTCCTTTTCGAACTCCTTGTATTAAATAAAAATATCTTTTCTACATCGGCATTTGTGATGGACATAACACACATTCAGTCAATAATTTTTAATTTTAATGGGGGATATACTTCTTCAAATGCGCATGACAGTACTTTTAACCATTTTCTACTCAAGTTAAATTTCTTATGTTTCTGTTTCTTTTATTACAAGGAAAAATGTCACACATCGATAACTACATTTTCGCACAATTCAGTCATTACAAATTCTATTGTGAGAAAAGTTCTCCCTAATTAATCTTGTCTTTCACAACAGTACACTTAAAACAATTTTGTTCAGTGAAGTTAACCGACAGTTCCACAATGTATTCATACCAAATTTTAAAAACGAATTTAACACTTGAAAATGTATCCTGTATTAAATTTTTCAGTATACACAAATATTTCCTGCTGTAGGGAAGATATAGTATGAGATGTGGTGTGCGGTTGTGAAAGAATGTTTTCGTACGTGTAGACTATTTTTGAAAATTTAAATATCACTGAAGCTGATCATATAACTGCAAATGAGCCTTATTTTAATGTGTGCTGGTATCAAAGTAAAACACTTTACAATATTAAACAGCCTATGGGTTTATACTCAATATCAAACTATTCATAAAATGGTTTACAATTTCTATTCAAATTGTAAAGAAACTGAAATATAAATATATCTTACTGCAGTCAAAAATATTCATAATATGTAAGTATCCTGTTTCTCCACTTATTTCTGTACATTTTAAAAACTGTAGCTGAATGCAATTTTTTATATTTATAAACGAGGCATAACAGCTCACACAGTCGTAAAAATGTCCTTATCATTTTTAAATATACTACTATAAAACGTATATGGATTGTAAGATCAGTTGTAAAATCCTAAAAGCTTTTAGAGGAGCTAAAAACATGTAATTTTGGATTGATCAAATTTTTAATATAATACACAAATATACATGTTATTAAGCAAATACATTTGAAAAATCAAACTTCCTTCTGAAATAAACGTAATTGAAAGAAAAATGTTTAATTGCAAATGAGTGGAAATACATGTTTATCTAAGGGGTATCCCCAAAGTGAGGTAATCCTCAAACTTAAGACTCAAACTCAGAAGCACAACAATCCATGAGGGCCAGGAACTACTGTGCCCATCATAATACACGTGACCATTGGACGCTGAGGTGCATGAACAGATGTCCCGATTTGGTGGTCTGTCTGAACAGAGACCTTCAGTGATTAAGACCCAAAGCAAGCTTGGTACTCATTTATCGACCCAATGTAGCGGCGATGAAAGGCAGAGTCGACCCCTTGCGCAGCCCGTTAAGAGAACCCCAGACCTGTGGTGTGGAAGCACGATATACTACCACTCGATCTTATTCGGTGAAAAATAAAATTTAATGTTAGAATCTTATATAAATCCCTAATGAATGAGGGAGTCCAAACTTTTTTTTTCATGTAAATTATTTAGACAGAAATGGTTAGTTATGAACATTTCACAAGTTGCATAAATTAAAATTAACCGTTATAGTTTACATAAATTTTTAAGGGTGCAAAAGGTGTATTTCGGCTGCACGAATTAATTTTAAAAGGAATACGGTTACGAAAAAGTAGAACAAATCTATCTGAAGTAGGGTTGGTTACCTTAGATATTGTCAAACACAACAATGCATTGGAAGCCAATTCCACAATTCGTTGTTAGAAAAATGTATGGAAAATTACAAGATTTATTTTTGCATTTGTAATTTATATATATATAATTTTTTCCTGAGAACTTTAAAAGCTAGAGCGGCATCCATCAAAACCGCGGTTCTCTCTCTGTTTTTCCAGATCGCCCTGACTAAGCCGGCTCTGCCATAGTAAGTGAAAATGCCGGATTTTGTTTGTCAAGATCATTTTATAGCAAACTGCATTTTCATGTATTTTAGATGGTCTTTTATATTTTCTACATCAATATCTTAATGTCTGAATTTAAAATTACATAAAATTCTTGACATTCGCATCAATGACCATGATAATTTTTATTAGTATATGAATGTGTCATCAAACGATTACATGACTAATATTAACATATTATTTTAACCATTTAATTAATATTAAGTATAACATAACGCAGACAAATTTTCTGAACTTTAAAATAAATATTTCGAAAACTACTTCAGATATACTCAAAATTTTTCATTCCTACGCTTTAGCTTCTCAGTTTTGCTTCTATGTAAGAATTTATTGTAATTGTATATTCATCAATTTTTTTAGTATATTTTTTGCACTTAGCATGCGGTTTTCAACTGAATTGTATGAAATCTTCGAAATATATTAAATGAATGATTGAATATTAACGTCGCATTGTTCAGCTACACGAGGGCTTTTGGCGACGGACCACGTAATTTTGAACCATGGTCAAGTGACGTGGACGACACCTGAGCTGGCACCCCCTCTCCTAACTACCACACCACACCAACTTAGAAGGAATATTCTACCAATACTTAGCAGGAATATTCTTTGAAATCCCGACTTCCAAGATAAATGGCAGCACGGGTACTATGATGAGTATTTTAGCCTAGAAGCCCAATAGTTTTGTGGTACTGGGCTCGAACTCGTGACAAAGCAAGCCACGCTCCGATACCTATACCACTTGGCTACCGCGGCCGAAATATATTAAAAGATACCTAAGAAGCTATATAATAAAATTTGAAATTTTTATTATATTCAAACAATTGCTAAAACTTATGGTAAATAATTTTGAACTGCGCGATGCATTTTTTTTTTTCGAAATTTCAAATGGAATTTCTAACATAAAATTTCTAGCTTTATAAGGTCGAGATTTCAAAAAATATCCAGATTTAAATTACTTATTTAGTTAGCCTTTAAAAAAGATAAATGTTGAGGTATTTTGTATAAATAGATATTTTTGAACAATATATAATTCGAATGTTTTTCAATAGCTCGAATTTAAAATTGGTTTTTATGTTTATTTATATGCAGAAATGTTTACTGTAAATGTTTCCGTATATTTTTGATTACCATTTATTCAAACATTCAAGTTATAAAAAAATGTGTGAAAATCTTCATTCATGTTGTCTTTGATTTAAACTGAAGTTCAAGCACTTAAAATTCAAATATAATTCGGTGTATTTTAACAATATATAACCAGGCACACACACTGTACTTAAACTTCCCTGAACACTTAGGCTTTGAAATCTAAAAAAAAAAAAACTAATAAATCTTAATTAGTTTTTTTTTTTTCGTTATTATTTTTATCAAAGTGTAAGAAAATGTTTCAAATGATTTGATGAAGTTTAAATTTATTCATTTTTAGTGGTTGGAAAATTAAAAAGGTTCCAAATTTTAAAGAGTTTGGTGTTTTATTAATTTTTTCGGTATCTTATAATAAAATAATCATGTTTCAAAAACTAAAATCTTTGATTAAAATAAGAAAAATGAAGAGAAAGAATATACTTAAAAAAGATAATTTGTCTAACTATATAAAATAGCAGATTGCACTGACACGCCCCAACTTGTTACAGTTTCAAATTAATATGAAACCAAAAGGGAATTGTAACATATTTTACTTATGCGTTGGGACTTTACAAAACTTTAAAAAAATGAGGTAACAAATTAACACTTCCTGGGGTCTAAAGAAATTTCCCCTCGATTTTTTACGATTGCCGAAGGGTCAAAACACGGGGTTCCCTGCGAGCCATAAAACTCCTGCTGTGTTGCTTCCTCCGTCCCTCATTATCTTTCAAGTTGTTAAACCTTAAAAGGGGGAAAGGATTTCAGAAAAGTGCGGCTAATCCGCTTTTGAAAACGTTACTTGAAGGCAGAAAAATCCGTGCAGTCCATTTTCGAAGCATCTTTACACTGACGGAATTTTCCGTGCTATCCGGTTAGAGGGTTAAGATGAAGAAGAGGTGTACTCTTAGGAACTAAGAAATAATTCCAATTAGATTTAATGTGTGAGACCGCTTCCACTCAGCTGGGACGCAAGATTGAAAATGAGGTTATGCATTAAAAAACGCTTCTTTGTATTCGATTACTTTAGTGATATTTTCTTTACTGTATCCTTACATTTTCCCATTAAAAACTGTACTTTAAACGCAAATTGCATTAATTTTTTAGTATTCTTATTTAAATACGCAGATTATCTAAAAATTAAATTCTTTATTTCTAAATAAATTCGAGTTAAAAGCATCTTCTAAAAATTTCCTAAGTTTCCAATCACTTTTAAGAGTCCCTTTATAGATAATTTTTTTTTAGTTAATTTCTCATAAAACAGCTTCATTTATGATTTTTAGTAATTCTCTCAGAAAAACACTTACAATGTCTAGAGTGAAGATATTAAAAGGAGGGTCACATCTGTTCTGGATTTGATTACTTTGTGACTGTGATTAAAAGAATGGTATGTAAGATAACGTTAGCAAAAAAATCATAGTAAAAATTGTAAACTTTGTGGTTATAGTACCTTATGATGTGGTGGGAAGTGTAAATTTTCCACATTTTCAAAATACGCTAGTCATCGTTTAACCAAGTGATAGGGAATTTGTTTTGTTTTCCTCAAAATTCTGATGAGAATCACCTTTTCTCATCGTGCCCGATTGACATTGAATTTCGGGACATCCTGCATAAAATGATTAAGTTTTTAATAAATATGATTCAAAATGCCGGGTTGATGTAAGAAATTTCAGAACAACCAACATGGGACTTAAGGTATCTGAACACGTTAAATGAGCAAATTCGATCAAAACACATATTTTTTCATTTTTTGTTTTATTGAATACCACTATCTTTTGACTTTAAAAAACATTCTTTTCTGTTGTTTCTATGCTATCTAGAGAACAAGCTACAATTAATTTTATAAAATTTAAAAAACTGAAAGTGGGTCTTTAATCTACCAGAAGTGGGCATTTAAATTGTTCAAAATCTATCATGGCGAGTCTGATAGTTCAAAATGTTATATAAAAGTACATCTATAAAACTTTTTGAACCTGATATTTATATTATATTCTTGAGAATGTACTATAAAATATTTCTTGTTTTATGAATATTTTTTGAGTTAAGGCTGTTTTTAAATAAGGGTCTCATTAAGAATATCACACTTCTTATAACATTTAATCGATCAGTGCTAAAAGTTTTAAATTTTAATAAAACATTAAAATTTTAATACACTTACTAGATAGATGCATTTAATTTGGTTTAGTAATACTTTTACTGATATAGGTTAATTACTTTTTCCTTTAATTACTTTGAAGTTTTTCAAAAATATTACTACAATTTCACTAATAATTGTGATTTGTATGAAATTTAGATAATTTTTTTTAATTATTGTTAGTTAAATATTAGTATTTATAGGTGTTGATTTCAAAAAAAGCATTTATCTTGCTTTAGTATGATATATATATATATATATGTGTGTGTGTGTGTGTGTGTGTGTGTGTGTATGTGTGTGTGTGTGTGTGTGTGTGTGCGTGCGTGCGTGCGTGCGTGTGTGTGTGTGTGTGTGTGTGTGCGTGCGTGCGTGCGTGCGTGCGTGCGTGTGTGTGTGTGTGTGTGTGTGTGTGTGTGTGTGTGTGTGTGTGTGTGTGTGTGTGTGTGTGTGTGTGTGTGTGTGTGTGTGTGTGTGTGTGTGTGTGTGTGTGTGTGTGTGTGTGTGTGTGTGTGTGTGTGTGTGTGTGTGTGTGTGTGTGTGTGTGTGTGTGTTTTAAAAAAAGAAGTACTCCGAACGTGTGTTCGGATACCTTAAAATATTAAAACTTTTAAAAATAAAAATTTGTTTTTTTTTAAAAAAAAAACGAACCGTTTACAATAAATACAGTTAGATTAAACCAATCAAATTTGAAATAAAGTAAATGCAACACCTATATTCACTTATGAATGTTCGAAACTTTTCACAAAGTCATTACACGTGCATGTAATCCGAAAAAAAAGATTTTACTGAAATGTGATACAAGTTTTCAAACTTTCAAAAAAAGCCACTATGAATAAAATTATGAATGCCCTTATCTCTCGTGTAAAAGAGATACAGCTTTCCAGGGGAAAAAATTCTAAAGGGATAAAATTTTACAGAATTTATCTCGTATTTTTCGGGACGAAATCCTTCATAATATCCCGAGGAAGAATGGAAAATCTATTTCTGTTCTTCAAGATATAATCCTTTCACAAGTACTTTAGGGGGAAAAACTTTGGAGCGATAAATTCCAACTTTCGAAGTAGTTTAGCAAAAAAGAGGTGTGAAATATTCTATGTATTCGTCATAGAAAATCAGTTTAATAGGTAAATTGATTTTCTTTGTAAGTTTCATGCTGCATCTCAAACGCTGAAAAAGGACAACTTCTTTGCATCAAGTGTTGTGATTCTATGGGGGGAAAATACTTTCCAGTATCACCAATTGCAGTTATTAATTAACAGTTTAAAATACAACGTATCAAAAAATAATATTTGAATTCTTTTTCATGCAAATGTATGTGTGTTGTATGTGTATGTGCTTGTTTGTGTGCTCACATATGTGTATTATGGGGTATATATGCAGGTGTTTCTGTATATGCATGAGTATGCGTATTGTGGGGTGTATATGCATTGTTTGGGTATATGTATGTGCATGTGTATTGTGGAGTGTATATGCATGTGTTTGTGTATATGTTTGTGTATGTGTATATGTATTTATGTGTATATGCGTTTGTGTGTATATGTATTTGTGTGTATATGTATTTGTGTGTATATGTATTCGTGTGTATATGCATTTGTGTGTATATGTGTGTATATATATATGTGTATATGTATGTGCGGTATGTGTATATGTATCTGTGTGTAGTATATGTATATGTATTTGTATGTAATATGTGTATATGTATATGTGTGTATTATGTGTATATGTATTTGTATGTAATATGTGTATATATATTTGTATGTAATATGTGTATATGTATGTTTAGTATGTGTATATATATTTGCGTGTTATGTATTTGTGTGTTGTATGTGTATTTATGCATGTATGTGTACGTGCATATATGTTTATGTGTGTATATGTGTGTTCATATGTGCATGGTTGTGATGATTGTGTGCGTGCATATGTGTAGTTGCGTGTATGTGTGTACGGGTACATGTGCGTGTTACTATGTGTGTGCATACGTGCATTATTGTGTGTGCGCATATGTGTGGTCACATGTATATGTGTGTGTACGTGTACATGTGCGTGTTTCTATATATGTGCATACGTGCATGATTGTGTGTGTGCATATGTGTGATTACGTGTATGTGTATGTGTGTATTTGTACATGTGCGTGTGCGTGGGTATATGTATGTATATGTACGAGCGTGCATTGAGTTCTATTCACATCTCTCACAGAAAGGTAACTGTAATTTTTTCTTAAAGCAATTATGGAAATGCTTATAACTCGAAATGAAATGCAATACTACAACAATTGTTATAAAAATAACATTTCTTAAAAAGTGCACTTTAAACGATTCTTCCCAAATAACCACACCTTAAAAAGAATTTTTATTTAAAAAAATTACCCTGCACAAATATTATTCCATTCTTTTTTTTCAGCAAATTAAGTCCATGTAGGAAAATAAATTTGGTAAAATAATATTAAATATATACTTAAGCTGCTTTCAACTATGCAGCAATAAATAAATACCAAAATCTCATACTTTCTAAAAAAAGTAGATTTTTGAATAATGACAAGGTCTGAAAAATTTAATATGCTTGGTTATTTTCTACTTACATATATTCATAACAGATTTTCATATTTTCCTCCAGAATAGGTTAAAAATAACAAATCATTCGATGCTTATGTCCTTTTCCCGGCAGTTGCAAATGGTACAGTGGAAAATAATATATTTATTTTCAAGTTAACTCTTGTTTATGTTGAGAATATGTAAATTTATATTTTGCATATTCTTTTATATCCAGATCATGTTTTCCGATACTATGAAAATAAAATGGAAAACGTCTAGCACTGCATGTTTAATACAGCATTATACAGCAAATATTTATCTTAATTGTCTTTTTCTTGCCTTACTTTCTGGCCCTGTTGTGACTTATTCGTTTAGTTGACAGTTAGAGACATATTTACTCAACAAATTTTAGCTTTAATCTTTAACCAGTTTACTCAAATCTTTCGATAATCAATATCAAAATGAATCGAATATGTAAAAAAAACTAGTGCAAACCCATGCTGAACAAAGGCAACAGAGAACAGTCCGACAAAAAAAAGTGGAGGAAATTTCGGAAAAGGGAATTTTAATGACATAAATATAGAAATCAACCAAATCGCGCGCACACAAACCTAGAAGTTCTGGTGTCCAGAGGGAAAGGGAAAATTTCCATGGGAATAAAGTTACACCTTTGGAAAAAGCCCGAGCAACGCCGGGCTAAAAGGAGAGGAAACAGACCCGTCCAACGGGACAAGAGGTGAAAGAAATTTCGAAAAAGGGAATTTTAATGGCATTAATATAGAAATCCCACATGCACCAGAAAGTGCTGACAACGAGAGGGAAAAGGGAAATTTCCATTGGCAAAAATTTGTACACTCGAAGAGACCCATGCCCATGCAAATATACTCATTTAGCAAGCTCTATAAAGAAGACTTTTAATAATACACTGCTCAAAACAATTAAAGGATATATTGTAAGTTTTATATAAAGTAAAGATATAAGCGAATTTTTTGCCGAGAATGGAAGAAGATAATCCCAAATGCAAATTTTTCTGATTTTTAAACTGTGGAGTATGCTAATTTTGAGTTTGACGTCAAAAACGTCGCTTCAGCGGCAGCGAATGAAATTTGACTTTCAACAGAAATGAAGACAAGGATGATCGTCATTCAGTGACTGTTTTGTTTCGATGAGTACGATGTCTCAGCGAAGTCATTAAACCGATTCAGAAGCTTGGAGAGTTGTTGGTAGGTTAGAAGGGGCCAAACTCAAGCCGAAGTAGCGCAAGACATTGGAGTGTCACAAAGTGTGATTTCCAGGATTTGGAACCGTTTTTTGGAGACTGGAAGTGCAAGCCGAAGACCAGGACAAGGTCGTAGACGGGCAACAAAGCCCAATGAAGTTCGTTATTTTGTACTAAAGGCACGGAGACACCAAAATATAAACGCTACTCTTCTCCAACAACACCTTCGCTTGGCTACTGACACCATGGTTTCAACTCAGACTGTCCGAAACCGGCTCCATGGTGTAGGTCTGTATGCTCGCCGACCGATGGTATGTGTTAGACTAACATCAAGGCATCATCGCGACCGCAGGGAGCGGGCAACAGAGCATGTGAACTGGAGTAGAAATGAATGGAGCAATGTTCTTTTATCTGACGAGTCCCGTTCTTCTGTTCATCCGGCGTATTTTAATAAACGTGTTTTCATCTGGAGTGAGTGTGGCAGTTGGAATAATCCTGCGTCCATGCACGAAAGTGTCATATTTGGCGGTGGGGGAGTGATGGTGTATGGTGGCATCTCCATTGACGGGCGCACAGACCTCTACATCATTCGAGATGGACCTCTGACTGCTCGCCGATATAGTGATGAGATCCTCAGACCTATTGTAGCCCCTTACGCTGCAGCAATCGTAGATGACTTCATTTTAATGGACGATAACTGCCTGCCACATCGTGCTAATCTGATGGAGGATTTCCTTTTCGAGGAAGGAATCTTACGAATGGAATGGCCAGCGTCTTCTCCAGACATGAATCCAATAGAGCACCTTTGGGACGCTCTAGGAAGACGAGTTGCTGGCTGCCAACCACCCCCACAAACTCTCCAAGAACTGGAAAGAGCTCTTCTGGAAGAGTGGGACAGAATACCCCAACTCGTGATTAACAGCCTCATTGACCCCGTGCCTCAAAGGTGCTCAACGTTGCTGGCCGTCCGTGGAAACCATACCCCCTACTAAAATTGATTTCCTTTGAGGAAAACGCCTTTTCTTATTCTTTTTTTCTCATATGCACAAATTGTGTTTTTTTCTTTTTGTACACAAATGGGCAATAAAATACATTTTTTTCTGCCAAACATGTGTAATTTATTCTCATATAACCTACTACGTCTGTCGACCATGTATCAATCAGCTAAAAAATTTCCCAGCCAAAAGATCCCCCTAAAACCGCAATATCCTTTAATTATTTTGAGCAGTGTATAATCCGATTCCAGCAGACGAGCTCAGAACATTTTCTAAATTTTCTCTAACCTCAGCCATGCTCCAAAAACGCAGTCTAAAATACCTCTTTTACTTGCTTCTAACTCCTTTCTTTCTCTCCTTCTCCTTTCTTCCTTTCTTTTTAGTGGCTAGTGCCACTAAAAACTCTAGTTGTGCCACTAAAATCTCGCCATCTGAAAGAGCTGATTCCCTTTAAATGTATCGAGGCTCAAAGTTCTCATGTTGGCGTAATGTGGTAGTTTGGAGAAGAGATTTCCAGCTCCTTTGTCATTCTCGTCACTTGACCACTGTTCAAAATTATGAAATCTGTCACCATTAGCCCTCGTGCTGCTTTATAGTGAGACGTTAATAATCACTCCTTCACTCCCATTCACTTCATCTCTTTTTAAATAGTTGGGCTCATTTGAATATATTACGTCTTTTTCTAACGACGAAATTCTCGTATTAAATATTGCGGTAAAGCATCCCCAGAGGTTAGTTTAGTGGAATGCGTGTGAAAAATTCTTATATTGTTGCTTTGTTGCATCAGGGAGAAGATTCTCCGCTACTACAGTGCGAAGACGATTTCACAATGCAGGTGCAGCGGCGCATCCATCTGCAAGTCGCAAACAACTAAAGACAGAAATAAAATCCCTTAACGAATGGCCCAAATAGGGATTAATTTCTTCTCAGTCATCTAAACATGCATCATGTAGCTGTGTAACGGTAGGCCGGTGGTTCAAATAAACACCCCTGACAAGGTCAACAGTATGTCGCCGAAGTAGTGACTGAGGAACTGAACACTAGATGGTAGCATAGTCTAATGATACTGGTTGATTATGCATTTATTCCATGGAGAGCCTAACTAAGACATTCTCAATAAAATCACTGCCAGGGATTCGAAACTGCAAAGGTGTGCGCGCCAACTAGACCTGCTATCTCAACAAGAGATTTCCCGCGATATCAAAGGAAAAACGTACCATCGACACTCAAACCAACTGGAGATGTATAACAATTGCAGTAATGTGCTGCAAAAACAACTTTCTTTCAATATCGTTCAAAATGTCACAACAGAAAAACAACTTTCCTCTGTAGGAAGGGGATATGCAACGCCACCTTCTTCTGCAAGTCGCAAACAACAAAGGGCGGGCAGGAACAAAAGTCCTTCACGACTGGCCCGAATAGGGATTCTTTTCGTCTCAGTTGTTTAAGACATGATGCACGGAATAGCTGAGGGCTGGTAGGTCGGTGGTTCAAATAAACTCTGGTTTATATAACACAAAGTGCTCGAATTAATTAATTCTACGAGGAAAGAAAATCTTTTGAATATAATTGTCCCTTTCTGTGCAAATGATATTAATATAAAATTATACTCTTCCTAGGAAATTCGGGGGAGTGGAGGGGGGTCTTATTTAATCGATTCCTATAAAAATTATTTTTAATAATCAAAATTTCCAGAAAAATAAGAACACATCAGTACCAAATACTATTATGACATTGATTCTATATAAATTTAAACCAATTCTAAAAAAAGACCTTTTTATTTATTGATATCTTTTTAGAAACTATGAATATTTAAATGCCTAATACTATAATTACTGTACTGATTATTTCTGTTATTACTGATTATTCATTGTAATAAACCCCATTCCTTAGAGACTATTTTTACTTATCGCTTTCTTCTGAAGCACACAAGAAGCTCAATAATCATATATTGTAATATATATAGGACCTAGTTGATAATTGATCTAAAATTATCTTCTTCTAACATTTATTTTAAAGTTACATCTATCCAAAACACCGTAAAGGATATTCAGTGATATTTAATCCCTCAATATGAAAACGAAATCCTTTTGAAGTTAATTTTGTGAAAAAAATTTACAGCCGTGTCTGCAATTACAAAATCAATATTGGATTGATTCTTATGTATTATTCAATATCTTTCTTAGTTTTAGTGATTTAATTATGATTCTCTAAATTAAAGCGGAACTAATTATTTCCACTGCACATACCATGTCAAAAATTATTTCTCCTCTTAATTAAGATATTTCATTTTTCTCTTTGAAATTCGTGGTTGTAAATTAACAGGAAATTTCGAGGAAGTTAAGAAGTAAACTAATTATATTGAATATTTTTCATTATAAAAGTTGTGATTATATTTTTAAGGGAAAAAATGTTTCAAATTGGGTAATCTTATGATCTGCTTCAAGATATAGTATTTTATAGGACTTTAAAAAAAATTAATAAAATTTTTAGTATAATTGTAAATGAAGGACTGGTCAGTAATCAACACATAAAGCTTTCGTAAAAAGAAGATATATATATAAACTAGTTTTCTTTACAAAATATTTCAAAATATATATTTTATTATAATTCTTTTTTATTTAATTCAATAATGCCTGTTGAATTAAATTGATTTATATTTTATTTTAAATTGATTATTTTTCGATTGTTATAGCAAATTATTATTACTTTTTCAAAGTGAGTGACTATTTTCATGGAATCATTAAAAATACTTTAAGTGAAATATGTTTAATTCGGTACGTAATCGGCAATATTGCAACAGGATTATAAAAGACATTTACTCGCCATGAGCAATATGTCAATGCCAGTTTCAGCTCACTTCGGGCCTTGGGCGCAGAAGATCTACAGGTCCCCTTGGCACTGGTAGAACCAAGGAAAATCTAGTTACGTCCAGCTGTGACGAGCTCACGCGTCTTTACTTTAACATGTCCTTTGGGTTCTAAGGGACAGAATTAATTGCAACTCTTTTCCAACTAAATCCAAGAAGTGGTGTGAATGAAAGATGCAAATTAACAAGCTTTTAAATATCGGAACTTAGAGTAAATGGGATGGCAATTGATGGCAGTTTGTGGCAGTTGATGGCAAGTAGAGAAATGTTAATATAGTTCGTGGTTCAAGTTTGGATAAATACACCTGGTGGTGATTAGAAGTTATAAGTGATTGAATATATGGAATACAAGTTGCATACCAGTGCATACAAATAAAGAAAAGATTGAGCATAGGACAATATTGGTTGATTCTTCAAACTGCAACAAGGTAGGATTGACTATTTAATATTAGAATCAGTGATTGAATTAGAATCGAGTTTAGGCGGTTCAGTTATTTTGATAGTGATCCGAATTAGATTAAGACGTTATTATCTATATATATATTGTGTGTTGTGTATTTTTCCATCGTAGATTCTCTCAAATTAATTATTATAATTTAATTTGTTAAGGGTTTAAGTTGAATATCTTAATAAAGTCATATTAAGATAATGATTCCTTCTAGTTCTTTCTTTAATAATGCAACTCTAGCTCACGCTGACACTCCGAGAGATATTCTCCCAAAGAGGGCTTATCCGGGCTCTTCAGAGCCCCTGGGCGTCCACCCCAAGAACCCAATGAATGCACTACAAAATGTTGTTTGATATTTAATAATGTCGCACCTAAAAAATCCGTACATCCGTACGAAATGTTAATTATTTTTAACATGATAATATTCCTATGCAATTGAATACAAACAAAGTCTGTCCAAAGATATAATTATTTTTCTGGATTGGGATCTTAATCAAATTCAAAGTAGGCCCTTTGCGCTCTTTCACACGCCTTCCTTCTACTGCCAAAACACTTCTAAAAGGCTTCTTTTGGAATGGTGTTCAAACTCCGCCTTCGTATTTTGCATTATCTCTACTCTGAAAACGGGATACTTTCAAGCGCATTTTCATTTTTGAAGACAGCCAGTAGTCGCAGCCAGACTCAGCGTTGATAGGATCCAGTAGGTCCTGTACAACTGCAAGATGGAATTCTTTCTGTTCCACCTACAGAAGGTTGGGAACAAATTTCGCAACCACTCTGCTTATGATTACACAAAATTGCATGTGCACAGAACCTGTACTAATTTCTTGTTCTAAACAGCTTGTTCAAAAATCTCCCGTACGGTAAAACGATTTTTCATTATCAGATTTTCTACTTTTTCAACAACAGTTGCATTTTGAGCGGTTTGTGGTCTCCCAGGTCGCTGGTCACTCTCTACCAACGAGCAGCCACTTTTGAATCAGTTAAACCACTTCTTAATTTTTGTGACCTCCATGGCATCATCTCCAAACACATGCTGGATCTTACGAATTGTTGATTTTGACTAAATATGATGCAGTTCTTCTGCTCCAGTCGTTCAGTCAGGGAAATAAAAATCCGACGAACATGTATAACACCATCTCACTCGACTGCCTGCTGTAAACGACTGGCACACTGAAACGAAGGGAAAAAATTCAAGCATGTGCATTAAGTTGTCAACTCCCTGTATGAACAGTGGAGACGCTTTAAAATAGGGGTGGGTAGACTTTTCCAGGGTACGGGCTACTTCTTATTTTATCAAGGAGTTGCGGTTCACCCAATGTCAGTGGCACGCACAAGGGTGAGGGAGGAGTTCTCGGGTCCGGACCCTTGCTCATAACCCTTCATTTTTCCCCCGATTCTTTGTAGTCCCATATATATAGTACGTAAAATGTAATGAGGTATTTGCTATTAGAAATTTTTTTATTTATTAATTTTAATTATTTATTCTGTAATTTATTTGTTGCTGTTTTTGTTCCCGACAGTCGACGAATCAAAAAATATGTTTAGCTGCGTATTGGGGTATGATGCGAGAATGGTAGACCTTCAACCATCGACCCCCCACTTTCTCTTTAAAAATTCAGTGTGCGCCATTGCCCAAAGCCGTAGATATGGTATTAGGTAATATAACTTAATAGGTTATAATAATTTAATAATAAGTACGGAATATATACTTACCTACAGAACTAAAATAAAAAAAACACTTTTAAAACCACGTTTAACGCAAAAAAAGAAGATACAAACTCCTAAATATAATTATATCAAATGATGCATTTATTATGAAACAATTCAAAATGCGTTAAAAAATAAAACATTTTTATTCTAAAGTTAGGTTTCGTTGTTATAGTCAGTAGAAGAATTATAGTCTGAAGTTCTGTCAACCAATCTTGAATTTTCCGTATGTAATTACTAACTGGTAAAATTTTCAGGCGGTCACCCCAAAATGTCTTGGCTGTCCACCAGTCGATTGCGATCGACGTAATGCCCACCTCGGCATTAGAATCTATACTATGTATGGGAAAATTCAAGGATGGATAATTTTTGAGCAGACCTTGTACATACTGAAATGTCTATCTCTCGGGGTTTACCTCTTAAAACAGTTTTCTATACTATTAATTCGAATTCTATGCCTTGTTTTTGAAACAATTTTTCTCTAGAAAACAGTAAATGATGCATCCCCTGATGAAACGAGGACATCTTTGAATTTTCAAGGACACCATTATTTCACTTCCTTGTAAGACCTTTGTCATCCAATTTTTCATTTAACATGTAGCAGTCTTCGTTACTACATATAATTTCAAACAATGGTCTTTCTTGGAGCCAGGTATCAAGTTCTTAAATTCACGCCTATAAATACAGGATTACAGCAGCATCTTATTCTGGGATTACTATATTCCTAAATAAGTAGAAGAAATTAGTGAAAATCCGTTTTGATTCTCAAGATATGCAATCATGTGCCTTTGTTGGATCTCTGCATGCTTGAATTTGATTATTCAAGTGCTTAAAACAGAATTACAAAGACATCAAACTTTTGCTTAAACTCGTGAGCATAAAATTTCTTTGTCACTTGGAATTATGTATTCTTACGCAGTTTTACTCTACGATATCACGTGATAAATTATTTCTTTACGTTTCATTCGTATAAAATTATATACGGAGGAGAGAATGAGGATTCTTACATTTGAGACTGCAAAACGATCAGTTCGGATATTTGAACGTTAATAAATATATATACTCGTATATATGAGCATTGTGTATTATAATGTAGTTAAACTATATCTTTACATATTACTTTAAGCTGTGAATTTTAAAATGAATTTGAAACAATTTTAACATATTACGCTTCACTATCTCTTAATTTTTTTTCTCAATGCCAAATTCTCCAATTCAAAATAATATGCCTCTAAATATTGTATTTTACAAACTTAGTCTTTACTTCCGTTATTCCCCATACCCATTAAGTTTAAAAAGGATTAAATACTAGCATCGTTTCGAAGGAATCTAATTTTAAAAATGTTTGACTTTTGCCTTCTTCAGTAAGGTGTATTTAATGTAATTACTTTAAAATGAAAGTAGTATTACATATTTTAATTCCTTTACCATAAAATTGGAGACAATTGAGTTTACTTTTTCTCAGATCTCTACTTTTTTCTTCAATAGACCTAAATCTTCTCAACATATTTCAAACGAATAAATAAAATAGGAAATATTCATTAAATATATGACCATCTGATGATAGTAAAAAAAGTCAGCACTCAGAACACTTCCAGAATTTAAAAGGAATTATTCATAAGTAATTTGATAAAAATAACAATCAGAGAAGCCAATACACGTGCTTAAAATGTCTCAAAAAACTCTACCTTCAAAACATACTGCAATTAAATCATAATTTTTTTTAATATTTATTATATATGATATATTAATTTCATATTTTAGTATTAATACTTTCCTGAGTTTTGATTCGCTGGCAAAACGAAGTTATCTGAAGAGGATATAACATTAAGATCTAATATTTAAATTTTATTGCATTATTATCTTGTCGTAGATTTTTAAATTCTATTGCCATTTTTCTTTTTTTTAAATAAACCAACACTTTTATTTGTATTCAAATTTCTATAAAAAAAATACGTTCCTTATTTAAAAATATGATTTTTTTAAAATTGCTGAAAATGCAACACTCTAAATTTTCATTGTATTAGAATGAAGTTTATACCGCAAATAATGTTTCGTCGAAAACTAAGTTAAATTATGTAATTAATTAATTAATTTACTTACATTAAATAAATGGGTAGTTAATAATCAGTAACTAGTAAATGACCGTTTTAAAAACATCGCTTTAATTATTAATGTAGATTAACTAATATAAACTTAAAAACTTAACAAAAAAAACATTAACTAACTTCTAAGAAAAAATTTTTTGAGAGGGAGTCTCTTCCCATTTATGAAATTTATTTAAAAATCAAATTTCTTACAAGATCCTCCTCAAATTCTTCTGAGTTATGCGTTCTCAATAAGGCCTTCAGAATGCTCTTTCTTAATGTTAAATAAGAGTTTCAAATATTTTAAGATAATTTTTTATAAAAAATTATTACCACACACCACAAATTCTGAAAAAAAAGATTTTAATTAAAAAATTATTATTATTTAAAAATATAAATTATTAATAGAAGTACAAAGCATTGGTAAAAGAGCATATACAAGTTATTTTAGATAATTCGAAATTTTTGTGTCTGGCAACATCTAAATTTTAATTTACAAGCAAGCACCTCCGGAGACAGGAGAAATACTCAAAGCCATATCAACAATATCGAAAACAGATGTCTTATAAGCGGCTTTATACAAATTCCCAATTATTAACTTTCTTTATTTAGAAAACAATGTTTAAAAATGGAAAATACTATGAACATAATTGGTTTTATTTTTAAGTTTAAAAGTGTGTGTACTGGTTCAAAAAATACTTTGTTACATATCATATTGATTAATCTTGCATTAATGTATAAGCACCATACCTTTTTCATCCATTGTCAACTTTACGAAATTTTATTAAGCAGCAATAAGATTAAAGGAAAGAATTAAAACTTATTTTTCCTTGTTGACTGCCAATTATTTTACTTTAACGTTCCTAAATTTATTGGCTTATCGCAGTCGTTTATACTTTTGATTTCTCAAAAAAGGAAAAATTGCATAAGGGTTCTTAAAATTCAGAGCGCATTGCACAAATTTACTATAGTGAAAATCGTTTAACACGAAACCGAGGAGACTGAAATATTGTTTCGTAGTAAAGGATATTGCAAAAAAAATAATAAATTTTCAACAAAATTAAGTTTGAGTACATTTTATGAGCATAAGTATGTATTTATGCATGTGTTTAGCAAAGAGAAATGAAAGAAAAACATTCACACGAACTTTTTCAAGTTTTTTAAAAACAAAATTTGTATCAAGTTTTTGGAAAATAATCTGATATTTTTCTTTGAATTGTCACTTTTAACATCAAATTGTTCGATTTCGTCCATTTTGTTATTCACTTCACCACTGGAATATGCCTCTAAATAACTGCTCATACTTTTCCTGGTGTTGCTCAATTCGGATGACGTGGGAACAAGAGCTACATTATTCATTTCATTTTCGTCGTCGGATTCTATATCAGTGATTTTTTTAGCTTTGAACTAACTTCAAAATGTATTTATCTGACATCATTGGACTGTGTACACACATTATCATCCACTACTGCAATGAACTCCTCCAATAATACAGTAGAACAGTTCAATAATACCGAAACTTTCTCAAATATATATAATTCAATGATTTCCTTCTCCCAGAAGAGAAATTTTTTCGTGTTGAGTGATTTTAATTTTGTGTTAAGAGAAAACATGCATGAAAATACAGAGCAGTTTGTTGGGACCGTTGTATTGTTTCGTGTTAACCGATATTTTGTCTTAATGGGTAATGGGTAGTTAATGGGTAGTTTTGATTGCCTCTTATGTGTGTATACTAAGTAAAACAGATTTTGTGCTCAAAATTTCATAAAAGGCTGGCCATATAATTTTTTAACGAAAAAACTTAAAATTTGTGAAGTGATTTTAAAATGCTACTCCCCCTACAAACATTTTACGTACACGCCTGAAATTTGATTTACAAGTACGTCAAACTGTGTATAACAAAAAATGGTATGGGTTTTGCGATAACATGATTGATATTCGCACAATACCTCTTCTTAAGAATGCTTATTGAAAATTCCTTAAAAAATCTATAAATTCTGAAATTAAAAAAATAAGTATTGCTTTGATTCCAAAATGCATACCAACTTTTGTTGCGTGTACTATTGGCAATAGATAAAAAAAATTCAAAGTATTAGGCAAAATATAAAAAAAAGCCTTAGCATTTTAAATGAAGACAAACTAGTGATTTTGTCTTTCTGAGATAAGTAAGTTAAAAGTTTTGATTTGCCATAGGGATGTGAATAAAAACGAACGTAAAAGCTATCATAATTCTGCGTTTTTTAAGTTTAGAGCTTTCAAATTATGGGAGGTTGTAGAAAAGTGTATAAAGAATAAATTAGGCTAAAAAAATTAAATTTGATTTTTTGACCGATTTTGGTCAATTGAATTGTACCATGTCCCCTTAAGCGTCTTCACGTTAAACTTATTTCACTGTATGTTAGCTTACGTATTCAAAACCAAATTCCGAAATAAAATTATTTCTAACGAATTAATGTAATGCTTTCAAAAAATGATTTTGAGAACTTTTTAGTGCGAAACATGTTTTTTCCCCGTTTGAGATTCATGTGCAACTCCACCAGTTTTTAATCTTTTTTTTTTCACTTCTAAATTCCAAAAGTTTAAAAAATGTTTTAAATAAAACGTCAATAAAAATTCGATCAAGTCGGAGAAAATTTGGAAATAATTTAAAGGAAAAATATGCTCTTATAATATGTAAATCTAAAATGATTTACATTTCTTTTTTTTAGCTCTTTCCTTGCAATTAATTTATATTCTCATCCTATTCCTGTTAACTCATTTCTTTTCTTCCCTCTATCGCCCGCTGCCAAATGCAGAAAACTAGTTCGAAACCACGTATTTTTTCCCCACCAAATCAATCTATTGGATGTCTGATTTGGCATTCAAGCCATCATTTGGCGGCTTTTTTTTACGCTAAGTAAATTTGAAATAGACGAAGGGTAATTAAAGGAGAGTAGAATAGAATTGCTAGTGGGAAAAAAGCACTAAAATACCACATATCCTGAAATAGGTGGTAAAGGTTTTGATTATGGTCGTTGAGTACCTCAAGAAGTTATCAGCAAACTGACTTGGACCACAGAATTTACGGTGAATAAATTTTTTCCTCGTTTCGGTGAGTGCATTTAGATAATTGCACATTATACTTTTTTTTTCCTGACTTGGAATTTGATGAAATTAAGTTCTTAGCTAAAGTTATCTAACGCAGAATATTGATGATAAGTAATCCTACGGTTGCGTGAAGTGAAACTTGTTGAAAAATGTGTTGATGAATGCCTATTTTTAAGCCTTTTGTTAATGTAATTCTTAAACAATTATATTGGCAATGAATTTACATATAATTCATGAATCTATATCAGATATATTTCCTTTTTGTAGTGGATTTTCCCGTGGAATACAACGAATTGAACAGAATTTTAAAACTTTCAACTGATACAAATTTTCATAATAAATCAAATAAGTTTTTAAAATAACTCGTTCTTTTTGGCAACTTTTATTTTCCTTTCGAGCGTTTTACAAGTTTTAATAAAATACAAGATATAAAATTTGACAAACCGTAAGAGTTGTAATGGGTTATTTTCAGGTCTTTTTCTAATAATCAAGGGGAAATTCTTATTTCAAAGCCTCTTTTTGTAAAGGAACTGTGATTACTGCAAATGAGTCCAGTTCGTTAAGGAAGTTAGTTCTAATTTATCTGACGGTGTTGGTCTGAGTTTATCCTGTGAGAATTGTAATTTAGAATACTAGCGTATATCTTGGCATAGGATTCGAAGTCTTGTTGTCATTATCAAATCCTGGGAACTCGTGAAGCAAGCTTCATACAAGCATGATAAGTAGGTTTTATCATTTTTATTAATTACGGATAACTCGACCCCATTAGTTATTAGTAACCATATCACACATAATAATACATAAATAGAATAAAAATTGTTGAGAGATTTTTAGGTATATTTCTTTTTCTTCAATTGCTTCTAATACTGATGAGGATGACGTATCCATGATGGGATCGTCAGATAGTACAATGGGCCCAGATGACTGTTCTGGCAATCTGTTCAATATTGTTCACACAGAGGTTTGTTGCTAAAAAGATTACCACTATTTCTTGAAGAGCAGCAAAAATAGCTGGGCAGTCAAAAATATGAGCAGGTGTTAGCTCTATATCTAAGCAGTTACCACAATTCCTATAAGATCTTCTACCCTCCCCATCAAACTTCATTCCTCTATAATGACTTGTTCTTAGCCTAGCAATAGTTTTTGTTATAAGGTGGTCTCCACTTATAAAGAGTGGTTTTTTTTCCAGGTATAGAAGTTTAAGTTGGCATTACTTTCCAAGATGGCGACTGATTTAACAGCTGTCAAGTGATTTATTCTCAGTTTGGTTTGGCAATTCATCAAAACGGTCATCAAGCGAGTCGTAGATTCGTCGAATGGGCCCAAAACGAGATTGCTGTTGTTCCCGATTTTCATAAGCGAATTTTGTTTAGCGATGAAGCGCACTTCTGGTTGAATAGCTACGTCAACAAACAAAACTGCCGCATTTGGAGTGAAGCTAATCCACAAGTGTATGTCGAAACACCGTTACATCCAGAAAAACTTACTGTTTGGTGCGCTTTATGGGCTGGTGGAATCATTGGTCCGTACTTCATCAAAAACGATGAAGGCCACAACGTTAGAGTCAATGGTGATCGGTATAGAGCCATGATTACTAACTTTTTCATTCCTGAATTGAACAATCATGATGTCCAGGAGCTGTGATTCCAACAAGACGGCGCAACATGTCTCATAGCTCGGGCCACAATCGATTTATTGAAAGACACGTTTGGTGACCGCCTAATTTCACGTTTTGGACCTGTGAATTGGCCTCCAAGATCTTGTGATTTAACACCGCTAGACTATTTTCTGTGGGGCTATGTAAAGTCATTGGTCTATGCGGATAAACCACAAACGCTTGACCATTTGGAAGACAACATTCGCCGTGTTATTGACGATATACGGCCACAAATGTTGGAAAAAGTCGTCGAAAATTGGACGTCCAGATTGGACTACATCCGAGCCAGCCGTGGCAGTCATATGCCAGAAATCATATTTAAAATGTAATGCCACAAGATTATCTTTCGAATAAAAAAAAATTCATGTCAATCGAATAATACGTCGTTGTTTTATTGCAATTTAAAGTTCTATACCTCTAAAAAAAACACCCTTCATTACAGATTTGATGCTTTGCAGGAATTGACTTTTCTCTCAGTTTGAAATTTGCGTCAGTATTTGCGTCTAATAATGTTGATAAAGTTGTCACTATTAAGATTTCTAGCTTCTTTCGCCAGTTTAGCTCCTAATACTAAAGCACACTTATGCCCCGTTTACATGGACCAAAATTGCCGGCAAAATACCGGCATAATCCTCTCTAGACCCGTTTACACGAAAAGCCGGTATAATACCGATTTTAAAATCGGGTTTGATTTTTGTACCCGCTTTAGAGCAGAGTAAATTCGAAGAAAAAATAGTTCGTTTTTAAAGTTTCCCATGGTGTGTTGCGACTGAGATTCACTTATTCAAAGATGACTACTGTTATTGATTGTGCACGTTGGTCCACGGAAGAAATAAGAGCTTTAATTAACATTGGCGGAAAAAAGAAATGTATCACAAATTTGATAGAACTATTTGTAATTCGAAAGTGTATAAAAAAATTTGTGACGAATTCAAAAATATTGGATATGGTTGGGCAGTTCCACAAATGTGTATCAAAATAAAAGCTTCAAAACTTGACCTTTTCGGTGCTAATTTGATATAGTACTACGCACCAAGTTGTTGTTTGTGTTCGCCAAGATGGGCGATAACATTGCAATATGGATACCTTGATGTTTATATGGTTAGTTGATGTGGTTGCCATAGAGAGGACGTTTATTATAATTAACTTTGATTGTTTTTTTTTCGAGGTAAGCATTGAATAGTCACGTGAATCTATCAACCAATCAGCAGATTCTCATGTAAACGAGCTCAAAAATAAATACCTGTGAAAAAGCTGGCTCTTCTCCCCAGCACCAATTCGTCGGCAATTTGTGAGTTTGCAAGTGGGCGGGGCCTTAGATTTAATACAGTGTTGTTTTGATTGTGAAAAAGATTGGTGGATGGAAGGAACAAGCAAAGAAAGGAAAAAAGTTATTATTATTTTGGAACCAAACACATTTGATCACTTTATTTCTGAGTACGATCCTTACAGATTGAAATCTATAAGGTTTTAGTCTACAAATGGCCTGGAAGTAAGCTGTCATCTTGCGGAACGTAGATTGATAAATTTTCATCTGGACTCTCCTTGCACGCGCGAATGATCTTAAATCTCTCTTACCGAATTATCTTAAAATGTTGGGTTAAATCGGTAACATTTTGATATGGTTCCAGTTGTATTTCCATTAAGTCCTATTATATATTTTATAACAGAGAGATCTGATAATGCAGCTGTTCAAGAAAATGTTCTGAAGATTTGAAGGAAATTAATAAAATATATAGCAAATCATATGCACCCAAATATTATCTTGCTTTAAAATGAAAATTTAGGCTGACACAAAAAGGAAATGCAATATAACGGTTTCTTCTCCGTACAGTTGTACTTTTGATGTACACATGGTTGACATAAGTTCGTACTATGAAATGAAATAGCATTCTATGTTTGAACTCCGGGTTGTTATCACTTGTACATAGCACAGGTTACAGCGTAATTCCTACGCTGCCACAAGCGTCTCAGGAAAGATTAATGACAGCCTTCAAGACATGATAACTGGACTCCACTAAAGATTACCCGCTCTTCTTCCAGTGCTGTTCCAAGCGGTCGAACTGCAATAAATGAATTCAATAGTGTACAAATGAGAAGAGTAAGTGATGTACGACAGATGCGAGCATGGATCAACCCCCCTCCCTTCTACAACAGCAACAGAATAGGATGTTATGATCATGTTTTATATCCAGATCATGTTGTGTGTCAGATATGTAACACAACACAATGTTTATAAACACAATTATACGACCTTTTCCCTTAGCATTCCTTTTTTTGCGCCCTCCAAGACTTAATTTTCAATAAGTTAGGGTTCGGTACGTTTTGTACGTTAATATGAATTATCATGCTATATCTTTGGTCATGAATTATCTTCAAGTTTCCTGAAAATTTACTCTGAGTGATAGATTTCTCTCTCCCTCAATTTCTTACTCTTTAAAGAGCATCCAGGACCTGATGATTAGGGGCTTGCAACTATCCCAGAATGTTTTTAATTTTACACTATTCTGACAATTTAACGACAAATCCCACACAGACGGACCTTAGTAATGAAAAGATAGATACCCTTATTGAATTTCCCATTTTGCAATGATACAAATCTCAAATTGGATAATTGGAACAAATTATCTAAATACAGAATACCTCGACTTATGTGATTTTCAAATTTCGTCGGTTCATCCTTTTTTGTCCCTAAAACTCAGGCGAAATCTGTGTCAGATCCTGATGAAATTGATAATTTGATTGAAGAAGTTGTTGATCTTGTCATACAAATAAATTTAGAAGTGGATAGTGATGACGTTTAAACACTCAAAAACTGCTGTATTCCCACAATCAGGAGCAGACAATTGATCTCACAGAAGTGCATGAGCAAGAGCAAGGCACCAAAGAACTTGAGTCTTTAGACCCAGTTCCATCAGAGATCGAATGATGGTTGGTAATTTTACTGAAGACTTCAGTTTAATTGAAAAGGATTACACACACAGGTTTTAAAAATTACATACTCCGACAAAGAGCGTATTTTATTCAACAAAACAAGGAATACAAAAAAATATTAGTATGCTATGATGAAATTTCGGAGGGGGGAAAAATCTTTGAGCCACCAGACTACCGTTCAGATTTTATGAAACCTTCTACATCAAAATAACTTAGGCTTGCGATTTTGTATTTGGGTTACCTAAGATTTTATTAAACTTTTTTTGTTCTAAAACATTATTTTCTTTCGTCTTCGGTCCCAGCTAAAAAGAATTTACATGTATTCATATGGGAAATTATAACGCGACTTACTTGAATTTGACTTAACGTAGTTATCACTCAGTCCCACCTGTAGCGTAAGTTAGGGATATTACTGTACTCTGAAATGTTAACCATTTTTTACCCTATCCATATCCATTTTGGGGGGAGAGGGGGTCATTTTTCTCTTATGCAGTCATTTTTGTTGCATTTGCGTCACTTTTATAGTTTATCAATTTTTATATCTTACAAAGGGAAGACACGACTAAGGAAATTTATTTGGGGACGAGACCTTGCGTAACAGTAGTACTGCTATAGGGTATTCAAACCCCAACGTAATTCCGCCGAATGGCCAGTCAATTCCGAGAAAATAGCCTTCGAAATTCATACTTAGCTTACATACAAGTTATTTTCTCCCTGATACAATGTCGCTCGCCGGGACGTGATCGTCAGCGTATCGGAGTAGCGTGCAATCGGTCAGGGTTCGATTCGCGTGACCAGCCAACTTCCTGTTTTTATTTTTTTTTCTCCAATTTATTTTATTATTTATTTTCAGAATTAAGTAATTTTATATTTTAAAAAAGACTCATTGATTTTTAAATGATATTCTATATAATTATAGTAACTATTTTACTTTTTTAAAACACAAAACAACTAATAGGTATGATAATAATACTTATAAATAAAAAGTAAAAATAAATTAAATAATAAATAAAGTTAAATAAATAAAAGTAAAAAGTTAACTTTGCTTTACCTATTTTTTTTATTACATACAAGAACCTAAATGATAATTATCATAAAAATCAAAACAATTAATTTTTTGACATGTAGCGCAGTTAATAAAAGAGGAATTACTCCAAGAACAATGTTTTTGTAAGTAACAAGGTTATATTGTAAAAACAGGGGTAAAAATAGCAAAAAAAATTTAAGAAATAGTGTAGTAACCAAATTCCGTTATCCTACTGATTTCTCATTTTATTAGAGCATTCTTTGCTTTTAAAACAATTATTTGTTCTTAAAATAATAACAGCCTCTCTTTAAAAACAGCTGCCTTTCTCTTGATCAAAATCGGTTTGTTAAAAGCGGAAGAAAAATTATATGCCGTTTAAGTATAAGGAATAATTTTAAAAATACAATTATTTAGATTTTAATTGAGTAATTGTGGTTGCCATAGGGAGTTTGTTTTGTGTTTTTAAAAAGTAAAATAGTTACTATAATTATATAGAATAACATTTAAAAATCAATGAGTCTTTTTTTTTTTTTTTAAAAATTATTTTAATTCTGAAAATAAATAATAAAATAAATTGGGAAAAAAAAAGCAGCAAGTTGGCCGCTCGCGTGAATCGAAACCTGACCCATTGCACGGTACTCCGATACGCTGACGATCATGCCACAGCGACGTTGCATCGGGGGGAAAATAACTAGTATATAATCTAAGTAGGAATTTCGAAGGCTATTTTCTCGGATAATTGCATAGAATATCATTTAAAAATCAATGAGTCTTTTTTAAAAAATAAAATTATTTAATTCTGAAAATAAATAATAAAATAAATTGGGGGAAAAACAGGAAGTTGGCCGCTCGCGCGAATCGAAACCTGACCCATTGCACGCTACTCCGATACGCTGACTATCATGCCACGGCGACGTTTTATCAGGGAGAAAATAACTTGTATATAAGCTAAGTATGAATTTCGAAGGCTATTTTCTCGGAATTGACAGGCCAATCGGTGGAATTACATTGGGGTTTGAATACCCTATAGCAGTACTACTGTTACACTAAGTCCCGTCCCCAAATGAATTTCCTTAGTCGTGCCCTCCCCTTGTTAGTATGTAAGACGTTTAAGGTATGTAAGACGTCCCCTAGGACGTTTTAAGGCATGGGTCAACCGGGCTCAGGGCCTCGTCTCGTTCTCGTTCCGACGTAAATAAGACCATGATCCATATAAGTTTAACAGTCAAGTTTTATTCCCGGGCATAATTTACGAAAAACTGGGAATTCTATATACCAACTGGCAACAGCAACAAGACTGCGGTATTATGCATGTCCGTCGTCATTGCCTAACCACCAACGCTGCACGATCCATGTCTGATCACATGCAGCAGCCTGTCTATTACCAGGATTTAAAAACTTCTATACAGCACTATATCCATCATATATGGCAAGAGACTTGGATCAACAGGTCATCAACAAGCTACATAGCATTCATCCTTCCACTGCTCAATGGGCAGCTGTACCAGTACGAAGACATGATGTCCGCTTGACTCAACTTCGTATCGGACACACCCGTCTAACGCATAGACATTTGCTGCTAGGAGAGAGTCGCTCAGTATGGGACTTTTGTCAATGTGACCTTTCCATTTTACACATTTTAATAGAATGTCCAAAATATTCATCTAAAAGAAACACCTTTTTTAAAACCAATCTTTTAACTTTGATTTGGTTGGGGAAACTCCCCATCCAAACCTTTTTGCATTTTTGCACTCAATTGATGTTTTACATGAAATATAATTTTCTTAAGGATTTTATTGTACCATTAGATTTTTTTTTTAAAAAAGAGAAATCTATAAAATTTTACATTTATGCACTTTTAAATACGTTGCTCAATTTTATATTTTTCTTCTGACATTTTAAAATACATTTTTATATTTATATATAAAGGGTGTTTTTTTAGAGGTATAGAACTTTAAATTGCAATAAAACAACGATGTATTATTCGATTGACATGAATTTTTTTATATTCGAAAGATAATTATGTGGCATTACATTTTAAATATGATTTCTGGCATATGACTGCCACGGCTGGCTCAGATGTAGTCCAATCTGGCCTTCGTCGTTTTTGAAGAAGTACGGACCAATGATTCCACCAGCCCATAAAGCGCACCAATCAGTCAGTTTTTCTGGATGTAACGGTGTTTCGACATACACTTGTGGATTAGCTTCACTCCAAATGCGGCAGTTTTGTTTGTTGAAGTAGCCATTCAACCAGAAGTGCGCTTCATCGCTAAACAAAATTCGCTTATGAAAATCGGGAATACGTATTCCACACAGAACCATTATTTTCGAAATAAAATTGTACAATTTGAAAGCGTTGTTCAGGCGTGAGTCTATTCATGATCCAATCTTGCACCACCGTGATCCAATCTCGCGCCATTATTTTTCCAATCTCGCACCATTATCTCTTACAAATCAGTAAACTAATTTTAATCTATAATCACATGTTATACAATTTAACACAAAAAAATACATTTTATTCACAATCTTTATTGTAATAAACAAACTAATATTTTAATCTTAAAGAAACAAAAGTCTTATTCTCTAAAAGAAATAATTTTCTACAAAAATTCTAACAATTTTTCCTTTACCATGGGTTTGGTAAAAATGTCCGCCAAATTATTTTTGGTACCTATATATTTAATTTGGAAAACTTCGTCGTATATCAAATTCCTTAGAAAATGATAAAACATCGATATGTTTTGTTCTATAATTTTCTACCGGTGACTTTGAAAACTTATAGCAGCTTGATTATCACAAAACATTACATTTTCACTTAATTCCAAATTTAAACTTTTTATTATCAATTACATTCCTTAGCCAAATGAATTCCTTAGCTGCTTCTGTTAAACTAACATACTCAGCTTCCATGGTCGACAGACTAACGGATTTTGCTTGAAAGTTCGCCATGAAATTGGAGTTTCGTCTATAAAAGTTATGAACCCTCCCATCGACACTCGATCATCCCTATTTGTAGCAAAATCCGAGTCTGAATAACATCTTAGCTTTTAATGATTTAACTTTTGAAAGTTCTAATTTATATTCTCAGGTGTATTTTTAAAATAACCTAATAATCTCAATAGAGCAATTCAATGTTTTATTCCGGGTTTGCTTGGAATTGAGATAATACATTTACTGCATACATAATATCGGGTCTTGTGCGTATAGCAATAAATGACAAAGATCCAATTTCTATAAGGAACTGTTAAAATTTCTTCGCTAGTTTTGGGTGAATCTAATTTGGAAAGAACTTGACCTTTTGATATAGGTAATGAACTTACGGGATATTTATATTTTTCGTAAATTTCACATAACCTTCGAATGTAAGATCTCTGATGTATAAACAGACTATTACCTATTTCTTCAAATTCTATTCCTAATAATTTCTTTTTTTTTTACCCATAATTTTTTAAATCAAAATTTTTCTGCAATAATTGTAATACAAAATTTACGTTTTCCATTTCTTTTCAAAATATAATCATGTCATCTACATAAAATAAAAAATTACATTATCTTCAAACATATATACACAATTAACCCACTCTAACTTCTTAAATTTTTAATTTAATTAATTTATTTTTCTAATTCCCCAAAAACCACTGGCGTCCACTCTGGTGGAGTCCATATATTGCTTTACGTAACTTACACACTTTGTTATTATCAATTTCATATCCAGTTGGTTTGCTTCATGTAGATTACAGTATCTAAGTTAGCATATAAATAAGCATTAGTTATCTACTTGAATATGCGTCCATTTCACAAACATACACAGATAGTGAAAAATAATCTTACAATAGTAAAGTTAACAACTGGACTAAATACCTCGTCACTCGCCTCGTAATTACACTAGCGCAGCTAAGCGGGCCTTTGTATCTAACAATTTTATTATTTTCATCATATTTAATGGTATAAACCCAACGGTTTTCTAAAATTTTTATATTATCGGATGATCACTAAATCCCAAACTTTACTTTTTCCATCATTGCGTTAATTTCTTTATCCATTGCATCATGCCATTTAGATGCATCCTGGATCTTATCGCCTGTTTGTAACAGTTAGGAATAGTTACTTCAACCATAAGAGCTTCTTGTTGCTCTGACAAATCTGAAAATTCTTGGGATTCGGTATTATCTTTTCTAAAATTAAATAAACTAGGATCATACTCAACATTATGCCTCTTACAGTATCTCTCTATTTCGTTAAAAGATTTCAATCGGGTTGCTTCCCCTTCTATACTATAATATACGTTAGATCCAGTTACTTTCCTACCTATATTTCGAATCCACTTAACCTCTGTACATGGGATCAAGTTATGATTATCGGAAGATACACCTGGCTTTTCAGATGTTGAGGGCATTTCCGTACTTGTCTTTGAAACTAAACGACTCGTTAATGAATCTTTTACTCTATCAAAATCATCCTCATCATCATAATAATCAGGAAGGTTTAAATTATATCTAAGGTTACTATTAACTTTTTGTCTAAAATTAATGCCCCTCTTATTTTCATCGAATCTTACATTAATAGTCTCGACTAATTTATTTTCATCTATCAACCATATTCTATAACCCTTAGTACGTAGTGCGTATCCCGTCATAATTTCCATTTTCGCACGCATATCGAATTTTTTTCTAATTTGTTTTGGCACACCAGCGTATGCCAAACATCCAAAAGGTTTTAGATGCAATACCGATGGTTTTCTACCTGAATATTTTTCGAAAGGCGTTTTGTTACTGTCTTTGTGACAAATTCGATTCCACGCATAAGTGAAACAAAGTAATGCTTCTCCCCAAAACTTATGGGGAACTTCACTAGACTTAAGCAATGTTTTGATGCCATCTAGAGCGGTTAAATTGAATCTCTCCGCGACCCCATTCATTTCTGGCGTATATGAATTTGTTACCTCATGCTTTATACCCAGTTCTGTCAAGAAATTATCCATATCTTTATTACAAAATTCTAGTCCGCCATCAGTTCTAACTGCTATTACCTTTTTACTTAGAAAACGTTTTGCTCGTTTCTGAAATCTTATAAACGTATGAAATACGTCAGATTTATTTCGGATGGGAAATACAGTCACCTTTCTTGAATAATCGTCAATTATACTCAAGAAATATTTATTACCGCCTTGGCTTTCAGTTGGCATTGGACCACAGAGGTCCATATGCAACAATTCCAATGGACGTTTTGATCTTACGGCCCCCGTCTTTTTGAATGAAACTCTCTTGGATTTTGCTAATTTACACGGTATACAATGAGTCTTACCATTATCAGTTAAGCGTGGGAGACCTTTTACACTATCATTTTTACTAATTTTTACCAAGTAATCGTTATTAACATGACAAAAGCGTTGATGCCATATTTCTATTGATCCGTTTTTTATTTTTGCGGTTACATCACTAAAAAAACTAATTTCTTTACTCTTTGGTATAATATAATGATCCGGCTTAAAAAAATACAAATTTTCATGGCGTGTCGCCGAGAACAATTTTATCCAGTCTTTATTAAAAACATTAATTTTACCTTTAGTACCCACAAAATGCGCACCTTTACTTTCTAATCTGGAACCGGATAATAAATTTCTCCTCAACTTAGGATTAAATAATACATCAGTCAAAGTTATTTCATGAAAACTCCCCTTATATTTTACCCGAAATCTAAGTGTACCGATTCCTTCTACGGGACAACTTTTATCCTCCGTTGCTAACGACATTTTCATGTTAGTTATCGGTTTAAGATCTAAAAATAAACTCTTGTCATTACAAAAATGACTCGTGGCAGCAGTATCTATTACCCAAACACCTTTATCACCTTTATCAAACTCTGTGTTAAAAGTTTCATTTACAGTTGAATGAGATTTTGTAGAGACTTTTTTCTCTTTACAGTTTACTTTAAGATGCCCGTACTTATTACATACATAACACGGACCTATAGTCTTAATAGATTGTTTAACATTTTTAATAGTTTTTACAGTTAAATACCTTACCACCTTTCTTTTGATAATCATTCTTGCCATTTGGATCTCCATGAGCTTCAGCCGTAGCACCAGGTAACGTCTTCGACTTCTTCGAAGTGAAACTGCTCAAGTAAGCATTCTCCGCTTTCTCCAAATCTTGTTTCATCAACTGAAGACGATTGGCTTCTAATATCAGCTCTGCTTCAATTTTTGACAACTCTGAAGTCCTCTTCTTTCCATCTGTAGATTTGTTGCACGGTAGACTGGAATTCCTGGGAAGCCACCTTATTAATTGAAAGCCTATGTACAGGTCGTCCAATTTATGACCCGCTTCTTGTAGTCTGGTTGCCGCTGTCTTTACACGAGATATGAAGATTCCAACATCTTCCCTGGTTGGTATTTTGTTCCAAAAATTCATCTAATAGTTGAATTACTCTTGCTTTTGTGACTGGTTCGAAGTGATCTTTTAATATCTTCCATGCCGCTACTCCGTCAGTTGTTTCCGTTATCAGATTTTTCAAATCTGAACTGATGTTAGTATAGATCAACGTATAACATCTATCCTTACGAAGTTGTAGATCTAATTTTTTCCTTGTATGTTGCCTCTTCATCAGGTTGCTCTGGCTTGGTCTGTATTATAAACTGCCAGCAACCATAATGCATTAAGAGTACTTGCATATCATGCCTCCATGTGTTCCAGTTATGTTGAGTCAACACTGATATCTGGTTGTTAAACTCCATATCTGTTACTCGATTTAGCGTACTAGCAACAGAGTTCATAAAAAATAGTTCTAGACTGGAACAGTATTTAAATAGACAAAGTTCATGGCCTGGTTCAACTGCTTAGCCTGTCTCGACACAGTACATGGACTGGGCCCATAACCAAATTTGTTACGCTTATTGGTAAACTAATTTAAATTTTGCAAAGCTAGCAGTGAAATTTATGTGTCGAGGAGGCATGAAGACGAAAAACAGTTTCTTAAAATTGGCCTTTAATAATCAATCATAAAGTCACTGCGCTCGTTACTGGAGCGATAAAAAAACAATAAGTTCAAAAATCAACATTACCAGAGACATCCGATTCGAACCGTCTTCTAATATTGTAAAATGAATTTCTAATCTAAAATGGTGATGCAACCTGCAGTTGCATTGCCAACCAGCCGTTCTCTCCCTCTAAGAGTTAAACCATTCACACACTTCTTATATTTCTGTTTCTCCTTCTTTTTCTAAAACTAACATGAGCCGAGTTTAAATACTCGCTCGATTTGCATGGCAGTTGCTGCCAACCACAAATCACGAAACTCAAAAAGATCGGGTTCGAATCGGTGTGCTTACTTTCATTGAGATCATGGAATGGGATTGGAAAAACAACACAAGGAGATCATAAAAATTTGGATCCGACATTTTAAATGTCTAACAATTCGATTGACATGAATTTTTTTATATTCGAAAGATAATTATGTAGCATTACATTTTAAATATGATTTCTGGCATATGACTGCCACGGCTGGCTCGGATGTAGTCCAATCTGGCCTTCGTCGTTTTTGAAGAAGTACGGACCAATGATTCCACCAGCCCATAAAGCGCACCAATCAGTCAGTTTTTCTGGATGTAACGGTGTTTCGACATACACTTGTGGATTAGCTTCACTCCAAATGCGGCAGTTTTGTTTGTTGAAGTAGCTATTCAACCAGAAGTGCGCTTCATCGCTAAACAAAATTCGCTTATGAAAATCGGGAATACGTATTCCACACAGAACCATTATTTTCGAAATAAAATTGCACAATTTGAAAGCGTTGTTCAGGCGTGAGTCTATTCATGATGAATTGCCAAACCAAACTGAGAATAAATCACTTGACAGCTGTTAAATCGGTCGCCATCTTGGAAAGTAATGCCAACTTAAACTTCTATATCTGGAAAAAAAACACTCTTTATATTTATTGTGTGTATATATTTTTAAAATTTTAATATACTGTGGCGCGGTATAGCCAAATTTGGCTCTTGCGCCAAAAAAATCAACAATCAATCAAACCTTACCACCATACATCATCATTAATCATTCAGTCAAAAGATGAGAATCGGTCAAGTCGGTTTGTGAAATTGTGAGTCACTTTTAATTGCACTAGTTAGTGTTTGTAGAACTATTTGACAACGTGTAAGTTGTATACTGTCTACTTAAAAAGGTCATAGGTAGGCTCTACATTTGCATTGGGGCCCAGGGCCTCAAAAAGTCTTAAGAGGTCACTGAACTTCGTAAGAAATATGAATTCAATATGTGTTGCAGATTAGTTTCGTTTTAGAAAACAAGTATCTGAGTCATAAGATTCATGAAAAAATTGAGTAGTGCACATAAGGGATCGATTATGAAAAGGAAAATATCTATAGGTAAAATGATTAAAAATCAGAAAGTATATTGTTTAAGTAATATCGCCTTATGTACAATGTAAACGCATTATGTAATTTATTCGACATTTAACACACAAACTATTAAGAAATAGTAACTTGAAATCCTAAAACTATTTTTATTTAATGTTGAAGGAGGATTGAGCGACAAGCTTCATAGACTAAGAAAATTTGTTCTAAACATGTACAACATACACACAGTACAAATCGTTAAATTTTCATGTGATTTCAATTACAATATTCGTTTAAAGCTCATTTTAAAGAATCTAACAGAGACTTTTTTTACCAACATTAAAAATACAATATTTACGGATCTTGTTCTTAAATTTATTTGTGCAACCTGTTTCAAAAATAGAATTTTCCAAGTATTACTGGACTTTTTTTCAAATTATTTGAAAAATGGATCACCTTTTTAAAAACTTGGAGAAGATTAGGTAATATTAATAAATTAACTAGGTGTTTGAAATATATTTTCATTACAAAAAAATGCAAAAAACATTACCAATTCTTCTACTATAATACCTTAAATAAACAGATTTTCAAATTTTTCGGCGAGGATTTTGATTCAATTTTTTTTGGTGTATCAAGGATTCTTATTCATTAAAGTTTGAAATAGTTATAGATTATTTCGTGATATTAAAAAGCGGATTTTACACTTTATTCTCCCAGACAATATACAATGAAAATCGTTTAACATGAAACTGAAGGGACTGAAATATTTTTTCGTGTTAAAAGATATTGCATAAAAATCCATATATTGAAGGAATTAAGCTTATTATGGTATATTTTATTTACATAGAGATATATGAATGCATTGAATAAAAATCAACGAATCAAAAACATTCACAGGAACTTAATGAAATTTAATACAAAATTTTCAATTTTTTTTAAAACAAAACATTTATTGAATATTTGGAAAATAACCTAATATTTTTGTTTGCATTTTCTTTCTTAGTAGCAAATGTCAACAAATTGTTTGATATCGTCCACATTTTGTTATTCATTTCACCATTTGTTTTCATTGGAATGTATTTCTAAAAAACTGCACATATACTTTTCATGATGTTCCTCATTTCAGCTGAAGTAAGAACAGGAGCTGAATTATTCATTTCATTTCCATCGTGGGAATCTGTATCAATGATATTTTTGTGCTTAGAAAAAAACTCCAAAATGTCTCTCAGTCATGAAATTGGGGCCGTACACACATTATCATCATTTACTGCAATGAATTCTTCCGATGATATAGTAAGATCATCCAATAATACAGAAACTTTCTCAAGCATTACATTATATGTCTGGTGTTTTCCGTATTTTGTTCCTTCCTCTCTTGTTAAGTAATTTTCATTTTGTGTTAAGAGAAAAAAATGCATAAAAATACATAGTAGTTTGTCTGGACCGTTGTTCTATTACTTGTTAACCGATATTTCGTCTTAAGCGTTTTCGCGTTAAATGTATTCATCAGTATTAAAAAGAAGTTAAAATAGCTCAGATAACCAATAAAAAAACTACTTCAAGAAAAAGTTTTCGATTAAGTCGGAAGAATAAGACAGAATTCGATTGCATTAAAAAAAATGCATGTATTTCAAAGTTTTAATTCTGTCTCTCTAACTATTCTTTGGCAACTTATTTGTATTCACATCCTACCCCTTAATGATTCATTTCTATTATTCTTCTGCCTGTTTTAAAACAGGGGGTGGGGAGGGAATATTCTTTTTCCACCATCATGTTTAGTTAGAAAAACCTCCTCTTTTTTTCTAAATCAAGTAATTCAATGTCTCATTTGGCATTCACGTCATTCTTTGGCACCCTCTTTTCTTTTTGCGGCGGAGGAATTTCAAATATAGTTAAGGTAATTAAAGTGTAAGAAAGAATGTGACGAGGATAAAAACCACTGAATTTGCTTCAAAATGCACAATATAGTTTTGATTATGGTCGTTTGAGTATTCCGTAAATTTATTCATAACTGGATTTGATAATGATGATATTTTGTGCATCTGACTAATTACATCATAACTTTCTTTCCTTTTTTATTAAATTTGATGGAGCTGCACTCATAATTTAATTTTTTCGTTTAAAAATATTCATTAAAACTGTATCTTTGTTTGCATGAAAAATCGCTTGAACTCAGTTAACATACTTATTGTGTTCTGCAAACTCAATGTTATAAAATATTTACTAAATGGGGTCATGAAAAATTTATTACGAGAAATTTAATTCTTCTTAAGAGAAAATTTGATTACACTATAAAAAAAAGTTAGTTATAAGAATTAATTGGAAGTTTGAAATAGAGTTACTGATAATAGAAATAGAATGTGTGAACTGAGCTCTATCTCTCTCTCTCTCTCTCTCATATATATATATATATAAATTACAAAGAGGGTTTTTAAAATTTTATTGATTAGCCAAAATTGATTTTTGCATCAATAATTCCATTTTCGTACCAAATACGGTCTGAAAAAATAATAAATAGCATTCTCAATTCAATGTCATAAACGTATTAATTGCATCGCATTTTTTACAATAGTTTTTGCTGAAAATGAACTGGTGCCATTTTGTCTTTAATATGAATAGAAAAGTCAAATGAAATGTTTTAATATCATTATACGAATTATTCATGATGAATATAAGAGTTAAATATTTTATATGGCTATGTAGTATCAAAATGCACTTTAACCCTTAACTTCGCAATTTTTTAAATTTCTATGAAAAAATTATATCAGCTAGTTCTCAAGTAAAATTAAGAGGGAAAAAATTAAACTCTTTTAAATTGAATTTCAGACATTTTTTTGGTTTGTTGCAGATGTGCAACGTTGCGCAGTAGTGCTGCAAATTACAAAACTTTTTTTTATATGAGGATTTTATTATTCTTCATAAAATGTTTAAATTTCTTACCTGGTAATTTATTTCGTCAATAAACAAGAGGAAGCATAAAATATAACGTATTCTTTTTATAGCAAAAACACAATTCTTGAGGCATCAGAGATTTTTATAATTGTTGTGATTTTTGAAAAAAATGTACTTCCATCTAGTGACAAAATTGGCATGTATTTCGTTGCAGTCATCTTTTTTTCTCAGATAAGTGATTTGTAGGTAATTAAAAAAATATTGAGTCTTTTTAATTAGAATAAATCATATGTTGCAGAAATGCAACAGTGAGAAGTTAAGGGTTAACGTGTATGTTTCAAAGTTCACGTAAATTTTTTGTTATGTTAAAATGAATGATATGCATATACGAAAAACGCGTGCGAAAATGATATCAATTACATTTAGAAATAGTTTTTCCCACATTAATACAGTACTTCTCAAACTTTCAATACTTGCGACCCAATTTTCAAACATTAATTGCATCGGGTCCCCCTCCATGCAGTAACAATGTATTGAATTCAATAATAACGTATTTGGCGTGAAGTTATAATACGATTTTAATTATAAAGCGTTCAAATTATCAAGAAATATTAAATTTTGTATATAGAGTTTTGTATATGACAAGCACTAGTAGTAATTAATTTTGTTCTTAACTTAGTATTGCTAAATTAATTATTAAATGCATTGCGCAGTATCGTTGCATTTCTAAGTAGGTATATTTTATCAGTAGAAAAGTATATTTTACTTTTATTGTGCCAGAATATATTTAATTTCGCTTCCTTTCAGTAAATTTGTGAATTTTTAAATCTTTTATTTTCGACTTTTCGATAGGCTCCACCCCCCTTGTAAAGCTATCACGCCCCCAAGGGGGACGCGCCCCACAGTTTGAGAAAAGCTGCATTAATATAATTCCCATTTCTCAAAGTTCTTTCGCACTATGGAATACTTGAGTGTTTCGGCGCGTCGTGAAGATGATGGAGGGTCACTCCTAAATAATCCTTGCCACTGCTTTCGGACAGGGTGATTTGAACTGCCCTACCTTTGGATCTGGAGAACACTCCGTGCGCATGACAGGCGACTAAGATGAAAAGAAGTCTCTATTCGGGCATTGTCGTTATAGGCAGTTTCAAGTTGAAATGGAGGGCTTGTTAAACACATGCATCGTCTGTGGGACGATTTGCATGCAAATGACGCACTCTTTCTCTCTTAATTACGAAAAGTAAAAAAATAATAATAATTTCGCTTCTAGTGTTTCACTCCTGCTTAGTTATGTCAGTGCAAAGGCTTCTGAAGTTAGAGGAAGCATTAGAATTATTAAATAGTATTAATTCAGATGAGAGAGATGTTGCTAAATACTCTTTTATCTTTTCCAGCGGTGCATCCTTCTGCAAATCACAAACAACAAACAGCAGGAATAAAACCCCTTAACGACTGGCCCGAATAGGGATTGCACGACGTAGCTGCAGACAGACAGGTCGGTGGTTCAAATAAACACCTCTGTCAACAAGGTCAACAGCATTCCGCCGAAGTGGTGGCTCAGGAATGGAACACTAGATGGAAGCACAGCCTAACGATACTGTTTAATTATGCATTCATTCCATAGAGAGTCTAACTAAGACATTCTGAATAAATCCCGACCAGTTATTCAAAACGGCAACGGCACCCGCGTCACCTAGACCCGTCATGTCAACAAGAGATTGGTTGTAACGTCAACGGAAAAATTTCCGACAACATTCAAACCTAGTGGAAATGTATGACAATTGCTGTAATCGGCTGTAAAAATAACCTTCTCTATGTATCGTTCAGAAAGTCAAACAGAAAAAACAACTTTCTTCTCTAGGAAGAGGGAGTATGCAGCGACGCCTCCTTCTGCAAGTCTCAAACAATAAAGAATAGGAATAAAAGCCCTTAACGACTGGCCCGAATAGGGATTGCTTTCGTCTCAGTCATCTAAGGCATGCCCGGCGTTGATGTGGACCGGCAGATCAATGGATCAAATAAACGCCCCCTGCAGAGTTCAACAGCTTCTCACCGAACTTTCGTCTACTAGTATAATATTGCTTTACAATTCGTATGTTCTTCACTACTTGGATTCGGTTTATCTTGAGCTACTTTGCACAATTTCCATTCATCATAAAAAGACTGTTTTAGATACGTACGCAAACTCTAATGTACTCCACTACAATAGTTTCATGTTATAATATAGGATAATGAAGCGGCCAAGTAATTATTGTCACTAGTTTTGTGGTCAATGAGTCAAATTCAAATCACGTGGTTTCGTGGATTCCAAATACCAGGGGCTGATGAGACTTAAATAGAACTGAGTCTCAAAACCCTCATTTGGTGTTGTGTTTTAGAAAGGAGAGTAAAGTATTAGCTCAGATGTATTACTTTAGAAATACCTTATCATCTAATCATGGTTCAAAATTACCGAGATTCCACTGGCAATAGTCTTCATTTTGTTCTAGCATGATTTTAGCTCAAAATTGACATTTTACCCGAGAAATGTTTTGTTATCAGCCTCAAAGTTGTAAGAATTGCGTTTTTATTTACCTTTCAACACACCTGTTCTAAAATGTAAAACCAAAAATTGGATTTTTCGCAACATATTCATTTCATCGAAAATTTAGAGAGGATTATGCAAATCCTTATCGATTGGTTTAGTACTCGAAATATTTTGTTCAAGGAAAAAAAGTAATGATGATTTTCAGCGTTGTTGACAGTAGATTAGAGCACTGCCTTCAATAATCGGATTTTGAAGCTTTTCAACAAGAATGCGATTTAAACTTTGTGCCTGCTATAAGATTCAGTACTTGAAAACAAAAAAGATTTTATTTTTATCTTCTATAGTGTCGAAAGACTAATTTAGTGTATTTCACTTTTCCGAATAATATTTTAAAGTAGAATTGAAGTAAGAACCAGTTATTATTTCTCTGGTAGTTTATAGCTATCTAGAGAAATCGAAAGGTTGCTTGTATTCTAAAAAACTTTAAGCTTCTGTTCCTAAAAAATTATGTTTATATTCTACCTTATTCCAACAGTTTCATTTCTTTAATTTGTAACGGGTTCTTTTTCTACTAATCCTTTTGGGGAAAATATTCCTTAACTGTGATTTTACTTTAAAAACCACTTTCATTAGAGATTAATCGATTTTATGCAAATGTAGCTACTATTTAAGTGCCTAACGTTGAGTATACGAGTTAATAGTTAAGAGTTGATCGGAATACAAGTTTTAGTAAACATAAGCAGTGACTGGTGGACCCTTGAGACTAAAGCCACATTCACACCAAGGCAGTAAGCGTCGAGCGTTGAGCGTCCGGCGTTGGTGTGAATTCAGCTTTAGAGTTGACGGAGAATCCACCAGGAATTGGTAAAGTAACCAACCTTGGAGCTTACCGTGCTATTAGGCTTCAAGAAGGACCATAATAAGGAGCTTTAATCGAGATAAATATCCAGTTATCCGCTATCAGGTTAGAATTTCTTATTGCTCCCAGAGTTAAATTATAAAAGTGTATTTCATAAAGTGCAAAAGATTAAATAAAATTAGCTATTTTATGATCATGTCGTCGCCAAGTGAGTGAGTGAATATTAACATCGCCCTGTTCAGCTACACGAGGGGTTTTAGCGAAGGACAACGTAATTTTGAATCATGGTAAAGTGAAGTGGACGACACCTGAGCTGGCACCCCCTCTCCTAACTATCACACCATACAAACGGAAGGATGTTTGAGCTCTCGACAGATTTAACGTGCATCACTCCCCTTCACGGTGGGTCTTTAGTGGTATTGGGTTCGATCTCGTTATAAGGTCAGCCACGATCTGATACCTTGACTACCCGGATACCGCGGCCACATGTCGTCGCCAAAAGCTCTCGGTGACATGTGACGTTAATATTCACTCACTCACGCCACACCTCACCAAAGAAAGGACTTTTAACTCGATAAATGTAACGGGTATCAGCCGTTACGCGGGTCTTTAGTGGAACCAGGACTCGAACCGAAACACTATGGTCACGAGTTAGTGATTATAATCATTAGGATACCGTGAACAGTCCGAAAAGTATTGAAAACATATTGTTGTTGTTTTTATCCAAGATACATATGAAATACTATTGAAAGAACAGAAACATACAATAAAAACAGAAGAGTATAGAAATTTATAACAAATGATGATCTTAGTATACAACAGAAGGGGTGCGCTGCTTTCCATTCCAGACGGGAATCCATTACATGCGAAAGTCCGACTTCTTTTCTCGAAGAAGATACAACCATATTTTACTCGGGATTCGCTTGCGAACACACTCGGTTAGAAACCGAGGGTCATATCCAACATACTGGCTGGGCGACATTGAAAGCAAATGAAATAATTTTATTCAGTGTATGACTGGATTTCAGTGTAAAGCTGAAATTTTTATCAACTTTGAAAATATTTTTATGTATAAAAATTATTTAGTACAGTTTTTGTTAAAATAAATTCCATCATTTTATTATATTAATATTTATAAAATGAATTCTTGGAACTTGCTTTGAAAATACTTTTGTTTCGAAGATATAATCTCAAAATCAATACTGATTTCCTTTTTAATTCAGTTTCTTCATTATCTTTCTTATTTTAGTGATTTAATTATAATTCCAAGTTTCAGTAAAACGAATTATTTTCTTGTGAGAAATTATTTTTAACCTTAATTAAGGGAATCTTGTTTCTTCTCTTTTTTTTTTTAACTGAAATGCGCTATTGGGAATTAATGCAAAATCTGTCAGAAATCTTAAAGTAAATTAATTGCAAAAAACGAATTTTTTTTTCGTCAAACAGGTTTAGTTTTATAATTAAAAATACCTTTGATATTAATTAACATATAAGATCAGCTCTGAAACACAATATTCTGTAGAATTCTTTTTTTAAAAAAAAATGTTTTTTAAAGATAATTACAAAATTAAATATTTTTTTCTGTAATCAGTAAGTACATGCAGGTACTAGGAAAGGAAAATTAATATATCTGAATTTTTGTCCTCACAAAAATAGAATCAGAACTTTTCACATATATTTATGAGTTCAATTTATATTTTAATTATATACATCTTCGCTTTCGTTGCATCAAAATACGAGTACAACTAATTACTTCATTGTAAGTATTTTGAGCAGCATCTGCAGAATCCTCATTAATAGCTATTGCAAATATTGAAGAAAATTTGAATTTAGTATACCACCAAATAATTCAAAAATTAAATTCTCTATCCTCAAAATGCATACATTTTTAAGCCATACTATAAAATTCTTGATTTCCTCCATGCTTTTCAAGCAGTGCTTCTCAAACTTTAAATATTTGCGATCCAATTTTCAGTCATAATTTCCATCGCGCTCCTCTTATACAACAACTATGTATTCAATGCCATTATAATGCACTTCAACGCTAAGACTACAATGCGACATTAATTATAAACTGCACCAATTATCTTAAGGTATCCGACTACGTTCGGAACCGTGATTTTGCAAAAGCGTGTAAATGTATAATAGTTATGATATTTAGTGTCACTTAGATTAGAAAATGTATATAAAACTATTTTAAGAATATTATTACAAAAAAATATTTAAGTACAATATTTTGACAAAAAATGAGCATAGAATGACCCATTTTCAAAATATTCTCCTTTTGTGTAAAATGCTTTTATTGTAATAATGTTTTGCCTGTATATAGCTCAGACCTCTGTAAAGTGGCTCAACTAGAATTTTTGGAATATATAACTTAGAAGTGGGTTTATCCATGTGTTTTACGACAACAGAGGGGAGAAATTTTAAGAAAGAAAAAAACGCCGATAATTATTGCAATGGATAGTAACTCTGAAAATAATGTGAATCTTTTTTTTAAAAAAAATAGTCCAGACTCTATGGAGAGGTCTTTATTTTATATAAGCAAAATATTATTATTTTAGAAGCATTTTTAATAAAAGGTTATTCTAAGTTATTTTTCTGCCGAAATATTGTATTTAAATAAATTTTTTTGTCAAAATGTCCTTAAAACTATTTTATACATGTATTCTAATCTAAGTGACACTAAATATCACGGAATTTATCCATTTATACGCTTTTATAAAATCACGGTTCCGAACGTAGTCGGATACCTTAAGATAAGTATTATATTTCGCATATAATTTTGTATATGACAAACCCACGGAAATCACCAGTAGTTACTAAATATTTTTTTTAATTTAGTATGGATAAATTAATTATCAAATACCTTTTGCCGTACTGAGTAAGTTTTATAAATACCTTATATCAGTGTGAGTATATATATTTCATTTTTTATTATGTCTGCATGTATTTTGTTGTACTTCCTTTCAGTAAATTTTGATAGTTATTTTAAATCTTTTAGTTTATCGATATGCTTGAGCCCCCATAGGGTTATTAGATGAGTGCCCCCCCACTGTTTGAGAAGCGATGTTTTAAAGCTTTTTTCTTTCTTTCAAATGCGTTGCTATTTGGCAGCTATGCTTTTTCAGACACGGCAAGTCCCCAAGTGTGAGAGCAATTTCATTGGTAGTACCATCTAGTGGCGGTTCCCGCTACCAATTTTTGACGTTTGAATATATTCTATTCAAGCTCTCGTCAGATGCTAGATATTGCCGTGAGTACCAGAGCTGAATTAATACTCAAAGGATCTCTTACAGGCTACATAATCATATGACATGTGTGCCTATGACTTTCGCATTCAGAAAATCTATCGGCTCCAGCAAGGATGGAACTCGCAACTTTTGGTTTACAAGGTGGACACGCTACTTCTAATCCACCGAGTCAACTACCTTTTTAAGTTAAAGATTTTAAAAATAGTGCAATTTTTCCGAAAAAATCTGACAAAGAGAGAGAGATATCTCGTATATTTTTTTTTCAAAACAATTTCAACAGTTAAAGAATTTTCAACAGACTATAACATATATTTTCTTTAACGTGAATTTTTTTTTGGAAAAATTGTGCAGTCACTTTCTTTTCATAAACAGAAGGTAGATTTTGTAATACTCTTTTCGAAATGAAATTTCTAAAATATCTGAAATTTATTATAGCAGTTTTCGAGAGGTTTACTATTTCTTTGCTAATTCTAAGTTTTCTTAAAAGTTCTTTAGATGAATAAATAAAATAGGAAATATTCCCCAGATATGTACGTGAGACGGTTTATCTCTACTCCAAAATACAAATAATGATAAAAAGATCCATTTATTGAAAATTTTTAGAATTTGAAAGAAATTGCTCATAAATAATTCATATGTTACAAAACTGAACACAAAATAGAAATAACTGTAAAACTTACGCACCAGATATTCAAGAAAACGTAAGATCTTAAGCCACTCCATTGTTACTGATTTCAAATTCCTTTTGAAATATTGAAAGTTTTTAACTGATTTTTTCTCTCTTTCATAAAAGAAAAGCATAAGTAAGTGTTAAAATCAATTCGTGACAAAAACAAGGTTTATCTTTAGAACACAATTCTATTTAAATTATTGATCTAATTCATTTTTCGACGTCATTGGTTACAGCAGTGCTTCTCAAACTTTCAATACTGGCGCCCCCCTTTTCAATCACAATTTTTATCGCGCCCCCCTTATACATTAATAATGTACTGAATGCAATAATAATTCACTTTGACGCTAAAGCTACAATAGGCGATCTTAATTATAAACCATACAAATTAGTAACATAAGCATTAAAATTTTGTATACTACTTTTAAGCAAAAAATAAATAAATAAATAAAATAATAGGATAATTATTATGTTATTTTTCCTTCTTCTAATTTTTAAATTGAACATATTGCAAAATGCGGTGGCGTCTTAGAAGACAAAATATAGATATTAGCTAAATATAGAAAAAGAACTCAGAGGGTCAATTTCTAATCATAAGCATTCCTTATAAAAACTTTGCTTTGCAAGACAAGCCCATGGAAGTCGTTAATACTTATTAAACTTGTTCTTAATTTAGTATTAATTAAATAGTTATAAAATACTCTGGGCAGCACTGATACATTAAAAGTATACCGACTGAAGGGCCGGCTCTTTGCACGAGTTGATTTATAAGAAAATGAAACGTTATTGATATGATAGCTGAATTGTAAGGAGTGCAAAGCCAAATGCTCGACAATGTTTACAAAAATGTAAAATGATTTTTTTAAAATGGTCTTGCTCAAATTATAATTAGTTTTAAGCGAATGGTAATTTTAAGCCTCACAGAATTAGCATTTATATTTGATGTTAAATAATGAACAATAATATAAAATTCCGATGAAGAATAACTGTATTACTTTTAATATTTAAATCGAAAAGACTTCAACATGTTTTAACCCGGGAGCAGGCGCGCACTCCATACGGTCGAGCGGGGTTATTGAGTCACCCTAATCCATTTATTTTTTAATAATTATTTTATTGTACACGAAACAAATCATGATTCCAGTTAATAATTTAAGTATGAGAAAGTTTACTTACCTACTTTCAAGGACTTTTGAATTTTCCTTTGGTAACAAATAAAGTTTTGCCAGAACTAACGAAATCTGTGCGTCCCGCGTGACCACTTCCGGGTAAAAAGAGTATTCATTATGATTAGATGAAATTGTGTAAAACGTTTTTCGCGTTATGCTTCATATGTATAGAAAACTTGTAAAAATAATTCTAGGCCAAGTAATCCTTCAAAGTGCTGTCCGTGGTTTTCCAAACATCATAAAACTCTTGAGCATGCAAAAAAGCCTAACAGAGAAATACATTACTCACAACTTCCCTAAATGAGAAAGAAACACATAAAAGAGGGGTCATAACTAACTGTACCAATAACTTAGAACAGTGCTTCTCAAACTTTCAATACTGGCGCCCCCCTTTTCAATCACAATTTTTATCGCGCCCCCCCTTATACATAATAATTTACTGAATGCAATAATAATGCACTTTTACGATAAAGCAACAATATTTATTATAAACCGTACAAATTCATGACATAAGTATTAAATTTTGTATATGTTACGTTTAAGCAAAAAAAAAGTTAAGTAATAGGATAATTACTAAGTTATTTTTCCTTTCTCTGATTTTTAAATTGGGACATATTACAAAATGCGGTGGTTGCTTAGAAGACAAAATATAGATATCAGCTAAATATAGAAAATGAACTCAGAGGGTCAATTTCTTATCTTAAAACTCCTTTCAAAAACTTTGCTCTATAAGACAAGCCCATGGAAGTAGCTAATAATTATTAAACTTGTTCTTAATTTAGTATTAATTAATTAGTCATAAAATACTCTGTGCACCACTCATACATTAAAAGCAGTGTTTCTCAAACTTTCAATACTGGCGACCCAATTTTCAATCATAATTTTTGTCTCGCCCCCCTGTATAACAATAATGTATTTACTGCAATAAAAATGCACTTTGAGAGAGAGACGCTAAAGTTACAATACGATCGTAATTATAAACCGTACAAATTAATACGATAAGTATATTAAATTTTGTGTATATGTAACTTTTAAGTAATATATATATATATATATATTTTAAGAAAATTACTTAAAATATATATATTACTTAGAATTATGTTATTTTTCTTTCTCTAATTTTTACATTGGAACAGATCGCAAAATGATGTATTTAATTAAAGATTTATTTCCTTCAGCATATTCATTTCTCAAAGTACAAATGTCATTAGAAAAATAGTCTAGTCAATGTCGCTCTCTATCATATCCATCACATCTGGCATTATAGGGTACGTTTGCGTGAGTCTGGGCAATCTATCGGACATCTGCGAAAAACATGTAAAAATGCTTTTCCTCGTACAATTCCTGTCAGTTTTGGTCGACTCGATACTCTTATAGCTACCGAACCTAGCTTGAATGTACATTTTTTTAAATTTCCACGTTAATTGTAATTCACGGTAATTAAGTATTTACGGCAGTAGATTAAAACAATATCATACATACATTTTTAAGTCGTAAGCAAACATTCGACCATAATAAAGAATCAACAAGTACACAGACGAACGAGCATGGTTCCAAAAATTAAATCAAGGCGATCTTCTCAAAAATACTTAAATTTTGGATTTACCACTACTGAAGTAAATGATGGAAAAAAAGCCCCAGCTCGATATGTGTTAAAACTTACAAATCTGTAGAACAACATGTGAAAGTTGTTTTTAAAACATGTAAAATCATTTAGCTATGTTGGCAAAGAATTTTAAAAAGTATTTTCTGGATGAGGACAGCTTGGTAGCAAGTTACGAGTGGATTAGGGATCTATTTCAATATACTCTAGAAGGGCTCTCAACTTCCGAAGAAGAAATCTTCATAGATTTCACATCCAGTGAAAAATTAAAAGGCAATTTTGTAATAAATCGCTCTTTGAATTTGGGGTAGAGGTGGATGAGGAATTATCTGTACTGAAAACAAAAGCACTTCGTATACTATTACCATTTTCAACATCCTACCTTTTTCAAACCGGATTTTCTGTAGTGGATGCCTTGAAGACAAAATATAGATCTCAGCTAAATATAGAAAAATAACTCTTTAAGTGTCAATTTCTGATATTAAACCTTCCTTTGAAAAACTTTCCTCTACAAGACAAGCCCGTGGAAGTCCCTAATAATTATAAAACTTGTTCTTAATTTAGTACTAAGATTGATTGATTGAATATTAACGTCGCACTGTTCAGCTGCACGAGGGCTTTTGACGACTTACCACGTAATTTTGAACCATGGTCAAGTGACGTGGATGACACCTGAGCTGGCACCCCTCTCTCCTAACTACCACACCACACCAACGGGAAAACGTTTCAACTCTCAACAGATTTAACGTGCATCGCTGCCCTACACGGCGGGTCTTTAGTGGTACTGGGCTCGAACTCGTGACAAGGCAAGCCACGATCCGATACCTATACCACTCGGCTACCGCGGCCATATTCAGTAATAAGAAATTATTTATAAAATACCTTCTTCAGTACTGATACATCAAACGTATACTGGCTGAAACACCGACTCTTCGCACGAGTTCATTTTTTAAAAAATAAAACATTATTCTTGATATAATAGCTGAACTGTATAAGGAGAGTAAAACTGTGTGCACGACATTGTATACAAAAATGTAAAATGATTTTTTTTAGATAAATGCCATAATTGTAAATAACTGTTTAAAAGAACTGTAATTTTAAACCTCACACAATTAGCATTTAGAATTAATGTTAAATTATGAAAAAGAATATAAAATTCCGATGAAGAATAATTGTGTTACTTTTTAACATTTAAAGCGAGAAGACTTCAAAATGTTTTAACCCGGGAGCAGGTGCGTACTCGATACTAACATTAATGGTAGTGCGGAAGGACTCAGTCACCCAAATCATTTGTTTAGAATTATTTTTACTGTACACGATACAAATCGGAATTCTAGTGAATATTTTAATTTATAGAAAGTATACTTACCTTCTTTCAAGGACTATTCAATTCTTTGATGATTTGAGAAAAAATCCAATAAAACTTAACTAAAATTATTCAAAAGTACAAGACCATAATAAAGGACGCAAATCAGACAATTTTCAGTTATCCTACAGAAATGTTAAACCAATCAATTCTTTTCCAAATATCGCAAAACTCAATTATTTACAATTTCCCTAAGCGAAAAGCAAACGCATAAAAGATGGGAGGGAACTAATATTGATAATAACCATACAATAAGATTGAAGGTCAATCAAATGATTAGCAAACGTACTATGCAGCCTGGCTGAAAAGTGAATCATGACTTCCTTTTCTTTTTCTACAACTAATGTACAGTATTTCAATAATAATTACAGTGGTGAATTGTTTATCTTCTTAGAATTTTTCTCAGGGTCTGGGTCTCGTTTTTTCTTTTAACGAGTAATATTTTATGTTAAAACGTAATAAAAAAAATCTCTCATTGAGGAAATACAGCAAATAAAAAAAAATGTTTTTTTTTCTTTAATTTGGTTTTGGGATCAAAGATAGCTATTTGATGACGGAAAAAAGCCAGATAAACATAAATTATGTCAGTGTTGTTGTGTGTATTTTTTTTATTATGGAAGAAAGCATTTTGTTTTACTTCTCTTTCCGGTTATTTTTTTTAAAAAAATCTTTAAAATTTCGGTACGCTCGCGCCCCTTTTGTAGGGTCATCGCGCCTTCCCCCAGGGGGGCGCGCCCCACACTTTGTGAAACACTGACTTAGAAGGTTAAACGGATTACAGCTATAATATGTGCAGTATTTCAAAAATAATGACAGTGATGAATTTTTTATGTTCCTAAATTTTTTCGATTCTGCGTCTGGGATCTGTTTTTTCTCTGAAAGAGTTGTATGTTATGTTTATATAAAGAAAGCGTAATAAAAAAATATCTCATCATGGGTTTACAGCAAATCAAATAAAAGTTTTTTATTTGGATATAGGATCAAAGATAGCTAATGAAGTTTTTAAGAAATTTTTAACTTTTGGTGACTTAATATGGCTTGCGCGCGCCTATAAATTATATCAGAGTAAAAGTGCATTTTTTATTATGCCTGAAAGTATTTTGTTTTAATTCATTCCAGTAAATTAATTATTTTTAAATCTTTTATTTTCGATATGCTCGCTCCCCTCCCCCTTCGTAAAGTTATCGCACCCGCAGGGGGGCGTGCCCCACAGTTTGAGAAACACTGGGTTACTGTTAAAGAAATTGGGTTTTTTTGGCATTAAAATTATAACAATAATTTTTAAAGTAATATTTTTGGCATACTTTCGAAAATTCGAATTACTTTTAGTTCAATTTGTGTCATTACAAGGAATGAGAAAAAAGAATGAATCAAAAAGAAAGTATCTAAAAATTCGGGTAGAAAATTATGCAACTTTCTATTAGATTTACTTACTCGAGGTATCTTAAGCAAATTAAATATAAAAAAATAATTTTATTTAAAAATATTAATGCACTACTTCAGAATCAGATTTTGAAAACCCCTCAATGCATAATTTGATTTAATATTTTTTTACTCATCCAAAATTAAGGTTGACTGAAGTCGACAAGCGTTGTCGTTTCAATTTCAACTTTCTTAATACTGATTATTTGGCATTTCAGTTTTTCAAAATACTTTAAAATGAAGAAAGAAAAATGAATAAGACAATGAAACAACAGTACTTTATCGTTCGACCATTAACAGAGATTCAACGATGTCGAAACAGTCAGGCAAAGTACGGAAAATAATTTACTGAAAAGGATGTATACACACTGGTGTGCAAAAATTAAGGACGAAGTCGAGAAATTAGCATATCAGCTGAACGAAGAGGCAGAGTGGACAGTAAGACCAATCAGGAGATTAAGTAAGGTGATGTACGGTAGCACATGCTCAGATATGCAGGTAGACGTAATGGGGGAGTGTCTGAGTAGTATAAAGCATGTTGTCCGTGTAAGTGGTACTTACTTTACTATTAATAGTATTCTTACGTGGATAATACTTACCTTTGCGTTTCTTGAAAACTTTTTGCAATCTTGGCATTTCAAAATTTCAGAAATTTTAAGTATCGATAAACGACAAGTGCTCAATCAAAACGTGTTCGAAAGCGCCGAAAATAAGTAAACAACCCTAACAGTTACACTTGCAGTTATTCTACAGTTAATTTCGTGGGAATAAATAAAACAGATAATGGCTTTGCAAGAGCATCCCAGTTTTAAAAGGCCAATATGTTTACATTTCTATCTGTCAAAAGGCGTGGCAAATCAGTTGATTATTTTTTAAAAAACATTTTAAAATACTTCTAATTCAAAAATTAACTAGTATGTTATATCATTGGAAAGGGCTTAATTTGGAGATTTGAGAAATATCAAAATCTCAAAATCGATTTCTGGAAGGTGTTTACCATACCGACTGTCCTTAAGTTTTTTTAAACTGAATTAAGCAATATTTATTGAAAACCTGCAAAATAGTGCAAATTTTCAGTATTGAATTTAGATATATATATATATATATATATATATATATATATATATATATATATATATATATAAATATATATATATATATATATACACTGGTGTGCAAAAATTAAGGACGAAGTCGAAAAATTAGCATATCAGCTGACCAATCAGGAGAGTAAGGTGATGTACGGTAGCACATGCGCAGATATACAGGTAGACGTAATGGGGGGAGTGTCTAAGTAGTATAAAGCATGTTGTCGGTGTAAGATCAGTATTTCTGGCAAAGAGATTGCACGCCGTATAGCAGTTAAAATCACACCGAGTTGCTGCCTCAGCGAGAAATGGCGAATAATCAGCACGACATCTGGATGCTTTTACCCAAGGTAGAACTATTGGGAAGTTGGAAGAAGGTCGCAGTGTGACAAGTGTGGCTGCAGAGTTCTGAATTGCTCACAGCATCGTTTCACTTTGAAGACAATTTCAAACTACAGGAACAGCTATCCTGGGGTTCAGTAGTGGTCGTCCACGAGGAACCACACCCGCAGATGACCGGTACATTGTCTTACAGGCCAGAAGAAACAGGCGGCAGACAGCAGGAAAAATCGCTAGACACACGACACAGGTGACTGGACGACCGATATCGCGTTTTACCGTGGCCAGAAGACTGCACGGTGGTGGTCTGTTTGCACGACGACCTGTACGGTGTGTACCTTTAACGCCTGCCCATCGGAGAAGGCGTTCTCTGTGGTGCCGGGAACACCGGAATTGGAGAGACAATGAATGGGGGCGAGTACTCTTTACAGATGAGAGCAGATTCAGTTTGAGTAGCGATTCTCATCGCATACTCATCTGGAGAGAGCGGGGAAGCCGCAATCATCCCTCGAACATCATTGAAAGGGACAGGTATGGAGGTCGCGGTGTTTTCGTTTGGGAGGCATCATGCTTGGTAGTCGTACAGACCTTCACATCTTCGACGCAGGTTCAGTCAACGGGACCCGTTATTGTAACGTGATTATTCTTCCATATGTGCGTCTTTTTAGAGGCGCTATGGGTCTGCAGTTCCTTTTCATGGACGACAATGCACCATGTCATCGCACAGTAGCTGCCGAACAGCTCTTAGAGAGTGAGGATATTGAATGTATGGATTGGCCGGTACGATCTCCGGATCTCAATCTCATCGAGCATGTATGGGATTTTCTAGGCAGACGCTTGGCAGCTCGTACCTTACCACCAGTAACGATTCGGGAGCTTCGATTGGCACTGAAGACGAATGGGCAGCAATGCCTGAACAACTCATTGACACCCTCATTCTCAGCATGGGCAGACGCTGTGAAACCTGCCTAGCAGTCAGGGGAGATCATATCCCCTACTAAAGACCGGATGTTTCTTGCTGGACACCCATCACAGGGATGTTTCGGCCTTCAGTCGCATTGCGCTCCATGCTACTTTTTCAATCAAGCTTCTTTTTATCCCTCTGATTTCTCTTTTAGTAAGTGTTGCTTACATTACACATGTCCTTACGTATTAGGGATCTTACGGTATTAAATGTGTTGATTTGGAAAGCTTTTGTACAAAGTTATATTGAAAAAACCGTCTCGTCCTTAATTTTTGCACACCAGTTTATGTATGTGTTTATGGTGTTAAAATTTATTCACAGGTGTGAAATTTCGTTATGATTATGAATATGTAGAAATTAGTTTAATATATATAAAAATATAATAATTCCCATTACTTTAATCTGGAACATGATTTTAAATTGTTCTAGCCCTAGCCTTCAGAATTCGCGTGTAAATAATTTAATTATTGGCGTCCTGCTTGACGGGAATAACCGTAATAGACTCTCTGGAAAAGCCCTCTCCCTTTTGTCTTCGCCACGTGTATATATTTGTGCTATGTGTTTTCTGTGTTGTGAAGCAAAATGTTGGCGATAGAACCAAGTTGGCATCATTTTGGCGATCCTGTTGGCAACTTGGCGATTGATTGAAGGGTGGAAAAGTTGATATGCTGTGGCGCCACCTGGTAAGGAGTTGCAATAAAGAGGAACTACAAACATTTTCTCCACAAAAAAAAACACATATACATGCCAATTTTCATAGTGATCGGTTTTACGGTGTTGGAGTGAAGTGAGGTTACATATACAAACATCCATTTTTAAATCTCTCTAGGTATACACTTGCCTCCGAAAGTCTGCCAACAGGCAATCATCTTACGTGTTGTGTTTATGCTATAATTACTATTAAAATCTCACTTTAGAAAATCAAAATACTTGTCAGCAATTCTTCAAAATTTCCTTATTCAAACAACAGCAATAAAATCCACCTTGACAAGAAAAAACAAGAGGGACCACCAAATAATCACCAACCATCCGCGCCAAATGTGTGGGTACGATTACAAAACAGACCTTTTACTTTAAAATGTTTGCACTAGATCGTGTTTTTAAGTAATTATAAGCTTGTTTTACGATTTATTTATAATTTGAGATTTGGAAGCTTCTGTGGTTCCATGACAGGCAACAAAATAGAGATTGATATATTACTGAAAGAAAAATCATCATAGATCTTCAGAAAAGAGGCAAATTTTTAAAGCAATTGTTGGAACTATTGATACGAGACATTCATTGATTCAAAAAGTGTTCATTAACTACAAATCAACTGAAATTTTAACGTCCAAGTCAAAATCCGTCCATCTGTCTTCAGTGTCACCTCGAGAAGCTTACTTTGTAACACGCTCTATAAAAAAATCCGACTATAAGCATCACAAATAGCTAAAAGGGTTTCTGAGATATTGCAAAAAAGCCTGACTTTAAATACAATTCGAAGAGAACTGAAAAAGAATGACTAGAGAAGAAACCATTCATTTCTTGAGTGAACAGAGCTAAGAGAATGACCTTTGCCAAAAAACATCGAAATAGGACACATAATTATGAGGATTTTTGTAATTTGGCATCAAAAAGAACAAAAATATGCCCGCTAAAATTCTTGGACGGAGAAAGCGAATCCTTTTTCAACTGTCAAACATGGAGAGGAGGCATGGTGTTTGGGGGTGCATTGGTAGCATTTCGGCTGGTAATCTGGAATTTATTGAATCAACAATGTACAAAATTGGTTACTTGAATTTATAGATCTAAAATATCAGGGCATATGCCCAGAAACTTGCGATGAGTGATGATTTTTACTTTCAGTGGCACAAAGGTACCAAGCAAATGGCTTACATTGTGAACCCATAGTTGATCTGAAATGTCCCAAACCAATTTCGTAAGCCAACCTAGACCCTAGATCTAAGCACAATACAGCATTTGTGGGATTTACTCGAGTGAATAATCAGGGTGAACGTAATAACATCCAAGGAAATGTTAAATCAATCATAGTAGAAGAAGCAAACAAAATATCCACAGATGAAACGACTAAGTTAGTTAAATCCCTGTCAAATATATTGCGAGAGTTATAGAAAGAGCGGAATATCTTAAAAAGTATTAATTTTTAGTTACGATCCATTATTGCGAAGGTTTTTCCCGGAGTACGCAGACTTTTGACACACACGATTTGTGTCGTTCTCAAGTTATAAATATTTGTATTATATTATATAATATTCAGGTGATTGTTGCAAAAACTATTTGAATTTACGATGTTAAAGGAATCAATAAAAAGTAGTATTCATTCTGAAAGATTTCAGTTAATTAGCGTTCTTTGCATGAATATGAAAGAAGATCGCCTGTACGCAGACTTTCGGAGGCGAGTGTATATATGTCGCAGGGAAATGACAAAATTAGGAATTTCATCAAATCCTTAAGGGATATGATCAATTGATGGAAGTTTTTAAAATAACGTCTCTTCAAGGTCATTTTCCTAATAAAAATAAGTGATTTTATCAAACCCCTGAACTATTTCAGGGAAATGGTGAACTAGTCAGGATTTGCATAGAAAACATGCTATCCAGGGGGATACCTGGGGCCTCGAGTCCTTGTACTTCTTAACCATATAGGTAGTACTATCGATCCCCTAAATATCAACCCAATATCTTTAAAAAAAATGGCACCATATGATTAACATAGGAATTGATATTTTAGTGTGTAAGTAAGTGCTTCTCAAAGTTGCAATATTCGCGACCCAATATTCAATCATAATTTTCATCACGCATCCCTCATACAATAAAAATGTATTGAGTTCAACAATACTATACTTTGATGCTAAAACTACGATACTATTTAATTGCCTAAGTGCCTCCGCCATATATAAACGTCTTGTTAAGCCAAATCGTTTATTTCCCCGGACGTATATGTCTTTCCGAAGTACAATCTTTTCTGTGCACTGCTGTCCATAAAATTATTCCGAAGTATTTGGAATGCAATAAAAGAAATATGACAATGTTTCCGAAGGATTTACTTATTTCAGATTATTTGTTTCTCTATTCCTCTCCCCCAATACATTACATACACGCGCTTACGTGGAAAACGGTTCACATTGGGAAGCGAAACGTATAAACCGTACAAATTATCAAGATAAGTGTTAGTTTTGGTTTTTAAGTATATATATGTGGGAGACAACAAGGGGTCCAATACGTTTCTCTTTCTTATGGTTTATTTAACATTAAACAAAAATTAATTAAAAAGGTAGATAAGTTTTTACAGATAAGTTTGACAATGATATTCAGAAGGTAACGCCTGCTCGCGCACCTCTCGCGTTCTCCTTTCTCTAATGTCCAAGAGTTTTTGTTTCTCTTCCACTAATTCACAAGTTTCAGTTCCAATTCATTGCGCCTGCGCGCGAAGACTGCCTTGCTTTTGGCTGCATGCCATAACGGCCATTCTGACCGTACGCTGTCCGCAGCGGTACTTCCATGGAGACCAGAGGAGAATCTGAAACATACAAAAAAAAACGGAACAGACAAGGACTATACGACAAATATACAAAGATTTAACATATCATAATTCTGCTGAACTGAACAGTTTCTCCATCATGTGAAGGCATCTCTTCGACATCCGGAAGGTTCCACAGGAAAACATTGTTTCACAGGCATAAGAACGTCTTTTTTAATGAGTTGATCTTTGGTTGAACGCATCGATATTTTCCTCTCTAGAGTTCTGGACGTCTGTTCAAAACGATTTCTCTTTTTCCTTCGTTTCCACTGCCAAGGCTCAAAAATTTTTCGGAGCAACACAAACCGTCGATGTTCACTCTTCATAGGTAAAGGGGTAGGTGAGCGGGAGATGAATTCCACGGAACTCGTTTTCATGGCACCATTAGCTTTCTTACACAATACTATATCAGAACATTTTTCTCTTATAATACTCAATTTTAACTTAGTACTCTTAATTTTATTACATTTATAATCCTTAATTAGAGAACTCAAATCATTTCTAGTATTAAAGTTTTTAACATGTGACAAATCATAACTAGAGTTTTCTATCACATTTGAAACAGAAACATTTGAATTAAAATGAACACAAGCATGAGCACCTAAATCTGCACTCAAAGAGGATTCACTTTCACTTAATAAAACATCGCTCTTTGCATGGCCTAGTTTCTCTATTTCAGAATATACACTGGGATGTATAATAAATTCTTCGGTCAAGGTCGGTGATATTGCCGTTCTCACACTTAAGCTAGTAGAGTGTTGATTAAGAGAAAGATTTATCGGTTTAACTTCTACCATTCGCTGTTCGCCAAAACATGAACTTAATGTTATGATTTCTTCGGAAGGTGTTTGCACTCTAATTAGTGAGGAATTTAAAACTGGGATCTGGCAACCTGAATCAATCAATGCTGTTACGGGCTGATTTTCTACAAAAATGTTTACGTATTGAAGATTTGCGCATTCATCGCTATTTTGTTTTTCGCTCTCTCTTTTCAAAGTATTCACGATTATTCTATTATGGATGTGGTCATTAGATTCTTTAGGTTTAAAACGCTTCTCACAGTCTCTTGCGCAATGAGATGAATCACCGCATATATAGCAATTTTTATTTTCTCTTTCAAGATATTGGGGATAGTTCTCTTTAACCTTTGGTTTAAAGTTTTGTGATCTATTTTTAAAGGGGTGTTGGGTATATCCATAAGTAATAGGAATTTCTTTATGTGATCCGCTTCTAGATGAAATATAAATATCACACTCTTTAGCTAAATCAATAGGTCTAAACCAATCTTCTGCTTCTCGAATGCCAATATGAGTTGCAGTTTCCTTATTTAAAGTTTCAAATAATTTATCAGAAATTATAAGATCACATAGAGATTCAAAGGAATTAACTTTTCTTAACGAACAATAATATTGGAAGTTTGCCGTCAATCTTGCAGCAAATTGGATGTATGTCTCGCCTGATGATTTTACAGCATTTTTAAATGAGTTTAAACACTCGCGAGGGGTTAATTGGAATTCTCTGAGTACTATAGATTTTAGTTTTTCATAGTCATTTAATTCCTCTTCTTTAATATACAGTAAGACGTTATGAGCTCTTTCGCCCAGAAGATTTATTAAAATTTCAGATTTATATTCGTCATTTATTTTCTTGGTTAAAAATGCGCGTTCTAATGATTGGAAGAACAGATTAAAATTTTCAGATCTGGTGGGAACAGGAAGAGATAAAGTTTTTATACTTTTTATCATATTTTCTATGTTAGTTTCGAACTGTTTTTCTTCGACTTTAGCTGCAGGATTTAAACTTAATGCTTTATTTTTGGCCAATTGAAGTTCGATTTCTTTTTCTAATTTTGCTAACTGAAGTTTCGCGAGCTCAATTTTTTGTTCTGAAGTTGCCTCTCTTTCGTTTTTGCGATACTCTCTCATCTATACAGTTTTGAATTAAAGTTTTAACGAAATCTGGATCACTTTCAAATGTACTACTGTTCTCAATTTTAGTCTTTAGTTTAACTATAGTGTCAGTACTTTCTACAGTACCGTCTAGCTCCTCAACAACTCTTATGAGATCCTCTTTAAGAGCGTTTTTATACATTTTAGAAAAATTTAGAAAGATCCTACCTTTTTTTTTCTCTGGCTCCCTTGTTGCTCGCACGTACGATGTATCCAATGAAGAAAAAATTTCGATGCCACTGATTTCACCTCTTCGCAGGTAATATATTTGAAATTGTGGTTCCGGCCTCTACACAGGCGGAATTTTCGTCGATGGGTTTTCCAACCTCTACACAGGCGGAATATTTGTCGATGGTTCGTTGAAAAATACACCTCTACACAGGTTATTTTGTTATTTGTTCCGACCTCTACACAGGCGGAATATTTGTCGATGGTTCGTTGAAAAATACACCTCTACACAGGTTATTTTGTTATTTGTTCCGACCTCTACACAGGCGGAATGAAGTTGAAAAATTCAACCTCTACACAGGTTGAACGAAGTTTCCGAAAAATGGCGGAGCGTCTCCTTCACGGACGCTGTTGTTCATTGTCCAGACTTTGGTTCAAAATCGAAATTTTATCTATCGCGGCCGAGCCCCCATAATTTGTGGGAGACAACAAGGGGTCCAATACGTTTCTCTTTCTTATGGTTTATTTAACATTAAACAAAAATTAATTAAAAAGGTAGATAAGTTTTTACAGATAAGTTTGACGATGATATTCAGAAGGTAACGCCTGCTCGCGCACCTCTCGCGTTCTCCTTTCTCTAATGTCCAAGAGTTTTTGTTTCTCTTCCACTAATTCACAAGTTTCAGTTCCAATTCATTGCGCCTGCGCGCGAAGACTGCCTTGCTTTTGGCTGCATGCCATATATATGATAAGCTCATGGGGGGTCACTGGTAATTAATAAACTTGTTCTTAACTTAGTATTGTTAAATTAATTCTAAAATACATTGTGTAGCACTGATACATTTATAAATGTAATATATCAGTGTAATTGTGTATTTTATTTTTTATTAAATCAGAATGAATTTTGTTTGTTTACTTTTAGTAAATTAATAATTTTTAATAACCTTTTGTTTTCGACTCTTCAATATGCTCGCGCCCCTCCTCGTAGAATGTCATGCTCCCCAAGGGGGACGTGCCCCACAGTTTGAGAAACGCTGGTGTAAGCAACTGGGAGGAAAGATCTTACACGTCAAAAAATACCAGCCTAATTTTCTAATTAGTAGTTAATTAAGTTTCGAATAAATAATTTGTATTTCATTAACTATTGTTGTATTACTCACTTCTATGTTTAATACTGCACCATATTTGTTAAATAAACACTTTTAAACTCTTGACAATTTTATTTCATCATTTTACTGAAACAGATCAGGAATTTGTTCAAATCCCTTACTTTCATCAGGGAAATGACTTTGAAGAGACGTTATTTTAACAACTCCAGTCAATTGATCATCTCCTTTGGGGATTTGATGAAATTCCTAATTCCATCATTTTCTTGTGATATATATAGAGAGAACAGCAGCATAGCCTTAATATCTCCATTAGACAGTCTAAACTTTAACTATGATAAATAAAATTTCTTTTTAGCACTAGATATAACAGGACTTAAAGACTCACCTACGGTTAGAGAGATATTGCTTTGTCTTGCCTACTCCAGTTCTTGCTATCTTTTTTTTCTTGTTCTATTTGTTTAGTTTTTCTCTTCTTTTCGTTTGAGTTCATTCGTAGCCGTTGCTAAAATATTAGTAATAAAGTCCGGATTTTCCAAGAGCTTTTTTGAATAATTTTTACTTTTCCAAAGTTTTTTATCTTTTGATGCATTTTCCTATCAATTTCTTCGGCGACAATTAATAAGTCTTTTTAAGTAGCTTTTATCTATTTTAAAAAGGTTCTCGAATCAGATGATCTTGCATCGAGTGAAAGAAAAAGAGAATAATAGTAATCAAAATTTATTCCATGGATGGCTTTTGTCCTTATGATTACTAATGAACAAAAATATCTCCAGATAGAATATATCTTGGAAGAAATGTACAAAAATTAAATGCATATTAAGTCTAAGTAGCGCCGAATCCTCATCATAACACTTTTTCTTCGACTGAACCGAAACATATTTGGAATAATTCCAATGAGGCTAATTTAAAAAACATAACTTTAACATCAAACGATTTTATATCGGCAAATAAATTAAGGTATCCGACTACGTTCGGAACCGTGATTTTACAAAAGCGTATAAATGGATAATATTTCTGATATTTAGTGTCACTTAGATTGGAAAACGTATATAAAATTGTTTTAAGAATAGTATTACAATAAAAAAATTATATAAGTACAATATTTTGACAAAAACTGAACATATTATGACCCAGTTTTCAAAATAGTCTCCTTTTATGAAAAATGCTTCTATTATAATAATATTTTGTCTGTATATAGCTCAGACCTCTCTAAAGAGGCTCAATTAGAATTTTTGAAATATATAACTTAGAAGTGGGTTCATCTATGTGTTTTACGACAACAAAGGGGAGAAATTTTAAGAAATAAAATGCCGGTAATTATTTCAATGGGTTGTAACTCTGAAAATAATGTGAATCTTTTTTAAAAAATAGTCCAGACTCTCTGGAGAGGTCTTTACTTTATATAAGCAAAATATTATTATTTTAGAAGCATTTTTTATAAAAGGAGAACATTTTGAAAAAAGGTTATTCTAGGTTATTTTTTTGCCGAAATATTGTATTTAAATCATTTTTTTTTTGTCAAAATGTCCTTAAAACAATTTTATACATGCATTCTAATCTAAGTGATGCTAAATATCATGAAAATTATCCATTTATGCGCTTTTTTAAAATCACGGTTCCGAACATAGTCGTAGAACGAGTTTGATGAATTATTGACAGAGAGAAAATTAAAGCAGACGATAATAATATGGAAAATAATTTTCTACCTTAACTATATCACTCTGCTGTATAATTTAAAAACTCAATTCAAAATATAAAGAAGGAATTTTAATGGAACTAAGTATTTTACAATTCGAAACAAAATGGTTCTAATGCTTTAAGAGACTACTTTAAACACTCTCTCTGGCAAGTCGTTCATATACATATTTTATTCTTTTTGATTTTATTTTTTAATTCACCCCACAAACTGTTACAAACACATATAAGACTTTTTTTTATATTTCATAAGACTCGAGTTAAATCTATTTCTTTTCTAAATCAAGCCATTTAGTTTCTCATTTGGCATTCTCATCATCATTTGGCACCCTTTTTTGGCCAGCGAATTTCAAATAGTCAAAAGGTAATTAAAAGATTGTGTATGGAAGAATACAAATAGAACAAAAACCGTTGCATTACAACAAATCCTCAAAGAAGCAATAGAGATTTTAATCATGGTCATTTGAAAGTATTTTGATACCACAGATTTGATGGTGAAGAAGAGGTTTTTAATTATTTTGAATTCGTTTCATTTTCAGTTTCGTCTCAAATTATTTTTTAAAAAAATTCTTCTTATGGAAATTTGTTCAAATCAAGTTCTTTATTTAATTTGTTCAATTCTAAGTATTGATGACTTAGGAAGTCATGGTGATCCTCATTTCGGATGAAGAGAGAGTGACTGAGTGAGTGAATATTAACGTCGCACTGTTCAGCTACACGAGGGTTTTTGGTGACGGATCATGTAATTTTGAACCATGGTCAAGTGACATGGACGACACCTGAGCTGGCACCCCCCCCCTCCCCACTATCTTTCGGAAAGTACTCCTTTAACGATTATCAGTTGGATTTACAACGGATAAATACACTGGCCTCAAAAAGTTAAGGTACAACATGTTTTTCGAAGCTCACCATAAAAAAAATGGCAGTAACAATAAAATGCATAGTTTACATGAATGATAATAACGAACTTTAAAAACATTAATGCAAAAACGATTGCTACCACTGTTATTTTATAGAAAAGAACGTATATTTATGAGTGAGAGAAAAATACGCAAATATCAAGCTTTCGTACTTTTGTGTGTAAGTTGTGTTGATTTTCAACAGTTGTTGGCAGTTTCGGTGACAATAGTCAATAGAGTTTAGAAAATGTCTCAGAGACGTCGTTTACCCAATTCGTTAAGGTGGCGGGCAGTTGGATGGATGGAAATGGGATTGTCGCAAGCTGATGCTGCTAGACATCTCAATGTGTCTCGTAGTTTTGTTCAGCGACTTTGGGATCAATACCAATCCGAAGATTCTGTGTCCAGAAGACCTGTTCCAGGCCGACCACGAGCTACAACACCTGCAGAAGACCGTTTTCTAGCTCTTTCGGCACGAAGGAGAAGAACCACTACTGTGCCGCAGCTCGTTGCAGACCACTTTCAAGCATCAGGAAGAAGAATCTCCGCTACTACGGTGCGAAATCGTCTTCACAATGCAGGTTTGTATGCAAGAAGACCAGTTGTGTGCGTTCCCCTCAACGGACGATAGCGAAGGAACCGCTTATGCTGGGCAAGAGAACATGTTTCTTGGACGCAGCAACAATGGGCTTCTGTGCTGTTCACAGACGAGTCCAGATTTACAATGGAGAGTGATTCAGGGCGTCTACTGATCTGGAGGGAACAGCGCACTAGATACCATCAATCCAACACTGTTGAAAGACACAGTTATAGAGGTGGTGGAATCCTGCTTTGGGCAGGGATCTCACTCGGTGGCCACACTGACCTGCATGTGTTCCATGGAGGAACCGTAACTGGTCTTAGATATCGGGATGAGATCCTTGATCCATATGTCCGCCCATATGCTGCTGCTATTGGTAACGACTTCATTCTGATGGATGATAATGCACGACCTCACCAAGCTCGGATTGTTGAGGAGTATCTGGAGGATCACGGTTTGGAACGAATGGAATGGCCAGCTCTATCTCCAGACCTGAATCCGATAGAACATCTTTGGGACTATCTTGGCAGAGAGGTTGCTGCTTTAAATCCTCCTCCAAGGTCGTTACATGAGCTGAAACAAGGCTTACTCTGTGTCTGGTCTTCGCTTCCTATTCCGGTGTCCGACAACTTAATAAACAGCATGGGAAATCAATGCCGCCAATGCATTCAAGTTAGGGGTGGACACATTCCTTATTAGAACCCATTTTTGTATTGTTTTTATGCCATTTTACCACATAACACTGTGATGTGCTGTTTTCTCCAAGAATGGACTTTTCCGCAGAGATTGCTTTTTTTGTTATAAATCGTTTTTGCAATACACTTATACAAATTTCTATGACGCATTCAATAAAAACTATTTAATGCACATATCCTCCAAATTTTTTGTTTCTACATTCATTCGTTTGCAAATTAGACACAAAAACCCGGTTGTACCTTAACTTTTGAGGCCAGTGTGTATATATATATATATATATATATATATAATAATATATATATATATATATATATATATATATATATAAATAATAACTGTATTTATTTTTTAATATTCTTTATAATTGTAAATATTTTGCTATAAAACTTTTAAAATTACATTTGATAATTTTTTAAAGTTATACTTGTAAATCTGGAAACAATTATTTTTAACTCTTTTGCTTTGCGGCAACAGTTTATAATATTGACATTGGCGAACTTGGAACAGTTTTACTGAAGCGTCAATTAGGCCTTATGAATAAAAAGTGATTTAATAATTTTAGTACGATTTTACACTATACTTTAACCAAAAGGGCCAACAGATTTTTTTAATTAAATAGTTACATACTATACGTAATATCCCAGATGCAACAATTTATTAAAATATTTGGAACAGGTATTTTACATGCCGGGCGGCCGCCATCTTCAATTTTTTTTGGCGAAAAATCATTTCTCGCCAAATACAGTGTTTACCACAACACAAACATGAGTTACCCCGACAGAATGATATGCCCCCTTCTTGGCGCCATATTTGGCGAGAGGTTGGTGTTTGGGTCTCATAGATATCTCTGCGAAATATTTTTAAGACCAACAAAATGCAGAAATCTAATTGTTTTGCTTACCATCTTTGTAAATCCATTTATTTTCATTTATTTATGAAAGCTATTAACTTTTGAAAATAAAACGAAAAAAATTGACACACCTAAATGACGTCACTTTTCCACTAAAAGATCTTCGTATGTGGTGCAGTTATTGGTTACCGCAGGCAGTAAAAGTTTATTTGATTTTGTTCCACGACTTCTCATGCCAACTTTTATCGGGACCTGTCATATAAGATACACGTTTAAATTTCTTTTAGATGCGATAACTCTCTACTTATAAGTTTGAAACTTTTAAGAGGATGACATATAGTATCACCATCGAACTTTCTTTACTTATCTTAGTTCACTTGAAATGCCATATTTTCTTCATTGAAAACATTTAAAAAGTATTCAGTATAAGTATTTTTTCACAGAAAACTATTTTGTTTACTCACACTGAACAATATTTGTTACTTACGTATTATCGCAACAATGCCAACGTTCAAGATGACTCGCCAAGTTGGCAACCCCGATTTCGCATGTGTCATACGCACTGAATTAGCAACCATTAGCTTCGTTTCATATAATGTCGCCAATACGGTTGCGATAATACATAAGTACTCAATATTTTTAGAGTCGCAACTTACCTGCAAAACCTTCTAAATATTTAACAGGTCATTTAGTACACAGTACAAATTTCAATAAATATGATCACTGAAAAAATGAAATCATTTCTGCATACACACATCCATTCTTTTTAAAAAATAAAATTTTAAATTCAATTTATAAATAAAATGAAAGAAGGGTCTCTCTACGCCATAAAATAGTCTCGAAGTAGAATTTTAGGATGTAAAATACTGATTTTTTATACATATATTTCTCAAAAATTTAGGTTTATTTATCATATGCTGAAGATCTTTATTGCTTACTATGATGTGAAGAATCTCACAGTTCTACCTTCTAGGTAAAAGAATTCAAGAATTCAATTAATCACAAAAATAATGAGTAGTTAAAGAGGGGAAACACGTAGAACATTGAAGTGTGGCAATCTTTAAAACTGATACATTATTCCTTTATGACAAGAAAGCAAAGTAAAAAAGTTGGGAAACATAGGACATGAGCAGAGCTTGAATTCTTCTGGTGGTGTTCAATCTATAATAACAGTATGTACTTGTTCCCTGTTCAACCAACTGTAGCCGGGTGGTTTACAGGATCTAAACCAGGGATGGGTGGATTTTTCCAGCGTACGTGCTGCATCTAATGTTTTTTAAGGTGTCGCGGTCCACCCAGTGGCGCAGGTGTGGCCATTCTGTATTAAAATTGAATATTTTATTTCTATACACTTGCTTTCGATATTGTACTCCTCTTTTAAAATATAACACACTACTTTTACTACAAAAACCCAAGTATCACAAAATTATCAAATTGAATGCTTGAACAACTATGATCGACTGCTAGACCGTGGAGCGTAGAATGTATTCAATGCATCGAGCAGAAAATATACGTGAACCAATGAATCTGAAACAGACGTGTGTACTTATATTTGTTCGCTACTGATTCTCGCAATCACGTGGGAAATGACATGAACTCGAGAACCCAATCCCATGGAAGAGCGGGGGTGTAGTATGGTGTCTCAATAGCCAATTCCGTGCTATCACGGGAAGAGCTAATCAACGGTACACGTCCAATCTGGGTTCAACTTGAACCTCTTCCAACCAAAGGTGGAGCATCATTGCTAAATATTAGCGCTTATTTTTAGAATAAATAGATGTAAATGAAGTACCGTGTTCGTCACAATGATTAGTCAAGAGCAGAGATTCAACAACGGGTATATTCCTTGGAGGGGGGAGAGAAGGTCTGCTGAAATTTTAACTCCTTCTACAGGTAGGACAAATGAGGACAAATGAATATTGAGGACAAATGAAATTTTTTCCTTTAAAATTTTATTTAATTTTTAAAGGTAGTATTTATTAATTAAAAATATCCGTTTTAATATGTAAAAGTATCATATATATGTGCTCAAGGAGATGTGATCAATGAAACTAAAGAAAATGTCATAATACAAAAAATACGTCATAATTCCAATTATCTGATTTTTTTTCTGATCTTCTATTCATGTTCTAAGTTAAATTATTATGCATAAGTTTTTTTTTCAATTATTAGTATTATAAAGAGTGTTTTTTTTTCCAGGTATAGAAGTTTAAGTTGGCATTACTTTCCAAGATGGCGAGCGATTTAACAGCTGTCAAGTGATTTATTCTCAGTTTGGTTTGGCAATTCATCAAAACGGTCATCAAGCGAGTCGTAGATTCGTCGAATGGGCCCAAAACGAGATTGCTGTTGTTCCCGATTTTCATAAGCGAATTTTGTTTAGCGATGAAGCGCACTTCTGGTTGAATAGCTACGTCAACAAACAAAACTGCCGCATTTGGAGTGAAGCTAATCCACAAGTGTATGTCGAAACACCGTTACATCCAGAAAAACTTACTGTTTGGTGCGCTTTATGGGCTGGTGGAATCATTGGTCCGTACTTCATCAAAAACGATGAAGGCCACAACGTTACAGTCAATGGTGATCGGTATAGAGCCATGATTACTAACTTCTTTATTCCTGAATTGAACAATCATGATGTCAAGGAGCTGTGGTTCCAACAAGACGGCGCAACATGTCACACAGCTCGTGCCACAATCGATTTATTGAAAGACACGTTTGGTGACCGCCTAATTTCACGTTTTGGACCTGTGAATTGGCTGAAAGATCTTGTGATTTAACACCGCTAGACTATTTTCTGCGGGGCTATGTAAAGTCATTGGTCTATGCGGATAAGCCACAAACGCTTGACCATTTGGAAGACAACATTCGCCGTGTTATTGCCGATATACGGCCACAAATGTTGGAAAAATTCATTGAAAATTGGACGTCCAGATTGGACTACATCCGAGCCAACCGTGGCAGTCCTATGCCAGAAATCATATTTAAAATGTAATGCCACAAGATTATCTTTCGAATAAAAAAAATTCATGTCAATTGAATAATACATCGTTGTTTTATTGCAATTTAAAGTTCTATACCTCTAAAAAACACCCTTTATGATTATCTTACATATTGTATGTATATTATCGTGAAAAATGTAATTGGTCTATGAAGAAAATTATTCTTTTGAAAGTATTCAAAGATGGAAAAAGTTGAGGAATCTCTGGTCTAGAACGTCTAAAAGCAAAAGTAATTCCATTCCTGTGAAATTCATGAAGAATTATCCATTATCTACGACACTAACTTGCTTACTCGAGATATCTCCATTAATAAACAAAATACATCTCGTTCCTATTCACACTACCTTAATTTAATTAGATTTTGAGACCTTTTGACACGAATCTTATTTGATCTTTTTGACTCATTTGTGATTCAAATTGAGTTAAGTCAAAAAAACGTCGCAGGTTCTCTTTCGACGGTCCAGAAACTTATTTTACATTTCATTCTTTCAACTCTAAAAAGGAAAATTAAAGAGAAAAAGATAACAAACGAACAAAGAAAAGGGAATTTTTTGCAAGAACATTAACAAAGAATCAATGAAATTGAAAGATCCGTGCAGAATTCGAAAGCAATTTAGGGAAAAAATGCATGAATGTATGTGACTCAATACTTTAAGTCTTCCATCTTTAACCATTCCCCGACAACTTATTTGTATTCCATTCAGTTCCTGCTGATGCATTTTTTATACTTCTGTCATTTGCCAAATATAAAAGAGTATTTTTTGCCATCATGTTTAGTCTGAAACTTCCTCTTCTTTTCCAAATCAAGTCGCTCGATGTCTCATTTGGCATTCACATCGTCATTTGGCACCGTCTTCTTTTTTTTACGGCCAACGAATTTCAAATAGAGGAAAGGTAATTAAAGCAATGTAAGGAGGGGTGGTTGGGATAAAAACCATAGAATTACCACGTCCCTCCAAATGGAAGATAAAAGTTTTGATCATGGTCGTTTGAGTCTTTTAGAATCTTTCCAACAGAATGATGATGAAGAAATTTTTCTGTTTCCATGCGTGTGTCTTACCCATCACGTAGGATTTTCATTCTCTGGTTTTGGATTTTGATGAAATTAAGCTCCTGATTTAATAAAGGAAATTCATTAGAATATTAAATTCTATAATTATAAGATCCTGTTTATGATATTAAAGTTATCAGCATGTACATTTGACTATTTGTAAGATTTTTATGGGAAAATAAAAAATATTTCTAATATGGATTTGATTAAGTATTTATCATTAAATAGTATCTTTCTGTTTTATATTCTCCTTAACATGTACAAGGAAATGAACAGTGTCAAGGTTTTTTCTAATTAATTACAATTTTAAGCAACTCTGATATTTTTATATCCACAATCAAGCTTACCTTTAAATAAATAGGCTAAATTCATGTGATGACACATAGTCATATAACTTTAATCATGTTTTTCCAACCGAATTCGGAAATTCGTTTGAAGTCCTATGCTCATGATACATGAATACTCATATTGCTTTCCAATTAGCTTTATGGGCAGTGGCGTAATGTATATCCCCCGAATCGCGGGGAGGGGGCCCAAAGCCTACGTTATGTTATAGTTTTACAATCCTTTCTAAGATCCGGCTTGGAGGCCAAAATTTGACTTTGCATGGAGCCCTAATATTCGCCGTTAAGCCACTGTTTATGTGATTCGCTGTTGCCACAATTTGCTTTTTACAGAAACATCCCTTTAAAATTACATATTTGTCAATAATAAAGTGCATAGATAAACAAAATATATTTGATTTAAAAGCATATTAAGAGTATAACTTTTTTTTAATATATTTTTGAAAAAGTCTTAATATTTGAATATCTGTACCAAATTATCAAATACTAGCAGGTATACCCGTTCTTCGCACGGGTGAATTAAAAAATTAAACAATTCAGATTGAAGGATAAAGAAGTTTTTAATGAGTTAATTTTACGTAAATTGCAAATTAAACAAAAAAAGGCTTTTTGCATATCTCAGCTGAACAAAAAACCCTTACTTGTTAAATTTTAAGTCTGTTGATCTAGATAAAATGATTTTTTCTTATTTGTAACGCTCCGTAACTCTCTTGTGGGTCGATTTTTGAAAACAACTTCCTAAGCTGATCTCTACTCAGCAAAAGTAACACATTGTTAAAATTTTTGTGTAATGAACGCTTAAAATAGTGTAAATAACTTATAACTAGATGTGTAATACGTTAATATCACTTTCTGTTGCATTTACTTTATGTAAAATTTGTAATATTCGCATGTAAAACCGCGCGTTCCTTACATTATAATGGCGTTTCAATGGAAACATAAAGAGTTGATAGGCTGTAGCACCACCTGGTGGGCAGTTGCAACAAAGTGGATAGAACAAAAAATTTCTCCACAAAAAATACATATACATGCCAATTTTCATAGGGATCGGTTGAATGGTGTTGGAGTAATGCAATTTCCTATATACAACATCCAGTTTTATATAAATAAATCAGTTTAAATGTTAATTTTATCTTTTTACAGAAACGATAAAAGAATTTATTTTGATATGAGGATCAATTTGATATAAGGATCCATTTAACCAAACTTGCATAATAAAATATTCAAAAAAGTGCAGAGAAATAAATTATCAATTTTTATTGTACACTCATGGACAAAAAAATTAATGCAACGAGAAGGAGTCGTCAAAAAATTGAAAGATATTTTATACACGTAATGACTACTTTGATATAAGTAAATAATTAGGAAATCAAAGAAAAATGATCATTTATTTCAGAACAAAAAGGCAAAAGAATGTAGGACTTAATATCCTGTTGAACCCCTCTAGCGCGAATGCACGATGCGATACGATCGAGTATTGAGGCATACAAGTTTCGCATGATATCTTGAAACATTTCGTTCCATATTTGCTGTAAACTTGCCTCTAGTTCATTCAAACTCGGAGGATGCCCAACTCGCCATCCCAAATGATCCAGATATGCTCGATCGGAGGCAAATCTGGGGATCGGGCAGGCCATGGAAGGGTAGTAAGAGTGCGGAGACAGTATTGTGACATCCTTGCTATGGAAGACGAAGCATTGTCTTGTTGAAAAATGGCTCCTGGGAACCGTTGCATGAGTGGCAACACATGTGGTTGCAGGATGTTATAGACATACGGCTGGGATGTAATAGGGCCATAGATCAATACTAGGGATTACCGTGTATTGTAGGCAATGGTGCCCCATACTATCACACCAGCTGTGGGAGCAGTGTGTCACTGTAAAGCAAAGGCAGGGTTGAGGCATTCACCACGGAGTTTCCACACACGAACACGATTGTCATCACTGCTGAGATTGAATCTTTATTCGTCGCGCTAAAGACGACTTGGTTCCATTCCACTGCAGTCCAGTTTCTTAGTGCGCGGCACCACTCCAAACGGAGGCGTCGATGGGTGAGCGTCAAGGGAAGCACACGTAATGGGCGCCGAGATCCCAAATGCTCTTCAGCCAGGCGCCTTCGTATGGTTCGAGAAGACACAGGGACCCCTAATGAAGGTGCTACCTGTGACTGAATGTAGGTCGGCCAATGAAGCAGTTGGCTGTATGTGTACATTTCTTACGATGTGGCGGTCTTCTCGACGACTGGTCTGTCGAGGGCTTCATGAGTTTGGTCTTGGTGTAAATGACATCTCTCGGATTCACTGGTCCTAACACCTCTTCACAACTCAATCAGAGAGGCTTAATTGACGAGCTACTCGCCTAGCAGACCACCCGACTTCCATTATGCCGATGATTCTCCCCCTCTCAAACTGTGACAGCTGCTCATATTGCCTTCGAAAATGGTGTAATGGCATGTCTACCTCAGCTCTTCCTTTGTAAATGATTCAGCAAACTCAAACAAGATTTGGTTACCTGTTTTATACTCCACGGAGAACGACGTTAAACTCCCTCTACCCGTTATACGTAATGCGCAATCACGCTGCATTTCTAGACATTTGCATATCTCCCCAACATGTACCTTCATGCCAAGTTTCGTTGCGATCCTGCAATTATTTCTTGGTGCGCTAATTTTTTGTCCATGAGTGTATTTATGGTTGAATATTTTGGCGATAATGGCTTATACATAAAAGATAGTTATATGCTGTCACGGGCGTTATTGTATACGGGATTATATACGAGATTTAACGGTTTTTGCAGTGCACGCCAGAATAGCTTGCATATGGATGAACTTTTTTCTACTTACTTAACATCTATCGTTATATTTTAGACACTTCACACAATATTTTTATAAATTATAGCCTATGTGTTATTCTGATGTATAAGCTATATTATTGTAAAGTTTCATTAAAATCTATTCAGATGTTTTTGCGTAAAAGAGTAACAAACATCCATACATACAAACTTTCGCTATTATAATATTAGTAAGGATATGCAGTTTTACCTGAATTTTGTAAAAAGTACCATTCTAATGTCAGAAATGAGTTCGGTGGAGAGCACGCGATCGCTTTTATCATGTGACTATCATGAATGTAACCCATTTTTTACTGAATGCCTGAGTTAGTTTATTACCAGAAGTACTTTCAAACTGAACTTCTACTATATTTCTAGTAAGTCTAGTCTAAACTATATTTCTAGTAAGTCTATAAGTCTGAACTGTGTGCGTGTGTGTGTGTTGATATATAAAGAAATTCTCATAAAGTATTGTTACGTTGATCGGAGTTCGAAGTCGCAAAGAACAAGACAGTTCTTTAAGAGCGATGAGCGAAAATAAAATCCTTGAAATACAGGATTCAGCAACAATATTTGCAGAATAAATCTCAGAAGTCCTTCATACCTTCAACAGCACTCAGATACGATTATCAGTGTCTAAAATACTCGTATGTAAAAGATTATTCACAAGCATAGCCGAGGTAATCGGAAATCACAGTCAAGGCAAGTCTACTAGTCGCTAGTCAAAGCAATACTAACTAATCGCTAGTCAAACCCAGACTGGCTTTCGATGAGTATCTCTCTATTTATAGGCTTAGCGGATAATTCGAGAAAGAGCCGCTTGAGTCCTAGGTCTTGTATTTTTGGGTTTCTCCACTAATTTCTAGAAGAATCCAGATGGTCCCGAACACGCAAAAATTGGTCCCCAACATGATCTCCAAGTTCGCCAACATGATCGTCAAAAATCATGCCAACTTGGCTCTATCACCAAGGTTTCATCAAATTCCCTTGAATCACCATTATAACATAAGAGACGGCGCGTTGATTGTGAATATTAACGTAAAATAAATATAACATAGAGTAAATGCTTTACACATCCAAATACAAACTATTTACATTATTTTATACAAAATTTGTAAAAGTATTAAGAAAAATGTTAATGAAAAAACATTGGAAAGCATTCATTTTATATATGGTTAAGACAGTTTATTTGTGCTGAAAGTATAAGGTAAAAATTGAAAGTTAAAAAACTATCTAATCTGGAAAGAAATTATATATTCATAAATATGTTCTAATCATTCAATCATACTTGAAAATATACAGCTAATTTTTAAAGTTTTCTAGTATTTTATTTGTCGTATCGGTGATTCATTTCATTTATAGATTTTAATATTCTGAAACTTTTAAATTTTTTAAAAGTGTAATAATTTATCATTCTGAAAGTTTATTTTTTTTTCTTGTTTTTAGAGGAAAAGTTTCAATAAGCTCTACAGTGTTCTTACCTGATAAAAAATATCTTTAGTATGTATAAACAAATTGTTATAAATGTATCGTCCAATTTGTTTTGCATTTAAAATTAATGTTTTTATTCTGGTACATTCATAAGCGAAACTTATTTGCTTCTTTATTATCTGTTTATGCTATATACTTAAAATTTTATTCCTGACAGTTTACACATTTGTTAACACAATCACTTGTAGTCTATTTATTAAATTATTACCGAATTTAAGTCAATGTTTGATACAATTTTGCCGATTTGGCTCTTACATTTTAAATGATGTCACTACCAACAGATTCCTTTAAAAATTGTTTCCTTGAAGCATTAAAGATAAAAGAATAATATGTTTATATTCTTAATGTGACCTTTCCAAACCCATCGCATTCTTTAACATCTTCAACTTAAATTGGATTCACTTCAAAATCCAATTTTTCATTTTGAAGCTTTAAAATAAAGGTTAGAAGCAACTCTCTCAACTTAACCAGAATTAGGTAACTCTTTTACGAGATTACGATTTGAAGATAAGTAGAAATCTCAGAAATATCCTTAATAAATTAATACACTACCTTAATTTAACCCAATTTTTAAACCTTTCAGCAAGGAATGCGATTAAATAATTTTCACTCATCTACTGTTCTAATTGAATGAACTTTAAAACATAGTTATGCCTTTTTTATTGCTTCCCGTACTGACTTCGTATTTAATTTTAAGAACAAAAAAAATTCTTAGAGAGGTAAGAAAAAAATAGACAAAAAAGGGGAGAAAGAATCGCCATTTTATTACCTTCGAAAATGTTAACGAAGACCCATTCGAGTTGAAAGAATCAAGCAGAATTTGAAAGTAATTTACAAAAAAAAAGAATATATTTATAAATTTTCTATAATGCTTTGAGTCTCCTTTTTAAACCGTCCCTTGACAACTTATTCGTATTTTCATCTTATTCTGTTCTTTTATGCTTATTTTTTTTATCACAGTTTGTTGCCAGATGTGGAAAATTTGTCTTTTATTGAGCACTCAGTCTGAAACCACTACTTCTTTTCAGAATAAGGCATTCGATGTCTCATTTAGCATTCACATCATCATTTGGCTCCTTCTTTCCTATACTATCAATGAATTTCAAATAGTCGAAAGGTAATTAAAGGATTAAGTGAGCGACTTTTTCAATGCATGTGTAAAAACCGCTACATTCTTGTACCTCCTGAGACAAAAAAATAAAAGTTTTCATTGTGGTCATTAGAGCTTTTTAAAGATGTTATTGACTTGAGGTTAAGAACTGACAAAGAAAATCCTGTCCACTCCATGTTAATATCTTACTAATTACATTGAATATTTATTTCTGAGATTTGAAGTATAATGGGTTCAAGTTCTTAGTTTCATCTGTTCAGAATAATATTGTCAATGGGCTCAATTCATGACGGTCACGTGATGAAGACAAACAAGTGTTCTCCATTAAATTCAAAACAGACATTAAACTAATTGTACTTGCTGTTCTCTATTTCTAAAACTTGGGTAAAATTTCAAATTTTATAATTGGGTAAAAATGTTCAAGTGTTATGAAAAATAAATTTCTTCAAAAGATTTTAAATTTAAGCAAAATCTTATTTTCTGCATGTACTCTTAATAAAATGCATTTTGTTTACCTATGTGCATTATTGTTGTTGACAAATTTGTATTTTTTAAGAGAAAGTTTCTGCAAAGATCAAAAGTTGGCTGCAACGAAGCGCATGAACTGATTATCTGGAAACACATTATTGCTTTTATAGTGCGGCTATGACGTCGCATGAGATTTTGAGCTGATTGGCTAAAACATATAGTTATCATTATTATGTGACTATGTCGTCATATGAATTGAGCCATTAAGAGTTTCTGTTTCTTGGAATGAAACATAAGTAACATATACAAATAATATGTTGCAAAACTCCTTTTCAAAAAGTTTGTGAGAATCGTTCTTTTTCAGGTTGAATTTAATACTGTCACAGAAAGATTAATATTTTCTCTTTTTAACTTTTGTACTTAAATACACTAATGCATTAAAATTGCTATATGAAGAAAGCGATACGGTAAACCAGCAATACTCAACTTGCGGCCCACCGAGCCTTTTTAAGCGGCTCGGTCATGACCCATTGCTCTGAGAAATTCTTTTGTTTATGACAATGTAATAAAAATTTGGTGGAAAATTCTGTGACACAAGAAATCAAATATATCAATTTTGCTTTTTTGCTGCCGATGTTGTACGGGTGCGAATTTATTCTCTTTTTCTATTTGTAATGGTTATGGTTAGTGATAACAGACAATAGTGGATTAGCAACAATTTTATGGGTGGAACTAAATTTGTGAATAATGTTTCATACCTTGCAAGCGAAAAATATTAGAATGATTTGGAGGTCGACTGTTTTGTAGTGAAAAACAGACATGGATCAGTACTTGTTTGATTTGTTACGAAAGCGTTGTATTTAGAAAATACCAATAAACAGGAATTATTTACTGACATTTTTCCTCTTTCAAGAGGTGATAAACAGGCTTTATTGAACATTCTTTGTAACAGCAACAAAGTGTTTCGTTAGTGGTACTCTCACAGTAGTAACAAAGGTATCATCCTAATAAGTTTGTTATATTATTGATAATCATATGAAACCATTTACTGATGCAAAAATTGGGAAGGAATGTTTCTTAAATTCTTTTAATTTAGTTTTAGTGACAAAAATAAAAAATCTAAAAAAATAATAATTAAAAAAAGCAAAATAGGAGTTATAATACACACACACTCTCTCTCTCTCTCTCTCTCTCTTTGGTCAATTCTACATATTTTAAATTTCCAATGTTATCTTGTGTAGCCCGCGTGAAATATCTAACTTATGTACGCGGCCCACGTGAAATGGCTGACATATGTATGCGGCCCAGCAGAAAAAAGTTGAGTACCCCTGAGCTAGACGGTTGAAATTTACACCATAAGAAGTAGATGCTGTGATATGCAAATGGTTAGCTTTTCAACGCATTATTGCAAAATACGCGCCGGTAGAGACACCTACAATGTGTTTAAATGAAGAAATTGTTCAGTAGATTTTTCATACAACAAATTGTATTTGATCAATGTTGCTTACTGATGATCGCATCCGCTTTTAGTGGCATTTTGAAGAATGCACATTGCCAACGTGCTTTCGACGTTGTCAAACTGGACCATCACTTGGAGCAGTGCTTCTCAAACTTTCAATATACGCAACCCACTATTCATTCATCATTTTCATCGCGCCCCCTCCATGTAATAACAATGTATTGAATTCAATAATACTATACTTTGACACAAAAGCTACAATACGACTTTAACCTCTTACCAGGTGTATGCAAATGAAATGAGACGATTGTTTTAAAAAATAACACAATAAATTTGCGAAAACTGTTAATATTTCTTTATTCGAAATAATATCCATCGCTAGCTACACATTTTCCCCATATTTCGGGCAATTTGTGAATACCACCCCCAAAAAATGTTCGGTCTTTTGAGGCCAGCCAGTCATCAAGCTAAGATTTGACGTTTTCGTAAGAAGTGCAGCGCTGCTCAGCCAATGCGTGTCCCAATGATGCAAATAGGTAGTAATCGGAAGGATCCAAGTCTGGCGAATAAGCCGCATGCGCTAAAAGCTCCCAGCCGAGCGCCTTAACGATGTCCTTGGTTGGATTAGCACGGTGGATAGGTGCGTTGACCTCAAGGAAAATCACTTTGCGCTGTCGTTTCTTGTATTGCTCGCGTTTTTCGAGTATAGCGTCGTTCAAATTAAGTAATTGTTGCTTGTAGTGATCAGTATTAACAGCTTTGCCGGGTTTGAGAAGCTCATAATAGATTGGTCCCTCCTGATCCCAGAAAATACACAGCATTGTCTTGCGGCCGAAGCAATTCGGCCTTGCGGTCAATTTGGACGGCTGTCCAGGGACAACATATGATAGATTACGCTTGGGATTCTCAAAATAAAAATCCATTACGTTTGTAGCGGGCAAGCAACATTTCGCCCACGAGTTTTCGGTTTTCCTGTTGACGATCCGTTAACTCGTGTGGTCCCCATCTACAGATCTTTATTATCTTGCCCATTGCTTTGAGACGACGGGAAACAGTGCTCTGGTCAACATTCAATTGTTCTGCAAGATGTTCTTGCGTTTGACGATTATCTTCATCGATTAATGCTTGCAATTCAGCATCTTCAAATTTTTTGCTGGTCTGCCACGTTCCTTGCGCGTTTCTCACATCGATATCACCATTTTGAAACTTTTCAAACTACCTGTAGTACTGCTCACGGCTCAGAGAATCGCCACAGTATGCTTCTACAAGCATTTGATGCGATTCGGTAGCATTTTTCTTCAGATAGTAACAAAAAATTAATGCTGTCCGCAAATCGTGGTCGGAAGACATAAAATTCGACATTTTCAACGCAGTAAAAAAATACAATGCACGCTGAAACTCGTCCAAATGTAAACTAAACATGAGTATCAAAGATCAGACTATAAAAAAATCTCGTGTCACGGTTTCGTATTATTTGCATATATGCGTGGTGATATCTGTTAGAAATCGTCTCATTTGATATGCATATACCTGGTATGTTCCACCGATGTATATATACCGACGACGCTCAGCCAAAGCGCTAATTTTCTGAACGTATATATACTTATTTCCAAAGTACAATCTTTTCTGTGCAGTGCTATCCATAAAATTTTTCCTAAGGCTTTGGAATGCAATAAAAGGACCTTGACAGTGTTTGCGAAGGATTTACTTATTTCAGAGGATTTGCTTTTTGATTTTTTTTCTCCTTCCCTCCCCCTCAAAAAAGCATCAAAATACACTCGTCTACGTAGTAAACGGTGGAATTGGAGAGCGAATCGAGTAACTATTAATCGACATTTAAGGAATTAATTATAAACACTATATAAAAAAATTAACAAGATAAGTGTTAATACAAGCCCATGGGGGTCACTGATAATTATCAAACTTGTTCTTAACTTAGTATTGTTAAATTAATAATAAATATACATTGTGTGTGTACAATACTGATACATTCATAAGTGTATTGTATCAGTGTAAACGTGTATTCTATGTTTTATTATATCAGAAGGTAATTTGTTTGTTTACTTTCAATAAAGTAATAATTTTTTAAATAACCTTTTGATTTTGACTTTTCAATATGCTCGCGCCCCCTTCGTAGAGTTATCACGCCCCCAAGGGAGACGCGTCCCACAGCTTGAGAAACTTCTAATTTTAAAAAATAATTGAATGAATTGAAGAAAAAAAAGCTGATCGCGTGGAATGGAACCCTAACCTCTCTCATACTAAGCCGACGATTTTCCAATCAGGCTACGGACTCGTTGCGGGAAATTAAAACTGAATTATATAAAAGCTAAGCATGAATTTCAAAGGCTAATTTCCCTAATAGACTGGCCATTCGGCGGAATTACATTGAGGGGTGAACACCCTAAGAAAGTACTACAATTACACCAAGTCTCGATCCCTAATGGATTTCCTTCGTTATACCCTCCCCTTGTTAGATAATATTTTCTATACAAATGTTGGCAAGATAAATACGGGGTTGTTCATAAATTTTTTAATGTATTAGAATAATATGCAGAAGCACCCTCTTGATTTGAAATTTCTTAACTGATCCGTCACTGGATAATAAACTTGATGGGTGGATAGAATTAAAATTTAGTTGGAAATTTGGAATAAAATGTATAAACAGAACGTCTATCTAGTGAAAACTAAAAGCCGATTATTTGCTTTCTTACATATCTAAAGAATTTTCAAAAAATCATACATCTTTAGAAAGCTGTAAAATCTTGTATACTGCGTAATTCAAAACTAAAATATTTTTTTCGTTTTGCCATGCTCTATTAGTTTATATGAAAAAAAGATGAAAAAATCTAGAAAGACCCATTTCTTATTCCTGTTTAATAAAAGTAAACGGGGTGAGTTTTTTATTAAGTCGCTTTATAAAGAAGGGGTGGCCAACCCGCTGCACGCGTGTCATAGGGGGATTTGCAACGTGGCACGCAAAGACTTACAGAAAAATTGAAAAATTTTGAAAAGATAATAAATAACCACACACACATTTTATACAATTTTATTAAAGTGGTGTTGTCTATGACAAAAAAAAACACTCAAAATTTGTTTGTGAATAAATATTTTCTCCACTCTGAACATAATAACATAAATATTCAAAACTAGCGGATGCGCACCAAAAAACAACCTAATTTAGTTAGGATTTGTAAAAGCTAATCCTAATGTAGATGACTTGGTAAAAAAAAGTATTAATTCAAAAGCCACATTAAGTAAATAAATAATGAGCGCTTAGTAATTATTTTGAAGTAAATTATTCAAAAAAAAAGAAAAAGTTACCCATTTTTACTTTAAAACCTAACTTAATTGATTGAACATGTAAAAAGTTTATTAACAATAAAACCTTTTGTACTTTCATCTTATTTATTATGCATATTATTTTTAAATTTCAATTGCATGGACTTACATTCAAAAATGTCCTTTTGCGTAAAAATCCCATGATAACCTTATAGGTAGAATTTTTTAACTTTTCCATGTTTGTTTATTGGAAAAGTTGGAAGTGGCATGTATAGTTATATATATATATATATATATATATATATATATATATATATATATATATATATATATATATATATATATATATATATATATATATATATATATATATATATGTCAGGTTTGAAAAGTTTAGGTTCAAAATTAAGGAAGTAATAAATGAAAATAGAGCGAACTCTTTACCATCGCGTAAGGATTTGTGAGTAAATAAGCCTGTTAAAAGGTGCAACGAGCGCTGACGAAGGCGAACGCATACTAAGAAAGGACTTGGCTGGTGTCTCCTCGCTGAGAGGTTGTTTTTTATAACACCCGGTTGCGCGGCAAAAGGTCCGCCATGTTAGATTATATATGATGAAAGCGTAATAAAGGAATATTGTGAAGATGATGCCCTCCTCATTTTACCAGCAGGCCTGGGGCCTGTCATATATATATATATATATATATATATATATATATATATATTATCAAATAGTGGCACACTCTTCCCAAAAAGGATGGTTATCCTTGCTACAAAGCAACATGAGGTTTACTTGGTAATAACCTCGTAATATGTTAGAAAAATTTTGCCCACAAATATATGTTGACCCAAATATAGAGAGCGTCTTATATCTATTTGGTTTTCAGGCTATCTTGGCGGGCCTTAAAAAAACGGGACACTCTTTATCCACCCATCGCTTAACTCATTTGAGTTTTTAGCTATTGGCTCTGTCGATTTAAGCTAACAAACAAAATTAAGAACAGGCCTTTCATGCTATAAAATTCATAGTGTATTGATAAAAAGTACATACCATAAAATCCAGCGTATAGTGCGCGCCGGCGTATAACGTGCACTCATATTTTCATGCTGCATTTTTTTAATTTTTGAGTATATTCGCCGTATAACGCGCACTCTTTTTCTTTCAAAATAAGTAGGAAGTTTGCGTGTACAATACTAGTATGTTATTAAGCTATATATTCCAAGTATTATCCCAGGAGTTTGAAAAAATAGAACACTTTTAGAAACAGAATCCCTTAATTTCATTAGGTATGTCATTTCTTTCAAATAAACAATATTCTATCTATGCAGAAGCCTATTTTTCTTATCATCATTTCTTATCCGTCTCTTTTTTTATTTCTCTATCATTTTTCATACCCGGCGTATAACACGCACCCGTAAATTTCGATCTTATTTTTTGTGTTAAAAGTGTGCGTTATACATCGGATTTTGCGATAATTGGATATCTTTAGAAGAATAACAGAGAGCAGAGAGAGAAAATACGCAACACACCTGTTATAAAAATTATCAACTCATAATCTCTACATGTTACACTTGTGTGCTACCTTATTACTAAAAATAAAAGAAACAAGACATTTTTAGTAAACATTAGTAAAAAAGTTTCATCTGTTACCTTACAACAGCAAAAGATATGAAAAATGACTTTCAGAGCACGAAATTACAACACAAAAGAATTCTTAGAAAAGAATTTGATTCGCTGAACATTATTGTCTATGAAAAATGATAAATCGTAGCATATAAATCTAAATTTTCTTTACATATCCATGCATCAACTATACATGATTCAGTACAAAAACGGGATATTTGGTTAGTCGAGACGGGATAAGAACCTATACTCTTTGAGTATGGAAAAAACTGCTGTAATAACGAAAGTAAAAATCAATGCCAATTCAAAGGGAAACGGCATATTGATCGAGAAAAGATAAAGTTTATCACTTTTAAAATAAGAAATCCAACTGATGGTTTTGACTTTGAAAAGCCTATTGCAGCCTCTTTCATTAATTCCTATATAAACATCATTTTTTATCGTGGACTGTAAGCGATTTTTTATATGAGATGGCTATGTCTTTGTTCCTTTCATCCTTTATAAATGGAGGTAGGTTAAAATTCAATTGAAATTGACTGCCTTGATCTCAGAGCAAGATCATAAATCCTCTCTTTCTTTAGATTTATTTTTCGATGCAAGGTTTTTCATTAGAATATTTTATTTTATCTTAAAGCGTCTTTCCGTAACCGGAATTGAAAAGGGATTCTTTCTTTCCGTTTTTTCTTTTCCTTTTCTTTCTTTTTTTATTCGAAACATGAAAAATGTACTTTTATTTCTTTATTGATCTAAGAAAGTTTTAAACGTTGCTGTGGAATAAGTGGGTTGAGTACGTTTTTCTATGAGAAAATTTCTCCGCTAGATCAACGTGTTCATGTTGAAAGATAAAAAAAAAATATAAATAATAAGATAAAATAGAATAAAAAGTAAATACACAGTAATGAAATTGTATAAATTTGCATTAGTAATTAATCCCTAAAATTTTACATTCCGCGTTGAATTGAAGAAGGCTTTTAACATTAGAAATATGCATATGTTTTCCTTGATCACGCTTCCCTTTTTCAGAATCCTGCTATGAAAATAAAACATAGTAGAACCCAGAAAATGAAGCATATTTGGAATGGAATATTTTGATTTACAAGCAAGTTGGCTTTTAAAGTTTTCTTCTTGATTTTTAAGAGACAGATGAATGTTTACTCTAAACAGGAGTTTTCGTGCCTTATTTTGAAAAATATCATATATAAATTAAATTTTTTTAAAAATTATCTGAGATTGTTTAGCTAAAAGTCGATGCTAAATTGTAATTTTCAAAAGAATCATCTGAAAATGATGCAAAGAATTTAAAATAGAACATCTTAGGACTAAAACTATCGAATTAGTCATATATAGCCAAGAACATAATTAAAAGAAGACATGAAGTGAGACACAAAAGAGAACATCAAAAAAAAAGAAATTTCTTTTTTTCTCCATGATTATTCCTTCAATATCTCATTTATACATCCTTTGTCTTTAATATTATTTAATTATTTGATTGCTCTTGCAATGGACCACGGGACATTGAAATAGAAATATCATTTGAGTCTTAATTGCAATAACTCAATCAATAACTCAATTGCAATAATGTGAGATTGGTTTGATTGGATATCAAAATGATCTTACTCGGGAGGACCAAACGTAACCAAAAGATTTGAATTACAAATCAGCCCTCCGAGAAGATAGTTTATTGACACACAAAAGAAAATTACAAGCATGAAATGGTCCCTTATTTGAGCTCCATCGGAAATTCTTAAGGGTAGAAGGGAAGTACATAAAACAGAATAAAAGATCAATACCATACAAAAATAACCCACCGATGGATAACCATAGAAAAGTAAAAAATAAAAACGTAAATATATGAGGAGAACAGAACTCGTGACTTTTGGTTATGTAAGCACATAACATACCACTAGATCAAAATAATCACTTCAGTCAGGAGACTGTTGCTGGCTTATATATAGATACCACCACTACATACTCCCCTACCAGTGAGTTGGTGGATAGGCAATCGAATGATATAGTTGTAAGGGCGAGTGTGTGTACTGTTGCGCCAAGTGTGTCTGATGGTTTGATAGCTGCGTCAAGTGTGCGTTGGATGGCTTGATTGTTGCGTCATGTGGATCTGATGGTTTTTGATTGCTTTTGCGGCGGGTAGATTGTGCCGCAACAGCTGCGCTAAGATCGTGCTTTTCAAAGTACAGCCAGGGTCACCAATGAAGAGAATAGAACTCGTGACCTTTGGTTCCGTAATCACATAACATACCGCTAGACCAAAATCATCACTTCAGCCCGGAGGCTGTTACTGGCTTATATATATACACCCGTCACACACATATATATACCAAAAAACACAGGCACTGTCTCCGTAATAAGATTTGAACGTTCTTGAATTTAGATGTTGGATGACATTTTATATTTTCATTTATGAATGTTCTATTGGATTGATATCTAAGAATCATAAAAGAAGCCATTACCACTGACCACTATCAGTATTACAGGATGTATTATAGTTGTTCAACGGGTATGGTGTCTTGTTCAGACATCCTTGCACATGAAATAATAGACATCCTTGCACATGAATAGCCAATCATGTAGAAAAAACATCACCCCCCAACATCACATTGTGTCCTACAGTTTCAGAGTGCATTTAGGGTTCTTGCTTTCGTGCTGTTTCTGGATGAGTTCGTCGAAACTCGCCCTTCTGCAGCATGCAACTGAAAAACAATCGGACTGGTATTACGACCTACCGTACGAATTAGATGCCCACATTCTCATCTTTGTGTGCCTGAATGAAGTCGAGATATTTTATCTTGCTTTCTGCAGACAGCGGCAGTGCTCACACGGGTTTGACTTCCGTATAACCTATACAATACATAATACAACAAATACTATGTTTGGAGATACACACACACACACTTTGAGAAAACTCTCGATTAAATTCTCCGATTTGCTGCTCTATTACCATTCTGTGTTCTTTCCTAATTCGTGAGATTCACTGTTCCTCTAGATTAGGGGTCTGCAACCTGTCACGCTCAAAAACCAAATTAATAAAATTACAATGATCCGCGAGCCACACAACTGCCAAAAACATATTATAGTCAGGAAGTTTATATAAAGAAATGGGAGGTTTCTCTTTTACAAGACTACAACTCATTCTAAGGGAAGAGGTGTGTACAGATTTATGTATGTATGTATATATTGGTTACAAAAAAGTTAAATTCAAGTCGCATTAAAATATTTTATAAACCTGTTAAAGATTAGAATCCATTTTTTTTTCCGAAAAATTCTGAGATCTTAGGCATAGTCAAATATTTTAATACTTAAAATTTAAAAATATTTTATTTGAAAAATGCATCATTTTCAGAAAATTTCATCCCAAATGGATATGAAGCACATTAGTGAAATTTTTTAATATAAAGAATAACAGGAAAAAACGGCATTTTTTTATGACAAAAAGCAGACTAGGCAATTTTTTTAAGTTGCCTAAAATTTAAAAGAGGGATCACACACCAGAATGCCTTCAATGGGTCATTCGTAACCGTGGACCAAGGGTCAAGACCCTTACTCTATAGATCATTCATTACTCTGTGAAAACCGCAATTTTCTCTTCCAGAACCAATCTTTTGCCCAGGGTTCTAGTTTAAATGTATTTTAACTGCTAATAAATATTTCAAAAATACATTGTTCTCGCCATTGTATCTGAAATCTTACTATCATCCTAAATGTTCAAGGTTTATCACAAATCGCATTTTCCCATACATTCGCAAGCGATTCACCTGTATTTGAGTACCAGAACTCTGCTTTTATTTTTTATATTAACATAGCCCTCTAAGCACGACATTGTGGCATAATAACTTATTTGCATAATGTTAACGTGTGGCCATAACCAAATAAATAATGAAGTTTATTAATTAAAATTGTCAATTCATTCACAAATTTTTCATGAATAAATAAAAGATAATAAGGAAATAAATAGATTATAATCATTAAAGGTATTCAAATTGTAGATCTCAATGAACTTTTTGCATTAATTATGCAAGGGATTACAAAAGTTTTTTTTTAATATCTTGGTATTGTATCTCTAAAATATCAGCAAAGTGAGAGGAAGAAGTTTCTTACTAAAAACTCTTATTTCTAATAACTTTAACCTTAATTCAGTATAAAACTGCTTTTTATATGAAAAAAAAATTAAGGTTGATACTTTTTAAATTATTTCACCTTAAATCTCAAATATAGGTTCAATATTTTTAAAATAAAATATTTAAATCATTTTAAACTTTTAACCTTTCAAATGATTTCTAACTTTTATAAGGTAAAATTCTAGTAGAATTTAGTAAAAAACTAATTTTCAAATCCAACTAACCATCAAAATTTTTTTGCAAACAAGATTCGTAGGAAAAAAAATCTTTCTCTAATTAAGCGTAAATGATAACAAATAAAACTACAGCTCATTCTCTGAACCAGTGAAAAGTCATAAATAAGACTTTTTTTTTCAGTGAAAAAATTAGAGAAAAAATAAATTGCGCCAAAGAGAGAAAGTACTAAGTCTTCAAGTGTCAAAACTTTAAACCACTTGGGGTAAAAGACTTCTTATCATTCTTTTTTTAAGAATAAAAAACGGGAGGAAAAAATTGAAGGCGTGCATAAAAAATGCAAATAAATTAGCATTGCTCTTTCTTCCTCTTTTTCTTCTAACAGGAAAGATGCTTTCTAAAAGTTTAGAGGGAAATCTTTTTGTTTGAAAGCATTTTCTTGTTGAAGTCAATCTCAGAGCAACTTCTGTAAATGCTCTCTAAAGATCTCCTGAAAAAAAAGAAGAAAAAAGAACTGGGCAGCCAAAGATCTCTACGACGCAGCAATAATAGAAAATATTCCTTTTCGTAAAACTGTTTGCCCTCTTTACTACTTATATATTTCTTTTTATGACTTCCCGGGAGATTCTAGAACCCACCCTATCTCATCCTGGAAAGTCCTAGCCCGTGTGTTTTACGGGCTGGTCAAATTTTCCGGAATATAAAGCTTTCATAAAGAATCGGAGATTTAAGTGAGTTCCTCTTCAATTAATTTCTAAAAGTAGTATATACATTTAAAACACTAGGCAAAGAGTTTATTTGATTAAAAAATTTTACTAATAAAGAACTTCAAATTTGTGGGTGTATTAGTCATTGAATAGTTTCTGTTGCTAAAGATGAAGTGAAAAAATTGTTGAATAAATATCAAAACATATACGAGGTGTGTAAATTAAATAATGAGACTGACTTTTTTCACTTATTTATTCCAATAAACTTACAATTCAACATTGTCTCCTTCAAAGTAACTGCCTTCTGAAGCCACACAGCGCTGGAGACGTTTCTTCCACTCCTCATAGCACTGGTGGAACTAAGATATTGGAATAGCCTTCAGCTGGTCGGTTACAGCCGTTTGAATGTTTTCCAGTGTCCCAAAATGATGTCCCTTGAGGTGATTCTTCAATTTTGGAAAGAAGAAAAAGTCACAAGGACTCAAGTCGGGTGAATAAGGGGGCTGAGGGGCAACAGGAATGTTCTTACTGGCCAAGAAACGGTTCACTGAAATTGCTGCGTGACAAGGTGCATTGTCATGATGCAACACCCAGCTGTTTTTGATGTTTCGTCTCACACGCATGACCCTTTTTCGAAGTCTTTCAAGAACATCTCGGTAAAAGTGTTGATTAACCGTTTGGCATTGAGGCACAAACTCTTTGTGCACGATTCCCTGGCTATCAAAAAAACAAATCAGCATGCTTTTGATCTTTGACTTGCTCATTCTTGCTTTTTTTTTGCCTTGGAGATGTTGAAGTGCGCCATTCCATGCTCTGGCGCTTGGTTTCCGGGTCGTATTCAAATACCCAAGACTCATCACCAGTAATGACATGTTCCAGAAAATGGGGATCATTCTCAATTGATTCCAAAAAGTCAATGCACCTTGCCCTCCTCAGAACACACAAGAAAAACCTCTTTCACTAAACAAATCACTACAGACAATTAACTTGACTCAGCGACTTCAAACTCATGCTGATGACGCATCACATGTTTACCTACCTCCCCTCCATGTCCCACTCCCCCAGTGTTGCCAGATCAAACACTACGCTACCAGTCTCATTACTTAATTTACATACCTCGTATGTAATAAAAATTGAATGCTATATCCTCATTTTAAGTCAAGAAACATTCAAGTTCCTTCATCCTAAAAACCATGCAATACAGAGCTTCTCAAACTTTCAGTATTGGCGACCCAATATTCAATCATAATTTGCATCGCCCCCCCCATACAATAACAATGCATTGAATTCAATAATACTATACTTTGGCGCTAAAGTTACAATACGACTTTAAATTCTTAAGTGCTACTGGCGTATATAAACGTCACCCTCAGCCAAAGCATTAGTTACCCTCGACGTATATATATACGTCCTTCAGAAGTACGATCTTTTCTGTGCACTGCTATTTATAAAATAAATCCGAAGGCTTTGGAATGCAATAAAAAGGCCTTGACAGTGTTTGCGAAGGATTTACTTATTTCAGAGGATTTCCTTACTTATTCCTTTTCATCTCCCACCTCAATACATCCCATACGCAGGCGTACGGGAAAAAGGGTGGCATTGGGGAGAGAATTGCGTTACTTTTAATCAGCAGTTAAGGGATTGATAATAAACATACAAATTATACTAAGATAACTGCTAATTTTTGTATATTAATTTTATATTTGACAAGCCCATGGGGTCAATGGTAATTATTAAAAAATTATTCTTAACTAATCTCTCTAAATTAATTATAAAATACATCATACAGTACTGATACATTTATAAATGTATTATATCAGTGTAAATGTGTATTTTCTTTTTATTATGTCAGAATGTTTTAGTTTGTTTACTTTCAGTAAATTAATAATTTTTTTAAATAATCTTTTGTTTTCGAATTTTCAATATGCTTGCGCCCCCCTAGAGGGCGTGCCCCATAGTTTGAGAAATGCTGATGTAATACATAATCAAATTTTCTTACAGGATTATGGGATTAACAGAATACTGTAATAAGACATACAGCTATCACACATCAACGAAAAGAATTCAGTAAGATATGTGGATGTGATTTTCAAGAATATTAATTCTTGTACAAAAATATAATGAAAATGAAATCTAAAAGCAATTCGCAAATGAAACCAATTTATAGCCTTCCTCTTGTTGTACTTAAAAATTAAAAATAATGTTATGTTTCACTCACTATAAGAAAAATTGGTTAACAATTACGTGTATTAAACTCCAAAGTAAATTCAAGATATTTTAACATTTAGAGAAAATGTTTAAAAACATACCTCTGCTTTCCAAGTCGCTTTATTACATACAGATTTCAAGTAGCGTGACTTCCATCTAGATTCCATGTCATTTCGAATTCGGGAACGTAATGTTAATTATAACTAATTATCAATTAATTAATTCTTGAAATATAAATTGTTTGTGTTTAATTGAGTGTAATGAGCTGTATCTAACAAAGTAAGAAAGATTGCAGAGTGTGGTTACATTTTTCTTCCCAGTATTCTCAAGCAACTTTTAGAGATCTAACCCACATACAATAATCCCACACACCACAAAAGTATCATCCCCACAAAATCAACAAATAGAAAAAAAAAAATCCTCATTTTTTATTATTTTTTTTTTATTTTTTCAAATATATTCTGATGCACCGCATCTATAGTAATCTAGTATAGTAATCTAGATTTGTGAAGGGGAATCACTGAAAATTACACTATATCCTTACACTGTGTACTAATACTATATATACACTACTTACCAGAATTTACAGTTTAACCATACGCAAGAATTTAAATGGCGAGTACATTGAAGTCATATATACATGCGAAAATCTTATTTAATATTAATTAAAATTTTTAATTTCCTATATTTTTTTAAATATTGAAGTTTCATTTCCTATCCCACATTAAAAAAAATTAACCCTTGGGTTTTTGAAATATTTACTGTCGGTTCTTAGAAAAAAAATTTAATTACACGTGCCTTACTCAGCGAACGTTGAGTGCGAAGAAGTCTCAACCCAGAATCACCTTCGAAATTTCTAAAAAAAACTATTTCCCTTCATTTTATCATATGATTAAAACATCCCTGTTACTCTTTCCATTGTAAAGAGTGTTTTTTCAGGTATAGAAGTTTAAGTTGGCATTACTTTCCAAGATGGCGACCTATTTAACAGCTGTCAAGTGATTTATTCTCAGTTTGGTTCGGCAATTCATCAAAACGATAATCAAGCAAGGCGTAGATTCGTCGAATGGGCCCCAAAACGAGATTGCCGTTGTTCCCGATTTTCATAAGCGAATTTTGTTTAGCGATGAAGCGCACTTCTGATTGAATGGCTACGTCAACAAACAAAACTGCCGCATTTGGAGTGAAGCTAATCCACAAGTGTATGTCGAAACACCGTTACATCCAGAAAAACTGACTGTTTGGTGCGTTTTTGGGGCTGGTGGAATCCTTCTTCAAAAACGATGAAGGCCACAACGTTACAGTCAATGGTGATCGGTATAGAGCCATGATTACTACCTTTTCATTCCTCAATTAAACAATCATGATGTCCAGGAGCTGTGGTTCCAACAAGACGGCGCAACATGTCACACAGCTCGTGCCACAATCGATTTCTTGAAAGACACGTTTGATGACCGCCTAAATTCACGTTTTGGACCTGTGAATTGGCCTCCAAGATCTTGGGATTTAACACCGCTAGACTATTTTCTGTGGGGCTGTGTAAAGTCATTGGTCTATGCGGATAAGCCACAAACGCTTGACCATTTGGAAGACAACATTCGCCGTGTTATTGCCGATATACGGCCACAAATGTCGGAAAAAGTCATCGAAAATTGGACGTCTAGATTGGACTACATCCGAGCCAGCTGTGGCAGTCATATGCCAGAAATCATATTTAAAATGTAATGACACAAGATTATCTTTCGAATAAAAAAAATTCATGTCAATCGAATAAAACATCGTTGTTTTATTGCAATTTAAATTTCTATACCTCTAAAAAAACACCCTTTAATACACTTATAAATGAATCTCAGTACTGTACAATGTATCATATAATTAATTTAATAATACTAAATAAAGAACAAGTTTAATAAAACTATCAGTGACCTCATGGGCATGTCATACATAACATTATATGCAAAAATTAACACTTATCTTAATAATGTGTACGGATTATAATTAACCCCTTAAATGCCGATTAAAAGTTACGTGATTCACTCCCCAATGCTATTGTTTTCCACGTAGGCGAGGGTATGGGATGTATTTGTGGGGAGTGGGGAAGAAAAGGAATAAAAAAGCAAATCCTCTGAAATAAGTAAATTCTTCGCAAACACTGTCAAGATCCTTTTATTACATTCCAAAACCTTCGGAGCAATTTTATGGATTTTAGGGCTTATAAAAGATCGTATTTTGGAAAGACGTATTTATACGTACGGGGCAATTTTCACTTTTCTGAGCAAGACGTTTATATACGCCGGTGGCACTTAAGAGGTTAAAATTGTATTGTAGTGGGGCGATGAAAACTACTATTGAATACAGTCGAACCTGTTTTTGTGCGGTCTTTTTTTATGCAAATTCCTTTTTGTGCAATTTTTTATGTCTGATATTTTTTAATGCGGTATATGAAAATCAATGGTTTTGACGCCACTGTATTGTTTTCTATCTATTTACCAGTGGTGTAACGGAGAATGGAGAATGTTAGACCCCCCTCCTCCTGAAAATCAGGTTTCGCATTTAATATTTTATAAATTAGGTAAATACGTATTTAGCGTTAGTCAAGCCTTGGGCTCTTAGAGTCGTTTACCCCCCGAGACAGGACTCAATGGCTTTGGCTCCACTGTAATGTTTTCTATCTATTTACCAGTGGTGTAACGGAAAATGTTAGGACCCACCCCCCTGAAAGTCAGGTTCTACTTTTAATATTTTATAAATTGGGTAAATACATATTTAGCGTAAGTCAGGCCTTGGGTCCCTAGAATCCCTCGCCACCCCACCCACACCACCGTCATGCGGGGGTGTACGTTACGCCACTGAAATGCAGATACTTCAAGACGCTCTGTTCATTTGTTATAAACAGTCTCCCGACACAATGCGCATTCAGTTGCTTTCTCTCAACGCTCCAGCAACCCACGCTTGATTGAAGACGAAACTTTCAATGACAGTGACATTATCAATAATTTGATAGATTATGAAGGTTGACAAGAAGCCATATTTTTTAGAGCGGATAAAAATATGCAGGGATCCAGATTCGGAAAAATTGGAAAAGCATTTTCTTAAAATAGATACCAGATGAGAAAGGAATATGAAATTCCAAAAAGGACTTCAATGATGTATGATGTATAAGTTGGTTATCGTGACATTTACAAGCAACTGACCACCCGTCCTTCATCACAAAAACTTATCTCTTACTTTATGTTGCCAAAAAATAAATCAATTCAAATTGCACCTTCAAGTGGAAAAAGCGCAATTTTAAACTTATTCATTACAGGACTTTGGATTACGATGAGTAGCGATGAATCATGTACGTGCATTTTAAAGGCTTATCCGTATATACAATGAGAAACTATATGTTTTTAAAATGTTTCCATGTGTAATATTTAATTATTTATTTTGTTATGGAAGTACTCTTACATAAATTTGGTAAATAATTGCCATATTTTATAAATGCGACTTTTTTTATGCGATCCCTATCTACCGCATAAAAAAAGTTTTTTTGTAGTATTTCCACGAATTAGTTTGTTATATGTAAGAATTTATGAAATTTTTGAATATTTTTTGTGCTATTTTTTATGCGGTCCCTATCTACCGCACAGAAACAGGTTCAACTGTACTGGGTCGTAAATATTGAAAGTTTGAGAAGCACTGGTCAATGGATTACACTACGAGATATATTTAAATGTTTAAGGGCATCATCTTGGTATGGTATTATTTTCATACATCCTGATTTCATGTCCTTTAAACAAACCGAGTAATCATAACTATTTCTCCTGAGCTTAGTCAATATCAGTATTTACCAACAACCAAACAAACAACCAGGAAACAACCAATATGTTATAATTGCCGAATTAAGAAAAATACTATCAGGTGATGATACTTCATATGATCATTCTTAGGATGATTCATATGTGAGCCCTATTTTTATATTTATTTCCAATCTTTTAATGACGAACGTAAAAAAAATTCATTTTAACCTTAACCTTTATTTGCTGTGGATGGATTTTGTCACACGAATGCTGTGAAGCAATTTAAAAAAAAACGCTTGTATAAAAATTAGATGAAACAAACTCATGTTGTTAAATTTCACTAAGCTATATGTAGTAAAAAAAATATTCATTTTAATATTATAAATACAACTAAATCGAATTTCGGAAGAATTCGATTTTATTTCAGAATCAAAAATATTTTTATTGAAAACATTTACCATGCCCCGTGTTCCACAAAGGATTACACAAGGTCATAAGTATGCATGAAACATATTACAAAAGAAATAAAAAAGAGGAAAATTTAAAAACTAGGAAGGATTACAAATGATTAAAAGCACTTTTGATGGCGGTGAAATTTTGGAGGCCAATTTATAAGATAGAATTAATGGACAGGCAGTATTGTCTTCCCGCTCAAACACACACTAGAGGAAATTTCTCAATTTAAAAAAATCCTTGTTTGACTTTCATTAAGCGCCTTTTGCTATCAAAAAGAGAAATTATTTAATATTTATCCAGGAAAAAATTTTCTTCCACCCTAACATGTGATTCCAAACGGTGCCGCTAGTCTTATTCAGAACGCCTTTAAGTGTAAGTCTTACGATCTTTCTTTCACTAACAAACTTAAAAGGAGCACTTGTTCAACCTTCTCCTCGCCACCAATACTATAGTCGCAAGAAGATTACGGAACTAAATTAAATCTGTTCGATTAGCTTTTAAAAATACCATGTTTAGGGGAAAATTGGGTCATTTTGTAATTAGTAAAAAATGATGGCATGACAGTTTCATATTAATGAAATTCTGCTGGTCTAGCTCCTGCTAAAAATTTCGGTGAAATAGTCGAATCCGGCACTTCTCCGCCAAATTTTGAAAAATCGCCAATTTGGCGTGTTTTTGCGTGTTGTGTTTCGGAGTTGCAACCCTACCACAACACGCAACGCGGGAGCGCGAAATTCAAGATGACGGAAGGAAAATGATTAAAAAATGGCATTTTAAAGTTTAGAAACTGAAAATCGCTGCAAAAATCTGGCATTTAAAAATGGAAATAATTTCACTTACCTTTAAAAAATGCTGCTTTTCCCGACATTTATGATGACGATGAGTTGACTACTGAAATTATACCAGTGTGTTACTGCATATTTCTGAGAGCACCTTCCAAAACATTCTTATTTTTGCATCACTAACCAAACGGTGCACGAATCCATATTACTCAATTCAAACCAAAACCCTTTCTGTACACTCCTAAACACATGATGGGTATCCTCTTTCACAGTGGACAGAATTTTGCAGCACCATTCAAAAATCATCATTCAATTTCTTACCCGTTCTTTCTCTCAATTCCATTCTTTTTCCACATTTTGGACATACATACGATGATCCAATCAAACCTTCTTTCACACACACACATGCACCTTTCTAAAACAGCTTTCTTTCCAAGCACAGGCAACATAGCAAAAAATCGGGTGGGGCTGTGTTGGGGCACACAGCCGTTGGTTTTCACGTGAAACGTCTATGTTAGCGAATCGCTTTTAAAGTAAAGGATTGAAATAAATAAAAACAGGATTGACGGTGTTTTAAGTATTTTAATAAAAAAGAACAGATACATAATAGAAACATAAATTATTATTACAATTAATATTCGACAACGATTTTATTTAACATAGGTCTGTGATATGTGAAATAAGAAACATACGGCATAATGTCAACATTAATATTTCTGGTGAATGTACAGTCTATAGTGGTATTGCCTAATGTTGTCGATGATGTTTGTGCGTAGTTAAGGCCGAATTCATTCCTCACGAACTCAACAAGATAGCTGTTCTGTTGTGGATCGCAATTGAAATCGCCACATAGAACGATTGGGGTCTCCAAGTCCGGCTGAGAGTTTGGTATTAATTTTGTTAAGTTTGCTGAATATGGCAGGAATGATTGATAAAGACATAGCTTAACAGCTTCAGCCGATGCCTTAGGATGTATATATACGGCACCGAGGATAAGCAGCGTAAGATCTTCGACTTTAACGTCCACCAAGCATATGTCGCCGACATTATGTTTTCTCAAGACTGAATTTCCGCATGACTTGTTGGCATTTACTCAGATTTCGCTACAGTTCGTGGAGCTTTGTAGGTTTCTGTAGATTGCAGAACCTCCGGCTGCAGAAACTCACACCGGCAATTCAGATGAGGTAGACGGACAATGTGTACGATGTTCAAGTGCGGTGTTATTACTTGCTCTTAGTTCGAAGCCATTGATCATCAGTGTTCGCGCAATTCATCCAAGTCTCGCTAATTACCATATAATCGGAGTTCATCAATATATTATCGCTTTCAATATCTCCTGCATGGGCAAACAAACTTTGTGCATTGAAAGCAGATACGATCAAAATTAATTGCCGTCGTCGATGTAGGTAGCCACCCTGGTCTTCATTGCGTTCGGCTAGGACGTCTCGCTTACAGAAGGTTCTTGCTTGCATTGACAACGTGGGAAGGCGATGATTGGCCATCCGATCGTACTCGTCGCGAATATCTTTCACCGTTGGCGACGTGCTGCCTCGCCCGTGATAAAATTTAAAATCGTCTTTATCATTGGTGAGATACAGACCGTCAATCGATGTTACTCTACTCAGCGTAACGTACACAAGCTGTATCTGTTGTGACTTATCGTAGTTGAAAACGACTTCGTCAAATGTGCCACCTTGCGGCTTATGAATGGTGATCGCGCTTGCGGACACAACCGGAAATTGGTTACGTCTACACTTGATATTCCCAACGAGCGGTATGTTGGTGGCTCTGGTCACAATAGGTGTCCACTTTAAATCTTAACACATCACGTTTGCACATAACGTGGGGCTTCGCTTTTACTCGCGGCGTCGGCTTTGCGACGTTCCCGAAACCGTCTCGCTCGCTCGGCGCCGGACATTGGGGTACCTGTATGTGGCCCATGGCCCCCTCTTTCCAACGATAGCCGTGATTTATATTTCTGACTGGCTCTTGCACGAGCTGAGGCCGACATAGCAAATGTTTATATATTTTTTATCACTTTCTGGTTATTTTTAATATAAATAATGTCCAAATTACACTTATTTTTGTATAAATCAATCGGTTTCAATAATCTTGATAAACACACGAAAGAATCACCGCGCTATCAAGTCGGAGTCACGAGTTACACTGAATAGAAACGAGCGAGAGCGCCGGTTTCGCACAGTTAACGCAGTACCCCTCCCCGCCACCCCGCTCGACCCAGACCCGGACTCAAGGTCATAACAGCGAGCTGACTATATAAGTGAAATATTCACACCCCATTTTTGTTTCTAGGACTAATAGTTTTGTAATTATTAAGGCACGATTATTACGGTCCACTTTTTGAACCTGGTACCCGTATGTTTCGGCGCGATTTTAAAGACGTCTCACGTCAAAAAACCTTTAACAATAGTAATCAAAATTTTTCATGCATTCATTCAAATTAATCCTAACAGCATCGCTGGACATCATGGCAATCTTTTGAAATTGATGTGGAGAAAGAAATAAAAATATTACTTGCAAAAAGTAATTCCCAAAACGAAGCCGAACAGCTGACCCAACCCGAACAAAAAAAATAACCGTTTCCTGTGTAACGGATTTTTTAAAGAAAAAAAAGCTTTCTGCTCATGTGCGAGAAAGACCGTTGAAGAATTAAACTGTTAAAATAAAAAAAACCAATTACGAATGCGCTAACTTGCCGCGATATCGTTAAAACTGTTAAAATTAAAGATATCTACTGCGCATGCGCTCAAATTCGCCAAAAAACGACTTCTCCACTGGAAAACGAATTCGTAAGGGTTACCGGATTTGGCGCATTTATCGATTTGGAGAGAAAACACTTGGCGCAATAAGTTCCCTATTCGACAAATCAACCAAAATTTCTTTTTCATAGACTCCCAGGCTGCAATTTTAGCCTTAAGCCAGTGTTTCTCAAACTGTGGGGCGCGCCCCCCTGGGGGGCGCGATGATCTTACGAGGGGGGCGCGAGCATATCGAAAATAAAAAGGTTTAAAAAATAATTAGTTTACTGGAATGAATTAAAACAAAATACTTTCAGACATAATAAAAAATGCACTTTTACTCTGATATAATTTATAGGCGCGCGATATTAAGTCAGCAAAAATAAAAACTTCTTCAATATCTAATTAGTTGTCTTTGATCCTATAACCAAATAAAAAAACTTTCATTTGATTTGCTGTAATCCCATGATGAGAGATTTTTTTTATTACGCTTTTTTTTAACCTAACATACTACTCTTTCAGAGAAAAAACAGATCCCAGACCACAAGAATCGAAAAAATTTAGGAACATTATTAGAGTCAAAGTGCATTATTATTGTATTCAGTACATTATTAATGTATAAGGGGGGGCGCGAAAAAAATTGTGTTCGAAAAGGGGGGCGCCAGTATTGAAAGTTTGAGAAGCACTGCCTTAAGCAGTAACACACCATCTGACTGACTTAACACAATTCAGTATCAAACTAAAGTTGCGAAGTTAACTTCATATAGCTGGACTGTGACGGTACAGTGGGTCCCGAGTCATGTTGGGATATCCAGCAATGAGAGAGCCGAGCCGACCAAAACGCCAAGCATGAGTCAAGTCGTCTCAACCGGAAGTCCCCTTGACTCTCAGAAGAGCAAAGAGCATTATTTCCACATTCATTGGCAAAGAGACTACCGTGACCGAAAAAGCTAAGAGCCTTGGAAAGTCTAATCCCGAGTCACCTGGAGAGATCCGAGGCTTTTGCCCTCTTTTGACCACCACCGGATGTGACTTTATGGGAGTATACCTCCACTGGCCTGGCCTGGCTGCTGACGAGGCCTGCCCATTCTGTAGCCATGCCAGAATGGATGGCATGCACCTGCTTCAATCCACTGGACTCGATGAATACCCGACTGACGATATCGTCAGTCGGTACTGGAAGGCTCGTCGTCAAATGGTCAAGAAACCAAGCATGGACATTGGATAGGTAGAGATATTAATGAAATTAAAAAATTTCTATGTTAACCCCCTTAATTTGAACTAATACATTCTTGGCTGCCATCTTTACCATTCTTTCTGCCCTAATAAGATTATATTGAAACATATAAAAAATAATAATGTATATGAAAATAATGTTACTGGAAACAGATTATATAGTCTGCAAGACTATGCAGCTGTAGTTAAAGGTTAACTTTTGGAGACCAGTGTATGTCAAATTAGGCCCAAAAAAAGGCATATCATTAAAATCTACTAGCCTAGCTCACTTAGGATAATGCTGTTAACTCCCGAATTCGGTTTGTGTGGGTATACGATTTGATTGCTTTAACTAAATAATATGACATGGACAGTAAAATGAAGAAAAAATTAAATCCACGGAAATGCTTCCATTGATTACGTTACAGAACTAACTATTATTTTAGCAATTTCCTACAAAGTGTGTATTCTATATTCCATTCTTAACAACTGAAACCAAATGCTCCCAAGGAAACTGGGAAAGTATATACAGCACAATATTGAAACATCCCCGTGTATTTTTTTCCACGCGGCAGTACTCTCCTTGTAGGGAATATTTTGCAAGATACGATCTTTTCCCTGCATGAACTTGAAAACTTTGATTGTGGCAATCTTGGAAGATGAGAGCAGCTTTACCAGATTGGCGCATTTATTGCTTTTGTTGGGAATTCATATCACCAAGGAACCATCTTGAAGTCTCTGGGATTGACTAACGGTCGAGTAATCGAAATCAGTATTTGGAAACTGTTCTAAAGAGCCATTTCTGAAGCTCTGTAAAGCTAGTTTATTACAAGTGCGTTTTCAACTTCTGTAAATAGTCTGTTATAATATTTATATGTGTATATGTATCGATTTGTCTTCGTGTAGTCAATAAATTTGTTATTATTCAAATAATTGGAGACCTCGACTTGTTTTCACTCACGCAAATTTTCAACAGTACCATAAATAAAAAACAAAACATGTCGATAAATATTCAAGAGTATTCTGAAAAATACCAGTATTTAACTACTTAAACTCATCAAACCCAATACTCCACTTCAAATAAATTAAACTTCACTGATATATATTAATGAGCTGTTTTCTGACGTACCAATCTCTGAGTTTTTCTTTTTTTAAATGCCACTTCTAATGTTCTGTAACATTCTACAGAAGAGTCGCAATCACAGAGTTAAACGATTTTCTCCTCTGTCCCTTTTTTTTAAAGCGGTGAATGTTTGAAACATTACTATTTTTTCAACAAATATAAAAAAAAGAAGACGCCTCATTTTAAATTCGCAATTACGCCGAGTTTCCAATACTTCCTACTCCAATATTTTTTGTTCTCTTTCTCTTGGGAGTATGTAACTGCCCATATATTGTTCTTCGAAGATGCTTTACCTCTCATTAATCTTTCGCATTAGGTGTTAAAATGTCGCCAGATCCTTAGAAGTAAAGAAAAGAGGATGTTAGAATAAAATGTTAATGGACCTCTGGGAATTAAAGTGTGGCTTAATGAGAGCTTCAATGCATTTCAAACAAAACAAATTTGTTTTGCAGAAAGAAAAGGTAAAACATTTTATGTGAGTGTGACTCTTCCGTAAAGAACTTTGAAAGTCATTCGAACTTTTCCAATCCTTAAATTAAAGACTGTCCTTAATTGTTATAGGTGATATGCTAAATATATAAAGTAAATATAACAAAAATAAAAAACTTAACTATGCTAAATATAAAGAGTGTTTTTTTTTTTCAGGTATAGAAGTTTGAGTTGGCATTACTTTCCAAGAGGGCGACCGATTTGACAGCTGTCAAGTGATTTATTCTTAGTTTTTGGTTTGGCAATTCATCAAAACGATCATCAAGCAAGGCGTAGATTCGTCGAATGGGCCCAAAACGAGACTGCCGTTGTTCCCGATTTTCATAAGCGAATTTTGTTTAGCGATGAAGCGCACTTCTGGTTGAATGGCTACATCAACAAACAAAACTGCCGCATTGAAGCTAATCCACAAGTGTATGTCGAAATACCGTTACATCCAGAAAAACTGACTGTTTGGTGCGCTTTATGGGCTGGTGGAATCCTTCTTCAAAAACGATGAAGGCCACAACGTTACAATCAATGGTGATGTGTATAGAGCCATGATTACTAACTTTTTCATTTCTGAATTGAACAATCATGATGTCCAGGAGCTGTGGTTCCAACAAGACGGCGCAACATGCCACACAGCTCGTGCCACAATCGATTTATTGAAAGACACGTTTGGTGACCGCCTAATTTCACGTTTTGGACCTGTGAATTAGCCTCCAAGATCTTGTGATTTAACACCGCTAGACTATTTTCTGTGGTGCTATGTAAAGTCATTGGTCTATGTGGATAAGCCACAAACGCTTGACCATTTGGAAGACAACATTCACCGTGTTATTGCCGATATACGGCCACAAATGTTGGAAAAAGTCATCGAAAATTGGACGTCCAGATTGGACTACATCTGAGCCAGCCATGGTAGTCCTGTGCCAGAAATCATATTTAAAATGTAATGCCACAAGATTATCTTTCGAATAAAAAAAATTCATGTCAATCAAATAATACATCGTGGTTTTATTACAATTTAAAGTTCTATACCTCTAAAAAAACACCCTTTAGTAACTAAATATAGTATGTTGAATATAGTAACATTTAGTAAATCAGTGCAGTTACTTAATTATAAACGGTAATTAATTTCAAAAACAAATAATTACTCTTCCTTTATACTATTTGATTAAAATTTTCATCTGCTCGACACTTTGAATTCATGAACTTAATGTTAATCCTATAAAAACTCCTGCTACCTCCCCATATCGTGGCTATTTTATTTATATTCTAGACTATTGTATTGCATACAATACAAATAGTCAGAAAAAGCAAAAGAATAGTGATGGGTTTTGTAAATTTGTCCTTTTCTTTCAACTTTTGAAACTTTTTTTTATCTTTTTCGAATGATTTACTTGTGGCTTTTAGATATTTAAAAATATTTTTTTAATTTGATCAAAAAATTTAATTTTCGAAAACCCTTAGTCGTTTTTTTTCTCTCAAATGCACTTTATTTCGTTCAAATAAATACAACAATCTAGAATTGAAAAAATTTAGACTAGGAATAACATTTCTTTCGGGATTTCAAAATGGCTGATATATGGCAGTTTTTTAGCGTTATTTTATAAAAATTTTACATTTAAACGCGCACACATTTGCTCAGTGTGTAACGGAGAATATTAGGGGCCCACTAATATTCTCTTTGAAACTGTTGATATTTGTAATTGAATTTTGGAAAAAAACAGCACTGAAATGTGTCCTTATATTTTTGATGCATATAACTATCATTTTAATGTGTAATATAGTAAGAAAAAAGTTCAAAGTGTAAAGAAAAATAAATTCTTAAATTGAATTTTTGTCTTCCCTTACTTCTTAAAATATTTTCGCCGGATCTTGGTTAAAAGCTTTCTTTACGTACACATATGAGGATTGCCCAAATGAAAAGTGGACAAGCACAATACAAAAGAGGATTTTATTGCAAATCAAAAGAAATTGCTTGTATTGTTGTTACATAGAGCCAATCGTTTCGGCAGCAGGTCTGTGCCATTACTGTAAAAAAAACACTGTTCATTCCTGAGGAAGTCCTGCCCAACTTCACTTCATCATCCAAACAGAAACGTAGTACTGTCTTAAGGGATTTAAAGTCCTATAAGCCACAAGGTGACAAATCCGAGCTGTGCAGTGTCTATTCTAACATTTCCCATCGGATTTTTTTAAAGTTGCCTGGTTTCACGGGAGATGTGTGGGTGGATATTGTCATGGAGATCCACTACTGTTAACTGCCCTTCTCGTATACTTTTACACCAACTGTTCCAAGACGTTCGATCTAAACAGTGTTCGCCATAGACTGTCGCTATTCATCGATAGATGTCCGCATTAAATTTATCCCCTGCATTCAGATACCGTACTACTGCACGTTGTTCCGATCTGGACACCTCCTTATTCGGTACGACTTTTGATTAATTTCCTCTACAGCTAATAGGTTTCACTGTTAAGCATTGTGTGCAATCTACACTTTCTATCGTCGTTCGTGTACCTTTTTGGTGGCTCTACCATAGCTGCATTCATTCTGACGCAATCGCATATCTCCACTTTTCATTTATAGGCAATCTTTATACATTCCTTCCACATTTTTCAAAACTTCTTTAAATTCTTCAATTCTTAAGCAGTGAATTTTTAGTATTTTTCATTTTTACATAGGATATTGTTTTATACATCGGCCAATAGTTAAAACCATATTTCAAAAATCGTCGCTCGAATTTTCAACTTTTCATGCATTACCTGTGGTCACGGTTAGGGTCCCGAACTCGGAACCGGTTTGTCCTGGTGCCACAGAAGACCTGTCTTGTGGTTCTGTCGTGACTCAGAATCCTTCCTTTGTAATTTGGGAAGGGGGAGCCAGTTCAAGATTCATCCTCGTCATTTGACAGAGATTTAGAAATACGAAGTCCGTCGTCAATACCCCACGTGTTGCATTATAGTGGGATTTTAATATAACTCACACACATTGACTCTCAGTCACGCATTTCCAAACAAAGAGTAATGCATTATAAAGGATGAAATTACTGGATAAATAAGACTATTCATTAGGTAATTTAGAAATTTCATATTGTTAACGCTTGTGATAAACTTTTATGTAAATAAATTCCTTAAAACGAACTCTTCATATGAAAGCAAGTTCTATCATTGCAAACGTAAGCCTGCTTTAAGTAAAAAGTGCTTCCTAAATGTCCATATCACACCTCAATGCGCATATTATCTACACAAAAAAAAAGATATTCACCCCCATTCACCTTGTTAAGACACAGTATCGATTTATCCCTTTCAACCCCATTCAGTAATGTGTCAAGAAAACTGATTCACTTTTTCCGCTGGTACCTGGACACGCATAGCCACGGGTGATATCACAGGAGAATTGGAAGCTGTCGTTTTCAGCCTCAACTGTCTTTCACGTCCATTAACGAGATGGGGCCTCAAGCTATGTCCATTATTCGGGTCAAGTTATGGCCGACAGCCATTGACGGATACAATCATCTGTATCCCTCTTGGTTTTGACTATCTCTCCTGGGGCTGTTTCATCACCTTCTCTTTGGAAAGAAATATAGGTACTTTTTTGTTGCGCTTGCGAAGCCAGATGCTACAAAGTTTCTAGCTAAAATTGTTAGGTGGTTAAGTGAAAAAGAATAGAATAGCTTGAGGCTGTTCTTCCGAGAGTATTTGTTTTGAGCTTGTTGAGAAATATTTGGTAGATATATCGGAGAAAAACTTTTTTGATTATTTAATTACTCGGAGATTGAGTATATGAAGAGTGATTTTAAAAAGTATATCTGACTTATATTCCTAAAACACATATACAAATTTTCAAATACAAATCTTGAATTAATTGAATTCAAAATAGTCCCTTGTAGTTCTCTCTGTCACACTCTCTATATATGCATATATCTGTGTCTCCCCTCACTTTCTTTCTCTCTCTCTCTCTCTCTCTCTATATATATATATATATATATATATCTTCATCTCTATCTTCCTCTGCCTCTCACTCTGTCTTCCTTTCTCTCTCTCCCTCTCTCTCTCTGCCCTCACTTCGAACACTTCTTTCATATTCAGAAACAGTTCTAGAATGTCACTTTTGAGAGCTGTGAGATAGTGAACAGTAATTAAATTAATTAAAATTCAATATTCAAGTAATGTTATTTGAGTTTTTCTGCCATTTTGTCAAAAATGAAAATTCGACAACTTTTCTTTCTTAATCATCAGCGGTCTGCCGTTAGCGGATAACTTCAATGGGCCTGAAAATGTTACGCATGCGCATTAAGGTCGACTACATATGGGCTCTTAGCCATACATCTTCCTCGCGTCATAATTTACGCAAAAATAAAATACTGTTGGATTTTTTAATACATTATACATTAAAATGGACAAGAAACTTAGAGCCAAACTTTTATAAGGAACTAGCCATTACCCTACCTAAAACTTGGCATTTCCTGATGCTATATGTTAGACACTGTTTATAAAGATTATTGCTGTCTAATCCCATGCATTAAGCTCTCGTTTGTACCGAAAAACAGTTTTGTAGCCCACACCTATCGATTTGAAATGGTCAGGATTTTAAGATGGAAGTAGAAGTGTGACAAAAAAAAAACGATTTTAAGTGTGTAACTTGAAAAAAGAGTGGAGCTGGCAACAACTCTTTTGGTGACATCATTCCGCACACCTCCTCTATCCATGTAGTAGCTAGCTTCCACTTAACCAATCATATTAATTGGGAGTACTGCGTCATTGAATGAATATGAGCAACTACATTCTGCCGGGAAAATGTCTAATGTAAAAACCACACAGCGAATCAACATCAAGTTCCTTGTGAAACTTAAGAAATCAGCCACAGATACATTTCGAATGTTTGAAATGAAACTTTGCCTCGAACACACTGGAATAGCTAGTTCTGAGTGGGCCCTATATCAAAGTTCCTTGTGGCACCTTTATCAAGGTCCCTTGATATTTTGTGATTTTTTTTACTTATACGTTTGGGGTCCCCGTATCATTAATACGGCTGATACGGTGATAGCTACGTTCCTGCTCATACACGCGTGTTTGAATGGCATAAGTGGTTTTCATGGAAAGAGACAGTGGTCAGAATGATGAACGTGCTGGGTGCCCAAATTCAGAGATTACAGACAAAAAAATTGCCAAAGTTTGTGATGTGATCCGAGATGACTGAAGATTAAGTGTCTGTATGAAGTTAATCAACACTATTACATTGAAGTACTAAAAAGACTCCGTGAAAAAATTAGGAAAAAAATAACCCAGTTGTGAAGTGATGAAAGGCTGTTGCACCGGAACAATGCCCCCCTCCTCCCATGGTCTTATCTGCCAAGCAGTCTCCGACCAGAAAAAACCATTATTGTGATGGGACTCCACTTTATTCACCTGATTTGGCTCCATGTGACTTTTTTTTAAATTTCCTACAGTTAAATCTTACTTAAAGGGTACCCATTTTACCTCATTTGAAGAGGTTCGTGCAAAAATGGAGAAACTCTTGAAGGGCTTACGAAAACCCTCGTTCCGAAATTGTAAGCAGCAATATCAGTACCAAATGCAGAAGTGTTTGAACACTAAAGGGGACTTAGTTTGAAGGTGATAATGTCTCGAAGAACTATTTCTGTAAGTACGATGATTTATTGGATCAGTTTCGTTTTTCTTGTGGGCGTCATAATTCGCATAATTATCTTCAACTCTACCTTAACCCCATCCCCTCCTAGGTTGGTGTGTGTTTCCACTAAAAAAAAGTTTTAAGTCAATTCCTACTTAGATCAACAAAGAAAAATTTTATTTTAGCTACTTTTTATTAAATAGTTACAATTAATATAAATTTGTATATATATATATATATATATATATATATGACAGAATCACAACATTAAGTGGTAATTAATTTATATTAATTATCATTAAAGTACCGTATTGACATCCAAAACAATCGTACATATAAAATTTCAGTTCAACTGAATGTTTTAAAACGTGAGAAAAAAAACCTCCTCAAGTTTTGACACAAGTCACCAACGTGGCTGTATTTGTAATTCTTTAAATAATTAGTTTTAATTAATTAATTTTTATTAATTATAATTAAATTATTGCATTGTCATCCAAAATAATCATGCATATAAAATTTCAGCTCAATTGAGCGCTTTAAAATGTATTTTATTAACGATTGAAAATTCCACCAAGATAAATAAATAGATATAGAGAAAGTGTGAGCTAATAGTAGAGGAATTGAAAAACTCATTTTCGGTGGATCTCTACTTAACGAAATATACATGTTTGCTTAATTTCAAGACTGTAAGTCTAATATTTCAAAAAAAATATTTTTATCTATAACGGCCTCTAAACCTCTCACCTAAAGAATCGATTTCCACAAGACCTGTTCTTAGCGGATCTCTACTCAACAAAAAACAGAAACATGCTTACCAAATTTCAAGACTGTAAATCCAATAGATATCCGCCGTGTAGTGTGCATTTAATCATGACTCTCTAATCTTCGAACTGCACTTTGATCCCTGATTCCTCAGAACTTTGTAAGTGACGATATTCGGATACAGATAAGGGTTCGGGTACTTACTGTATTTCTCTTATTATATGGTATAGACGTTCGTAGGGCAAATTGGCAAGCTAAGTACTTTTCTCATTTAATTATAGCTCAGTTCGTGTTTACATCACCAACAATCCTCGTGCTGCTCAAAAATGGCGTTTATATGAAAAAATTCGTGCAATATATTTTAACTTCATCATTTCAAAGTTAAGAAGATATCCAATTCGAAAATGGAGAAAAATCAAATAAAACACACAAAAATATCACAGATATCAAGTAGCTTTTTTTTAGTAAACTCTTACAAAAATCATAGGTTTCAACTTCCCCATTAAAAAGAAAATCCAATTTTATAAATAACTCTACTCCAGAAGAAAATATATACCTTTTCATATTTTTCCCAAAGGATATTGAAAAAAGAAACTTTTAATTTAAAGTATATATCTTCCTGATACTCTTTCCATCTCATGTTTTATGCTTCCAGTATATTTTATAATGAAGTAGAATTTTTTGCCTGAATTCTAACAAGTTTTTCAGAGAATAAATCTTTAAAAATATGGTAAAACTGATATTCACATAGACGTTTATGGCGTCCAGTGATGTACTCTATATGTGAAAATGGGAAAAGAATCAAATATCTAGAAGTAATATTTCTTCAATAAACAAATCCATGTCGTTAACAATATCTAGGATCTTTGCAAAAGTATCAATACCGAACAAAGTTTCTAAGATAGTAGTAAAAAAAAGATGTATTCAATTGAATGCCAAAGAGTCAATAAAGACTATGTTATTACAGTAGCTCAATTTATATTTTCATAATAAAACCTTTGGACAAATGTTTTAAGTAGCAATTCCAATTCCAGTTCCAAAAACAAATGGAACAATCTGTGTGGTAAGCGATTTGTTTTAAAAGTGGTCAAATATTTTGCCCAAAATGTTCCAAAAAAAGAGCACAATTTTATTGCATATAAATAAATATAAATTAAAAGTAAAAAAAAAAACTTTTTAAAAACAACTTTTTATTTAAATGCTCTAAAAAGAATAAAATAAATTTTTCTTTTAAAACTTTTTTTGCTATCAACTTATAACGTCATTACACAATTCATGATATAAAAGCTTATCACGAGATTTAAATACTCGTATTTACTTAGTTTGAAAATTTTAAAAATTAAAATCAATCTGATAAAGTTATTTAATTTGCTTGTTTATCTACACAGGTACGAGAACTTAGATCTCGCGACAAGCTTTTAAGTCATAAATTGTGTAGTGACGTTATAAGTTGATAGCAAAAAAGTTTTACAAGAAAAATTTATTTTATTCTTTTCAGAGCATTTAAATAAAAGCTTGTTTCTAAAAATTTTTTACTTTTAATTTATTTTTTACTTTTTAGTTATCGCTGGACAGGTTTCTCAGTCTGTTCATCTCATTCAACGCATCATTGTTGCAAGGTCGTTTGCCGGTTAATTTTGAACAGGCTAGCTCAGGGATACTCAATCCTTTTCCCACCAGGCCACGTGAGAAAAAACGTGGGGTTTTTTTTTTGCTTTTAATATAATACTATATTAAAGACGAAAAACGCAAAAAGAAAAATAATTAATCTGTAATTTTAAACCAATTTTTTTCAATCTTTGCTCAGAATTTAGATAATACTATTCTACAAATGAAAAAAATGTTTCGTGTAATTATCTTTAAAAACGATGAAGTTTTTTAATGTTTTATTAAAAACTTGAGTATTTTTTGAAAAATCGTAAAAAGAAGTGTTCAGCATTTTATTTTTTAAATGACTGATTCTAAAAGAGAAAAGCCTGAACTTTCTTAGTGTAGAATATCGATTCATTAACACGAAAAAAAAGAAACGATTTAGAAATCATTTTCATAAAAACACATCGATTTTGGTTCATTTTACAAAAAATACTAAAAAATAGAGAATATCATTTTTTTTAAAAAAAAATTATACCGTATCGTGGGAAATAAATGATCTTTCCGATTATGTAATTATTTTTATTCTCAGTTTGATAGAAAGAATAAGATTGTTTTTTAAAAAAGGTCGAAAAAAATTAGAACTTCTTTTAACTTAATCCTATAAAGCTGCTCGGCAGAATAAAAAGCTGCCAAGAGTAAAAGATTTTTAATTAATATCTTTTGAACTAATTGCGATATCGAAATATAAATGTCAAAACATGCATTGTCATCCAAACTAAACGTGTATACAAAATTTCAGTTCAATCGGTTGAAGACATCGGCTTCAAAATTGAGTTGCAAGATTCCGCCAGAACAATTTACATTGCAAGTTAAATAAAAGCTTGTAATAATACTTAACAGAATGCAAAAATTGAAGCATTTTACTTTAAGTTTTAATTGTAAAGTTCTCGAACTATTTTTATTTTTTTTAACCGGGGAACACAAAAACTTCTAAATGTTCGTTTTTTATAAGGACACTCTGCATGCTATGAAGAATGCTCCTTCTATCTTAAAAGAAAAATCTCTTGCAAAGAAATTTCATGTTTGTTCCTCTTTTTCAAACGGTTGAGGATTGTGTGTGTGTGTGTGTGTGTGTGTGTGTGTGTGTGTGTGTGTGTGTGTGTGTGTGTGTGTGTGTGTGTGTGTGTGTGTGTGTGTGTGTGTGTGTGTGTGTGTGTGTGTGTGTGTGTGTGTGTGTGTGTGTGTGTGTGTGTGTGTGTGTGTGTGTGTGTGTGTGTGTGTGTGTGTGTGTGTGTGTGTGTGTGTGTGTGTGTGTGTGTGTGTGTGTGTGTGTGTGTGTGTGTGTGTGTGTGTGTGTGTGTGTGTGTGTGTGTGTGTGTGTGTGTGTGTGTGTGTGTGTGTGTGTGTGTGTGTGTGTGTGTGTGTGTGTGTGTGTGTGTGTGTGTGTGTGTGTGTGTGCGTACGTGCGTGCGTGCGCGCGTGTAATTTCCTGCTTCCTTCATCGAAAAATCCCCACCTCCACCACAAAGAAAATCCTGGATGAAAAGTATTTCGGCACCATGTAAAAAGACTAGCACAAGTTCTGTAAAAAGACAAGCACTAATAATTTTACTATAGGAATCAAAAATATGTGTAAATCAAAGGAAGAAAGAAAAAAATATCAGGGCCTATAAAGCGTACGGGCAAACTACTAGTGGTTAGTTTTCGAGAGCCCGTATGGTGTACGTGCAAACAAGTTAAGGGGTTAAGCCTTACACGAAAGTACTTTTTCTGCTCTCAATCCTAGAAAATGAATTTGTTCTCAACGAAAAAGAATCTGTCACTTGTATTTTTGCTTGCTGCTTTATGTTATGTGACTTGGAACTTAAAAAATAAAAAGAGACCGCGCGTGATTGTCATATATTGGTATAAACTCGTCCTTCCATGACTTCCTAATTCCAGCCTGGAATGGTTTTGGCCACGTTCTTCAAAATCCACGTAAAGAAATAATCTTTAGCACGACTGTGCTTACAGTTGAAATTATAACTTCAACTATTAGTTTTTAGACGCCACGGTTGAAAATGGAAACAACACTTGCAATCACAACAGATCTGGCTGGAGCTTTTTGAGATCTCAGGAATTCCGATTTCCATTAGGTCAAACTTTCACTTTACCCTTAAAACTTATGCAGTGAATTTCATCTGATATTCAATTACATCGGAATGAGAAAAGTACCACTCCAGAACTTTGCTGTTTATGTGTAGTTCGTTGTAACTGTCTTAAAACAAATATACAATCCTAAAATTAAAACAGTAGAACCTAATATTAGTTTTATTTAGAAATTTTCTTGTTGATAACGTCATGAAGCTTTATCAAAGCTAAAGTTATACGCTTCTTTAGTTCTATTACGGTATACAACTATGTTCGGAACCGTAATTTTTCAAAAGCGTATAAATGGATAATATTTATGATATTTAGTGTCACTTAGATTAGAAAATATATATAAAATTGTTTTAAGAATAATATTACAATAAAAAATTATTTAAGCTCAATATTTTGACAAAAAATGAACATAGAATGATCCATTTTCAAAATATTCTCCTCTTAAGAAAATGCTTCTATTATAATAATATTTCGCCTGTATATAGCTCAGACTTCTGTACAGAGGCTCAACTAGAATTTTTGAAATATTTAACTTAGAAGTCGGTTCATCCATGTTTTACGACAACAGAGGGGATTGATTGAATATTAACGTCGCACTGTTCACGAGGGCTTTTGGCGACGGACCACGTAGTTTTGAACCATGGTCAAGTAACGTGGACGATACCTAAACAGAGGGAAGAAACCTTAAGAAAAAAACGCCGATAGTTATTTCAATTGATTGTAAATCTGAAAATAATGTGAATTTTTCAAAAATAATAGTTGAGCCTCTGTACAGAGGTCTGAGCTATATACAGGCAAAATATTATTATTTTTGAAGCATTTTTCACAAAAGGAGAACATTTTGAAAAAAGGTTCTTCTATGTTAATTTTTTGCCAAAATATAGTATTTAAATAAAAAAAATTTGTCAAAATGTTCTTAAAACTGTTTCATACATGTATTTTAATCTAAGTGACACTACATATCATGAAAATTATCCATTTATGCGCTTTTTTAAAATCACGGTTCCGAACGTAGTCTGATACCTTAACTCCAAGAGTGTAAAATTCTAGTTTAACCCCCTAATTTTTTTTTATCCCAAAGGAAATAGGATGTTTTTAGAAATGGCTTCTAACAAAAACGCAGTTTCCAAAATGGCTAAAGAAAGAAGTAGTAGAAAAACATGGTTTCGAAAATACAACAACAGGAAAAATATGCCTTAGATTTATTTAAGTAGCGATCTCCCTTTCTGTTTAACATACGCATATTCTTTCAAAATTTTGGACATTAATGCTGATATTCAATCATTCCTTCATTTAATGTAACCATTTTTTTTCTTTTTAACCTTTTTCTTTCACATTTAGAAAATACTTTCATCACACTTCTAAGAAGAAAGCCGTCTTAAATAATAGAATTTCTATATTGACTTCTAGAAGAATGGCAGCGAATAACTTTAAAAATGCAACACCGAGAAACCATTGAAAATCCATGCCTTTGGTTGATTTAAGCAACGTATCCCCCCATTTTGGAGATTCATACCGTGGTGTTATCAATCCTTAATTAATACACCAATCAATTATTCACTTCCTTTTTGCCTATTTCACTCAAAAATAGAAAAAATCAACTCGTTGCTTTTTGCTTCCAGCCATTCCACAAAAACCGGTGCCTTCCTAAGACAAACATTCCAAGCTGGCCGTTGGACTAAAAATGACCACTATCCTAAAAATGATTTTAAAAGAGCCTGATCCTGTTAGGGTTACCATTTCCTGCCGGTTGGCAAAGTTATCAACTTAGCTCGAAAATCCTACAAAAATTTGGCGGAAAATTTTTGCTGTCAAATCTGGAAGCTAAAATAGGACCCAACCCTCCAAGACATATATCTGGTTCATATACATTGCTACATAAGCATTGAAATTAAAAAAGTACATTGACAATTATGCTGTATTTTTATTATTTAGTAATGCATGAGCTCTTTAAAAAAATAAAGAATCAAGTGTCAATTTCTATAATAGCTACATTTTTTTCTATTTTTTTTAAATCGAGACGTGGAAAGTTAAATGGACAGTTTTAATTAAAACATCATTCCCATCTGTCAGAAACATAACCTGTACTCCCTACATCCCTTAACAAACATCCTGTCATGTCTTACAGTTTCAATTTTAGAAGGTGAGCACGAGAAGACAACAGAGGTCTCCCCTGTTTTCTAAAAAAAAATACCTTGACGGGAGTGTAACTGGATGTCAAAAGTGTTACACGCAAAGAAGTGCGAGTAAGGAAACATATTGACTGCAGAAGAAGCTACTTATATTAGGAAAATTGAGACATGGATTTGTGTTTGAATATTTGACCAAATTTTTTATTTGAAAAGCAAAGTAGATTTAACTCCAAAAATAGTGTAGTAAAAAGAATTCACATTCTCAGAAATTAGGTGGGACTCTTCCAGTTGGGATTCGAACCCATGACTTTTGGATTATAAGTCCAAAGCGATATCGATTGTGCTAGAGGAATACAACGAACAATTTTCCTTTCTATATATATTTTTGGACTATTATTTTTGTTACAATGTATTCATTTTTTAATTTATTGAATGAATTAATATATGAAAAAACTGTATTAACATCAAGTGTCATTCACTACAAGTTTTAAAAAATGTATTTGAACTTGAATGGATGAGTAGAAAGTATTCTATTAACGATTGAAAATGTGAACAAGATATATAAATATATGTAGTAATTCCCAGTAATTTAATCTTTAAAAGCTTTTGATTTATCTATTGTCCATTCCATCAGGACACGCGTTTAATTAATAACCTAGCAACCCGCCTAATAAGAGTATCTTGAACTACACCCATCCACCCCCAAATCATGGGATTTCCCGTTGGGTATAAATATCGAGATTTTTGGAATTCGCACTCTCTTATGTATTTGTCCTTAACCATGTAGTCGACTGCAACGCGTTGTGTGTTCGTCGTCTTTGTTTTGTGTTGTGTCGCCCATGCTTAATGTAATTAAAATGCATAGGTGTTTCAAGATGTGCAATGAATTGGATTTACTTATCACAAGACTGCCTCCTCAATAACAATGAATACGCAACATCACCCAGCCTAGAAAATGTATCTAACGTACCATAATCACTCACCACCGACCACGCCCTGTCCTTTCATTACAGTACCATCCACTCGCCACGACATCATAGTTATATTTACAATATATGAGAATATAAAACAATATAAAAGAAGTATTGCAGATATATTTAGTAAGAGAGTGAACTAATAATAGAGAGAGAGAGGAATTGAAAAAAACATTTGAGGAGTGGAGTGGAAAATATAAAATTTTAATTGAATGCAACAGTTTTATGAAGCTTTTCGACCTCATTTAATCTTTAACATCCTGAAATGTGATATAAAGCAAAATGAAAAATGGTTAAATAACCATCTTTTTATACTAGTAACATCTCAGGTATTAATTGACTTTCAAGCAATAATTGTTTTCATTCTAGTCATTGGATTATCTCAGTTCTTTCATGCTATTTGTTTCATTTTATTTTATCCTTTGTAATTTTATTTTTGAACCATAATGCATCTTTGTTTCTATTCTTCATGTACCTTGAAGCTTATTGAGAAATAAGATTATTGCATTCAATAGATTATAAAGACAGATTGAATTAGAACTGGAATAATTAGATAGTTTCGGGGCAATTAATAATGTTTGGCATTGTAAAAATTCCTGTAAGAAGTTTTAATATCCAGAAATAAGAACGTGTAAGAATCATTCAAGAGTATCATAATCCAAACAAAAATAATAGTCTGCAATCTATATTATTATGTAGAACACATAGTCCTCAGACAATATTTTGTTACATAATTTTAAATACTCCAGAAAAAATTTCTTTACCAAAATCTTTTTATTGAGAAGTAGAAACAGGCAAGCTTCGTTCCAAAATAGTACGAGAGTGATTCGGAAAATACGTTTCCCCTGCCCGCTGTGGTTAGAGTTGTGTATGAATTTCAAAACATAGAAAGAGACATTAAAAATAAGACATAACTTACACATAACTACCAAACACATAACTACCAAATACTTTGAGACATTTGTTATACCGCTTGATTAGTTTCAAAAAGCCCTCCATGAAAAACTCAGGGCTTTGCATACGGGAGAAGCGTTTAATGGCTTGTTTGGCTTCAGAGTTGCCTCCAAAGCGCCTTCCGGCAAGATTCTTCTTCAAAGTCGGAAACACATGATAACCACTTGGTGCGAGATCAGGACTGTATGGCAGAGGGTGTAGGCACTGCCAACCAAAAGTTGCAATATGGTTTTGCATTGTCGTTGCCGAGTGTGGTCTCGCATTTTCATCCAACAACATAACGCCAAATCAGAGAAACCTAGACCTTTTTACCAAATCCATCTGCTTGGTCGCGGTCTACCTCTACCCAATGGTACTTCGGTGTCTTGCGCGTTTACCTGCTCTTCGTCGTTCGCCAGTAACGGTTAAACGCTTCTTCCGTATCCAATGCCCTGAATTTTTCCTGGGGGGCTTTTAGAAGCTTATCAAGCGGTATGACAAGTGTCTCAATGTATTAGGTACTTATGTGGAAAAATAAAGATATGTCTCATCTTTAGTGTCTCATTCTGTGTTTAGACTTTTATACATAACTATCCACAGTCAACAGGGGACACTTATTTTCCAACTCACCCTTGTACAATAATTCAAGGTAAACTATTTATGCAATACATTACACATATATAATAGCTTTTTTGCTCAATTTTAGTACATATTGATTGAATATCTGGGGGGAGGGGTTTCCAGCAAGTGAGAATAAATTTTTTAAATATACTTCCTACGCAAAAAATATCTTGAAATCACTTTACTATATTTAGCTTCTTTGTGAAAACTAGAGTTTGCAATCCCGTGCACAATCCCGGTATTTCGTTTCGTTATCCAAATCCCAGGATCCCATGATTGGTCCCAGGATTAAGATTGAATTATTTATGAAAAATACTTACTCATGAACAAGGTCGAAATTACGTAATAAAACTGAAAATATAGTTTAAAAATTCGTTTAATATTATTATTTATTGAAACAAATTAAAGTAAAACTTAGTTCCTTATAAAAAAAACAAATAAAAAAATAGTACATAATGAATTTAATAAAAATTCAGTAATCCCCGGGATCCAGGGGCTGCAAACCGTAATGAAAACAAACCGACTAAAATTTCCTATAAGATAGATAATGGGATAGGAAAAATCAAAGGAAAAATTGTTGACCAGACATTCAATTCTTCAGTTATAAGATTACTCTTTATTTTGTTAGATTTTTTTTAGCTGAGTAAAAAAGACTTTAAGCTTAGCTAAAAGTTTTGCTCAAGGTAGCATTTAGTTGAAAAATTACCAAACAATACTTACACAGTATATAATTTTTAAAAAAGAGGAATATTTCGATATTAAGGATGCGTTATTATTATTAGCAAATATAATTATTATACATAATATGTATACATTACACAGCTTTCTTATAAAATTTAAATACATACATTTCACAATTCTTACGTGTTATACCGGGGAACAATTTAGTCAAATGAAAAGACGTCACCATACGCAAAATGAAAATCGTTCATGCACAGTTATAACAAGGATAAGAGCATTTAGCAACCTTTTTTTTTTAATTGGCGGGGTTTTCTTTATTTATATTTTGACGAAATAAGTCGACAGTATAAACAGTACATAGAAATAGACAGTACGTAAGTACCCATTTCACATACATAGAAATAAATAGAGTGAAGAAATATGTTCTTTTTATAAATTAAAAAATCAAAATATGAGGGAGGTTAGTTTATAAATATTTTTATTTAAAAGTGTAAATATATATGTTCACAAATATCCTTAGAAATGGGAAATATCAAAAGAAAGAAGCACTTTGGGACAAATAAGGTTTATGGTTAAATTTAATGCAATATTGGCTATCTATGACGAAATGGAGCGATGTAGCCTTGCACACGTTTGGTGTAACTTGTTGTCGCCAAATTTGAAAATGTGTTACTTTTAGCAATAATTTGTGACATTTTGGCGACTTTTGACTTTGAGAATACGTTTAGTTGTATCTCTGTTAAATTGGCGTTAAAAGACTGAGTAGAATCAAACCCGAGCTATAAGATTAGAATAAGAATTCGTATAATTAGTTAATTTAGTACTTACCTGCACTTCTCAGTTCTGCTGGAGAATTTTATTTGAGCTCTGAAAGTATAAACTCAATTGGCTCGAGAGCTTCCATCATCCTCATCGTCACTACATTAGCAACCTTCGATTGCTACTGGTCAAGAGGCGTCTTTAAGAAAGCCGACACTAGCAACCAATCGAAGATTAATGATCCTGATCAATACAGGAACAAAAAGGATGTCCTGCACGTCCTGTAAAATGGTGGGAAAAATGGCTTGCAGAGTCGCCATCGCTTTTCAGTGAATGCATTGATACACGCATGCTCTGACCACACCACCGGCATTCCTGAAATATACCACATTTCCTTGTTCCAGCCATCTTTTCCGAAGACGGTGCACAGTGGATGCCTATAGAGCAGCGGTTCTCAATCTTTTTTGGTGACGGAACCCTTTTGGAAAGCGAAATACTTGACGGAACCCTACAATAAAACAATAGTCTTTAAAAGTGTATCCTTTATTAATAAGCATAATAAAAGCACAATGTAACAATTACTTATTACTTACATACCAAGTATAATAACAGAAGATATTAAAAAAGAAAAATATATAACTAATGGGAGGTATGAAACTGTTTCTTATTTTTCCTCAATAGGTTGATGTCAGGTTTTATAGAGGACAGTTGAAGTCTCGTATCAGGTTCGGCGTCCAGTCTTTTGCGGTATTTTGTTTTCGTGGCTGCATAGGTTGAGAATCCTGTTTCGCACAAATATGTAGTTGGGAACGGGAGAAGAATATTCAGAGCCATTTTGCCAAGCATTGGATATTCATCACGGATTCTGCACGAAAAATCGTTGAGAGGCGTCGTTTTAAACAGTGACTCCATACTTGTGTCTGATGACATTTCTAAAATTGATTCGTATATCTCGTTTGACATACTTTCTGGCTTTTGTAAAATGGGTAAAAAAGGATTATGAATCCATGAATTCAGTTTCATTTTTGTATTCTGTTCTTCAGGAAAATACTTCTCAAAAGTTGCGCGCATCGAAGTGAGATATGTGACCAATTCTTCAAATACATCATCTTGAAACGTTTCTGAGTCGTTATCGCTAACGAACTCACTGAATGACGCAAAGCTTTCTATTTCTCTCTTTCCAATGCAAATAATCCAAAATTCTAATTTTCTTTTGAAGGCAGTTATTTTGTTAAAGGCCTGGAAGATTGTTGTCGGTTTACCTTGCAATGATAAATTTAATTCGGTCAGTTTTGAAAGATATCCGCCATAAAAGACAGTCGGAACAACCAAGGTTTATCATACAAACGGTCTTTCAAATTAAAAGTATCTGAAAGAAACATTTGTAACTCGGCTCTAAGTTCAATTAGCCTTGTTAAAGTTTTACCCCGAGACAGCCATCGCACTTCTGTGTGGAGCAGCAGTGTTTTGTGTTTACTGCCATAATCTTCACACAATAAAGAGAACAATCGGGATTGTAGCGGTCGTGATTTGATAAAATTAATTATTTTTACAGCTTCATCCATAACTAATTTTAGATTCGATGGCATTTGCTTCATCGCAAGTGCTTGTCTATGCAGGATACAATGGCTGGAACTACAATTAGGCGCTTTAACCCTCTAACTGGATACCTTCCTCCTGAAAAGTTATTCCGAAAACGTTTTACTCTTATATTGCTATTCCCTTCAAAAATGCAACAGACTTCAATTCTTTCCCCCTTTTAAAACTTGGGAGGTCGAAAGGGGACAACTTTATGGCTTGGTTCGGCGGCTTTAATCAGTAAGAACCAGGATAGCAATCGTTTACAGCTAGCTGTTGTTGCCTTGGGCAATCTTGTATGAAAACCGTAGTTCCACTCTGTCGTTTTCCCCATAGATTCAGTCACAGTAAATTTAAATTAAAATGCAGGGTAAAAAAACATGAAATAAATGGCGTGTTAAAAGTTGAAAAATAGTTATATTTTCTTCAAACAAAATTTATTTTTCTGTCATTTTTTAAAAATTAAAAAAAAATACTTTGGTATTGCGATTTGAACTAGAAAAAAGCATCCTGTATTCATTTTTGAATATGAGAGTAAGAAAACGCGCTCACTTTCCTGTTTTTAAAAAAAGTTATGAGGTAAAAAGAGTAAAGGCCCTATCTTTTTTTTAAACAATAAGACAATTAATGGTGCATATATTTATGAAATAAAACAGATCTTTCTCTATTCAATTATATTTTTTATTTAGAATAATATAAAAAATGATTTCAATACTTTTAATTTATTTAAATTTAAATCATAAATGATATTTTTATGTCAACTGAATATCTTTCGGAAAAAATCTAAGTTTTCATTCCTAGTGCTCTCCTTTTCGAACTCCTTGTATTAAATAAAAATATCTTTTCTACATCGGCATTTGTGATGGACATAACACACATTCAGTCAATAATTTTTAATTTTAATTGGGGGAATATACTTCTTCAAATGCGCATGACAGTACTTCTAACCATTTTCTACTCAAGTTAAATTTCTTATCTTTCTGTTTCTTTTATTACAAGGAAGAATGTCACACATCGATAACTACATTTTCACACAATTCAGTCATTACAAATTCTATTGTGAGAAAAGTTCTCCCTAATTAATCTTGTCTTTCAAAACAGTACACTTAAAACAATTTTGTTCAGTGAAGTTAACCGACAGTTCTCCACAATGTATTCATACCAAATTTTAAAAACAAATTTAACACTTGGAAATGTATCCTGTATTAAATTTTTCAGTATACACAAATATTTCCCGCTGTAGGGAAGATATAGTATGAGATGTGGTGTGCGGTTGTGAAAGAATGTTTTCGTACGTGTAGACTATTTTTGAAAATTTAAATATCACTGAAGCTGATCATATAACTGCAAATAAGCCTTATTTTAATGTGTGCTGGTATCAAAGTAAAACACTTTACAATATTAAATAGCCTATAGATTTATATTCAATATCAAACTATAACCCGAAGCAAGCTTGGTACTCATTTATCGACCCAATGTAGCGGCGATGAAAGGCAGAGTCGACCTTGCGCAGCCCGTTAAGAGAACCCTAGACCTGTGGTGTGGAAGCACGATACACTACCACTCGATCTTATTCGGTGAAAAATAAAATTTAATGTTAGAATCTTATATAAATCCTTAATGAATGAGGGAGTCCAAACTTTTTTTTTCATGTAAACTATTTAGACGGAAATGGTTAGTTATGAACCTTTCACAAGTTGCATAAATTAAAATTAACCGTTATAGTTTACATAAATTTTTAAGGGTGCAAAAGGTGTATTTCGGCTGCACGAATTAATTTTAAAAGGAATACGGTTACGAAAAAGTAGTACAAATCTATCTAAAGTAGGGTTGGTTACCTTAGATATTGTCAAACACAACAATGCATTGGAAGCCAATTCCACAATTCGTTGTTATAAAAATGTATGGAAAATTACAAGATTTATTTTTGCATTTGTAATTTATATATATATAATTTTTCCTGGGAACTTTAAAAGCTAGAGCGGCATCCATCAAAACCGCGGTTCTCTCTCTGTTTTTCCAGATCGCCCCTGACTAAGCCGGCTCTGCCATAGTAAGTGAAAATGCCGGATTTTGTTTGTCAAGATCATTTTATAGCAAACTGCATTTTTCATGTATTTTAGATGGTCTTTTTATATTTTCTACATCAATATCTTAATGTCTGAATTTAAAATTACATAAAATTCTTGACATTCGCATCAATGACCATGATAATTTTTTATTAGTATATGAATGTGTCATCAAACGATTACATGACTAATATTAACATATTATTTTAACCATTTAATTAATATTAAGTATAACATAACGCAGACAAATTTTCTGAACTTTAAAATAAATATTTCGAAAACTACTTCAGATATACTCAAAATTTTTCATTCCTACGCTTTAGCGCTTCTCAGTTTTGCTTCTATGTAAGAATTTATTGTAATTGTATATTCATCAATTTTTTAGTATATGTTTTGCTCTTAGCATGCGGTTTTCAACTGAATTGTATGAAATCTTCGAAATATATTAAATGAATGATTGAATATTAACGTCGCACTGTTCAGCTACACGAGGGCTTTTGGCGACGGACCACGTAATTTTGAACCATGGTCAAGTGACGTGGACGACACCTGAGCTGGCACCCCCTCTCCTAACTACCAAACCACACCAACGGGAGGACGTTTCAGCTCTCGACAGATTTAACGTGCATCGCTGCCCTACACGGCGGGTCTTTAGTGGTACTGGGCTCGAACTCGTGACAAAGCAAGCGACGTTCCGATACTTATACCACTCGGCTACCGCGGCCGAAATATATTAAAAGATACCAAAGAAGCTATATAATAAAATTTGAAATTTTTATTATACTCAAACAATTGCTAAAACTTATGGTAAATAATTTTTAACTGCGCGATGCATTTTTTTTTCGAAATTTCAAATGGAATTTCTAACATAACATTTCTAGCTTTATAAGGTCGAGATTTCAAAAAATATCCAGATTTTAATTACTTATTCAGTTAGCCTTTAAAAAAGATAAATGTTGAGGTATTTTGTATAAATAGATATTTTTGAACAATATATAATTCGAATGTTTTTCAATAGCTCGAATTTAAAATTGATTTTTATGTTTATTTATATGCATAAATGTCTACTGTAAATGTTTCCGTATATTTTTGATTACCATTTATTCAAACATTCAAGTTATAAAAAAAATGTGAAAATCTTCATTCATGTTGTCTTTGATTTAAACTGAAGTTCAAGCACTTAAAATTCAAATATAATTCGGTGTATTTTAACAATATATAACCAGGCACTGTACTTAAACTTCCCTGAACACTTAGGCTTTGAAATCTAAAAAAAAAAAAACTAATAAATCTTAATTAGTTTTTTTTTTCGTTATTATTTTTATCAAAGTGTAAGAAAATGTTTAAAATGATTTGATGAAGTTTAAATTTATTCATTTTTAGTGGTTGGAAAATTGAAAAGGTTCCAAATTTTAAAGAGTTTGGTGTTTTATTAATTTTTTCGGTATCTTATAATAAAATAATCATGTTTCAAAAACTAAAATCTTTGATTAAAATAAGAAAAATGAAGAGAAAGAATATACTTAAAAAAAGATAATTTGTCTAACTATATAAAATAGCAGATTGCACTGACACGCCCCAACTTGTTACAGTTTAAAATTAATATGAAACCAAAAGGGAATTGTAACATATTTTACTTATGCGTTGGGACTTTACAAAACTTTAAAAAAACGAGGTAACAAATTAACACTTCCTGGGGTCTAAAGAAATTTCCCCTCGATTTTTTACGATTGCTGAAGGGTCAAAACACGGGATTCCCTGCGAGCCATAAAACTCCTGCTGTGTTGCTTCCTCCGTCCCTCATTATCTTTCAAGTTGTTAAACCTTAAAAGGGGGAAAGGATTTCAGAAAAGTACGGCTAATCCGCTTTTGAAAACGTTACTTGAAGGCAGAAAAATCCGTGCAGTCCATTTTCGAAGCATCTTTACACTGACGGAATTTTTCGTGCTATCCGGTTAGAGGGTTAATTTTTATTCGTGACACTAGTCCTGCTGTATTACCCGTCATCGCCTTGACCCCATCTGTACAAACATCAATGCAATCATTCCAACTGAGATTATTTTCCTCAAAAAATATATTTATTTTATTAAAAATTTCTTCTCCGGTAGTGTTTGTGGGCAGCGGTGAACACATAAGCATGTCTTCTTCAAAAGAATTTTCGTATGGATATCTCACGATAACCAGCAAGATAGCCAGACCAGCGACATCAGTAGACTCATCTATTTGCAAGACGAATCGTGCTTTTTGTAGACGTGTAACTAGTTCTTGTTTGACGTAGCTTGCGAGATCATGAATTCGCCTGAAACAGTATCGTTTGAAAGCGGCACAGTAGAAACATGCTTTGCAGATTTTTCGTCGAGCATACATTTTGTTATGTCTAACACACAAGGTTTTATTAAATTTTCAGCGATAGTGTGTGCTTCGCCTGCTTGTGCAATGCGATAGCTAACTAAATATGATGCTTCTGTAGCCTTTTCGTTAATAGTTTGGGTTACATGCATCATAGTTTTTTGACTTTCCAATAATTGTTCTTTTTTACGTACAGAAAAATCTTGATTCTTGTCTTTACACTCGGGATGTACAGTTTCTAAATGTCGGCGCAACTTGGCGGGTGCCATGGAACTTTTGGGAAGCAGTTTACTACATAACATGCACAGAGGTGAGCCGTTGGAATCAACAAATCCGAAACTGATATACGATTCATCATACTTCCTTTTTTTCGCCTTTGAAACCGTGGAACTTGACGTCGTTGCATAATCGTCTGGATCGGTAATTGCTGTCTACTCCCCCCCCTACTGCTTTTGAAAATCCGGCTTTGTTAGAAGATGTTGTTGCAAAACGTTTATAGCCTTCAAGCCAACGTTCCATTCTTCTTTATCAATGTCTGGATGGTGGGGTCAAAATAACGCACAATCGTTACAGCGTAGATGAGTTTAATCGAAAGAAGAAATGTACAAAACGGATACAATCAGAATACAGCAGTAAACCAATAAACACTTTGTTTCTAGCAGGAAGGTACTTATCGCTCCGAACGCTAATCGTCGAGTAAGTGTCGAAGCGCGATCGTCTCGAACATTCTCAAAAATACTCAAGTCGGCGGCGCGTTTGATCAATAAAAAGCCGAAATAAAAATAGTAATACAAAAAATGAGGTGTAAACAATGTCGACTTTACGTTTTAAAGTTAGAGCCGAAAGTCCCTTGTTCATAATTATTGCGTCTAATCTCAGAGGCGGCTTTTATCAAAGGGACTGCGCGCTCACAAGTAGATATCGGCGGTAGCGGCCTTGTATACTAACGTAACTGTACTAACGTTAATAATAGTATAATATTACCGTGGTAAATAATTGTAAAATCGCAGATAGAAGTGTTTTGAATTTTTTTTCTTAATTCTTGTGGAACCCCTACAAGGGAATCGCGAAACCCTAGGGTTCCACGGAACACACTTAGAGTATGGCTGCTATAGAGGGTATCAGCTGGACCCACCTGTCCTTCTCAATCCAATCGGCATATCGTTTGTAAAATCGTCTATCTGCTGAAAATGCCTCTGTTGGATGTTACTGCATTCTTTGTTATTACACGCTTCCTCTTTGAGAAGAAAAGATTCGTAAAAAATTTCACTTATAGAAGTATCAATAAAGATACTGATCAACCTGCAAGCCCTTATTTAAGTGAAGATTATTCTTTTATTTGGTAATTTAATCGCATTTCATTTGCTTTACTTTGAACGTAGAGAATTAGCACGTGGGAAACGTGCTTGAAGAAAAAGCAAAATAGGTGTAAAATGTCGCAATTTTACCTTTATTGTGGAAAATAATCACTAATTTTTCGCTGTATCATTGTACACCTTCGTTTTTTTCGCTGCAATGTCTCTGATTCTCTTGAGCAGCAGTTGTAGAGTAAGACAGCACTCTGATTGTTATTCGTACTACTCCGTAGCTGTCTCTAACGCAGAAAACGTGTCAGCATTTGATGGACCCTTGCTACTTTCATTGTTGTTGTTGTCCTCACCTACATCCGTTTCATTGTCAACAGGGTCGGATTCTTCTTGCACGGACGTCACAATCTCGTCATCATTTAACATTTGAAATCCAGTCTTCTGCAGTTTCTTGGCTTTTTTTATGTCAGAAATTGTTGATTTTCCAACATTATAAAACTGTGCTACAGACACTCCACTTTCTTCCTACTCGAGACAGTTCAATATCTCAAGTTTTGTCTCTATGTTCAAGACGTTGCACTTCCGTTTTGAATTCGAAGCCATAGCAGTTCACAACTCATCAAAAGAGCACGTATACGCCCCCTCACTTGGAAACAAACTGACCTAATTTTCCGCGCAGATGTTTACAAATCACACAACTGAAATTCCCCAAATATCCCTGACTTGCGTTTATCCGTCACTTTTGGCATCACGCAACAACTGTTGAGCATTGCACTGCTCTAAAACGTATTCATATACAGTTCATGTAGTTGACAAAAAAAGCTAGATAGGATATTTGACGCTCCGGATAATAAAAGTTCGGATAAACGACGTTCTACTGTATGTTGTAGCTGGCAGCTCATCCAATTCTTAGGTAAGAGAGATGATCATCCAGATTATCTTGCAGGTATGCCATCAAGAGTAGTGGTGCACCATCCAATTGGGGAACTACGTTGTCAATGTCTCCCAGCAACAGTAACATCAACCAAAGAGTTGACACGTATTGGTGTTTACGGGTTAGAAGAAAGATCAGTCATTATTAGAACAAATTCTAATTTATATACTATTCTTTCACTTAAATTAACAACCTAAGGTAGAAAATGCACATTTTTACTTAAGGGCAATTACGGTAAAAAGGATATTTAATTTTTGATTATAATTCAATTCACTTATTCTTGGAACACTTTGGATGTCTACAGTCTAAATTACCGTAATTCCACTCTTAGTTGTTTGACCTCCAGTTGTTATTATTAAATTCTATTTATTGATTAAATCGTCAATTAGAAATCATTGATCATTCATAATTTACTCGCCGACTAACTAACCCTCGACTAGCTCTCAACTACTTTCCACTAACCACTAACTTCACGTACCTAAAAGTCAATGCTTAAATATAACCCTTCATTTTCATAAACCGAGTATTCTTCTTCGGGAGAAAGTTTTCAATAGAACAACATTTGAAAGAAACCAATTTACCCCAAGAGGATTAGTGACAGGCTCGCGGATAGACCCGTTACAAACATATTCAAAAAGCGGGATCCCATGACAGTTTTCTTATGAAAAAAAAAGGTCGAACTCTTTCTTTCTGGACATTTCACTGAACACATTTATCTAACGGCAATCTCGCACTGTGCACTGTAGCTGTTGCTTACGTCACTTCCTTCAGGAACGAGACACAAATTTTATTAATAAAACTACTTTACGGTTCGCTAAGGTGGTGTCTCGTCTTTGATTGTAACAGTTTCATTGAATCAGAAAAGTGTTGTTGTTATTGTTATTACTGACGTCACCTGATCAGCAAAGGTTAGATCGGGACCCACGAAATTCATCATATCAAAGGGCTAAGTGACGCCTGTCGTTAGCCGTAGTTGAGCATCATACAGGGGACAGTACGATTTGGCTCAATTCCACCCCAATTTTGTGGGAATACACCTGGGGGTAATCAGGGGCCTCCCATATCTCTTCCTTTTCCACCAACTTCATGAGAGGACTTGCAGCTCGACGGATATTTATAGTACAACCCTGCCGCGAAGACACTATACATTTACAAACATCCATGTCTTCTCCAGGATTCGAACCCAGGCCCTACGTCATAGCAGTCAGCGTCGCTAACCCCGATACCAGATGGTGTGGTTATACCGGAAAGTGCATACAACTAAATAAATCACCAAACCCCTGTATATTGTTCTTATAACTTACAAGCGTACATGAAATAATGTTATAATTTTCATTTCCTTGAATTGTTTTGTACCTTTATTTGTGACCATGATTTATATAATATTTTAATAGTTTGATTTTGCGTTGTCTTTTGTTTGCTTGATATATTTCCATAATGAAACACCAGGCGGCAAATTGGAAGGTTGGCACCATCGAACTAGTTTAACCCCACGCATTCAGTCCTTAGTCTATTTTATTTTATTTTTTTGCCTGTTCTTGCCTTTTGCTTCATTTGAATTTTCTTTGGTTCACAATTCTGTTGTTGATTTGAATTTTTAACTACCGTAAAATCCGTCGTGTTACACGCACCAGCGCATGACGCGCACCCTCTTTTTTACGAAGGAACTTAGAATGTGTATGTATACAATCCTCGAAGCCATTTATTCGAGGTATTATCCTAGGAATTTGAAAAAAATATTGTAGTCTTAGAACTACATCCCTTTAAGTCAGTGCTTCTCAAAGGTGCAATACTCGCGACCCAATATTCAATCATTATTTTCATCGCCCCCCCACATACAATAACAATGTACTGTATTCAATAATACTATACTTTGACGCTAAAACTACGATACGACTTGAACCTCTTAAGCCCCCCTCAGAATATATAAACGTCCCGCTACGCCAAAGACTTTATTTCTCCAGACGTATATATACGTCTTTCTTAAAGTACAACTTTTTCTGTGCATTGCTATCCGTAAAATTATTCCAAGACTTTGGAATGCAATAAAAGAACCTTGACAATGTTTCTGAAGGATTTACTTATTCCAGATTATTTTTGATCCTTTATTCCTCCCCCCTCCCAATAAATCACATACGCGCGCCTACATGGAAAATGGTTGGCATTGGGAAGCGAATCGTGAAACTTATGATCGTCAGTCAAGGTTTAATTATAAACCGTAAAAATTATCAAGATAAGTGTTAATTTTTGTTACAAATTATATACAAGGCGATCAGAATTAAAACACCCCTACTCTGAGCTCTCTATACATCGAACTACTCAGTGTAGAGGCTCCAAAATTGTTGAACATACTATTCAAGACATGAGGAAAAGGATTTAGCGAAAAAAAATTAGTTCCAGAAACACCGATAGATGGCGCTGAGTAACAGAGAATATACTAAAAAGACACAAAATACACATTTGTAACACATTTTATTCGATCGCACCAAGCATTCATATCTCATCGATGCAGGGAATGCTGCTCAATATGGTTCCCTTCTTCAAGATGTAAAATCTGCAGTCTGTGGAGAGTTTGTTCAACTGCTGATCGTAATTGGTCGACAGAGATGCTTCTCACATGCAGAGTGATACTGTCCTTCAAATCTGCCAAGGTTATCAGACGTTCTCGATAAACAAGATTTTTTAAATATACCCACAGACAAAAGTCACAGGGATTAAGATTTGGAGAATGAGGTGACCATGCTCTCGGAAACGCACGACTATTCACTCTATCATTAGTAAAATGTAGCCGAAGAAACTGCTGCACACAGAGTCCAATGTGTGGAGGCGCTCCATCTTGCATGAAGGTAATTGAATCAAGACATTGGTGTTGTAGCATTTGGGGTGCAACAAAATTTTCAAGCATGTTTTTGTACTTCCTGGCCGTCACGGTGCAGGTCACAGGGCCATTGCGAGTAGTCTCTTCGAAAAAGAAAGGTCCAAGAATGAATGTGACGGTGAATCCACACCAGACTGCAACTTTCGGTGAGTGAAGTGGAATCTCTTGGAAGGTGCGAGGGTTTTCCGTGTCCCAAATGCGACAGTTATGGGTATTGACTGTTCCACTTAGATGGAAATGCGCTTCGTCACTCCATAGAATTTTCCACGGCCATGATGCATCCACTTCAACTCTAGCCAGGAATGTCAATGCAAAGGTCAGTCACTTCTCCCTGTCGTTGGCCATCAACTGCTGATTGTGACGAATTTTGTAAGGGAAAAAATGCACCACTTTTCTCAGTACATTTCCACTGTGCTGTAGGAAACACCCAAGTGTCGTGATACTGCACGAGCACTACTACAGCCTATGACGTTATCCATTGATGGATCAACAATAGCGGTGGCAACATCTTCAACAACATCTGAATGGGTCGATTTGCGTCCTCGACCCGGCTGAACACCAAGATGTCCAGTTTTCTCGAATCGAGCGATCATTCTCTTTAGAGCTTGTGGAAGTAGTGGTCCTTTGCGTAAATTTTTAAGTCGACGAAACTCCCGAAGTGCAGCTGCAGCATTTCCTTTGCTTTCATAAAACAGCTTCACAAGCAAAGCACGTTCTGGCAGCGTGACAGGCATCAATGATAAGAATGACATTTTCCCAGTTTCATCCCTTTTTATGCCAAGAACATAGCTGAAAACCAAGGGTTTATGCAAATTTTTGGGCTTACAGGGCAAAATTTCAATTACAATGACAGTTTAAGTTTCTTTACTTTTTTATCTCCTTTTTTTTCATATCAGCAGTAGAAATCAAAAAGGAAAATTACATATTGCATGTGTTTTGTTTTTGTTTTTGGTGATAATTCTTTCCTTTTTTTCAGATTATCTGGTGTTCAGCGCCATCTATCGGTGTTTCTGGGACTGTTTTTTTTTTGCGTAATCCATTTTCCCATGCCTTGAATAGTATGTTCAACAATTTTGGAGCCTCTACACTGAGTAGTTCGATGTATAGAGAGCTCAGAGTAGGAGTGTTTTAATTCTGATCACCTTGTATATGGCAAACCCATGGGGGTCACTGGTAATTAATAAACTTGTTTTTAACTTAGAATTGTTAAATTAATTATAAAATGCATTGTGTAGCACTGACATATTTATAAGTGTAATATATCAGTGTAAATGGGTATTTTATTTCTTATTATGTTAGAATGTATTTTGTTTGTTTACTTTCAGTAAATTAATAATTTTTTCAAATAATCTTTTGTTCTCGACTTTTCAATAGGCTCGCGCCCCCTTGTAGAGTTACCCCCCAAGGGAGGCGCGCCCCACAGTTTGAGAAACACTGCTTTAAGTTCATTAGGTCTTTTCTTTTAAATAAACAGTATTCCGATCTATGTTGAAGTTTAATTTTTTATGTATGCTCATTTCTTCTCTTTACATTTAAAGCTATAAGTTTTATATCCAACGTATAAAGCGCACCCGTAAATTTCTATCTTATTTTTGCGTTAACAGTGCACGTTATTCGCCTGTTTTTACGGTAATTTGTTTGTTTTTCTTTTCCATGAAAAAATATTTTTTCACAATTAATTCTTTTATAAGACTAATAATTTTTTAAAAAAACTGACTACTTTTATTATATTATGTTTTTAATTACATAAGTTTCATAAAAAAACTGCTTCTCCCATCATTCACTACCCTACGCACGATCTCTTAAATAAATTAAATTTCGATACCCGATTACCACGTTATTAAGAATTTTTCTTTTATTATTTCGGGACTCGAACCATTAGAAAGATAGTTTTAATTAAAACATCGTTCTCCGCTGTCAGAAACAAAGCCTGCTCTTCAAACATCTTCAACCAACACTCTGCCATGTTTTATAATTTCAGTTTTAAAAAATCAACACGAAAGAGACAGTGTCATTTATTTCTGAATAAAATTCTTTGATGTAGGAGCAATTGTGCATGTCAATAATACAAAACGTGATGAGAGGTGAATAACAAAGCATAATGTTTGCTTTAAAGTTAATTGTTAATAAGAGTGAATACTGAAAAACTGCTCGAGTATTTTACATTATTTAAGTTTCTATATAAGGAAGCGGATTTAATTTTATGATGGTTTCCATAACATTTTCTTTGCTAGAGGAAAATATATTTGCAAATTCTCAGTTCCTAATAAAATACGCAAAAGAGTTTTTTTTTCCATATTGGCAATCAAACCTTCGCAGGCACGACAAGTCCCCAAGTTTGAAAACCATTTCATAGTGGCACCATCTAGTGGTGGCTCGCGCTACCAAAAATTTGGACGTTTGATTTAAATGTTTGGTTCCAAAATGTAGTAAAACGTTTAATTTTTAATTATTTAATTATTAATTTAGTCACACTATGAAACAACATGAAGGCTATAGGACGGTTATGGCGAACCAATGGCACACTACACAATATTTTAGGCACTCCACCGTTCAAAATAACAAAGTTCACTATGAATTATTACGAACAAACGCGAGTGATCGGCCGCAGGATGGCGGGGATTAGATTCCAGACGCATTTAACTAATTGAAAAAGCTAACTTTTGCCATTTTAAGCACATTTTAATCTACCTATGCTTGTGAGTCATTATTTTCAGAGATGAATAACATTAAAGACTTCCTTAGAAATCTTTTGGCAGATGACTCCAATTCAACATTCATTCTGCTATAAGTAACACCTTACAATCCTAATATAGATTATTTGTCATCTAATCTGCAACAGCAGAGGTCGCGCTAATGTTACTTAAACATTTAGTAATATAGAGAGCAAAATGTACTTTTTTCGTATTAAATAAAGAATTTTGAGTTGTTAGTATTTAGTTTTATTATTTTCCCAATAATCACATGTCAAAATTATTTTAAGGCACGTCTATACCTCATTAAACATTTCCTTAGAAAAAATGGCACGTTCATCCATAAAGGTTCACCACCACCCACCCACCACCACCCCCTGCTGTAAGCGATGGACCTTATAATTTTGTGTGTGAACCACGGTTAAATCACGAGGAAGACACCTGAGCTGTAACCCCCTCCAAACTTTCATACATCTCAAAAGGGAGGCTTTTGAATCTCGATAATCTGACATGCATCAGCCGCTCCACACGGCGGGTTTTCAGTGGCACTAAAACACGAAACCTCGGCTCACCCCCGTCTGCCACTAGCTCGCACTTATAACACTCGGCTACCGCAGCCACGTTTTTTCGTTGAACAGGAAATGTTTTTGAAGTGTAATTTGATCACATCAGATAGTTAAAACTATCTCTGCTAAAAAATTATGCAAGGTCTACTATCCACTTAATTTTGAAACATTTTCTAATATTTCAGCTGATACACTCTCATTCACCTAACTTTCATCAGGTTCATTTTTTTTGTTCTTTTTAGAAGGAGAGGTGTTTAACAAGTTTTTTTAATACAATTTTAGTACAAAATTTAGTTCAAAAGTTCATTTACACTCCCCCAAAGTGGAATTGCAAAAACATGACGAAATACGTGTAACAAAATAGAAATTACGAGATCTGTAGAGGTAAAAAACATAATTGATTGAATTTCCGTGCGCTTTGTTTTTGGCTGTAAACACCAGCAGAGAGCTCAATCTGTATATCTATCAATGAGGGATCACAGGGTCAGCACTACTGAAGAAACGTAGAATATACACTCATGTCCATAAATTAAGGATAATGAAGTTGAGGCAAAGACACCACTCATCAAGCAATGCCCTCCGAAGTTCCAGTAGACAAATGGGAGGGGGTTGACGGGCTGCAATTCATCGGCCAAGCATATCCCACACATGCTCTATTGGATTCAAGTCCGGTGAGTATGCTGGCCAATCCATACGGGTGATATCCTCCGATTGAAGGCATTCGTCTACAATGTTTGCACGGTGAGAACGGGCGTTGTCGTCCATAAACAGAAATTCAGCACCCATGGCGCCCCGAAACAAACGTACATGTTGTTCCAGAATGACATCCCGATATATGTGGCCTGTCATCGTTACACTCTGAACACGCAGGTCAGTTCTGGAACCAAGAATAATTCCTCCCCAAACGAGCCATCCTGCACCACCGTAACGGTGGTAACCGGTACCTGGCGTTCTCCATATTAAAGTCCGGCGAGAATCAGACTGCAAACTAAACCTGGACTCGTCGGAAAACATCACACAAAACCACTGTTGTGGTGTCCACAATGCATACTTTCTGCTCCAGGTTAATCGCAGGCGACAGTGAGTTGCGGTAAGTGGAACACATCTGACAGGCCTACAAGCATATAGACCAATGTGCCCTAAGCATCTGTACACGGTCTGCCTTGAAACTGTCGTACCGGTAGCTGAAGAGAGCTACTCACATTTCCATCATCTTGGAATCGCTGCCACAGCCTGGAGATAACACTCTGGGCGATTTCAAGTTCCTCGGATACTTCTAGCTGGCTACGTTTACATTCCAGTCGTCCAATAATTCTACCACGTAAAAAATCATCCAAATGCTTCCATTGTGCCATAACTATGTGGTTATTGCATTGAAAGGCTTTTAAAGCGCTTGTGAACAATTTTACTTCTTTGCCACCATTCCTTATATACCCCTCTCTTACACTCTCGTCATTGTGACGTACTATCCGCGCCATCTGGTGGTTTCCTGTAATTTGCATATTCTTCTTCAAGATGTGTGTGATAATTCTACAGGTGAAATTTTTATTTTAGAGTTCAATTTCTGTGTGATTCTGAATTATCCTTAATTTATGGACCTGAGTGTACTTAGGAGACTGATTTTCAGCAGTTATCATCTACAAAACGGGATCAGAGAAACTCCAATGTGTCGGTTTGTCGATACGAGTAATTGCCAGTCATGTTGTACAGGATATGAGTACAATTCAGCGCTGTGGGGAAAGATGGACGTTAAATCATCTTAGAACACGGGAAAGAGATAGTATACACTACAGATTGGTAACAGAGCGTGCTGACAGCATACGATACAGCATTTGATGTTTAAAGCCCAAAGCCATCATTTTCGTAAGTAAACCATCCACAGCAGGTTGCAAAATAGATGTCTTCATGCATAGTAGTCAAGTACTGAAATTTCCTCTCAGCACAAGGCAGTACACCTAAATTTGTGTCTTTTTCATTGCCATTAATCCAAAGAATGGCATCGGTTATTAGTTTCAGACGAATCCCTTTTCCTTCTGATGGTTGTGGACGGATGGAAGGCTTTCTGGGGAACGTCACCTACCATCGCATATCATCGATCATCACACTAGACTTCATATAACATACTGTCTAAACTCATGTTTAGACAGTATGCATCCCTTGGGCACATTGCAGACAGTTTACATAAAATGGAAACGTTACCCAAATTACTTTGCCCCGTAATTCGGCCATTTGTGTCAGTCACCCTATGGACAGTATTCCAGTAGGACAACGCCTGGTCTCGTCACACGACGTACTCTCAATAACCTAAATTGAATTGGCATTCTTTTTTTTGGCGGCAGTCTCTCCCAATACTTTTCCCGTCGAACGTATATGGGCCCTCACTGGACGTGTTGTGCACCGGGCATCATATGCAAATCTTAGGGAATTGAATGAGATCCGCAGTGGTATGACTTCGCAAGGTATGTCTTAATATACTATAAATATCTGTATTAACAGTACGCCTTGCAGTGAAGAGGCTTGTAAGCCACATTAAATGATTGATAAATAATAACTCTCTAGTGATACTTTATTTTTTTCATCATTTGCAAATGAGTACTACTCTAATACCATTCCTATTATTTTCATGCAGCTAAGTACATTCCTTCATGATACGGTAATTTCACTTTTGAGGAGGGCATAATACTCTTTACTCTTCACATTATTTTCAGATCATTCAAAAACTCATTTTCATTACCAGAATTGTAAAATGTAATTTTAAGTTCATTAAGCCACAAAATATTCCTCATAATATTAATAATAATAAAGAGTGTTTTTTTTCCAGGTATAGAAGTTTAAGTTGGCATTACTTTCCAAGATGGCGACCGATTTAACAGCTGTCAAGTGATTTATTCTCAGTTTGGTTTGGCAATTCATCAAAACGATCATCAAGCAAGGCGTAGATTCGTCGAATGGGCCCAAAACGAGATTGCCGTTGTTCCCGATTTTCATAAGAGAATTTTGTTTAGCGATGAAGCGCACTTCTGGTTGAATGGCTACGTCAAGAAACAAAACTGCCGCATTTGGAGTGAAGCTAATCCACAAGTGTATGTCGAAACACCGTTACATCCAGAAAACTGACTGTTTGGTGCGCTTTATGGGCTGGTGGAATCCTTCTTCAAAAACGATGAAGGCCACAACGTTACAGTCAATGGTGATCGGTATAGAGCCATGATTACTAACTTTTTTCATTCCTGAATTGAACAATCATGATGTCCAGGAGGTGTGGTTTCAACAAGATGGCGCAACATGTCACACAGCTCGTGCCATAATCGATTTATTGAAAGACACGTTTGGTGACCGCCTAATTTCCCGTTTTGGACCTGTGAATTGGCCTCCAAGATCTTGTGATTTAACACCGCTAGACTATTTTCTGTGGGGCTATGTAAAGTCATTGGTCTTAGCGGATAAGCTACAAACGCTTGACCATTTGGAAGACAACATTTGCCGTGTTATTGCCGATATACGGCCACAAATGTTGGAAAAAGTCATCGAAAATTGGACGTCCAGATTGGACTACATCCGAGCCAGCCGTGGCAGTCCTATGCCAGAAATCATATTTAAAATGTAATTCCACAAGATTATCTTTCGAATAAAAAAATTCATGTCAATCGAATAATACATCGTTGTTTTATTGCAATTTAAAGTTCTATACCTCTAAAAAAACACCCTTTATAAATATAAAGAAAGAGTGCAAATATATATATAAATAATATAAATATAAATAAATGAGATATATTCACAATATAGTATTATTTCATCACTAATTTTATAAAAAGTTCTTTAAAATGTTCTAAAAGACAGATTTGTTTTTCTCTAATATAAACAAAAAAAAGTTTTATAAGTTATATAAACTTCATTCTTTTCACACAACTCTTCAACTTCGTAAATAAACGAAACAAGTACATATACGTCAATAAACTTAAAATAAATATAATCTACGTGCAATAAAAGTTTCGAACTATGATAAAAGCAATTTATCAAACATTTTATTATCCTCCCTTTTTTTTCACTTAAGGAGTAAAAAATGTAGAGAAAAACTCTACATGATTCATCGCAGGCGATGTTAGAAATATGTTTGTCGTTTAAGTCTTTTGCTTCAGCATCAATCAGTTCTTGTTAGCGTTGAAGAAAAATTGCTTCGAAAAGAATTATGGCGGTCAAAAAAAAAACTGGTGGACATTCTAACATACAAAACTCTTGGAAAAGAAATGTATGTGGGAGACATTTTTTCATCCAAATACCGACCAACAAATCACTACAGAGTAAATCGCCATTTTTTTTGTTCGAATCAAAAAATAAAACTTTATTTTGTGACTCAAAGTTTAAAAAAAAATGGTGATTCTTTTGTATTCTATAAATCGGCTAACGCTTTCCTAATGGGCTTTTTGCTACTTGTATGAATAGTTTCGTAGATTTTTTTGAAAAGCGGGAGAAAAAAAACCATTTTTTTTTTCTTTCTCTGGGTTTTAAAACATATTATTTGGTACCTTCATCGAGAAAATGGCAACAACTCTATCGATCTTCGATTCGCAAAGTAGCCCTGTTAAGATTGCCAAAGATTGAAAGCTAAAAATGAATTTAGAAGAGGACTCTTTTTTTTTTTTCCTAAAAATTCCATAAAAGAGAAATGTGGCTATTTTTCATGCAAAAAACTTAAAAACTTCCTTTCGTCGTTTTCTTTTGAGATTGTTCATTTCCGATAAAATGAAAAATAACAAACTTAAATTGTCGTCGGGGAAGGAATTGTTTAGCACTGAGAGCAAATGCTTAAGAAATAGAACATTTTTTTTAAGTTGAAGGAAATGGGCGTTTATTTAGAAATAAGTTTTAATGCATTCATGTTTGAAACGAATAAATATAACTCCAGGAAAAAGAAGTAAAGGAATGAATTATTTCGATGTTCGATACTTGTTTTTCTTGTTCATTTTAATATTAGTATCGAAAGTTCAAAATGAGGAAAATCGTTATTGTTATTTTTTAGATAATTTCTTAATTTTTTTCTTTTTTTATTTACTTAATAATTTGTAAAAGAAAACAAAAAAATTCGAAATTCAAGTCAATTAACCGTGGAAAAATGTTTAAACGTTTTATTAAAGCAGAAATAATTTTTTCGTTCTGATTTCGAATTTCGGATTCAACTTTTTCTTTTAAGACACATAATTAAGTTTAGTTTTTCCTAAAATAAATGATTACTTCAATTTTGAAGATTAAAAAGAAATTTGCTTACGAAAATGCATGGTGAAGAAGCCTGTAAAACTACTTTTATATTCTAAATAAACTATTCATATGCTCTTATAAGAGTTAATCAATTCTTTTTTTCACTTATTTTAGATATATTTTGTGTCGTACAATAAATTTATCTTTCCTTTAAAAACAATCACGTGCTATACAGAATGTTAACGAAGAAAACGAAGCTACGAATTGAACACAAAATTTAAGTAATTGCAAACATAATTATTTTTCTTTTTGAAATAATAATAATAAAATTCAGCTAACTTGGCAATATTTGCGTACAAATTTAATCAATTATGTGGGCAACAGACACGCAAAACTGAAAGGGAATCAATTATAAATAACACTGCAGCTGAAATTCACGCTAGTATATTTATTTTTATCTTTGAAATATATAAAAGATAAAAATAAATAAATTACTATGCATAATTAAATTTTCATTTCATACAAATTATGTTATGAAAAATGGAGAGTAACTATTATAAATGACGTTACGAAAAATTAAGAACAAAATAATAATCATTTTAATGATTGGAAATAATTAAATGGTGTTTGCCAAATGTTATAAATATAATGCCACGTTTTAACATATTTTTAAGGTTATTGGCATCTGGCTAATGAAAGTTGGTTCCAAATAAAGGATTTATGGACAAAGAGAAATACCGTTTGAAGGATTCATTTCATTATTCTTTTCTTGTTCTTAAGAGGTACCTTCCGTTGGATCCTAGTTGAATCCACTAATTTGACGACAAAAATTTTACGCCAAATATTTGAGAGTTTTTTACATTAAGTTGGCGATTCTTCAATTGGAAGGAAGTAGCAACTCTACCTAAGCGGGCTTTTTCTATCGTTACTTAGACATCGGTCAATTTTAGCGCTATTTCCTTTAGCACCATTTGGCGAAATTTTATGGAGCCAAAAAAATCAGGAATGGGGGGGTGAGGTTAACTAAGACTTCACCAACAGCTTTTAAAAAATAAAATAAAAAGTCAGGTAATTCATTTCGAGTCCTATTTCCTTTTAAATTTAAAACTCGATGCTTGGACTTCAAAATTACTGGAATCTTTCATTAATTTTTAAAGGTCCATTTTCAGACAAATACCCAGAAGAAATGGAAATAAAATTTAACTGTTCTCAAACGTACCAGGGTGAGTTGGAAAATAAGTTTCCCTTGTCGACTGTGGTCCGAGTTGTGTATGAAAGCCAAAACACATAGAATGAGACATTAAGGTATCCGACTACGTTCGGAACCGTGATTTTGCAAAAGCGTATAAATAGATAGTATTTATAGTATTTGGTGTCAATTTGATTAGAAAATGTATATAAAACTGTTTTAAAAATAATACTAGAATAGAAAATTATTTAAGTACAATATTTTGACAAAAAATGAACATAGAATGACCCATTTTCAAAATATTCTCCTTTTGTGAAAAATGCTTCTATTACAACAATACTTTGCCTGTATATAGCTCAAACCTCTGTACAGAGGCTCAACTAGAATTTTTGAAATACATAACTTAGAAGTGGGTTTATCCATGTTTTACGACGACAGTGGGGAGAAATTTTAAGAAAAAAACGCTGATAATTATTAGAATAGGCGTTGAATAGGCGTTTTCCTTTGGGCGTCCGGACTGTAAAAACAGTCCTCAATCCCATATCGTGAAAGTCTATGATGCTAAGCATGGCAAAAGTGGTGTTTTCCATTCTGCTGAGTGGCATGATGGCGATTGGTCGAACGATGGAATCCGGGAGGAGTGGCTATGGTGCTTCATCTGGGTGGAAAGTTTTTTGAGTTTTTTTTTACTTGGCTGAGAGCTTAGAGGTTGTTCTCTGATTGGATGCAGGGTACAGTGAACATTGACTCCAATTGGCTGCCCTGCGGGCTGGGTTGATAATTATTAAAAGTGCATAAATTATCCATTTATGAACTCTTTTTAAAATCCCGGTTCCGAACGTAACCGTGTTTTTAAGAAAACGTATAAATGGATAATTTTATATTTTGTTTCCCTTAGATTAAAATACGTGTATAAAACTGTTTTAAAGACATCATAACAAAAAGTATTTAAATACAATATTTTGGCAAAAAATTAACTTAGAATAACCTTTTTTCAAAACGTTCTCCTTTTAAAAAATATTTCTGTAACAATAATATTTTGCTTTTTATAAAGCAAAGACTTCTCCAGAGAGTCTGAACAAGGATTTTTGGAAAATGCACATTATTTTCAGAGTTACCACCAATTGAAATAATTATCGATGTTTTTTTTCTTAAAATTTATTTCATCCGTTGTAGTTAAATATGGATAAATTCACTTCTAAGCTATATATTTCAAAAATTCTAGTTGAGCCTCTGTACAGAGGTCTGAGCTATATACAGGCAAAATATTATTATAATAAAAGCCTTTTTCACAAAAGGAGAATATTTTGAAAATGTGTCATTCTATGTTCATTTTTTGTCAAAATATTGTTCTTAAATAATTTTTTATTGTAATACTATTCTTAAAACAATTTTAAATACATTTTCTAATCTAAGTGACACTGAATATCATAACTATTATCCATTTATACGCTTTTTAAAAATCACGGTTCTGGATGTAGTCGGATACCTTAACGATAAGACATAACTTTATTTTTCCACATAAGTACCAAGTACATTGAGACATTTATTATACCGCTTGATATAAGCTTAAAAAAACAATCCATGAAATATTCAAGGCTTTGCGCATGGAAGAAGCGTTTAACGGCTTGTTTGACTTCAGCGTTGCTTCTAAAGCGTCTTCCAGCGAGATTCTTCTTCAAAGTCGGAAACAGATGAAAGTTACTTGGTGCGAGATCAGGACTGTGTGGTGGAGGATGTAAGCGCTGCCAACCAAGAGTTGCAATATGATTTCTCATTGCCGTCGCCAAGTTGTCGCATTGTCATCCAACAACAGAACGCCAGATCGGAGAAATCCAGGTCACTTTTACCGAATTCGTCTGCTTGATCGCGGTTGACCTCTTTCCAATGGCACATCGATATCCCACGCTGCTGTTTCATTGTTCATCCATAGCCGTTAAACGCTTCTTTTTTATGCAAAGCCTGAACTTTTCCTGGGGGGTGAAGTTTATCAAGCGGTAGGGCAAATGTCTCAATATACTTGGTACTTAAGTGGAAAAATAAAGTTAAGTCTTATCTTTAATGTATTATTCTATATTTTGACTTTTATACATAACTTTGACCACAGTCGACAAGGGAAACCTATTTTCCGACTCACCTTCGTATTTACTACACTCAACTTAACTTTTGCACAAAACAGCGGCGAGCAATAACTTTTAGCATGATCGTGAACTCGTAGTCGGTGTTGTTTGAATCGTATCGTGGTTCGAATCCTAATATTACTAAGGACCCATCTGTAGAGAGGTTGATGCATGTTCTGTAAACCTTTTTATTGCAACTTTTAAGTTTATTTTATAAGTAATTTCGTACTCAATAACCGAAATGGCTAAAACATAATGATATTGCGTAGCAGCCGAATAAAAAAAAAATTAATGATTTTAACTTCGAAAAAGTCATTTCGTCACGTGCTACAGTTATTAGTATAATTAGCACTATTTTTAGCACAATACTGGAATTTGTGGCAAAATTTAAATTAGTTGTTGTTAAATTTAGTACATTGCTTTGGCTTTTTTTTTAATTCAAAAACACAAATAGTACTGAAATTTCATCTGCTAATTCTGCCTCATTTAAGGAAACAAAACCACCATCAGTTAAAATACACTGGCCTCAAAAAGTTAAGGTACAACCGGGTTTTTGTGTCTAATTTGCAAATGAATGAATGTAGAAACAAAAAATTTGAAGGATATGTGCATTAAATAGTTTTTTATTGAATGCGTCATAGAAATTTGTATAAGTGTATTGCAAAAACGATTTATAACAAAAAAAAGCAATCTCTGCGGAAAAGTCCATTCTTGGAGAAAACAGCACATCACAGTGTTATGTGGTAAAATGGCATAAAAACAATACAAAAATGGGTTCTAATAAGGAATGTGTCCACCCCTAACTTGAATGCATTGGCGGCATCGATTTCCCATGCTGTTTATTAAGTTGTCGGACAGCGGAATAGGAAGCGAAGACCAGACACAGAGTAAGCCTTGTTTCAGCTCATGTAACGACCTTGGAGGAGGATTTAAAGCAGCAACCTCTCTTCCAAGATAGTCCCAAAGATGTTCTATAGGATTCAGGTCTGGAGATCGAGCTGGCCATTCCATTCGTTCCAAAACCGTGATCCTCTAGATACTCCTCAACAATCCGAGCTCGGTGAGGTCGTGCATTATCATCCATCAGAATGAAGTCGTTACCATTAGCAGCAGCATATGGGCGGACATATGGATCAAGGATCTCATCCCGATATCTAAGACCAGTTACGGTTCCTCCATGGAACACATGCAGGTCAGTGTGGCCACCGAGCGAGATCCCTGCACAAACCAGGATTCCACCACCTCTATAACTGTGTCTTTCAACAGTGTTGGATTGATGGTATCTAGTGCGCTGTTCCCTCCAGATCAGTAGACGCCCTGAATCACTCTCCATTGTAAATCTGGACTCGTCTGTGAACAGCACAGAAGCCCATTGTTGCTGCGTCCAAGAAACATGTTCTCTCTTGCCCAGCATAAGCGGTTCCTTCGCTGTCGTCCGTTGAGGGGAACGCACACAACTGGTCTTCTTGCATACAGACCTGCATTGTGAAGACGATTTCGCACCGTAGTAGCGGAGATTCTTCTTCCTGATGCTTGAAAGTGGTCTGCAACGAGCTGCGGCACAGTAGTGGTTCTTCTCCTTCGTGCCGAAAGAGCTAGAAAACGGTCTTCTTCAGGTGTTGTAGCTCGTGGTCGGCCTGGAACAGGTCTTCTGGACACAGAATCTTCGGATTGGTATTGATCCCAAAGTCGCTGAACAACACTACGAGACACATTGAGACGTCTAGCAGCATCAGCCTGCGACAATCCCATTTCCATTCATCCAACTGCCCGCCATCTTAACAAATTGGGTAAACGACGTCTCTGAGACATTTTCTAAACTCTATTGACTATTGTCACCGAAACTGCCAACAACTGTTGAAAATCAACACAACTTACACACAAAAGTACGAAAGCTTGATATTTGCATATTTTTCTCTCACTCATAAATATACGTTCTTTTCTATAAAATAAAAGTAGTAGCAATCGTTTTTGCATTAACGTTTTTAAAGTTCGTTATTATCATTCATGTAAACTATGCATTTTATTGTTACTGCCATTTTTTTTATGGTGAGCTTCGAAAAACATGTTGTACCTTAACTTTTTGAGGCCAGTGTACATTACAAATTCTTACGAGGTTATACAAGGTATTGTTTCTTTAGACACACGGTATTTAAAATGTATATATTATATAAGAATTGAAAACATAATTACTAAGGTGACTAAGTTGTGCAAATGAAGCAGGTATGCTTTTAGGGGTTAATCAAAACTGTGAAATTTAAAAATATATATATATTTCTTAAATTTTCTCTTTAGTTTTTGATCGGTTCATATGTTTTGCGTGTTAAGTTACTTTTTTCTTCTTTTTACGTATTATCATGTTATTGTTCGAAACCTGTTATTTTTCATCAGTAGTAGTTTGTTTCCCTGAAAGACTTATCTGAACGAAGATTCTTAAGGAATATTTTGCACTTTTGTAAAAGATCAAGTGTAGATACTGTATCAAAGTCTTTTATTTGCATCAACTTGCTAATTTGATTAATTCAATTCAGTGTTTTTTCCAAACTAGCCCGGTTCTCTGGGTATTTCATGATGTTATATGATTACGTGCTGTTTTTAACTTATTGATATCTCAGTCCTACCATTAAACTTTCTATTTTATTGGAAAAAAAACTTTTTATAGACCTTACATCTTAATTTAAAAAGGACAGGAAATGCAATGATCTTTTACTGCCCTCCCCCCCCATAACCCTCTTTTTAGAGTCGATTTCCGCTAAACCCATTCTTAGCGGATCTCTCTTCAAACAAGTAATATAAAAAAAAATTAAGTCAATTCCTACTTAGATCAACAAAGAAGAATTTTATTTTACCTACTTTTTATTAAATAGTTGCAATTAATATAAATATGTAAGTACATATGATAGAATCACAACATTAAGTGGTAATTAATTTTTATTAATTATCATTAAAGCATCGTACTGTCATCCAAAATAATCGTGTATATAAAATTTCAGTTCAACTGAATGCTTTAAAACGTGAGAAAAAAAACTTTTAAAGTTTAACCCAAGTCGCTAAAAATGAAACTAATGTGGTTCTATCTGTAATTCTTTAAATAATTTAGTTTCGGTCAATTAATTTTAATTAATTATAATTAAATTATCGTATTTTTACCCATAACAATAGTGTATAGAAAATTTCAGCTCAAATGAGCTCTTTAAAATGTGAGAAGAAAACATTTTCAAGTTTTGACACAAGTCACCAAAATGGTAGCTAAGTCACCAAAAATGTAATTATTTGAATAATTATTTTTAATCAATTAATTTTTATTAATTGTAATTAAATTACTCTATTGTCATCCCAAATAATCATGCATATAAAATTTCAGCTCAATCGAGCACTTTAAAATGTATTTTATTGCCGATTGAAAATTCCACCAAGATAAATATATAGAGAATGTAAGCTAATTGTGGAAATTGAAAAAATAAACATGCTTGCTATATTTGAAGTCCGCAGGGGAAAAGTTCAAAAACGGAAATTTTCACTCAAAATGAATGCTCTTGAGAGTCAGTTTCCGCAAGCCCGTTCTCAGCAATCTCTACTCAACGAAATAAACATGTTTGCCGATTTTCAACTATGTGGCCCTAACAGTTCAAAAACGGGAATTTCATTATCTAGCTCCCCTAACCCCCCACTTCCCCACCTTGGGAGTTGACTTCTGCAAAAACCTTTTTTAACGGATATATCTACTTAACAAAACAAAAAAAAACATGCTTCCAGATTTTGGTCTCTAGGTCAAATAATTTCGGAGATATCGTAATGAGTGTGTGAGTGATTGAGTGAAAGAGTAAGTTGTGGGTTAGCTGTTTTTCTCCTATATATATAAATATAGACAATTATATATATATTGAACACAAAAATTTAGCTTTTAGACATAAACAGTATCAATGTGGAACGTAAATTTTTAACGAATGAAAAAAGAATTATATGTATAATTTTTGATTAATTGGTATTTAATCTAGATACATATTATAAATGCGAAAGTTTGTGAGGATGTTTGTCCGTCTTTCGCGCAAAAACAACTAAATGGATTTTATTGAAACTTTACAGTAATATAGCTTATATATCAGAATAACACATAGGCTATAAATTATAGCATAGACTATAATTTATAAAAATTTGTTAAAAGTGTCCAAAATATAACGATATTTGTCAAGTAAGTAGGAAAAAATTCTGCCATCTGCAAGAAATTCTGGTGTGTGCTGCAAAAAAGTTCACGACAGCATATATCTATCTTTTGTTTGAAAAGAAACTCTTTTTGTTTTGGCTACGCAAGGCGCTCGCTTCTAATTAATTCCTGTTATCAGTATAATTCCTAATTTTTTTTATTTCAGAATAAAACTAAGTTTTGAAGGGAGAGGTTGTTATAAATCTCTCTTTATTTGAATTTTTTTTATGATTTTACTATGCACATTTGGTAGTAAGAAATTGATCTTCTTTCAAAATAAATGCTTTTATCGGTTCTGGTACTTAAAGTAAATAAACTTTCTCTTTCCCACTACATTTGAACAAATTTTTAAAATTTGTTTGTGGTTAGTAGTTAATTATAACGCTATAATTTTAATTGAATAGGAAGATATTGCATTTTTAAGTATAAAAATAATTATAATTGCTATACTCTATTTTTTGAAGTGAGTGAGAGAGTAAATATTAACGTCACACTGTTCAGCTACACGAGGGCTTTTGGAAACGGACCACGTAATTTTTAACCTTGGTCAAGTAACGTGGACGACACCTGAGCTGGCACCCCCTTCTTCTAACTACCACACCACACCAACTTAGAAGGAATATTCTACCAATACTTAGCAGGAATATTCTTTGAAATCTACTCTTCCAAGATATATGACAGTATGGGTTCTATGATGAGTATTTTAGCGGGGAAGGCGAATAGTTTTGTAGCAGATATTGCGTTTTCAACTGACGGCGTTTTCAGTGGACTGCAAAGATTATTACTTGTGTGCCAAAAAAATAGTTTATGTCAAAATTTAAGTGTCTTATGTTTTTGTATGTTAATGATGACCTTTGAAAACGATTTGACTATTTATTTTGAGTGAAAGGTGTATATAATTAATTTTACAGTGGAATATCTTTAATTAATTTATTAGCTCTAACGGATTAAATTTCCCAAAGTGGAGTATTTTGTTTATGTTTTAATTTCCTATGTAGTGATCCAAAAAAAAATATTGTATGAAAAAAACTGCAGTAAATCATAATGCGGAGGATAAAGCATTATCGTACTTCACGCTCCTACACGGCGGGTCTTACAAAACTCTAATAAAGCTCGAGCTATGAAAGGAGCCAGACATTTACCAACTTGATTCTATCGTTAACATTTCGCTGTTTTTCATTGAATCGCCATTATAATTTAAGAAACGTCGTTGCTTGCGAATATTACAATTTTAACATAAAATGAATACAACAGAAAGTAATATTAATGTATTACACTTTCAGATATATATTATTTACACTATTTCAAGCGTTCATTACACAAAACTTTTAACAATGTGTTACTTTTGCTGAGCAGAGATCAGCTTAGGGAGGTATTTTCAAAAATCGACCCTGAAGAGTGTTACGGGGAGTTATAAATTTAAAAAAAAAATCCTTTCTATCAGCTATTAGATCTACATACTTAAAATTTAACAAAGGTGTTTTTTTTTGTTTAGATGAGATATGCAAAAAGCTTTTTTTTTTTAATCTGAAATTCACGTAAAATTAACTCATTAAAAACTTCTTTATCCTTCAATCTGTGTTGTTTAATTTTTCAGTTCACCTGTGCGAAGAACGGGTATACCAGCTAGTATATATATAATTTTTTTTTAAATGCCGCAACTGAATTTTAGTAGGTCTGGTTTGTTCTCCTCTAGAGTGGATCCTGCAATTATACAAATATATAAATATGTATATATATCTGTTATCTTGAATGAATTCCTTTTTTGTTCAAACCTTTAGTTGTTGTCGTGTGTTTATTACTGGCATATATACGAAAGACACACGAACAGATAACATATAACACAACCACAGAAGAATACAGATTTTATTACAAACGATGTTCCCAACATATAACAAGAAGAGAGGTGCCCTGCTTTTCCTTTCGAGACGGGATTCCATTTCAGACGAAAGAGAGACTGACTTCTTTCCCAAAGAAGATAGAACCAAGTCTTACTCGGGATTCGAACCCGAACCCACTCGGTTACAAGCCGAGGGTCATAGCCACCATACTGGCTGGGCGACAAACCTTTAGTTAAATTTTAAAAATAAAAAACTTTTTTTTTCTGTAATAAAGTTTCTGTAGGATTCCGAAGAGTAAGGAAGTAATTACTTATATTAAATGTGTATATATAATTTTCATTATATACTTAACTTGAAGTAATGAAAATTTTTTCATCAGTTTTTATACTTCTGTTTATAAGCCACATTATATTTCTGTTTATAAGTTTTTTAAGTAGTAGAAAATTGATCATTTTTTTTTTAGTATAAATTTTTTTTCAATCTATCACATCCCGAAACATAATTTGGATTTTAAAAAATATGTAATATGATTTTTCATTGAAATGTAGCCTTTTTTTTCTAAAAGTAGGACTTGATCATAACAATATCCTTTGAAATCCCTTTCACATTTTTTTCTTTTTAAAAAAGTAAACGAAGCATTCTATCCTATTATTTTAATATTTACTAAAAAATTTTGAAATATAAATTCGCATTATCTGTATTATACAGGAAATAAAATCAAATGCGTCGATGTTTGGATCTTAAAACAAAATAAAACAAAAATTACTAGTTATTTAAAATACAATGTCTATTTTATTGCTAGCCCAATAAAATATTTAACTATGTAAATTAATACAGATATTTATGCAAAATGCTTGTTAGACTAACGTAATATTTAAAGCTGGATGAAAATGAATCATGTTTAACATCAAGCGAGAGAAATCAACAATTAAAAATTAAAATTAATAACAAGCACCTTATTATACTTAAAAAATGGGGGGAGATTCCTTTGCGCAAATCAGCACACTTATTGTAATGAAAATAAAGGCAGCATTTTCAAAAAAAAAATGTAAAATTTAAATTAACTCCATCTACATACCATGGCGCCATCTGTTGCATTTAATCAATATTATAATTTTGAATAAACTGTCATCGATGTTCTAAAAATTTTTCACAAACATTTTTTTCAGTATTATGACACAATCTAAAGTGTCTTTGATTGAAAATTTTTTATTATGAATAAGGGAGATTGTTACTTGAATCAGTGGTATGCTTGAACTGCTTTTATAAAGTGACTTAAGACCCTGAATTTTATTCTGAGGAACAGTATCTGCTAGCTGAAAAAGAAACAAAAAGAAATTTTCTATATTTTTACTACTACTCGAAATATTTTTCTAAGAAAACAATAATTTCGAATTGTGAAAATATCCCGTTCTCTTTCCATCTTAATTCCTTTTACTTAAAACAGTACCAATTATTTTCCACTCATTCAAGGGTCTTTATCAAAAATAAATTGTTATTTTTTAAATTTCTAACTGTGTGTGTGTGTGCGTGTGTGTGTGCGTGTGTGTGTGTGCGTGCGTGCGTGCGTGTGTGTGTGAGTTTTTAAACGTTTCGAATAAGTTTTCGAACTTTTGAAGAAAAAAAATTTAACATCTATTTTCAGTTCATATAAATTTTAGTTTTACCCTACTCCTTTGTATTTTTTCACATAAAACAAGTGGCAAGCAAATTGTTTTCCTCAAGATATGTTTTTAAATATATAATTGTATAATCCTAAATTCCAAATCCAGACGATTTCTCACAAAGCAATCTACTTCAATCTTAAAATTTAACAAACAGCGATGTTCATTTTTGAAAATTTGAATCATCTATGCATTTTGGATAAACCATTGATAGCATTAACTGGTTTCTACCGATAGATTATTACTGTTTTACTTTAAAAATATGACTAGGTAGGATATTATGAATTTCTGGGATAGTTATAGAATTGTTATGACATCATACACAAGCTTCTCTTAAATAGCCACTGAATTTTTAAAAACTGGAACAGTCTCAAATATGTATGTATTACATGGTATGTGTTATAATCCAAAATGTTTAAATTCTGTTAGTTATCTGTAGTACCATTCCTTCATATAAAACAATGTTGATTCGATTGTATACTTCTTGTAGATTATTGCATCTACAAGAAGTTTATCAGTTTCTGAGTTATCATTATTTCAGAAACGTGTATGCAGTTTTCTATATATAAGAGAAAAGTGACTCACTCACCGCGAGATGTCCGTAAATATTATACCTACAGACTTGAAATTTGGCAAACATGTTTCTTTTGTTGAAAGGCGATCCACTACGAATGGATTTTATGGAAACTGACTCCCAAAGGGAGTGAGAAAGAGTAAAAGATAAATATACTTCCGTTTTAGAAACTCCTTATCTTTCCAAGGCGATAAGAATGTTTTAAAATACAATCGAAAACTTAATGTTAGGATTTAGATATCAATAACTTAAAAACAATATAAAGTCATGCAATATCATGAAATACTCAGCGAAGAGGCTGGGTTACGGAAAGTATGGAGACAATGAAAAATATAGATAAGATCTTGATGATTGTGAACTTTGAAGCTCGCCCATCTAACGAAACTTTGGTTTAGTTTCGTAAAAACAAATGAAAGTGACTATTTTTTCGGAGGATACATTAGTTTTAAAGCACGATTAAAATCAATTTTTTTAGAAATTCCAAGTGAATCTCACTAAATGACAAAGGCTATACAACCAAGTATCTCCTGTAAATATTCACATAGCATAGGATAAGAAAAACAGAATGTTAGTGCACAGTGTGTAGGTTCACACACATTGTCCATTAATGTCTACTTTTTACGTACATCCTTCATTTGACAGCAAAGTTTGTGACAGAGCTGGCTATGCCGCAACAGAAAAGTTTTTTTTTATTATTATTAGCGACACTGGCAACGCACTGTGAATTGATATTCAATAAAAGCATCTCAAAATTGATTTTTGCGAAAGCTGCTTTACGAAAATATTTAATATTGTTAATATTACCTAAGACATAAGAGTGTTTAAATTCAATCTGCATTGGGGGAAATTAAAATTTTTCAATTTAATAATAGCCTTATAATTTAGAAAAAACAAAATAAAGGAAAGAAGTGGATTTTTTTTTTTTTTTTTTTTTTTTTTTTTTTTTTTTGCTTATGGTTTTACAACGCTCATTAACAGCGCCCATTTTCCTTTTCAGTAAAAACGTTATTCTTCCATTAAAAGGTTGTGATGGGGCTTTATTGGTACTTCTAATAATAGTCCTCTTGGGATTTCATTGGGGCCAGAATTGCAATTCTTTCCAACCAACCCAAGAAAAAAGCGTATTTATGCAGATTAGGAATCATATATATTGGAATGTTAGCATTCGTGAGGATCACTAAGTGAAGCTCTGAGTGCTAAGTGAAGTGAGATAAAGTTCTAGAAGAGTCTTAATTCTGTGAGCCGGTCTGGTATTGCCAGTTCAGTGAATTATATGTGGGTCCAAGACCGGAGGAGTTTTGTCTTAGTCAGAGCAAGTCGGATTAAAGGATAAATTGATGGTTTACAGACCGTAGCTGCTTGTCCGTTTAAACTTTAAGAATAGAGCGGGTAATTAATCTATAAAGATAGATTCAGTGGTTAATTGCGCTATAGATCAGTAATACGTTTTGCGTCTCATCACTCTTGATCATTAACCTCCTAGACTAGTATTGTTGTTGTATTGTATATAAATTAAGATCATAATAAACTGATTTTATTATGTCAGAGTTTAGTGGTTCATATTTCATTCCCTCAGACATAGGTCGCGTGGATAATGGAGAGAGGGCATCCCCAATGGAGGGGATATCACAAGTAATTATATTTGGTATAAAAATATTTGAAAAAAATCTTGCAGCTCATTTTGATTAAATAATTTTCATTACAAAGCCTGTTTGAAAAACAGTTCAATATTCACATAGTATTGTTAATGTTAGCGAAGTTTATCGAAGCTCTAAATCTCATTTTATGTTGTAGGTACTTCAGTACTATATTTAAAAAAGTTGTGGGATTTATGCGTTTTTTTAAGAATCCCAAAATGTAAGAAGATGCTACGTAATTAGATAGGCGAATCAAAAGATTCACAAAATAGCACTAAAAACAATAATAAAAGAAAACATATTAAAAGCTAATCATGATCTACAGTGCAATACGTTTAACGCGAAAACGCTTAAAGCGAACTATCGAATAACACGAGATAATACAACAGTCCTGATAAACTGCTGTGTATTTTCATGCATATTTTTTTTTCATCTTAAAACGAAAAAATTTTTCTTCTGAGAATGAACAAAATAGGGAAAACATTAGACATTTCAGAGGGGGTGTGAAATGAAAAAGAGATGGTTTCGTATTAGTTTTCTGTATTATTGGACTGTCCTATTATATCACAGGAAGAATTCGTTGCAGTACAAGATGATAATATGTGTGCAGCCCCAATCATGACAGGCAAAGACATTTTGGAGTGTGTTAAAAGCTCAAAAAGTATCATTGATTCAGATTCTGACGGGGAAAATGAAATGAATAATGCATCTCCTGTTCTCAAGTCATCCGAAATGAGGAACATCATGAAAAAAGTATGAGCATTAATTTAGTCGAACATTCCATTGGTGAATTGAATAAGAAAATGGACGAAATCGAACAATTTCTGGATAATTTGATGGTAAAAAAGACAATGCAAAAAATTTATCAGTTTATTTTCCACAAACTCAATAAATGTTTTGTTTTACAAAAAAATTGAAAATTTTGCATTAAATTTCATTAAGTTCTTATGCTTTTTTTTCATTTATTTTAATTAAATACATACATATATACGTATCTATGTAAATAAATGTACTTTTTAATAAGTTTAATTTTGTTGAATATACGGGGTTTTTTTTTGCGATATTCTTTAACACGAAAAAATATTTCAGTACCCTCAGTTTCGTGTTAAACGATTTTCACTGTACATAGATCTGCTCGCTTTTATGTGTATCCCGTCTCCTAGTTCAAGAGTAGTTTCATGTAATATTATCCACGTAGCCCAGTGCTTCTCAAACTTTCAACATTTTCGACCCAATATTTAATCATAATTTTCATCGCCCCCCCCTTCCCACCATTCAATAACAATGTATTGAATTCAAATATACTATACTTAGACATTAAAGCTACAATGCTACTCAAACCTCTTAAGTTTCCCAGGCATTTATAAACGTCTCGCTCAGCCAAAGCGTTAACTGCCCGAGCGTATATATACGTCTTTCCGAAGTACGATCTTTTCTGTGCACTGCTTTCCATAAAACTATTACAAAGGCTTTGGAGCGCAATAAAAGGACCATGGCAGTGTTTGTGAAGGATTTATTTATTTCAGGTAATTTGCTTATTTTTATTCCTTTTCTTCGACAAGCCCATTGGTCACTGGTAATTGTTCACTTGATCTTAACTTAGTATTGTTAAATTAATTATAAAGCACATTGTGTAGTACTGATACATTTATAAGTGTATTATATCCATGTAATTGTGTATTTTTTTATTATGTCAGAATGTGTTTTGTTTGTTTACTTTCAGTAAATTCATATTGTTTAAAACTAACCTTTTGTTTTCGACTTTTCAATATACACGCACCTCCCTCGTAAAGTTATTACGCCTTTCAAGGGGAGCGTGACCCACAGTTTGAGAAACACAGCATTTATAGCCTTAAGGTATCCGACTACTTGCGACAACTTTTTTTTGAAAAAAAGGAGATATGGAGATCTTTTTGAGATTTTTATATTTATTTAGTATTTTTTAAGAAAAAAATCCTAAAATTGGTAAAAGAAAAAAAATTATTATTATTAAAATGGGAAAAAACTAGTAAAAATGTACAAAAAATTACATAAACGGGGCCCGCTCTCTACAAAGATTTTATGAACAAATTCTGAATTTTTCAATTTTGATGTGTTACGTTGTTATTCCTGTTTGAAGTGATCTTCATGATAAGAGATATTTTAATTTTTACAAAAACTAGAGCACTTTATCTAAGTTATTATACGAAATTGCTTAAAAAAACATTGACTTTATTCACATAAAGAACTGCAAATTTTGAAATAAAACAGTTATTGATAAATCTGAAGATCAAAACACTTCTACTGTTATGCAAAACATAAGCAAAAAATTTCAGCTAATTATTTTCAAAACTTTTTGAGCAATCGTGGTCCCCGTTTGAGTTTTAAAAAAAAAAACACATTTCGAGTAAAACGCATTTTAAAGTTTGACATCTTGTGTAAAGTTATGGCATTTGCTTTTACTAAAACGCTTGTAGTTTTTGTTCTAGTGGAGGGAAAATGAAGTACTTGGTATTGTTATTAAGTTAATAAAATGGTCTATAACATAAAGTCATAAAAAAATTTGCCAATTTTTGTGAAAAAAATCATGGTTTTAGGGTAGTCGGATACCTTAATTTGCGCAATAGGTGTCATTTCAACCTCTGTATTATATTAAGTGGGTATGTGTGTGTGTGTGTTTTTACACGAATGTGGAAGTCCATGCCCATTGAAGCTGTCTACAGTCGCATTTCATATTCTAAGTTAACTTGTTTTTGCATTTTATTTTTGTTGCCACATACGTCGATAGAAATGTTTATAACATAAATACGTTGCTCAAAATGGTATTTAAAGGTTCATAACTGTGTGTGAAACTTCTATGTATTCTGCAAACTTCAATTTAGAAGCTGTTCCTGTTTAAATGTAAGTTTTAACGTCGAATCAGTTGATATGTCGATAAGTTGTTCCCTCTCCTTTATTGGAAAGCCTTCTGATTTATGTATTCGCGATTAGTTTTCTCTGAGAAATATTATTTTACAGGTATTAGGTGTGAAAAACATTGCACTAGTGAATATAAAATAATTTTGTGGGACCCTGGATCATAAGCAACAGAATACTTACAACCTAGGTAGTACATATACAGAAAAAATGTTATAATATTTCTGATTATATATTACAATAAAAACTGCAGGAAATTCCTGAAAAAAGAGGCTGTCCGGCAACGAATTTATGTTTTAAATTTCCTCTGTGGAAAACACGATTTTAGGTACTCTAGTGATTATATAAACTTCATAGATAACATGAATCCATTTTGCATACATATTCACTTTTTCTTTTCGAATTTTTATTTTAACTTGTGGAGAGCATTTGGATATGCTTGGCGGAACCCCAGGACTGCTTCGAACGCAGTTTGAAGATTGATGTAGAGGTCGTATTGGTGTCCTACACGGGGGTGAGGTACGGGAGGTCAATCCCCAATGTTTTGAGAAATAAAGGAAACAAAAGCATTTTTGCACCTTTTTATAGAAATAAAGGATACGTGAAGTTAAACACACAATAGATCTCATAAAAAAACCTCTGAGATCTTGTCATTTTTAAAACATGCCTTAACATTTGCATACATCAACGCATTTTTCTCACGATCCCCTTACGTCAGTGCTTCTCAAAGTTTCAATGTTCACGACCTAATGTTCAATAATAATTTTCATCGCACTCTCCTCATACAATAAGAATGTATTGAATTCAATAATACTATACTTTGGCGCTAAAACTACGATACGACATTAACCTCTTAAGTGCCACTGTCGTATATAAACGTCTCGCTCAGCCAAAGCCTTAATTTCCCCGGTCACATACATTCGTCTTTCCGGAAGTACGATCTGTTCTGTTCCCTGTTATTCATAAAATAATACCGGAGGTTTTGGAATGCAATGAAAGGAGCTTGACAATGTTTGCAAAGGATTTACTTATTTTAGACATTATTTTTACTTCTGTATTCCTCCCCTTCCCCCCAATACATCACATACGCGCTCCCACATGAAAAATAGTTGGCACTGGGAGGCGAATAGCGTAATTTTTAATTGGTAGTAAAAAAATTAATTATAAACTGTACAAATTATGACGATAAGTGTTTTTTTATATAATTTTATGTATGAAAATCCCATGGGCTCACTAATAATTATTAAACTTGTTCTTAACTTAGTATTGTTAAATTAATTATAAAATACATTCTTTAGCACCTGATACATTTATAAGTGTAAATGTGTATTTTATTTTTTACTATGTCAGAATGTATTTTGTTTGTTTACTTTCAGTAAATAAATATTTTTTTAAATAATCTTTCGTTTTCGACTTTTCAATATGCTCAATTTTTCAATCCCTCGTAGAGTTGTCACGCCCTCCAGGGGGCACCCCACAGTTTGAGAAACGCTGCCTTACGTAAACATTACGAGTGCATTTAGTTCTAATTTTAAAAAATCTGTGAAAAGGTTTGCCTCTTGTGGCTGTCTTTTGTTCGAAATAGTTGAGCAATTAGGAATTTGCAGTCACAATAAACATTTCTCCAACTACACACCGTCGAACCATGACGATTTTGCGCAGGCAATAATTCTACTAAATCAGGGGTGGTCAACCTTCTCTAGAAGAGTGCCACTACCTGACAAAAAATAATTTTGCTAGCCACTTCCAATTTAAAATAATATGTTAAAGTACAAACCTCTAGAGATAGAGGATATGTTGTTAACAAAATTTATGCAGGTTCAAGTAGTTAGGTTAGGTATAAAATAAAAATGAGTAACTCGGAACATTTGATTCTAAGTACTTATGAAGCAATCAGCTCTTACTTAATACGGCTTTTGAATTTGTGGGAGTTTTTTTACCAAGTAATCTTTATTACAGTATTAGTTCTCTCTCTTGAAGATGCTTATAAAATTAAGTAGTTTTGAATGTATATCAGTTAATTTTGAGTAAGATTGATTTTATTATGTTCATAGTAGAAAACATTTTAGAAACATGTTGATCCAAACCTACAGCCATATCTGGCAGCTAAATCGTGGACATTGTTTTGTACAAATTTTCAAAATTCAAAAATGCGGATCATTTGGAGTTGAAATAAGTTCCTTATGTTTGCTTTTCAGTGTAGTATGGTGCTGTAGCAGGGGCGTAGCTAATGCCATATCAATGATACGGGGCCCTCAAGCTACAGGGGCCCCATGATATGTTAATAAAAATTGTTAATATATTAAGGGGCCCCAAAAAAAGGGTATGCAAGAAATTTTGATGTGGGACCCACGCCAGTGTGCTGCAGGTCAATAATTTCGATTGAGATTTCAGGTAAGTAACAACTAACGTCTTGCAGAGAAATTGAAATTGGGTCTGTGAAAAGATTGGCATTTATCATCTTGTAAATCATCAAACATAGAGCTGAATGAATCATATGCTTCCAGCTTCATTGGTGAAATTTCTGTTCTTTTTTTATAAGTTATAAGAGGTAGGTAATTACTTTTTTGCGTCCCCACATTGATGGTATTTACTAAAAAAGACACATGAAAAGTCTAACTTTAAAACCGTTAAAGGAAACAAGGGTTGAAGTTCGTATGAATGCTATCAGACCTTTCAAACAAGACCTAAAAATATTAGTACCGCATTAAATGCCTTAATTAAAGATACCATTAGACACAGCGGGAAAAAGTAACATTTAAATTTTTTATTCAATTTGAATTTGGCATGATTTATTATCATGAATTGATGTATTGAAAAAAAATTATTCAAAATCCTAAATTAAACATCGTAGAATGCATTGAAGGCTTAGATAATCGTAAAAAATATTTAGTTTCCCAAGATCTGAGGATAACTTTAAGATATCAGTCGATTTATTAACAGCACTTGCTACAGATTTAGGTATTGATATCGAATTTCCCATCTCGAAGCTCAGAAAAAGGTATATTTACTTGCTTATGAGGGGAGTGCTGAACCCCAGCTTCAAATTCCTTCCAACAATTCGAGATCTCTTCAGCAAATGGATGATTTACCTTATTATCTGAGTGTTATTTGATACTTTGCTTTCTGTATGGGTTTCACAACATTTCTGATCATGATCTCATGAAAACCTGAAATGGACTTGAGTATTAAGTTGCAGGTATAGGAGGAAGGAAGTATTGTGAAAGATATAGACGGCAAACAACACTTTAATGGAATGACTTCATTCAAAGATATTTTTCCAGGTAAAAACAGCCAATGAAATTATAGTCAAGAAATGATCTCCAAATTTTTCTCCAGCAATAAGAATTTTTTAACCTTACCTGTTTCTCTAGCTTCAGGAGACGGAAGTTTCAGTAAATGAAAAATTATTAAAAACTATTTAAGAAATAATGACACAAGAAAGGCTTTCGAATTTAGCCATCATCTCTATTGAATTCGGAATCTCAGAAAAATTGAATTTCACCGAAACTATTGACAAACTTGCTTCTCAGAAAGCCAGAAAAGTTATTTTACAGTTAATTATTAGGTAGTCTTTTTGTAGAAGGACTGATTTTTATACTTTTCGTTTCACGAGGTTTATGCTTTAGTATTTTTTATTGGATTATATTTTCTGAATAAGTACAGTTATTTTGTATATCTAATTATAAAATGTCTATTTTTATTTTAAAGGTAGTATTTTTGTTTATTGTTTAATTAAGTATTTTGCCCCTATTGTGACATATTAGCTGGTCAAAAAAAAAGAGTCCAGGACTTAGAATTGTATTTACTTTTATTAATGTTTTACTTTAATACAGGTAGATGAATTTATAGCTTCAACGTTAAGTATTAGTCAAAATGTGAAAAATCTTTTAGAGGTGCGGCACTTTAGGTCTTTGCACGCGGGCGGCCGACACCCTAGGATCGGCCTTGTCTACGAAATCAGTATTTCCTTTTTCGGGTTTTTGGCGTCATGAATCATCGATTTGTATATGAAGTTTTATTCTTTTGATTTCTGCTACACGTTAGACTATGGATGTTTTGTTTTACGTTAGTTATAAGAAGAAATAACTGCGTAATTTCGTTAAATCCATATGATTTAGCAGTGTACATACGTATATGTTTAATAATGATTCTGATGTGCCGCATAATATGCTTATTTTTTTTGGTGGTTTTGAAATGTCATCATATTAAATTTTTAGAAAAATGAAAAGCCCTTAGTAAAATTTAAGTTAATTGTTGAAATTGCAGTTAGTATGTAAAATATTTCATATAAACACACTCGCCAAATATTTTCATATAATATCATCTTCAAAAAAAGGCATCCATTCGTTACTGGTTTAACGCACTACAGAAAGTTACTAATAACAATCAAGATTTTATTACTTATTTATATAAACAATAATTGAAAACATTTATTTTCTTAAAATATGATCAAATATTCTTAAAATTCTTGTTAATACATTACAGTATTTCTTACTTGTTTTATAGTAATTATAATGCTAATCTTTGTATTGTATAATTAAACTAATACTGGAAACTTGAAAAGAGATAAGGTTTTTTTTCATTTTATTATATTCGAACATTCTCGTGACTTATTAAACACCCTTACAATTGTTTTAAAACCTTGAAATGATCTGGATTTCAAAGGTAAGCAGTACTTGAAAGATAAGTTGAAATAAGAATCCTGAATAATTTTTATAATCAAAACATTGTAAATAGCAGAATTTATATTAATGTGTCCTTGTTTCGTTATCCTTAGAAGGTATTTCGAATAAAATTCAAATTTATCCACAGAACTAAGAAAAAAAAATTTGCATAAATAGTCCCAGATTTACATTGAATGAAATCTACTATTAAACTAAAACAGTAAAATACTCTAATCAACATTTGTATCAAAATAACTCAATAACTTGTATTAAATGGATTATTGCCCTCTTTTGAAATATAAATTTAGCTGTTCATATTTCTTTTTATATTCAATTTAAGGTAACAATAGGGTTGTATTTATATCTTTTACTCTTTTAAATCAGTAGGTAAAATAATGATTCACTTATTTTTGGTATATGAACTGTAATTGTGATGTTTAATATTAGCACGTTTTAATGATACTTTATGTCAAAAAAGTCTACTAAATTCTATGATAATTCATATTTCCCACCAAAATGCATTTAATATTAAGATTTTGTGATTATCTTCGAAAAAATTATATTTTTAAAACAACAATACACTGTTTTCAATTGCAAGTTTAAAAATAATTGCATAATAATTCTCAATTTATCTCTAAAATTACAGTTCCTAAGCCAAATATGTAAAAGAAACAAAGAGAAAATTAAAAATGCTCGATATGATAAAAGGTTCAAATTTAATCAAAAATTCATACAAAAAGAAAGAATAATTCACATAAACTTATATACGTAACTTAACATCAAACTAAACATTTGTATCAACATTTCAAACAGTTTCAAATGTATTCGCGACAAAATTACATTAGAAACCCCTATTTCTTTAAAACAAATCGAATCAGCAATATATGCAAAATCTCTTAAAAATGTCATCTTCAATTCTCCCTTTAAAATTCATACCCAACATTCCAAAAAGAGCATTTCTTTGTTCTAAACTCCATTTTAAGTTTATTTAATTTTATTAATGCCATTCGAGTCAGACGATAATTTTAGAATAGAACGCACGACAACTTAGCCCGCGAAAGATAGACTGATTTAAGAAAACGTAGAATTAATTTATAGTGTACGGTTGCCATTCTGACATTTTTAATTCCAAATGGAAAATTCTTGGCTGTAACAATTACGCAATTAAATATTTATTTTCAATCAAAGGAGCAGTGAAATTTTCATTAGGCAAAACAGAAGTGGCATCAGAGACAATGGATAGCTGACCTTTTTCGAATGAACGTTCTTCTCCGTCGGGAGAATTGTTTATTAGGGGAAGCGAAGGAACGAATTTGCATACCAGGAAAGAGCAACTTAATTAACGAAAGAAAATGGAGTCGTTATCAGAAAAGACAGATACCGACATTTTTACTTTGTTGTTTAATCTTATTCACCATGGACGTAAGCAAAATTTCAACGATAGTATGAATACTTTTGGCGCTCTCTGCTCTTCCTCAGCGAACAAATGTAAACAAACTTGTTTGAAAAGGGAATATATTATCATGATGCTCTAGTTCAGGGTGGAATTAAAACCAGAGAAAATTGAGTTATTCTTGTATTCCCTTCCCCCACCCCACCCCTAAGAATCGTTTCGGTGTTAGACCCCCTTAAAATTATTCTTGTGTTTAAGTAAATACTTAAATGTAAGTGATGCTGTTAACGATTCGGTTTGGGGCTTCTTTCAAGACAAAAACTATGTATAATCAATCTATTGACCTGACGTACGAATGAATCATTTGACATTTTTAAATCATCTGGCTCGGAAATTTATTATTTAGATTTTTGTTAACTTGCTGTGTTGGTTTTTGAAATACAATCAGGCCCGATTTATCAAACTTCTATTTAACAAATTTTGTGATTTTACGAACTTTTCTATTTCCCCGATTAAAATGGAGGTAAAAAAAAACCTTTTTAATGATTTTAACCCGAATTAACAAATTATTTCAACAGCTGAGGGAAAAGATTTATTAATTTTTATTAGAAAAGGAATTGATTTTTTTTTCAAATGCATACTTTTCGTTCAGAACTTTTTTCGTTTGTAGTAAATTTCGACGGGAAAACGTGTAGACCATTATTATACTTTACAGGTGCAGAGGAATGAGGAGTGTAACATATTGTATGAGTCTTGAATAGAACAGGAATCTCCTTTCTTATCTCATCCCACATCCACAATGCAGGAGATATTTCAAAATTTTACCGATTATGAAACATTTCATGACGGACTGCTTATCTGTGCAACTGAAATTGAGGGAATTGCTCATTTGACGGAGCCAATGAATAGCGATTCTGATGCAGAAACTGACAACGAAATTCCTATCAAAACTGTTGCATTCTCTAATGCTTTGCGTTGTTTGGAAACTGTGAAAACATACCTTATGCAGCAGGATGTTAGTAACGCAGTATTTAATTCTCTGTATAAGTCGGGAAAAAACTCTTTAGAGCCAGGAATCAAAAAGACTGTCAAACATCTATCAGTCAATTTTTTAAGATATCCAATAAACTGATGCATAATAATTTGCTAATAGTGTTTTGGGCTGCTAAATAAAAAAATGTGTAATTTCTAATATTGGATGTTTCTTGTGTAATTGATTATTATAAAATTTTCTTAAGGTAAGAGCAAAAAAAATTCTATTTTTTTGGACCCCAAAATAACGAATAGCCCCGAATTAACGAACAAAATGATCCGTCACGATGAATTCGTCAAATCGAAGTTTGAATGTAACATATATTTTCCTGTATTGCATGCAAACTAGCCGTTACTCTTCCGCTTTGCTGGATATTTCATAGTGTTGTGTATGATCATACATTGTTCCTTTTTTAAGATACTGATACCTAAACTCTAGTATTAAGCTTTCAATTGAGTTGAAAAACATCCTTATTGCTCTCGACTCTTGATTTAAAAAAGACGAAACTTGTATTTCTAAAACGGAACGATATTTATCTCCTACGCCCCCCCCCTCCCTTTCCTTGTAATCGATTTCTGTAAAGTTCCTTTTCTGTGAATCTCTATTAAAAAAAACCATGTTTGCCGAATTTCTAGCCTGTAGGTCTAATAGCTCAAAACCAGGGTATTTATATATATATATATATATATATGTCATGATTTTTAAGACAGAATCAGATTAAAGTTAGAAAAGTGAAAAGACGACCTTTATTCTTTCATTTGTACATCTATTCTGACACCGAGAGCAGGGAGGAAAAACACGCCATGGTGGTGGTTTCAAGTGGATAACACTTGAAAAACATATGGTAAGTATCGCTGCTTTGAAGAATCGCTGCTTTGCTTGCAAGTTAATGCTGACATATGTTGACTATTAAATCTAACGATCTGGAATTAGACATGTTTATTGGCTAAGCCATATGTTCGGAAGAAATAAATGGGTGATTAGTTTGATACTTGAAGATGGGAACTGAGAAAGATGAGTCAAGTGCTAGATAGGGAATTTAATTTTTAATCTAATTAAATTATCCTTACATATATATATGTGGCAGCCAAAGCCAAGCAGTCTTCGCGCGCAGGCGCAGCTAATGAGAACCGAAACTGTAAAAACTTTAAGACTCTTGAAAAAAGCAAAAGCGAGGGAGAAACACAGAGGTGCGCGAGCAGGCGTTACCTTCTGCATATCATTGTCAAACTTATCTACCTTTTTAATTAATTTGTATTAAGTTTTAAAATAAAATAGAAGAAAGACAAACGTCTTGGACCCCTTGTTGTCTCCCACAAATTATGGGGGCTCGGCCGCGATCGAAAAAATTTCGATTTTGAACCAAAGTCTGGACAATGAACAAAAGCGTCCGTGAAGGAGACGCTCCACCATTTTTTGGAAACTTCGTTCAACCTGTGTAGAGATTTGAACTCAGCATGAATACTCCGCCTGTGTAGAGGCCGGGATCGATAAAATTTCGATTTTGAACCATAGTCTGGACAATGAACAAAAGCGTCCGTGAAGGAGACGCTCCGCCATTTTTTGGAAACTTCGTTCAACCTGTGTAGAGGTTTGAACTCAGCATGAATACTCCGCCTGTGTAGAGGCCGGGATTGAAAAGAATTTCGATTTTGATCAAAGTTTGGAACGTGAAAAAAAAGCCGTCCGTGGAGGAGACGCGCCGCCATTTTTCGGAAACTTCGTTCCGCCTGTGTAGAGGTTTGGACCATCGACAAATATTCCGCCTGTGTAGAGGTTGGAACCATCGACAAATATTCCGCCTGTGTAGAGGTTGGAACTAACTCAGTGTGAATAATCCCCGCCTGTGTAGAGGCCGGAACTACAATTTCAAGATATAACCTGCGAAGAGGTGTCAATTCGAACAATTTCAACTATATTATCTGCGAAGAGGTGAAATCAGTGGAATCGAAATTTTTCTTCATTGGATACATCGTACGTGCGAGCAACAAGGGAGCTAGAAAGAAAAGGTAGGATCTTTCCATATTTTTCTAAAATGTATAAAAACGCTCTTAAAGAGGATCTCATAAGAGTTGTTGAGGATCTAGACGGTACTGTGGAGAGTACGGACACCATAGCTAAACTAAAGACTAAAATTGAGAACAGTAGTACATTTGAAAGTGATCCAGATTTCGTTAAAACTTTAATTCAAAACTGTATAGATGAGAGAGTATCGCGAAACGAAAGAGAGGTAACTTTAGAAAAACAGAAAATTGAGCTCGCGAAACTTCAGTTAGCAAAATTAGAAAAAGAAATCGAACTTCAAACGGCTAAAAATAAAGCATTAAGTTTAAAACCTGCAGCTAAAGTCGAAGAAAAACAGTTCGAAACTAACATAGAAAATATGATAAACAGTATTAGAACTTTATCTCTTCCTGTTCCCACCAGATCTGAAAATTTTAATCTGTTCTTCCAATCATTAGAACGCGCATTTTTAACCAAGAAAATAAATGACGAATATAAATCTGAAATTTTAATAAATCTTCTGGGCGAAAGAGCTCATAACGTCTTATTGTATATTAAAGAAGAGGAATTAAATGACTATGAAAAACTAAAATCTATAGTACTCAGAGAATTCCAATTAACCCCTCGCGAGTGTTTAAACTCATTTAAAAAATTTGTAAAATCATCAGGCGAGACATACATCCAATTTGCTGCAAGATTGACGGCAAACTTCCAATATTATTGTTCGTTAAGAAAAGTTAATTCCTTTGAATCTCTATGTGATCTTATAATTTCTGATAAATTATTTGAAACTTTAAATAAGGAAACTGCAACTCATATTGGCATTCGAGAAGCAGAAGATTGGTTTAGGCCTATTGATTTAGCTAAAGAGTGCGATATTTATATTTCATCTAGAAGCGGATCACATAAAGAAATTCCTATTACTTATGGATATACCCAAGACCCCTTTAAAAATAGAACACAAAACTTTAAACCAAAGATTAAAGAGAACTATCCCCAATATCTTGAAAGAGAAAATAAAAATTGCTATATATGCTGTGATTCATCTCATTACACAAGAGATTGTGAGAAGCGTTTTAAGCCTAAAGAATCTAACAGCCACATCCGTAATAGAAAAAACGCGAATACTTTGAAAGTCGAGAGCAAAAAACAAAATAGCGATGAGTTCGCACAACTTCAATATGTAAACATTTTTGTGGAAAATCAGCCCGTAACAGCCTTGATCGATTCAGGTTGCCAGATCCCAGTTTTAAATTCCTCACTAATTAGAGTGAACCAGCCTTCCGAAGAAATCATAACATTAAGTTCATGTTTTGGCGAACAGCGAATGGTAGAAGTTAAACCCATAAATATTTCTCTTAATCAACTCTCTCCCGGTCTAAGTGTTCGAACGGCAATATCACCGACCTCGACCGAAGAATTTATTATACATCCCAGTGTATATGCTGAAATAAAGAAACTAGGTCACGCAAAGAGCGATGTTTTATTGAGTGAAAGTGGATCCTCTTTGGGTGTTCATTTTAATTCAAATGTTTCTGTTTCAAATGTGATAGAAAACTCTAGTTATGATTTGTCACATGTTAAAAACTTTAATACTAGAAATGATTCGAGTTCTCTAATTAAGGATTATAAATGTAATAAAATTAAGAGTACTAAGTTAAAATTGAGTATTATAAGAGAAAAATGTTCTGATATAGTATTGTGTAAGAAAGTAAATGGTGCCATGAAAACGAGTTCCGTGAACTTCAACGCCCCTTCACCTATGAAGAGTAAACATCGTCGGTTTACAATGCTCCGGAAAATCTTCCAGCCCTGGCAGTGGAAACGGAGGAAAAAGAGAAATCGTTTTGAACAGACGTCCAGAACTCTAGAGAGGAAAATAACGATGCGTTCAACCAAAGATCAACTTGTTAAAAAAGACGTTCTTATGCCTGTGAAACACAATGTTTTCCTGTGAAACCTTCCGGATGTCGAAGAGGTGCCTTCACATGATGGAGAAACTGTCTAGTTCAGAAAAATTATGATATGTTAAATCTCTATGTATTTGTCGTATAGTCCTTGTCTGTTCCGTCTTTTTTGTATGTTTCAGATTCTCCTCTGGTCTCGATGAAAAAGGAAAAAAGGGAAGTACCGCTGCGGACAGCGTACAGTCAGGCTGGCCGATTGTGGCAGCCAAAGCCAAGCAGTCTTCGCGCGCAGGCGCAGCTAATGAGAACCGAAACTGTAAAAACTTTAAGACTCTTGAAAAAAGCAAAAGCGAGGGAGAAACACAGAGGTGCGCGAGCAGGCGTTATCTTCTGCATATCATTGTCAAACTTATCTACCTTTTTAATTAATTTTTATTAAGTTTTAAAATAAAATAGAAGACAAACGTCTTGGACCCCTTGTTGTCTCCCACACACACACACACACACACACATATATATATATATATATATATATATATATATATATATATATATAACAACCACTTAAACCCCTTTGGGTTAAGCGGTTACGGGATGTTACCAAAACCCGTTCTTAGGAAACCTCTACACAACACAAGAAACATATTTACCAAGCTTCAAATCTCTAAGTCTGATAGCTCTAAAATGGTAAATTTTTATCAAAAACTCTTCCACTACCCTCCTTTTGAGTTGAATTCTGTAAAACCCGTTCTTAGAGGGTCTCTAATCAACGAAAGAAGCGTATTTACCAAATTTCAAGTCTGTAGGTCTACTAGTTCTAGAAATATCGTGATGAGCGAGTGAGTCACTTTTCTCTTATATATATATACAATTAATATATATGCTTATTATATAAATATATATGCTTATATAAATAAATTATTATATATGCTTATAATATCCGCCAATCCAGGGTTATTCGTAATTCCATTAAGAGTATTGAAGCACTATAGTAAAAAACTAAGACGAACAAAAAGCAAAAACAAGTAATATAAAAAAAAATTTAAGTCAATTCCTGCTTTGATCAACAAAGAAAAATTTTATTTTAGCTACTTTTTATTAAATAGTTACAAATTATAGTTATATATATATATATATATATATATATATATATATATATATATATATATATGACACAATCACAACATTAAGGTATTCGACTACGTTCGGAACTGTGATTTTGCAAAAGCGTATAAATGGATAATATTTATGATATTTAGTATCACTTAGATTAGAAAATGTATATAAAATTTTGTTTTAAGATTAGTATTACAATAAAAAATTATTTAAGTACAATATTTTCACCAAAAAATGAACATTGATCAATTTTCAAAATATTCTCCTGTGAAAAATGCTTCTGTTATAATAATATTTTGCTGTATATAGCTCAGACCTCCCTACAGAGGCTCAACAAGAATTTTTGAAATGTATAACTTAAAAGTGGGTTTATCCATGTTTTACGACAACAGAGGGGAGATATTTTAAGAAAAAAATGCCTATAATTATTTCAATGGGCTGTAACTCTGAAAATAATGTGAATTCTGCAAAAAAAAAAAATAGTTCAGACTCTCTGGAGAAGTCTATTTTATATAAGCACAGAAATTTTTTTTTATATTTTTAGAAACATTTTTTAAAAAAGGAAAACATTTTGAAAAAAAAAGGTTATTCTAAATTAATTTTTTGCAAAAATATTGTATTTAAATAATATTTTTTTTGTCAAAATGTCCTTAAAACAATTTTATACATTATACATTTATATCCTAATCTAAGTGACACTAAATATCATGAAAATTATCCATTTATGCGGGGTTTTTTAAATCACGGTTCCGAACGTAGTCGAATACCTTAAGTGGTAATTGATTTTTATTAATTATCATTAAAATATCGTATTGTTATCCAAAACAATTGTGTATATAAAATTTCAGTTCAACTGAATGCCTTAAAACGTGAGAAAAAAAATATTTTAAAGTTTTGACACAAGTCACCAAAATGATCGCTAAATTGCCAAAAAGAATGCCAACATTGCTGCATTTGTAATTCTTTAAATAATTAGTTTTAATCAATTATAATTAAATTATTGTATTGTCATCCAAAATAATCATGTATATAAAATTTCAGCTCAATAGAGCGCTTTAAAATGTACTTTATTAATGATTGGAAATTCCACCAAGATAAATAAATAAATAAATATATAGATAGTGTGAGATTATAATAAGAATTGAAAAACACATTTGACTTATTTACATACCTTACAGATGTTCTGTGTGCGAATCCTTTGTTACACGGCATACATCAATATGGTAGTCCAGTTCCTGCCACACTCTACTCAATATGGCACTAACAATGTTATTGACAGAACGCGTTACCCTTTCCTTGTTATCCGAAAACTTTGTCATTTACAAAGACTAAATTTTCGTCCCCCCCCCTTTGTCATGTGATGTAGCAGAATTGCCTGAAAGAGTTTCTTATAGGAGTTCAGTTTCACACACAAAATACCTATAAGGTATGTAAATAAAACTTGAATTATCTATATTGTCTGTATTTCTGTACATTTTTCATACCAAGCAAAGTGTACTATTAAGTAACAAAAAGTGTGAAAATTTTGAAATTGGGAATTAAAATAAAAAATTCTTCCATTTTCACATTCTGTTAAGTATTATGCTTAGTTATATGTAATAAAAAAGGGGGTTAAAAACGCTAGTTGAAAGATGAAAAAAATGTATACACACCCATAATTTATGTTTCTTTATTTAATTTTTTTCAATCTGAGAGGAAACAGGAATTCTCTCTCTCTCTCTCTCTCTCCTCGCACATATTGGGACAGCGTATCAAAATCTGACTTTATTTTTAAGTATTCTATTATTAAGTGCCGTGCGAGGTAAAACGCGGCGTTAAATAGGGATTTTTTTTTTTATATTTAACTAAGTAACTCACACTCACTAATATTTAACGAAAGTAAATCCAAGCTTGAAGTACACAGAAAAGCAGCTTAACAGAATTAGGACGATATTTTTACTATAAAAAGGAAGTATAATTTATAACATCATTATTCAAACTGTGGCACCATATATAAAAGGAGTAAAAAAATGTAGTTCACACACACTTCATTACTTAACATATTTATACAAGCAACTTCGGAAATAAGAGGAGAATCGATAATACATAATATAACCATATCAAAAAAGATACAAAATAAGAATGATGGCCCAAATGGCTACGATCATTTGTGTACAGGGTGTTGCCGAATTCGATCGACATATTCAGAGGAATGATAATAGTCCACGTGAGGACGACAAATCATCATAGAACAGGGTCTTAAATCCCGTTTAGCCGAAATAAATCACAAAAACAGTTATGGAGGGGCGAGTGGAATGAAAAACGGCAAAAAGGGGCAAGAAACACATTTATTAGACACAAATTGTGTTTACAATGCATCACAGTTCGACGTCAGAAGTGAAACGACAAGGGAATTTCATAGGAATCATTCGAAGATGCGGCCGCGTAGGTCATAGTACAGCCGACACTTACGGAGGAGGATTTGTCGGACGAGTTCAAACAAATCCAGTGTGTTGGCGATGTCAGCTGAAGAGACGATGATCCATGCCATGAGATCCTTCACTGTAGCCACGGCTGTCTCATACATAAGCGATTTCTGGTTGCCCCAGAAGAAGAAAACCAAGGGATTCAGGTCAGGGGAGAGTAGAGGCCAAGCAATAACTGCGCCGCGTCCAGTCCACGATTCGGGTGCCGAAATTCACGTAGGTTTCGAGTCGAGGGGCCCCTTTCTCGAAAGGGGTCCGTGTAGAGCTTGACCTTAAGAGTTTTATATTTTCCGGAAATATAGTTTTCTCTCGAAAAAAAAAAAACGTGTAGGGCCCGTCGAGCTGCGCTTAAAAATCGATTTTCTAAGCCCTAGGTTAAAAGGTAGGGTACGGCCCGCTGAGGTGAGCTCAAGTTTAGATTTTCTAAGCTCCGAGTCAAAAGGCGGCACCCTGGAAGCCCGGGAAAAACGATTTTTCTTTTTCTTTTCAATTTTTTTCAAAGATTTAAAAATTTACTTAAAAAAGTTTTCGACCGTTTTTCAACAAAAGCCCTTCATTTTGAGAGGAATTTTTATGTCTTCCTTTTCCATTAGTTTTTGAAGTTATACTTCTTATTGCGCGTTTGGGAAAAAGGATGAGGGTAAATTTTTACGATGCGCGCGCACACCGTCACGGATGTGACGCAAAACCGCAATCAAGAAATGTGGTGTTGCACTATCATGTATGAGCCGCATGTTTTGGTGCGCAGTAGCCTGTACTCCGTGCAGCAACTCCAGGGAGAAGGGGGAATTCTTCACACGTGCAGGTTTCTTTAGTCCTATCACAGTGCTTCAAATTTCCGCATTCCTTTGGTCACTCCCCTAGTAGTCCTTCCTCCCAGCTACTAATGCGATTTTCACCGACTAAACGTGGTTTGTAACCCCATGTTCTATGGTGATTTGTCGTCCTCGTGAGGCTTATTATCACCCTTCTGAATATGTCGGTCGAATTCAACAACACCCTGTAATACTTTTCTCATTTCGGTTAGTAGTAAGAATAGTTAATTACTAATAGTAGAATTTACCCTTTCTCACTTTTAATGTATTTCAGTATCCGACGAGGTTGAAAAGGTGTTTTTTAGATGTTTGATATTAGGGCCATTAGCAAAAAAAGAAAAAGAAAGAAATATAAGTACTGAGAGGAAGAAAAAGGAATTATATATAACTGGAAAGTTTTAAGCTGTTTTTTCTGTAACATTTACTTTATCTAATTATAAGAATAGTTTTAAATGTGTTTTTTGAAGAATGAAATTTTCACGATAATTTGTGCATGAAATTTTTTTTCTCAAATTAATCCAAAAAAATTCAATGATATTTGTAATACTTAGTTATGAGCCCTTTAGAGTGTAACAAACTGCTGTTTTTTCCCCCCGATAGTTACATTTAATTACATATCACAGCCATTTTTAGCTTAGAACAAAATAATTTTGACGAAAAATCATTGACGTCAAATTCTTAAAGTGCTTTTTACCGTTCAGTTTGTGACACTTCCGATGAATCATGAAGTATATCAAGGTATAATTAAAATCACATTATGTTTAATGTATTTTTATTTATGGTGCTTTCCTTAACATTGGAAGTTTTGCGAACATTTTATAAAAATATTAATTTTTGTTTCAAAAACAAGGGGTGATACATGTTATTTATTTAATAATTATGACTCTTTCAGCATATTTATGTTGTTTAAAACAGTACAGTTCTTCTGAAAATCAATTTTTGAAAAAAAGGAAGCCGAACTTAGTCTGATGCCTTAAAAGTAATAAAACAGTAATTTCACTTCTCAAGCATGTAAGGAAATTCCTCGTATAGAGGAAAAATCATTTTACTGAATAGTTAAGGTATCCGACTACGTTCGGAACCGTGATTTTAAAAAAGCGCATAAATGGATAATTTTCGTGATATTTAGTATCACTAAGATTAGAATACATGCATACAATTGTTTTAAGGACATTTTGACAAAAAAAATTTATTCAAATATAATATTTTGACAAAAAATTAACTTAGAATAATCTTTTTTCCAATTGTTCTCCTTTTGTGCAAAATGGTTCCATTAGAATAATAGTTTGCCTGTATATAGCTCAGACCTTTCTACAGAGGCTCAACTAGAATTTTTGAAAAATTCACATTATTTTCAGAGTTACCACCAATTGAAATAATTATTGGCATTTTTTTCTTAAAATTGCTCCCCTCTGTTGTCTTAAAATATGAATAAACCCACTTCTATATTCTAATGGGACCATTTTGCCCAAAAGGAGAACAATTGGAAAAAAGATTATTCTAAGTTAATTTTTTGCCAAAATATTATATTTGAATAAATTTTTTTGTCAAAATGTCCTTAAAACAATTTTATGCATATATTCTAATCTAAGTGACCCTAAATATCATGAAAATTATCCATTTATGCGCTTTTGCAAATCACGGTTCCGAATAAAGTCGGATACCTTAAAGCAATAAAAAAGAAAAAATATTCATAAAGTATAGTTAAATTCTGAGGGTTTTTTTCTTTTATATTCTCAATATTTCGACTATTTAATATCTATACATAGAGATATTTAACCTTTAGCATTTTTAAAATCCGAGGGAAATAATTCAGATCTCAAAAACTATATATATATATATTTTTAGAACTTTCTTACTTGAATTCAAATGATAGACGACTTCTGAAGTTTTTTTCAGGAATAATACCTAAGTTTAAATTCAAATAAAACATTCGAAAAGATAAAAATGAATTTTAAGCTTCCATTTTTTTCTCCTTCCTACGAGAACCTGCTTGCGCACTCTGGGAAACGTACAAAAACTTTGATGTTGGGATGGGTTTTTTTTCTTCCCTTCTTTCATTTTGCAGCGTCTTAAAAATTCGAGAAATTCAAATGCTGGAGGACTATTATTTTAGCTTTTGACGCTATAAAAATAGGAGCAGAAAGTAAGAAAAGAGGAAAAGAAAAAAAAAGTCCTTTAAATAAAAAATATTTCTTGTCGTAAAAATACATTTTGTGAATTCCCTCGGCTTTCTTTTTTCTCTTTTTTTTCTTTCGATTTTTTAAGGCCTTTTCTCTTTCTGAGTCGGTTTGTGAGCAATTCTACGACGTCGGAAGCAATTTCACTTTTCAAAACATCTTTTTTCCTGCACCCGATTGGATTTGTGTGCTTTGGTGAACTTTAAAATAAAAAAAAAATACAGGATAAAAAAATGAAAAGAAATGGGAGAAAAAAAAGTCATCCAACCAGTAAGAAAAAGGCGAAAATGCATTTACAGCAATTTCTACCCTCTACCTTATTTTATTTTTTCCCCCTTTCGATAGGTGGTTATGCTTTTCTTAAATGTAAAAAAAGGGAAAAGAAAGAAAAGAATTTAAAAGTTACCAAATCTTTCGAAACGCTGATCTTTTCTATTTCTTTATTTAACTCCTCATTGATCGAAATCACTTGATACTTGTCCAAACGACACCTTTATCAAGTAGTTTTGGTGAATTATATATAAATACAGTATAATCAAAAGATAAAGTTGTGTACTATTAAATATACGAGGTATGTCTGGAAACTAAGTACCGTCTTGGAAAAACTCGCATAAAAAACCGTTTTTCAAAACAACATTTATTTTTACGTGAAAGAGCATGTCTGAAACTATTTTTCTACATGGTAATCAACATTTTTAAACACATTCGTCGCATCGTGAAACCAACTTGTTTTTACCCTCTTTAAAGAAAGAGGCCACCAATGAATAGGTTTTGAAATTTAGGACACTCATTACAAAGCAATACCTTATTGTGAACCGTCTGTTATTTTTCATGAATTTTCTCATTAACTTTTTCAATTAAGGCTGTCTTCGGTAAAAGTACAAGAGATTGAATTAAACGCGAAACACATTTTCAGACAGAAAAATGCCTCATTTTCCATAGAAATTTGTAGCATTATAACTCATACCTTTGTTAACAATACAGTATTGTTAAAAATTTAAATTTTTTAATATGAGAAGGCATAGCCCATTTAACATTACGATATAGGAGAAAAAACACGAAACACATTTTATACCAGAAAAAATGAGTCAACCGGATTAAAAATAGGAAGAATTATAAAAAATATCGCTGTTTAAAGGGTAGTGAATCCAGAATATAATATTAATTTTTCATTCATTCTGTATCTGAAAAATGTTCCCCAAATTCAGGTCCTTTTCCTTAAAGTTAACTGAAGACAGCCTTAAACCATCATTGACAACAGAAAGTCACCCATTTCGTACTTTGTCATGAACATTAATTCGTCCATTATTGAATTGTCGAACCTAATTTCTCTTTCCCCGCCGAATAATACAAATGATGAGAAATGCGCCGCCTTCAGGCACACATTGAGCAGAAAAAGAGAAAGAGTTTGCAGAATGAGCAGTACCTGTACCCTCATTTCTGCCGGAGAAGTTATATTTGAATTTCTTTTCTTCTCGCATAGGACACCGATACAGACAGAAGATGCCAGATCACCTCCAACAGAGGCAGTTCCTGCAGATTGATGATTTTACTAGGAGCAAGGTGATTAAACTGAGAATGGCAGGTTGGTACATACATCAAATCTCATCTGACACTCATAGAAACAAATAGATGTTGCATATTTCAAAGTATCAGGGGAGCCAGAGAAGCATCAGCACTCGTGGATAGACATATCCACTAAAAAGCGATGGCGGACTCGTAAGACAACTACCATTTTTCAGCATGTGCAGGACACCCGTATTAACCAGAATCATTACCCTTTCATTTTCTGCTAGTGACTTGTGTTCATGGCATTCATTAAAGAAATTTTCATTGACTCCACAGCACATACAACTCCGTTAGCAATGGTAGCGGAGTGGATCGACGTGTACAAGGGAAAAGCATCCGGTAGTGTTCTCGGACAAGAGTCACACTGCTATCTATCCAATAAAGGTCCCTGATGCGATTGCGTACACATTGACGTGGCTGTAGATGACTCGAAGCGTCATCATGTACGATAATAGATTACCTCTGGTTTGCATTCAGAATACTATGATGGACACTGTTACGTGGATGATATGCAGTGTCATTGACACTCCTTCCTTCGGGATGCCCAATGCCCTGAACCATTAAATTATGTCAAACAGCGCATTGAGCACATCAGCCTAAGTATTCTGTAACGTGTGCGCATGCTTATCTCCCCACCATTCTTCCCTGATATCTCACCAACCGTATGAGACTCTCCCTATTTTTAGAACAGGTTAAGGGTCTCGTCATTTTCTGTGACTCAAAAGTAACCCTCCAGGCAATTCTAAATGGAGGTTCAGGGATTACTGAAGAGAATTGCTCTCGCTTGTTTAGATTACAGGAGTTAGATAAAGTCTGCTTCCTCCAATGGTTACCTGCACATGTTTACATAACAGGCAATGAAAACGCAGATAAACTGGCGAAAGAAGCTAGAAGTCTTAATAATGACAACTTTGTCAACGTTATTTTACTAGACGCAAATGCTGTCACAAATTTCAAATTGAGAGAGAAGTCAATTCCTGTAAGGGATTAAATCTCTAATATAAGTGGAGACCGCCTTATAACAAAAACTATTGCCAGACTAAGAACAGGTCATCACAGTGGAACGAAGTTTGATAGGGATGGTAGAAGATCTTATAGGAGCTGTGATAACTGTTTAGATACATAGCTAACACCTGCTCATATTTTTGACTGTCCAGCTAATCTTGCTGCTCTACAAGAGAAATAGGAGTCCTCTTTTCGTCAACAAATCTCTATTATGTTGAACAGATTGCCAGAATAGTCATCTGGGTCCATGGTACTATTTGATTTGGTCCTGCCATGGATACGACATCATCATTATAATCATCTCACCAACCGAACACATCTGGTACGTGACTGGACGTCATTTGTATATAACATTCCATCTCTACGTTCCGAAGATACACTGTGACCAATGGTGTACGTAAAATGGAGAGCCATCTGTACTCCAATAAAAGCTGCGGCTTGTTGCTTCACGTTTCGCAGTCCTACCATCTGCTGAGCTGACATGTGATTCTCGCTCTACGTAACGAATATCCTTTCAACTTAAACGTCACTTGTTAGTAGTTCTTTTTCTCAGCATTTGCAAGTTTTTCCTTTTTTCGGCTGTGTTTTCAGTGTCACGTAGCGTGCTAAGAATTACAATAGGAACTTGTAATGTTTTCATATATCAGTTTAACAATTATATTAATTATAAATCATTTCAGTCATTTGAAAAAACAACCAAAACAGAAATATAAATCATGAAAATACAGCCGAACCTCCATATTACGAACCTCTATATTGCGAATTTTTCTATATAGGGAACTTTTTTCCTGGAACCAAGAGGAGTTCACAATTTTCTTCGTAAAATAACCTCCCAATAGCGAAGTGTATTTTCTATATAACGAACTTTTTCTCTTGTATTTCAATCGTTTTCTCTCTCATTTTTTAAAGTATTTCTGGAGATTTCAAGGCATTCTTTCTATTAACTCATTTTATGCTGGTCATAAATCTTGAACTGGTTTTATTAGATATCTAGCTCACAGAGAGCAATAAAATTCTAGACGCTTCATCCAAAAAGTGCATCCTGTAACCCCCATCATCCAGTTCATTGGAAACATCTTCGATGTCCCTTTTCTCCCTCAGTAGAGCTGCCATGTGTCCCCGTGTCCATGAACTAGTCTCCGTTCATTTGTAGTGTTGATCATTTGTAGTGTTTTGGTAACTTAGTTTTTTGTAGCTCGAAAATGTCAAAACGTAAGTTTTTCAGCATCAAAGGAAAACATTAATTCTTCAGGAAGTGGACATAAGCGTCGAGAAACTTTCCTTGCACTTTTTCTTTCTTTTATTTTTTGATTTATAAGATATATAAAATAAATAATATTTATTTACAAAAAGGTGTGAATAATTACTTTTTTTTTTTTTTAATATGTAGTGTTTATGAATTTAAAATTTGCTTTGTGTGGTTTATAAGGAAACTTGAAAGATGAACCTCTATATAACGAATCTTCCTTATAACGAACTTTTTTTCTGGATTGAGCGACTTCGTTATAAAGAAGTCCGAATGTATATTTGTTAAATAATTTTTAAAATATTTCATTTATATATCAAATGCCTGACCATTGATCATCAGGTCATTAGACAACGAGCTCTCCAATACTTTTTTACAACACATTTTATACTCTTAAGTGCAGAAAACACGTCTAAAAGAGCAGCATCCATGGCTTGAACCGAATCACACAAAACACTAAAGGTAATACATTCAAATTAAAACAAAACAAATGAGCACGAAGGCTGCCAAGTCCTATCAATAGTCTAAACTCAGCCACAGCAGTAGCACGAGAAGTGTCCGAGACACACAGTCAGGTTTTAATAACTTTCTTCAAGGTTTATTTTTAGTAGCACTGGCAGCTGCACTACCGAAGCATTTCTTATAGATCCTAATTTATCGTGAGAATTTTGCTGCTTGTAAGGATTGTTTTTCAATAGTAAATTTCATCGCTCTTAAAGAACTTTTTTGTTCTTTGGGATTCATAGCATAAAATTCACAAATCCCAATGTACGCAATAATATATTACACTAATAACCATTAAAATTGCTACACCAGGAAGAGTCGAAAATAACAAAATCATATTTATCGGACAAATATATTACACTGAAAATAACAAGTTAATAAATTTTCAAAAAATTTGGCTGCATATATCCGGAGAAATCAATTCCCAGAACAATTAACTCTGGCAGTAATAACAGCCTTTATACGCCTGGGCATTGAATCAAACAGAGATTAAACGGCATGTACAGGTGTAGATGCCCATGCTGGTTCAACACGATGTCACAGCTCATCAACCATAGTGACTGGCGTTTGGTGACAAGTCAGTCGCTCGGCAACCATACATCAGACGTTTTCTATTCACGAGAAATCTGGTGAGCGTGCAGGCCAGGGCAACAGTCGAACATTTTCCATATCAAGGAAGGTCCGTACAATACTGGCAACATGCGGTCGTGCATTATCCTGCTGAAACGTAAGGTTACGCAAGGCTCGAATAAAGGATAGGGTCACGAATCGTATCACACTGTTCAAAGGGCCATCAATACGAACAAAAGGTGACCGAGACGTGTATTCAACAGCACCCCATGTCATCATGCCAGGTGATGGGCCAGTATGACGATGACGAATGCGCGCTGCCCATGTGCGCTCACCACGATGCCGCTAAACACGGATGTGACCGTCTTGATGCTGTAAACAATACCTGAATCATCTGAAAAAATGATGTCTCGCCATTCGTGCCTCCAAAGTCGTCGTTGATTACACCATTGAAGACACTCCAGCGTTAAGGATAGCCGCAGCCATGGTATCCGAGCTGAGAGTCTATACTGCTGCAAACGTCGTCGAATTGTACGTGTAGACATTTGTTTTGCAAACTACCCAAATTCTTTACTCAGGGCTCACAACGTGGCTGCATGATCTATTAAAACTATGCGGGTAACATGTCTGTCTTCTCAGCTGCTAGTAATAGGGGACCGTTGAGATCCAGCACGGCGTTCCGTATTACCGACCTGAACCCATCGATTTCATATTTTGCTAACAGTCATTAGATCTCGATCGACGCGAGCAGTAATACTGCGATATGATAAACCGTAGTCCCGGTACGCTACAATTTGACCTTTATCAAAGTCAGAAACGTGCTGGTACGCATTTCTGCTTCTTACACGAGGCATCACAACAACTTTTCACCAGGCAACAACGTTCAAATGCAATTTATGTATGAGACAGCCCGGGCCATTCATTAGTGTGAGGGGGTCGGAAAGAAGATTATAGATATTCAAAATAAACACTATTTATTGACAATTATCAACAACGACACAAATTCGACAACCCAAGTAAAGAAATGCACCAATTAATAAATATGGGGAGCAATAGTGAGGTAGACGAGATACTAGAAGAATTAACAATAAATCGGATCACTAACGTCAAATAACGTCTTCTAATTCAACTTGACATAATATAATTTAATTATTAATTGACAAAATCGCCAATCTGAATATTAATCAAATAAGCTACGAAGTGCTCTCGCCTAGCTTTACGTTAATCAATCAATGCTATCTTTTAGCAGTCTAACCTCTCCTTTTCCAACTCTAAAGTTTAATTTTCATATATAAGTCTTGATTTGCATAATCACATCTTCTTCGGAGGAGGAAAGTTTTCGATAGAATAATTTTTAAAGACCCATTATTCCCCAAGAGGACTATTAATAGGAAGAACGCTGATAGATCCGTTACAATGGGACAAATACGTGACGCCGACTAGGCACTGAGCTCATTGATAGCTTTGCTGGCCCAAAGTTATCTAGCTATTAAGAGGTGTAAAAGCCAATTGTTTGATGTTAGAACATGTCCTTACATCAGAATAACGCTGCCTAAAGAATAACTATTTTATAGGGGTGGGAAAGGCAAGAATGTTTTCTGGTAAGAGGACTGGGATTAATCCTACAACGCCTATTCCAGAACTTCCTTTGTGTCAAGACAAGAAAATATTTTGTCAGTAAAGAAGAAAGTAAATCAAAATGCGTGTTTAGGTCTCTCAGTCCCGGAATTTTGACGGTCACTAAAATTCATAGATATCCGGTTCAGTGAATAAAGTCTAAACGGCCGATCTGGCAACAGTGGCGAAACAAAACGCTGCACATGCGTAGCGGCAGGTGTTGACCATCTGCCTCCACTGTTGCTCAGTTGAGACTCCTGTGTGTTCCGTGTAAGACTTGTTTTACAAAGTGCTTATTTAGTACGTTGGTTCTTAACTGAAAACATGAAAATGAACGAACAAAAAAGCAGTTTAAAGTTTTGTTTTCAGCTTGGCAAGACACCAAAAGAAACTTATGCGATGCTGGTACGTGTTTATAAGGATCGAGCACTGTCCATGAAGCGTTTGTACGAGTGGTTCGCCCGTTTTCGAAAAACAGGGAAAGTGTTTCGGACAACCCCCGCAGCGGAAGTCTAGCAACCTCCGTCAGAGACGAAAACATTGAGAAAGTTAGGAAATTAATCACTAAAGATCATCAGTTAACTGTGCGCATGATAGCTGATGAACTGTAGATTAGCCGTGAATCCATGTGACAAATCGTTACCCAGAATTTAGGGATGACAAAAACGTGCTATCGATATTATCGATATTCCTAACATCCAACGAAACGAGACAAAGCTTTTGAACTCCATCCTAAAAGAAGACTTTTTGCAAAGTTTCCAGGACATGCATAGAAGATCTCAGCGATGCATAGTTATGGGAGGTGACTATTTCGAAGGACAGTAAGGTAACTTTCGTTAATATTTCATCTACATTAATGTTACAGGACTATTCACCGAACTTGTATTGTCAGAGGTTGTATATGTTGATGTTATCCAAATAAATAAGTATTTGTGATATAAAAAATTTAAATTTTATAAAGAAACCCATCTTTTTTATCCAATATTTTAACGGCACTTACTCTGTGATACTCGTCATCGCTCGATTTCCGTAACACACATAGCTGTACACTCTCAAATGGAGGCCCACAGTTAACTGTTTAAATTTAAAAACTCTAACTACATGCATAAATAAATTCACGTCTTCTTTATGTGAGAGAGAAAGGGTAATGAAATTATAATCGAAAAATAATTCGAAAGTTAATAATGAAAATTTTCTTAATATAAAATCACAAATTTGGGGGGATAATGGTAATATTTATAACATTCTAAGATTTTCCTTTTTGATTTTTAAACTCAACCCCCTTCATTTCTATACAAAAGAGATGAAAGATTTCTAAATTATTCATTAAATATACGAAACCACCCAAACTTGAACGATTATTTCTTCACTTCCCTTTCACTCTGACAGCTCCCACTAAATTTCGTGCCACCGTTATTAAATTTCTCTTTCTGAAAAGATCTCCACAAAACTTTTGTGGATCGAGAAAGGAATAAAATTTCCCAACTTCCTTCTTTCAAATAATCGATGGAACTAAACCAAAAATTTCGCTCAGCTTTTCAATATATTTTCCAAGAAACTTTCTTTAAGATTCAAATCTTCCAGTATTCTGAATAGCGTAATAAATATAATGGGGCCAAGAGATTTCTTCACGTTTGTAGAATAAGAAAGCAGTTGAAAAGCATTATCAGATCAAGACTGATTTTTTTAAAAAAAGAAATAAAAAAAAAAGAAACCAAGAATTCTTCGCAGACATTCAATGACATCATGAACATGATGATGATTCCACCAGAATAAAAATAAGGTCATAAGAATTCTGGAAAACTAAAAATCTTTTGGAAGCGTTTGGAGCAAAACATCAAGCATTTAATAATAAATAAAAGTTTACACCATCGAGATTGTTCTTCAAGCTCCTTCAAGATTTATTCCACTTTTTGAAGTCCTAAAGAATTTGAAGACAATTCTAATTTGTTTCTTGCAATATCTTATAGTATTTTTTTAAAAAAATATTTACTCATTGTTATACCTTTCGCAGACAATATTTCAGAGTTCATAAGTATGGAAAAAATAAAAGAAAAGAAAAGACTTACATATAAGCTATGTTCCATGTGGAAGAGCTTGGAGCAAAGCATAAAGCATCTAAAATTAAATAAAATTTTACCCCACAAGATTGCTCTTCTGGTTTTATTTAAACATTTATTCCATTTTTTTAAATCTTTAGGAATTCGAAAAAATTATTTGTTTCTTGCAGTACCTTATAGTTTTTTTAAAAAAATATAATTACTCATTGCTCTCCGAAAAGTTAACATTCTTTTCACAGATGATATTTCAAAGTTTGTAAGTTTAGAAAAAAAAAAAAAACTCAGCAAAGACTTATATAAGCTTTGGAAGAGTTTTGAGCTAAATATCTCAAGTATTCAATAATAAATTAATTTTACACCATCAAGCTTGTTCCTTAAAAAATTTATCCCCTTTTAAATATTGTAAGAGATTTTAACACAATTCTAATTTGTTTCTTGCAATACCTTATATTTTTTTATAAAAATACTTATCCATCGTTGTACGAAAGGTTTACATTTTCTTCTCAGACGATATTTCAGTCTGTAAGCTTAAAAAAATATAACTCAGAAAAGACTTGGAAAATTGTGTTCCATATAAAGAATTTGGTGCATTAATCACTTAATAGTAAATAAAACTTTATTCAATTAAGATTTTTTTTTAATTTCTTTAAAAATTTATTTCATTTTTTTAATTTTTATAGAATTCGAAGAATATTCTGCTTCTTATAGTTTTTTTTAAATATTCACTCACTGTTGTACGAAAGGTTTACGTTCTTTGCGCAGACGATATTTTACAGAGTTAAAAAAAATATAGCACGGAAAAGACTTACGTAAGCTGTGTGTCATAATCTGTGCGAAAGGATTAAATTTTTAAGACTTTCTGTAAAAAAAAGTAATCTTATATTTCTGAATTTAATATAAAAAACGAAAGATTATGAACCTTAAAAAGTTATCAGATGCAAGTATCTGTAAGTATGTAAAATGTGATGCTCGGAAAAAAAATTCTGAATAATATTTCGCAGTATAAAACATCTTTGAGAATTAGGTTGCGAAGTACTTTTTATTTTTTCATATGGTGTTTTTTCTAGCCTTACTTGTACAAAGTTGTAAGCATTTTCAATAAAAAAATTATATTTTTTATTATATTCACATTCATAACTCACTTTTAAATAAGATGGTTTTGGTTTCAGTTTTATTTTATTTTCGTATTTTCACGACGCAAAAAAATATATAAAAAAAAGGTTAAATCTTCGATAATTAAAACGAATCTTATAAAAAAAAAACGAAAATATGTGTCGAAAAAAATATTTGAGAGAGATTAAAATATCCTGTTTTTAAAACGAAAATGCTTGTCTGATATATCGAAAAACTATATGTTTAATGAAACATTGATACAATTCATGAAATAGAATAATTTTAGGCAGTTAATTGTATGGAACACATTTTTCAAAAGGAAAAAGAAAGTATACAGCAACTCAAACTTAAATTCAGACATACATTTTTTGCTTTTCATTAGCAAAAATATATCTTAAACGTTTTCAAAAGAGTGATTTAAATATTGTAAGCATTTTTTGTTTTACTCTTGCAATGTTAAAAATATGTATACGAATCTTTTAAACATAGTATATTCATAAAACGCAGAAATAAATTTGCAAAAAAGTGCACAGACCCTTTCACCAAATAAAAAATATGCAAATGGCAAATCATTTAATATATTTTATTGGAAATCCTTAAGCTATTACTTCCTTTTGTGTAAATGACTTATTTGGTGTAGACTCAACTAATTTTTTTATGTAAAAATATTATATTTTGTTCCATTTTTTAATTCTAATTTTGAAAAAAAAATGTTCCCCAGTTAATTTTTCAATTGATTGCACTGAAACTAAATAAGATCCTTAGACAAGGGGGGACGCACGACTTAAAAGAAATTATGTAACAACTATAAAGAAACATTTAGAATAACATTTTAGGAAAATTATTTGACTAAAAATACGCTTCGTAAATTCAGTAATTTGATAAACGTTTTCAAGTTTGCATTAAAAAGATCTATATATACTTACTCCAACTTATACATCCACATCGTTATCTGAAGACTAAACTGTCACAAAGAAAATTTCCTAACAGCAGACAATGCACAATTCGATAGAATTGTTAATGTCAATATATCTTGAATAAAGGAGCATTCTAGTAATATATTAAAAATTATCACGATGATTCATTAATAAAAAAGCAGCGATGGTGAGGTTACAGCTGTCAACGCAGCTACAACAAAATTACTCACTGCTGGCCTAGCTCCTGCAAAAGTTGTCTTCTTCATCGACTCCCAAGCTGCAATTTCAGCCTACAGCAGTAACAAACCAACTGACTGCCTTAACACAATTCAGTGCCGAAATAAAAATGCGGAGCATTTTATATGGCTGACTGTGGCCTTACAGAGAGTTCCAAATTATATTGGGATACTTAGCAATGAGAAAGCCGATCAAAAAGCCAAGCAGAGTACATTTAGAAGAAGCTTTTTATTTTTTTTAATTTAGCTGCTTTACTTTCGATTAAATTCTACCTAAAAAATGCTGCATTTCTAAAATCTATTTAGTTCTCAGCATTACAAAGCTGCTTGACTCATTTTCTTACTTAAGCATATTAAAAAAAAATACAAAAACTTCGAATCAATGAGAAAAATTTACAACTGTTTTAATAATTTGTTTCACTTTACCATACTTTTTAAAATTAAATTAATAAATGAAACACAAGATAATACGTAAATATATTATATAAGTGTTATACAGTTTTTAAACATTAGACATATGTTCTTTTCCATTTACTAAAATTGGTTTTCAAAAAAGAATTTATTTTAAAGGCAAAACTTTTTTGTAATGAAAATGCAGTGTTAATTATTAAATCAATAAAAAAATATTTTCCAACTTTTTAAAAGTAATCCTTAAAAATTTCCAATATTAACTAAAATTCCATTAAGATGCTTTTTTACAAAAAATAACTTTTCATTTTTATTATTTACATACACTTTTAAAATTGTCAACCTCAAAGTAAAAAAAAAAAAAATTTATTTAACTATAAAAGAAACAATATTCAAGAGACAAACTAACGAGAATATATTCCAACAATTTATTAAAATATACACAACACATAACAATCTGAATGATCATAAAATTGTCGAGTGTAAAACATTCAATGAGGAGATTTATATTGTTATGTAACATTAAATACTTAGCAATAGAACACTTTTAAATAAAAAAAAAATTAGTCATAAATTTTACATTTGCCATTTAAACATTTTGAATACACATAAAAATAAATAAATGAAAACACTTCTAAAAATTTACAGCAGATTATAAGTTAATAAATTATTTAAACATTATTCTTCAATGGATATAACTTACTTCTCAAAGGAATATGAATAATAAGAAAAATATAGATATTGTTTAAATTTTATTAAATTTCTATTATATTTAACAAAAAAATTTTTCTTTCTTTGTCATTCAACATAACAATTTAGAGAACTCTTTTAATAATACACATCAGAGATCAATTAACTATTAATTACGATTTGTATTTTAAAAAATAAAAAGTTACCCAATTTTTTAAAAATTAAGTTAATAGCATATACTTTAACAATGTGATTTCTAAATAACAATTCATTTAACGTCATTAAATTAATTTTCATTTGGCTGATTATTCCACTATCTCAAATCTGATTAACGGTACATAAAAATCATATTTAAACAAATCCATACAACTGCCAATTATTGTTATCCTATCAATTTTGCTGTACAAGCAAAATTTGTTGCATAGCTTGAAAGTTAGTTATTATTTTGATGTAATTTTTTTTTCAAACTATGAAAAAAAATTTAAATGATCAGAAATCCATTATGTCAATAATAAAAACCTGAGTATTTTCATAATAAATTACTATTCTACAGATGGTAATGCATAAAATCAAAAAAAAGGGAGGAAAAATATTAACACACTGAAAATTCCTGTAAATTCTGAGATTGAACTTCTTAGTAACATGTTCATTTATTGCTAGTGAAAACTAACAAATACTTTTTGAAAATAAACACTAAATTTTTCTTTTATATACATAAATATGTAAATACTAAAAACAATATCATAGTCACAACATTTTTATAAATACAGTTTAGTAGAGAACAAATAATAACATATAATTAATGGCCTCAATTTCTTCACATAAATAGAAACTAAACAATTAAATTTTAAATTTCCTAAATAATTATTGTGCCTTATTTATGAATTTGTACATCTCATAAAATAAAATATTAAATTTATTACAAACACTTAATACATAAATCTGTGAAGATAATAAATAAAAATATATGAAAATTTCTTTAACATCTTCTAAAAAAACATTAAAAAAACCTCAAAGCATTTCTCAGATCTTAAGCATTATTTTAAATTTTACCCAATATATTAACTTCATTAATTACTCAAGACTTTTAAGGAAAAATGAGTTCAGAACTGAAAAATCAGAAAATAAAATAGGTAATATTTTTATAACATGTATAAACCAAAATAAAAAAAAGCTTTGTTAAATTGAAGTTTACGTACACAAAAAAAAAAATTTCATTTCTCTCCAAAAAACTAAGATTAATACAATTAGACTAAAAGTTTTTTTAATCACATTTATTGTCTGTCATTACTACCCTTTGAATTTTATTTTTTTAAAAAACCATAAATATAATTTGCTCAACAAAAATTCTGAAAGATGCATAAATTTTCTTAAGGGAAAGATTCCATGAATTAATACTATTTTCAAATGCAACAGTTATCATGATTTGCTACTATACAGTGCACGTTATTCAAATATTAATAAATTAACCAATAATCATTTCGTAAACTTTACACTGTTCTAAATCTGTTCAACATTTGATTTAAAATGAAGTGTAACAATATTTAAATTTTAAAATACAATGACAAAGTCTATTTATTAAGAATCAATATGGTTGAAATAAGAACAAAAATGTAAGTCAAATATGGAATGATCACCTTTCAAAAAAAAAATTTTTTTTTAAAAAAAGACAAAAAATATACAGTTATATGAATTTACAAATAAATATTCAAAAGTAAAGTCAAAGCAATTAAAAACATACGAATGAAAAAAAAAAAAACACACAAGCAACAAAATAAATACATAAGAATGCATTTAAATGTACCATCATAAAAAATTTTGAAAAGAAATTTAAATACAAATACCTTAAAGAAAATTTAATCTTAAATTAAGTCTATGTAAAAATATTCACATAAAATTTATTAAAGACTTTTGTTGATGCATGATTCATTCTTAAGATTTATAACAAAAGCAAAAATTTCATTAGCCGATACATTCTCTAGGAGGTATGTGATTAATGTAATTTATAGAAAAACAATTTTTATATAAATTTCATACTTATTCTATTTCACAATTATCTCATAGTTATTGAATATTTTCTATCCTAACAATGATTGTTACCTATACAACAATTTTTTTTTTGATAATTTTTGTATGTAACCGTAATAATTTGTATATACATCAGAATAGTAAAACTTTTAATTCAAGATAATTTCTGCAACTGGAAACAAAATAAGTTATAAAAATATACAGCACTAAATTTAAATAAATAAATGTGAGTAAAAAATTAATATCACCCAAATGAAACATGGAAAAAAAGTATATAATATTCAAAATGATTACATATTAACAAATATAAACTAAATTGAAAAATAAATAATATTAAATTTTCACAAAAAAAAGACATGCATTGATCTCAAATAAGTTCATTACTACAAAAAAAATTATGAAGGATAAAATTGGAAATGAAGAATAAGAGAATTCACAATTTTAAGTGTATATATATAATGTACTTTAAAAATTGAATTAATTTACATCTACAAATATATGCTTGATTTATTATCATCTTGATACATAAATTTTATGTGTATATATATTTGAGTTATGTACAGGTTTTGTGGTCATATCTTTGCAAAAGTAGGAAAGCAACAAAACTTCCTTCATACGATTAAAAATTATGAATAATTGATTCTTATATATACAATACATAACACATATAATATTTTTCCTGCTCCAATATATTGTTTAAGTATTAAAAAAATGTGTAATAATGGGTCGCCCAAGGTCAGGCAAACTGAGATGGGCACAGTGGGCCTTTGCCCTCCATGGGCTGTTGTGCCACTGAGTTGAGTTTTAGTTTTATTAATAATGGAGTTTTTTTTTTCTCTTATTCATTTTTACAGCATTTCAACATTCAGATCCCCTAGTAAATATTAATAATAATTAACACCAAAATCTATGCTTTCAATCACATATGACTCAGATGTTAAATAACAAAATAACAGTAATACATTCAATTCATAAATTGGATGAATTTTTTAAAAAAAACATTAAGAAATATTCAATTAGTGGATTGATTTTCAGCAGCTTTATTATCTACTTCTGTTGCTCTGTTTTCAGTTTCACTAGATCCTTGATTTTCAGCTGTAGGAGGAGAAATTAAAAATTAAAACCATTCATTTTATAAAACATGAGCATAACTGAGAATTTAATTATTTATATTAATATTGCAATGAAACTGTCCACTGGGCTTCGGAGTTAAATCTCATTACTTAAATTCTCACACATGACAGAGCTAATATGTACTTATTTCAGTAAAGTTGTGGGTTCAAGTCCTGATGCCCATTAAATCTGTCAAGGCTCAAAGTCTTCAGTGGCTTACATAAATTTGAAAAGAAAGAGCCAGCTTAGGTGCCTTCTTTATCACTACTCTAGTTCCAAATTATGTGGTCCCTCACCAATAGCCCTCATGTTGATTTAAAATGCAACATAAAAAAATCAAATAAAACTATCATGTACTTGTTCATAGCCCCACAAAAGGCAGAAATAAAAGCTTTTACAAGATTTTACATCCATTAGAACAATTTTTTCACTACATGAAAGTCTTAAATGGATCTCTGTCTTAATATTTTTACTTATATCAGATGTGTGGGGTGGTTGGTTTGTCACTGGCCTTCTGTACCCAAGGTTGCGGGTACAACCCTGGCCCAAGTTCATGGATTTTCATGATGCAGAAAATCGACAGCAGCCATGTCGTATGATTATACTGCATGTAAAAGATCCCTGGGAGGTGCTATAGGCAAAATTAAATCCTAGTACAGGTTTGCATTGTCAGAACTCAGGTGCCTCCCTGTGTCAAAATTATCTGCGGTGATTGGTATCTGTTAATATGGTGCCGCATTAAAAAGAGATACCAGCTTTTGGTGATGTACCAGGTAGATTGATGAACTCATAGATTGATGAATTCATAATCTGCCATTAGAAATAAAAAAATAAATTTTCACTAATAGTATAATTCAATTAACTAGTTTATTATAAACCTCTGATAAAAAATACTTTTTACATTTTAAACATGTTATCTTAATATATTAATCTTACATCATTAAAAGCATTTACTTCACATAATATATAAGTCAGAAGAGTTTTTCACTTTAAAACTAACATTCCAATTACCTGGCCATTTAATTAACACTTTGATTTTTACCAAAATAAATACATAATTATGAGTAACTCTATATCTGTCAATTGTTGAAAAATGCATAAAATAACATGTGGTTGACATTTCAAGCAATTTCTTAAAATAGGGGGGGGGGCATAAACAATACTTTAAAATTTTATGAAACAACACTTTATGTACAGATATATTTAAAATAATGTAATGAAAATTTTACAATAAAGATATTTTGATAATAAAATTACTCAGAGAAAACTAATTCTGTATCAATAAATTTAAAGGCATGCATATACACATAGACATGAAAATAATTACTACAAAAAAGATACTTTTATAATAAATACAATAAAATATAATTGAACTTTTAGATTTTTATACATATAAAGAAAACTATTTCATATACACAAGTTAAAGACCTTCAGGATCTGAAAGCACATTTTAAGAATTTATGTAGCAAATGATTTTGAAGCATTAATACAAGTTTTTAACTTTCTTTTCAGGTAACTACAGTACCATCAGAACCATATTGATGGAATTTGCCAAAATTCAGAGGACTTTAAATTCTGATAGCTTAATGCCAGTGGCGCACACGGGGGCCCAAAGCCCTTGATTTTTTTCTGATTGATTATAGTTCTAAGTTTATAGTATATAAAATTTAGTTAAGTATTTATTATCAATGATTAATTTTATTAATTAATGCTAATTATTTATTCAATAATTAGTTTTTTACTGTGTTTTGTTCCTGAATATCGACAAAATCAAAAGGAGCATGATACAAGAATGGTGAACTTTCAACCCCGGACCCCCCTGAAAAATTCCTGTGTGTGCTACTGCTTAATGCTAATACTTCCTTGCAACTACAGTTGTTTAATAAGAATAAAAAAAATATGAATTTTATTAAAGTTTTCATTATATAGCATCATATTGGCCATCTACAAGTTTTACATGCTTGTAAACATTGACTTAATGCATGCTATTAATGGTGTGATAAGCTGAGATATGTACTAATCTAACTACACTACAATTCTTTTTCTCTTTTCTGTCCCATTTTTTTTCACTTCTATTATAAATATAATCATTTATAATTTGAATATATTCATTACAATCAGTTCAAGAAATAATAACTATTTTTAACCACATATGACAAAATATATTTTTATTTCTCTCTAAAATAGAAGTAACAAGTAACAAATTTAATTTTTTTTTAACTGGAAGTAACAAATGAACAAAATTGAATTATTCTAAATCTTTTTATTCAAACAGAAAAAAAATCAATTTTTTAAAAATCTTTCTCAATGATTCACATTTTTTACAAAATTCTCATCTACATTTTGACTTTTTTTCTCCCAGTTTTTGGGAATCCATAATTACCCAATCGTCACATTTATTTTCAAACAATTGGATAAAAGTAAGTACAATGCATATTTAATATCTGCATTTTGCTGTTTAATTTTGTGCTAATATGGAGGTTAGGAGAATGCAAGGGATATACATTTAAAAAACACAATCCACATTTAAAGGGGATTACTAATTCAGTAAATAGATTTTTTTTTAATTTTATTTTAAGTCATCAATTAAAAAGTGGAATGGTGACAGTTACTTCTAAACTCATCAATGACTAATATTAGATTTATTTTTTAAGTATTCTGCATGTATATTTTGTTTTAGTCACAAAATTGTTTTAAACTTCAGCATTCATAATAATTTCAAAAATGCTCCACTAAAAAACATTATGTATTTTTTTCACTATATTTAATATAAAACAATCTATAAGAGTAATAACAATTTTGTAAAATAAAAATAGTCAATTATTAACATCTTATTCATTTGAGTAATTATAGTTATGATAATATGAAACAGTAAACTAACAACTGCATTGTTTTTTATGATATGTTTAGCAACTGAGCAAGTTGTTAAAAAAAAACATGTAGGTATTTTAAATTTTATAAACCTTAATATTTTAATCAAATTGTCTACTAACTAAGCTGACAATTAGAATAAAAAAACTTCAGAAAAAAAAATCTTTTTATTTTTTTAAAATTAAACTTCCTTTGAAAACCCAAATTAATATTTTGAGTAGTAGCCATGGACATGATAAAAAATTTAATTGGCAAATAAAAAAAGAAACGGAACAAATATAAGCAATTATATCAACTTAAGGTTACATCTGATTTGCAGGTTTCAGTGAAATCCATGATTGTTGATATTTTAATTAAATAACTGTTATGATTTATTTTATAATTAGCTATTTGTAATAAAAACCATGCACAATAAATATAATTTTAAACACATTCAATGTTTGAAAAAGCCTTGAATACTTTAAAATATTCAGCCAGCAGTAAACCTGAATTCCCAAGCAAAAAGTAACATATATAACATAACGACAACCATATAGCATTATTAGTGATTTTGAAACTGTAACTATAAATCACAAAACCAAAGTCCCTTTTTTTATATATTATTAAGTACATCCAAGAAAAATTCTTACCTACAATCCAAAAAGATGACCACTATAACGTTAAATATTGCATATTAATCTAATTAAATCAAAAACAGTTATTTTAATGACTAGTAAAACAATAGCATTTTTCCTTTAATTATTTATTTCCATTTCTTTAATTAATAAATATATGGATTTCATACATGATAGCTACATAAAATAAATGTAATATCAGGAAACATTATATTTGAAGTGAATACCTATGAATGTAAAGTTGCATGCTGATTTTTTTCTATATTAGTTATTCAAATTTAAATAATCATAGCTATAAAAATAACTATTATCACAACAACTATAAAAAATGATCATATTTGATTCTACCAGATATCAACAAAGATTTGATCAATTACTGATAGTTGAAAGTCTATAAAAAAAAATAATATTCTCATGCTTTGACTATATTATTTTAAGCTAGATAGTGGTAATAAAAACTTTTTCACAACTAACCAATGATATATATTTTTAAAGAACTGAATATCTGAAGAGTTATCACAAAGGTTTATTATATCTCAAGTAAGAAGGTAAGTCAATCAGTAAGTCGCAAATGCATATGGCAAGATTTAAAGTAGTAACAGATATCTCCAAACAATAGTGATAGATGACAGCGGCATACAACTTTATGATATTCAATACATATTGAGTAGGTAGCATTCACACACATATGCAATGCACCTTCAAAAATGGTGATGGTGCTAAATGATTGTACAGTAGAAGAGCAGTGAGCAGTGGTCCAATTTTTGTGGGCAAAAAGACTTGAATAAAAAAATATTCCTAAAGAAATGTTACCGGTTTATGGAGAGAAGCGTTTATTACGTAAAGCAGTGTACAATTGGGTGAAGAAATTTTTGCAAACCCATTTCAAAATTGTTGATGAAGATCAAAGCTTTTGTCCAGTTTTGATTGCAACAAAATCAACTGAGCAACAGGTGGAAGAATTGATTTGCACTGATCAAAGAGTGACAATCGATAGCATCACAAAGGCAATAGGATGTTCTCATGGTTTAGCATACAGCATAATGCATGATTGTTTGAATTTTTAATAAGTGTGTGCACGTTGGTCCCCCGTCAACTGACCAAGGAATACAAAGAAGAATTGAATGGGCATTTGCTTTCCTCTGTTTGGTCTACAGAAACATCCTGAAGACATACAATTTTCAGATGATGATGACATTTAACATGAAGTCCTACTGTGAATGACATAGCAACCCAAAATAATTTATGCTGCTGGAATTGGAGCTCTGATAAAATGATGGGATAAGTTCATCAACGTTGCTGGAAATTATGTAGAAAAATAAAAATTGCTTCCAAGTGATTATCACATTAAATTATATTTTATCACCTTTTGTGACTTACTTAGTGACTATCCCCTGTAATTAATTTCCAATTTCTTCTTTTATCAGTTTTACTATTCCATGAAATTTATATATCATATCCTTTGAGTATTTGGACACAAAATGAACGACTGCTTTTTTTTTCAAAGATCTCAATGCGATTAATAAAATTCAGAATCAAATAACTATTTGAAACCAAAGCTTGCTGTATAAATAATTAATTTAATGAAATAAAATGGAATATGTTTTTCATGCAATTAAAACTACACAGAATACAAGTTCAAACTCAATTATATTGTTTTCTCATTGTGATTTATTTTTTAAAAAATATTTGAGCATTTATGTAAAATCATATATATTATTTATTTCCTGTATTCAAATTACTGTTTTGAAAAATATAGTTTATTTACATTGTTCAAATAGATTTAGGCAGATACATGCATGAATTTAATACAGTTAGATTTATCACATTTAAAATATTAAAAATTACCTTTTTCCTCAGTTTCTTCAACTGTTTCATTACCCAAAAATTCATCTAATGCTGATGCATCTTCTTCTAAATCAATATCTTCTAAGGATACAGAATTTGCACTGCTAGTACTTGAGACCCCTGACACCATTTTTTAAGAAAATATATTAATTATACATTTTAAAAACAAAACAGTTGTCAAATATGACAAAATTTAAAATAAATAAATAAAAACTCACTTTCTAATAAAAAAAATACATACAAATAACTCTTTGAACAATATTATTTGAAAATTAAATGCATATTAAAGCTTGTAATATTTTCCTTTAAAAAAAAAGGGTAAAATTCAAGCAGAGAATACATTAACATTTTTAACATGAAAAAATTAGCAATAAAGTGGCTAGCTTTAATTGGTTTTATTTTTTGTAAAAACTCAAAGTTTAACTTGTGTTTATTATCTAACAGAAATATCAAAATCTTTAACAGTTGAACAAAAAAATTTAAATTGGATTCATAGTTTAATATAAGTTAAATATTTGATAATGTATGATAACAACAAACAAATAATGATAACATAAATTGTTGGTTTTTTTACACTAGTAAAAAATAAAGCAAAAAATAAATAAATATCAAACAACATAATTTATATATATATATATATATATATATATATATATATATATATATATATATATATATACATTTTAGACCACAATCAAAAAGTTTAGAATGTTAAAAATGTTTAAACAAATTTAGAGCAAAAAAAAATTTGAAAACATCTGACATACTTTGTCGAAGATTTTTTAGCCCATGTTTCTTATACTGTTGCACTTCTTCTTCAAAAGCTTCTTGAAATGTATGCTGCCTTTCTTTTAAAATGACTTCTTGCTTTTTCTCATATTCAAGTACTCTAGAAGCATGCTCTTCACCAAGTTTAGCTACAAAAAGAAACTATCACATAAATTAAGGAAAACATCAATTAAAATCAGAAAAATCCTGTTATGTATATACTCTTTGTATAGCAAGAACATTTGAAGAAAAATACAACATAATGCTTTAAAAGAACTTAATTAGTATCTCTTTTAATATTTCAAACATGAGATGTCAGTAAATAGAACAAATCCGTACTTCACAACAAGATTTGATACCTACATTATAAATTATTATATTAAACAGTGTAATATAGTTATACAATTGATTGCAAGTAACAGATTTTATAATTTTGACTCAAGTCAAGCAGCAAAGACAATACTAAAAAAGCAGATTTTCATACTTCCTTAATACTCCATGCACACTATAAACACTACAAAAAAACCATTTCACTATCAAAAAAGCTACTTAAAAGGAAACCTTTGCTTATTAAATTACTCAAACTCTACATTTGCAACAAAAGTGCTTTTACTAGTTATTCCTTGTATCAAAATTATTCAAACTTATTTATAACAAAGTAAAATTCTTTTATATATGAAATTTCATAATTTGTAAGGGAATTTGCTAGATGATTACTCCAATGTAGTAAAGCAAAAAAGAAAAAAATTAATGAATACACTCTTCAAAAATACACTGATGAGATTTGGTCAATTATCTCTAGTACTACTAGACAGACTTTAATAAAATTTAGTATGTACATAGGGTTGAACGTTACAAAACAAAACATACAAAAGAATAACCATTCAACAGTTATAACTCACATGCATAACCAGGCATAACACTCATCAAATTGGAAGAATAGAACAAAAAACATTGGTTAATAGAGGATATGATCTCCTTTCATATATAAAGGCCTCCCACCATGATTTTATAATGGAAATAAGAGAATTTAAGAATTCCTGTGGTAATTAATACCACTTATACAGCAACTCTATTTTAAGGCCTTGAATGTTTCTTGGAGGGGGGTTGCAAGGCAATTGCCCTCCCCGCAGCTCTCCCAGGCATGCTCAATAGGGATGGGGTCTGGAGATCTGACAGGTAAATCCATCCAGAGAATAGTCTCAATTTCCAGAAATTTATCGACTAGATGAGCTCTATGTGGCCTCACAGTATCATCCATTAAAATAAAATTGGGGCCATCCTTATACCTCAAAACAGTCACAGTGCCTCTCAAAGACATGGAGGTGTGTGTGGCCATCCAATGTAATGTCTGCACAAACCATCAAGCCCCTGCTGCCATAATGTAGATTTCTCCGACTGGTAGATTACTGCCATAATGTAGTATGTATAATGCCATCTCGGAAGGCTGGTAGCAGATCCCTGGTTCTCTCCATGTGAAAGTACAATGAGTATCAATGGTTAGACTGAACTTGGACTCATCAATGAAGAAAATGGTCACCAAATGATCCATGCTCCAATCTCTCTAATCTCTGCAACATTTCAAATGGGCTCTCCTGTTTGTAGAACTAAGAGAGACATAAATAATGGTTTTTCTTACAAACAGCCCTTCTCTTGTGAAGTCTTCTGGAAGCAGTCACCTTTGAAACTTGGGTTCTTGTGGCCTATTACAATTCAAGATAGAGCTGAAAAGCTGCAACACTGATGTTACAACTCACTAAAACAGACAAATAGTAATCTTGCCTGGTCCTTGTGACTATTGGATGGCATTCTTCAGGTATCTTGAAACTGTTTCCATAAGAACAGGATGGTGGACATTAAATTGAATTCTCTATAAATCTGGATTTGAGACTGGCCTGTTTCTAAGCCTACCTACAAATTGTCACCTCATTACATCATTTAAGCATTGGTGGTACTAATTTTTATTGTTTAAATTTTAACTAAATCGATTTCTGTATAAAAACAACAAGAAATCCAAAAACAATGCAGATTTTGGCATGGGCACTTATAAATCCTATTACTCAACTAACTCTGCCCTCACACACACATACATACTTACGTTTTTGACACACAAGCTATGTATCTTTGTTTTGAAGCAATATTTTAACATTTTGTTTAAATTTTGCATGAAATTCTAGAAAAAAATGTAAATTCTCATAATTTTGAACAAAAACGTAGTTATACAATAATTTGGTTTCTATAATTGTTACCATAAAACCAATTTATGGTAACACTTAGAAAACATGCTAAATTCTGCTCTCCATTATTGTATTTGGAACGAATACATCTTACTCGATAATATCCCCTATATTCATACTGGCAACATCTTGAAATAGCAGATGTTAATCTATGGTCCATATATAATCAATTAGTATCCATATTTTACCTTTTATGATACCTTAGCTTAGCTTTTCCAAGTGCCATTGTTGCAAAACCGATCAGACCTCCCTTGGTTATATTCTTAATTGTTTTAAATTTTATCACTGACATTGTTTTAAAGAATCCTATTTTATTTTTGCATATTTTAGTGATTGATTACAGATGGTGTAGCTAGGCTGCATCATCTGGGATAAGAAACAACAATGAAATATCTTAAAAGTTTTTATAATTGTAATTTTTATAATTGCTTTTATTTATTTTTTTCAATAGCTTATAGTTTGCAGGATAAAAAACACTTTTCAATAGAATACTTTACTTCTATAAACATTTAAGGATAAAATGCTGGTGTTAACAATAAAAAATTTTAAAGAAAGATTTAAAGTTTAAAAGAAGCAATTATACCTTTCATGTCTTCAAAATCAGCCAGTTTCTTTTCTTTATACATGGCAAGTTGAAATCTATGGTCAAGCTGCCTTTCCTGAAGTTCTTGAATTTCAATTACATCTTCTAAATTTATAAGAGCATCTTCAACTTCTTCAAATAGTCCTTCTAACTCTCCTACAAAAGAAATCAATTTATGCATTAAAAAGATTTATAATAGTAAAAACATTATAAATTTGAAATTATTAAGAAATGAGAAAAGTATAAGACTAAAATGTATTCAATGATAAAATTTCTTTAAAATATTTTGAAGCATATGTAATATTAAAATAATTTTGAAGCATTTGTAATACTAAAACTATTTTGAATTTATTGAACAATTTTAACTTAAAATATTAATTTTAGAATAAACCAATTGTATTTAAATACAAATGTCATTTAATTTACTAAATATACATTACACATATGCAGGCATAAACACAAATAACATATAATGTCCATGACAATTTGCAAAGATAGATATTTATATTATCTGACTTCATGTAACATCTTTTCAAATGAAACTATAATGATATAAAATGTAACAGTATGAAAAATAATTTATAACATATAAAATCTTTTAAATTCTTAAAATTTTTTTAGATTTTACACATTAGTTTAAAATATAATTCAAATTAAATTTTATAGAAATTCAGTTCCTCAGAAATCAAAATATTGTTTACATCTTAATAAATTTATTGTCATAACTTATACTGATTATTTTAAAACAACATATCGAAATACCAATTTAAACACATATAACTGCAAATTACGTTTTCATTATGAACATTAACTGTGCATTTCTTTACATAAAACTAAATATTTTCCATTTTACTACCAATAAAATGCTTTCTTCATAATATTTTATAAAATGCATTTTAAAATGTAATCTAAAATGTCCTAATTTCAGTGGAATTTAATCAGTTAATATTCATATTCTCAATTAAAACATACAAGTAACAAGGCTATAAATAACATTTCCAAAGCATTAAATAGAAAAATAATTCATTGAAATGAAAAAAATAATTTGTATAATATTTTTGATGAATTGAGCAAAACTTTTTAAAAATAAATCTAATTTTATATCAGGTAATAGACTTGCAGATATGAAAGAAATCTCTCATTTCATTACATTGGATATTACATCCACAATATTCAAAATTCATCCATACATAAACAAAACCAAAATTAAAGAAAACTATTATTTAAATAATAAATAAAATATTAAATAATATTTAAAAATTATTAGAACAGAAGATAAGAAATGAACAAATTATAATAAAGAAACTGAACACCAAAATTTCCAATATAAATATCATAAAATACAAAAACAAACATTAAACTAGCAAAAGATAAATACCTGAAAATTCTGTGTTCAGTTACTCTAATTACTAATAGATCAATTATTAGAATTTAATAATTTTATTATTTATCAACAATAAATCAACAAAAATTCTCTAAACATTACCAATTTTTCCCATCAGATCCATTATACCAGTTTGTAATTGAGGAAGTGCAGCAAGTTGCATATTGAGTTGCTTAATAACTGATAAGTGTTCAACACAATAAGAATGAAGGTTCCCAATTAAAGCATCAACCTCCTACAAAAAAAGGAAATTATATCCAATTACATGTTATGAGATTGGCATAATGATTACTTTAAAAGTTTTCAGATACATAAATAAGTTCATATCATGGAAGTAATTTTCAGGCTTACAAACACCAACAATGTTACATTTTAATAATGTAACACTGGGGGGGGGAGTACCCCCAACCCGCTTAATGGCACACCAACCCTCATTGTACTAATTACACAACTGCTCATACTCTTACTGAAATTTTAAACTGTAATTTACATACCTTATGTAGTTCTATTTATTTGCTCTTTTTTCCCCCTGCAAAATTCCTTTCTGGCACTTCTCTTCAGTTTAATACATCACTGAAGTTGCATGAACCAACACTTCATTCAAAAAATCCTCAAATTTTAATAAACCTGCAGCCCTTGCAGCTTCGTGGGAAAAGTTGAGCATTTAGTTATATTTATTGTTAATAATTACTTGTATGAGACAACACCTTTCTTCTCATGCGATAATTTCAGTCCAGGCAATCATTGCGGCATTTTTCTGTAAGAGCTTGCAATAATATACAATCATAAATGTATTGGGGACATAACATGAAATGAAGCACATGGTGGTTGCTAATTCAGTGTGTATGTGTGACACATGGGAAATTGTGGAGTCGTCAACTTGGCAAATTATCTTGAACATTGGCATTGTTGTGATAATATGTAATAAATTTATTACAACATAACAAAAAAAAATTTTAATGTAGAGAGAATGTGATCAGTTACATAAATATATCCCTCAAAAGCTTGATTAAAAACTAGACATAAAAATAAGAAATTCAAATTATTAAAATATATGCTATTAAATACATAGCTAGAGAGAATTAAATATTTAAAATAAATGTGCATGTTACAAATGTTTATGTTTCGTTCAATACTAAATAAGCAATGAAGAGCTCAATACAAGCATCCATTTTAAGTAACCGAACTTGGCAGAGATTTACATAAATTAGTTGTGTTTTGAAAGAAATTATAGTAAAATATGAAATACCACTATTCAGGTTTAAACTCTAAAATAAAGTTACACTTAAAAATCTTAGATCTTATAATTTATTTATTTTTCCCACATAAAATTGCATAATTATTAAATACACTATACATAAATCATTTCACTTCCAATTTTAACAAATAACTCCACAAGTTTTAGGTAGTATTTATTGTGATCATAAAAATATGTAGATAATTATTTTTTTGAAAAATCAAATTCTAGCTTTTATTTTAACTATACAACTTCTGCTTTGTTATTCACTACACAAACATTATTGACCAAATTTAAAATTGCATGTTTTTAAACACACTGAGATACATTAACAAATTGTAACATGAGGATACACTGTTTTTTCAATTTGTTAAGAAAGTATCATGACAAAAAAGGAAATTCTGGAGACCGAGATAAATAAATAATAATGTATATAAGCTATTGATTGATAACTGTGCAAATCAATGTTTTATACAACAATCAAATGACAATACAGTTACTTCATTTTTTTTAAAAAAAATTTGTACAAAATAAAACTATTATATCAGTAATACAAAATACAATTTTCTACAATAACAATGCTAATATTTTCACAAAAACTTTCACTGTTTGAGAATCGCAATTTTACATTAAATATCTTTTTTTTTCAATAAATCTGGAATTAACCAAAATATATGTCACTTGAATGAACACATACTATATTTGAATTATGTAAAATACTTTAAAACAGTATATTCATTAAAAACACATTAACAAGATTTGATATCAGTTACTTTCTCCACATCAATTTACTCAGAAATTATGTATAATTTTCAAAAATGAAACAAATTATTTATATATATAAAATTATTCACTCATGACATAAATAAAAATAATAAAACAATTGATAAATTGCTTAAATTATTGTTTTATTCACAAAAAGAAAAATAAAGTTTGACATTTTGAAATGAAAGGTCACATCAATTTAATGATATAAAATCTAGCAGTTGCAGAAAATCATTAATATAACAAATGTATAGCAACAATAACAATAGTTCAAAAATTTCAAATATATTTTAAACTTATTTACAGAATTTCTAATATTAAATAGTTAATTGAATTAATAAATTAGAAAATGTATGACACTATCTAGTAACATTAATTATGCCAAACTTTCATAAACAGTACAAAAATTAAAGAATTCAGCACACCAATAAATGGCAAAATATTTATCATTTTATATTTTAAATTAAAGAGGAGAGAGAGCAAATAATTTCCTGTTTCATTTTTATTTTTATAGTTAAAATTGTAGTAGCTTGAGATTCTTTATTAAAACATATATTATGTGCTTAAGAGTGTTTAAATTTCAATAATTATCATATGTTTAAAATCTTATTATAAATTTTTGAATTTTTAATAAATAATATGGAATAGAATAGTGTTTTATAAGTTATAACATCTAAATTTATATTTTTATTAAATAAATTATAATTAAAATATTTAATTTATACAAAACAATAAAAATATACATTATTTATGAATATCTTGAGTAAAAATAAATCATCATCATCAATCAGCCTTACCTTAAAGCCTACAATATAAAATTTTCCAACTCATAAAAAAATGTCAATTTCTAAAAACTAATGATAATTTAATGATTCGTACTTCTGCTTTTTTGGCATTGGTAGCATCATTTTCATGTAGTTCTTCCCACTGTTGTTGGTAGCTAAAAAAATGAAACAAGCAAATTTATCAGAAACATAAATAAAATATTCTTTTTAATGCATCAAGAACCATGTCATTCACTGATGAATGGCATTAATCCTGAAGATGACATATAGTTATTGATATAAAATTTTAAAAAGTAAATTCTATTAATATTTTTCAAATATTTTCATGATATAAAAATACACAAACCTTAAATATAGATTTTAAAACATTAATGAGATTATAAAACATAAATTATAAAATATTGATTATAAAACATGATAATAGCTCAGAAAAGTCTGTGTCTTACTAGAGTCACAAAATTTTATCACTTGTTCAGTCAACTTTCTAGAAATTTTTCTTCCAATTAGTGAACATCGTTTACATTATCTTTGCACTTTAGTCATTTTTCTTGTTTTATTTATTTATTTGAGATTGTAATGAGGTTTTTGAGGTACATATTAGAAGTATTGCTATATAGAATTTCCTTATTCCAACAATTCGTAAGATATTCAGCCTATTCCTTCCAAAATTCAATACTACATGTATTTCTCTTGGTATTATTTTTATATATGATAATGTGTCATGTGGTAACAAGGTCAAAACTGCCCCAGCAATTAACATGTTACAAGAAATAAAAACAAATTTGTCTGTTTTAAATTTCAAATTTTAAAATATTAATCACATACTTCTTAAATGTAGGTAGGCATTTGACAACAATTCTAAACAGTTTAATCTGTTTTAAATATAAAATGTCTCAAGTTGCCAAAAGAGAAAGTGAAGCTATACATATATTGATGTTTTTTATTATAACTTATTTACTATTCTAGAACTCTATATGTTACATGTTTTTGAATTTTTCAGCATTTTATGAGTTAAAAAAAATAGAGTAACAGCAGCTAAATTTGTTACATCTTTAGCCTTTTTTTGCCTAATGTATTTATTAACAATTATTGCCTCAATAAACATTAAGACAAATTCTAAATCAATACTACACCCTGAATAAAAATTTAGATAAGTTTTTGTGATAAATCAAAATATTACAACAAATAATAAGTAATATTTTTATCATGCATCAATTTTAAAATTTATACTTAACATTTAAAAGTTTACACAAGTTTATTACAGTTAAAATTTTAGATTTGCTATTATCTTTTTAAAGAATATGTAAGACAGCACATTAAGAATTCTGTTTCTCTGAATATCAAATATATCAACTACTTCAATTCCAAAAATGTATTACTTAAAAAGATATTTTATAAAAGTATCTTCAAAGAACCATCAAAAATAAATATGCATTCAATTTTTTCTAACAAAGAAACAATGTTTTTATAAGAAAGTTCCTACTTTTAGCTAATATATTGTTTAAGAGAAATTTTGCAATTCTGAAATATTCAGTGTTACACTCAATAAAAGTTTTGATCTAAAAATGTTTTTGAAAAACAATTTGAGGGAATGTTTTTATTTTTATGAAATATATATATATATATATATATATATATATATATATATATATATATAATTACTTTTCATTTGAATTTACAGCATAGCAAATAAAAAAGTGTTGAATTTATTATTTGTAATTAACTAATAAGAGTCATAAATAATTAAATTTTCAATCCATGGAAAACTTTTCACATTCGCATTTATTTATATTACATAACATATACTATTATGATTATGTTGTTCATATATATATATATATATACCATATTTATTCAAATTTAAGCCGCCATCGATTTTAAGCCACACCCCAAATTCTCAACACATTTTTGTGAAAAAAAAATAGTGTAAAATGTTTTATCAATATCCAATATTTATAAAATTTTAATGAAAACTAATAAGAGAAAAATTAATTTATTTTACCAGTATTAAAAACATTTAAATATATACATGAACTTGTAATTGCTCTAACCATCAGTATCATGTTCAAATTTCCTTCATATGAGGAATTTTTCCACCTTCAATTCAAGGCTGCACCCGATTTTCAGTAGCATTAACGTTGGGGAGGGGGGAGGATGCGGCTTAGATTCAAACAAAAATGGTATACACACACACACACACACACACATATATATATATATATATATATATATATATATATACAACATTTATATTGTCATTTATTAAAATTCTAAATACATAAGAAATAACACAGGTTAGAATTTACAAGGTATCCAAACACATTTGGAGTACTTTTTGACAAAATAACATATTTAAACATTATAAATGCTTTTTTAGGACTCAATACCAATAAATATTAATACTTAACCAACAATATTTAAAATAAATTGCCTAAATTTCACAAAAATCACAATCATAAGTGAAATTTTAGCAATATTTTTGTAAAACTTCAAAACAATTAGAGAAAAAAGTAATTTACTTATATTAGTAAAAGTATTACCAAAACAAATTAGATTCATTTATCTAGAGAATGTACAACAATTTTAATGTTTTATTAAATTTTGAAAATTTTAGAGCTGATCGAGTAAACATTATAAGAAAAAAACCATATTCTTTTATGAGACCATTATTTAAATAACAAACCCTAACTCAAAAAGTATTCATACAATAAGAAATATTTTACTAAATTCTCTAGAAAATAAGACAAATATCAGGTTCAAAAAGTTTTATAGAAATACATTTGTAATATTTTGAGTTATCAGACTTGCCATGATAGATTTCGAACAATTTAAATGCCCACTTCTGGTAGATCAAAGACCCACTTCCGGTTTTTCTAACTAAATAAAATTGATTGTGGCTTGGCCTCTAGATAGCGTAGATGCAAAACAAAGTACGTTTCGTAAAGCCAAAAGATATCTCTATTCAATAAAATAGAAAACAAAAATATCTGTCTTGACCGAATTTGGACATTTTCAACGTGTTCGGATACTATCAAGTTCAGAAAATTCTTCTATCTTTTGAATCTCATTTAACCTTCTGTGAATCTTTTTGTTTATTTAGGAGTTAGAAATTAATTACAAGATGATTTAAACATTTTCATACTTCATTTTTTTAAAAAAAAGTTATTTTCTAGAAAAATTATTGTGAATGGAAAAATCCTCTCTTCATTCAATATTAAACAAAATAACACCATTTAGTATTGTATGCCTTTCCAAAAATCATGCCATCATCTGTTTTTAGGTATGGAATAACCCCAAGGATAAAACAACTGCCAATTTTCTTTTTTTAAGCAAGTTGCATAACAATAAAAAATTCAATTCAAAGTCTAATTTTTACATCATTGTTTCAAGTTAGTGAGAAAAGGGGGAATTTCACCCTTTCGTGAATAACAAAACACAAACATTAATTAATAATTTTTCACTTCTAAATTAGTTCCATATTTTCATTCTTTTTTTTCTTCGATGTACTTGGATATCTTTCATACCCATTGAAATATAGCTGAAGAGCAGGGGATAACTTCCACGTTTTATTAGCATTACTGTTTAACAGATGGTAAAAACATCAAAGCTTTCAAAATTGATACATAATGCATTAAGAAATCATGAACAATAGTTTTTTTTCTTTTTAACATGATTTCAATGAGTCACACAAATTATTTGCTTTTAAATTTCACTTAAATGTAAAATTCCATAAATTTTTAATAGTTACATGTTTGTAAACACTGTTTACACATTTCTAAAAATTTGTTAATTTAATCTTTTTTTTAAATAAACTTACTAATGAAGTAGATTTGCCCCAGCATTTGGTGACACTCCTTTGAAATTATGCCTCTTTGCCCTACAAGAGAAAATACATTTAAAAAACAAAATATTTATAAATACAATTTGTCACAATATTAAATAACTGAACATATTTGAAATAAATGATGATAAAATGTTGATCACTTGAGTAGCAAAAATCAAAAGACTACACACACTTTTTTAAAAACTTAACAATTTAAAAAATAAATTTTTTTTTCTGTCAGCAAAATCTTACATTTCAAACTTTTTACAAGGCATCAACAATAAAATTAACCTATTTTGTCAATAGTTATACTTTTGATTAATAACAAAATTTAGTTTGCATTCACTCCAAAACCAAATTGATAAGAATTTATAGTTGCAAATACTAATTCAAACAAATCTCTTATTTATTAAATTTTACATAGCCCCGCCTCTTTATGAATTTCTCTTTTAATAATAAATAAGCTACTTCTATTCAATATTTTACAGGATTCAAAAAAAATTAGAGGAATATTCCATTCAATTAAAATTTTATAACATAACTGCTATTAAATTTTATCTGACCCCCTCCCCACTAAAATAGCTAGTTCTTCGGTGCCCTTTTTAGATATCGGAACCCTGTAGTGGCACTGTAGTTACAGATGTTGAGGCCCTGTATCATTGGTATGGCTGATACGGTAGTAGCTACACCCCTGCCTCTCCCCCTTCATGAATTTCTTTTATTTACTTTAGAAAAATATAATTAATACAATTACCCTTATTTAGTATCTTACATGCTTTAAATAATAACACAGGAATATTTCATCCAAATTACATAGTTCACGTAAAAATATTGCATGTTACAGAATTAAAAAACAAGATTGTTTTGTCATAAACTGTCTAAATACCATAAAAAATCTAATTTTAAACAGATTAAAGAAAATTTCAACAATGTTTAGCTTTAAATCAGTTTTGTAAGACAAAGTTTTTTTCTTCTTAAATTTTTTGTACAAAGAAAAGGAAAGAAACCAACAGCAATGTGAAAATAATTTATAAAATATTTGATAATTGTTCAGATAATTTCATTTAAAACAAAATCAAATATTACTCTTCAGTTTACTGTATGTTTCATTTGATTTTAAAAATTCAAGTCCTGCAGGTGAAAATAAAAGTTGGTAAATTAAAAAATAAATTCAATATTTAGACTATAAAGTTTTTACTGCATATTAACTGTTGAAACCATTACAGTTAACAACAATTAAAGTCTGTACTTTCTGAAAGAGAGAGATCATCTGCAAACTCTGAATATTCAGTAGTGCTGGTATTTTAGCATACTTTCCACTGAAAACACCTTAATTTGCATTACATGTTGGATTTCCAAAGTGAATGAAAAATTTGTTCAACAGTGATGAGTTGGATAGGAAAGAATAGAATTGTCTAGTGATAAGAATAATCACATGGTTTGGTTGCAGCAATTGCATAATATACATAGTTCGTCAAAAGTATTGATGCAAATTTTAATTTAAGTAATGAGATCAGCATCAGTCTTCATGTTAAATGCTGCAATGAAACATAACACTACTAACATGAAAAGTATTAGAATACTAATAAGAAATTAAAGTTCAAAATCCTCATATATAGTTAACATTATCTGTTCATTTAAATTTTCATTGTTCAAAGGCATATATATCAAAGCAAACCTGTAGGAAGTAGGGATTATCACTCAATGCTATAATTGACATGATTAATTAAAAAAGTGTGCTTTTAAGAATGAGAAAAATAAATGTCACAGGAATCAAAATTCTAAACCAAAAGCCAAACTATAAAAGTCCTTTGTATAAGGGAGCAAAATTAGATAATACTACAAATGCTCATTTAAACAGAAAAAATGTTGCTTCGTGTTAATTCAGACAGTAAAAACCTTTATTTTTTTAACAACTTTGAATACACATAGCTGGAAATAAAATATACCTTAAAAAATTTAACAAAATGTAATCTGAAATAAAATTATAGTAAATTGTATTGCAGTACTTATTTACACACATTCAAATCTTAATTTAGATATCAGAGAGATAAGTACTTCTAACAGACACAAAAAATAATACATTTTATTTTCAAATCATACCTTGACAACTGTGCATCTCCAGTAGCTAAATTCCTAATACTGAAATGAATAAAATATTATTTTACCAAAATTATACATCAAAAAATTAAATTATGAGATATCTAAAGAATACTATAAGAATTGTAAAATTAAAGTTAGTAATTATAAATACACACAACTCTTTTTTTACACGATTTTGAAATAGCATGGTACACAAATTTACAATGAATTCTTCATTAACACAATTTTTTTGTTCTAGCACGAATCTCCAAAAAAATGTGGGGATTTGTGCTCTTTGAATGCGAACGATTTGATCAAATTTATGACAGTTTATGATTATAAAGATGATAATGATGAAGTCGAAGGTGAAGTTCAGCTATTAACATCTGATTTCATTTGCAAAGGCTTGAAATTTGCAACAAATATGGAACAAACATTTTCTTACTCTCATGATCTTGACATACATAAAATTTACAGCATTACATGACATTAAAATTTCAACATAATTTTAAGTTTTGTGTAATAATATGCAACTTGAGAAACTAAAAAAAGTCACTAATAAGAGATTTTGTAACAACAATTTTAATAATGAACAAAATTCTTCATTTGATTCAAAACCGACAGCTGTAGCAAGCATATCTGTCACATCTACTGATGATAGCATTTTTGATCCTGTTTGTAATGAATGTGCATACTTGTTACCAAGTAGCGATGAATAGTAGTTAGTTAGCAGTTTTACTCCTATTTTAAATTTGAATTTTTATGTTTCTTTCACGGTTTTCAAAGGAACGTATCTATTATGTAAAAAAAAAGTTGGCTGTAATCATACAATAAACCAAAATAATTATAAAGTATACCCAAAATCAGTGAATGTTTTTTCAATGTCCAAATCTCAAGTTATTTATTTTCACAAGATTTATATAAAATTTAAAAGTAAATTCTTACTGAATCTATGAGCATTGTTTAAAATTTAAGGAACAATTTCAATATAACTTAATATCACAGTGGAAAAATATAAAATTTAAGTGACTGATGAATGATTTCTATAAGTCCAAAAGCAGTTTCAATATTCATTAAAGTATGCAAAATCTAATTGAGTAATTAACGTATATCAAATTTATTATATTATTCATTTACTTTAAAATGTTTATGCATTTAAATAACAATATAATATTCAGACTAGATTTGAGCCTCATGTCAATATTCACTTTGGTTAAAAGAAGGAAAATCATATACCCCATGCCAATTTTTTATTCTATAATCATTTAAAAAATATCCTGTACAACTATTTTGAGCATATGAAATTCTATCACACAAATGAGTTGTTAGGAAATTTCCTGCTCTACAGTTGATGAGAAATTGATAAAACCTTTGTTCAAAATTGTTCTAGAGAAGAAATGAAAAAGCTTATAAGAATTTTCTATATAATCACAAACCCTTCCTACCCTCCTAAAGTTCTTTCTTTATTGAATGAAACATTTACTAAGAAGTAACATGCTCTTTCTTACTACTCTTTTTTTCTGTACTCACTCAACTTCAAAAAAATCATTAAGGAAACAAAAAAAAACCTTTACAACTCTTCAACTTCAGCTACAAAAAACAAATATTTGAAAATCTATTCGAACATTTTAATCCATTCAAACTTATAAAATATATAAAACTCAGTGTCGCAACAGCCCATGAGGAACAAGGCCTACTGTGCCCATCCCAGAAAACATGACTATTGGGAGCTGAGGTGCAGGAGCAGATGTCCCGATCAAGTGGTCAATCTGAAGCAAGACCCCCCAGTGTTTAAGTCCCCAAGCAAGCTTGGTACTCATTTATCAACCCGCTGCAGTAAGAATGAAAGGTTGAGTCGAAAAATATATATATGTAGATATATATATTGATATTGGTCCATTGCTCTTTTTTAGAGTGCTTTTGAAACTTTTAATGATACATCTTTAGTATATTATTATATATACCATCAAGCCAAACATTTTCAACAACTCCACATTTTTTAACGAACTCGTCTTGATGGCGTAGAAGCTACATGACTAAGAAAGAATGGTATTTAACTGCTGCTGGAGAAGGTAAGCTATCATTCTTGCACTTAACCTTGAGAGTGAGGGGAAAGGTGGCTGGTCTAAGCATATTTGAAAGAGGGTGGATTATAAAGGCCCGAAGACTCAGAATGAGTATCTCCGAAACAGCATGACTGGTAGGTTGTTCTTGTTCTGCTGCTTTTAGTATTTATGCAAAGTGGATACGTAACAGTGAAATCAGAAGTAGACACCTAGCTGTTGGATATTCATGAGTCATCAAAGAAAAGGACATCGGAAAGTGTCCCACTTGGTAAAGCAAAATCGGTGCTAGACAGTGGCTCAGCTGACAGTCCAATACAATGCAGATCCAAGTACAAATTTTTTGGAACATACAGTTCAGTGGTCACTGTTGAGTATAGGACTGTGTAGCAGACATTTGACTTTGGGAGCAGTTGACAATAATCCTTGGTCAACAAGTCTGCACCTGTATTGACCAAGTATGATTGCCAACTATGCCCAGAGCGGGATCAGAAACATTGAAAACTGACCAAAAATAAGTAGAAGAGAGTTTCCTGGTTGGAAGAATCATGGTTTTTAAAGCATCACACTTCGAGATTGTATCAGGGTGCACCATCTTTCACAGTCAAAGAGTTGCTCCCTCCATGTACATTATGCTTTGAAGAACCCTCTCATGGGAGACTCTGGGACCCTTAGTTCTGGTAGAAGGGATCGTAAAAGTTGTAGACTATCTGAGCATAATTGCAGATCAGTTACACCCCTATATAGCATCTGGGTACCTACGTGCCAACCATGTCAACGTTCAAAATAACTCGCCTTGATTTTGCATGTGTCGTATGCACTGAATTAGCAATCATGTGCTTGGTTTCATATAATGTCGCCAATAGGTTGTGTTAATACATAAGTATCAGTGTCTGTTTTAATCACTGGAAATGGAATCTTTCAGCAGGACATTGTCCCTGAAAAATATAAGGATGAATTAGAATTAATATCCTGGCCACTTAACTCAGTGGATCTTAATCTGATAAAGGATATTTGGGTTTTCATAGAAAGGCAGCTCAAAAATCAAACACATTCATGTCTGAATATCTCAACTTTACATGACCACTGATTAAATAATTGGTACAATTTTTTTCCAGTCATCTACCAAGAACTTGTGGTATCTCTGCCAAGGCAAGTTGCAGCTGTTTTGCAGGCAGAAAGTGGTGTAATGTGTTACTGATCAGGTGCTCATAATGCTTTGGCTCTTTGGTGTGTATATATATATACACACTGATATACCTCGAACCCTCGGATCTACGTAACAATATATATATATTGTTACGTAGATCCGAGGGTTCGAGGATTTTATGCAAAAACAATCACAAAGAAAAAATAATCAGTTCTTTAAAAGCGATGCAAATTTTTTATCGAAAATCCATTTCTTTCAATACAGGATTCAGCAGCAATTTCACAGGTTAAATATCCGAAGGTCTTCACACCTTCAACAGCAATCAAACACAATAACAGTGTTTAGAAATACACGTAAGTAAAGATTATTCAAAAGCAAAGCCAAACTAATCGCTAGTCAAAACAATCCTCACTACTCACTGGCTTAATCAAGACTCCTCGCCGTACCGGCGAGCATCCTTTTTTATATGCGTGACAGAAACTTCTAGAAATATAACCACTTGTGTCATTGAATGTGGCACTAGTGGAGAGATCTACTACTTTCTAGAAGATTCCAGAGGGTTCTGAACTCGCCAACAAGGTTGCCAATGATGCCAAAATGGTCGCCAAAGTCGCCAAATTGACCGCCAAGATTTCGCCAAGTTCTCATTCAATCGCCATTATAACATAAGGGGCGGCACTGCTTGTGAATAGTACAATTTTAACATGAAATAAATATAACATAGAGTAATATAAATGCATTAAACACTCAAATACAAATTATTTACACAAAATTCATAACAATATATATATATATATATATATATATATATTTCAATAAAAAAACTAGCCAATCATTTTAATGTAAAATCCCAAAAATATGCTTAAAATACTGCTACATACTCTCAATATGTACTTCAATTACTCATTTATAATGGACAAAATGATACATAATTGCATTAAAATATCTAATATATAAACTACCTGTTTATGTGAAGATTCTCCATACAATATAAATCCATAACATTACTAAATTTGTTAAAAAATAAATAATAATTTGAAGAAATTTTTCCAAGCTATTTTAGCTCAATGTGAATACATTCATTTTCACTGACTTATAACTTGTTTTCACTAAAAAGGAAACAAATTTTTTAATACAGAAAAAGATGATTCATGAGAAAAATGTTTATATGCAATAGAATCCAACTTTAAAAATCCTTGCTCACAATATCTTACACATAAATGATACCATAAATGATAGCTAAAACTTTTTATTGTTCTAAAACTGGACATAGTTTTTATATTGCATTCAACTAAACATTACTTTAACCCTTAAAATGCAAAAACTTGTCAAATTCTTTCTTTATATAAAAAAAAACTTAGCTAACTCATCTCACTAACTTTTGAAAGTGAACAACACAATTGCATTTCCTAGCAACTGTTTTCATAAAAAGAAATGAAGGACTGATAAGTAAACATAATAAAAAATAGCAGCAAAATTGGGCTATTGATAATCACATTAACTTCTCTACAATATTTTGACAAATTCTGAATGTACCACTGAAATCCTAGAAACATATTAAAACTTTTTATACATTTGATACTGTATGAAAATCGAATATTTCATGGATCATCTCATCATATGTTCATCTTTCAATGTACGACAAAATTTGAAATTTAAAATCCAAATCTAAAAATAATTTTAAATATTAATATAAGCAATCTAATTCAGGACATAATACGGGAATATTAAAAATATTTACCTTGCAGACAGATCATACTGCACATTTAAAATTTTATCCCGTAAATTTTCCAACATTTTGTAAAATCACAAAACTTTTTATTCAGAGCTTAGAAGTTTTGATATAATGATTTTAAAACATTCACCTTTTATCAGCAAAAACCTTTAAAGCTTTACAAAAGTAATAATAAAAGCAGAATGTTTTTCTGCTAAATCAATTTTAGCACCGAAAAGATGAAAACGTAAACAGTCGCAAAAAAAAAGAAACCTCATGATCTTTAACTTCACTTCAATTTCTTAGCATTGAAAATAAATCTATCAGAAGCAAAGTGGTTAATGCAATTTTTGAAAATACATAATGCTGACACATTTTGGTATTTTTTCAATATTTCTTGATTATTGAAAAACTCCTGTTTACAAAAATTTGAAGTTGGATTTCAGAACCATAAGATATAAACTTTAAATAACAAATCTTTCATTTTTCTTCAAGTAAAGAGTCTGCAGCAATACTCAACCTGTGGCCCACCGAGCCTTTTTAAGTGACCCGGTCATGGCCCATTGTCCTGAGAAATTCATTTGTTTAAGAACATTGTATTGAAAATTTGGTAGGTGATTCTTTGTCAAGAAATAAAATACATCAATTTTTCTTTTTGTTGTCGTTGTCATACGGGTACGAATTGATATTCTTTTTCTATTTGGAAAAGTAACGGTTAGTGATAACAGACAACAGTGGAATGAACAGTAGGTGGAATTAATTTTTAACTATCTTTCGTATCTTAAAAGCGTAAAATATTCGAAGAAAATATATCGTTTCAAGATGATTGGGAGGTTGACTATTTTGTAGTGAAAAACAAACATGGATCAGTAATTGCTTGATTTGTCGCGAAAGTGCTGTATTCAAAAAATACCAATGAACAGGAACACTTCAATGACACTGTTCCTCGAAGATCTCTTTCAAGAGGTGATAAAGAGGATTTTTCTTGAATAATCCTTACGACAGCAACAAAGTGTTTTATCGGTGGTAATACCACGGCGGTAACAAAGACATCCTATGAAGTTTGTTATATTATTGGTAAGCATATGAAACCGTTTACTGAGATACAGAAATAGTGAAGAAGTGTTTCTTAAAGGCTTCTAATTTAGTATTACTGACAAAAGTAAAAAATATTAAAAATAATAATTGAAAAAAGCAAGACAGAAGTTATAATATTATGACCAATTTTCCACATTTTAAATTTCCAATGTTATCTTGATCTTAAAGCATTTCTCCCCTTCCCCTTCCCCATTTATCCTCATGTTGTGGACATAGGTATGCGGCCAGCGTGAAATAGCTGACATATGTATGCGACCCAGGAGATAAAAAAGAGATAAAAAAGGTTGAGTACCCCTGGTCTACAACAACACAACAATCAAGGCCATGGAGATTGGTTCTTCCAACCAAGTGAAACTACAGTTATATTCCTGATATCACATATGTAGCTGAAATATGGGCAGTTATTGAAAAAAATCATGATACATTTGAAAGAAGAATTTCAAGAAGCATTGTTAGTAAAATTAAATGCGATAATTATTGAAGATTAACTCGGAAGTTTACAAGAAATTTAAGAGCCAGATAGGTGACAGAAAAAAACCGGAACTTTTTAATAATCTAATAAAACCAAGAGCGATGGGAGGAAAACGTTTTATTCATAGTTATTAAAATCTTAAAATTTTCCACCTAAGAAACATTAACGGAATTTATCATTTTATGTAAAAAAAAATTACGTCCTTTAGAGAGGCTGTTCTGCTGCGAATGCCTTCTTGAAATCTGCTATTGAGATTCTTCATTGACTGCTGCAACATCTCAGCTGGGTTGCTATAATTTCATCCTTAATTCTCTGTTTTAACTCATCCAGAGCTCTTGATCGAGTCGTGCACATTTTACTCTTGGAACAGACCCACAAGAAAAATAACAAACAGTCAAATCTGATGATCTAGGGGGACAGAGAACATTACCCAATCTTGAGATCAAATGTTTACAGAAAAATTTTCGTACAACTTTCATTGACTGCCGTGTATTGTATGACACTGCTTCATCCTGCTGAAACCAGGTTTCTGGAACGTGAGAAAATTTTTGAATTCAAGTCAAACGAAACAGTGTTACATTTCCACTTACCATTACAATTACTGTGATCCCCTGTTCATTTTCAAAAAAATAATATCTGATGATTCCCCACAGTGAAACAACACATCATACTGTCACCTTACTAGCGTGTAAAAGACGTTCATGAACTTTATTAGGATTTGTATTTGTCCAGTAACGGTCGTTCTGCTTATTCACGTAACCTGTGGGATGAAAATAAGCCTCATCTGACATCCACAACTTTCTCAAAAATCCATCGTCACTGTTTATGTTTGTTATCATTTGTTGAAAGAACTCTAGTCGTAACCGGTAATTGTTTTCCGTCAGTGAGTGAGTGAATATTAACATCGCACTGCTCAGCAACACGAGAGCTTTTGGCGACGGAGCACGTAATTTTGAAGCATGGTCAAGTGACGTGGATGACACCTGAGTTGGCACCCCCTCTCTTAACTACCACACCACACTAACGGGAGGACTTTTGAGCTCTCGACAGATTTCACGTGCATCGCTGCCCTACACGGCGGGTCTTTAGTGGTACTGGGCTCGAACTCGTGACAAAGCAAGCCACGGTCCGATACCTTGACCACTCGGCTACCACGACCACTGTTTTCCTTCAGATACTGCACTATCTTCTGTTTGTATGGATGAAATTTCAAATGTAAATGAAGAATTCTGCGATTACTGTGCCGGGACATTTCAATTGCAGCTGCTTGCTTATGAATTGAACGCCGTGAACTTCGTAAGACAAACTCACGTACATCAATGTGCTGTGGAGTATGAGTACTTTACGGTCGTCCTGTTGGTTTATTATTTCGGGCAGATCCAGTCTCTTCAAAATTTCTAATCCATTTTTTCTTATCGCGTGTGTTAATGGGACGGCACCATGATGTCTAAGTTGTAAAACGTCGAAATTCCCTCTGCGCAGCTCCCAAATTATCATTATTTTTATAAAACATTTTTATCGCTAAAGCACGTTTTTTCCCCTTTCACTGGTCTATCTTTACTTTATCTGCAAAGTGTTTGCTCAAGGTAACTGCCCCGCAGTGCTATCATCTCCTCATGACTGACACTACATATTTAAAAAATTCCCGTTGTTTTGTGTCACCCTATATTATTAAATTTACAGCAATACAAAGGATTGAAGGGGCATTACAATTAATAAGATTAAACGGCAACTGAGCCAATGAATATTTTCTTGTTTAAACTTCAGAGAAGGGGTGGGAACCGAAACAGGCAATTAATTGCATGGAAAAAGGATAGGAAAATTATTAAAGTGACAAATTCGAAAACTTAGCTAAGAACACGATGGTATAGAATGAAATTCTGAAGAAGGATAGAGCCTATTTGGGACAGTGAAGAAGTTACTCACTTCATAGAGTGCTTCTAAATATATTTTTCTGGAAATATCTAACAATAATAGTTACACAGAAAAATTATATGTTGAACATATGTGTCTTAGCATTCGATTAAAAAAAAATTTAATAAGTTTTTGACTTGATGCACTAGTTACAACTGTTTTTTCTATTCTAGTAAAATACCGCTTCATGAATCTTTATTTGTATAAAATGAGTGAAGTGTGATAAAAGGACGCGAAAGCATCAAAGCGAAAAATTCACCATAAAAAAAAAAAAAAAAAACTACAAAATCAGTTTGCATTTTTTTTTTTTTTTTTTAAGATTTATGAAGGAAGAGTTCTTTAGGTTTCTCAAATCGAAGAAAGGCAGAGAGAAAGAGAATAGAAAATTTCGCTTGTTCTCACGTCTGAATGAATCAAATAAGGTTCTCAGCTACCGACAGATGGCGCCAAAACAAAATATTAATATTCTACCATTTATAATACAAACTAAACGAAAACGCTTGTTATATGAATTACGCTTAATATTTTTGGGGGTTTTTTTATATATAAAAAGTAATTTTTTTATTGTTGTTTCAACAGAATATTTTTTATGATCATTGGATTTAAATATCTAACAGTACACCAATTTATGTAGCTTTCTTTTCTCTTATTTATTCAACCGTAAAAATTCTTATTATTCAATTTAGATAAACTATACGTTTACATAAAAACTGTTTTGAAGGCAAGATGAAATATCAAATGGGTATTTTTAAAAACTACTCCGAGTTTAAAGTTTCAAAAGACACGCTAGATAGCATGAGTATAGTTATGAATGCTATTGTTATGATACGAATGAAATTAATCTTCTGATATTTCCAATAGATGGCAGCACAAAATAAATATTTTTCCAAGTGTTTTAAACTACCGTAAAATACGGCGTATTCAATTTAGATAAACTATACGTTTACATAAAAACTGTTTTGAAGGCAAGATGAAATATCAAATGGGTATTTTCAAAAACTACTCCGAGTTTAAAGTTTCAAAAAGACACGCTAGATAGCATGAGTATAGTTATGAATGCTATTGTTATGATACGAATGAAATTAATCTTCTGATATTTCCAATAGATGGCAGCACTAAATAAATATTTTTCCAAGTGTTTTAAACTACCGTAAAATACGGCGTATAACGCGCACACCTAATGTAATTTCTATAATTCTCTTTAATGCTTTTAATTACTTATCGAACTTTATCTTTAAATCTCATTATAATAAATGCACCAAAGGGCTAAGAGATAAGCTGAACACATGTAACCACCCAGTTCTCATAAGAAAGGAGATTGATCTTCCCTCTGGGAAGCAGTTTCTCCAATATAATCCTTCAACTTATATAATGAGCACTTTGAATGCAAAAATTAAGATCGAAACTTAAGGGTGCGTGTTATACGCCGGGTATGAAAACGATAGCTTTAAAAATAACAATTTGAGCATAAAAAAATTACTTCTATTTGTATAGAAATACCGTTTGTTTTAAAAAAAAACGACTCGTCTTATGAACTAAAAGAGTTGCAGTTCTAGAAGTATACTATTTGCTCAAAAGTCTGGGATAATACCTCGAATAAATGACTTCAAAATGTATGAGCAATATATACTAATATTTCAGATTTCTTCGCTAAAAAAGGGGTGCGTGTTACACGACGAATATACTTAAATATTAAGAAATTTAGCTGGAAAGTATAGGTGCGCGTTATACGCCGTATTTTACGGTATTTGGATTCAAATTGGTTATTGAACAAAAATTGAATGGAGACATTTAAAAATTCTTACAATGAAAAAAATGTATTTGAATTAAAAAGTTGTATATCTTTGCTCAATTGATTTCTCTTTACAGTTACTTTAGAAATAACTAATCATATGCTTTAAAATCTGTGGAACAAATGCAATCGAACACAATCTCTTCTTAATGTTTTGCTCTTTCAGGCGCATTTTATTTAATATCAATGATTACGGTAGTCCAGATTTGAGGAAAAAAGTAAAAATTGCATAACAATGTAGATAAGACTCACGCTTAAAATGACCATTTGCTTTGTAAATGGCCACAAAATGTTTGTTATTCCTCCTCTCTTAATGTTTGATCCTGTAGCGTTAACAGACTTCTCTTATTGGGGAAGATAAGATAAGATAAACCCCAACCTTGAGTATGCCACTGTTTAGTTCTTATAAGTTTTATTTCAATTCTATTTAACTTTTAAAAACAAACCTTTAATTCATAATTCTACTCTTACAGCACATAATTACACGTTTTTAATGATTAAACCTTTACAAGAGCCTGATCCAATTCATGCACATGAATCCAAATGTAAACAAGGTTTTAAATGTCTTGTTAGTAGTGTAAATACTGTATAATATATATCTAGGTTACATCGAAAGCCCCAAAATTGCATTTAAAATGTAAATTAAAAATTTATTATATAAAAAGGGCTGAAACATATTAAAAATAATATGAAATGAAATATATATTTTCATCTGGAAAATCAGAGAGGTAAAAAAAAATTTGCGTTGAAGAATAATGTATCGTCATCTACTTTAAACAGACAAAAATTATAAATCAAAGGTCTTTTGAAGTAATAAAAATTATAATAATCTTATTTCATTATTCATAATACTTATTTAAGTCTATATCGTAAATATGTGCATGCTTACGGATTAGATAGCGTATAGAAGATTGTATATTAATACTTTCTTTTTAACATACTCTAGTTATAATAATCACGCAAAAGAAAACAGAAATGAATTATTGTTTAAAAAAACTAAAAAACACGTTTTTAAGATTAATCGAACTAAAAAAATATAAAAAATTATTCTTAATATAAGAATAAAAGGATTTACGAGAAAATTAATGTCATTGGGGTAAAATCGCGGGGTATTCTATATCAATTGTTGTAATTTCTTACTGGTTCTATTCCGAAATGCTGCGTTAGTGTAAAAATGTGGAGCAAAGAATCCTACACTTTTACCACAATGACATTAATTTTCTCGTTAAGGGGGTCCGGCACGTCCATAGAAGCTTATGTTAAATTGCGTAAGTTCATGTACCTTTTTCTCAAAAACTACTTAACTGTCATGAATAAAAGTTTTACGGTAGATTATGTGTACTATCAATAAAACTTTTAAAGAAGAGTTTTGTCTTTTTATTAAGAATTAAATTAATTATGATTTTTTAAAAAAATTGTCCAATTTTTCCCCCCTAAAATATAATTTAAAAATGTTGTATATAAAAGCGTTTGCTAGATATATCTAATCTCCCCCATTAAAATGTGTAAACATGTTTAAAGTCTCCTCACTGAAAATTTGAAAATTATACGATAAGTAGTTTTTGAGAAAAAATTACATAAAGTGAAAAATATTAGATTTTGAGAAAACAGGCTTTAAAGTAAAAACTTGTAATTTTCTGGGCATTTACTTTTTTTAGTACTTTCCAGAAGTATATGAAGCTTTTACTATCTGCTCCAACAAAAGACTTCTAATTTTCTTTTTTCCATTATTTTTAACAATTTTTGCCTTTGGAGGGGGGAATTTCGATATGCTTTTGTTGGGCCACGCGAATTTTACATGTATCTGGTTTTTTGAAGAATGACACACAGTTAACAGCATAGTTCAATGTTACAATGCTTTAAGATCATTAATTTTGCTACATGACTCCTATTGAACTGTGCAATATCCATATTTACCCCTAATTTTAGGTTTGTTTGATTCCAAAAATGTAGAACTTGGAATCACTGACAATATGGTGTTTTAACTGACTCATTTAGGTTCTGAGTCTTTTCTGGTAAACATTTCTGGAGTTCTGGGTAAACATTTTCTTAATAACATAGAATCACCTAAATCTCTAAAAATTGGCTTCAATTAATTCATTATGATGTATGTGTTTATGATCATAGTACCTTTCGTTACATTCAACTTCTGTCTTTTGAAACTTGCCCCAGGCGTTTATAATCGCAGGACACAGTTAATGTTGAGGGCTCTCGTTTGAAGATCGAAGATGAAAATAAACAGCCCAAACAGTAGTTTTCATCCTGAGTAGATGATTGATATTATTTCTAATAGCCATATTATAACATCTTTGAAATTTGATATTTGCACCCTATCAGTGTGTCGATACGGCCTGGTTAGTAAAATGCAGGATCAGCCAACTGAAGGAACACTGTAAGAGCTAAGTTTGAAATATTTCCTGCGAAATGTGTTAAGTCAATGATATTTTTCGCTAAAAAGAGCTCTGAAACTTGCATTAGCATTAGATGTAAAAGTACTCTTCTTCAGTCGAAGATTTTGTGAGAAATTATTTAATCCAGTGACCTCTGAATCAGTTCTCAGCTGTTTTGATAAAATGAAGCAATGAATGATATTTCATTCCACAGATGCAACAAGAGAATTTGGAAAAACAGATTTTACGTCTGAGTTTAGCAGAATGTAATTTTTGTTCACACATGCACGAGTCTTTTTTTTATTTACTTCCATTTTCAGAAAAACTAGACAATTGTTTATATTATGGTAGGAAATTGCTGACGCGCCTTTTTGCTTTTTGGGGATGTAACTTAATCTTTTAGTCGCCAAATCTGGAAATGGGATCTGAAATTAGTCGACAAATCTTGAAATGATATATGGCAGTAGTTGCCAAATCTGGAAATGATATAATGGATTAGTAAAAAAATCCGGAAATCGTTATTCCTGAGGATCCTGATCAGGACAATGGAACAAAATAATGAAATTATTGTATTGTCATCGATCCTTGATAAGTGTGAAAAATTTCGAATTAATCTAACCTTTTACAGTGGGTAAATTCTAGTTCAAATATTCCGTTACATGCAAGTGAAACTAATATAAGCTTGTTAAAAAAATAAATCAAACCGCATAGTGATGAAAATGATAAATAAAACAAGCATTGTTTGTGTGTGTAGGAATAATACAGTTGGAAAAAAGTATATATTGTACATACTTTTTGTGTTTTAAGTACTCATTAACTAGAGAGAGAGAAATAGCCAACAAAATTTTTTTAATCCCATATTTGGGATTTGTAGGGACAACTGTTTTAACGATAGAAACGTTTTTCAAACTTTCTAGAAATTAAATTCAATTTCTAAATTTTCAATTACATATTTAATGTGAGTAACTAGTCTACTTATGATAAATCCACGCATTAGAGTGTAAATTATTAAACAAATTTGCGTTATGATAAAGTTCTGTGAAGTAAAATAAAACGATTTTTTTTAAAAATAAACTTTAAAATTTCCGCTTTTTTTTTAAAAAAAAAATGTATTGTTCTTGTAAAACTAGTGAAGTAAATATATTTATAAATAATACAGTTCCTTACTCGAAAAAATCACAACAAAAATGAATGAATGCGCAATCTATTTGGAACAAAATAAAAATTTCAATATTTCAACATTAAATTAATTTGAAAGATTTTGAAAAAAAAACTTATCTCAAAACAAGTAAAATAATTTTAAAAAATTTAAGTTAATTCCTACTTTGAATGGATGAATATAAAGTATTTTATTAACGATTGAAAATTTGAACAAGATATGTATATAAATATATATATATACATATACATACATACACACATACACATATATATATATATATAAGAAGAGAGTGAACTAATAGAGAGAGAGAGAGTAGGAACTGAAAAAAGAGCATGATTTGTCTGCATTGTTGTAACAATGCACACCCGATTTGGCTAGTTTATCTAAAAAACCGATTTTTGATGCCAACTTTTGTCATTGTTTTAACAGTTACATTGTTACAACAATGGAGATGAATCTAAGTTGGTGTCAAAAACCGGTAATTAATTTAATTTAATTAATTAATATTTGAAAAAACTGTATTAACATCAAGTGTCATCCATTACAAGTTCAAAAAAATTTATTTGAACTTAATTGGATGAATAGAAAGTATTTTATTAACGATTGAAAATTTGAACAAGATAAATATATAAATATAAAGAGAGAGTGAACTAAAGTAGGAATTGAAAAAGAAAGAAAGAATAAGAGAAAAAGTCTTGAAAATAATTTAAGGTATATTTATTCATAATTTGTTAGCTAATCAGAAAATTAAAGTTTTAATGAAGAATAACATATTTTATTAGCCAAACTTTTGCCATTTTATCAAGCTTTGACAACTAATGGGAATATTTTAAAATTTCATTTGCGAAGAAAAATTCACAAATTAAAATCTTTATCACAAAGTTTTCAATAAAGCTTCATAAATCGAATTTTTAAACATATTTTTTTTTTATAATATTACTAGCAATCCCGACAGACATTGCCCTGTACACACGTCTTAAATCCGAAAATTACAAACTTTTTTGAATAAGTTGTAACAATCTGGACCGTTTTGGTGAAATTTTTTATAAAGAAAGTTATTACAGTACCTGAGATCTTCACATGTACAGTTACCACAATTTGACCTATCGATTGCGTGTGAGTATGTATTTACTATGAACTAAGTTGAATATAGAACCTATTCTAAATAGATACTTAAACTTGCTTTGATTAAAGATAAAACTCGAGCTATTTTCATAACATGTATATTTTTTAATGCACGAAAAATAAATTTATCGTAATGCCTTTGATTGTACAATGTTTTTGGTTAATCCTTGAAGGGTATAAGCAAACAAATGCGATAGTTTGCCAAACTTCGGACATGCAACATATCATTGGCCGTGTGAAAAAAGTAAGGGTTTTCTAAATCAAAGCCACAGTCATTGTTAAACCTAGTGACTTATTAATGGCCATAGAAAATACCAGTGAAATGGAAATTGCAAAAATTTGATTGGGTGGGTGAGTCTGAAAGAATCATTGGGATTTGGGGTAGAAGTACAACTTCATTTTGAAGTTTGCTGCTCAAAATAGTGGCCTCAAGAATATTGCCCAACGATTTTTTTATGAATAATCGCGAACCCTTACATAATTTTGGCACATTTTTAGCTAATTGCGATATCGGACCGAATTGTGAATCCAAATCATTCTCGAATCCACTTGAACCCTTGACAAAAAATATCATACAAATCGGTCCAGCCGTTTAGGAGGAGTTCAGTCACATAACACACGCACAGAAGAATTATATATATAAAGATATATGCCGTATCGTGGCGAAATGAATAATCTTTCCGATACTGTAATTATTTTTTGTCTGATTTTGATAGAAAAATAAGATTGCAATTTTAAAAACGGTGAAAATATCGAAAAATTTCCCCTCTTCTTTCTTTCTTTTTTTTTTTTTTTTTTGTCGAATCCACTTGAACTCACACAAAAAATGTCATCAAAATCGGTCCAGCCGCTTAGGATGAGTCAGTCACATACACACGCACAGAAGAATTACATGTTTAAAGATTATATAAAAAGATATTAATTAAAAACGCTAAAAAGCATGATTCCACTGCATTTTTGTAACAATGAAGACCCGGTTTGGCTACTTTGGCTGAAAATCAATTTTCGACGCCAACTTACGTCATTTTTTTAACAATAACGTTGTTACAGCAATGTAGGGGAACATTGAGCTGAATATTTTTTTTTGTTTTTAATTAATATCTTTTTAACTAATTGCGGTATTGAACCGAATTGTGAATCGAAACCATTCTCGAATCCACTTGAACCCCCACAAAAAATTTCATAAAAATTGGTCCAGCCGTTTAGGAGGAGTTTAGTCACATACACACGCACAGAAGATTTTTATATATAAAGATACACGTAACAAATATTATAGTACTATACACGTACAAAAACAATTCACAAGAAAAAACCATGTTTTCTCTACCTTTTCTGTAAATATATATTAGACATAATGAAATAAAAACGAGAATAACTTATAAGGTGTAAAGAAATACCATCTATTGCACACAGGTATTTTAAAATGAGAATGTCTTTTTTTTAACTTTTCGAATAATACAAGCTTGTTGGTGTGAAAAAGAGAGAGAAAAAAATTCTAGAAGTAAAGGAGTTTGTTTTTTCTTCCTTTAAGATCCATGGAATAGTTTTTATACATTGTTAATCGCATACCTTGAGATATTTATTTACTACAATAAAACCTCTGCAAACGGATCATAACTATAACAAACGGGTTAATATACAAATATGCAGAGGGTATCAACACATGTGAAACTAGGTCTATAATACTATTTATTTCCTAGTATAGAATTACATGTAAGAAATCATAAATAAAAAAGTACAGAATATATATATATATATATATATATATAATTACAAAAGGTCATTCAAATTCAGCAATTTTACTATTTTCTCATACCTTTGTAATTTGTTCTGTAAAGAAATAATAAACGGAAACGTTTCTCGCTTTTATAAAAAAGAAAGATAATTGATATTAAAGATGCTAATGTTTTATAACTTCATGAGATAGAGTTTCAGTTGCAAAATGTATACTATATTTTCAAATTTTATACTTTTACCAAACATGGGTACTAAAGTAATATGGGCATCTAAGCAAATATCCATGTTCCACGTAATGGTTTTGAGTTGGTTCAATCATATTGCGCCGTTGGCAAAGCTCATGTGTCATGGCGACTGTGTGATTTGTTTGTGTTGTGTGGTTCATATGGACCATTTCTAATGTAAGTATAATTACCTGATATTTGAAATTGGGGTTATTGTTAAATTTTAGTTATCTTGCATAATATGTTTAACTAGTAAAATTAATTAACTTTATACAGAGTGTTTTTTCCCAGGTATAGAAGTTTAAGCTGGCATTACTTTCCAAGATGACGACCGATTTAACGGCTGTCAAGTGATTTATTCTCAGTTTGGTTTGGCAATTCATCATGAATAGACTCACGCCTGAACAACGCTTTCAAATTGTGCAATTTTATTTCGAAAATAATGGTCGATTTTCATAAGCGAATTTTGTTTAGCGATGAAGCGGACTTCTGGTTAAATGGCTACGTCAACAAACAAAACTGCCGCATTTGGAGTGAAGCTAATCCACAAGTGTATGTCGAAACACCGTTACATCCAGAAAAACTGACTGTTTGGTGCGCTTTATGGCTGGTGGAATCCTTCTTCAAAAACGATGAAGGCCACAACGTTACAGTCAATGGTGATGTGTATAGAGCCCTGATTACTAACTTTTTCATTTCTGAATTGAACAATCATGATGTCCAGGAACTGTGGTTCCAACAAGACGGCGCAACATGTCACACAGCTCGTGCCACAATCGATTTATTGAAAGACACGTTTGGTGACCGCCTAATTTCACGTTTTGGACCTGTGAATTAGCCTCCAAGATCTTGTGATTTAACACCGCTAGACTATTTTCTGTGGTGCTATGTAAAGTCATTGGTCTATGCGGATAAGCCACAAACGCTTGACCATTTGGAAGACAACATTCGCCGTGTTATTGCCGATATACGGCCACAAATGTTGGAAAAAGTCATCGAAAATTGGACTACATCCGAGCCAGCCGTGGCAATCCTATGCCAGAAATCATATTTAAAATGTAATGCAATAAAATTATCTTTCGAATAAAAAAAAATTCATGTCAATCGAATAATACATCGTTGTTTTATTGCAATTTAAAGTTCTATACCTCTCAAAAAAACACCCTTTATGAAACCTATAGATTGCTGCAATCGTATATGAATGTAGCATCCGTTGTGCAGGAGTGGGTGGTTTTGTTCTTTTTCCCTTCGACAACAGTAATGCTAACTGTTGAAAAATGTCACTAGAGCAAAAATGGACAGTAAAATTAAGGTTACTATGGACAATACTTCATTTGATATAGTAATGCTTTCCAACCCTACTCCTGGACCATCCTCTCTTCCTACGCGTTCTTTGAGTTCATCTCTTTCTTCCATTAACTCTTCCCTATAATAACTTATGCCTAGTTATAGCAGCATATGGCTCATCTATTGTCACTACTGAATCCTCTCGGTCAGCAGCATCACTTTTGGAGGAGTTGAGTCCAATTCCAACACTGAAAACAACCTGAGGAAATCGTGGAAGATGTAAGAACATGTAGAGCTGACAAGTGCAGGAGGTCTGGCTTCTAGGAAGCAGAGAAGATGGAAGGGTAAAACGCAGAGCTAGTGCCAGAAAACACAACGCGTCTAACATTTGTCCTGTTTGTGGTGCTATTATAATGGAATGGGTATAATGTTGTAGCACTTGTTCATCCTGTTTCTATTCGGAATGTGTCGAATTACAGGTTGAATCCTTCTATTGTAATGAGTGTAGCGTATGATACAAGTGCAAGTCCACATTAAGTGTCATTTTTCTTTAAGTTTGTAATAATTTGTGTTGATTTAATAGTTCATCTGATTTTCCCCATTCAATTACTTTTAATTTGTAGATAAAAACTTGGACATTTTTTTTGTAATGCAAATTGTTTAATACTAAAGGTTTAATTTTGTTCAATTCCTACTATTATAACTCACACTCTCTCTATATTTATTTATTTATCTTGGTGGAATTTTCAATAGTTAATAAAATGCATTTTAAAGCGCTCAATTGAGCTGAAATTTTATATACATGATTGTTTTGGATGACAATACAATAATTTAATTATAATTAATAAAAATTAATTTTGGTTAAAACTAATTATTTAAAGAATTACAAATACAGCCACGTTGGCATCATTTTTGGAGACTTAGTGACCCTTTTGGCGACTGGTGTCAAAATTTGAAAAGGTTTTTTTCTCACGTTTTAAAGCATTCAGGAACTGAAATTTTGTATACACGATTGTTTTGGATGACAATACGATACTTTAATGATAATTAATAAAAATTAATTACCACTTAATGTTGTGACTCTGTCCTATGTATACACATATTTATATTAATTGTAACTATTTATTAAAAAGTAGCTAAAATAAAAAAAATTTCTTTGTTGATCTAGGTAGGAATTGACTTAAATTTTTTTTATATTACTTGTTTCTTATAATTTGTCAAGAATGTAATTTGGGTAACAAAGCATTTCTGCTTGGAAAAAGTAATTGTTAAAATGACACTTTCTTTTTATAATCTACCTGCCCATATTTCCGGAAATTGTACCCATATTACCTAAAACATTAATCAAATAAATAGGCATTCCAGAATTTGCTATGGAACTTCTTTATATACATAACAAGAGTTAGAAGTTTGTTCATATACCATTAAAAAGACTACACTCAAAAATTTGTACTATCTTAATTTTGGAAAAATGTAAAGTGTTTAGAGTAGAATATTTTCAATTAAGAGTTTTGATGCCCATATTTGCCGTGTGTTTACCCTATAATAAAAAGTAATTTTTTAAAATTTAATTCAAAAATAAAAAAACTGATTTTCATACATCTTTTTTTAACGAGCACAGTGGATCGATAATTAATCATTGTGTAACTACTATATATTCGCTTAAGGTGAACTATTTCTTTCTCTCACTGTCGGATAAAATTGCATGAAGTTTGGAATTTATGATTTTACGATATCAAACAATTTTTTCGGCACGCGATATCAAACAATTTTAATACACTGCAAATCACTTCTTTAGTGTAAATGCATTTAATAATTTATATATTTTAAAAAATTATACAATTTGTGAGATTTTTTTTTCTTTTTCTTTTTATATTTTTAGAACTGGAAAATGATTGTATACGTATCTGTGTAAAAACTTTTGGAAAGTGTAGAATAAAAAAGAAATTCTGCCATCAAATGTTTGAGATATTCATTCAACAATAAGGAATTCATTTTAAGCCCCTATAACTCCGAAACTCAAGCAGAAGTTTATAAAAATAGAAATTCAGACATTTCAGGATTTAAAATAACTCACTTGGAAAAATAGCATTCTTATAGATAGGATTACTTTTAGAAGTCTGTTAAATGTATTACATTAAATATTTAGTCCCTATTCTCTTTAAACTATTCATAGTAACTTTTTTTTTGCAATTAGAGTTTTAAAAAAATATTGAAAATATCTCTCTATTTAGGACTTCATAATTTACAAAGTACTGAAGAAAAATCGAGGCCTCACTAAAAACATAAGTTCTGCGACTTCTGGGGGGAAACTTTTTACCGTGAATAGTTTATAATATTTATGCCTAACAACCTTCAAAACAATCCTCTTATGTACTAATGGACTAAATTCATGACAGCACATGATAAAGGCAAACACGTGTTCTTCATTGAATTCAAAACTGACATTAAACTAACTTGTACTTTTTATTTTATTTTAAATTTCATAATTTAGTAAAGGTGTTCAACTGCTATAAAAGGAAACTTCAACAAAAATTTTTTTAAATTTTAAAAAAAAATCTTGTTTTATATATATGTATTTCTAAATAAAGTGTCAAATATTACTTTTTAAAAAAAGTTTCTGTAAACGAAGTGTATGGCAACAACGAAGTGTATGATATGATTAGCTGAAAATAGATGATTACATTTATCGTGACTATGGCGTCACTTAAGTTTTTGAACTGATTGGCTAGAAACACGTGGTTGACGTTATCATGTGACTATGACGTCATATGAATTTAGTCCATTGCATTTGTCTGCCTCATATGATTTCTGGAAGGTACCTCAACCAGTTGTCATAATTTTGCCTCGGATGATTAAATTACCTCAGATGATGATAACATGTAAAGTAAAAATCTTTGTGAGTGCAAATTATCTTTCATCATTGGGAGATTAATTAAAAATACAGTACTTCCAGTCATGTGGAAGACAAGGGCGGCTTCTACTGCCTTATCAGCCACATCACTGATACGGGGTCTCAAGCTTCAAAGGTCCTCAACTTGTATAAGCAAAATATCGTAAGCTATCAAAAGGCTTAAAAAACGGATCCCCAAGAAATTTTGATAGTGGGTCCAATCAGTACTAACTACGACAGTAGTGGAAGGGTAAGATACTGAAGAACTTTAATATACGATACGCTATAGGGAAATATTCTGTAACCTTTAGGAACCGACATGCAGAAACATTGTCTAATAGGAGAGAATACTATTGTCTAATTCGCCGCACGTTGGACCATTTCAGATAAATGAATTTTCAAAAATGACATAAAATAACTAAACTGCGTTTCTTTATTTCCTATTTGTTCTATAATTTAAGAATAATCTGAATAAGCAATTCTTTAAAAATCAAATCATTTGTAACATGGTACTTCGTTAGTTACGATATTGTTATTTTGTCTATTTATTTTCGGAGACGACAGTGATATTTAGGTTGAAATATCAAGCTTTGATTGAATATGAAATAAAAAGACCACCAAGTTTCATCTTCCCGAAGGATCTTGGACATTAATTATCAAGTGTGATCTTGTTTTCAGTTTGTTGGCCATTTCATTCATAAAAGTGCTTTTAGAAATCAACCTTTTAAATTGTACAGTAACTCTGCATAGGTCATTTTAATAAAGTTCCATGTATAAAACCATTTTAACTAAAGAAGAAAAAGTTGACTTAAAATATTTCATTTAACATAATTATATATTTATGTTGGTATAGTTTCACATATCGTCCTGATTTCAAGTCTTGTTGAATGATGTAATTCAGCAATAAACTTTACTTTAACGTTGCAGTAAGGGTTTCGGAAATAAATGTATAGGTCCCTCCCCTTACGAATGCTGTTCATTTCGTTGTGAACGATTATTATTTTTTGTTGTTACAATCAATCGAAAATATTGTCACTTAGCAAAACTACCAAATATATTTACAGGTTAAATGTAAGAATTGTATTTTTTTTAACATTGTTGTAAAGTTGTTTTTCGGTAAGCTTGTATTAATTATTACTGCAAAGGTGGAATGCATGAAATTCGTTACTTAACACTAGAATGTCCGTCGGTGTCAATTGGATACCGGAGCCTATTTAGTTTGTGCACCTTCCCACATTTTTGCAAGGAATTTGAAAATTTTTTGAGGCGTTTAATCATTTTCCATGATGATTACACAGAAAATGTCTTGTGGTTCTGGGTCAATTAAAAGAGATTTTGCAACAAAATATACCTAGAATGTCCACTGGTGTCATTTCGACTCCAAGGGAACTTAGCGTAAAAACAGCTGACGTTCAGCAAAAGATAGTTCACTGAGTAGATTCCATTAGTAAAACAAATTTCCGGAAGCAATATCGTACATTTATTTGACCTGAATACAGTGTTAGTGGGTTCACAGTGGAAATGAGTCAGTTATACTAAAATCGTTGTATCTAAGTATTTCGTTACATAGCATTTGATTATCCGCTATTACATTTAAATTACACTCATTGACAAAAAAAAAAAAAATTAGCGCTCCAAGAAGTCGTCCAATAAAACGAAATTTTACGTACGTACTGACTATTTTGATATAAGTAAATGATTAGAAAATCAAAGAAAAAGGATAATTTATTTCAGAGAAAAAGGCAAAAGAACGGAGGATTTATTACCCTGTTGAACTCCTTCTAGAGCGAAAGCACGATACGATACGATCGGACATTGAGGCATACAAGTTTTGTATGATGTCTGGAGACATTTCATTTCATATTTGCTGTAACCTTGCCTCTAGCTCGTTCAAACTCATGCGATGCCCAACTTACTGTCCCAAATGATCGCAGATAAGCCCGATTAAAGACAAATCTGGGGATCGGGGAGGCCAAGGAAGGGTAATAACAGTGCGGAAATAGTCTTGTGACACCCTTGCCATGGGAGGCCGAGCATTGTCTTGTTGAAAATTGGCTCCTGGGAGCTATTGCTTGAGTGGCAACACATGTGGTTGCAGGATGTCATGGACGTACCACTGGGCTGTCATGGCGCCACGGATCAATACTAGGGGTGACCATGTATTGTAGGCAATGGCACCCCATACCATCACACCAGCTGTGGGAGTGGTGCGTCGCTGTAAAGCAAAGGCAGGATTGAGGCGTTCATCACGGGGTCTCCACACACGAACACGATTGTCATCACTGCTGAGATTGAATCTGGATTTGTTGCTAAAGATAACATGGTTCCGTTTCGCTACAGTCCAGTTTCCTCGTGCGTGGCACCACTCCAAACGGAGGTGTCGATGGGTGGGCGTCAAGGGCAGCACACGTAATGGGCGCCGTGATCCCAAATGTCCTTCAGCCAGGCGCCTTCGTATGGTTCGAGAAGACACAAGAGCCCCTAGTAAAGGTGCTACCTGTGCCTGGATGGCGGCTGTTGAAGCAGTTGGCTGTACACGTGCATTTCTTACGATGTAGCGGTCTTCTCAATGACTAGTCCGGCGAGGGCGTTCTGAACCTGGTCTTCGTGTAAATGGCATCTCTCGGATCCACTGGTTCTAACACCTCCTAACAACACAATCAGAGCGGTCTAATTGACGAGCTACTCGCCTAGCTGACCACCCAGCTTCCCTCATGCCGATGATTCTCCCCCTCTGCTCATATTATCTTCGAAAATGGCGTAATGGCATGTCTACTTCAGCTCTTCTTTTGTAAGCGATTCAGCACACTCAAACAAGCTTTGGTCACCTGTTTTATACTCCACGGCGAACGACATTAAACACCCCCTACCGGCTATACGTAATGCGCAATCACGATGCGTTTCTAATCATTTGTATATCTCTCCGACAGGCAGTGGCGTAACGTGCATCCCTGCAACCCCCGCATTGCGGGGGCCCAGGGTTCTAAAGGGGCCCAAAGCCTGACTGATGCAAGTGCCTACCCTTTGTAAAATTCAATATGGGGGCCCCAAACCTGACTTTGCAGGGGGGCCCAAAAGTTCTCCGTTACGCCACTGCCGACATGTACCTTCATGCCAAGTTTCGTTATGATCCCGCAATTATTTCTAGGTGCGCTAGTTTTTTTGCCCTTTAAAAAATCAGGTAAATACTGAATTTAAAGGAATTATAAATTCATTAAAACGCAAAAAGTTCAATATTAAAGAGTGTATTGGGAATGCAACTAAAAAAATGTGTGTCTTGCATTAAAATGGTGTACTGAAAATGTACAGGAATAATTTAATATCACTGTATTTATTGCAAATGAGTTATGTACAAAACATTCTGTAAAAAAACGATAAATAATGATGAAAAAACTCCAATTCTCATAAAAATTTATAATTTTGCTTATTATACTAATATTTATGAATATTGTTGTTTTATTCTATTTTACAAGGTTAAGTAATTTGTTTTGTTACATTTTTTTATGATATAAAGGGTTATAAAAAATAAGAAAATTACTTGAAACATTAAATTATCTTAAAATTAAACCTTACTGAACAGTAGCTCAGCAATTATTTAGTTATTACAATTATTTTATACAGTTTATATCACAGTGTCAAAACGACACTGGTGGACGTTTAAGGATAATAGAAATCCCGGACGTCCTAGAGCTAAATGAAAAAGTTTAGTTTTATTGAATGACTTATTGTATAATTTACGGCCGAATTTCTACGATTCTTCGAATTCGTATACAGAAAAAGGTACTTTTCAGTTTCGTCTGCGCAAATATCGCCAAGTAGTCTTTACCGATGACAACACACAATTTACACATACAAAAATGCTATAAATGTTTGTTCTCGTCATCTATTTTTGATGTATTAGGAAAAAGACGTTACTGATGAGAAAAGACTGCGGCGACGTGTTTGAAAAAGTGTTGGTAAAAGGTTACCAGTGAGATTATTCTGTTTGGCGTCGGTTATATCATTCTTGGCGACTTTATCGCTTGCGCCGGCAAAACGGAAAAGTACCCAAAAAAATTATTTGTAAATTTTAATTTTAACATTTGATCACAAATAGGATGAAATACAAGAAAATTCATGAAAGAAGGATTATTATAGACTTTTCTCTTGCTGTCAAAAAACAAACATGAAATATCTTTCCATAAATAATTCTAAATAATGAACATAAAAAGAGAATGGATATAAAATATATGTGCTGTTTTATTTTACTGAATCCTTAGAATTTGGAGAGGGAAGGGAGTCAAAAAAATATAATTTTTTTTAGTGCAAAATTAATTTCTCATTACTCAACTTTCACCATTAGTAGATGAGCAACATTTTACCAATTGTAAATAATGACATTAAATGTAACCAAAGTAATATACTCAAGACCCGTTGAGACTAGGAAATAACCCTTTATTTATATTAAGAAAAATGTTGTAGAATTTCGTACAGTGTGAATATTCATTTTATTTTATCGATACAATTTCAATGATTCAGCACAGTTTCTTGGCAAGAAAATAATTACTTGTTACATAAAAATTATTGCTTTAGTGAAATACAGTTGAACCACAATTTAACGAATTCACCGAGAACGAACATTTTGTTCATTAATTCGGGGTTATTCGTTAAATCGGTGAATAAACAAAATACAAATATTTTGCTCTTACATTTTAGAAATTCTATTAATAAGTATCTACACACAAAAAAAAATTATCCAAACACACTTAGTTAGAAAGCACACCCTTTTTATTCAACAGCTAAAAATACTATTTAGCGAATTATTACAAACCAGTTAATTGGAAATTTTTAAATACTGTAACATACGTTTGACATTTTCTTTTTATTATTCTTGACTCAAAAAGTTCTTTTTCGGCTTTATACAGAGAAGATAATACTGTCATTTACATCCTGCTGCAAAAGGTGCGTTTTCAGTTTCCAAACAATACAAAACTTTAAAAAATATAACTGTTTTAATAGGAGTTTCATTATATCAATTTCTGCATCCGAATCGCTATTCATTGGCTCCTACAAATCATAAATTTCCTCAACTTCAATTGCACAAAGAGGCAGTTCGTCATCCAATATGTAACATAATCGTTAAAATTTTAAAATATTTCCTGCGTTGTGGAATGGGATGAGATAAGAAAGGAATTTCCTGCCCTATTCAAAACTTATACCATAAGTTACACTCATAAATCATGTGCACCTGCGGAGTCTAATAGTGGTCTGTACCTTTTCCCGTCGAAATTTACTGATCACAAGTAAAGTCTTTTTCTGTTCCGAGCAAAAAGGACATATCACTTCAAAACAAAACAAAAAAATCTAATTTTTCTAATACATATTAATATAAAAATGTTTTCAGCTGCTGAAACAATTCGTGAATATCCAGGGTTTATTATTCATTTTAAATAGGGTTTTTCCTTTTATTTTTATCAGGGAAAGTGAAAAATTCGTTAAATCTGGGTCCGACTGACTGTGGAAATTAGGATATTTAGCGCATTTTATGCACGCCATAGCCGAATGGTTGTGGACGCGAACTCGTGGCCAGCATTGTTCCTATTGAGTCATAGTTTCGAGTCTTAGTTCCACTTAAGACCCACAGTGCAAATGGTCTAATGCACGTGAAATAAGACAACGTCATCATGGGGCGTGAGAGGGAAGTTTGGAGAGTGGAGTGTGAGCTCAAGGTATCATCTTTATCACTTGACCGGGATTCAAAATTACGTGGTCTGTCGCCAAGAGCCCTCGTGAAACTTCATAGGGCAATGTTAATAAACAACTAATCAATCAATCGGGGGCATTTTCATAACAAGAGGTTACTATTCTCGTCATGTTATTTTACTTATTTATGTGCTAACACTGCCTTCGTCTAGGTTCAAAAAGATTTTCTTCGAGATTTAAAATACATTTTCAGAGAGAAAATTCTTCAAATGTTCATGATGTTGTAATACATACATCCAACTTAATATACAATGGCTTTAAAATTTAGAACTATTCCAAAAGTATGCAGTTCTATTGAGCACATAAAGCTAAAAACCCATTTAGCATTGCAATATGAGACGAGTTATGGAATATTTTTATACCAGAAAAAAAGTTAATTGACTCTTACACATACAACCTGAATTATAAAATATATTATTATCTTCGATAGTAATTGACGCCACTTTCGAAAGCAATACAAGGGCAATTAACGTTGGATCACGTAATTTTGTACCTCTGTCAAGGGATAAGGACGACACCTGAGTTAGTACACCCTTTTTCAGATTCCACACCACACCAACATGATGACTTTGAGTCTCAACAGGTCAATCTCTTCACATGGCAGGTATTTATTGGCTCCAAAAGTAAAATCCACGACTGGACCGATTCCGGCTTTGAATTCACAATTATGACCGTCAGCTACTACGGTCATCCGAAGGATGAGGAAATTATATATAGAACAGTGGCGCACACAAGGACGGGGTCCTGGGTGTCCGGACCCTCCTCCGAAAGCCCTTGATTTTTTTCCGATTGATTATAATTCTAAGTATATAGTACGTAAAATTTAATTAAGTATTTGTTATTAATGACTAATTTTATTAATGCTAATTATTTATTCAATAATTAGTTTTTGACGTGAAACGTCTTTAAAATCGCGCCGAAACATACGGGTACCAGGTTCAAAAAGGGGACCGTAACGAAAAGGTCTATATCATCGTACCTTAATAATTACAAAACTATTAGTCCTGGAAACAAAAATGTGGTGTGAATATTTCACTTATATAGTCAGCTCGCTGTTATGACCTTGAGTCCGGGTCTGGGTCGAGCGGGGCGGCGGGGGAGGGATACTGCGTTAACTGTGCGAAACCGGCGCTCTCGCTCGTTTCTATTCAGTGTAACTCGTGACTCCGACTTGATAGCGCGGTGATTCTTTCGTGTGTTTATCAAGATTATTGAAACCGATTGATTCATACAAAAATAAGTGTAATTTGGACAGTATTTATATTAAAAATAACCAGAAAGTGATAAAAAAATATATAAACATTTGCTATGTCGGCCTCAGCTCGTGCAAGAGCCAGCCAGAAATATAAATCACGGCTATCGTTGGAAAGAGGGGGCTATGGGCCACACACAGGTACCCCAATGTCCGGCGCCGAGCGAGCGAGACGGTTTCGGGAACGTCGCAAAGCCGACGCCGCGACTCAATCAAGACGTATCGACACTATGGCAAGTGAGGTGCTTCAAAATTACAGAAGTACATTCATTGGTGTGAAATGCATCATAATCGACGAAGTGAGCATGATTGGATGCGATGTGCTACATAAAATAAACCTGCGCTTGCAAGAGATCACTGGTGTACACGACCAACCGTTTGGCAATCTTAACATCATCTTTTGCGGATCTTCATCAGTTACCGCCCGTAAAGGCTTCACCGGTCTACAAAGGGCCGCGAAACTCTGTGGGATGCTGTGGCAATCGCTCGACTACTATCCACTCGAACAGGTAATGAGACAAAGTGATTCTACCTTCTCGGAAATACTCACGAAAATCGGTAACGGTGAGAGACTCGGTACCCAGCAAATTGCTCTGATCGAATCACGCTTCAGAAGTGGAGCTTGGTGTAAAGTAAACGTACCCGCGACTGTTCACCTCTTTCATCGCAACCACGACGTTGACGCATATAACAACAACGCTTTCATACCTGAGTTCAAAAATATTGCAGACGACAAGATGATTGGCTACAATACGCTAACGGAGGTCGCGACTGCTCGCCGCAACTTGCACAAAATGAGCGTCGTAAAGTCGGGCGGCTTGCCGTACAGTTTAAAACTAGCTGTCGGTTATCCATATATGATTACTATGAACTTAGATATTGAAGATGGACTTGTGAATGGCGCAATCGGTACGCTTAAGTATATAGAATATCTCACTGAAGACGAACAGGTTACAATCTATGGAACGACAGAAGTAGATGTTGAACCTCAGCCGTCAACCTCAACAAGAATTCGGAAGAGAGTGCGCCTTTGGCTGGAGCTTCCAAATCCAAGCATGGGCCAAATATAGAGTAAAAGCGAAGCCCCACGTTATGTGCAAACGTGATGTGTTAGATTTATCAATTGTGACCAGAGCCGCCAACATACCGCTCGGTGGGAATATCAAGTGTAGACGTAACCAATTTCCGGTTGTGTCCGCAAGCGTGATCACCATTCATAAGTCGCAAGGTGGCACATTCGACGAAGTCGTTTTCAACTACGATAAGTCACAACAAATAAAGCTTGTGTACGTTACGCTGAGTAGAGTAACATCGATTGATGGTCTGTATCTCACCAATGATAAAGACGATTTTAAATTTTATCACGGGCGAGGCAGCACGGTGCCAACGGTGAAAGATATTCGCGACGAGTACGATCGGATGGCCAATCATCGCCTTCCCACGTTGTCAATGCAAGCAAGAGCCTTCTGTAAGCGAGACGTCCTAGCCGAACGCAATGAAGACCAGGGTGGCTACCTACATCGACCACGGCAATTAATTTTGATCGTATCTGCTTTCAATGCACAAAGTTTGGTTGCCCATGCAGGAGATATTGAAAGCGATAATATATTGATGAACTCCGATTATATGGTAATTTGCGAGACTTGGATGAATTGCGCGAACATTGTGATGATCAATGGCTTCGAACTAAGAGCAAGTAATAACACCGCACTTGAATATCGTACACATTGTCCGTCTACCTCATCTGAATTGCCGGTGTGAGTTTCTGCAGCCGGAGGTTCTGCAATCTACAGAAACCTACAAAGCTCCACGAACTGTAGCGAAATCATAGTAAATGCCAACAAGTCATGCGGAAATTCAGTCTTGAGAAAACATAATGTCGGCGACATAAGCTTGGTGGACGTTAAAGTCGAATATCTTACGCTGTTTATCCTCGGTACCGTATATATACATCCTAAGGCGTCGGCTGAAGCTGTTAAGATATGTCTTTATCAATCACTCCTGCCATATTCAGCAAACTTAACAAAATTAATACCGAACTCTCAGCCAGACTTGGAGACTCCAATCGTTCTATGCGGCGATTTCAATTGCGATCCACAACAGAACAGCTATCTTGTTGAGTTCATGAGGAATGAATTCGGCCTTAACTACGTACAAACATCACCGACAACATTAGGCAATACCACTATAGACTGTACATTCACCAGAAATATTAATGTTGACATTATGCCGTATGTTTCTTATTTCACATATCACAGACCTATGTTAAATAAAAGCGTTGTCGAATATTAATTGTAATAATAATTTATGTTTCTATTATGTATCTGTTCTTTTTTATTAAAATACTTAAAACACCGTCAATCCTGTTTTTATCTATTTCAATCCTTTACTTTAAAAGCGATTCGCTAACATAGACGTTTCACGTGAAAACCAACGGCTGTGTGCCCCAGCACAGCCCCACCCGATTTTTTTATTGTGTTTCATTCCCGAAAATCGACAAAATCTAAGGAAGCATGATACAAGAATGGTGAACTTTCGACCCCGGACACCCCCCTCTTGAAAAATTCCTGTGTACGCTACTGAGTTAGAATGTAATGTGAATCTTCAAGTGAATTTTTCGGAAAAAGTGTTTCGATTCTTTAGCATTATGTGTGAAAACAGTTTTAATGGGAAACCAATTTAATTGTGAGTGTTGACGTATGAAAGGTGCTGTTTCCCGGGAGGGGGGAAGAGAGGATTGGATTAATTCTAATTATAGAAATAAATTGTATATTTAGCTGAATTTTTCAATATATGTAACTAAAATCTTATCAGGGCATTCTATTTGAAAGCGTGTAACAATTCATGCTCTATTCTCTATTTTTTGGTGGCGGTGGTCTTGAGGTTTACATTTGGGCTATATAACAAACATACATAACTTTAAATAGTACATAGTTTTTCAATTTCTAGTATTAGCTCACATTCTATATATTTATCTTGTTCAAATTTTCAATCGTTAATAAAATATATTTTAAAGCGCTCAATTGAGCGGAAATGTTACCAGGTGTATGCATAAGTATCTTCCGGGTTAACTAAGAGATGGCTTCAGCGAAAATTATGCAACGCATTAATTTGACACATGCCTCATTTTGTTTGTCTGGCATTAAACTACAAACACTCACAAGTTGAGACAGTCAAAAACTAGCGTCTTTGTTTTATCGTTCAGTGATCATGTCGAATTTTGTGCCTGATAAAGAACACTTGCGGCACGCATTGCTCTTCTTATTTAATCAATAAAAGGCAGTTGAAAGTCATCGTTTGCTGGTAGAAACTTGGTGAACACCAGGGGCATAGCTACCGCCGTATCAGCCGTATCAATGACACGGGGCCCCCAAGCTACAGGAGCTCCAACACGCGTATCTACAGTCCCACTAACAGGGTATTCATGTCTAAAAAAGAGCCCCGAAGAAATCTTGATACAGGGCCCATTCAGAACTAGCTACGCCAGTGGTGAACACGCTCCATCAATCAGAATATGTGAGACATGGTTTCAACAGTTTAAAAGTGGTAATTTCAACATGAAAGAGAGAGAGAGAGAGAGAGCTCTGGTAGACCACAAAAGTGCGAAACGAGCATTACAGGAGTTATTGGATGATGACCCAACTCAAACTCAACAGCAATTGGCAAAAACATTAAATTTGTAACAAGAAACAAACCGCAGACGTTTAAGAGCAACGGGGAAGATCATTAAATTGGGTAAATGGGTCTCACACGATATGAACGAACGTCAAATGGAAAATCATAAAGTCACTTGTGAAATCCTGCTTCAATGCCATGAAAGAAAATCATTTTTTGTATCGAAATGTGAAGGGTGACGAAAAATGGATTTATTTTGGGAACTCGAAGTTGAAAAAAACCCTGGCTTTCACCTATTAAAGGCGGTTCTTCAACACCAAAGCCATATCGCTTCGGCAAGAAAACCATGCTTTGTGTCTGGTGTTGCTAGAGCGGTATTGTGTATTATGAATTGATGCCCGGCAAGACCCCGCTTTGATCGAAAGAGGGCCAGAATGGGCCAGAAGACATGGCAAAGTGATTTTGTTACACGACAATGCACCGTCTCACATAGCAAAACCAGTGAAAGACACCTTGAAATCATTTGGACGAGTGTCCTTCCGCCCCTGCTGTATTCCCAGACCTGGCGTCACCTGACTATCACCTCTTCGCTTCAAGGGGCACACGCTCGTAGAGCAGCAATTTCGAAGAAGTCGGAAAATGGCCCTACGAATGGTTTGCCGCAAAAGACAAGCAGTTTTTCGGGCATGGTATTTATAAATCACCTGAAAGATGTGCCAAATGTGTAGAAGCCGTTGGCCAATATTTTGAATTAAAAAAAATTTTATTTCCCTTAAAAATTATGTGTTTTCTTTACCAAGGGGAAAAAAACGGAAAAATCTTTTTGCATACACCTGGTATATACATGATTATTTTGAATGACAAAACGGTAATTTAATTTTAATTAATAAAAATTAATTTATCGAAATTAATTATTCAAAGAATGACAAATACAACCTCGTTGGCGCATCATGTTTGATGACTTAGCGACCGTTTTGGCGACTTGAGTCAAAACTTTAAAAGGTTTTTTTCTCACATTTTAAAGCACTCATTCGAGCTGAAATTTTCTATGCACGATTGTTTTGGGTGACAATACGATAATTTAATTATAATTGATTATAATTAATTAGTCCCGTGTCATTAATTATATTGACTGAAACTAATTATTTAAAGAATTAGAGATACAGTCACGTGTTAGCTTCACTTTTAGCGACTTGAGCAAAACTTTCTCACGTTTTAAAGCATTCAGTTTAACTGAAATTTTATATACACGATTGTTTTGGATGACAATGCGATACTTTAATGATTATTAATATAAATTAACTTCCACTTTATATTGTGATTCTGTCATATACACATACATATTTATATTAATTGCAATAATTTGATAAAAAGTAACTATAAAATAAAATTTTTCTTTGTTGTTTCTTTGTAGGAATTGACTTAAATAATTTTTTTTTATATTACTTGTTCTCTAATAATATGTTAAATGTATTCGTTTTATTTGTTAACTTATTAGTATAAAGTTATTTTATTTTTATTTTTATGCAACTGAGTAATTTCTTCTCACGTAGAAATTGTAAAACGCAATTCTTAACACAACAAGGATTTTTTAATCATTTTTTGTTTTTGTAGTTTTTTAAAAAAATAAATACTTTTTTAATCTAAAATGAGACAAATATTCACTGCGATTTTTTTTCCTTCATGTAATTTTATTTTTTCTCATTTTTAAAGTAAAATTGAATAATTAGCATATTGCTTGATTTTATCTCTAGGATATTTAAATATTTTTAATCATATTATGTTAGAACTTAATATCTGCATTATTTCAGCACGAATAATTTTTTTCAAGCATTTTAAAATGTAATTCAAATTTTACTTGAGAAAAATTCTCAAATAAGTAAATACAATTTATATGTATATTACTCTAATATGTATATATGTATATTACTAATATTTATTCCACAAATATTTTTCTTTAATGTTTACTTTCATAAACTTGTTCCTGTATAGCTGAAAATATTGAATCGAAACAAGAGTGTAGCCTTAAACGACTTTGTAATATGTCAAATTTTAATCGAAAATAATAATTCGTTTGATAATTTTAATTGTGCTATGTTTGGTATATTTTTTATAGACCTTTATTGTATTACTTTACATAAATAAATTTATGAATTAATGAAATATATAAAAACAAATTCTGCTTCATTTTGTAATTTTATTTTAAAAATATTGTATTGGATTCAAATGATTTTAATATTTATTGCACCTACAAAATATATGCTTTTTAAATATAATTTATAGCAGTGAATTGTTTTTAATGCAATATAATAGTCATAAAAATTATTTAAAAAATGTTTGGAAACAATTTTATACATCTTCGAAGAAAAAGAATTATTAGAATACGCAGAAGGAGAAATTTGGAATGTAAGAGATTCTTAAATTATATACCTAAACATTGCCCTGGAAACAATATTACTCTTAAAGGGTAGGGAGAAAAATGGTCAAAACATTTAGTATTAGAGTCTCTTCAAGTAAACAAGGCAGCATTGCTGCGAAGACTACGAGTCGGAGACATTGCCGCGAAGACTTTGTTTCAACACTTTTATTTTAACTATATCAATAGAAAGACTGTGATACCCCACGGCCCTGGGGCAGTGGCGCACACATGGGGGCGAACCCCCCCAAAGCTCTTGATTATTTTTTCGATTAATTATAACTCTAAGTATGTAGTACGTAAAATTTAATGATTAATTTTATTAATTAATGCTAATTATTTATTCAATAATTAGTTTTTTACTGTGTTTCGTTCCCGAAAAATCGACAAAATCAAAAGGAGCATGATACAAGAATGGCGAACTTTCGACTCCGGACCCCCCCTTGAAAAATTCCTGTGTGCGCCACTGCCCTGGGGTATCATCTCCTCATCCACGTGACCTAGATTTGCAGGAATAAATGATTAACCACTCAAATTCTCCATAATAAATCTAATTTATTACTGTCTAAATATATATTGATCAACGCACCACAAGTCTTACTTAGAGGAATATGATCAGGAGTGATACTACCCAATTATCAATTCTAAGTAAAATAGCGCCTGAAATCCTATTCACTATCTTTAAGAGAAATTAACCACAGAATTGTAATATCGTATATAATAGTATATAATTCGTATTATAAACTTGGGAAAAAATCGAAAGTGATCTTAAATAGAACATTCAAATCGAATTCATGGTTGTTTCTGCTTTTCTCTTTTATTTCAGTGAGTCTCCGGTTTCTTCTGTTAGAGTTATGTATCGCTCGGTAAAAAAATTTTTTTGCCTCTAAGAGACTATTGTTATTGTTAGAGCTGTTAATAAATTGGTATTCTAATAAATTTTCATTTTGTCTGTGTTATAATCTGCTTCTTTGCCAATAATGAACTTAAATTTAAAAGTAATAAAGAGTTGTAGTACTACTATACTAAAGAAACATTTCTTTTTAACATTTATTCAATTAAAGGATTTTTTTAATGAAAAAAAAGCTCTTACAGGCTAAAACTGATTTTACATCGAAAAAACTTTGCATAGAACAATTTTTGGAATTATTTTTGGCTATTATTTAAATACATTTTTTTTGGCAAAATAAAACTCTATAAATAAGTATTCAATGCAGAAGAGATAAATTTTAGTGGGTTGACAAAAAAAAAAAAGCGAAATATAACATTATGAGGTTTTAAGCAAACTTACATTATGCATTATTGCTGTAAGCAAAACTAATACTAATTTTACTCAATGTAGAGCACACTCCAACTGTTTAACAAAAATAATATATAATACTTGTTACATAAATAATAAAACGAATACAAAAAATAATCTCGTAACGAAAAAAACCTAAATAATAATAACAATACATTTTTCAAAAAAAAAAAAAACTGAAAATTATAATCTGTTTAGAGTTAGGAATAGGTACGTAGCACAAAAAATTCCTGGACTTATGTCAAATAACAAAAAATTTGCGCCACAATTGAAGTTTATTTCAATTTGATCTGTACAGATGTTAGCGACAAAATAATACATCAGAGAATATAAGCGTAAAAAGATTGAAAACAAGTGAAGACTATAAAATTGTTAAGAACATTTATAATTTAGCAAGAGATGCAAACCATTCTTTAGAATGTATCCTCTATACTTGGGTGTGCACCTACTCTCCAGAAGATCCACAAAGAAAAATAATACATAATTTTATGACACAAGTATTGAAAAAAAATGTAAATTGTTTAAATATTAAAAAAAATTAATGTATTTTGGAAAAATGACAAAGTGTATCCACAAAATGCAGCAACTCTTACGGCAGCGGTTAACTTTAATAAAAAATGTAATCTACTTGATATTTATTATTGTGTATGAACCAGTGGCGCACACAGGAATTTTTCAAGGGGTTTCCGGGGTTGACAGTTCACCATTCTTGAATCATGCTCCTTTTGTTTTTGTTGATTTTCGGGAACAAAATACAGTAAAAAACTAATTAATGAATAAATAATTAGCATTAATTAATAAAATTAATCATTAATAACAAATACTTAATTAAATTTTTCATACTATATGCTTAGAATTATAATCAATCAGAAAAGAATCAAGGGCTTTGGGGGGCGGACCCCCTGGACCCCCATCCCCTTGTGTGCGCCACTGACCCCTTGGAATACAGTTATGCATTACATTTATTATAACTTGAAACTAAAACTGAAAGACTTTCATGAAAAATACTATTATTGAGAGCTCATTAAAAAATAAAGTAGAGAAAAATTTTTAGCGATTCTCTCGAGGGAAAAAAAAAGAAATTGTTAAATATGTTTTTTCTTTCTCACGAAAGCAATTATTTATTCTAAAATTATTACTGTGCAATACTACACAGTTCACTATTGCTATATATAAAGAATTTTCAGTTACTGTGTGTATGAACACAAGACAATTTAGGGCTTCAGACTTTTATACTTTCTTGTTGGAACTCCACCTTGAGTCCGAATTCCTATCTTACTGATAGACAGTGAAGCAAACTCCGCCTAGTAGGTAAGGGGTTATCAGGTAGGGAGACTCGAACCTTTGATCTTTAGCGCAGGGTGATTTATCGCTTCTTTCTTCTGTGGAAAAGGGAACGACAAGCGGAAGTTTATCTCTTTTCCCCCAATTGTTTGATGGAGGCGGAGTCGACCTTTTTGTGGTCTTGTAAAGCCTTATACCAAATGGACAGGTTGTAAATGCTGCGGATTTTACTACTTTCTTAACGAAATCGGACTTGTAGCAGCGATATGTGACTTAGAATCCTTGTAGTAGTGAAATGAAACGTAATGATTAAGAGTAGAAATAAATGGCAGAAGTTGGGTGTAGCTTCATTTTTACAAGATTCGACGTTTTATTTTAAAGTTACAAATGCGTATAGTTATATAATCAGTGGCACACATAAGGGGGTCCTGAGGGTCCGAACCCCCCAAAGCCTTTGATTTTTTTCCCCGATTGATTATAATTCTGAGTATATAGTACGTAAAATTTAATTAATGACTTGTTATTAATAATTAATTTTATTAATTAATGCTAATTATTCATTCAAAAATTAGTTTTTTACTGTATTTTGTTCCCGAAAATCGACAAAATCAAAAGGAGCATGATGCAAGAATGGTGAACTTTCGACCCCGGAATTCCCTTGAAAAATTCCTGTGTGCGCCACTAAATATAATGCTTATTTTATACAAAATCTATTTACATATATAATTTCGCTTGGTGTTAAAAGGGTCACGGCGATTTTTTTCAACTTCTGGCCCAGAAAACGGCTCTGATTGTTAATATTTTATACTGGCTCCGCTATCATATAAAACAATGGTTCTTCAACTTTGTTTTTCATTTCAAGCTCTCAATCATTATTGTCTCTCATCAAGCGATCAAGAGTTCTTTTCTATCCTAAAATACAAAGTTTTAAATGATGGCTTTTTTTTTTTAGCTTTTTATTATTTTGTGCTCAAAACTTACATCCGAGATTCAATCATTTTGAATCCAACAAGACTAATAATTGACATGGATTTAAAAATGTCCGTTAAACCTATCCTTAAAGACTGAGATGTCCTTAAATTTAATCACACAGAATACCTCGGGATTTTAAATTGTGTTAAGGAGTTGTGCGTATGTGTGTGCATGAGTTATTGCAGAGAAGACACTTTCTTGGTTTGCTTAAGGTTCATGTGCTTTGACAGGTGGTTCTGTTTTCATTAATTTTAAATTGGCACAAATAAATAACAGAATTTTTTTAAAAGTAGTTGTAACTCAATTATCTATGTCGTGATTGTCTCAAGATATTCTTGTATTCCCTTCTTGATTTAACTTGTATCTAAACATTTTTAAAGTAAAACAAGATGAAACGGTTTTGAAATTTTGAATTGATGAATGGTTTTCAATTAGACTCCATGCAATAATGAGCATTTTGTAGAATTATATCGAATACGTGAATTAATTATTAGAAATAAATCCCTTGCAACCCTTTTGTTTTTACATATTTTAATACTGAAAAAATAACCTGATACTGTGTTTAAGCAGATCGAACTGATTATCAAGCAGATCAACTGGATTTCACGCGACATTTTTTTTAAATTAAAAATACTCTAAAATTTTCTATGTGACGTTATTCAGTCGGCACTAAGCAATAATGGATGTATTTTTAGACTCTCGTAACACTTTCCATTGACACTGTTGTCAAGAATAAAATTTTAGTTGATCTTTCTATGACTTGTTCGAGATAAAAAAAAAAAAAAAAATGTGTGCATCCCCTACTGCCATCCAACCCACTTATCGTTTCATCCTTGATTGACGGGCGGCACGAGACCGAACCCTCGAAATCATCCAATCACAGGGCTTCAGACGATTCTAACAACTTTCGCCTTTCACATGAAGAATCATTGTGAGCGCGCACTCAGAAGAGAGCAGTGAGGTGTATGTGACTTGAGCCGAAAGCAACCGAATGTTTACATTTTCTATGCGCGCTTCCGATTCGTTGACAGACCACGTGCTTCTCATTTTTGAGAAACGAAACAGACGACAAAATTTCTAATTTTCGTTTGGCACTTGTTTTCTAAATGAGGAGAATTTTTATTGTTTCGTTTAGACAAGAAAAATAAATATTGAGCAGTGGATATCTTTTGGCATTCGGGTTGGTTCGGATATGCGCGTTCGAAATGTTCGAGCAGGGGGAGTGTTTCCCCTTTCACAGTGTTGATTATGAATCGTCTGCTGCCTTATAGTTTTCTCTTGTTACTCGTGGTAAGTTTTTTCTTTTTATTTATGTCGTGTAATTTTTTTGTTAAGCTCTGTCATATAATAAAAATGATTATTCTCAGGGGTTTTTTTACATAAAGAAAAGACATAATGAGAGTTGAAATTGTGAAAAATATCCTCGTTTGCTTATAAATCATTTGAAAAATAGTTACTTTTCCTTAAAACAAGCCAACAAATTTTTTTTTAAATTCGTTTTAAATTCATGAAAATCATGTTATGGAAATTTTTAGCATTTAATCATTTTACGGTGCTAAATGCAATATTTAGATTTACTTTTTGGTGTTGTTTTTTTACGTATTATGTCTTCCAAAATTATTAGAACAAAAAAAAAAGTTTTTCTTCTAAAAAAGAGAATGGTTTATTACGCACCACAATTGTGATGCTTGTAGTTAACACATATAAATGATAAAATATTAAGTTAAAAGTTACAGTTATTTCTGAAGTATGCAATTTTAATATTCAATGTGATTGATTATGTTCGAGAACATTATTTAAAAAAAGTGTACAAATGATTATTTTTGATATTTAGTGTCAGTTGAATTAGAATATAAATATAAAACTGTTTTACAAATATTATTACAAGAAAAAAATTATTTAAATGTAATTTTTTGGCAAAAAATGAAAGAAAGGCTTCTTTTCGAAACATTCTCCTTTTATGAAAAATGCTTCTATCATAATAATGTTTTGGCTCTATGCAGCTAGGACTTCTATATCAGGGTTGAACTATTTGAATTATAATTATATTTGAATATAATTTCGAAGTAGATTTATTCATATTTCATTATATCAGAGAAGAGAACTTTTAGCAATAAACACCTTTTATTATTTCAGTTGATCACAACTCTGAAAACATGAATTTTTCAAATTTTTTTGCTTAATCCCGGTATAGAAGTCCTGGTTATATATAGCGAAAATATTATTTTTATAGAAGCATTTTTTATTAAAAGAAATTGTTTTAATATTATGCCTTTTTTGCCAAATAATTACATTTAAATAAATTTTTCTTCTAATAATTATCTTAAAATATTTTTATATGTATATTATAATTCAACTGACACTAAATATCAAAAATATTCATTTGCACGCTTTTGAAAAACTACGGTTCCAAACGCAGTCTGTCACCTTCATAAAATATTAGGCATAAATCATACTAATTAAAACATACGGTTGAATTCCGAACTATAAATAAATTATCTTCAAACCAAAATTTGTTACCTATATCATTGACTGAATCAATTTGACTGGATTACTAAACAAATATAATTTGATAATATTACGTATTTCTTTCTCATTCTTTTACCCTCATAAATCTTCCAGTTCTGTGGATAATTAACAAAAGCATTGAGCTGAGAGGAAAACTGCGATAACCACTGTCCTTTCCCAACACCTCACCCATTGTTAGTCACCGCCTGATAAGGCTCCCCAAGAATTCATTCCCTCAAGTGTAAACGCCGTCTTCGGTAACCCCGCTGCTTAATCCAGCAGGGGGAAAGCGAGTCATCAAATTGCTTCGCAAGCAAAGAGATTGGAATTGCAAATAAGAAGGCTGTCAAACCACATCGATCGGTCAAAGCAGTGTATCATATTGGGAAGTACGTTCTCACTTCATTGTGTGACTATTACTGTTTTTGAACATGTCTATAAAAGTCATTAGAATTTTGAGGAAGTCAGAAAATAATATAAGTTTTTTCTCTACCATTTTTGATTTACAACAAGTTACAACATTGTTGAGTTACAACATTTTTAAGGTGACTGACTTGGTTTGAAAGCGCGATTTTTGAAAAAGTGTATAAATGAATAATTTTTTGATGTTTAGTAAAGTAATTTTTTTTTGTTATTGATTTTAGTAGTCTTTTAAGTATATATTTTATTAAAATTACAAATGACATACACTTTTCTAAGCTCATATAATCCCGGATAAAATCTGAAATTCATACTTAATGTACTGTATTTCTTGATAAATAAGTTGTAAAAGAACATGATTAAAGTGACTGGCTACGTTCGGAATCATGATTTTGAAAAAGGATATAAATGAATAAATTGATATTTAGTGTCAGTTATAAATTAGAATATACATGTAAAACTATTTTAAGAATATTATTACAAGAAAAAGTTATTTAAATGGAATTTTTTGGCAAAAAGAAAAAAAAGAGGGGAAAAAATGATATATTTTCAAAACATTCTCCCTATCTAAAAAATGCTTTTATTATAATAGTATTTTGCCTATATATATAGCTAGGACTTCTCAATACAGAGCCTGAACAAGTATTTTTGAAAAATTCGCCTTTTAGTCAGAGTTATCAGTTGAGATAATAATCGATAATTTTTGTTAAAAATTTTCTACTCTAATGCATTAAAATATAGATATAACATGTTTCGAGAATCCTTGTTCAGGTCTGTATAGATGTCTGGCTATATACAGGCAAAAAATTTTTTATTGCGGGAGCAGTTTTTGTGAAAGGAGCGTGTTTTGAAAATATGTAATTCTCTATCTTCATTTTTTGCTAAGAAAATGCATTTAAATAATTTTTTATTATAATGCATAATATGCTTAAAGCAATTTTATATGTACATTCTATAATTCAGGAGACACTAAATATCGTAAAAATATTCGTTTATACAGTTTTTTAAAATCACAGTTCCGAACCCATTCCGATACCTTAAAATTATTCTGAGGAAAAGAAGTAATAATTAAACATAATCTTTCGGTATTTCAAATACAAATTTTAAGCATAAAAATAAGTAAAAATGCAGAAAATTATTCAATGTAACATGTTTCAAAAATAATTTTAGACTCCATTGAGACATTTTTTTAACGAATAATAATATGTATTTTAACTAATATTCGTAAAACTAATAATAAATGAACAAAAACTTTCTCCATTGCTGTATGTTTCATTCGAATCAATCGCATTTTCTTTGGATGAACTTCTTACGATTGTGCTCATTAACCACCTGTTTTTAATACTTCATTAATATTACAAATAAAAAGTCATAACATCAATGGATATATATATATATATATGTATATATATTTATCCAACATATATTTTACCAAACAAAGCACAACAAGGGACACAGATTACTTGAATGAATAACTATAAACTCCAAGACAAAATTCTAACTCTGTGGAGTTATATTATTTTCCCAAATTTATTTTATAAATCAGTTACGGAAGTAGTTATCAGTTAGATAGAAATGGCAAACGACGTAGTTAAGCGAATACATTGTAATTATTAACTGTCAAACAACTTAAAAGAAAATATGAAATTAAAATTAGGCCAAAAGATATTTCAATAACTGTTTTATTTTGAAAAATGGTTCGATGGGAATCTCATTTATTTTCTAAAACCAGTTTTTATAGTTTCTTGAGTACTATAGAGATTGAATTAAATGTCTTGCTAAATGTTTTTACACTTTTAATTCCAACCAAACGATTTTGAACCCAGATTCTGAGATTAAATTTTAAAAAAGCAATAAACGATTTATTAAAATATAGTATGAATCATTTGACATTAATGATATTTTATTTGAAATTAAGCAACACTAAATAGAAATATTTTATTTAAAAAAGTGAATAAATAAAATAAAATTCGATTAAGGGAACGAAATCTATTAATATTATTATTATTAGAATCATCGCAGAATTTTATAAATTATTATTTGAATAATCTATGTGTCAATTTTTAAAAAATTGTTGATCGAATAATGTGTTGTAATTTGTGTGTGTATGAATTAATGCATCGTTTTTAAAACCATTCTAAATATTTCTTTGATTAAATTTATTTTCTTTCTGTTTTTTTCTCTTATTACCTTTACTATTATTTTAAATTTAGATGTGTTAATGTGTAATTAACTTTAAAAAAAATCGTTCTCGATGGAATCTTCAAAGCAGGTATCAATTCTATATGCTGTAAATATTATATAATAATTTCTACCTCTGTAAATATTCAGAACATTTATAGTAAAAATATGCATCCAAAATTTCTTTATTAGATAAAAAACCTTAATCTCTAGTCGGAGCTAAGATTTTTCAAGCACCACAATTTCTACAGAACAAATTAAATACTAATTTTATATGTATAAAATACATTAAGTTTGACTTGTAATGAATCAAAACTCTGTTGTAAGTTGCATTTTCACCATTGTTTGAATTTCGCCTTTGCGATGGGGAATTTAATTAATAAAAATTATATAATAAATAAGGGAATTAATTGTATCGTAGAGTAATTTAATAATTAATTCGTGGAAACTATCTTTAGAAGTAAACATTTTTTAAAAAAATGTCGGAAACTCTTTTTGGGTTTGATAATTTAAATAAATAGTTTTTGCAGGGATTTTAAGGGAAAGAGGTTCCATTGTTTATTTAATGAAAATGTTATATTGAAGAATAATCAAAGATAAAAATCTTTTTTTGAAGAACTTAACAATATTTAACTACATTCTAATTCGCGAGTCTCAATAAAGCTGAACAAGTTTGAATTACCCAAAGCAGTTTGTTAAGAACTTGGCAAAGTCATAAAAAGAAATTTGAAAATTCTTGTACCCACAATCATTTTGCATCTTAACTACTAAAATGAACTTCTCGTGAATGCTAAATCAGAAACTTTCTGCAATGTTCATCGTAAAATTTGGAACAGTTTATTTACGAGCACAAATAGTAGTAGGTCGGAAATTTCGCAACCTTCACAGCTTTAATTCGTTCAAGTTCATGACTGTTTTACTACGTCATGGCATACTTTTTAAAAACAGTTTAAATTAATTTTACCGTTTGAGTTCTTTGTCATAATGGGATTACAATTACGTATTTTGAAAATTAGATACCTCATAAACATGAAAAATGTATTGATTTTTTTTCATGAAATAATTCAAAAGTTTTAACTCCACAAGCAGAAAAGTTAGGCAATTGCAGAAGATTTTCTTATGGTGATGAAAATGTTAACCAGATAAGAGAGAGAGAGAGAGATCAAAAGAATGTACAGTAATCTTGATCATAATTCAGTGTGGATTCAATAAATATGATAGTGCGCCGAGTACGATTTACAAATATAGTTTTATATAGCTTTCAAATATTCGCCACGAAGGTTATCTGTGGTGATATTGCTTTAAGTAACCATGATTAACACAAAAAAAAAAATTCGTTACTCTTTTTTTTTTTTTAATATTATATACATGGTGTCCGGGCTAAAAGTATCCAAAAGTAATGGCTTATTATTACGGATTTGCCCATCAGAATGTAATAAACTGTTTATCTGTGGATTGGAAAACTCTTCGAGATTTTTGGGGGTATAGTCCGATCGGCCGCACGTGTGCGCATTACTCGGCAATCGGAGACGATTAACTTGTTACACTGACTCCATTGGTAAAGATGCAAGTAAACGATGTACAGTAAAAGATGCAGTGCGTACTTTGGTTAACGGAATTTAAATCAGTCACTCTGTGACGGGACTTTATCGCGTCTTCTCACTAATCCTCTTGGGGAATTTTTGGGTCCAGAATGGCATTATTTCAATCCAACTCTCTTAAGAAGAAACCGCGATATGCATATTAGTTAATGAATATATATTGGAGCTTTATCATTCGCGAGTTAGTAAGATGAAAGTCGGATAGAAGTCAGATAGTAGCCGGATAGCAGAATAGAAATCAGATAGTAATATAATGGAAGAATAATAGTAGAATAATAGAATACAAGAAGAGACAGAAGGCCGAAGGGCAGATCGCCGTGAGATATTGGTAAGAGATTAATTATAGAAGAGTAATTATAGATCGGACTTTATCTTATTAAGGAATCTACAGTAGGTAAAGGTTTTGAGGTTAATTTCTCATAAAGATAGTGATTAGGATTTCAGGTGCTTTTTACTTAGAATTGATAATTACGTAGCGTCACTCCTGATCCTATTCCTCTAGTAAGATTTGTGTTGCTTTGATCCATATACATTTAGACAATAATAAATTAGATTTATTATGGAAAATTTGAGTGATCAATAATTTATTCCTACAAATCTAGGTCAAGTAGATGAAGAGATGATACCCCCGGGCCGCGGGGTATCACAACTCCTGTGCAGCGACGTGTTCGAACAGAATGGAATGAAAGTCGTTACTGGCTTGCTTAATAGACTTATCAGGACTCCTACAAAATGAATTACGCACACGATCAACAGTGTCTTCTATCACGAAATCATACTTGCCAGTTTGAGATACCAAAGTTCCCGTCTCCTTAAAGTTCTTTCCCATTGGTGGATAGGTTTTGATGTCGGAGGGTCGACATTCCATTCTGTTCGAACACGTTGCTGCATACGCGAGACTGATTTAAATTCCGTTAACTAAAGTGCGCACTGCATCTTTTACTGTCACGTCCACATCTTTACTAATGAAGTCAGTGTAACAAGTTTATCGTCTGCAATTGCCAAATAATGCACACACGTGCAGCCGTTCGAACTAGAACCAAAAAAATCTCGGAGAGTTTTCCAATTCACAGATGAACAGTTTATTACATTCTGATGGGTAGTTCCGTAATAAGCCATTACTTTTGGAAACTTTTAGTCTGGACACCCTGTAGATGATGTTTTTAAGTATATATTTTGCATGATCAAATTTTTTATTTTAAATATATCTATTAGGTATCCTTTATCCATAAGGGAATAATTGACATTTTAGCACTTAATTTCGTATTTAAAACTGATGGGACTCCTTGAGCTGAAAGCTTATGATTGATTGAATTTAATTTATTAAGTTTATCTTATTTTTAATCTGAGAGGGTTATGTTCCAAAAGCTTCGTTTTGATATATTTGATAATTCATTATTGTTGATATTGACTTAAAACAAGTAACATAAAAAAAATTAAGTCAATTCCTACTCAGATCAACAAAGAAAAATTTTATTTTAGCTACTTTTTATTAAATAGTTACAATTAATATAAATATGTATATACATATGACAGAATCACACCATTAAGTTATCATTAATTATTGTTAATTATCATTAAAGTATCGTATTGTCATCCAAAACAGTCGTGCATATAAAATTTCAGTTCAACTGAATGCTTTAAAACATGAGAAAAAAACCTTTTCATGTTCTGACACATGTCGCCAAAACAGTCGCCAAGTCACCAAAAATGATGCTAAACTGGCCGTATTTGTAATTCTTTAAATAATTAGTTTTAATCAAATAATTTTTATTAATTATAATTATATTATTGTATTGTCATCCAAAATAAACATGTATATAAAATTTTAGCTCAATTGAGCGCTTTGAAATGTATTTTATTAACGATTGAAAATTCCACCAAGATAAATAAATAAATAGAGTGTGTGCTAATAGTAGGAATTGAAAAAATTGTCCATTTAACTAAACCAACGTTTCTCAAAATATGGTACACATACCTTTATGGGTATATAAATTATCTTTGGGATTCTTCAATTGACACTAAAAGGAATGGTTTTGACAAATATATATATATAGCTCTCTTTAAAAAAGATTTTCACCTCAAAAAATATTTTTTAAAAAATGAAATTCTTGCAGAAAAATTGAGTTGGATTCAAAAATTAATTTCCATGAAAATACCCATAAAATAAAATTCTATTTTCTAATTACAAACAGCGATCATTCTAATATAAACTCTGTAGAAAATAATACCATAAAGAACATAGGTTGATTACTAATGTAAACTTGGCCGAAAGATTTCATTAGAAACAGAGAGAAACATAGTAAAAAAATAAAGTATTCATATTTTTGGAGGCTTTGTTAGAATATTCAATCTGAGATAAAAAGGTTAAGACAAAACGGTATATCGAAGGGAACAGTTTGAGAGTTGTCATTATCCGTAAATATTAAACTATTTTCGAATTGTAAAGGGTAATTAACATTGTATTGGAAAAATACTATGTGGTAAACAATTTAAAAATAAACCTTTATGATCTAGGGATATTTTGATTGTAGTTTGCGTATGGTTCAATACTTATTTTTAAAAAAACTACTTAAAACGCATTTATTTTAACGTAAAAAGAAATATAATAAAGAAAGTGTTGAAAAAATGTTCATAAAATTTCAGAAAAAGCATTTTACTGTCTAAAGACTGAATTCTTCCAAAAGGTCATTTGATAGTTCAGAAAATAAAACAATAAATTCCTCAATTTAAGGCCAGAATTTTTTAATATACACTGAAGTGCCACTGAATTAAGGATAGCAAAGACTATGCAAATTGTGTAACGCTTGCGCATCATTAATCCGCACGTGAAGGCACTGTTGTAACTACATATATAGCTCGTACTAGGGTTGTTCTGAATTAGTTGTTGGAATTGTCAGTATGGGTAGACTGCCTGATTTAGACGCCTTCAATCGTGACCAAATCGTAGGTACGTGACGCATGGGTCATTCAATTTCCGAAATCGTCAGATCTCTAGGATTTTCAAGGCCGACAGTGTCAAGTGTATACCAAGAATACATGGTTGGTGGACAAAACACTAGTGATCGGGCAAAATGCAAAGGACAATTAGCCTTGACAGTGCGTGATGAGAGACGGCTCAGGCGTATTGTACGTAGTCAGCGAAGCCAAACATTAGTTCAAGCTACCACACAGTTGAATGACGGTGCCAGTCGTACATTCAGTAAACAGACTGTTCAACGCTCGCTTCCCCGTATGGGTTTCGGGAGCCGTCGACCTACGAGAGTACCATTGCCTAATACTCGCCATCGGATTGCACGTCTTGCCTGGGCAAGAGAGCACAGAAACTGGAGTATAGAGGACTGGAAGCGAGTAACATGGAGTAATGAGTCTTGATTCCGACTACTTAACGCCGCCGGGAGGCTGAGAATATGGTGTCAGGCTCTTGAAATCATGGGTCCTGCAAGCCAGACTGGAACTGTACAAGGACATTGAGGCTCAAACATGGTCTGGGTGTTTTTCATGGCACTTTTTGGAATCTTTGGTGCATGTACCAACCTCCCTCAATGCAATTCGGTATGTAGAGTTGCTGGGTGATCAACTTCATCCGTTTATGCTGTTCTGTTATCCGCACGGTAAAGTATCCTTCCAGCAAGACAACTGTACCTCTCACAAGTCTAGGTTGGCTAGTGGCTGGATGGAGGAGCATTCCTCTGAATTTTCTGTCATTTATTGTCCAACTAGTAGCCCAAACTTAATTCTTATTGAGCCTTTTTGTTCTTTTTGTAACAAGGTGTGAAAGGCTATCACACAGCACCAATGGACCTTACTGAATTATGGACAGCTTTAGCCAATATTTGGTAAGTCATTCCTGTTTCAAGAAACTTGTTGAATCTATGCCTCGTCGTGTGACAACCATTATTAAGGCCAGAGGAGTCCCAACTAGTTACTAGGTAGGAATCCCTAATTCAGTGGCACTTCAGTGGATTTGAGAAGATGATGTCGAATGTATATGAGAATATTGCTTTGTTGTATAAATGGTTCGATGAATTTTGTAAATTACAATTTGAATACGTGTTAGAGTTTATAAAAATTATCTATCGAAAAGTGTGTTCTAATTTGTGTGTGTTTGAATTTAAGTTTTAAGTCTAGAAAAGTATTCTGAAGTGACTTCCGTCGAAAGGTTTTCCTCTCTTTTTCTCTCTTTGCTGCTATTTTAAATCTAGATGAGTCAATATGCTAACAACTAAAAAAAAAGAAATTTTTCCCGATGGAATCTTTATAGCATGTATCAATTATGCTTACTATAATTATTGTTTAATATATTTTGTCTTTGTAAATCTTCAAAATCTTTAATGTAAAAATACATCGCAAAAATTCTCTGTTTTATGCAAAACATTTTGACAAAAATATACAAAGAAGAAAATTACGAAGAAACAGCTCTTCAGAAAAACATGGCTGCCTATACCTGTCATAAAATTCTTAATAATTTATTATATTTCAGTTTTAGTATAAATTACTGAGATTGCGGATAAATTACTAATACTACGTTTGATAAGATGTTACTTAATTTTCGTATGAGTTTCGCATTAATCCCCATTTTAAATAATTAAACTCATTATTGGTGAAAGCAGGAGTTTGAAAAATGGTCAAGTGTATTTTATTGGTATCTAAACTAGTAGTCCATTGGTAGCTAATAATTTAATTCATTCAATTATTCCATGCAAACATAGCCCATCAGGACCAAAAGAGAACACGTGAGTGAAATATTGAAGGACAAGTAGTGGTTTCAACTATGTATGCTGTAGAAAATGCGAGGTAATCTTTCTTGTACATCTTATATACGAGTACATAAAACTGCGTAAATTTGGATATAATTTATAATAAGTGATCTCTGCTGTGATATCGCAACTATGTTTTTTTTAATTACGGATTTTCCTCCTACTTTTAATTCGTTCTACAATCTTTTCTCACGTTCGCTGTAATGCTTACAATAACAATGCTCTTCACGTATAGGTATTTACGTAATGTTTTTATCATTACCTCCTCATATTGAATTAAATAAAATATCTTGGCACATAAGGACATTTTTTTTCATTGGGGCTCAATTAAAATTCTACTTGTGACATAAAACGAATATCCACCATTTTCGTTAAGCGTGGTGACCTTGAAAACCTTAATTTTTCTCGGGAAAAAAGACAAAGATATAATCTTAAAAGACCTTCACTTGTATTCATTTCCAATAGAAATCTTGAAAGAGATTTGAATAATTATCTCAAATACGAAAATCGAGTATGTTTTTTTCTCTAATTCACAGGGAAACTAAAAATCCCGAGAAGACAAGGCTGTAATGACAATGAAGAAGAGATTGCGTAATATGGCATTATTATTTGATGATGTTTTTACTTAGAGTTATATTTCTGCCTTTCAAACTTTCGAATATTCTCAATTAGTAAAAATAATATACACGTACATCCCATTTGAAGACAGGCTTGTCCTGTTGTCAATAGCGTAACGGGGAATATTAGTGCCACCCTGCAAAGTCAGGTTTTGGGCCCCAATTTGTTAAATACATAATTGGCGTCAGTCAGGCTTTGGGCCCCCTAGAACCCTGGGCCCTTCCAGGGTGCGGGAGTTGCGGGTATGTGCGTTACGTTCATGCACAACTGAAATAGCCAATTTTCAGAAAGAAAGAAATTGATTGCAACAATTTTAAAAAAGACTCGAAAAATGAGCTTGATGATGGATTGCAGGTATTCGCAATACACCCCTCAAACATTATAAACTCTCTCAGTGGCGTACACGAAGAAGGTTGTGGGCTCAAACCTCCCATAGACCAACAGATTTGTAATTTTTGCCATAGAGACTACCGCTCAGTGCTTTCGTCTAAGTATTTTTTAAAACGTAGCTCTCACCTCCCCCATAAAAGAGGTCAGTGTGTACGCCGCTAAGTCCTCTAGCTAATTTCAGCATTACAACCTAAGTGAATTTCTATCTCCTGCCAAGAATTAATTCTTATTTTAAATGAGTTAGTAAATACTGTACGTAAGGAAATTTATTTTTTCGAAAAATATAAGACTAAATAAATTATTTATTTCCCTCCACATGTTCTTTCCTATTTATTAATTAGTAAACACTGTGAAGGAATTAACGTTTATATGTATATAAATTTTCTTAACTAAAAATTAAATGTCCCGTTTCAAGAAGAAAAACATGGTCACTTTAGTCATATCATATGAATTAATTTTCGTATCTGAAAATATTTTGATTTTATTCCTGAACTCAATATTACTCCTGGAGTAATATTGAGACATCTTTTCAACCGTATGTCCAGGAGCACTGATGTGCTTCTAGTTTGTAGCAATTATTAATTAAACTGTTTTCAGTTAAAAGTCAAAGGGAAGAAGAAATATTCATCGTTAATTCCTTCTCTACCTTAATTGATTAAGTGAGCATATCTTATTCTGATAAGTAAATATGACTATGTAACAAACCAATATGTGAACAGTGACCTCTTGCAGGCAATCCCAGAAACTGTCAGTCGAAGGGTTGCTATCGGACCCTGAACATCGCGTAGAACCCATGTCTCCATTTATTGTTGTAATGCTAAATATGGTAGTTTTCGTAATTGTCTTTATTGTAGCTCTAAATGTTAATGTTTTTAATGTTTATCATTTTAATATTTAAATGTCATGTTAAACTCTTTAATTGAAGATGCTTGGCGTCCGACTGCTGCTTGCCATAACTATAACATACTTTAAAAAAAAGGCGTATGTGCAAAACCAAAAACAAACATGAAATAGGATAGCTATAACAATTGTTAACTTAGTTGTTTTTCATTATTAAAAATTTTAAAATTTATCGAAAAGTTTTCCTTATTACTAAGAATAATTTAAGTAGAAGCAGGTCTTATTCGTTTTTCTCCTCTGCATATGTAGTCACCATCCAGAAATATACGATTCTCCCAGCGTTTCTTGACATTTTGAAGGACAGCATTCCAGATGTCAACAGATTGCTTTGAAAACCATTGTTTCATCTTTAGGATGACTTCATTTGTGGTGACCAATCTCCCTCCTCGCAACGGTTTCTAGAGTTCTGAGATTAAGGAAAAGTCGTCTGAGGCGAGATAAAAAGTCTAGGACGTTTGCGGCGAAGATTTAGAGCCACATCGCTTTGATTCCTCAACCATACCTCGAGATGAAGGAGTAGGTGCATTGTCGACCAGAAGATAGACGATGGATGCTGTTGGTGATCATACAGCGCTATTTTTGATCAAAGCATTACATAATTTTTTCTTCAGTGTGCAGTAATAGGTATTAGTGATGGCTGGCCCTGCTCCATGTAGTTCTCTTAAGATGACTCCACGAAACAATCCTCCAAAATAAACAACAATACTTTCCTTGCAGACATCTGCTCCTTAGTCTTCTTAAGAATGCCTCCACTTCTTGAACATCTCTTTAGTTTCTGGATCATATTAATTATTCCAAAAATGATTCATAATTATCAGGAAAGCAAAATATTCTTCTTCGTCTTGCTCCAAAAATTATCTTTCTTTAGGAAATGCTGTATTTTCTCGTCAATAATAGTGGATCCTAGAGTGTTTACAATTTTGGCAAAAGCAGTTCGTGAACAGTTTTCCTTAAATGAGATAATTCTTACTCATGATCAGTTGCATGATTTTTCATCGGTCTAATAGAATAAAATCCTCATCGTTCTTCATTGTGGTAGCATCATCCGCGGGTGATGATCATTCACTTCTTGAATTGCTTATGAAATACATGTTACCGGTTTGAAAATTTCTATTCCATATTATAACAATGTCATATGACGAGATATCATTTTCATAAACAGTCATCATTTCATCGTGGATTTGCCTCGTTATGGAACACACAAAAGGCATCCTCTCAGGGACGTTTCTCTCAAAGCCCTAGGTCCCTACGCAAATGTGGGCCTCATATATGACTCTTAAATTAGACAGTACATAGCATACGGTGCCACAAATAATTGTCCAAGCAATAATCCGAATCAAATCAATCTACTTGACTTACAATCGCACAAATCTGCTCGACCGACTGCCACCTTTTGACTGAAAGAGTAATGATGGTGCATGGTGGTAGGCCTAAGCCTATCCATGGGCGGCGGTCATCACATGTTGCCAGTTGACATATCGTCCGAAATTCCCAGTTTTTTTGGTAATACAACCGGAAAAACATTTGACCGATGAAATTATTCGAATCATTATCTTATTAAAGCTGAATCGAGAACGAGACGAGGTCACCATTGCAGCCGAGATACTGGGTCCATTTGACCCATGCTTTAAGACCTCCCTGCATCCTTCCACAACTTTTCCTCGATTAACTATGGATCACAGAGCGCGCAAAGATTAACATGAGCGCAAGAATGTCGTTACTGAACGCTAGACATGGGAAAAAACATTACCTCTTTGGATGAGTCCAGATTTTTTATTGATACATGCCGATGACAAAGTATGAGTAGAGTGCAAACCCCGTGGAATGACTGAAGCTTCTCTTCAGGAATGGCTCTTGAAGCTAGTTAACATTTTCGAAAAGAAACTGCATGTGTTCTTGGTATGTGTGACATTATTTGTTAAAAATCACCAACATGCAGTATTTTTAACCATCATGTGTTGTAGTGTATGCCTCGTCATCATCTCGCTGGAGACTTCATCCTTGAACAAGACAATGCAACCTCACCTCTTGTATTGTATCAGAATGATTAAGAGACTCATCAGAAATAACTGTGCTTCTCTGACCGTACAGCTCACCCAATCTCAAATTCACCGAGTATATCCGGAATGCCATCAAGCGAGTTGTTCGACCTTATTAGTATATTCTATAAAATCTTCTCGAACTGTGGGAGATAGTTGAGAGATTGGGGGTCCGTATCGCTTTCCTATGCTTCTAGTGTCTTGTCAAGTCCTTTCCGAGAAGAATCTCTACAATAATCTTGGTGGAAGAGGATATTACATAATATAAATTAGGTATCTTGAATTTAATTGTGGTTTTATCAATTTTATTCTGACTGGCCGATTGCTTATTATTCATTAGCATCCCACTTAAAGCGACTTGAGGACTACTTTCCATGGATTTGACCATTTTATTCCGAAGAGGTAATCTCTGTCTTTTGCAGTTTACCGTGATACCCCAACATTTTATGCAAGAAAATGGTTAAACCACACGATAACAATACGTTTTACCATTGCTTAAAGTTGACAAAAACTATTACGATACATTTTTTCTGTTCTTTTTTTTAATTTCTTGAAAATGTTATAAACTCTGAAGAAATCTTTCGTTAAAAAATATTTTGTAACTAAAAATACTTTTATTAAACGAATTACATGTATATTTGTCTTCCTCTAATATTCGCACAGTAGAAAAAGTTATGAAAGGTGAAGGAACATTTTAAAAAAGAGATAAAGTCATAAAAGTTGACCTGAACGTTGAATTTTTTTATTTCTCCGACGTAGAGAGAGTTGACAAATAAGCAAAATCTGTCTCGAAATAATTATCCTCGGAGAAAGGTGGATTTCCGTAAAATTTTGAGAGGATACAGCATAGGATGATAAAACTTTTCCGATACCTTGCAGTTTCAATTAATAACACACACAGTTTTCATTAATCCTGTAGACTTTTTTCTGACACAAAATGCAAAACTTGCCACGTGTTTCTTCAAAAATGGAATATTATTTAGTTCCACCAACTTCTATTACTCCCCCCTGATGTTCTACAACAAAATCAAACCCCCACAGGAATATAATTTGGTTTGAGGGGGTCCCTCACCTCCGAAATAACATGAATAACAACGCGTCCCATCATTATAATTCAGAAGGGAGGCCACTGGAATTGACTTGATGAGTAAACTCCTTTCAGCAGTGCATCGAATGTTAGCTTATCAACAAAAGGCCCATTCTTTGCATTAAAATTTCCATTAAATCAATGACCTGGGGCTCATTCAGGCCTTCCCCTCGGGCCTTTCTTCCAGTATTTAAATATCGCCTGCTTGTTTAATCTTCTTCCCCTGCGTGTTAAGATTTGGCTGCATGAACTGCAGAAGGAGTAATCTCTGGAAACGTCAGGGGGTGGAACTTATCTTTTGTTCCCGATAATTAGAAGAATTAGAGAATGGAAAGCATTAGTAATTAACAGAGATAAAATACTTTTTATTAATAAGCACTGGCGATGCCTCTTACCACGAACCCCTTTTTTATTTAAGGAGGAAATAAGAATATTGACTGATATACCTTTGGTATTTGTCAGTGGTCTTCAAACTTTTTCGACTCATGGAATCCTTAGAATTTTAAAATATTTTCTAGATGCCTCACATTCACTTTGCTCTCTCTCTCTCTCTCTCTCTCTCTCTCTATTTCTTTTAGAAGAATATATCTTAAATAATAATTAAAATAGATGAACATGTTACACAGGTACTTTCTGTAAAGACAACTGAAAAAGGTATTGTGTCTCATTACAAATTTTAATGTAATTTTAATCTAGATAATTTACTCACATTATAATAACATTAATTTGTGATCCAAGTGTCACCTACCAATACATTATATTTAGTAGTATATTTTTATTATATAAGGTAATTCGGGGGAAGATGCCAGTTTGTTAATAGTACTTTTATACGTCGATAGATGGCAATTTTGAGTCACTTCTGTGAAGAGTGGTCCGACATTGAGTGTAGCTTGTGAATTTATCTGAATTAATCGTCTTTAATCGGCCTTATTTTTCGATCTTTTATACATTTAAAGTGGGTTGGCTGGGTGGCGTGATTGGTTTGTCGCTGGTCTTCTGTACCCAATGTTGTGGGTTCAACCCCGACCCAAGTCGATGGATTTTCATGACACAAAAAATCGACAGCGGCCATGTCGTATGATTATACGGCATGTAAAAGATCCCTAGGGGTGCTCTAAGCAAAATTAAACCCTAGTACAGGTTCGTATCGTCATTCGTGTACTACAATTATCTGCAATAACATTTCATTTGTTTCTAATTTTCGTTTTGTAGTTTTGTAACCACTCACACATTGAAAAATATTTTTTACTTAAATACATTGTTCTGAATAGCATTAAAATATTTATAGCCGTGTGAAAAATCTTGTGCATGAATTTGCAACCCAAAATAAAGGAGCTATTCTTGCTGAAATTTAGATTTTAACGTTGAATTTGTTGATATGTCAAAAAGTTGTCCTTTCTCCTTCATTATTTGTGTTTTTTGCCACTAAATGAAAAAAAGGTGCATTTTCCTTTTGATAACTTTTTACTTTCGCAAAAAAAATTGTAGGTATAAAACTATTTTGTACAACCCAGGATCGTAAGCAATAAAATATAAACTGTATAGTTGGTAGAAAAAAACATTCTAATATTTTTTATCATATGTATATATTATAAAAAAAGTTTAAAAAATATTACGAAATAAAGTTATGTATAAATAAAATTTACATTTTTAAAGACAGGGATGAGCTTAAGATATTCGTGGTTATACAAACTTCACAGATAGCGTGAATCCAGGGGATAATAGCCTTTGTTGCTCCATATCCCACAAAACGTGAACTGAATTGAACGTGAATCCATTTTTCATACGCAATTATAATTTTCTTTTCGATTTTTATTGTGACTCGTGGAACTCTTGGATATGCCTCATGAAACTCCAGGGTTCTGTGGAACACAGTTTAAAGACCACTGGTATATACCAACCAATTACTGGGTGTTTAATACTATGCACAATTTTTTTGAAAAATTAGGGCCAATAAACATGTTTTGTTCTAATATGTTGATTGTTTTATAAATCATAAATTTTCGATTGATTCAATAAAAGTAACATATTAAGAAGTGTGTTGAAATATTATTTTTTTTTTACTTTGAGATTTTTTACATTTTCAAATTATATATATATTAACCTTCCTAAAAATACCTTACTTTAACCTCTAGGGTAATTAGAAGCCCTTAAAACCTATTTTTAAATAATCGTTGAAACTGGACCATGCCCATTTGAATGGCGAAAAATGTAAGCAAAAAGTACTTCTTTTTTGCTTAAAAGCTGAATGCCTAATATAAACTAAAACATGTAAATTTTATTGTAAATTGAATCTTTTATTTTTTTATTTCCTAGCCGATTAGAAGCCTCACTGTATACATTAAAATCAATTTATCTCAAAATGTAAATTTTGATGTTCGTTGTACCTTTTCTGAGAAACTACTGTTTACAGGTGTGTAAATTTTTAACGATATATTTATAATTATGACTAATATATACTGAAATGAACTTTTTGTAAAGAACTCAAAAATGTATTTTTTTACAAATTTTTTATGTAAAAAATGGGTCAAATTTCGCAATGTTTGATAAAATATTTCATAAATTATGAAAAAAATTCAAAATTAGTTAAAAGCTCATTTCAGTATAATGAGAAAGGTATACTTTAATTGTATAAAAAATTTCAAGCATGTACATATAACAGATTTTGAGAAAAGGTACATCAAAAATAGCCAGTTTAACATTGTCAATTTATACAGAGAAAAAGAGATTTCCAACTCCCCTTAAATTCTTATGGATCCATAGTTATTGTCGAGACAGTGGTAGGTTAGAGATCATGGCCAAGGACTCGTGGCCGATATGTCACGAGTTCTAGCCTAGTATTACTTAAGACCCATGCTCAAAATCCTCCCTTTGGCGCGATCTGGAAGTTTGGAGAAGGGGCGCCAACTCATTTGTAGTCCTCCGGACTTGACCATGGGTCAAATTTACGAGTTTCGTGTTGCCTCAGAGTGTGACGTTAATAATTCCTCATTCACACTAGCTATTGTCATTTTGTAAACACTTAACATAACTTCATGTCCGGGTTCCACTTCTAGTCGTGAGAAATAATGGAAGCTGTTGTGCATTACGAAGTCCCATGGTGGTGTGGGGTGAAAGTTTGGAGAAAGGTACTAAAACTCCTGTATTGTTATCAGCTCTTGGATTTGTTTTTCAAGTTCTATTTTCGACAGCTCTTGCGTTTCTTTGGAGAAATTCTGAACCATTTTAGCCCTATTAACTCTTTTGCTAATAAGAAAGTCCTTCATCATTTCTAAGATTTAACTCATTGTTTGAAACGTGCACACTGTTAATATATGAACAAAATTAAGTTAAGATGCAAAAGTAAGGTATACAATTGTACTGAAAACTATTTTTATGAGAAAATAATGAAGGAAATTTGTTCTTTTTTTTTCCTTTCCAAACACGTTAAATTTTAATTCGCATAAAGAACAATTATTACTATGTACATAAATAATACGAGTTATCTTCCATTAATAACATTACACAAATATATTCAATACGTAGAGTGTGTGTAGGGAGTTTAAAACAAAATTTTATTTTATAATGACATATCAGCGTGAACATTGTTGTTTATTTTAAATAGGAACTTCAAACTGCGTAGTAAAAGTAATTTTAATGAGAGATACCGATTACAATTTGTTTCAAATACTTTGAAGAAGTGAAATGACCGGTGTAAAAATAAGTGTCGCTACTTTCCTAAAAATAATAATTGGATTTTGTTTCCTCAACTAAATCTGAGGACCTTCCGAAAAACTTTCACGTATCCTCGGTTCGGTTGAGAATCTGTGGCCCAAGAGCAAGGTAGGAAGGAAAATATAGAGTTGTTATTTAAAATTATAATAACTAAACTAAACTCACACAGTGGCGTAACAGCTCATGAGGGTCAAGGTCTACTCTGTGCCCATCTCAGTTTTCATGACCTTGGGCATTGAGGAGCATAAGCTGATGTTCCGGTCAGGTGGTCAGTCTCACGCGAAACCCACAGTGTTTAGTTCTCCTGTACCGGCTCACTGAAGGGATTAAAGGTTGAGTCGACTTTGTCCAGTCCGCGGTTTGAACCTCTGACCTGTGGTTTGGAAGTGCGATACACTACCACTCAGCCACTGGTCTTCTTAATAAATATACTTTGTAATTAAATGAATTTGAAAACTACTTTAAACCCTACTTTACTACCTACCTACTGTGCTACCCTACTTAACTTTACTAAAGGCTAATGACTTTTTCTTTCAATGGAGGTAATTTCAAGTGCGAAATACAGGTATAAGAAATTTTTCAAAATCAGGAAAATGTTAGTTTGAATATTAATTGTAGTGATTATCAGGGCCACTAAATGAGACCCAAGTCTTTTAGTAATTCGTGAAATTAAATCATTTCATCAAAGATAAGATAAGAAATATACTATAGAGATAAGGAATGAAAATAATTACATTCAGATTCTGAGTTAATACTTAGCATTCAGTGTGCAAAAAGGATATGCTAATTCTCTTAACATTGGATTACAGACGCATCAGTAATATTTGACACATTTATAAATATACCGTTTTATCGTTGATATCATGAATTTTTCTGAGAATTCTAAGCTTTAAGCTCTATAATTTTAATATGTGTTGAACGTTTTTTTTTTTTTGGAAGAAAGTTGACTGAAATTTTTTTTAGCATGTTGTAATGCAATTGAGATGTTTATTTTAAAAATTTATGTCTTCTAAAACAAAATAACCTTGAAAAGAATATATATTAACTTATAAAAGTTAATATATATTTCTTTTTCAAGGTTATTCTGGTATAGAGGACAGGAATTTTTCTTAAAGATAATGGCCTTTTAACTTTGAGTTACTTTTTCAAAAATGTTACTGTCTAGTTTTCTTATGCTAACAAAGGCTCTATTTTTAAAAAATGTACATTTTTATCATCTCTTTTTGTTTTTATTTATTTATTATTATTTTTGCCCTTTACATTTTAATAATTTTTTAGTTTATAAGTTTTTTATTTTAATTTTATGAACAATCTTTTCAACATTTTTTTAAACAATTACTACTTTTGAATAGCTATTTTTGGCCAAATATAAAGAAAGTAACAAATACTTCTAACTCTTTTTTACACATCAGACACGTTTTTTGAAAAACCTTATAACTAAAACATGTTAGAACAATATAAAAATAAATTTATAAGTCAATTCCTGCTTTGAATGGTTGAATAGAAAGTATTTTATTAACGATTGAAAATTTGAACAAGATATATATATATATATAGGGAGAGAGTAAATTAATAGTAGAAATTGAAAAAAGAGCATGATTTGTCAGCATTGTTGTAACAATGCACACCCGGTTTGGCTATCTTGGCTGAAAAACCGGTTTTCGACGCCAAATTTTGCCATTGTTTTAACAGTTACATTATTACAACAATGGAGACAAATCGAAGTTTGCGTCAAAAACCGGTAATTAATTAAATTAAATTAAATGAATGAATTAATATTTAAAAAAACTGTGTATTAACAACAATTGTCATCCACTACAAGTTAAAAATTTTTATTTGAACTTGATTGGATGAGTATAAAGTATATTATTAACGATTGAAAATTTAAACAAGATAAATATATGTAATAATTCTCCCTCTTGCATCCTTTTAATTAACTCTTTTAATAATATTCAAATAATCTTTTAATTATTTGGGTCGAAACTAACACCCTGATCTTAATCGTAATCGACTAATAATATGACATCACAAATTCCTTTCCCGCCCCTTGTAACCAATCAGAGCTCTTATTACAAAAGTGACACGTGGTCTTCACCGTCGAAACCGATATCTCTGGAAATCTCGCTCTGTCTCTCTTCGCTCGTTTCTCTGAAGACATGTAGCCGGCTGCAGCGCGTTCTGTGTGTGTCTTTGTCGGTGTTGTGTCGTCCATGTTTGCTTCTTGTATGTGTAATGCCGTCCCAACTGGATCTTTATGTGTTTCCAGATGTGAAATCAAAGAATAATGCTTCACAGGAGTGCCTCTTCGATAATACCGTATTCGACCATGCTCCACGTAACATAGAAAATCACATCACCGGCCACGCCCAATCTTTGGTTGCCTACAGTAATAACATCCACTCCTCACGTCTTACAATTATTATTACCAATCTTCCAGAAATATAATAGGAATATTATATATATATACACTCAGGAACATTGAAAATAGCGACCCAAGAAGGAAGCTAAGTACAATCGCGAAACTTTGCAAATAAGTACAGCGTAATGTGATATGCAAATGATCCAAGTTTTGTGCCAATACGCATGCTTATACACGCCGAGGTGGCGCTACAATCAGAAAGAGGATGTTATATAAGCCAGCACAAATTCGAAGATTCATGAACGTGACGATTACCCGCCTATTGTAGGAAGACTTTGGTAAGCGAAACATGCCAGGTAAACGTGCTAGAAGACATTTCTCACAGTTAAGCGAGTTTGAGAGAGGCCTGATCATCGGGATGAAAACTGCAGGCTGGTCGACGTGCCGTGTTGCTGGTCAGATGGATCGTTCGGAGTGTGCCGTTAAAAATTGTTGGGAGCAGTGGACACGAGAAGGTACCCACGCGCAGAAAACCGGGTCTGGAGCGACCAGGAAGACCACGAGAAGAGAGGATCGAAGGATCGTGCGGCAAGCACTTGTGGACCCCACAGTGACTCGTTCAACGATAGAGCAGACGTAGGCGTAGCAATTGTTCCACAAACAATTTCCAGACACCTTACAGAAGCAAATCTTAAATCCAAGCGCCCTTTCCGTGCACTCCCTTTAACACAGGAACATCGGCAACTGCTTCTACAGTGGTGCCAAGCCAGATCAATGTGGAATGTGACAAATTGGAAAAAGGTTGTGTTTAATGATGAATCTCGGTTTGTTTTGGGGACAGATGATAAGCGTGTACGGGCGTGGAGGCGCCCTGGTGAACGGTACAATTCCCCCAACACTGTCCTACGTCACACTGCCCGCACAGCTGGTGTAATGGTCTGGGGGGCCATAGACTATGATAGCCGGTCCACTTTAATTGTGATGCGTGGAACCTTAACGGGCCAATGTTACGTTGATGATATTCTTCGACCCCAAGTAGGACCTTTCCTAAATGGTCTCCCAGGGGCAATTTTCCAGCAAGATAATGCTCGTCCGCATACAGCAAGAGTTGCTCAAGACTTCCTACGTCATTTTCAGACTCTTCCATGGCCAGCCCGCTCCCCCGATTTGTCCCCTGTAGAGCACGTGTGGGATAAAACGGTAGATGCCATCGTGTCACTATGTACATGATTTAGAGTTGGCTGTTCAAGATTTGTGGGCCCATCTGTCTCAGGACAACATAAGGTGTCTAATCAACTCAATGCCGGACCGTGTGGTGTCATGTATTGCAGCTGGAGGTGGTCCAACGCGCTATTGAAGTTGCCCTGTATTTGTGTCGTTGCACACTCTGTATTCGTTTAATTGTCTTGTTTTTGAGATCAAGTGAATCTCTCATCTGTGTCATTATGTGTATTAAATTTCATTTCAATCCGATGCTTTCTTCTTGGGTCGCTATTTTCAATGTTCCTGAGTGTATATATGTAGAGAGAGAGAGAGAGAGAGAGCTAATAGTAGGAGTTGAAAAAGAAATGCGCATCATGTTATCCCAAAACTATATAAAATGAAATAAAGAATTGAAACTGAAAATGATTTAATTTGATGCAAGTATATAGAATCGAAATTACTGTTAGGATTGCAATATATATCATCATTTTCGTCACACACAGACAACGCATCGGTAACGAATTTCACTAAAAGAGAAAAAAAAATGCCTAGTGAAGGAATTTTTTTATAATTTGGCTCTGTAAATAAGGTTTTAAAATATTCATTATACAAGAATACGATAAGTTGCCAGGCAGGGACTTTCTTCATTGACATATTACAAAACGAACCTATAAAAGAAAGAAATTTCTTTTCATTTTTATAAATAATTCAAATCCTTCATCAAAGAGAACTCTCTCTCTCTCTGGAACTCATTTAGTTACGGGACGACTTCCCTAAAACTTAAGAATTAGATGAAAGGGGACTTTTCTCTGGCTTCACGGATTAAAAATAGCTTATATAATAGCTCATGCTTGCGTGAACCTGGAGCAGATTTCCATTCGTTAGCAAAAGGAATGAATTAGATATGCTTCTAAATTATTTACGGTTACCAAGGTGACGTTGACATAATCCTCTTAGCTGAAGAGGCCCTTTGCTACCGTCTTTTGGATCGGGGTGATCGGTTTTCTTAAGTAATATGTAAGGCAATGGCGACCCCTCCCGTTGTTAATTGGTCTTATTCTGCTTTAGAAACCCTGTTGTAAAATTGAATTCCGAAAAAAGAAGGAAATATGAATGATAAATAAGTTCAAACAGGGATGGGAATTTTTGTTGTTTTGAATGAACTGTTGTACTTGTTTCAGTTCATTTTGGGCGAATTTTTAAACCAGAGATTCCCACTATTAGCTCACCCTCTCTTATATATTTATTTTGTTCAAATTTTCAATCGTTAATAAAATACATTTTAAAGCGCTCAATTGAACTGAAATTTTCTATACACGATTGTTTTGGGTGACAATACGATAATTTATTTATAATTAACTAAAATTAATTGACTGATACTAATTATTCAGAGAATTACAAATACAGCCACGTTGGCATCACTTTTGGCGACTTAGTGACTGTTTTGGTGACTGGTGTCAAAACTTGAAAAGGTTTTTTTCTCACATTTTAATGCGCTCATTTGAGCTGAAATTTTCAATACACTATTGTTTTGGGTTAAAATACGATAATTTAATTATAATTAATTAAAATTAATTGCTTGAAACTAATTATTTAGAGAATTATAAATACAGTCACGTTGGCTTCACTTTTAGCGATCTTGGGTCAAAACTTTAAGACTTTTTTCTCACGTTTTAAAGCATTCAGAAATCTTACATACTCGATTGTTTTGGATGACAATACGATACTTTAAAGATAATTAATAAAAATTAATTACCACTTAATATTGTGATTCTGTCATATGTATGTACATATTTAGTTATAATTGTAATTATTTGATAAAAAGTAACAAGAAAATAAAAAGTTTTTTGTTGTTTCTTAGTAGGAATTGACTTAAATTTTTTTGTTTTTCTATTACTTGTTTATCTCACAGACCCCTTATCATGTTTTTCGGTTTGGGGTGGACCCCTACTTACCTCTAATATGAATTTTTACAAGATTATCTTCATCAGAGGTCTTTAACTTCGGTTCTTGGAATTTTGACAGGGGTTCATCAAGTGATCATTATTTGCTTAATCAAAGAGCCAAAATTAATTTTTATAAATGATCAAATTCTTCAAGGCAGTTTCCTTGTAAAAACAAATATAAATAAATAGTTTAAGCATAAAATAAAATCTTAAGATTCGCTAAGGCACGTGTTTGAAGCATGAAAGGATAAATTAGAAAGCTTATCAATGAAGCATAACAACTTGTCGACAAATAAACAGCTTCGACATTGAAGTCTAAATTTAAGCAAGAGCAGTTCCTAAATTTTAGGCTGCAAATTTTTTTGCTGATTACACAGAAGTTTCTACCAAGTTATAAACGTTTTAATGGCTTTCCGACCAATGTATTTAAGTTAAAAATATTTCTCAACGTAGGTGGAAACAAAAACAAAATATCGAAACTAATCAACGCAAAATATAAAATGCGACTGTAGATAGCTTCGAGATACCTATATTTCGATAGTGTATGCAAAAAAATGCAAACACATATCAAAGTTATTAAATATGAAGCAATAGTTGTGATGACACCCGTGTGGAGCACATTTTAATGAGTAAATTACATTAATATTACGTTAAAAATTTTAACAAAAAATACAGTATTTTTTCGATTGTCTTTATTTAAACTACCGATAACATGTTGATCTACTTTAAGTATTATTTATTTATTTTATACAAATGCCATACGCTACAATAGCACCCATATCATTAAGGCACGTGCTCTCCAATATTTTTCGACAGTAGAATCAAGATTTATAGTGCAGGCAAGATTTATAGTGCAAATGTTCAGTTGTCATAAGATGACCAAAGTCACACAGAGTACAATCCGAAGAGTTGTGACGAATCTATACGACACCTTATCACTAATACTCTTAGGCGTCTTTGGGGATTGTAAATTAGCGTATATTTCCAACCAGCTCTGAAAGGAGAAAACGGGATATGCAAATGAATTAAGGTATTTAAGGAGAGCGTTGTAAGTTAGCAGATAGAAGGCTATTGAGCCAAGAGAAGTAGTGACAAAGTTAAGAAGATTCAAGTGGATTGCGTGATTAGAGTCTTACTGTTATTAGTCAGCGAAATACCATTGGAAGGATTGATCTAACTGGAGAGAATGACATTATAGCCCGGTGATATTTAAAACTTAAGTTTATCTGACCACAAGAGTTAATATATAATAAAGTTAGTGTAAAGTTAATGAATGTTATTAATTCAAGTTGCGTATATTTCTCGGTCCTCTTATTCTGGTAAACCTGTTCGATATTGAGCTTAGTAGTTGATTAATATCATATTTTGTGATTTAAATTAATATTAAAGGTAAATCCCTTTGACGTAGACATATTGTTTAATATTTGTATTTAAAAGGTTGCTAATCGAATCAATTGAATAAATATAATTTGTTATTCTAAAAATGGTGTCTGGTAATTAGTTGCCTCAATTCAATCTTAGTGTCCAGGATAGAACCCAGGGTGATTCTCACAGAGTCGGCGATACCAATTATGTAGAGATAAGATCTTAGGTAGTCATACCCTGTCAAATGTCTACAATGAGCTACAACAGCTTTTCTAGGAGCCTCAGGGACCCCGGACGGGTTCTCGTTCAAGAATACCTAGTTCTTGTCCTTCGACATCTCCGCAGCTTCCATTTCAAAATTATACTTAAAGGTGATATTAGTAAAACACCTTAAGGAATTAAAGGTTGAAATTCTCGTGGGTCTATGGATCACAAGGCCTCCTTTCTTAGCAAGAAAGTCAGCATGCTCATTCCCAGCAACGTCACAATGAGCCGTTATCCAGTGAAAATAAACTTTATGAGGAAAATCTCTTAAGGTATCCGACTACGTTCGGAACCGTGATTTTAAAAAAGGCGCATAAATGGATAATTTTCATGATATTTAGTGTAACTCAGATTAGAATACATGCAAAAATTATTTTAGGGACATTTTGACAAAATTTTTTATTTAAATATAATATTTTGGCAAAAAATTAACTTAGAATAATCTTTTTTCCAAATGTTTTCCTTTTGTGAAAAAGGGTTCTATTATAATAATATTTTGCATGTATATACCTCAGACCTCTGTACAGAGGCTCAACTAGAATTTTTGAAAAATTCCCTTTATTTTCAGAGTTATCACTAATTGAAATAATTATTCGCGTTTTTTTTCTTAAAATTGCTCCCCTCTGTTGTAGTAAAATTTGAATAAACCCACTTCTAAGTTATATATTTCAAAACTTCTAGTTAAGCCTCTGAACAGAGGTCTGAGCTATATACGGGCAAAATATTATTCTATTAGAAGCATTTTTCACAAAAGGAGAACATTTGGAAAAAAGATTATTCTTAGTTAATTTTTTGCCAAGATATTGTATTTAAATAAATCTTTTATCAAAATGTCCTTAAAACAATTTTATGCATATATTCTAATCTAAGTGACACGAAATATCATGAAAATTATCCATTTATGCGCTTTTGAAAATCACGGTTCCGAACGTAGTCGGATACCTTAAGAACGATCAGCCTTTTAAAATTCTTTGTGAATTACAGAGGTAATTTTGAGATAAAACTTGTAATGCTGAATTAGAATTGGAAAGGATTACGGCTCTGTTCAGCTCAGAACTTCTTAGTCATAGTTGCTCACCATCGAAGGCAGTAGTAAAAATACCTTGTAGTAGGTAAAAGCTAAACAATTCACAGAATATACCAGCTCCAACACCATGATATCAATCTAGAAGGAAGCCGTCAGTAAAAATGTGTAGCCATTCACTTGTTAGGAATCGACTGTCAATAGTTTCCAAGGCATATTCTTCTAAGGAACTTATTTTTTCACGGGGTTCCCCGGAAGAACCTTTTAGTTTCAAGGGCTCCATGAATCGAAAATGTTTGAAGACCACTGGTTTACATTATATTGATCGAGTAAAAATGATTTCAATTCTTTTGATGCATTTGTAAATTCTTAGGCTTTTAAAAAAACAAAACTAGGAATCAAAAAAATTTCCATATGTAATCCTAAATAAGGTCAATATTGTTTATGAGAATTGTACCGAATTTATCCTTTGCAGATTCAATCCAATACATTACCCACAAATGAATAAATGCATTAAGACATCTTCATCTAAAGCAACACATCGTAGGGAAAAAAAGTCGTCCATAATCAAAAAATCGAGATAAGCAATCTTTCCATCCACCTAAGGACAGGGAGTGGCTGTTATTAAGCGAAGAACTAACCAATCAAGAGAACGCCTTCCTCTTTAAAAACCGATTCGGTCGAGAGGGCAGATAAGGAAGAACTATTCAAAAAACCAGAAAAAAATTATCCAGGAGGCCGATGCGACAGATATTTATAGAACGACATAAAACAAGAGAACTGTGTCGAGAAGATACCGGACACTCCCTGGGTCATCGGGTTTCGAACGATATTGAGAAACGCGGTCCTCCCTCCCGCCTACGTACACCCCTGGAAGCATCTTCGACTCGCAAGAACACTTCCCGGTGTTCTTCGATCTCAATTAGAATGTCGAACTTGATCTGTGGTAAGAAAAAAAAAAGATGAGGAAAAAAAGAAAGATGGATCTTGTATAAAATGTTAATTGTTTTAATTATGACAGTCAGAGACATCTGGGGTTTAATTTGTATAGAGCATTGATGACGGCTTTGTATTATTGTTTTAAGTGTAAAAGTTCGTTGGGATTTTGTTTTTAGAAGTGTTACAAAGTAACAATGAATAATATATGAGAGATGTAGATGTGAATATTAAGGTCGTCTTTCTTGAAATAAGTTGTCTTTATAGACTGATAAAATTAATATTTATAGATTTTTATATAAAGTTATTTTTTAAATATTTTTTAAAGTTTTTGTTTGATATTTTAACTATGAATTCTTCTAATATTAAGTTTAACAATTTCGTTTTGATTTTGAAGATGTCAACAATCTTTTTGCTTTTGGGAATGAAGTCGCATTTTTTGAAAAAAGATTGGTTTTAATAAAAGATTATGCATGCAGAGAGAAAGATAATAAGAAAATTTAAAGCTGCATAACCTTGAAATGCTTTTTTGAATTATGAAAATACTGTAATATTAAAATTATACCTGATAATTACATAAAATTGAAATATCTCATTTCTGTATAAAAAGAAAAGAGTATATTTTAATAATTCATTTTTTGGACCAATCTTTTATTTGAATTATTTGATCAGATTTTAGGTTTTTGAAAGGTGTAAAAATAATAATGAAAATTATTTAGATTATCATTCATTATTAATACTCAGATGCTTGATTTGTTTATCATCTGATTATTACAAATTTCAGACATTAAGAAAAGGTCTACTAGTGGTTAAAAATAAAAATATAAATATATGTTGCTTTCATAGTATTAATATTTCAAATTAAGTCAGCAATACTTTGAAAGCACTTAATATGATTATAAAAGAATTCATTTCGTGGTAATGACAAAACATTTTGCCTTGCTTTCTTCATTGAGAATGTTGACTACTCTAAAGACCACTTTACACAATTTGCGAGTTCTTTAGAGTGAATTCTTATTTTCAATTTTTTCAGCTTTCAGCGAATTCCCAATTTCAAAATGTTCACACTTTTTTTTATTTAATAATACTCTTTGCTTGCTACGAAGAATGTTTCGTGTATCTTGAAAGAATTTCTCTCATGCTTACAAAAAAAAAAAAAATCACGCTCGTACCTCTTTTATAAACGGTTTGAAGATTTTATGTGTATGTGCACATATATATGTACACTTATAATTTGAAGCATGGTGTACTACTAAGTCTTACATTGAAATGGGGACAGAGACATTATCGTCATTTTTGGATGATGTTGCCATTTTCTCAAGCAACAAATTGCACGTTGCCTTGCTAATCCCTGTTTTTTTATCGAATATTTTCAAGCATCTAAATTCCTACCTTCAATGAAAAATTCCCGGCTTTACCACAAAGAAAGTCCCGGAGGAGAAGTATTTCAGTACCTACTAATCTCACTATAAAAATAAAAAATATGTGCAAATAAAAGATAGAAAGAAGAAAATATCAGTGCGCGTAGAGCGTACGAGCAAACCGATTGTGACCAGCTTTCGGTAGTTCGTACGGTGTTCGGGCAAACCAGGTAAGTGGTTAAAACATAGATCAATGATAATTAAGCCTAAGGTATATCAGAATCAATTCTTGAATTTTGTTTCTGGAAAACATATATGAATAAATTTTTCTGTAACCAACACGGAATTAGTGGGTAGCCAAATAAGCAAAAATAAATTTTTATTGTTTTTTATTTAACCTCTTTCTCAATGATTTAAAATACTTACTAGTCATTTCATAAAACGTCTAAATTCTTTTCTTATTAGATTACTATACAATTCTTCAAAAAAAACTGAGAGAATAATTCGATTTATATACTCTTGATTTTTTTTTCATTTCGCGGATACCCTCCCCCATCGACCTTTTATTAAATTCCATCACTATTTTACAGTCATTAACCCTTCTACCTACAGAAGTTGTTAATTACTATATATAAAGCAGTTAAAAGATTATGGTCACGTTTTAAACTAGCCAGTGTTCATTCCATCAGCGACCGACACCCAGTACAACGAGAAGGAGGAATTCATCAAAAATTCCTTCTATAACGGTAAGACATACTGTGTGGCAATTAAAAAGAGATGTTTTTCTGGTAGGTGGGCTACGGGATCACAAGTAATTAGTATCATTCCAACACCAAAAACCGGATACGAAATACTGCATTGACAACGAACGAGGCGGTGTAATTGGTAAGCATTGACACAAAATATGTAAATGAATTATATTAAATTGAACAGGAACTAGACGAGTAGCATTTAAAATTAATGAGATTCCGATTTGAATAATAATTTAAATAGCTTCTTCTAACGTGTAGTGACGCCAATTACTCTAATTTATCATGTGTCTCCACTGTTAACAGTAATTATATATTTCAATCTTGCGCATGGACTATATTCATACAGTTCATCTTGTTTAAGAGGCTTTTATATATTTCATTTATACCGAAGACTTTTCTCGAGAATGATTTGTGTATTATTTATTTAGGGTTTTTTTTCTGTCTCTCCAGAACTTATTTCTGTCCGATTCAGTATCCGCTTAAGAAATAATTATACCTCATAGTTGTAAGCCATGATCAGATCACGATTGGCATTTTGATTGCCAATTTTAAATTCTTACATAGATGTAATTATCATTTGTAAGCGCCTGTATAATCCTTGATTGAACAGTCGTTCAATCGTTTTCAATGAACAGGTTTCAATTCAGAAGCTTCACTATTGGTTTTATGATAATGTCTTGATAAAATTGTGCATGTGGTTTCCGGTTCTTTCTTGCAAAAACGAATTTCTGAGACGCCTTTGTAGCTAACATCGCACTAAAGCATAACAGAAGCCGGCTGATGAGATCTCTGCACGTATTTTGTTCTTATCTTTAACTTTTTGTGCACTCTTTTTATACACACTGTCATTCTGGCGGCTGAAAGATTCTTTAAGGTATCCGACTACGTTCAAAACCATGATTTTGCAAAAGCACATAAATCGATAATTATCACGCTATTTAGTGACACTTAGATTAGAATACATGTATAAAATTGTTTTAAGGATATTTTGGCGAAAAAAAATAATTTAAATACAATATTTTGGCAAAACAAATGATTTAAATATAATATTTTGGCAAAAAATTAACTTAGAATAATCTTTTTCTAAATGTTCTCCTTTTGTGAAAAATGGTTCTATTAGAATAATATTTTGCCTGTATATAGCTCAGACCTCTCTACAGAGGCTCAACTAGAATTTTTGAAATATGTAACTTAGAAGTGGGTTTATTCATATTTTACGACAACAGTGGGGAGCAATTTTAAGAAAAAAACGCCAATAATTATTTCAATTAGTGGTAACTCTGAAAATAATGTGAATTTTTCAAAAATTCTAGTTGAGCTTCTGTAGAGAGATCTGAGCTATATACAGGCAAAATATTATTTTAATAGAACCATTTTTCACAAAAGGAGAGTATTTGGAAAAAAGATTATTCTAAGTTAATTTTTTGCCAAAATATTATGTTTAAATAATTTTTTTTTGTCAAAATGTCCTTAAAACAATTTTATGCATGTATTCCAATCTGAGTGACACTAAATATCATGAAAATTATCCATTTATGTGGATTTTTAAAATCATGGTTCCGAACGTAGTCTGATATCTTAATGTCAAAAATTTCCTTGTCGGTAAAAGAATACGTCTGTGGCCATTATAAGCCAGCGTAACAGTGTTTTTGCTTTGAGCTACCCCAGGTGCTTCAGTTCCTTTGTAAGAAAACTTCCAGTTATTTTTCAATAACCTACTAGTATAAGGTCTTCGTTTACTAAGCTATACATTGTTCTTTTTTACACGTTCATCTGTTTGGCAAGGAGAATCTTCTTCCGGCAAAGAGAGATGGTGTTCTAGCCAAGCGCGGACGACCGAATCTAGAAAGGTCTGCAATGCTGCTGGTCTCAGAAAATCTCTTAATAGTTCAATAAATGAACAACCATTTGATTAAATGTTACCTTAAAAATCTCTAGCAGGATCTTCTTTTATTTTGAAGCAGAGAAATAACTGCTTCATGTATCTGTTTCACTTTTATTCTGTGACTATTTAGAACAACGCATGCTTGAACGATTGCAATTTTTTAAAAATATTGAGACGATCTCAAAATATTTGTATGAGAACTTTTGGAACGACTAGGTACTTTAAAGATTCATCTCTGGTAACTACATACAAAAGCAATGACACAGCATTACACGTATAGCAACTGCCAACTTGTATAATATGCTGGACGAATACACAGTTACAATGAAAATAGATTTTTGAAATCAGTAGAAAACGCAACTTAATACGATTAAAACTTAATTAAATGAATCAGTTTAAATGAAAAGAAATGTCCACACACATAACAACAACACATATCTTTATAAAAGAACTGGTGTTGGCTGAATGATTTTTCTGGCATTTATAGCTTCACATGCTGTCATACATAATGCAACTTTAAAAAACTTTAGAAAGTGTTTGCGTTTTAATGAAATAATTAAAGAGGATCTGTGTTTACGAATTTAAGAAATTAAATTATTTGATTGTTTTTTCTCTACTTTTATGAGCAGTTAAAAGAAAACCCCCCTCAAAATACAAAACGAAGCTCGATTTTACAATTTTGTTACGTAGATCCGAGGGTTCGAGGATTTTATGCAAAAACAATCACAAAGAAAGAATAATCAGTTCCTTAAGAGAGATGCGAATTTATTATCGAAAATCCAATCCCTTTCAATACAGGATTCATCGGCAATATTCACAGGGTAAATATCCGAAGGTCTTCACACCTTCAACAGCAATCAAACACAATAAACAGTGTTTAAAAATACACGCAAGTAAAGATTATTCACAAGCACAGCCGAGCTAATCGCTAGCCAAAATAATCCTCACTACTCGCTGGCTTAATCAAGACTCTCCGCCGATGATGATGCTGGGCGTCACTGGGAAACGGAACGCGAAGCGTTCCTCCATCCCATATCTAGATAGTGTATGTGGCTTGATGTGGGTGGGCCTGCCTGGGAGTGAGTGTCCTGATTGGTTGGTCGAACGTGGCAAGAAGGCGTGGCTACAGAATCTGAGTTTTTCTTGCATACGGTTTCGGCGGTAAAGTCCTGAATAGTCTGAATGGCACTGTTGTGATTGGTCAGTGGCACTGTGAAAGTAGGAGACTCTCCGCCGAACCGGTGAGCATCCTTTTTATATGCGCGACAGAAACTTCTAGAAATATAACCGCTCGTGTCATTGAACGTGACACTAGTGGAGAGAGCTACTACTTTCTAGAAGATTTCAGAGGGTTCCGAACTCGCCAACAAGGTCGCCAAAGACGCCAAAATGGTCGCCAAATTGATCGCTAACTAGGTCGCCAAAAATGATTCCAACTTGGCTCTACCGCCAAGATTTCGCCAAGTTCTCATTCAATCGCCATTATAACGTAATGGGCGGCACTGCTTGTGAATAGTACAATTTTAGCATGAAATAAATATAACATAGAGTAATATAAATGCATTAAACACTCAAATACAAATTATTTACACAAAATTCGTAACAATATGTTTATTCTTCAAAGTGCTACCAGGATTTAATGGTTTTATTTGTAACTATATAACCCAAATCTAACTTTAAAAATTAGCAATAATTTTTAAGAAATCATTTGTGTATTTTTTAAACTAAATTTTTAGAATTATTTTAAGGGTAAAATATATTATGATATTGCCTCGATTCTAGTAAAGAATAGCCATGAAATTAGTTCAAAAATAATTTTAGCAGTTACATTTCCTGTATACTTAAAGTGCCTGTTTCTTTTTCTTAGGAGATAAAAAGAGTTTATTTTTTTTTAAAATAACTACATCAAATAAAATATGGCGGAGTACTTCGAAAATATCTGATAACATAAATGGATTTTAATTTTACATTTAAAAACATCATGCATTTTTCATTAATGGAAATGAAAATAAAATCCTCCACAACTTCTCCACAGTTATATGATTACAAAAGTATAAAAATATAATTAACAGGAAATGGTATATAAATATAAATCTTTTTTCATCTAAACGTTTACTTTTAGAACATATTCTAGAAATATCAAAAAAGTGAGAAAAACAAAATGGCAAAAATGTTTAATACAATTTGAATTAAAAAAATCATCACACTTCTTTTTATCATCCAAACATATTTTTTGCAAACAAGTATTATTTATATGCATTCTTTTCCTAGTTACAAAAACTAAAAATTAAAAAGTATTTTCTAAAATAAGTTTTCCAATTATTGTATCTACAAAAAATGTTTTCAAAATTTTCAAAGTAGCTCTGTCATTTAAATTCCACGGTAGCATAAAACTCAAAATAAAAAGAATATCCGCAATCCGTCACAGCTCATTTCACCACGAACTTATTCGAACTTCTGTTCATTTCATCAAAAATAACCCGATTTAATTTACGCGAAAATTGAATTTGACCCGTAAAGTATATATCATTTTAATACAGTTTCTTCGACGATGAATATGCTTACCGCCTCATTCATCATCTTTTGAATCACCATTAATCAATTTTTTCATCGTACTTCATTCATCACTGTCCTCATAATTCATCCATCGGAATTGATAATGTATTGAAACTTACTACCTGATGATAGTTCTAGAATTGGAACATCTTTCTCAATCCCGGACCTTTTTATTTTTCATTATTTTCCGAAGGTCTGGGAAAGGATTATGCTTCACCGAGATCGAATTCAAACAATGGAGTTAAGATATTTTCCCGCTTCTTTTTCATCGAATGTTTGCTGAACAATTTGTTGTCTGGATTTAGAGGAATAACGTATTTTTATATATAGTCTCATGTGGAATTTAAAGGATCAAGAAAATTATTTTGAAGAGAAATTGTTCAATGTCTTTAGCCCAAAAAGGTTTAAACATCGTAATCTTTCTGTCTTTTTTTATTATTATTATGCTTAATGCCGTAGAAATATTTCTTCTTCATTTGCGGTCAATAGACTAAATTCATGACGGACACAGGATAATTACAAGCACGTGTTCTACATTGCATTCAAAACTGTGACATTACACTTGTACTTAATGTTCTTGTAAATCTAAATAAAATTTCAGATTTGATAATTGGATAAAGAACTTCTAATATTAGGATTCTACAAAAAAATTTTAAAAATTAAAAAAAAAAACGCTTGTGTTAGAAGTGTACTTTTAAATAAAGTGCATTTTATTTACCAATGAGCATTATTATTGTTGACAAATAATTACTTTTTAAAAGAATCTGTGAAAAGCAAAAGTCTGTAACAGTAAAACGCATGACTGATTGACATGAGATTATAACGTCTCTTAAACATATTAACTGATTGGCTAAAAACAAGAGATTGCATTTATCATGTGACTGTGATGTCGTGAATTCGGCCCATTTTTTATTCAGCAATTCGTTCTATTAACAGATTATTTGTTTCAAGCGTAATTTTTTCACTGTTGCCACATGTTTTTACACAAATTAAGAAAAATATTTTTTTCTGTACGTGGTAATAGACAATGGCATACAGCAAAAAATGACCAAATTACGTGAATTTTTCATGGCTAATGTTTCCGCAGTAGTTCTTTGAATGTTAGAATGTTGATCATAAATGTTTGAATTTGTCATATTAGTCTTACTTTCACACATGTGACAAGATATCTTTGGTCACAGATTTCTGTAGAGAATAACTGATCATAGCTAAATTCTGAGAGTACCAGGAAATTCTTCTATTAAGTGCATTAACAAGAAGTTATGTTGCTCTGTTCAGTATCCTTAATCTTTTTGAATTCACTCACAAATAGCTGTATACTATGTAGATAACACACTTGATCATATTTTCAATGCCCATTGTTTGTTCAGTATATAGTTCTTTCCCTGAATTAGATCATTGTGATTCTGTCGTTCTCGTCACACATTTCTACAGAGAATGATGAATTGCTCGACACAAATCGTCTTGTCTGACGAATAATGATAAACCACTCGCCTGATTTTAAATTGACGAGAAATTTTTCTTAGAAAAGAATTTTTTTCCATGTGCTAACAGACAATGAAAACCAATGACACAATTGATCCGTTTCTTTGGGTCAATGATTGATTAGCTATTCTTTTTTCTTTTTTTGAGGGACAAATTTTTGATCTTGTGCTTAATTTTGTCTTATTAAATCAGTGCTTCTTAAACTTTCAATATTTGCGACTCAATATTCAATCAAAATTTTCATCGCTCCCCCCTTCCATACAATAACAATATTTTGCATTCAATAATACTATACTTTGATGCTATAGCTACAATACGATTTTAACTTCTTAAGTGTCACTGGCGTATATATACGTCTCACTCAGCTAAAACGTTAATTGTCTGGGGCGTATATATACGTCGTTCCGTAGTACGATCTTTTCTGTGTACTGCTATCTATAAAATTATTCCGAAGGCTTTGGACGGCAATAAAAAGACTTTGGCAAAGTTTGCGAAGGATTGACTTATTTCAGTGGAAAACGGTGTCATTGGGGAGAGAATTGCAAAATTTTAATCAGCATTTAAGCGATTAATTATAAACAGTACAAATTATTAAGATAATTGTCAATTTCTGTATATAATTTTATATATGAGAAGCCCATGGGGTCACTGGTAATTATTAAACTTTTTCTTAACATAGTATTGTTAAATTAATTATAAAATACATAGGGCAGTACTGATACATTTATAGGTGTATTATATCAGTGTGAATGTATATTTAATTTTTTATTATTTCAGAATGTTTTTTTTTGTTTACTTTCAGTAAATTAATAATTTTTTTAAATAATCTTTTATTTTCGGCTTTTCAATATGCTCGCGTCCCCCCTCGTAGAGTTATCACCCCCCCCAGAGAGGCGCACCCCACAGTTTGAGAAACGCTGTATTAAATGCGCATTCTATTGCTCGCCTTACAGTCAAAGATGATACTCCAAATATTACTTTTTGTGGAGATTCTTATCCAGTGATTCGTAAGCTTACATGTGAATCAAATTTTATTTTCCACGATTTATCAAAACATTCTTTTTTTTTTTTTTTCCCTTCTTAAGCACTTACAATCAAATATAGCAATCTTAGTTGTCTGTGTGCCGTCAAAGTTACCATGCTTAAGGTATCCGACCACGTTCGGAAACCGTGATTTTGCAAAAGCGCATAAATGGATAATTTTCATGATATTTAGAGTCACTTAGATTAGAATACATGTATAAAATTATTTCAAGGACAATTTGACAAAAAAAAATATTTATATACAATATTTGGGCAAAAAATTAACCTAGAATAATCTTTTTTCAAAATATTCTCCTTTTGTCAAAAATGCTTCGATTATAATAATATTTTGCCTGTATATACCTCAGACCCCTCTACAGAAGCTCAACTAGAAGTTTTGAAACACATAACTTAGAAGTGGGTTTATCCATATTTTACTACAACAGAGGGGAGCAATTTAAAGATAAAAACGCCAATAATTATTTCAATTGGTGGTAACTCTGAAAATACTGTGTATTTTTCAAAAATTCTAGTTGAGCCTCTTAGAGAGGTCCGAGTTATATACAGGCACACAAAATATTATTATAATAAAAGCATTTCTGACAAAAGGAGAACATTTTGAAAAAATATTATTCTAAGTTCATTTTTTGCCAAAATATTGAATTTTAATAATTTTTTTTGTCAAAATGTCCTTAAAACAATTTTATGCATGTATTCTAATCTGCGTGACACTAAATATCATGAAAATTATCCATTTATGCGCTTTTTTAAAATCACCGTTCCGAACGTAGTCGGATACGTGGTCATTCAATTTTCTATATTCAAATAAGTTATAATAGTAACTAGATCTAAAATCTTTTATTAGATAAATTTTCACTTACTTTACTGTAAAATTTCTAATTCAAGAGGATTATAATTGAGCTTCCCATCCTAAACAACATTCTGAAGCAGAAACGAGGGGAAGAATTGGCACAAAATTCAGTACCTGGGCTATACACGATATGCGCTCGAGGAATTTTTTTAAAAAAAATCAAAATCGGGTGGGGTTTTACACGGAAGAATGTCAAATCTAACAAAGAAAATATTTCACACGGAATTCATAAGCGATTTGAACAATTCAAAAAATAAAATTTATAATCAATACAACGTAAAATCGAGAAAAACAGGACACCTACCTATTTTAGAGAAGGTAAAGAAAACTCCCGGAATTTGATCAATAACCGATTTCTGACAACAGAGTCATTTAATATCCTAGAGGTGTTGCAACATTGGTCGATTTGAAGAACAATCTTACGCTTCATGTGCGAATCATCGCACCAGACAGCTACGATGTCTTTTTGAATATCCCATCACCTCAAAAATTTACTAATGGACAAGGGTGTCCACAATTAGAAACTTTCACTGGATCGTCTTGAATACGATTAAGAACTGCTTCATTTGGGATAAAATCAAAATCTATTCCGGCTTCTTTAAACTGGAACTTTTACCTCTCCCCCCCACCATTCACCACAGGTGTATCTCATTATTAATATTCCAACTTTTATTTAGTGTAGCTCGATGATATGAGAATAAAAAATTGTCAACAAATGTTCGAATTGTTTACGTATTTGTTGTGGATCACTTCATTTGTTAAATTTGTTTTTTCTATTCAAAGTGTCACCTAATGGACACACACACATTTCTAAACTTTTTTTTAATTTCTTTAACACACACATCTCGTGTTTAATCTAAAAACTAAATTCAGTGGCAATCCGCTCACTCATTTAAGGTGCAAGATATAATATGCATATATGCACAACACATGCATATATACATATGCATGTGTGCATGTACTTTTATGTATTTTTTTTTAAAAAAAGACTTTTTCTTTTTTAACTAGTGTTTGGCGCAGCTTGGCCGAAGTTGACACTTGCGCCATTAAAATTAAAATTCACTCATTTACTCACGCAAGATGTTAAGTTTAACAATAACCACCTTGTATGTAATATAGATACTTATATATTATTATAAATTAAAATTAAAATTTTATTTATGCTTTATTATTTGTGTACATAACAAAGCCCAAAATTTTCTACATCACACACATTCCAATCAATCTCTTTCGTTATATAATTTTTTATTTTAATTTTTTATTTAATTATATCTTGTACATATATCTATGTTATACAAATGCAAGAAGAGGTCAGCTAGGGAAGGGGTTTATAGAACAAAAAAGTCCATGGTACCCATGGAACGAAGCAATACAATGATTTCAACTGTTCGTGACATAATAACAAAACTGAAGCTATTGTTGTCCCAGCAGGATTTCTTTCTTTTAAGCCTTTTTTTTACGATTTACAGTTAAAACTTATTAATCAAACACTTATGACCTCATTTTTCACACGGCGTAGATTTATCGTGATATGCTTATTGTACAAAGCACGAGTCTCCCATTCTGTGTTTATATCCTTAAAAAGATGGAGGATAAAAGAGAGCGTAATAGGTACTTTATATTTTTCTAAAAGAATTGATCTTAGATTATTTTCAATCAACTAAACAAGTCTTAAGAAATGAATCTAATCAGAGATCAAGGATTATTTGTTTCCCAGTTCCTTATTGTTACAAAAGGTATGCCACTATGCTTTCCTTGGCATATCCTCCTCCTTTTTCATAGGTATTATTCGTACATTTCTATAAAATAAAAGGATGAGAAGCCAGTTAATTACACCTAAATAAACTAAAGTAAAATAACTGACTGCATAGTAAATATAGTTTTTTTAGTAGTTAAATAATAACAATATATGTAATGCAAAAGAAATTTCAAATAAAGTTTATTTTGTAAATATTTGTCAGTACATGAAGATTTTGATGTGTGTTTTGCTTTTTTTTTCTTGTCAGGAGCTTTAAACTGTATTATTGAATTCTTAGTTATAGACACAATTAATCCTACTGTAATTCATTCTATAAATTTACTAGCCATTATATATATCCACTCACTTCACTGGGTATGTCAGGATTTTGTATGATTATATACTGTTTATAAATTATTGGTGTCTAAACCCCTAGCATCGAATGTTTGATTGTGTTGAAAAAACATTCTTGCAGCAAAATAAACATGCTTACCAAATTTTTAAGTCTGCAAGATAAATAATTCATAAACGGGAATATTTTTATGTATATGTCTTGTAACTATATGCCTTTGGGAGTTTATTTCCTTAAAACTCGTTCTTAGCGATTGCAATTCAACAAAAGAAACACGAATTCCAAATTTTAGTTCTGTAGGTCTGATAGTTTTGGAGCTCACATGGGGGTGAGTGAGTGAGTCATCTGCACCCTTTATAATTAATGATAAAAGGTGAAAAAACAAATAACCAATAAAAATAAGCATAATGAACTCTTTTCCTCTCATTCGGGTTCAAAGGCACTTAAAAATTTATCTTTGCATTAAATGCCTTCTTATAACAACACTGTTTCCTCCTATTTCTTTTTTGTTTGTTTTATAGTTAACAAAATACTTTCTTTAAAATAATTTTGACTAAAAATATTTGTTATCTATTGTGATTCTATCTCTTTTATTTTATTTGCTTTATGAGCAATAAAATTCGAATATACTTTACAGAGTCCAAACTACTTTTGAATTGAAGCTTGAAAAAAAGAATAATGCATCATCTCCATGACTATTTTCATACATTCTCAAAACCAGGAACAAATCAGGAAAAAAAAGGGGGGGGGGAGTTCTATTTTCCCATTAATAAAATATTTTTTTAAACACTTTGATGTTTTATTCCGAATCAAACTATACACTTTATAAATCATCCATAACCAGCTAAAATATGTCACGTTATTTATTGCAATTTTTTTGTTATATTTTTTTAGCCAATAGCAAATGAGTAATATTTACTCTCATTGAATAATGATTTTATTCAATTCGATTTACAAGGAATTTTTGATGAACAAAGGAACATTAATAAAGAATCTCCATTCTCTTTAGCGGGAGTTTTAAACGAAGGAAGAGATATCTCTAAAACTCAACATGCGTTTTATTCTTATCAATTTTAATTATAATCAGACTTTGCAGGAGCTAATGGGGGTAACTCAGCCTTAATCTATAATAATAATTAGTATTAAAGATACCGATCGAGTAATGCTGACACACGTCTAACTTCTTTGGACTCGAACAAGTAGATTCCTAGCCTTATTCTTAGATACGCAAACAATTCAGATATAAATCTTACAAATATAATTTAAATTAGCATTAATACCTCTGCTATCATTCTCTTCGAACTTGAATCTCTCAACTTTATAAATAGTTCTCTACGGAAGTCACGGTTATTAGTCACGGTTCCTTTACGAAAAGAGCCTCTTAAATCAAGCAATTTAGTGAAAGTATTTCCCCTTGAGTATGAGTAGAAAGGCGTGAAAAGAACCCGCATTACGCAAGCACCCAGCAGCTAGTAAATAAATTAATATTAAAATATTCATTTGGCATATTATTATAATTGGTTCTCAAGATTTAAGTCAAATGACGGTAAAGTTTTCAATTCAAGAAAATTTTGGGATGTATTTCTGTTGACATTTTCTATAAACTAAAAATGTGTCTCATAATAAGCTAATCCAGTAGCGCACACAGGAATTTTTCAAAAGGAGGGGGAGGGGAGGCCCGGGGTCGAAAGTTCACCATTCTTGTATCATGCTCCTTTTGATTTTGTCGATTTTCGGGAACAAAACGCAGTAAAAAACTAATTATTGAATAAATAATTAGCATTAATTAATAAAATTAATCATTAATAACAAATGTTTAATTAAATTTTTCGTACTATATACTTAGAATTATAAACAATGGGAAAAAAAATCGAGGGCTTTGGGGGGAGGGTCCGGATTCCCAGGACCCTCCCCTTGTGTGCGCCACTGAGTTAATCAGTTTATAAATCATTCCTTTTACAGTCACTAATAATCCATACAGGCATAAATGAACATTTACGTTAATGATGATTGTTAAGTAATGGGCTAAATTCATGATGGTCACGTGATAAATGCAACCCCGTACTCTTCATTCAATTCAAAGGCGGCATTCGAATTGTACTTGTTGCTCTACTTGTAAACTTTAGATAAAATTCCAAATTTGATAATTTGGTAAAGATGCCCAGCTAGGAACGTTTTATGGCATGGGATCGGTCCCAGGACCTCGCCCTCGGGGGGGAGGGGGGCTCGTTTCGTTCTTGACTTCGTTTTAATAAGACACTGATCCGGACAATTCTAATGATCGAATATTATCCCCATACATATTCTACGAAAAACAGGGAATTTCAAACTGTATGTCAAATGGCAAAAGTGGTAAGACTGTGTGTTATTATATGATGACAGCTGTCCATGTCCAGGCCTAGGATATTAACAATCATTCAACTCATTTAGTCGAAATGCAGCCATTTGTCGAGCGGTTTTATGCCTAGGTTTTTGAGATTGTGAGTCGTTCACATTTATTTGTTTCAAATTACCATTTGATTGAGAGTATTTGACAATGCATGCTATATACCAGAGGTCGCCAAAGTGCTGGTCCGCGAGAAAATTTCGCTGGTCCCCAGAAAAATGTGTGTGTGGAACATATTTACTCATCACGTTAAATTATGTTTTAATATGCATGGAAACATACATAATTCAATTCATTACAGTACGTGAAGAGTTATAAAAACGCTACTTCATAAGATTGTATAATGCTAAAAGTTTGATATATTTAAACTATTTTTTAATTGTTTTGTTTTTACAGCTTTTGTTCATTTTATTACGGTTTATGAATAAAGCTTCCATAATTTGATTACAATTAATTGTTTCATTTTATTAACTAGGTACATTTTATGTGTTCTTGGATCTCAATTTTTTTTTATAAATATATTTAACACTTAAAAAATCGTATTAGTGGTCCGCAGAATTTAAATTATATGAATTAACTGGTCCCTGAGGTCAAAAAGTTCGTAGACCGCTGCTATATACAGTCTACTTTTAAAGATCTAAAGTAGGGCCTATTTTTGCATAGGGGCCCAGAGCCTAAAAAAATCTTAAAATTTCTCTGGGCCCAGCGCCTCAAAGAGTCTTAAAACATCTCTGTGTCCATATATTAAAATTCTTATATTATACGTGCATTTTTTAATCAAGTGCTTTTTACTTACCTATGTAAGTTATTACAGAAAAATATGCATTTTCTTTTTAAAAAAGTAGTTTGTGCAAAAAGCAAAAACTGGAGATAAAGAAGCGCATAAACTGATTGGCTGAAAACATGTGATCGCATTTTTCGTGTGACTATGACGTCACATGAATTTAGCCTACTGAAGAGTTATGTAGGTATATGTTTTGCTAGACTATCTATAATACAAGTTTTCGAATTCTGATACTTTTGTTTTTAAAGATAAAAAACAATTTGATTGAGGCACAACTTAAAAAATAAGAATGCAATGTCTATTAAAAAAAGGGTTTTTAGAGGGAAAGTCATATTAGAGTTTAATAAGAGTCTTGTGCTTCTGAAATCCTTTTTACAAATCTTATACATGACTATTTTACAAAGGAGAAGATAATTATGAAATCTCATTTACATTGGGGTATTAATAGTCGCAAATATTCCATTTATCAGTCATTCAGAAAAGTACTTTATAAGGAGAAAAAAAAATTCATTTGATTTTTAGTCACGACCCAATAGATTGGATCGTGGGAAAAAAACTATTACTCTATAATATTGCTCACACACACAAAGCAATAATGAATGTTCTTTCCATGTTAATACAGCTAAGGATTTAACTTTTCATTTCAGGTCCATTCTACGACAATGTTAACAACCGATGGTGGTCATCATCAGCCACTGAACTGCGAAGATACTGAACAAGTATGTATTTTGTAATTATACTTTTTTTTTATATTTGATTTCTGTAAAGATCTTTGTGTGATTTATTTAAGTACTTTATTCTTTGAGAAATCAGTCAAGTTTAAATTACGTATTTTTAGTTTTGTCGTAATTGAAATAACTTGCTTTTGAAAATCTTTGGTGACAGCAACTCAGTAGAAACTGGAGTAGAATCTGATTTACTAATAAAACGAACTACTTTCGAAGTCCACGCGCTTTCAACTTGGTTTAGAAACTGAATACAAACATTTTAGAAACCTTTGAAACTCTTCCAAACGAAAAACTAAGATACCTTGTTGAGACAAAATGATTACAAATGATGCAAAGGACGGACTTGGACATTTGCAGAAGTAAACTGTTTTGAATCGATGATTCCATAAATTTAATCAAAAAATGCATAATAGGTTAAAATGCATGGAAAATATTTTTAAAAAATGAAATAAATAAAGATAGATAAATTTTAAGAAACAACACATATGTGCACGTTTTTAAAAAAATATTCCTATGCAATGTGTTGTACGAAAAATTAGAAACTGTTTTAGCTGCTTAAGGACATTTTTTTAAAAATAATAATACACTTTGCAATAGACGGCCCGTGTATCCATTATTGTGAGAGTTTCAGAAGGAAGATAAGCCATATAGTCAATGCAACTCTATTTATTAACAATTCTCAACAAAGATACAAATTTAACAACTCCAGATAAAAAATGCACCAATTGTTAAATATGGGAGCAATAGCGAGTTAAAAGAGATACTAGAAGAATAAACAATAAATAGGATCACTTACGTCCAGGCAATACTCCTTCTAATTCAAATAGACCTAATCTAATTTAACCATTAATTGCCCAAATTGTCAATCTTAATATTAATCAAATAAGCTGCGAAGTGCTCACGCCTAGCTTCACGTCAATCAATCACTGCTATCAGGGGTGGCTCTAGGGCTGGACAAACCAGACCCCTGCCCGGGGCGAAAAATCTTAAGGGCGGCATTTGAATCAAATTTGGAAAATATTTTTTGTATGTTACAAAAAATTTGATATATTTTCTGAAATATTGAGTGTGAATTTGGTATTTCATTTAACGCAGCGTTTCTCAAACTGTAAGGCGCGCCTCCTTTCGGGGCCGTAACAACTCTACGAGGGGCGCGAACAAATTGAAAAGTCGGAAACAAAATTTTATTTAATTAAATTTGTTTGTTAACTTTCAGTAAATTAATGAATACATTCTGACATAATAAAAAAATAAAATACACATTTACACTGAAATATACACATTTACTGTTATAAATGTATCAGTGCTACACAATGTATTTTATAATTAATCAAATCTAAGAACAAGTTTAATAATTACCAGTGACCCCATGGGCTTGTCATATATAAAATTATATATACAAAGGTTAACACTTATCTTGACAATTTGTACTGTTTATAATTAATCCCTTAAATGCTGAGTAAAAGTGACGCGATTCGCTTCCCAATGCTAACCGTTTTCCTCGTAGGCGCGCGTATGCGATGTATTGGGGGGCAGTGGCGTAGCGTACACCCCCGCAATCCCCGCATTGAGGGGGGACAGGGCTCTAGAGGGCCCACAGCCTGACTATCGCCGTAGCCCTTTGTAAAATCCAACTTGGGGGGCCCAAAACCTGACTTTGCAGGGGGCCCAAGTGTTCTCCGTGGGGGGTAAGGAATAAAGAAGAAAATAATCTGAAATAAGTAAATATTTCTGACACAAACACTGTCAAGGTCCTTTTTGCGTTCTAAAGCCTTCCGAATAATTTTATGGATAGCAGCGCACAGAAAAGATCGTACTTCGGAAAGACATATATATATACGTCCGAGGAAATTAATGCTTTGGCTGAGCGAGAAGTTGATAGACGCCAGTAGCACTTAAAAGGTTAAAGTCGTATTATAGCTTTAACGTCAAAGTATAGTATTATTGAATTCAATTCATTGTTAATGTATGAGGGGGGCGCGATGAAAATTAAGATTGAATATTGGGTCGTGAATATGGAAACTTTGAGAAACACTGATTTAACGTATCATATTTCTTTATTTTGTAAAACTTTTTAAACTGACTTTAAACACAAAGTCAGTTTTCTTTCTCATTGAAACTTGAAGTGTTCGAGGCAAGAGTATATGGTAAATTATGAAATTTGATATGTTTACACATCTTTCACTTGTAACTTTCTCCCCATCCAGGAGTGGGGTTCTAACGGACATTCCTTTCACCCATACGATGTCAACGCCACCTTGAAAAATCAGAATCAAGATGGCCTTGACGATGTCCGGTGCCAGCCTTTCTAAAGGGGACAAGGGTAGAGTTTTTAATGGATAGAGATCCACAGAAGATGTTTTATTTTAGTCTTGGGTGTAGTTACTATAAGTTAAAACAAAGACGCTTGGGAATACCACCATCAATTTTCATCAGCTTGTGATCCACTCTTTTTCGAAGAAAATGGCCTGCTAAAAAAAATATGCTATTTCTTCTCTTACATTTTACTTGTTTGGAATCATAACAGGTGCGAAACTATCGCCGTATCAATAATACGAAGTCGCAAAGTTTCAGAGGCCCCAAAATGTGTAAGCAAAGCATCGTAAAAGGCAAAGGCTCCCTCCCCAAAAAATCCACAAGGAATTTGGATGCAGGGCTCACTCAGTACTAGCTACGCCACTGAATCATAATGGATAATTACGTGCATAATTTCGAATTATTTTTTAATTTTTACGACAATATATATATTAATTATTATATATTTTTTTTTTTTGCTTTTGAGAGAGGGCCGGCATTTTCCTTTTTTGTCCGGGACGGCAAAACTGCTAGAGCCGGCCCAGCTGTTATCCCTTAGCAGTCTAACCTCTCTCCTTCTAACTCGAAAGGGCCGAAGTAGTCAAGTGGTCAAGGTATCGGATCGTGGCTGGCCTTATCACGATCTCGAACCCAGTACCACAAAGACCCGCCGTGTAGGGCAGCGATGCACGTTAAATCTATCGAGAGCTCAAACGACCTCCCGTTGATGTGATGTGGTAGTTAGGAGAGGGGGTGCCAGCTCAGGTGTCGTTCACGTCACTTGACCATAGTTCAAAATTACGTGGTCCATCACCAAAAGCCCTAGTGTAGCTGAACAGTGTAACGTTAATATTCACTCACTCACTCTAACTCGAAAGTTCTATCTTTATTTTCAAGTCTTGATTTGCATAATCATATCTTCTTCGGAGGAAAGTTTTCAATAGAATAATTTTTAAAGACCCATTATTCTCCAAGAGGACTATTAGTAGGAAGTTTTACAACATTACAACCGTTACAACATTTTTTTAAATAATAATAATGACACTTTTTCTATTGTTGACTATCTTTCGAAACATTCATGTTTTCTTGTGACGATTTCAACTTCGAACAATCGTTTTAAAGGCATATTAACTATTATTCTCAATATTCAAAGATATTTTTAACAAATGAAATTTGCATTAACTTTATCCAACATATTGTTTATGACACAGACACTACTGTAATGATGTGTAGATTAGAACATATTACAAACTCCAAGAGAAAATTCGAATTATGAAAGAAGTTATCGGTTAAATAGGATGATTTAATGTGAATGAATATATTATAATTAAATAATGAATTATGAATGAATGAATATATTATAATTAAATAATGAATTATGAATGAATGAATATATTATAATTAAATAAAATGAATTATGAATGAATGAATATATTATAATTAAATAATTGTTATAACTAAACGATTTGTATTAAAATATGAAATTAATCAAGCAGGAGATTTTTTGTCTACTTTATTTTAAAAAACAATCCAAATAAGAATTCATTCATTTCAAAAAAAAAAATTTCCCTTAGGTGGCTAATGAGTGTTGCTCTCTAACACTCAATATTTATATTCAAACTAGTGGCAATAAGCTAAATTAACAGAGGCTACTAAATGGTTATAGAAATTAACACGTTATTTTCATTTTTGAAAATTAGGATCTTTTTTTAACTGCGTTCGTTATATATACAAGTGCATATTGCGACAAACACGGGGGAGTAAGTGGAACGGTTTATTTATGAAATAATAATTTGTCTCAGATTTTTACACTTTTGAACAAAGCACGGTGTATTTTTAAAACCAAACTGTTCATATTATTATTTTATATAAACGGTATTTATAATTAATATTTATACCTTTAATATCACTTAGAAGCACTTGTACTCTTCAGCATGCTAAAAAAATAGTTTAAAAGTTGAAACAAAAATGAGGTCTTGTAATAGTTTTAAAAATATTTATTTCATATTATGAATTTAAAAAAAAGAAAGAAAGAGAGAGAGAGAGAAAGAAAGAAATTCGTCTTACGTATCAATAAGAATTCAAAAATCAACAATTTGCAAATTTAAAAATAGACTAAAAATTTATCCAATTGATTAAGTTTTATTTCCGTCCATCAAAAGCTTTATGCGAGATTTTATTATATATATATATAATCACATTATATATATTATCACACACACATATATAATGTGATAAAAATATTTTCCCCAATATGTAAACCACTAGCCGCTCCAGTGCCGATTTAAGCTCATTTCGGGCCCTGGGCGCAGATCTACGGGCTTCCATCGCACTGGCGGATCGAAATTTATTACCAGAAAACCCGGTTAAGTCCATCTTATCCGGGCCCTTTTGCAACCTTCCGAGCCCCTGGGTGCCCGCCCCAAGCTCCCGATGAATAAACCGGTACTGAGAGCCGCTCAACCAAGCGAAATTTAGAAGTGCCTTGGTGACTAGTGGTTCATATATCGGTGATGTTTCTTATAACCTTTATTTTGTTTGTGTGTTTATATATTCAAGATTAATACAAAGGCAACTATAATCATAGAAGGCTGAGGACTGCTTTAATGGGGTTAAAATCAATTTCAGCGATTCATCAACTTTCCTTCTGAAGTACTTCGCGAAATCCGTAATATTATAATTGATAGGTCTAAATACATTTAAGTATCGAATATAGGCACACATCCAAAATGCATAGACCACAACATGAATCAACCAACATGTTATAGATAAATCCAGAGATTTATCTATCCATTTATCTGTCCTATCTGTTTTTATATACTAGCAAGATGCTTACAGCAAATACAATTCTACACAGGAAAAAATATTCAATTTAAAAACCCCTCAAAAATTTTTGGCTAAGATATTTAAATACAATGTTAAATTTGTTGTATAAAATTTGCATTCATCCTCATTTTCCGACCGTGAATAGAAAACATCGATGAAATGGATCCCTAGATAAATAAGCCCATAAATAAACAAAATATAATCGTTGTTTACTTCGGCGGCGTTTCATCAGTTCACCAGAAGCCATAAAAACAAAAGAATGATTGGTATGAAAACTTCATCAAGTAGCGGTCGAGTTAGTGAATCTTCTATTACGTTCCTCATAACCTCTTCAAAACCGACCGGAACGTACTTAAGCCGCTAAAGAGTCTTCAAAATAATGTTATTGCTGCTAGCAGGGTGAGTGACATGGGCGCCGGTCAGTGAATAGATGTCAAAGTTAGACGCTTTTGGGACCCTTACCACGTTATTAAGCTTAATGACATGGCAAATCTTTCCTTACAGCTGCTCGGCTTTGAGTTTTATTCATCTGAAAAAACTTATATAGCCGTCGGGCGTCTGATTAGTCGATTTTAGAATAATTTATGCTGTTTTTTTATGAATGAAACGTCTTTGGTTTTGGAATGGACTCAAAAATAATTTCAAGCTCTAATGGTGCACAGTAAATTAGCATTTATTTTGCAATGCAATATATTTAATTAATATTTTTAACTGATTTTTCAAATTGCCCAATAATTTTAATTTAAATAATTGTGATAATGATTTTCAGAGATTTTTATATGTGGTATGTTCCTTATAAATCATTATAATTTGAGACTGCCTTCGGCTAATGTTAAAGAATTGGACCCAAATTTGGAATATTTTTTCATGTAAAGGGTGTTTTTTTAGAGGTATAGAACTTTAAATTGCGATAAAACAACGATGTAGTATTCAATTGACATGAATTTTTTTTATTCGAAAGATACTCTTGTGGCATTACATTTTAAATATGATCAAGCAAGGCGTAGATTCGTCGAATGGGCCCAAAACGAGATTGCCGTTGTTCCCGATTTTCATAAGCGAATTTTGTTTAGCGATGAAGCGCACTTCTGGTTGAATGGCTACGTCAACAAACAAAACTGCCGCATTTGGAGTGAAGCTAATCCACAAGTGTATGTCGAAACACCCTTACATAAGGAAAAACTGACTGTTTGGTGCGCTTTATGGGCTGGTGGAATCCTTCTTCAAAAACGATGAAGGCCACAACGTTACAGTCAATGGGGATCGGTATAGAGCCATGATTACTAACTTTTTCATTCCTGAATTGAACAATCATGATGTCCAGGAGCTGTGGTTCCAACAAGACGGGGCAACATGTCACACAGCTCGTGCCACAATCGATTTATTGAAAGACACGTTTGGTGACCGCCTAATTTCACGTTTTGGACCTGTGAATTGGCCTCCAAGATCTTGTGATTTAACACCGCTAGACTATTTTCTGTGGGGCTATGAAAAGTCATTGTTCTATGCGGATAAGCCACAAACGCTTGACCATTTGGAAGACAACATTCGCCGTGTTATTGCCGATATACGGCCACAAATGTTGGAAAAAGTCATCGAAAATTGGACGTCCAGATTGGACTACATCCGATCCAGCCGTGGCAGTCCTATGCCAGAAATCATATTTAAAATGTAATGCCACAAGATTATCTTTCGAATAAAAAAAAATTCATGTCAACCGAATAATACATCGTTGTTTTATTGCAATTTAAAGTTCTATACCTCTAAAAAAACACCCTTTATAAAAGTACTCGAATATTAATATTATATTCTGGCTTCACTATCCTATAGAGAATCACTTATTTTATCATATACTCGTTTTTATCCTTGTTGACACATTTTTCTTTTATAAAATGTGTTTTGCATTTTTTCTCCTATACCGTAATGTTAAATGAGCTATCTCTTTACATTCTAAAAGTGAAAACTAATTATTTATGAAATATTTTGAAATTTAAAAAATATCATATTATAAACAAATACTTGAGTTACAATATCACAAATTTTTGTAAAAATTGAGGCATATTTCTGTCTAAAAATGTACTCCGCTTTAAGTTAAAGCTTAAGAACAAAATGAAAATGCCGCGAAATGAGCACAGCCTTGCTTATATACTTAAAAACCCTAGTCAGCGAAAAAAAATCATGTGATTTAAATCTCAAAAAATATTTTTGTTGGTGGAAAAAAAGCTCAAATTAAAATATAAATATTCTTTATGTTATTTGAATGCACATTGTTCGTTATTTCTTGTTGATTCTCCTTGATTTTTCTTTATTATCTTTGATTAAATTGTGGCAGAATTTACATTTATTCTTAAAAATTGAAAAATCTGTTGAAAATTTTACGAAAATAAAAATTTAATTAGATTAAATTTCCATTATTTTTAAAAATTTGCATTATTTGCATTTAAATGTGAACAGTATTCCAAACAGATTTTTTTTTAAGATTATGTTATTGGATTTCACGGAAAGTAACTTCGTTTTCCCCAAACGTTCACATATAAACAAAATCTGGCATTTCATTCATATGTACCAACCTGATACATTCAGACCTGAGTTTAACGAAGTCGCTAAGTTTCGAAAAAAAAATTCGTTATGTGGAAAATTCGTTAAATAGAGATTTATCTCTTTTTTATACTTTAGAAACTACATGAAAAAATTTTTTAATTCATAAACATTATACATTATTTTTTTTAAAAAAGTAATTCACATTTTTTTTTGTAAAACTATTTATTTATTTTATGTCATCAAAAAAAAATCTATAAGGGAAACAAAAAAAACATGTTGTCCGGGACTACACTGTGTTTTCACCTTTAATAAACAGTTTTGTATTCAAATTAATGAATTTTTTAATGACACTTTCTAATTTTAAGCCTACAAGAACTTTTAAGAACACGTTATTTGATAACCAATAGTTTTAAGTGTGCATTACCACGTGTCCTTAAATTTAATTCATGATAAAATCCGTTTATTTTATTTAAGTATTTTTGTTTGAAAAATTACGGCAGGTTCCCAAACGTTTTTGTGTCAAAGACCCCTTGCCATGTTTTTCGGTTTTACGTAGACCCCTACTTACATAATATTAAATTTTTGAAAATTTATCAACTTAAATATTTTTATGACTGGTATAGCACTACTAACTTTAAAAAAGTTTTATGTTTCTATAACTGTAGTTAAGTAGATTGTTTAAAACTTAAAAAACACTTGTGAATCAATTGAATTAAAATTTTATTAATGTATGAAATAATTGTTACATAAAGTAACAAATGTTTTTAATGAGTGGGATGAATCTGTTGCTTCAATAATAAATTTTCAACATTTAAGGTTTACCCCTAAGTCTGTCTCTCCTTGGTTAGTAGTATCCAATCTTTCTTTTTTTTCTTTCTCTTTTCATTTTGAAGATTGACAACCAATTACCTGTTTTGTCCGACTTGAAACTCCTCCTCTCTGGATACAGCAATTAAAAACTTTCCTGAGATGTTCCATAATTTGGGATAAATAACAGGCATATCTTTTAAAGCCCAAACTGCTGACATTTGTTTCTAAACTTTACTTTAAGGTCTTCGTTAGGGCCATTAACATCAGTTCATTTTGTAATCAGGCATTTTTTTTAATGTGACAACATGAATTCACATTACCTACTGTGATATTACCACGGTCAAAGCATTCTCAAACCTAGTTTCAAAACCTGAATGAAAGACATTTAAAAGTTGAGCATTGGTTAAAACGTCCTTTTTCTGGCAGATTGTCTGTGACAAATTGAAAAACTGTTAAAATTCGCGACGTACAGTTTTATACTCCTTTAGCTTGATTCTAGCAAGAAACACTGAAATGATGGTCCTTCTTTTAATAAAATTTATGCTGTCGCCTTGCATGCCTGCAAATTAACCCCAGTAAATTTAGTGAATGATTGATTGAATATTAACGTCGCACTGTTCAGCTACTCGAGGGCTTTTGGCGACGGACCACGTAATTTTGAACCATGGTCAAGTGACGTGGACGACACCTGAGCTGGCACCCCCTCTCCTAACTACCACACCACACCAAGCTCTCGACAGATTTAACGTGCATTGCTGCCCTACACGGCGGGTCTTTAGTAGTACTGGGCTCGAACTCGTGACAAAGCAAGCCACGGTCCGATACCTATACCACTCGGCTACCGCGGCCACAGTAAATTTAGTGAATAAAGCTGTAAATTAGGTATAAATCTGGTTTATATTTTATTAAATTTTCTTTTAGTCATGATCTGGTTTAGGCTATCGTAGACCCCCCCCATTTACACGTCATGGACCCCAAAATTATTTTTTCGCTGACGTGAACCCCTTGCAAGTCGTCATAGACCCCAGGGGGTCCATATAGACCACTTTGGGAATCACTGTTCTAGGTGAATTAGGCACCTGGTTTAAAATAGTTCAAAGTCATTGTGCTAAAAGAGAGAATATATAATTTGTAAGATATCCTGAAATATTTTTTAAAAAAGAAGAAAAAAATCGAATCACACACACACAAGAGATAAAGTTCGTTAAACAGAAAATGTACTTCGCTACTTGGGAGTTATTTTTCACGAAGAAAACCGTTAAATGCTCTGGGCTCCAGGAAAAGTTCGCAAAATAGAGGTTCGTTAAATGGAGGCTGGACTGTATTTTATTCCACACGTATTGGGCTTTGAAATGTTAAAAGAAGCGCGCTTTAAAGACACGTGACGACCTTGTCTTGAAGAAAAAAACAGCTCAAATTTTTTTTTAAGGAAAAAAATTGTTTTTCGAAAACAACAGCCCATTTGAATGCATACAGAAAAGCACAGTTTATTTCTTATCTGAATATTTTGCTGATTTTCTTCAACATTTGCAAACCGTTAGAAAATTTGCAACTATCTCACGCTTTAAATTAATGAGGTTAGTTTTATCTACTGAAATAAACCTCCGTACATAAATTGACATTTCGTGTTACAAAGAAAATTAAATTAATCTTGTTATCTTTCAGATAGACATTAAGATAAATTAGATTTAGGCTACAAACAGAGGTAATTATACATGTCAGGGGGAAGCTGGGCTTAATGTATTCGTTAAAAAAATGAAGCTACAAAATTAAGTTGGATTCCGGGAAAAAAGTTCAAATTAATTGTTTAAAAAACTGCAGGGTTAATTTTTTGGAATTTAGAACAGCAATAAAAATTTTTTTTTTATTTAAATTGAAATCATGTATGCATTCAACGATATAAAGTAATTAAATATCTTGTTTAGCCTTGTCATCAGTATCAGTAGAAACATAAATTTCCTGAAGCATAAATTCATACACCGTATATTTCTAAATATCCGCCGATCCGTGTATTAGCCGAGAGTGCGTTTTTTCTTCAAAAAAATTTAACCAAAATTCGAAACTCGTATATAAGACTAATTGAAAAAAAATCGTGTCATTTTTAAACATGTTGCCATGAAGGCGTAAATGTTTCTGAGCAAGTACAATGGACGAAATACCTCTTAATCAAGATACTATAAAGTGAAACGTCAGACGGCAACGACGATAGTTTTATTTCTTATAACCCTATTTGAAGCAGGGCCTTTTTCTATTCATTTGCTAACTTTTTACACGATCTATGCCAGGGATACTCAATCTTTTTTTCTGCTGGGCCGCATACATATGTTAGCTACGTCACACAGGCCGCATACACATGTTAGTTATTTCACGCGGGCCACAACATGAGGATAAGTGGGGGAGGGGGAGTGAGAAATGCTTTAAAACCAGGATAACATTAGAAATTCAAAATGTGGAAAATTCACCAAAATATTGTAACTCCTGCTTGGGTTTTTAATTATTATTTTTTTCACAAACGCTAAATTAGAAGCATTTAAGAAACACTCCTTAACAATTTCTGCATCAGTGAACGGTTTCATATGATGACCAATAATGTAACAAACTTCATAGGATGTCTTTGTTACCGTTTTGATATTACCACTTACAAGACACTTTGTTGCCGTTGCAAAGATTATTCAAGAAAGCCTATTTATCACCTCTTGAAAGAGATTTTCGAAAAAAAGTATCATTGAATGATTCTTTTGTTGATTTGCATTTTTTAAATACAGCTCTTTCGTGACTAATAAAACAATTACTGTGCGTGTTCCATGTTTGTTTTTTAATAAAAAATAGTCTTCCTCCCAATCGTCTTGAAACGATTTATTTTTTTCGAATATTTTTCGCTTGCAAGATATGAAAGATCGTTAAAAATTAGTTCCACCCATAAAATTGTCGCTACTCCAGTGTTGTCTGTTATCACTAACCACAACCGTTCCAAATAGAAAAAGAATATCAATTCGTACCCGAACGAAACCGACAGCAAAAAGCAAAATTTATATACTTGATTCTTGACAAAGAATTTCCCAACAAATATTTAATGCAATGTTCTTAAAAAGGTGAATTCTTCAGAGCAATGGGCCACTTAAAATGGCTAAGTGGGCCGCAGATTGAATATCGCTGATCTATGCTACGCATATATATATTGCTCAATTTTTTTCAACTCATACTATTAGCTCACACCCTCTATTTATTTATCTTGGTGAAATTTTCAATCGTTAATAAAATACATTTTAAAGCGCTCAATTGAGCTGAAATTTTATATACATGATTATTTTAGACGACAATATGATACTTTAATGATAATTAATAAAAATTAATTACCACTTAATGTTGTGATTATGTCATATGTATATACATATTTATATTAATTATAACTATTTAATAAAAAGTAGCTAAAATAAAATTTTTCTTTGTTGATCTAAGGACTTAAGACTTAAAATTTTTTTTTATATTGCTTGTTAAAAAAGTAAGAGCTGAAGGAGAAATGTATACTACACGTAATCGTTAACCTATGTTTCATGCCCAGGAGAAAAAACACACTACGTGATGATGTACATTCAGATATCCCAAAAACTGAATGTGAATTTCTCGAATTATTCTGATACTTAGATTTTGACCCTGATTTTAAAAGAATTGTGTGACATTTTTTTTGTTAGAATAAAAGCTTTATTTAAAACACTCAAAAAGTTGAAATATTAAAATAGCTTGTGCATGGCTAAAGGGAAACGTTACAATTTTTTTTTGGAATAAAATTTCTTTATAACTGCATTTTTTTCAGGATTAGTGGATTCGCGCGCGTATATAAGCTAATCTTACTTTAATATATGAATACGGCTTTAAGTTAAGATTAACATGACTTAAGCTTTAAAAAGTTCCGAAAATTCTCGGCTTTTACAAAGAAATACGATAATTGCATAAAACTAAGAGTTTTCACAATGTACAAAAATGTTTTTACTGTAATTTCAAATTCACGATTAACATTTTTCATTAATAAGGAGAAAGATGAGAAGAATTCCTCCATAAGCGATAACTGATTAAATAAAAGAATTTATGGAATTTTAGGATTTAACCTAATCCTAAAATTTTACTATTACGTTAAGCCTCACTTTAAACAATTTCAAGATAATTTTAATCCCACAAAATCGAAATCGATTGTTGCGGTTTGTAAGAGCCACCAAGGATATATCATGGTCAATGGCTCTCACAAGTGGGGGTGAGGTCTACGGATCCAGACCCTCCCATAGCCCTTTCTTTTTTTTTTTGATTGATGATAATCCTATGTATATAATACGTAAAATTTTATGAAGTATTTATGATTTAACAAAATTTATTTTTCTAATTAATGGTAATTATTAATTCAATAATTTTTGTTGTTCCCCAAATCGACAAAATCAAAAGAATATGTTTGGTGGCATGTTAAGGTGTAAAAGAATGGTAAACTTTCGACTCTAGACTTCCCCCTCCCCCTTCAAAAATTTTTCTTTGCGCCGCCACTGATCATGTCAATTATCTTTTTGATGTATAATGATGTTTAATAATTTACATAAGTTTTTTATTCACATGTAAGTAATTGTTACAGATATCGTTACCCAATATGCATAAATATTTTATCAAAATTTCGATCTAAATTTTTCAATGTTATTGCAGTTTGTTGAATTTAACACAGAGGAAGTCAAAGTAAGAAATCAAACACATCAGTATAAGAAATGCCAATTTTCTTGATTGTGACTGTTAAGCATCTCAAAAATTTTTATGGATAATTTCCAATATTTGCAAGATAAAATCTATTAAATCCTCCCTTAATAGATTTTCCAGGAAAGACAGCGATTCGGTTTCGACATCTTTGTATAGATTTATATCTTCATTCTTAAGTCTGACAAACATTGCAGAGTATAACATCGAGAAACACTGATATAGAAATTTTATCGAATATGTACAACAAAAAATAATTTTCCCTTAAAAACTGACAAAAAAAAAATATATTAACTAGTATTTTTCAGAAAAAGTATTCGGAACATAACATGCGTACAATTTTCTCTATTTTTTTTCATACTTTATATATGTACAAAAAGTCTATTTTCTTCTTCTCGTTGTAGGGTTCGCCTTTCCTGTGGACACTTCCCAACCGAGAGCCTCCCGTCTACTTCTTCGGCACCATTCACGTTCCCTACACTCTGGTCTGGGGTCACGTGCCCTGGCTTGCCAAACGATCCTTCGAGAGGGCTGACAGTGTTTTCTTCGAGCTTGATCTCACTGATCCAGAAACAGTGGCTCAATTGTCCAGCTGCCAAATGCTTCCATCAGGTAATCATGTAGTTTCTTTTGTGTATGATGATATGTGAATGCAAATATTCCTTCCTTCCTCAGTGGCTCGATAGCCCGGGGTGTGCTTGGCCTTCTCAAGAAACCTTTTCCAGACCATCCTTCTTCCTGCTAGTGTACTCCGATTTTTAGTACTCAAAACTAGGAGATCTTTTTCTAGGCCATCAATCCATCCTAAATTGAGCCTGCCTTTTTTCCATGTGCCAATTGTTTGGCATTCAAGACTTTTTTAGTAGTGCGGTCTTCGTCCATCCTGACAACGTAGCCTGCCCATTTAATTCGTAGTATTTTGATGAAGCTAACGAAGTCAGATTCTTCATATGAGTGATAGAGCCCGAAAATTGTTCCATTTTCCTGAATTCCTCCAAAAATAAATCTTAAAATCTTCCTTTCGTAGATACTTGTCATGTTCTCGTCTATTCGAGACATGTACCAAGTTTCGCACGCGTAAGTTAATACTGATCTTAAAAGACTTTTACACAATAGAACCTTTTTGTTTTCCTTTTGATTAAATTCGATTTCATATATGTTCGTATTTCATTCGGACAGCGTTTCTCAAACTGTGCGGCGCCCCCTCTAGGGGGAGCGTGATAACTCCGCAAGAGGGCGCGAGCATATTAAAAAGTCTTAAACAAAAGATAATTTTTAAAAAATTATAAAATTTACCGGAAGTAAACAAACAAAATGCATTCTGACATAATAAAACATACATTTGCACTGATATAAAAAAAAACTTATAAATGTGTATCAGTACTGCACAATGTATTTTATAATTAATTTAACAATACTATAAAAACAAATTTAATAATTACTAGTGACTCCTTGGGCTTATCATGTATAAAATTATGTACAAAAATTAACAATTATCTTGATAATTTGTATGGTTTAGAATTAATCCCTTAAATACCGATAAAAAAATACTCGATTCGCTCCCGAATGCTACCATTTTGAGGGGAGGAGGGAAGAACAGGAATAAATAAGCAAAAATCCTTTCTGAAAAAAGTAAATACGTCAGAAACACTGTCAAGAGATCCTTTTATTGCAATCCAAAACCTTCGAAATAATTTTATGGATAGCAGTGCATAGAAAAAATCGTATGTCGGTGGCAATGGCGCACACAAGGGGGGGTCCTGGGGGTCCGGACCCCCAAAGCCCTTGATTTTTTTTCCGATTGATTATAATTCTAAGTACACAGTACGTAAAATTTAATCAAGTATTTGTTATTAATGATTAATTTTATTAATTAATGCTAATTATTTATTCAATAATTAGTTTTTTTACTGCGTTTTGTTCCGGAAAATCGACAAAATCAAAAAGAAGCATGATACAAGAATGGTGAACTTTCGACCCCGGACCCCCTTGAAACATTCCTGTGTGCGCCACTGGCCGATGGCACTAAATAGGTTAAAGTGGTACTGTAGCTTTAGTGTCAAAGTATAGTATTATTGAATTCAATATATTGTTATTGTAAGGAAGGGGGGCGCAATGTGAAAATTATGACTGAATATTGGGTCGCAAGTATTGAAAGTTTGAAAAGCACTGCATTAAGACATATTAGCCATAGTATATAATTAATTCTCTTCTGGATTTCATTAGTACAATCGTTCCTATTGCTAATTTCAGTACTTAAATTAGTGAAACTGTCAACAACTTCAAAATTATACTCTTCAATTTTAAAGTGGGAATTATTAAAACATGATTTAGTGCAAGGCATGTATTTGGTCTTATTCTCGAATGTAAATATTATGCACTGAAATTCGCCGTTGAAGTTTACGAGAACTTGGGCAAGGCATTTTAAGAAAATGAGAGTTGGGAATTGTCTTTATTTATATATATATATATATATATATATATATATATATATATATATATATATATATATATATATATATATATATATATATATATAGCCATTTGGATGAGCAAGATGGATAAACAAATAGAACTTCAAAAAGTCTTCAAACTTTCCAATGCTCATTATTAAAGCGAATTTTCAAAGTTGACATACTTGCTAGAAAAATAATATTCATAGGTAGTTATTTTTCTTTGGTGTGGAAATGGTGAATGAGTTACCACACACAACTTACGCATTTTCCTTTTCCTCTCATCTGATGGCATTTTAAGTTGCAAGACACTTCGCCCCCCAATAGTCCTACTGTTGCTTCAAATACAACCACCAATAAATTAATAAATCAATCAGTCATAGTCCTTGATTATCATCCAGTTGGATAAAAAAAAGAGGGATGTTTTATTTATTTATTACTGTCAGCAGAATTTTTTCCCCATAATTGTTAAAAATTATTATCTTTATATAATACTGTTTAGGCTATAAGATGCCTTGCTGTTTTACTTAATTTCTGATAATTATTTTTTTTTAACTCACGCTCCTTGAAATGCGAGGGTACACCAAGGGATGAGACATTTTCTTAAAATATATACATTATTATGACTTTCTAATCATTATCTAAATCCAAACTAAGCTGTGAGGAATACGTCAGCTTAAATATCTAGAATATAAATCTTGCACTTATCTATAACTGATCCTCAGCAGTACTATAAGACTGTCTAACTCTCACTTTGAACTACGATGATTCCAATATTAACAAACGTGTTAATTTCAGCATAACAATCACCCCACCACCAAATTCCCTCTTCACTTGACTTTAAATAGCTACCCTCATTAACATAAATCGCGGTCCCTTTACAGAAAGAGGTTTTATAATCGTAGAATGTCAACTAAAGTATTTTCAATTAGAGAATTGGTCAGAATCCGGAAGATAACCCGTTGCAAATGTTGTATTATTATTATTATTATTATTGTCTCGATGATACTTTCAAATGTTAAGTTTTTTAGCGAGCTCTTACATTTTTATCAAACGAATTTGATTGTTAATGTTGTCTTACAATACCTATTTCTAGTTCACATTCTTCTTATATATATTTCTATACCTTGTTCAAATTTTCAATCGTTAATAACATACATTTTATTCATCCATTCAAGTTCAAATGCATTTTTTTTCAACTTGTAGTGGATGACATTTGATGTTAATACACTTTTTCAAATATTAATTTATTTATTAAATTTAATTAGAATTGGGCTAATATCAGTGCAATTCCCCGCCAAACGCAGCTATGGTACTGCTGACCGAAGAATATTATCATTAATGCTATCACGGACATCAACAACACATACGATGCAAAGTAGCACTGTAGATTATGCAGAAATACATCTAACCGAAAAACTCTTCGTAGCAAGTCAAATATATGTTGCCTTGTGTCGTGTGAAATCATTAGATGGACTATTTTTTCTTTTTTAACCTAAGTAGGAATGGACTATAATTTTTTTCATATTACTTTTTAATTATTAATCTATTATAAATGTAGTTGTTCATAGTCTTTGTTATATTTCCTGATAAAGTTTTTTCGATAGATGTTTCGATGTTTGTCTGTAGGGTTCAAAATGTTCATTTAACAACATTTACCTTCAAATACAGCAGAACGTCGTTTATCCGAATCAATTGGGAACGGGCACCGTTCGGATAACCGAAAACCGAATGCGATCCATGCAGTATATGAAACCGGACACTATACGAATATTGAAAATTATCACATGCGGGAAATGTGCTTGAAAAAAAAAAGCAAAATAGGTTCAAAATGTCGCAATTTTAACTTTTTTTTTATTGTGGAAAATAATCACTTGTTTTTCGCTCTACTAATGTACATCTTCATTTTTTTCGCTGTAAGGTCTCTCTGATTCTCTTGAGCCGCAGTAGGTCCGGATATTTGACGCTTCTGATAATAAACATTCGGATAAACGGCGTTCTACTGCAATATATTTCCTATATTATCAACTTTGAACAAATATCTCAGCATCACACACACATATATATAATTGTGTCTACAGATTTTTTTTTAACTTTTGTAAACCTTGTGGTACGGTAGGAGTTTAAAATATTTCCTGAAAAAACATAAAGGAATTAAACAGAAAAGAAACGAATGGTTTGATCTCATACGTACATACTTTAAAGTGGTTTTTTTTCTTAACATTTTTAAAGTAATTCTTCTAATTGAAAATCGTTATTTTAAACTCCTAAGAAGAAAAAAAAGTTCTTATAAGTCTTCGAAAATAAAAGTTTTCTTTCTTAATTGATTATCCCACTCGTAACTGCTTAGCAAAATTCTCAACCAATTAATCAATCAAAAAAACTTTCAGCTTCATTTCTTTCTGAAAATGAATTAAAAATAGTTTTGCCCTTTATATATATATAGAGTTAGGAGTATGGAAATCAATATCCCACAAGGAAAAATCTGCGACAGCTTTTTCGGTTACTCGAATATGTATTTTAAATTTTTCAAATACTGATGAAAAATCCACAGAGAGAGAAACCAAGTCAATGAGCATCATTTGAATAATCGAGTAGTTTTAATCGCTTTATAACAGCGAAGAAGGTTAGATTAGTCATATTAAAAACTAATTAATGATTAATTATTTATAAGAATACTAATTACTTTACATAATTTATATATTACTGTAAGCACGAGGAGCTCTTTTTTTGGTTTTAAAGCAGCGTTTACTTAAAATGATTGAAAGATTTAAGATAAATCAATATTTTTATTCGAGTTTTTTTAAACCGACAAAAGTGTTTTGCTGAAATTTTCATCTTTTGTGTTTAAGATATGATTATTTAATTTTAATTATTTAAAAATATGATTCCATTATTTTAAGATAATGATGGTAATAACATTATAAACCACGATCGGATGATGCGTTGGTACTCAACAACTTTGAAGTGGCCATGGTAGTCTAGTGGTTATGATAATGAATTCAAGATCGGCGTATATCATGGGATTGAGTCCTGGTGCCACTGAAGAACCACTATGTAACGGGAGCTGATGCACGTTAAACATGTCGAGGCTCAAAGTCCTCCTGTTTGTGTGGAGTGGTAGTTTGGGGAGAGGGTGCCAGCTCAGGTGTTGTCCTTGTCACTTGATCGAGATTAAAAAATAGGAGGTCCATTCCAATGTCCTCGTACAGCTTTACAGCAAGACAATAATAAAAAAATCAAATCAATTGATGTTAAATCTTCCACGGACAATGCAAATACACAATGTCGCGGTATTTCCTCATGTTAGTTGAGGTGAAAATCTCATACGAACGCAGTATGGGTGGAAAAACCATTGAATGAAATTTGAAATGATTACACACAGGAAATATTAACAATGTACCTTTATAAATCCAAAACTAGAAATGACTTCTAAGGTGTATAAAGACAAGGTAAAAGTTATGAATAAATTTTGTACTTATCTAATCGAATGCAACCCCTCAGCCTTGAGGATTCAAAACCCGCCATAATATGGAGTTTCAAAAGCTGATACGACAATGCCGTTTTGCCACGAACCAATGTGGCTATATCGTCTACAATACTGTACATCTTTCTATCTCGCTGACTATGTATTATTTGGTATTGACGTTCACCTTATTGAGGCATTGTTTTAGATCAGTGGTTTCCAAATTTTTTGGCCCATGGACCCCTTTTTATAGTCAAAACTTGCCCACGGGCCCCAAGTGAAAAAGCTACGTAAATGCATAGTATAAAAATTACAAATGGAAAAAAAATATTTTGTTGAAGAAGTATTTATTGAAATTATAACTTTTGTTTAAAATAAAATTTTAAAAAAAATTAATGACTTGGATGAACTTGATAAGATGTTATGAGTGTATTTTTACATCGGAATTAATGTTTGTGAGCGGCAAACACGCACAAATCTCCAAAAACTCTAATTTCTTGTAGTTTTCTTATTCTTTTTTTTTTCTGATTAGATTTATAACGTCACTGAATCCATGTTCCTCGAAATAGGAAGACGGGAAAGCAGTCAACAACTTCTGTACAATAACCCATAAAGCAGGATATTGAAGTGGGATTTGTGTTTTTGTTTCCAGAATTTGTGGTATCCTTGTTCAGACATTGGTTTCAGTTCCTCATTTGCTCAACTCATTAAGTTCTTCAGTTAGCTGCTCCTGTATTAGTACAGATTCATCCGTTTTGTGGATCTGAGTTTGTCCACACGCAAAACGGTTCAACACACAGTCGGGAATATCCAAAAAAAAAAAAGAAGAATGTTGTCAAGTTTTTGATTCAGATCTGCAGTTCCTGGTAGTATTTATAATAATAAAAATAGACCACAGTTTTATTATCTTGTACGAAACCTTGTACGGGCCCCCTGACGTTGTTCAGGAACCCCAAAATCAGTTTTAATTTTCCGTGGACCCCCTGAATGATCTCGGGAACCCCTGAGAGTCCATAGGGGCCACTTTGGTAATCATGTGATGACTCAATCCACGTCCTTCCTGATAACCTCTTGGGAAATCTTTGGTCTTTTAAAACTATTTTATTCGCAACGAACCCTCTGAAGAAGAAAACTTGATTATTTAAATTTGGTATGCTATATATAGTCTAGGCTGTCAAGCTTTAGGGAAAGAAAGTGAGGGAGATAGGATAGATTGCTCGTGATCAGGTATTAATCAAATTCATAATGTAATTCAGAAATTTGATAATTGTAATAATTTAAGTGATGATTGGTCACTAGAGTTTAAATAGAGTTTAGATAGCTAGGAAAGTAGATTCGATCCTGAAATAAGTGCATTGGTATTTAAAGTCTTCTCATACTTCGCGTTCCTCGTTATTTATCTACATATTGCATCGATTGGGCACATCTCTTATTTTAGATCACTTGAACTTGTGTTATTGATTGTGAATATTTTTGGATATGGCTAGTCTTTCTTCCCTTCGTCCCACATCTCTAGGTGTGAACTAGGGTTTCTTTCCCGGGTTCCCGGGAAATCATAAGATTTATGTACTTTTCCTATTCCAGGGAATTATACTTCATTCCCGGGATATCCCGGGAATCACCGGGACCAAACACACTGGAATAGTTTGTTGGTATTGTTTGAAAGATTTTTAGAAATAAAGTCAGAAACTTTAAATGCATTAATTGACATTAAAAGAAGAACAAATGATGGTCAATGTAGAGTTTGAAACTGTGACTACAATTGTAACAGGCTTAAAGACAGTAAAAATTGACTTAGAAAAATTATGCAGTCGAAATGGAACTTTGCTAACTGCAGAAGGTGTATTTTCTTTCGTTATTGGAGAATTGAACGAACAAAATTCATAATTTGTGAAAAATATGAAATATTCTCTAATCCAAAGAATTAATGAGAAACGCAACGTTAATTTAATAGGATTAATGCAATACCTGAATTTGGGGAGAAAATACGAAGCAGTTGCAGTTATGGTCAATATTTTGCTATCGCATGGTAGAAATTCTTTGGTTAGACAAGCCCAAATGAGATAGGAACAAGATTTTTTTCTGCAAAGGAGAGGAATCAATATCCAACTATTCGCACTCACAAGAAGAGAGCATGGAGATTTTGAAAGAAAAACCTCTGGCGTTGGACAAAAATTAGAGAGAGCAATTTACTCAAAAACAAAAGTTTTATATGGTTCAACCAAGAAAAGTACTAGTTTCAACAAAATCATGAAACAAGAGATGCAGTTGTTCGACTCGACTAAAAATCCATCACCAAACATTATAAAAATCTATGTCAGGCTTTAAACACAATTCCTCCAAAGTCAGCTGAAGTCGAGAAAGCATTTTCTGCTACCGGATTGTTCGTCACAAAGCTTAGAACTAGGCTGAGTGATAAAAGTATAAATTGCTCATGCTTTCTGGAATCCTATTTTAAAAATGAATAATCAATTTATTTTATATTTTTTGTATTTTTTAGCTCATTGTATAATTAAGTACTAATTTTGAAATTTATATATTTCATTATTTTATATAATTATTATTGATTTTATTCAAAAAATAAATTTTTTGAAATTTTGATGTATTTCCGGGAATCCCGGGAACGACAATTACATTCTCGGAATTTCCCGGACATTCCTGGGAATGGAAAAATGTGGGAAATCAGAAACCCTAGTGTGAACAAGAGAACCTCACAACCACTGTTCTAGATTAAAGTACCAATTTGGCTGGAGGGAAGAAACTAAAGTTAGAGAGGATAGACCTCATTGTTACAACAAGTTATACAATTATTTTTAACTGCATAGAGCTTTTAAAATGTATAACGTGAGTTATACATAAATATATTTTCAATAAATTAAAACACATTTTTATCCAAATTGTATGTCTCAGTTCATACATTTTATATTTTAAAAAACATATATCTTACATTTCATTTCGTTCTTCAAATGTCATCTATGCTTTTTTATATTTAAGATATGAGCGATGCATTTCTTACTTTAATATTGCATGCTTGGAAATGAGCGGGCCAATTGGCTTGCAAAGGCTGCAACCAAGTGCAAAATTGACATTGCTGTTAATATTCCTAAATCATTTTACAAGAAGATTATGAAAGAAAGAATGGAGAAGTTTTGGAACCAAGAATATCTCATTTCAAATAAAAGGAGCTTAACAAAGACATTTTTTCCAACCATATTAATAAGAGACTGCCCTGCCATCATTTTTATACTAATTGCAAAATAACCCAATTTCTAACTGATCATGGCAACTTTAAAAGCTACTTGAACAAATTTTATATAGTTCCGTCATCTTCCTGTGATTGTGATATTGGTGGTGAGGAAAGTGTAGAACATGTGCTCCCCTTCTGTGTTCCAAGTTTGAAAGAGAACGAAATATTCTAAGACTGTCTTTCAAGGGACTTAATATAAATTGACCCCGAATCTTCAGCAACTTCTTTCCACCAGAAGTTATTTTAAAAAGTTCCGTAAATTTGTTGTTAATATTTGTAATCCTTCATAACTTCAAAAGATTTTTTTTTTTCTTTCATTCCTTTGTAATGTACCATTAATACTTACTTCTGTGAGCCCCGTGTGATACTTTGTGGTGCACGGATTTTATATTGTTTTGAATAAAAACACACACACACACAAGTAATATAAAAAAAATTTAAGTCAATTCCTACTTAGATCAAAGAAAACTTTTATTTTAGCTACTTTTTATTAAATAGTTACAATTAATATAGTAAATATGTATATACATATGACAGAATCGCAACATTAAGTGGTAATTAATTCTAACTAATTAACATTAAAGTATCGTATTGTCATCCAAAACAATCGTGTACATAAAATTTCTGTACACCTGAATGCTTTAAAACGTGAGAAAAAAAACCTTTTCAAGTTTTGCCACAAGTCGCCAAAAGGGTCGCTAATTCGCCAATGTAGCTGTATTTGTAATTCTTTAAATAATTAGTTTTAATCAATTAATTTTTATTAATTACAATTAAATTACTGTATTGTCACCCAAAATAATCATGTATATAAAATTTCAGCTCAATTGAGCGCTTTAAAATGTATTTTATTAACGATTGAAAATTCAACCAAGATAAATAAATATATAGAGAGTGTGAGTTAATAGTAGAAATTGAAAAAAATTACATGCTAATAATTATATTAACTGCTGACCATGATCTCTTCCAGGTAAAACCCTGGCTGAGATTCTTCCTGAAGATCTCTACAAGAGGCTGAAGGGTCACTTGGATTATGTGAAGCTCATGATTCCCAGCTGGATGCAAGATGAGAATAGAGGTCTCTACTCAGAATACCTATTTAAAGCTATTACTGGTAAGTTTTGCATCTAGATTTGATTACTGGTATAGCTTAAAAATTTCAATGTGAAGGAAATACAGTGAAATACGTTTAACAAGAAACGGAGGGAATTAAAATATTATTTCGTGTTAAAAAATGAAAGAAAAAACATTCAACAAAATTAATTAATTAACATATATTCAACAAAATTAAGTTTATTAGAGTTAATTTTATTTTGATAGAAATGTGCTTATGCAAGTATTTAATAAAAACTCTTCATACATTTACGTAATGGCCTCTGTTTTTTTTTAAAAATTATTTTTGAAGTGAAACTTCTTAGCGCTCGAGAATGAATGAGAAATTTGCCCAGTTTTGCGTAACAGTGAAAAAGCGAACGGAAGTAGTCTCCCTTCCCCCCGAATCGTCACCATGATGACAGGATAGCGAGTTGGGAGGAAAAGGGTGTGAGGGGACACAACGTGACTTGCGTCATATCTGTGCAAATGTTGGATGATTGCTAACCTCCGATTGGTCAACTTGCCCACCTTCCTATTGGGGGTCCTTTCCCCCCAGACCCGGGAGCATCTATCAACGGTTGTATGAGATGCAGTGACAATACGTTGTAGACAAAATAGCTCTCGCAGTAAAAGCGAGCTTTTTTGAAATATTTTCTTAGATTGTTTGCTACATGGCGATGTTTTCGGCGGCTAATTTGCTTTTTTGACTTTTATTTGCGTTGAATTATTATATTAATTCTAATCAGAATGCCTAAATCAAATGCACAAAGAGGAAAAGTGTTTCGTGAAAGAAAGAAAAAGAAAGAAAAATAGCAGCAAGTCCAGTCGAAAAAGTGATAAGAAAAAAGTAAGGGAAAAAAACCCTGAAAAATATTGCAAATTTATTAAGTGCTACTGCCGAATCTCCATCAGAGGACATGAGAGAATATCGAGCACGGAAAAAAAACACTGCAAAATACTCTCCAAATGCTCAGTTTAAGGGATGGGAATGCTATTGAGACTCTTCTAATGACTGCACAGATTAATACGGACTTAGTGAACCACCCTGTGCCATTAACTACAGAACCCTCAACAGTTCTAGTGCGTGTTGGAACTGATGCATGTAAATCAATAATCAATTCTATCTTACGTTACAATGACTATGATTCCCATAAAAATGCTCACAAATATTTTCATAAGCGATTCATTGATAATCGTTCAATTGATACAGGCGTTCAATTTATGATAGATTATGGTTTAGAGATGATTTGAGAACGTTTGTTGCTGAGCACAAAAAATATTTTACAAATTATCTTACCGGGAATTAATTTAGAAGGCACATTAAAGCATGCTACAATTGCCGACAAAGTTTAAATAGGAAAAGTATACCAAATTTATCAAAATATAATGGTATTGTATACCCAGAAATTCCAGGACATCTTTCTACTTTGTGTGTGTGTGTGTGTGGATTTGGTACCAGAAAGACTTTTTTCACCACGAATACCTTTCACGCAAATTAGGCGATTGAGACATGTGTTCGGTCAATTTGGAATATTAGGGTAAATGTTTCAACATCGTAAATGTTCCAAATGTCAATGTTCCAACGTCGCCAAAGAAGTTTCACTTCTATCGCGTGGCGTTCCACGCACCATTTTTTAAATTAAAAAAATAATCTGCATTTTTTTATTTGAAATATTTAATTCCTTCATTAAAAGTCCAAACTGGTTCGTCATTTGAGTAGAGATATTTTCAGTGTGGGAGCGAGTGAGTGAGAAAGAGAGATTTTTAATGCCACACTATCCAGCTTCTCGAGGGCTTTTGGCGGTGAATCTCGTAATTTTCAGCCATGGTAAGTGAAGAGGATGACACCTGAGCTGGCACCTCCCTCTCCTAACTTCTGCAATATAGCAACAGCGGAACTTTTCAGCTCTCAACAGATTTGACGTGCATCGTTCCCCTACACGGCGGGTGTTCAGACCACTGATCTATAGTCCTTGTGTCTCATAACCAGATGATGAGATTGATACTTGAGCTGGTATGCCATTCTTCAAATTCATACCAATGTTAATGTGAAGACTTCCTATAAAAGGCGAGAATCTGGATATCTTTAACGTGGGTCAGCACCTGCCACATGATAGGCTTAATTTGGGGAATTAACTATTGGATTATTTATTATTATTTATGAGATTATTGTGCCACCAACTTAGTTACCCCACAGGCATAGTAGCTTGGGTTTTGTGGAAGGAGCTTTTTTAACGTTCAGCTTTCATTGACTTTGACAGGTGATATAAACTATTGCCATTCGTCAAACATAAATAAATCCCTATTTAAAATCACGTAAGAAAAATACATGCAGATATTGTGCATTAAGAAAAACCGCTAGAGAAATCAACAATGTCACAAGTTTCAAAAATCGAACTTGAAAGTTCGATTATGTGTAGGTTATTACATACATAATTCATTAAATGCATTTATGAAGTAGTAAACTTGAGGTATCAGCTAACTACTACTTATGATGTGCTTTAGTTATCAAGTAGGAAGAAATATCGAAAATGAATAAATAATACTACAGATCATGCTATTAATAAAACCGCAAATTTTTCTCCCAAATGGTTCCTCCATTCAGGTTCTTAGAACCACCAGTTGACCTTCATTTTAAATGTTTGATTTGGCTTTTGCCCTTCTAAATTCATATCTTTGGTCACTGGTGATGATCCGCAGGAGGAAAACAAGACACACCAGGCATCTGAAAATAGATTCTTAAGAATAATATTTATCTACCAGCAACATCAATCACTAAGCTGTTTGGAAAGCTCTTAACGTTCATTTACTCCAGTGGCCAGTTAAATCCTGCAAGATGAAGGGAAAAATCTTAACATAATAATTAAAGACTAGGTTTGAATGGTTTACTGAACATACTTGCTGTATAAACACTGCAATCTTCAACTATTGCTTAGAGCAGGGGTCGGCAACCTAAGGCACGCGTGCCACATGTGGCATGCGGTACAATTCTCTGTGTGTGGCACTCTACATTACTTTACAAAGGACGTTTACTGAATTACGAAAAAGTCTGAGAGATAATTTCAAAGATAAATTTATAACTATTTTGTAAATTATTGAATGTCATTGCTGGAGAGATCGAATTGTTTGAAGAGAGAATAATTGTGTATACTCTGCTTTCCGCTTTTGGTTCTACATAGCAAAGTAAAAAATTCTTCCCTCATCATTCCCCTATTCAATCCGTGAAGAAATTCTTCAACAACTGAATGCTCAGAATCGTCTCCAATTAAAAGTCAAAAATTATACCCCTGATTTTGATAGGAAAATAGAAATGCAGAATGAAAATAGAGCTATGCAAACACTAGGTTCGCATTAAAATTTTTATTTATCGTTTTATTTAACAATAATGAAGGAAAATACTTATATTTTATGTTGTCTATTACTTATTTTAACAGATATGTCTAAAAATGCATAATACATGTACAGTTTTAATTTTTATTTTTGTTGACGAAATAGTTAGTTTTTATGCTGTTTATTTTTATGTTATGAAATTATTTTAAATTGTGGCAGAATTAATACATAAAAAAATTGTAAATTTATATTAGTGACATCTATTCTCTAACTCTACATGCATTATCAAGAAAATCGAGTTGTTTCAAAAATTTCCTACCGTATAGTACGCTGAATCATATTGGAAGATTGGTTTGGCACGCCGCGGCGAAAAGGATGCCGACCCCTGGCTTAGAGTATGACGGACAACCAGTGGCGCACACAAGGGGGTCCTGGGAGTATGGACCACCCCAAACCCTTGATTTTTTTCCGATTGACTATAATTCTAAAATTTAATTAAGTATTTGTTATTAATGATTAATTTTATTAATTAATGCTAATTATTTATTCAATAATTAGTCTTTTACTGTGTTTTGTTCTCAAAAATCGACAAAATCAAAAGGAGCATGACACAAGAATGGTGAACTTTCGATCCCCCTTGAAAAATTTATGTGTGTGCTACTGCTGACAACCTATGAGAAAATCTGGTGATCAGTAATAAACTTTGTCAAAATTAAGGTTACTGTAGTCTTTTATGATATTCAGATTCCTCTTCGTGGCAGTGATATACAGTGACTCCCAAAATTGAGAGTACACTTAATTCCGAATTCACCATCGGATCACCAGGTGTAGTAATTAATACGCTATGTTAACGCACTTTTATACATTCAAAATGCATACATTACTCTTCCAAATAACATTAAATGTAAGATATGGAAATTGATTGAAACAAAAATATGAAGGTTTGAAAGAAAAACTACACCATTTTAATGTCACAAAATTGAGGGTACACTTCTTTAATCGCTATGCAAAACGACCAGTAATTTTTTAAATAGAAATTTGATAATAGATCTATGATAAATGAAGGCTTTCAAATGCTATCTGATAACAAATTTATGTTTGTGATTTGATGTCTTTTTTTAAATGGAGAATCGGAGTTGAGTTGAGTTGAGTTAATATTAACGTCGCACTGTTCAGCTACACGAGGGCTTTTGGCGACGGACCACGCAATTTTGAACCATGGTCAAGTGACGTGGACGACACCTGAGCTGGCACCCCCTCTCCTAACTACCACACCACACCACACCAACGGGAGGACGTTTCAGCTCTCGACAGATTTAACGTGCATCGCTGCCCTACACGGCGGGTCTTTAGTGGTACTTGGATCGAACTCATGACATGCCTGCCATGGTTGGATACCTTAACCACTGGGCTACCGCAGCCCTATGGAGAATCGGAAGGAAACGACGATCGAAGAGAGAAAACTTGTTATTCAATTGTCAAATGAAGGTATTTCCCAGCGGAATATGCTAAAGTAGTTGGGCGAAGTGTTAACTGCATCCAAAAATCCTGCAAAAATTTAAAAAGACTGGTATGCTGGCAAATAACGAAGGAAGAGGGAGAAAGAAAATTATGAACTCTATAAACGAGCGAAGAGTTATACATCAAGTGAAGATTGATCCTAAAATTAGTGCTCCTAAAATTGCAGCCAGTACCTCTAATACCTTAGGTCGATCGGTTTCTGCAGAAACGGTCCTAAGAAAGTCCTAAGAAAGGCTGGCTATAATGGTAGAGTAGCTCGAAAAAAGCCCTTAATTGGTAAGAGGAATAGAGTCAAGCGATTGAAATTCGCTAAAGAACACATTTTAAAGCCTCAACAGTTTTGGAACGAAGTCATTTTCAGCGTTGAGAGTAAGTTTAACATCTTCGGCAGTGACGGTCGCCGTATGGTGGGGCGTAAACCCAATACCTCACACCACCCAAAACACACAATTCCTACTGTGAAGCACGGAGATGGGTCGGTGATGGTTTTGGGGTGTATGGCTGCGCCGGGGGTGGGAAAGCTAGTATTCATTGATGGAGTCATGCACAAGATAGCTTATCTTAATATACTGCAAAATAATTTGAAAGAAAATGCTGATAAATTGGGACTGGGGTCGAATTTCATATTCCAGCAAGACAATGACCCCAAGCACACTGCGTTTGTTGTAAAAGAATGGTTGCTTTATCATTGTCGGAATCAACTTAATACACCTCCACAGTCTCCCAACTTAAATGTTATCGAGAATCTGTGGTCCCACCTTGAGAGAGCTGTGAAAAAACATCAAATTACAAGCAAGGAACAATTGAAATCGGTATTGCAAGAAGAATGGCTGAATTTTGCTCCCGATACCCCTAGTCATCTTGTGGAATCGATGCCTCAGCGATTGGAAGCTGTCATATCAGCAAAAGGTTATGCTACTAAATATTAACTCTTTATTATTCATGATTTATGCAGGAAAATAGATACATGTACTCTCAATTTTGTGGCTATCAATTTCTGTTAATTTTCTTTATAAGTTATTATATGTATGTTTAAACTATCAAATATTTTGTTTTATCATTCAAAATAATGAATTATGATCTAATAAACGCATCTATGCTTAAAGGTTTTAATTATTTCCCTCATTGAATATAATTTTTTCATTCTAAACATTGATTCCCGTTTTAAGAGTAGGTGTACCCTCAATTTTGGGAGTAACTGTATATACATATAGATATTGATAGATTCATACAAGAATAGATATGATTATGATTACAAAATTAGTCATGTTTATTTGATTATTAAATAATTTTCTTCTGTCGTTTTTTCCTGATTATTCAGTCATATTAATTATGTAAACATAAGTCAATTCTATCATTCCTGCTTTAGTTGTTTGATTAAACATTGCATTATTTAAGAAAACGCATAATTTTTCAATTATAAGCACACACACTCAAAAATCAAAAAAAAAAATGTACGCAACTGATTAATCACAATAGTACAGGATGTCCTTTCAAAATTAAAATATAAAAGTTTGCGTTATGAATAAATTTTTTTCTAACCTAAGAAGTAATCTGAATTTTTTAAAAAAAATTCCGAGCTATATACTCAATTCAATCCAAAGTATGTCTATCTTAAACTAGAAAAAAATACTATTTTTAAAATGTGCAAAGATTGGGGGTTTTTTTCTCACACCCGTTTTATAAAAAAAAAAGCGCCATTGAAAATTTTAGAGGGTATTTGGAGGGTATTTGGTTGAACATCTTCCTTGACTACAATTCTGCACCTGGCATGATTATTTAAACCTCGTCCAATTCAAATTTACGTTTTTTCTATTAAAAACCGAATAAAAAGTATTGAAAATATTCTAAATAGGTCTTATTCTGTAATAATAATCCTAACAATTTAGGGAATGTCTAGAACCCTTAAAAGATCTCCCAACTCTTCGACTCCCCACACGACTTTATAACTTCAAAGACCTCCCGTGACTGAATGAAAAAATGAAAATTTTTATTGACAAATTTAAATTCCTCTAGAAGACCACAATCAACGTTGTCGAACATAAATCCTTAGATACATAGGTTTCTTCATGGATTGATGGCTACAGAAGAAAATTCTGGCAATGCTACCAGCAAATAAAGTGGAAATTCTTGCAACCAATTACTACAAAATATGATAAATCTTAAACATAAAAATAGAATAGTTTCACTCAAACGTTTCAAAGTCTTGCTTTGAAGTGTCCCGCGGTAATATGAAGTGTCAGGCCCCATCATTGTAATCCACAGGGGAGGTGGTGCAATAAATTAAGAGATTCGATGCAGCTGTTGGTTTCTGGTAGGTTGGCATCAGTCACTTGAAGGCAAGCCAGCAACGACACTTTTCTCGCTTGATGTCAACTCCGGTTATCTCGGGTGGGAAATAGGGCAGAAATGACGTTTTCTTGACTTGTATATTTTCGTACTTCAAGCTTATAATAAACATCTGCTTTGTATTCGTTTTTTCTCTGGTGGGGGTGGAGGAAAAAAGTTCTGAGTTATAAATTGTTTGTAATTACTTTCATGTGATACATTTTGGAATTTAGAAATTTGAGTAAAGAGTTCTTTTTTTAAGGTTGTATTCAACTGATGTTAAAGTATATCCTGAAACACTTTTTTTCAAAAAGAAAAGGCCTCATTATTACTACTATTTTAAAAATGTAAAATTTAGAGAAAATTTTAATTATATTTTTTTAAAAAATATTTATCCAATGAAATATTTGAAGTCTTAACTTGCTAGAACTATCTTTTTTTTTTTGAAGCTGGGAAAGGCAGATATGGAATTATAAAATTTTATTTTAAAAGGTTCCCAAGAAAGAAAAAAAAACACACAGAAGTGGAAATCTTATAAACATTCATTTTTTTCCTATTTTTTAAAATACTTACTGCGTATGGTTAAAAAACCGCCGTAAAAATATTAAGATACTTTTTGAAAAATCTACCTTATTTGACACGTATATTTATGTTTCGTGTGCAATTTTTATCTTTTTAATCCACCTTCTGGAGTGCTACATTTTTAGAGAAATTATGGTTGTTTTTTTTTAAATGTGATAACTCACAAAAGATTTTTGGAATCTATATATGTACAGGAGAAAAACGGTCACTCACCCATCAAGATATCTCCTGAGCTATTAGACCTACAGATTTGTAATTCGGTTGGCATGTTCCTTTCATAGAGTAGAGATCCGCTGCCTTTGCAGAAATCAAACCCCAAGGGGTATTATGGGGAGGATAAAGGAGCGTTTTAAGTAATTATTTCCATTTTTAAACTACTGGACGTACAGTCTTGAAATTTGGTAGTCAGATTCCTTTCGTGGAGTAGAGATTTGCTACAAAATAGGTTTCGCGAAAATCGACCACCAAGGCTCGTTGCGAGGAAATGAGGAGTATAAATATAAATATTTCCATTTTTAAACTATTAGACCTATTTGCTTGAAAATTGCTATCATGTTCCTTCCATAGAATAGAGTTCCTTTAACAAAGAATTTTGCAAAAATCGACCCTCAAAGTGGATTACGAGGGGTCAAGAGAAGTTATAGAAAAAATTCCTATTTTTGAATTGTTATACCCATACAGAAATTTGCTAAGCATGTTTATTTTTTTGAACAGAGATCCATTATAAGTATGGATTTTACGGAAATTCACATCTGGGGGGAAGCCGGGGGTTATTGGGGCGTACTGACAAAAAAAAATTTCCACTTTAGAACTACTAGGACTGAAATAATAAAATTTGTTTTGCATGTTTCTTTTGTTGAATTGATATACGCTAAGAAGGGTTCTTTAGAAAATATACTCTCAACGGGGTTACGGGGCGTATGGACAGTAAGAATTACATTTTTGCTCTATTAGATTTAGACTTGAAATTTGGCACGCATGTTTATTTTACGGAGTAGAGATCCACCAAAAATTGATTTTGTGGAAATACACTTGGTTATTCGGTTACGAGAGAGCAAAACATCATTCTACTTCAATTTCAGAGATTATTAGAAATTATTAATTAGAAGTTCTATCATTTTATATAGAGGCAAGAGTTACAACTATAGGTATATTTTTCAATATAATCGGATTCTTAATGCTAGGACCTAGATATCAATAATTTATACATACATAAACATTATATATATTTATACAACATCATGAAATATCCAGCGAAGCGGATGGGTAACGGCTAGTATTTTTATAAAATTTGGTAGGAATATTTTTCATACTCTTCTTGAGAGAGCCTGGGGACTAGGATTTTTCAAATATATAAATTAAAAGTGGATTTATATTTATTTTAATATATCAGAAGAAAGAAATTTTTTAGCAGAAAACCAGGATTATTATTTCGATTGGTTGTAATTCTGAAAATAATGTGAAAATTCTTCAAAATTTCTTTTATTTTTTTCAAAAAAAATATATAATGATCTACTATGAATGTATGAGAATGACAGTATAAATTATATAATATGAACGTTATGTCCATTAATTAAAAATAACTAGTGAATGGAAACACTGTAAGAGAGAGAGAGAGAATACACACACAGGAAATGTATAATTTTTCAAAAGCTGGGTTCATGCAATAAATTATACACATAATCATATACTAAATTGCCATATATCTAATAAAGCAAAGAAATGAATAGAAATGTAATAAGACAGTAAGTATGTCAAAAATAAGATAGCCTCAGTAGTAAAGGGTGTGTTTTTTAGAGGTATAGAACTTTAAATTGCAATAAAACAACGATGTATTATTCGATTGACATGAATTTTTTTATTTGAAAGATAATCTTGGGGCATTACATTTTAAATATGATTTCTGGCATATGACTGTCACGGCTGGCTCGGATGTAGTCCAACCTGGACGTCCAATTTTCGATGACTTTTTCCAACATTTGTGGCCGTATATCGGCAATAACACGACGAATGTTGCCTTCCAAATGGTCAAGCGTTTGTGGCTTATCCGCATAGACCAATGACTTTACATAGCCCCACAAAAAATAGTCTAGCGGTGTTAAATCACAAGATCTTGGAGGCCAATTCACAGGTCCAAAACGTAAAATTTGGCGGTCACTAAAGTTGTCTTTCAATAAATCGATTGTGGCGCGAGCTGTGTGACATGTTGCGCCGTCTTGTTGGAACCACAGCTCCTGGACATCATGATTGTTCAATTCAGGAATGAAAATGTTAGTAATCATGGCTCTATACCGATCACCATTGACTGTACCGTTGTGGCCTTCATCGTTTTTGAAGAAGGATTCCACCATCCCATAAAGCGCACCAAACAGTCCGTTTTTCTGGATGTAACGGTGTTTCGACATACACTTGTGGATTAGCTTCACTCCAAATGCGGCAGTTTTGTTTGTTGACGTAGCCATTCAACCAGAAGTGCGCTTCATCGCTAAACAAAATTCGCTTATGAAAATCGACCATTATTTTCGAAATAAAATTGCACAATTTGAAAGCGTTGTTCAGGCGTGAGTCTATTCATGATGAATTGCCAAACCAAACTGAGAATAAATCACTTGAAAGCTGTTAAATCGGTCGCCATCTTGGAAAGTAATGCCAACTTAAACTTCTACACCTGGAAAAAAACACTCTTTATAAAAGCAAACTCTTACCCTTAGAAACTAAAAGTGTAGAATCAAGCATAGTTTTAAGGCCAACCAACCTTTCCCTATATTTGCCTTTACCATTGAGCTAGCTATAAGGAAGAGAAATCTTTTTAAGAATATGATTCCGCAAATACTAAAGATAATAACTATAATACTAGAGAAGAATAAAGCAACGTTACCAAGACCAATTATATGTTTGAGAATGAATATATTATTGTATAGTACTGATATTTTTCAAGTGTTTGCTCATTTATGATGAAAAAAAAACTATTAAAATTAAGGTAATATATTCAAAACTCTACATTGTTTTAAAGTTTTTTCAATGTATTATATAAATAAAAGCGAAGACATTTCCCAAAAAATGTTTCAATAAGGAAAAAGGCAATGCTTGAAAAAATGCAGTAAACATTAAAGAAAAAAATACAAAAGTAAAACAAAATTTTAAATTATGACTATTTTGATGCAAAAAAATTAGAACATATGACATTTGAAAAATTTTAATTGCTGGAATAGTAATAGTATTTATTTGTATGAATTTTTAAAATTTTTCCTATTTTGAAAGACTTAGAATCATATTGTGACGGGTCTATCCGCGTTCCTTTAAAAACTAACCCTCTTGGAAAATATTGGAAATATATACAAAAATTATTGTATTATATATAAAGCTTCCTCCCGAAGAGAGAGAGAAGAGGATGTGACTATGCAAATTAAGACTTGTATATAATGCTTAAACTTTCAGGTCAGAAGGGAAAGATAGGTTAGAGTGCTAACGGCGAGCAGTGATTAATTAAACTTGAAAGTGAGGCATGCTGATTATTGTAATATTAAAAGGGACGATTTGTCAACTAGGAATCAAAGTTGATTAGATAGCTAAGAATTAGAAGCCATAGCCTAGACGTAAGTGATCTGATTATTTAAAGTCTTTTCGTGTCTCGCATACATCGTTAATTGCTTTACATATTTGTATTTGGGCGGACGCTTCTCTTAAACTTGGTTAATTGAATTTGTGTTGTTGTTCTTCTCTGAGAATAAATTCTAGTTATTTTGAACATGGCTAGTCTTCCTTCCGAGTCTCCCGCATCATTAGGCACGTCGGGGGACCTTTACAATATGATAATATTATTTTATTAGAAGAAATAATATTGTATTAAAAGTACATAAAACTCTTCAAGCGTTTAGAATTGATTTAAAATTTGTTCTCTTCCGTAATCATCATCAGCTAATATTTGTGTGTGTGATGTTAATAATCCTCTATATATTTTTTGATATTGCATGTATATTATTCATCAATTTGAATTTTCTCGTTGATTATAGGCAATTGGGAGAAGAAGCGTCCTGTGTGGGTGATGTTAATGATTAATTCCTTAACCGAGAGCGATATCCGGTCAACGGGCATTCCTGTGTTGGACCTTTGGTTGGCCAGAGAAGCATCCCGTCTAGGTAAAAGATCTGGAGCCGTGGAGAGGGTGGAAGAACAGTGTTTACCCCTTAATGGGCTAAACGGGTCACAGGTAAGACATTTTAATTTATTTGATTTCCCTTTATTACGTCTCACTGCTGCAACGCAGTAAATTATTTATTTAGTGATTTTTTCCTTTGATAATTATTGAGAAGGAAGCCAAGTGGGTGAGTGGTAGTGCATCTCGCTTCCATACCACAGGTCCGAGGATCAAACCCTGGGCTGGGCAAGATTGACTCAACCTTTCATCAATTCAGTGGGTCGATAAATGAGTACCAAGCTTGCTTGGGAACTTAACACTGGGGGTTTCACTTCAAACTGACACATGATCCGAACATCTGCTCATGCACCTCAGGGTCCAAGGTCACGTATACTGATATGGGCACAGTATGCCTTGGCCCTCGTGGGCTGTTGCGCCACTGAGTTCTGTTAATTACTGAGAAGATATCAATCTGTATTCAAACCGAAGAGAAATTATTCAGTGATTTCTTTCACAAATGAATAATAAAATATTCAAGTGATCGATCTTGAATCTCTAAAACTCCTTTGTTCAATGAGCTTGATTAGGCTAAAGTGGTGAGTGAATGAGTATTTATTGTGTTGTTGTTGTCTTGTCCATTCATTACTAGACTTGTCCATGCAGTGAAATCAAGGGCCGCGGTTGCCTAGTGGTCAAGGTATCGGATCATGACAGGCATGTAATGAGTTCGAACACAGTACCACTAAAGACCCGCGTGTAGGGCATCGATCCCCGTTAAATCTGTCGAGAGCTGAAACGTCCTCTCGTTGGTGTGGTGTGGTAGTTAGGAGAGGGGATGCCAGCTCAGGTGTTGTCCACGTCACTTGATCATGGTTCAAAATTACGTGATCCGTTGCCAAAAGCGCTCGTGTAGCTGAACAATGCGACGTTAATATTCACTCACTCGCAGTGAAATCAAATGGCGCCGAAGGCATTCAAAACGGTCCTTGCTATGTCGACGATCTTTGGTGCATAAAGCAGTTGATGATCGGAATGGGCAGGGTCCAGTGGACAGAAGATTTGATTATATCAATATTTTTATGCTGGAGATGAATTTCTTCCCTTATATTACATGGTCATGTTGTAGAGTTGAGGACCGTTTCAGTTTGTATCTATCTGTCCAAGCCTTGAAAGTTTTACTGGAGATATGACGGTCCGCTGGGTTTCGAATTTTCTTAGTGAATCTTATGGTAATCAATTTTCTTCCATTATTTAAGGCTGTTTTCGCCATATGTACAAGGGCGCAAACTTAACGCGGAGCACATTTTCGGGCTGAAGAAATGCCTCAATTTTTCTAAAAATTTGTGAAATTGTAACTCATTCATTGGTTTATAATATAGTGTTTTTAAAATTTCAAAATATTTAACAAATAGTTAGTTTTTACTTTTAACATGTGAAGGAATAGCTCATTTAACATTATGGTATAGGTGAAAAAATGCGAAACACATTTTATAAAAGAAAATATGTGTCAACTGGGATAAAAACGAGTAGTATGATTAAATGAACGATTCTCTACAGGATAGTGAAGCCAGAATATTATATTAATGTTTGAGAACTTTTATATCTGATAAAATATTCCGGATTTGTGGTCATATTCTTTAACATTAGCCGTAAACAGCTTTAAAGGGGTTAGGCGACACTCTGTTTCTGCTTTAACGTTGTTTGTTGATGAAACAGCTCCAATAATGATTTTTGATGCTCTGCACTGAGAATTTTCTATCTTATCTATCGCAAACGAAACAGAGAAAAAGGAAGTGAGTATTTGTTAACGTCGCATTACAAAGAAACAGGTGGGCTATTGGCGACGGATCAAAAAAGTTTGAACCTCGGTCAAGTGGGGAGGACGTACATATGAGCTGGCACACCAAACTGCCACAACATGCCAAAGGGAGGATTTTAAGCCTCGACACACTTATCGTGCACCAGCCCCTCTACACGGCGGGTCTTGAGTGGCACTAGGGCTCAAATTTATGACAATCCTGCCGGGAATTCGTGACCGTACCTATTAGCTACCGCGGTCCATTACATTAGGGCGGGAAGAAAGTAACAAAACTATATTTCAAGCAAATTTTTTTTGTATTTGCACAGGAATTCCTTTTTGTTTCGATGTTTCTAGTAAAGATGATGCAAAAATTGTACTACATTGCAATGTATCAGCATATAAACCCTTATACTCCCCCAAAAAAAAAAAAAGGTATATGGAATCACCCTAAATTATGCAGTTGAATAGCACGTGACATGGAATGAGCTACTCCTCAATGGGCTAAATTCATGGAGGTTCACGTGATAAATATGTGTGTGTGTGTAATCACATGTTTTTTTATAGAAATCTAACCCGACATTAAACTTCCATATGTGGTTGAACTTTAAAATCCGGATACAACTTCGAATTTGATAGTTGGATAAAGATATCTAAGTATTCAGATTCTTCAGAAAATTTTTCAAAAAAAAAAAAAAGAAAAAAATTATTATATTATACAGGCATTTTTAAATCAAATGTGTAATTTTTAAATTATGTGCATTATTATTAACATAATATGTAGTTTTTAAGAGAAAGCTTCTGTAAAAAACAAAAATAGGCAACAATGAGGTGCATGGATTGCGTGATTGGATGGAAACACGAGATTGCATTTATCATGTGGTTATGACAGCACTTGGATTTAGCCCATTCTTACATATTTGCAAAAGAAAAAATGAAACTGCGAAGGATTTAAAATGTTAAAATAACGCATAAAAGTTTTCCTTTTAACGTATTTTTTGAAAATACGTTAATTATTATGTTATAATAGACAAAGTACTGAATAAAATTAACAATTAATTCCAGATTTGTTCATCGGTTCATTCTAAACCTGAACATTCTTTGTTGAACAATTTTTGTTGTTGTCGTGTGTTTATTACTGGAATACATACGAAAGACGTGAGACAAATGAGCAATTGTTGTTAAGCGAAACAGAATTTCTGATATCAGTTCTGCAATGGACTAATTCTAATACGTAGGTTGATAAGTTCATGTGACTTTATAACACATGATAACTGCAGTCACGTCTTTCCAACCAATCCGTTCATAAATTCATTTGACGTCATAGTCACATGATAAATGCAATCACGTGCTTACTACCAATTAGTTCATGCGCTTCATTGTTGCCAACTTTTTTCTTGCATAAACTTTTAACTAAACATTACATATTTGTCAACAATAATGACGCACATAGGCAAACAATTTAATAGTGCCCAGATAATAAAAGAATACTTTTATTATAAATTTTGATTCACATTTTAAAAACAATCTTAATATTTGAAAATCTTTACCAAATTTTCAAATTTGAAATTGTATCTTAATTTTACAAGTAGAACAACAATTACAAGTCTAATACCAATTTTGAATTTAAGTATTTTATAACATAAAAATTTTACATAACAAATAATATATAGATACAAAAATTTTTAATCCATTAATATGTAAAAGTAAAAAGAAAGGAACATTTTGATTTTAAAAATTAATCTTCTTAACGCGTACAGAAAAAAACAATTACAAACACCAAAAAGTGATTAAGCCTTTCAATAAAATTATCAAAACTAGAAAAAAATATGAAATTCATGCACAAATAGCTTATAAAGTAATAAATATGTTTACGGTCATGTATTCAAGACAGGAAAAGGATTATATACTCCATCACAAATCGAAGAGGGAAAAACGATGGCATGAGTTACTTCAGAGGAACATGAAGACATAATCTCTGCGGGATTAAAGGCCGCTATAAATCATTTTACTAAACTGAAGACATCATCAAAATGCCGCCGAAAATAAATACATGTAACCCACTCAAGTGAAACGTTCTTTGATTTATTGATTGCGAAACTAATAAATTGTCATACGTGAAATAGGACAATTTAGTTCCTAACAGGCAATTAATCTTTTTTTCGAATTATCTCCGATGTTCAGCAGTGATAGACCGAGAAACAGATGAATGAGAGATATAAATAAATACATTTCTATAATTGTGAGATTGCATGCTTATATGTATCAGTGCTCTCTTGTATATGGAACTGTTACAAAAGGAAAAATATGATTGCTTTCGATAAAAACTATTTTAAATAAATATAGAACTTTCACACATTTAGATTTTTAATCGTTTGTCAATCGGTTAAAAATCTATTTATCATTCGTTCTTAGTAGACTTGCTGCTGTAAATCCTTCTTATGTTTAATTTTTGGTTCTATTTTAATCGATTGATATACAATTGAGTTCTTCACATATAACCATATTTGTATACATATATCTTTTATAAGTAATCGGTAAAATCTGTTATTAAATTTTATCATTTCTGGAGAGCTATATTTATTAATCAAAATAAAAAGACGATGATTGCCTTGTTTTAGTTGAAAAGCTGTGTTTTCAGTCGCCTATATTACCAGTTTTAAAGCATTTCTTCTTATTCATTTTGACATTTCAAAATTATTCGATTTCGAAAGAATCTTTTGGGGTTTCTTTAAATGTTTAAAAGTTATTTATTTGAAATTCCATTATTTTTAATTAGAGGAAATATAATTATAGTAAGAAGAAGAAATTTTAATGAAAATGCACAAACGTAATAAGATAGAAAGCGCAATAGCCTAGCGGCCAAGGCATCGGATCCAAGCTGGCATGTCATGAGTTCGAGCCCAGTACCACTTAAGACCCACCGTGTAGGGAAACAATGCATGTTAAATCTGTCGAGAGCTCAAACGTCTTCCCGTTAGTGTGGTGTGGTAGTTAGGAGAGGTGGTACCAGCTCAGATGTCGTCCTCGTTACTTGACCATGGTTCAAAATTACGAGGTTCGTCGCCAAAAGCCCTCGTGTAGCTGGGCAGTGCGACGTTAATATTCACCCACTCACTCATAGACAATTTTCTTTGACTTGACACACACACACAGTAGATGACTTATTTCTCCCCAACAAAATTTCACGAAATGAAAAGGATTTAAATAAATCAAGGTATGATATGATACATTTCCAGCGTAAAATCGTGGAATGAGTGTTTATTAACGCTGCATTCTAAAATAACACAAAGGCTATTAGGGACGGTCTTCGTTATTTTGAACCCCAGTTAAATAGCAAGGACGACATCTGTGAGCTTGTACTCCCCTCTTCTAACTTGCGCATCCCATCAACAGGAGGATTTTGACCCCCGACACAGATTTAGAGTTCATCAGCCGCTCTACACGACGGGTCTTCTGTGGCAATAGGCATCGAACCCGCTACTGGACAACGCCGGCGATGACCATGACCACGCAGCTACCGCGGACAAGTGAAAAAAAATCGTGGAATCTGTGTTCACCATAAACAATGATATTTTGATTTATAAAACTGTATTTACTAACTTTATGAGATAAAAATATTTTTTATACTTCCTTTCAATTTCTGAACATGGGCTTCTTTTTTCACGATACTGAGTATAACACTTTCCTAACTTAGTGCACTAACTAAATCAAAGCGCATGTGTCGTAAATTTTATGCACAGCTTCATGTATTAATTATATCTACGTTTATTAATTTTTTAAATTATTATTTGTAATTTCTAATGGAGATTCTTAATGCAAAATGTAGTTAAAAAGAAGTTACGTTGAATAAATAAAAATTTGGAAGCATTGTCGCCAATTAAAAGATTTAGTTGGTACGTGACTTACAATCCAGTTATTGCTTCTAGAAATACCAATACCATAGATTACAATGTCATTACCGTAAATTCCGGCGTATAACGCGCACTTTTAGCACAAAAAAGAAGATCGAAACTTACGGGTGCGTGTTATACGTCGGGTATAGAAATGAGAGCTTGAAAAATGAAAAAGAACGAGCGTAGAAAAAAAAATTAGGCTTCTACATACATCAAAATACTGTTTTATGAAAGAAATGACATTTCTTATGAACTTAAAGGGTTGTATTTCTAGAAGGATACTATTTTTTCAAAAGTCTCGGATAATACCTCAAATAAATGGCTTCAAAACATACGAGAATCACATACATACATTTCAAATTTCTTCGTAAAAAAGGGGGTGTGCGTTATACGGCGAATGTATCTTAAAATTAAAAATTGCAGTTCTAAAGTAAGGGTGCACGTGTTATATATATATATATACACGGCGGTGGGGGTTATACGCCGGATTTTACGGTAATCACTTTAAAAAAATAGACTCTATAAATGCTAAATAAGTTTCTTTTCCTTCATCTATTTTATTTAAGAAATAGAAAAAAGCACCTCATGACTAGAAACATTGAATCAAATATTGAATTATGAAACCATTCAAAAGGAAAATTGAATTATTTTTCTGTTTAGAAAAGAACAAAAATAGCTAGCAAATTTTAAAGTTTTTTTATGAAGTTTCTGAATTTAATAACAAATTAATTAATTTCTTTTAAAATAAAACAGGGACTTAATTCTCAAAATACGAACCGTTGTCAAGAGTGAATTTAGTTCGCTGGTTAGAATACCGTTATATTTTATAAAAAGTAAAAATGACTTTTTTAATCAAAGTTGTATACATAACAAGGTAATTATTATCGGTTTAACCGGATAGTTATTAATATGGTTTAATCTTCCTACTAAACATTGAGAGATATAATTTTTAAAATTAGTTAACATTGTTTTACAGTAATGATATTTATTCAACAAACATTCTCATGTCCTACTGTAAAATTCCAGTGAAATTGCAGCTAATTTGTGTGTGTGTGATATCCTACCAGAATTCCTACTGAAATTCTTAAAAATAGATATTCATTGCAACATTTAAACCAGCGTAAAATGCAGAATTTTTTTAAAAAACAGATTCTTTGAAATGTTGCTTGTTTTAATTCATTTTTAAAAAATAAAATACGTCCAAATTCGCAAAAAATTTAACTAAAATTTATCAAAATATAAAGAAACGAATTTCAAATAAAGAATGAATATCACAAATATGACATCCATGATGTAATAGACATGAGAGGAAATGTAAGGATATTGTAATTTTTTTCCTTTTGTTGTGGCTGTTATTAAGATTGTGATAAATGTTTTCATTGTTATTCGCCTCAAAATACAACATATTGCAAAGAAAAACACCTTTAAATAGTAATTCTTAAGCTTACAATACTTGCAACCGAATTTTCAACCATAATTTGCAATGCGCATCTTCCATGTAATATTAATCTTTTGAGTTCAATAACGATATACTTTGACACTAAAACTGCAATACGACTTTAATTATAAACCGTAATTATACAAATAAGTAAGTACTGATACCTTTATAAATATATTATATCAGTGTAAATGTGTATATTATTTTTTATATCAGAATGTATTTTGATTAGCTTCCTTTCAGTAAATTTATAATATTTTAAAGTAATCTTTTATTTTCGTCATGCTCGTGCCCCAAATTGGGATTTTCACACTCCCCTAGGGATACGCGCTCCACAGTTTTAGAAACGTTGACCTAAAATTTAAATTCTACATCAAAATAATTTTTTTAAGTTTTTTTTTGCAGTATAATATTACTTTTTTTATTTTAAAATAATTTGCCAGAACTGGAATGTACGAAAAAAGTAATCAAGCTTTAATTAAGAAAAAAAAAAGGTTTTTCGAAAAAAATCCTGTGTGTTTTTACGTTCATTATATTTACTTGAATTGCTTCAGAAAATTAAAATCTGAGAAAGGGGGAGTCATAGAACAATTTTTTTCGATCTAATTCAAGTTTTCTGACTGATAAAGGAGAAAAGGAAATGCAATAACAGTTTTTAAATCACAGGTAGTAATTCCAGAAAGAAAAACTTTTTATACAAAAAACTCTTACAAACCCAAATGAAAAACTGAACCAGAAACAAGACAATAATAATAAAAAAATGTTCTTACAGGCTTTTCCACCCTTTTTCATACACTTCCTGTATTATTAGTCGAGTTTTTGTTTCTAAATTTAAAAATCCTGTGCCACGTTAGTGAAAAGGGAATGAGATTGAGAGAGTAGATAATTTCTCCACATAAATAGCGCCGCGAGAAGATTAAAATCGGAAATGTCTCGGTGTTAATGTGCCATGCAATTAGCGGCGGAAGGGTTCACAGGGACAGGGGATTAAATGATTAAAGTAATCTTTCACTTTCTACTGTCAACAAAAACCAAAAGAGATAAGCCTCCTCACTTAAAAAGCAAACTGGAACGAAATGACAATTAATAAAACAGGAAATACTGATAAGATACTGTCTCAATCGTGAGTAAGCTCTTGGAGAAGGAAAATAGGTGGAAAAGGATATCGTCTTAGTAAAACCATTCTTTGATAAAGTCAATTGAATATGAGAAAAGATCAGAAAGCACAATCTACAATTGAAAAACACCCAGCTAGTTCAAAAAGGGTCTATTTTAATTGTAGTCTAAGACTATAAAATGAAATGGATTTTTGATTTGTATTTATATATTTTTGAAATGTTTGCAAGCAAGGTTGATGCAATATTATAAAATAAAAACGGTAGGCTTTCGTAGGGAATATGTATACTTTAAGTAGTTTAATTGTTTGAAATTATCTTAACTTGATTTAAACATATATGTTAAGGAAAATATAAATATCTACGAAATTCTCATTAAGTTTTTTTCAAACATTCCGATTACAGTATACCTCCGAATGTAATCCGAAAGGGCGTTTTTTCTTCAAAAACTCACTCAAGATTCGAAACCTTTACATAAACCTAATTAGGGGACAAAAAGATTTCCTTTCATTGTAATTTTAAAACTTGTTGTCACGAGGATGAAAACGTTGTCAAACGTTGGTAAAATTTCCAATCAAATATCTACAAAAGAAAACGCCAGACGTCAACGACGATAACGTTATTTCTAGAAGCCTTCTCTGACTTCGAAGAAATTATGACTTTTTTTTCTTTTAGTTTAAAAGTTTCATTCAAAACATCCCAAAAGTTAAAAGATTAAAATCACTTGCTCATGGCTAACGGCAAATGCTTTAAAAAAAATCGTTTTTCATGAGCAACGTTTTTTTTTTTTTTTTTAGATTAACCGAACCCGATTGCCTTAACTTTAAAAAGCCCCTAAATTTCTCAGCTTATACACGGGAATATACTGTGAATAATTTCTTTTTAATCAATCAAATTCTCATCAGTATATTATCAATATCTTTTTACAATGCAAATTTGATAAGTCAAATTAATCAGTTATCGATAGGTAATACTGGAAATTTCAAGGCTGCTCATGTTTGGGTACTGACTCAATTAAGTGTATTGATGAAAAATCGTAGAGATTTCTATACATTAAATTTTTTGGGGTCTAGAATTCCTCACAGAGCGTATGATAGTAAAAAAATCTAAGTACCAAATAACTAGTCGTCCTTGCAACCTGGTTGTGATTTAAAACTATGTTCACCGTCTATAGCAGAGTAGGGCAGGCTTTTCCAGGATACAGGCTACTTTTAATTTTTCAAGGTGTTGCGATCCACTTAGTGTCAGTGAAAAACACAAGGTGGGGGGAGGGATTCCTCGGATCCACGACCTCCCCCATAGCCCTTGATTCCCCCCCAATTGATTATAATCCCATTTATATAGTATGTAAAATTTAATTATTTGTCATTAATAATTTTTTATTAATTGATGATACTTATTTATTTTGTAATTTAATTTTATACTGTTCCCCCCGATAATCTGCAAAATCAAATATATATGTGTGTGTGTTTAGCTTCGTATCGGGGTACTATGATACAAGAATGGTAGACTTTGGACCCTCGTCCCCCTCCCTGAAAAATTCTTGTGTGCGCCACTGCCCAGTGTCACAGGTGTTGTGAGGTAAGGAAAGGGGGTCTACAATATTTATTATAACTAAATAATAAATACGGAATATGTGTACTTACCTACAAAGCTAAAATAAAAAAAACTAACTCTTTAAAACCGTGTTTATATATAAAGAAAAACGCAGGATACAAACATAATAATAATAGCCACAAAAATAATAATATCAAGTAATGCATTTATTATCAAACAATTCAAAGAACATTTAAAACATTTTTATCTAAAGTTAGTTTTCGTTGGTATAGTCAGTAGAAGACTTAGTCTGCATCCAGTCGGTTAATCTTCAGGCGGTCACCCCAAAATGTCTTGGTGGTCCACCGGTCGATCGCGATCGACGTAGTGTCTCGTTTTCCGGGTCTTTAGTGTGACTCTATGGCGGTGTTAATTCAAACCAATCAAGCAGCCACCGTAGCCGGGTTCTCATGGTCGTGAGTTCGTATATCCTAATTTCACTAAAACCCTTTCATGTAGTGAGAATGAGACACGTTAAATCTGCCGGCGATAGAAATCCTGATTTTGGTTTGGCGTGAAAAATTAGAGAGTGCGTGCTAGTCAATGTTTCACTCTGGTCATTTGACCATGATTCAGAATTAAGAAGTCCGTTGCTAGTAACCTTCATGTCACTTCTGGAGGTGATTTTAATAAACAATCAACGAATAAACAAACTAATTCTGTTAATATTGCATTTAACTTACACAGGGGTTAAATTGGCAAGAACTATCAGTAGTTTCTATTGTTTAGATGAGATCATGATAAGTATCTACAAAAGAAAGGTTTTAAGATTTATTTTTGGAGAAATTCAAAGATCAAATTTCGAACATTAAAGAATCTGACATCGTTAACTTCATCAAAGTACAACGAATTAAAAGGGCAGGCCACGTTGTCAGAATAGAAGAAGACCACACCACTAAAAAAGTCTTCAATGCTTAACCCATTGTCACATGGAGAAAAGGCAAGATGTATTGATGGCCTGGAAAAAATATCTTACAATTAGTTTTGAAAACTAAAAATTGGAGAACACTAGCAAGAAGAAGGCTAGCCTGGAAAAGGTTTCTTGAGAAGGCCAAGGCTCATCCTGAGCTGTCGAGCCATTATGGAAGAAAGCTTCTATTGCTTGCGGAATTGTCATGCAAATATTTCGAAAGTGATCATTTAGAGAATAATTTTGAAATAGAAGTTTTTTTTCAGAAACACTGTTCTTTGAAAATGAATATCTTTTTCAGGATAATTTAAAGGAATTCGACAACTTTTGTGATAGGAATATTTAACCAGAAACAGAGGGTACGTTTCAACAGACATGCGACTTATTTGAAAAAATACTTACAATATTTTTTTATTTTAATGAAAGTTAATTATTTCTTGGTTTCCATGTTATTTTTAGCATTTGTAATCAATAGCATGCTATTGTCAAGATATCATATCGCAATTAGATGATGAATCTCTCTCTCTCTCAAGAGTATATATAAACTACAATAGTTTCCGTATTAACATGAATATTTATAGTAAATAAAATGAAATTTTATTTTAGATTTCTTAAATTTTGGAAGCGATTATATTTGTGATTTAATTTAGTTGCTATTGTATAAATTTATTGTGCGATATGTTAAGAAAGATAATTATAATTATTCTTTATCAGTTTAAATTTTTTTTACATGTTTCATCGTATAATTGAAGCATTTTTATGCCAATATTTTTTACACAAATTGGAAGTTAAACTAACTGAGATATCAAAAGTAATTTTTATGCAATTTTTATACACTTTATACAATAAGTCCAAGAAAGTAAAATGTTAGTGACCGATACTGAGAATTTTGTAAGATCTTGTGTTCTTTTTTTTACAATGAAAATTCTTACTTCTTAATTCCTCGTATATCCCCACACATCCCCGTCCTGAATTCTACTGTTGAAGAACGTAAACATTCAACAAATAAATGAATAAAATAAAAACCAACCTCATTTTGAAACAAAGATAATTCTCATGAAGACATTGTAGCTTATTTAATATGTCAACATATAGATAGTAATAACATACTCCATTAATTAAGTTACTGAAGCAACCAAAGAGTGCTTTTTGCTCAAGACTTAACAAAAAGAAAGTTGATTGAAGTTTCATTTATTGAGGGGGAAGGTTATGACTATAATACCATCTGATGTAACTCTAGTGAATTTAAGAGTCTCAACAAAGTAAAAGCTTTCGCATTTATTTTGTAGAAATTGATAATGAATTATCGTATAACTTGCACTAGAATTCTCAACTAAAAACTAAAATAAACATTATTTTGTATCTTTTAAGATTCATAATTTTTATGTACATGAAATATAAATAAAATACTATATTCTCAGCGAATTTAAAGGAATTTGGTAATTCCTTATAAGCCCAAATTTCATTAAAGCGAAATTTTTAGAAATATTTCTAACACATTCAATATTTAGGCTTTCTCTTACCAGTGGCGTACGCAAAGTGGAGTTAAGGGGCTCAAACCATTCCCATACTCCAAGAGATTTTTAATTTTTAGCACAAAGATTGCGTCTAGGTGCTTTCATCTACGCGTTTTCCAAAATGTACACTCGTCCCATATATACGAAATCTGTGGACGTCATTGACTTTTAAAATATGCAAATATGTATATTACAGACACTGGCGTTGCTAGTCTTGAGTGAGACTTGAATCAAAATTCTTTGGGTGCTTTTTTTAAAAAATGGTAGCTTTGTTAAAGGGATCGTCGATAACATTTTACGAGGTTTTGCTTATATATATTGGGACCCTATAGTTGGAGGGCCCCGTGTATTGATGCTCCCTGATTACTACCATGAATAAAGAAAAGGAACTAGACTTTAAAACTTGCAAAGGAGCCATTGAAGCAAATGGAGTCAAGATCTCTTATTCTAAGAGACGTACACAACATTCCGTCGTCAATAGCCTCGTGTTGTTTTCAAATGCGATGTTAATAAATATGTACAGTAAATTATCAATAAATATGTACAATACGCTCTATAAATAGTTGCGTGGATCTGACCACGCTCAGCATTGCAAGATACACTAACTGCTTTCGAAAAATCACTAATTTTGGATATGAAATCTGTTAAATGCTCCAGGTGCCTACACGTCATTCTTTAGAATTCGAATACTATTACAACTTTATATTCTTTGAAACTCATTGCTATTTTGGTGACTTTCTTTCACAGAAATTCATTGTATCTGTCGAACCCACATCATAAATATGCATAAGTCTCTCACAAAGTTCACAGACTATGCTATTCTAATATGCGCAGATCTTGAATACATCATACTTCTACACTAATCTTACCCCTCAAAGAATTTTTCATACATATAACCTAATGAGTTTTTCAGTTCCCTCCCTGATACTTACATTTCCAATTTAAAACGGCATTTGATGCTAGAAAGAAAAAAAGGGATTTATAAAAAAAATGCTGAAGTCCCCGAAACCATATCAATATTTGCACAACAATTGATCTCCTGCAAAGTCGGTCTTTTGTCCTAGATTACCATGGCGGTTTCCAGGAGATTAATGGTACTATAGGAACTGTATCAGAACTAGTGGAGGATCCACCCTCCCTTGCTTGCACACAAAAGAGACTTTAGGGGAAGGTAAATGGGGATAAAAAAAAGAATGCGCAGAGATCTATTTAGGGAAACTCGTCGGTTCCGCACCTCAATGGCATTTTTTTCTGCCGTACCTCCTCCCACACTTTAGGGTGCAAAAAGGTTTGTCCCTGAGTGAACAAGGAACAAAGATGATTGCCGTTTACTTTTTCCAGCTCACCTTACGCTCTCATCCATCATTTTCTTTCTCTTTTGAGTTATATATACCTATTTTGCTTCAGTATAAGCGGGTGGTGTCTTTTTTTGTTCCAACATCCGTGATTTAGATGGAAGCGATGATTCGGTTGCGTTCTTGACTGGCGGTGACAAATTTTTTTCTGTTTGATTTAATAAATTACTCTTAATTTGCTCTAAATCGGTACTTAGGAGTTAGTTTTGGTTGAAAATTATCAAACTGCCTTCTTATTTTATTTATTTGTGTTGTAAATCAAAAAAAAATTGTGATTCTTGATTTTACTTCTTTGTTTTGAATATTTGCCAATTACTTTAAGAAGAAATTTAATGGCAAATAATGTTAGTTATAGTTTCCAAATTTTGGAATGAAATTGCACTGAGTGCGGAAAAGTGTTTATATAGAGATGGAGATTAAAAAAAAGCGTGAAAGGGGTGTGGTTTTGTTTTTGACATTTTTGAATGTGTTAAAAATATGTATGTGTATGCTGATATGTATAGATATTTTTCTGGGCTCAACAAAGTTTTGTGAAGGTTTTGTTCAAAAGACGTTTGCATAAAATAAAAATACTTTGACATTCCTATCTATCAAATATTTAATTTACGAGCCACTACTTCAGAACATGAATTCCTTCCCCCCCCATTTCCTTGTTGTTGTTATTGTCCGCCACACGGATCTAATAAGGATGACTCTTGCTTGTAAAACTTAACTTTAATTATGCGAATAAAAGATTTAGACAAATGCCAGCAGCTTCGTGCGGCGAACTCCTCTCCTAGCGAGGGACAGTAAAGGAACTGAACATTTCGCACAGATTATATTACACAAACAAGTCGAACAATTTGTTGCCATCACGCAAAAGATAAATACCGTAGATGGAGTTGGCGAAAGACATGACAGTAAAACTAAATATATTACACAAAATACATATAAAATAGAAATTGTAAATAATAATAATAATTGAATAGACATTAAGTAGTATATAAATGAACATACATAACACGTTAATAGCAAAAATACAGTTTGAATAATAATAAAATATAACTTGAATAATAATGAAAATACAACTTGAATAATATAAAAATACAATTCCATCCAAACAATTATTTTTATAATAATTTGTACATTAAACAATTATATGTATAGCTGAGAGTGACAAACAAAAATGTAGTTTAAATATATCATTTTCAATGAATCATTGGAATTTCGAACATCTACTGTGGAGCCAATTAAAACATTATTTGTGTGTGTATTATTCTATAACTTTAAAAAAACATCTCCTGATGGTGACGTTACAATATTTGAAATCAGTTTGCTATTTTGAGCTAGACGTAAATTTCCCAGTCTATTAATGGGCAAAATGCTAAAGTTAAAAAGGAAAAGGGGAAGGGGTTTTCTCCATTAGGGGGCTACAATATTGAGGTATGGTGTTGGAAAATTGAAAAAAAAAGAAAAATAATTTATATTTATTTTCAGAAGTTATATTTTTTATCCTGAAAATAGACATATATGCTTGCGAGTTACTAATATTATAAAAAAAAATGTTCTGTAATTAATTATTAAGTTAAACTGATAGCATACTCAGAGCTATTTGGGTGCAGTTCTAAATCTGCTCAAGTTTTGTACTGCGAGGTATCCACTTTCAAGGCGTAACAGAATTCTGAGATTCAATCCTTCGAAGTAATGGAAAAACGCATGTAACTCAGGTATAGCATGTAACTTTTTTTAAAAAAATTATACATAAAAACTTTCGAATTTTGTCTTTTTTCATTTAAATCAAAGTATCTAAATAATTGACTTAAATTGCTTATTCAATTTTCCTTTTGATATTTCCTCTCATAGACGTGACAAATTAAATCGATCATTCGATTGCCATTTTCCACTCAAAATTCACATAATGTTTTGGATATTCCAGTCTTAATTTTTACGTGCTCTTTTGATTGACTTGCAACGTATTCTTAGCAACTTTTGTAACAAAATTACTTGGTTAAAAAAAAAAAGGAATTTCTTTTTTGATGCCAACAATGCGTCGCCAATAATAACCTTTTTCTGACGCTAGACCGGTATTTATCATACTGGATACCACATCCCACGGATAACTTGATAATTAAGAAAGGTAGGGGGTTCGAAAATGAAAGAGAGTTCGGCTGTAGTTTCAAAATCAACCACCTACTACTTATATTGAAAGGACAATTGCTGAATTTAAAATGAGCATTCATTAAACTTATTTTCTACGGAGTCGTTATTATAAGTTTGGAGTAAAATCAAATACAGTTTAATGGTGGTTTTACTGGGAAATAAAAATGTACGCTGGACATAAAAATTCCAGCTGGATGATTGCGTACCTTTAACTTCCGCGTAAAGTGCAGTCTACGTTGATGTTGCAAAACTGAGCACTCCTCACGTTATTTGAATGATTCACTTCATAGAAATGTGCTCTTGTTACCTTTGGTTGACTTACGGGCGTTGTGAACATTCGATAAATTTAAGGTTAAAAATTAAATAAATAGTTATTTAATGAGTGTTCACAGAATTTTTTTATTAATGAAAAATCGGATATACAAAGGTTTGTATTGTACTTTTAGCCCTCTGTCGGGCCCGAGCTGACTTGAAAGGCCAGCAAAAGTATTTTGTGTCAAATTAGCAATTTTAGTTGTGTTTTAGATTAAACTTCATTTTGTTCTTTAAACTGGTTCATTTTCTTACCATTTGGTGTATTTGTTTTCCTTAGACCGTACCCAAGGAGGGAATACCAGTGTTTTGAATTAAAACTGATTAGGGGGGAGGTTAAAATATGTTGGTGGCCTCTTAGGCCAATTGCGCCTAATTCTGTTTAAGAGGTGTGCCCGAAGAAGGGTTAAGTATTTAATTGCCTGAATTCAACACAGTTTGTTTTATTATTTATTCATTCGAAAAATCATACTAATCATTCCATTTTGATAAATTAAAATTAAATTAGTTTTAACATACAATTTATATTTGTTCTTAATTTATATCTGTATAATATATAAAATATCTATAATTTATACAATATCTTTATATATAAAAATCTGTGCGTGTGTGTGTATGTGACTAAACTCCTAAACGGATGGACCGATTTTGATGAAATTTTTTGTGTCTTCCAGTGTACTCGAGAATGGTTTAGATTCCCAAATCGGTCTGTTATCGCAATTAGTTAAAAAGAAATTAATCAAAAACCTTAAAACGCATAATTGTTTTACTCCTGTGTGCTATTTATTCTGCTAATGCGCGGTAAGAAAAGCCACGATACAGTATATCTTTAAAAGTAGAAATCTTTTGTGCGTGTGTATGTGACTAAACTCCTCCTAAATGGCTGGACATTTTTTTATTTAAAATTATTTCTTATCAGAGAAATCTATACTAATAAAAGAAAGAGTTTGTGTGTGTGTTTCACTTCTAAGTAACCCAGAAGTACAAAACTTGGCACATAATTACAAGAGTTCCTAATGATGAGCACTAAGATGAATTTTTCTCGAAATTCGCTTTAGATTTTTTTTAAATTAAATTTTTAAGCGATTTTCCTTTTTTTTTTTGTGGAAAATTTTAAGGTGAAGTTGTACTTCTACCGCGGATCCCAATGATTTCTTCAGATTCACCTATACCATTTAAACGTTTACAACTTCCAATTCGCTTGGGATTTGCTATGACTATTAATAAGTCACAAGGTCAAACAATGAAAATTTGTCTCTTAAATTTAGAAAATCCGTGCTTTTTTCTCACGGCCAATTATATGTTGCGTGTTCCAGAGTTGGAAAACCATCGAATTTATTTGTTTATACGCCTCAAGGATTTACCAAAAATATTGTAAATCCAATGGCATTACGATGAATAAAGCTTTTGTACAATTTAATAAATATACCCGTTATAAGATACTTTGAATCTCAACTTTTTCACCTTTAATTAAAACAAGTTTTTAAGTTTTTATTCACACACCCTCTACATTTAACTTCGCTCATAGTATACACATACTCACACGCTAACGATTGATTGGATTGTGATAAACGTATATGTAATGAAGTTAGATATTGTAATAACTTTTTTTAATGCAAATTTTCATCAAAACGGTCCAGATTGTTAAAGCTTATTCATAAAAATTTTTGGAATTTTTGAATTTAAGATATATGTACAGGACAACGTCTGTCGGGTCCGCTAGTATATATATATATATATATATAATATCTATAATTTATAATCTCTTATATTTATTTCTTTCATTTTGCGCAGTTAAATGAAGACTGCAAACTATAAAAAGAAAAGCCTGAGAAACACTACTGTTGGCATCTTCCTCTCTTTATATATGTATAGTATATAATGATTTATTCGTTTTGGGGTTTTAGGATAGACCGAAGATAAAAAATTCTATGTATATAAATTAAATCACCGTTATTTTAATAATTTGAACTTTAAGAAATTTACTTTGAGCGTGTTCTCAGATCAAATTTCAAAATACGAAGCGAGAGAACTATCCCTTTTCTATATTTAAGTATACAAGAAAAGACATTATATATCGCGTGTTCAAGTGAAGAGAAATATAAGATTTTTAGAAGTTAGGTAAGAGTAGATACAAACACGAGCACATAACGGTATTAATTCAAATCTAAGATTACCAATGATATCAGTGAGTTTTGATTCGTTATATTTATTAAATGCTTCTTTTTATAAATGACTTAAAAAATTGCTTTCAGAAACGTATTTATTTCTACAACTGAAATACCTTTTATTGTTTTCGCTAATTATAAGGTTGTAACTTATAAAATGTAGATTTCCACCAGTGTGTTTTTGAGATTTTTTGTCTAATAGGATTCTTTTGGTGTATACTCATATACTATATATAATTTTATAAAAGCCCTTGCTCTCTACCTTATTTGATATGTTTTAATTGAAAATATTATAATTTATCTCTAATTTTAAGTGTTTAATCATAGGATGAATTATCGAGATTTTAGAGTATAATTTTTGTATGAGTGGAAGAGTGATCATAATGCTGTAGCAGCTGTCCGAAACATCAATGCCGAATTTGGAGGCGACTCCGTAAGCGAACGTATTTTTCGATATTGGTATACAAAGTTCGAATCTGGTGACGAGAATCTCACAAATGAAGATCGGGATTGGGTGGAGAAGTTTTGAACAACAAAAAAAAAAGTCCTACGAGCTAAAATTGAACAAAATACCGGCAATACTGTTAAAGACTACGCAGAAGAACTATGCGTAATGCCTCAACCATTTCCCGTCACCTAAAAATGATAAATAATGTTAAAACAATGAATAAATGGGTTCCTCGTGAATGAGAAAATAAACGTTTTGAAGCATCTTATGCCCTTCTTTGCAATCAAAACGATTCGTTTCTCAATCAAATCGATACGTGTGACGAAAAGTGGCTTCTGTATGACAATCGGCGACATTCAGAGCAATGGTTGGATGTTGCCGACAAAACACAACACTTTCTGAAATCAATACTTCATCAAAAGAAAGTTTTGGTGACTGTTTCATGGTCCTCAGCCGGTTTGATCCACTGCAGATTTCTAAAATCATCATAGCGGATAAGTATTGGATTGAAATCGAATAAATGCACCAGAAACTTGCACATAAATGGCCGACATTGGTTAATAGGAAAGGACCAATTCTTCGCCACGACAATGCTAGACCAAATATTTCAATGTGATCACTTGTCAAACTTTGATCCCATTAGGCTACGAAACTCTACACCACACACCATATTTCCCTGACTTCTCACCTACTTATTATCATTTTTTCAAACATCTGGATGACTTCCGACAGGAGAAATGCTTCAGAAATCTAAGGGATGGTGAATCGGCATTGAATGAGTTTGTCGCCTCCAAAATTGCTGAATTTTATTATATATCAGCGTAAAAAATACTTATTTTTGTTGGCAAAAGTGTGTTGAAGCTAATAGTTCTTATTTTGATTAATAAAGTTGTTTCTATAAAAAGGAATACTTATTTAAAATAGACCTTAAAAATAGGACATTTCACACACACACACACACACACACATATATATATATATATATATATATATATATATATATATATATATATATATATATATATATATATATATATATATATATATATAATTATTAAGTACAAAAGGAGCATAATTTTTAAGGAAACAAATTATATTTTTAAGATTTTTGAGGAAAAAATCTAAGATAAAATCTATAATTCCACATATCAAAAGTCAAGATAAAAATAAATTGCAATTGTTTTTTGAGAAAGTGAAAGATAAATGTTAATTAATCTAATATATATTATAAATGTGAATGTTTGTGAGGATGTTTGGGGGTCTTCACGCAAAAACAACTAAATGGATTTTAATGAAACTTTACAGTAATATAGCTTATACATCAGAATAACACATAGGCTATAATTTATAGCAAAGGCTATAATTTGTAAAAATTGTCCAAAATATAACGATATTTGGCAAGTAAGTAGGAAAAAATTCTGGCATCTGCAAGCAAATCTAGCTTGCGCTGCAAAAAAGCCCACCACAGCATATATCTATCTTTTGTTTGTGAAAAACTCTTTTTGTTTTGGCTACACAAGGGGCTCGCTTCTAATTAATTCCTGTGATAAGAATAATGCCTGCTAATGTGTGATCAGGTAATTTGATCATTTTGAACAATTTTTTAATTTCGGCATTTGCGCCAACAAATGTTTTAGCGTTGTCGGTGGTGATTTTTGCACACTTTCCTCTCCTACCAAAAAAACGTTTTAAACTTGCAATGAATGCTTGGGATGTGAGATCTGTCACAAAATCTAAATGAATTGCTTTTGTACATAAACATACATAGACTACTACATAAATTTTATTTAATGCCCCTTTCCTTTGATTTTTAAACTTAATGAAGAATGGGCCTGCAAAATCAACGCCCGTGACATTAAAGGGATAATTCGGTGTTACACGATCTCTCGGTAGGTTAGCCATAATTTGATTCATAGTGATGGGCTTGTTCTTAAAGCAATTCACACATTTATGAATAATTCTACGACAGTTATTTCTGCCATTGAGTGGCCAGAATTTTTGACGAACAAGATATAAAAGTGAGTGGGGTCCTGCATGCAAATATTTTTTATGATAATGGCTCAATATAATATCAGTTAAAACGTTTCTACTAGGTAAAATCATGGGAAATTTAGCTTTCTCATTTAAATTTGAATTGGCAAGTCTGCCTCCTACTCTAATGATGTTGCTCTCATCAAGAAAAACATTAAGTGGAGTTAATTTGCTTTTCATAGGAATAGGCTCACCTGCCAACAATTTGCGCATTTATTCATAGAACTCCCTTTCATGCAATGAGTGGATCAGCCAGTTCTCAGCATCTTACCTCCTGTGAAGTAAGGGGTCCCTTTATCTTTGTAATTCTGGTTCTGCAGTTGTGTATGAATCTGTAAAGAAAACTTACAACACGAATTAATTTTACATAGTTGTTTGAAATATCAATAATGTTTTCAAGGAAATTGTTTTTAGTCACTGTCAATGTCAAGGAAATGTCCTCTTTTGATTTGAGTTCTTTCTCATTTCCGTTAAATACACTCTTTCTGGGATCGCTTCATCTAGTCCTTTGGTCTGGAAGTCAATTTGACGTAGAAACGAGGATCCATTCCACCACTTGGAGTTGGTTGTAAGAGCGTCTACGCTGATTCCTCTCGTAAGTAGATCTGCTGGGTTGTCCTTGCCGGAACAGTGGAACCACGAGTTAGGTTCGGTGAGGGATTGGATTTCGCGAACCCGGTTCGCAACAAAGGGTTTTCATCTATGGCTTGGACCTTTGATCCAATGTAAGGTGACCTGAGAGTCCGTCCAGAAAAAGGCTCTGGTTGAACACTTCTGATCTAGCATTTTCTTGACTTCCTTCGCTAAGCGTGCAGCAAGCAGAGCGCCCATCAGTTCCAATCTAGGCAGGTGGCTTTTCAGAGGTGCAACACGGCTCTTGGATGTTACAAGATCAACGCTGACTCTGTCCTTGTGCTTGACTCTCAAGAAGGCGGCTGCTCCATATGCTTTTTGACTGGCATCGGAAAAGGTATGGATTTGGACTTCACTTGAATCTCCACTGGAATCGAGGATCTTTCGTGGAATCTTCAACTCTGATAAAAATGGAAGTTCTAACCACCATTGTGACCATACTGCATGAATATCTGGCGGTAGCTCGTCATCCCAGGATAACTTCCGTAGCCAAAGTTCTTGTAATAGGCATTTGAGCCTAATTGTGTAGGGTGACAAGAACCCAACTGGATCGTATATTTTCCCAGCTGATTGAAGCACAATTCTTTTGTGATGGGTTTTGACGTGTCCAATTGCAGAAGTCCTTTAACATCCATTGTAAAATAGTCGTGGACAACATCCCATGGTATCCCTAAAACCTTTGCCGAAGGGATTTTGGAACTGTCGTCCGGGTGACGAGGATGTGTCTCAAGGCCTTCCTTTTCCCAAGTTCTCATCAATGTTTGATCATTTGAATTCCATTTGCGTAATTTCATGCTGGCATTCTTCATGATTGTTTCAGCATCCTTTGATACTTTTAAGGCTTGGAAGATGTCATCAGCACCACTGATTACGTCATCAACATAAAGACAAGTGTCAAGCATTTCAGTTGCTGCTGGATATTGCTCACGATAATTCTCGATGTGATGCTTAATTGTTGCGGAGAGCAAGAAGGGGCTTACGTTGACTCCAAACATCACACGCTTAAATCTATACACTTGAAACTTGTAGGGATCTGTTTGATTTGATCTAATGTCTGGAAACAAAAATCTAACTGCATCTCTGTCCTCGTCACGTAATGAGATTTGCAAGAATGCACGTTCTATATCTGCGGTGATAGCAATCGTGTTCAAGCGAAAAGAAATTATCAGGTGGAATATGTTTGGGTTTAAATTCCCACCTGACCATATACAGTCATTAAGAGATGGTTGTCCATCTTTATGGGAACTTGCATCGAAAACAATGCGCATTTTTGTAGTTAGGCTTTCTTGGCGAAAGACCGCTTGGTGCGGTAAATAGAATACTGCTCTATCAGTTGGTTTTTCAGTTTCTAGAACCCTTTCAATTATTCCTTGAGATTCATATTCTTTCAAAATTTCGGAATATTGTATGTACAGAGTTGGATCACGAATGAATCTTCTTGTTAAGGATTTTACACGTTTTTCTGCTACGGAAAAATTGTCATTTAACTCTTGTATATGGCTCTTCCAAGGAAACCCAACTTCATAACGACCACTATTGAAACTTACTGAAGATTTAAAATGTTGCATGGCTTGGTCGTCTGGGTCACAACTAGACTCTGCTTTAATTCCTACTGCTTCTAAATCCCAAAATTTTGTTAAATTTCTATCAACCTGATCTTGGATGAAATTGCAAAAATAATATATATAGTTCGATGGTTCGTTTTGAATGGAACCTGTTACAATGTAACCAAATACGGAGTCCTGCAATATTATTGAATTGTCATGTAATTTTATTTGTTTACTTTTTAATAATTCATAAAATATTTCACCTCCCAGGAGAATATCAATTCGTTTGGGAATATTAAATTCCGCATCTGCATATGTTATATTTGGAGGTAATTTTATTTTTGTTAAATCCAATGGTTGTGTAGGAACGCATCCAGTAATTTTAGGGACTATGAGAAAGTTAAGTTTTCTTTTAAATGAACTTCCGTTCGAAATTTCAGCGGAAATTCTTTTCCTCACTGAAATGCAAGCTCCATTCAAGCCTACAATAGTTGATTTCATAGAGTATTTTTCCAACCCGAGGAAATTTGACGCTTCCAAGCTACAAAGGCATTTCTGACTCCCTGAATCGAGGATCGCGTTCATTACAAGCCAACCCCCTGTCGCACTCTGAACTTTGACCTTCGCGGTCGAAAGCAAAATGGATTTCTCCCCACTCTCATTGTAAAGACACGTCGCGGTTTGAGGATTTATTACAATGGCTGGACTCGGGTCATAAATGACCCCTGAGGAACTCTGTGGAGAGGGGAGGTTTCTGTTTTGGTGTGGTTCTGATATCGCTCGGGGGACACTTGTTTTGCAAAGAAGAGAATTGTGGTTCGCATTACAAACCCTACATTTCCTGTTCAGTTTTAAACAGTTCTTAATAAGGTGATGGCCTAGACAATTAAAGCATAGGTTTAAGGATTTCACTTTGTTGCTTCTTTCTTGAACAGACATCTCGTGAAACATTTTACACTTAAAAATTGGGTGTGTCTCTGAAGGACATAACGGACAGGTTTTTTAATTGCTTTCCACGACAAATGATCTGAATTTTGGAGAATATTCGTTCTTGTTTTTCAACGAAGAATTTCTTTGTACGTTTTCTAAGGCTTGGCTCCTTTTTATTAAAAGGTCTAAAAAATTATTCCACTTAGGCAAATTATTAGAATGTAATTCCATTTCATATTGTTTACACGATTCATCATCTAGACGTTGAGTTATAACAAAAATTAACATTGATTCATACAAAGCGTTAGGTTCTAATTCTAGTTGTTTTAAGGCTCTAAGATGACTCTGAATTGAATCTATTAAACTTCTGAGATGAAAAGCAGATTCAAATTTTATTTTGTTAGGATTTAAAAGTTCAGCAATATGACTATTTACAATTAATCTTTTATTTTCGTATCTACCTTCTAAAGCTTCAAATAAAGATGAGTAAGAATCGTTTACTGTTTGCAATTGTTTTGCATGGCCTTTCAGGGCAGATTGCAAATAATATAGTTTTTGCGAGTCTGATAAACAAGTGTTATCATGAATTAATGATACAAATTGGGATTTAAATTGCAACCAATCAATATATTGTCCCGAAAATTCCGGTAAATTAATGGATGGCAGTTTCACATTGTAATTAGCAAAATCATTTTTCACAGATAATTCAGAGGTATTCACATTAGAAGATTCAAGTAAGGTATTGAGACTCACCTCTAAATTATCTGCGTCCACTTCCATCGTGTCCAAACTGGACTCGAAATCCATGAGCTCTTCATCCGAAAGAACCCTGTAGCTTTCGGTCCGAAGTTTGTCTATTTTTGCTTTCACTTCAGAAAGCGATGCGAGTTTAGTTCTCTTTTCAACTTGATTCAATGGTGAATCCACATTTTCCAAGGAGTTTCTAATGCGTGTGATCTGACCGAGCAGATGTGCTTTCCTTCAGTTAAACACGGTGAGTTCTGATAGTTCTTTTGGAGTCATTTTGATTTTTGGCTCCGGCTCGACGGACCACAAAACTGGGTGAGGTCGATAGCTCTGATTTTAACCACAAATGGTGTGGTTATTCTAGAAATGTCTAGAACGGATTATGAGCAGACTTTGAGTTATGTATAACTTGACTGCTCAAGCAAAAGGCGTGGACTGTATACTTTAAAAATGTTTGCTTATTGAGGACGGTAGGTACGTCCGCTCCGTGGATGCATTACAAGCATACTGACGAAATGTAAACAAGGAGGACTACTAGCGCCCTCTGCACATGTGGGTCGTAACAATGCCTATTTTTTTATTTCAGAATAAAACTAAGTTTTGAAGGGAGAGGTAGCTGTTATAAATCTCTCTTTATTTTAATGGGGTTTTTTTATGATTTTATTATGTATATTTGGTAGTAAGAAATTGATCTTTTTTCAAAATAAATGATTTTATCGGTTCTGGTACTTAAAGTAAATAAACTTTCTCTTTCACACTGCATCATTTGCACAAATTTTCAAAATTTGTTTGTGGTTAGTAATTAATTATAAAGCTATAATTTTAATTGAATAGGCAGATATTGCGTTTCTAAGTATAAAAATAATTATAACTACTGTACTGTATTTTTTGGAGTGTGTGAGTGAGTGAATATTAACATCGCAGTGTTCAGCTACACGAGGGCTTTTGGGAACGTATCACGTAATTTTGAACCATGGTCAAGTAACGTGGACGACACCTGAGCTAGCATCCCCTTCTCCTAACTACCACACCACACCAACTTAGAAGGAATATTCTATCAATACATAGCAGGAATATTCTTTGAAATCCAGTCTTCCAAGATATATGGCAGCACGGGTTCTATGATGAGTATTTTAGCGGAGAAGGCGAATAGTTTTGTAGCAGATATTGCGTTTTCAGCGGATTGCAAAGATTATTATTTTTGTCCCGAAAAAATAGTTTATGTCAAAATTTAAGTGTCTTATGTTTTTGTATGTTAGTGAAGACCTTGGAAAATGATTTGACTACTTATTTTAAGTGAACGGTGTATATAATTAATTAGCTCTAACGGATTAAATTTTCCAAAGTGAAGTATTTTGTTTATGTATATCCCTTAATTTGTAAATGTAGTGATCCAAAAAAAATATTGTATGAAAAAAACTGCTGTAAATCATAATGCGGTTGGATAAAGTATTAAAGTGCATTTCTCCCCTACACGGCGGGTCTTACAAAGCTCTAATAAAGCTCGAGCTACGAAAGTAGCTAGGCATTTGCCAACTTGACTCTATCGTTAACATTTCGCTATGTTTTTATTGAATCGCCATTATAATTTAAGGAACGGCGTTGCTTGCGAATATTACAATTTTAAAATAAAATAAATACAACAGAAAGTAATATTAATGTATTACACTTTCAGATATAAATTATTTACACTACTTTAAGCGTTCATTACGCAAAACTTTTAACAATGTGTTACTTTTGGTGAGCAGAGATCAGCTTAGGGAGGTATTTTGAAAAATCGACCCTCAAGAGTGTTACGAGGAATTATAAATAAAAAAAAATCCTTTTTATCAGCTATTAGATCTACATACTTAAAATTTAACAAAGATGTTTTTTTCTTTTTTTTGTTTAGCTGAGATATGCAAATATGCAAAAAGCTTTTTTTTGTTTAATTTGCAATTCACATAAAATTAACTCATTAAAAACTTCTTTTTTCCTTCAATATGTGTTGTTTAATTTTTCAGTTCACCCGTGCGAAGAACGGGTACACCAGCTAGTAAATAATAAATTTCAAATTATTTATTTCATGCTGTACGTTTATGAGAATTCATGAAATGCAAGAGAAGTGTAATTATTGCAGATGAATATTCTTTGAATGTTTCATTTAAGAAAATGTTACGCAAAATTCCGTTCCTCCTAATTAAAGCTCTTTGGATTTCTTGTACTGGAAATGATTTAAGCATTGTTTTGAAGCTGCTTTCTTCCTATATTTATATATAAAAAAGTAAGTTTACTTCTATTGTTTTAAATGACAAATTGATTATTAAAAACATAGCTTTTTTCTCTAAAAATAAATTTTGTTTTATTCAAACTGCTTTGATGAAATGTTTGTTGTTGCCAGAGTGAATACAGTTGTGAGCTGATTTATTCCTTTGACTACGTCAAGATTGTGTTATTTGATAAACGGGTGAATTTTCTTGAATGATGAATGACTTTATTTTCCATTCCGAATTCTGCGTTGTTATTGTATTTTTTCTTCATTTTTCTCTCTTTTTCAAAATATTTTAACAGGAAACTCCGACATAAAAGCATTGACTTTCACAGCATTATTAACTACGCAGAAATTTTACATTTTCAGATACATTTACAAGTGAGTTAAAATATCACAGTACAATATTTAAGGAATCTGACTTCGCTGAAACCAAGAATTTGAAAAAGCGTATAAATATTTATTTATTTATTTTGATATTTAATGTCACGTAGTTAGACATGTAAAATTGTTTCAAAATATTTTCTCTCCTTAGCGAGATAGGTGGGGACTGAGTGATAACGCGTTAGTCGAATTCGCGTAAGTCTGTGGTTAAAATTTCGCATAAAATTACACATAATTTTTTTTTATTTCGGGTTAGAGATGAAAGAAAATAATAATTTAGAAAAATAAATGTTGAGTAAAATCTTCGATAACACAAAAACTAAATCGCAAACCAAAGTTATTTTGATGTGGAAGGTGTCCTAAAATTCTGACTTGTCTGCTAGCTCGTTTTCTGCCACAAAATTTTCTCATAGCATGCTAATAATTTTTTTATTCCTTGTTTTGTTGAAAAAATACTCTCATCTTTGGAGTATGTATTTTCTAAAATTTGTAACTCTTTTTCTATTAAGCTGAGGCCTGTCAAATCTTCAACCGTCATACAGAAACCTCCAGTATTATATTTATTTAGCTTAGTTCTGGAAAGAAACGCTGAAATGGTTCTTGTTTTAATAAAATTTATGCTGTCCCCTTGTAAGTGCAAATTTACCTAATTAAATTTAATAAATAAATCTTTTAAATAGGTAAAGTTTAGTTTCCATCTGATTAAATTTTTTTAAAAAACTAAAGTCACACGATCTAGTTTAATAAAAGTCACTATCATAGACCCCCCCCACTTACACCTCATGGATCCTCAAATTATTTTTTCGCTGGCGTGGACCCCTTGCAGGTCACAATAGACCCCTGAGAGTCTATATAGACCACTTTGGGAATCACTGGTCTAAAATGTCAAGTTCTTCAATGTCTTGCTCTTACTCATTCACTTCTTTGAGTTCAACAATTATCAGCCCCTGTTTATAGGAATCCAGCAGTTCTTGAACATAATCACTATCCACTTCTGAATTTATTTGTCTGGCGAGATCGACAACTTCTTCAATCAAACTACCAATTTCATTAGTCTTGGGCAATGATTCCGCCTGAGTTTTAATGATGAAAAATAGAGAGAGAGACGAATTTTCGAGATTTGAAAATCGCATAACACCAAAGGTATTGCTGTTTTTTCCCCTTGCGTTATAATGGCGATTCAAGGAGAGCTTGGCGATAGAACCAAGTTGGAATCATTTTTGGCTACCATTTTGGCGACTTGGCGACAATTTTGGTGAGTTCGGACCCTATGGATTCTTCTAGAAATACGTGGAGAAATAAAACTAATTTCACGATCATGGTGCAAGCAGATCTTTCTCGAAGGATCCGCGAGACCTATAAATAGGGAGAAATTCGGAGAAACTAATCCAGTCTTGTTTTGACTAACGATTAGTTAATCTTATTTTGACTAGCGATTAGTGTCAGTATTGTCTTGACCGTTGAAGAGTCAACCAGGGATTAGTAGGACGAGATAAGTGCTTGTGAAAATCTATCCTACCTGTATTTTAGACACTGATAGTTGTGCCAGAGCGCTGATAAAGGTGTGTAGACCTTCTGAGATTTATTCTGCGAATATTGCTGTTGAATCTTGTATTTCAAGGATTGATACTCAACAATAAATTTCCATCGCTCCTAAAGAGCTGTCTTGTTCTTTGTGACTGATTTCCATGAAATCCTCGAACCTAGATCAACGTAACAATATGAATATAAATCCGCTTCCAGTTTATAAAGTTTAAAAATCCTAGTTGAAACCCTCAAGAACAGTATAAAAAATATTTCTACCAAATTTATGTAAAAAAAATATACTAAAAATCTTTTGAATTATTACAACTCCCAAAATTGTGATTCTAAAAGAAAAAACACCGTTTTTAAGACTTAAAGACACAAAGGAGGACAAAAGAATCAAAAATGCATCAAATAAGCCAGGTTTTTCGAAACGTATTTTAGAACATCTTTAGAGTTTTTCTAAAATATGCGCCGTAAATATTTTTAAAGATAGGAAGAAAAAAAAAGTAATACTTATTAGTGTCTAAAACTAAATTGCGTATAATTCCATTTTTTACGCGTTTTATAGCATTAAAAGAAAGACAGTTCTAGAAAGTTCAGGAAGTTTAGACAGAAAAGTTTTTCAAGCAACATTTTGGATAAATAAAAAAAATAAATTTAAAAAAAATCGGATATTTTCTCCAAAATTCAAGTTTTTAGCGTAGCTTGATACTTTAGTACCTCATTATTGTTCATTTGTGCAACTAAGTTTGATTAAATATCAATCGTGAATCAAAATTAGCAGAATTTATTTTTCTTCTTCAAATTTCTAATTATTTATTTTTTCGATTAACTGTAAACCTTGTGCTTTTATTTCAAAAAGTGTGTGATATAATTTCTTTCATATAAATAAATAACATAATAAAATACTACCATATTCATTCAAATCTAAGCCATCATCAATTCTAAGCCGCATCCCAAATTCTCAACATGTTTTTGTGGAAAATAAAAAATAGTGAAAATTGGTTTTCCGATATCCGACATTTACGAAATTTAAAAAAAGTAAAAATGAGAACTAATAACAAGGCAATAATTTACTTTACTGATATTAAAAACATGAACCTGCAATTGCTGTAACCACGAGTATCATGTCTGTCCAATACTTCCGCCTTCCATTGTAAACCACACCCGATTTTCAGTAGCATTAACATTGGAAAAAGAATGCGCTTAAATTTGAATAATTACGGTAATAATAATATCCCAAACAAACAATTGAAAATATACAAAACTAATAAGATATTTAAAGTTTCAGCGATAAGTTTAGAAATAAATAAAAAATTTAAAATAAATATCAAAGCTAAATGTTCGAATCTTGAAATTCATATGTATAACTTATGATAATTAAGCCTAACAGGGGATTAGTTAACTTCGTGTGAAGTATTTTTGCATGAGATATACAAAAAAAGTCTTAAACGAGAAATGTTTGTTAATACTAATTCAAAATGGTCATCCTTTATTAATTAACCGTCTATTTTAAAACTTGTTTTCTTCGTCAAAAGCCCGAATTTGAAAAGATTAAAAAAAAATCCTCTGCGAGAAGATCAGATTCCACGAAATATTAATCAAATGCAGAACTTGTCGAGTTCGTGTTTTCCCATACCAAAGTCCACACCCTGTTTTTCCCCCAGAAGCTACAAATATCTCTCACCCACCAGGATTAGAACATGAAAATAAAAGAAGATTTAAACGAAGACAGAGGGATAAGGACAGCTGGAAAAGACAAGTCTCCGATCCCCTGAGGAAACAGAACTACCACAACACCAACAATAATAATAATTAAAAACACACAACACACACTAAGTGAGCGAAAGACCGTTTGAAAATTTATGGAGGTGTAGGCGAAATTTGCTGTCTTTAGTAACGACTTAGATGTGTCATTAGTAACAGATGATGTCATTTGAGGGAAGTACAAAAAAATGAAGACAAATATCTTGCCCATTTATTTCCAAGGAACTCATTTCTCTGAGTATGTGTTTGCTTGATTAACTTCTGGGTATGTTTATGTTGGAACTACTGTGAGAGTATCATCTTGTAATGTATTAGCAAGTCAAATCGAATCAAGTAAATGATTTCGTGGTACTATCTACATGTCATCTCGCTCAAGGAGAAACATGATGTGCAAGGCCCACACACGCATTTGGGCTATGCTGCGACTTTGTAAATCGGTTTGATATGATTATGAGGTCTTTTTATTTCTACCAACATATTCATTACTTAATTAATGAAGCTGGGTTTGATTACAAATGAAACTTAATCAAAAATATCTATGAAGTTCATTAGAATACAATACTATTGAGTGAAAATATTTTTAATATGCATTATTTTGGAAGAGGATTTTTAATGATTTAAGTAATATCTAAAGCAGAGGCTCCCAGACTTTGTTGTTTCATAGACCCCTAGCCCTGTTTTTCGGTTTGGGGTAGACCCTTTCTTACCTAATATTGAATTTTTGCAAATTTATCAACTTAAATGTCTTTTCGACAGCTGGTGTACTACAACTTACTTTAAAAGAATTAAATTTCTAACTGTAGTGAAATACAGCATTTAAAACTTAAGAAGTATATGTTAATGAATTAAATCTAAATTAATACATAAAATAACTGTTACATAAAATAACTGAACAAAAAACAAATGGCTTTCAATACGTGGTAAATATGTGTGCTTCAATAACAAATTTTCAATATTTAATATCAATCTAGTCAAGTTTAACCCTAAACTGCTTTGTTTGTAAATGTTTGCAATTCTTTTTTCCCCTCTCTCCTTTTTTTTTTTTTGCTTTTAAGATTGACAAATTCACTGAAACTCCCTCTCACTAGGAAAAGCAATTAAAATCTTTCTTACAACATTCCATAATCGCGACAAATAACAGATATGTCTTCTTAAAGCCAAAGTTACTAACATCCATTTCTGAACTTTATTTTCAAATCTTCGTTAGGGCCTATTCTAATCAGAGTTCCTATTTAAAAAGACATTTTTTTTTCAATGCGACTATATGAATTCATTGTCTATTGAGGTATTATTATAAAAAAAAGCAATCTCAAACCCAGTTTCAAAAACCGAGTAAAGAGCATTTAAATGTTGAGCGTAGGTTAAAATTCCCTGACTAGAAGCGCACACAAAAAAATTTTAGGGGGGTCCAGCGTTGAAAGTCCACCATTTTGGTATCATGCTTCAAAACGCCGCCCAAAATATTTTTTTGATTTTGTCGATATTCGGGAACAAGAAATTAATTACATTTGAATAATTAGCATTAATTAATAAAATTTATTAATAAATATTTACTTAAACTTGACGTACTACATACCTAGGACTATAACCAATGGAAAAAAAATGAAGGGCTATGGGGAGAGGGTCCGGACCCCTAGCCCCCCTCCTTTGTGTGCGCCTCTGTCCCTGACAGATTATTTATGACAAATTGAGAAAATTCGCGACCTCCAATACGAGTATTATACTTCTTTAGCTTAATTCTGGAAAGAAATACTGAAATGATCCTTGTCTTAGTAAAATATATTCTGTCATCTAATTACCACAAATTAACCTCATTAAATTAAGTAAATAAATCAGTTAAATTTGTAAAATCTGGTTTTTTTCCACTAGATCAATTTTTTGTCACGATTTTATTTTAACGACAGCCACAATCATAGGCCCCCATTTACACCTCATGGATCCCCAAATTATTTTTTCGCAAACGTAGACCCCTTGTAGGTCGTTATAGACCCCCTCGGGGTCTATTTAGACCACTTTGGGAATCACTGATCTGAAATATAGGTTGCCCCAAAATTCACACGCAAGAAGTAATTTTCGTGAAAGACTCAGGTTTCTAATTAAAAATTTTACATTTTTTTTATTGATTCATAAAGCATACAGTATTGGGTTACAAATGGAATAGAGCATATAGGAATTGCTGCGGTTTTCTGGCACATAACGTATTCTTTAGTTGGAAATTGCTATGACCGTTTTGTATAAATGTGGCTGAATTTCTTTGAAACGGGGCTAAAAAAATTTTCTTTAAAGCGTTAACTGTCTTAGACTTGTTGAAATTAACCTTTCACTTCAAAAATCTCCAAGGAAAAAACCTAATTTTGAACCTTGTGGCCAATTTTGAACACCAAAACAGGGAGTTGTAAGGCCACTTTAAAACATCGCTCAACAACGAAAACTCATTTTTTTTTCGCTCTAAATCTGTATAATATTTATTTATTTAATTTTTTCCATGAGTTTTGGAGATTCAACAAGTGGAGTACACAAGGGAGAAGGTGGGGAGTTCAACCTTTTTCCCGCAGACAAACAGATAAATTTTTACTATAGAGATTTAATCTAGACTATGCTTCCCAAAGTGGTCTGTATCGACCCTCAGGGACCTATGACGACCCGCAAGGAGTTCACATCAACGAGAAAATAATTTGGGGTCCATGAGGTGTAAATGGGGTTCTACGATATTGGCTCTCATTAGACCAGGTCGTGATTTTAATTCTAATAGAAAATCTAATCAATTGGAAACCAGATTTTACCTATGTAACACATTTATTTACTAAAGTTAATGAGATTAATTTGCTGTTTCAAGGTGACAGCAAACATACATTTAGCACCAGATTCATCAATCCCATTATAAACATTTGTTTGTTGATCAGTTATTTTATGTATTAATTAAAGTTTAATTTTATTAACATGGGTTTCTTAAGTTTTAAACACTATACTTCACTATAGATAGAAATTTAAATCTTTTAAAGTAAGTAGCTCTGGACAAGCTGTCAAAAAGACATTTAAGTTCATAAATTTACAAAAATTCAATATTAGGTATGCAGGAGACAACCGAAAAACATGGCAAGGGGTCCATGAGACAAAAAGTTTGGGAACCTCTACTCTGGGCGCTTTCATCTACGTACTTTTTAGAAGGTACCCCCACCCTCTCCCTTCCCTCCATAAAAGAGATATGTGTATGCCATTAGACTGAATTTATTCCATAAGTACGTTATGACAATAGCGTACACAGACTACTTTCATGGGAAGGGTTACGTTTAAAAATAAAGTTGGTGAAAGAGCCATACGAAATCACAACTTTTTGCATGCCTTTGTGCACATGTAACTCCAAACGGACAATGTTAGCTTTCAATGAATATATTCATATTATTTTAAGCAGGACAAAATAAATGTATGTTTAAAAAAAATTTAACTTTTTTTTAGAATTGATTTTTGGGGAGGTCTAAAGCACTATTTTTTTCCTGCTTTTCATCATATAATAAAGCTGGATTCTCTAAAAAATTTAGCTATCAATCTTTGATATTTGATTATAAGATGACATTCAATTGTTATCCCGCCAAATATTTGAGATGAAAGTATTTTCCTTTTTTAAGCAAATAAATTTTATATCAAAAATTGTTCGATTAGTGTCATTTCATTAAAATTTTATGAAGCTTAAAATTTTAAGGTATCCGACTACGTTCGAAAACGTGATTTTGCAAAAGCCTACAAACGAATTTTTTTTACAATACAATATGAATTACGAATTTACGAATACATTTTTTTTTTGTAATATTTAGTGTCACATAGATTAGAATACACGTATAAAATTGTTTTTAAAATATTATTACAATAAAAAATTATTTAAATGCGACATTTTGGCAAAAAATGAACATAGAATTATTTATTTTTAGAATATTCTCTTTTTATGAAAAATGCTTCTATAATAATAACCTTTTGCCCATATATAGCAATGATCTCTATACAGAACCTGAACTAGGATTTTTGAAATATATAACTTAAAAGTAGATTTATCCATATTATAATAAATCAAAATGAAAACATTTTAGGAAAACAACACCGATTATTATTTCAATTGGTAGTAACCCTAAAAAAAATGTGAATTTTTCAATAATCCTAGTTCAGGCTCTCTGGAGAAGTCTTAGTTATCAAAAGGCAAAATGTTATTATTATAGAAGCATTTTTCATAAAAGAAAAATGTTTTGAAAAATAAATATCCTATGTTCGTTGTGTGCCAAAATATCGCATTTAAATATTTTTTACTGTAATAATATTCTTAAGACAATTTTATACATGTATCCTAATCTAAGTGACACTAAATATTAAAAAAATATTCGTTTGCAGGCTTTTGGAAAATCAAATTTCTGAACGTAGTTTCTGAATCTTAAGGCAATGATCTTCAAATTCTATTCCACGAAGCCTTGGGGTTCCATGAGACATACCCCTGGTTTCCCGAGTCACAATAAAAAAAATCGAAAAAGAACTCTTAAATGTGTATGCAAAATGGATTCACGTTCTCTATGAAGTTTGTATAACAACAAGAATTTAAAGCGCATTCCTGTCATTAAGAAACTGAATATTTTATTTATAAATAATAGCCTTATTTTTCAATACTTTTAAAATTTTTATTATAATATAATAAAAGACTATTAAAATGTGTTTAATCTTTGTACATGTATCTCCTACTGATTGGGAATATTTTATTTACTATCTCGGAATAAACGAGATAGTTTTATTTTCTTTAGTACAATGTCTTGCAAAACTAAATACACTGCTGGACAATTGCTAAGGACGGATAACACTATCATCCATAGCAACCACAAAATGAAAGGAAGCAAAATGTGGAAAATTAGAATAAGTGCGGGATATTAGTCAGAAGAAGTATGAGTATGCAAATTTTTTTTCCACGTCTGTTCATCACGTGATAGCGTTCATAAGAGCTTTAAAGGTTTTGACGCGTGTGGACAGTTGTTGTTTCAAGTCAAAGTTTTACAGGAAAGATTTAATAGACGAACTTAAAATTTTTGGCATGTCTTCCCGACATCACATAGATGATTTTATGCGTGGCCGAATTATTGGAAAAATCGAAGAAGGGCGAAAAATAACAGATGTTGCCAGGGGGTTCGACATCGCTCACATCGTTGTTTCACGGCTGTGGAAGTCATTTAAAACTACTGGAATATGTAGTAGACGGCACGGGGGAGGTCGTGTTAGAAGTACGACGCCTGCAGAAGACAGATATATCGTCCTATCAGCAAAAAGAAACAGGCGCACCACAGCTCAGCAGGTAGCAAATCAGTTTCTTGCTGCCTCAGAAAAGCAGATCTCCCGAAAAACTGTTGCCAGACGTTTGAGGGGAGGAGGACTATACGCACGCATACCTGTTGTGTGTGTCCCATTGACCAGACAGCACCGTACTGCCCGTTTGCAATGGTGTCGTGAGCATCACAATTGGACTGAACAGGACTGGGCATGCGTACTATTCTCAGATGAGAGTAGGTTCAGTCTGTCATCGGATTGTAGACGCCAACTGATCTGGCGCGAGAGTGGTACTGCTTATCGTCCAGAAAATATCCAGGAAAAGGACCGATATCCGACATGCAGTATCATGGTGTGGGCCGGCATCATGATCAATGGCCACACGCGCCTACATGTGGTTGCGAATGGGACTATGACGGGCCAACGATACATTGATGAAGTTCTACTTCCTCGTGTTCGTCTTTTCCGTGGTGCTGTCGGTGATAAATTTGTTTTTATGGACGACAACGCAACATGTCATCGAACACTCGCTGTTCAGGATTGTCTAGACAGCGAGGGTATTCAACGTCTCGTATGGCCAGCGCGTTCTCCAGATCTAAACCCCATTGAAAATGTGTGGGATGCTTTGGGGAGGCAAGTTGCTGGTCGAAACTATCCTCCGACAAACAAGAACACCCTCATCCGTGCACTCACAGAGGAATGGGATAAATTGCCTCAACAGCTGCTGGATAATGGTGTGCAAAGTATGGTACGACGTGTGGAATATTGCATCACACTCCACGGTGGACATATCCCGTACTGATACCTTTCTTTAAGGTGCCTGCTGACTTTTAGATGCATTGTTCCATTTCTCCGTACGCAGATCAAATGAACATTTTTTTTTCTTTCAGATGTTTCACAGCTTTTGTACTTTCCAGAACAATAAATATTCTTTATTCTAATGTCTGAACAGTGTGGCAACTATATTTTATCCTACTAGGCCTCGTGTCTCGCTTAATGTTATGCTACATAGCAATTTGTGATCCGTCCTTAGCAATTGTCCAGCAGTGTAGCTTTCTAATGGAAAATAAACCTTTTTGTATTTGTCGAAAAACACCTTTAATAAAAGAGAGGGAGCAACTTGTCGACACATCAATAGATTTGATTTTAAAAATCTAAATTTAAGCAAGAGCAGCTCCTAAATTGTATGTTGAAAATTCATCCAAAATGCATAATATTTCTCACACAGCTATAAACATTTTAATGCCCTTCAGAATAATGAGTATAAATGAAAAATATTTCTCTACGTGAGTAGTTACAAAAACAAAGTATAGAAACAAATTGAGTTCATAATATGTGTAATACGACTTCAGATAATTTCAATAGACCTATAATTCAACAGTTTGTGTGAATAAATACAAGCACATATCCCAGCTACTAAACAAAATGCATGGGTAAATGACACTTGGATCACAGATTAATATTATTAATGAGTAAATTATATTAAATTTTTTTAATAATAAACGCAATATTTTTTAATTGCCTTTACATAAAGTACCTTTAACAAGTTGATCTACTTTAAACGTTATTTTAAGGTGCGTCCTTCTAAGTGCATGCTTGGAATAGGGTTCCATGAAACTACTTCAAGTCCTAGGGGTTCCTCGAAAAAATCTCCTGGTTCTAGGGATTAAATGAGTTGAAAAAGTTTAAAGACCACTGCTTTAAGGCATTTGAATGGGAAGAGGGAAACTTTGATGGATTCAAAAAGCCCACATTCGCTGTCTTTCGCTATTAACCTAAAAAAATACATAAAAAAATGAGGTTGAACTTGAATTTGATACACCACTTCTCTTGTAAATAATGTCTCAATTAACTTTCAAACAAAAAAACGTGCTTATCAAGTGAAGAAAAAAAGTCTATTTATAACCTTCAAATTAACAACGCGTAGCATTTCTCTCATTTCGGCTGCTAAAAATGATTGTACCACTCTGTTCTCTTAACAACTATGAATAAACAGTTGTATATCACCTTTAATGATCCAAACACGCCAACCTCGCCCAACAGCAATTCCTCTGTGTCCCTCCATTAACCTCCCAAGATGAAAAGCCCATTAAAAAGTACATGGCTTTGAGGAAGCCGATTGCCGACGTACAAACTTCTTGTTCCTTACTATCACTTTTTGACCATGGTTTTTGATGATACAACACAGAAACCCTTGCGCATCATCCGGCTGTTCGCAGAGGAACATTTTTCCATCACCGTGGGCTCCGTGTTCCACATCATCCGGATCCCACGATGACAAATTGAAAGGGAAGAATGCTCTTTTTCTTCTTTTCTTCTTCTGTGGAACGTTATTATGGAACGCCAAAGCAGGGGGGTGACTTCCGGAGGTGATGCATCTGTCGGGATAGGTGTTTGGTGATGTGGGTGGGAGAGCATCTTCCTGCTGAAACTCTGCCCCTGCCGTTTCAGGTTCTCGGTACTGATGGATTTAAGGTAGAGAAACGATGACGGTTTAAATGCTTTTCTCGGGGTTCTGTTGTGGATGTGATTAATGAAGCATTGAGACTCGAATATATTTGGTTTTCAGTGAGTTCTTAACGGTCGCATGATTTCGAACGGTGATTATGAATTATATAAAACTAAATGTTGTTGTTGTTGTTGTGGCTAATGCCACCTGTCTGACGTAGTCAGAACGAGGCCCACGAAATTCATCGTGGCATGGGCAAGAGGTACGCCTGTCGTTGGCCTTGAGCACCATACAGGTGACAGTGCGAAAACTAAATGTATGAATATATGTATTTACTTTTAAATTTTGGGTAAATTTTTAGCTTAAAATACAAGAAATTTATTTTTTAAGAAAAGCCAACAATTAAGGGTATTAAGAGTGTGAATGTTGGTTTTTTCCGGCAAAGAGAAAACATTAAAAAGCATGCGTTTTAAACAATAAAGGAGAATATTATTACATTTTAGCATAGTGTAAAAACACAGTAATTTTTTTTGTGATATAAATTTCGAAGCATGAGATAAAAAGGCCAACATCACAGGTAACGCAGTTCAGTTCCATCATCACTGTTCTCAGATTCACTAAACGAACTTTCAAAATAATCAATTATTTCAGAATCACTCTTGAATCCATTTATACTTAAAGTAGAATCAGATTCACTTTCTGACTAACTCCATAATGAATACTATATTAAATATATATATATATATATATATATATATATATATATATATATATATATATATATATATATATATATATATATATATATATATATTATATAGCAGAACGCAACCCACGTGTATTAACTAATGCGACGCTATTTTAAACTTAACTATTTTAAACGGGACTAAGTAACTGAGCTCAGGTTACAAAAACATATCGCTAATATATATGTTTGATTGGGCTAACATCTAGTTAAAAATAAAATAAATATCTCTAAGCACGTTATAAATAATTTGGCACTGCCATCTGGTGAGAAATAAACTTGATTCCGGGTATAAGAAATAGATAGTCTTAATCTTTTTAGCATGTTACTTTTGAACACTCCAGCCCGGAAATATCGCAAGCACGAGAAATAGAGGGGGAAATTTCACCCCGGGATTTTGACGGGAGAGAGAAAGGAGTTAAATAATGCTACATTGTTAATTTTATCACTGATCATGTCTATGAGATCAATGTTCATTTCACTATTAACTTTTAGAATCTCTTTTTTATAATGTAATGGTATTCTCATGTCAACAAAATGTTCTTTTAAAACTCTCTTCGCTGAATGCTAAAGAATATGAACTGCATTCATTTGGAATGTTGTTTTCAGACACAAAAGAACTAAAACATTAATATTATACTCTGACTTCCCTATCATACAGAGAGCAGCATATTTTAACATTACTCCTCATTTTTATCTAAGCTGATCAATTTTTCTTGGTATGGAATGTGTTTCGCATTTTTTATCCTATACCGTAATGTTAAAAGAGTCATCCTAATACGTATTTTAAAATAAAATTTAACTATTTATGGAATATTTTAAAAATGCTACACATTATAGGCCAGATATATGATTTATAGTAATATTGCAAATTTTTTATGAAAATTGAGACACTTTTTGTTTTAAAGTATGTTTTGTGCAGGGCCTCAAACCGGAACGGAACCGTAAACCAGAAAAAAAAACCATTTCGGCTCGAAAACCGGAACTGCACCGGAAAAAAATATTGGTTTTTTTCGGTTCGATATGTCTTCAGTCGTTTTGTTACTGTAACCAACTTATCAATATATATATTTTCTAATTTAAAGTCAAACATATAACTGTGTCATCATTTCTTGCATATTGCTTATCACGATTTCATTCCGTTCACTGATACCTTTCTATTTGTTTTGCGTGAAACTACTTGTAAAAGGCGGACTTAATGCAGTTGAAGGAACTAGAAGTATAGATGATTTTTTTAAGAAAAATATGAGTCTGAGTTATATATTTTTTTTCTTTTCGCATCTCAGCATGCGATCATCTACGGATGTTTATATAGGCTGTTTAGATAGACAAACCAGAATCAGGAACCTAGTTGTCAAATGCGATTTTGATAATGGAAAACAATAACAATTCCCGCCGTTCTCAACTGACCGCTCTTATTGTACATGTTGGTTAATTTGTATCAATTCACATAGTGTACCAATTTAAAAAAAAAAAAAAGAAAATCTTCCAAATTTTGACAGAAATACATTTTTGTTCACGATAGAATTATATGTTTAGTGCAAATAACTATGTATATAACATAAATTTATTTATTCAGAACTAAACCAAAAACCCTTAATTTTGGCGAAACCAAAACCGGAACTGAGCCCATATATATATATATATATATATATATATATATATATATATATATATATATATATATTTCTTTTCTTTTAGTCGAACCAGAACGAAAAAAATTACGGTTCGAAGCCCTGGTTCTGCGTATAGAACAGACTCCTGTACATTTGGCTAAAATAAGTTTAAGAAATGAATGAAAAAAAATTTTAAAGATTTAAATAAATGCTTTTTCCAGAATTTTTTTTTATATGTGCTGTTTCGTTGTAAAATCTTTTTTTAAAGTTCTACATGTAAAGGTTTATGGATCTTTTTTTACTAAATAGGGAATTTTTATGACAATAAATAAAAGAATTTCTGAATACCGAACACAAATCATATCACATAATATCTGAAGCGGTAAATGTTGATTTTAGGTTTCCTTATCGTGGCCAGCAATCCAAAGTTATGCGGAAATCGACTGCCATAACTCAATTGTTCAGTTTGCTCATGAAAGCAAGGGATACGTAGGCCACGTAAAAGCGTGAAGGAATTCATTTCGGAATCGGTCAAAAAGCAATCGGTCACGTCACGTTTTCACACGAAAAAGATCTTGGAAAAACGAAAAAAAAAAACACAAAACTTGTTTTTGATTAATTAGAACATGTTTATTTATTTGGAATACGTTTATTTCCTTCGGCATATGCTTTTCAGCACATTTCTAAATTAATTTGAACTGTTATTTCTGTACGATCATTAATTTCATATATTCACATTAGTTTTTATGATTAATTATATTTTAGATAGAGACTTAGTCCGGTTTTTTATTTTATAACTGTCTTTCGGTGTGTTTGAGTTTATGGTTACATTAATAGCGGATCAAGAGGATCCTAGTAATTAATTACTTTATTTAATTAGTTCTTGTCGATGCTCTAGAATTTAATTATTATAATGAGACACGTTTTTTGCTTTCCTTTGTCTTTCGAAGAAATGTGTTTACAGTCTAATATTTTTATTCCTTGCAAATAAATCATTTATAAATCACATTTAGAAGTAATGAGAATAATTTTATATTCACCAAATATATATATATAAATAGAAAAAGTCGAAAGAAAAAGTGTGCTAAATAGATTAAGATTTATAAATTAAGATTTTATTGTGTTTATAATCTTTCGTTCTAAGGTATCGTACAACAAAGTAATTGCAATTTTATAAATCATAGGCAGTGGCGTAACGGGGAACATTTGGGCCCCCACGTTGAATTTTACAAAGGGTAGGCACTTGTGTCAGTCAGGCTTTGGACCCCTTAGAACCGTGCCCCCCCTCCGCGATGCGGGGGTGTACGTTACGCCACTGATCATAAGAGGCCTATATAAGTAAGCTATTAATTAATAATAAATTTTAATAATATTTAAATACAGGCTTATATATATAATCCAAAATATATAAGTACACAGATAGCTATAGAACCTAAGATAACTATGCTAAATAGGAAGAAATAGGCACAGTAGTAAAATAAAAAACTCCTGGCTTTAAGAACCAGGATTGCAGGTTTAAACAAGTTTTAGGGCTAGCCAACCTTCACCTGTAGTTTGTCATACTACGTATCAAGAGGAAAAGAAAGAATAACATTAGGAGAAATTTAAATATTATAAATAAAATCACTAAACTAATAAAATATAATTATAAAATTATAGCCTACTAGTATTCACAGTATAGATTTAAATTCGATGCAAGATGTAGATAGTAAGACTTACTTCGGGAGTGTAACAACTGGTTATGATTCCCGTATATATATATATATATATATATATATATATATATATATATGTACATATATATCTTCTTTATAAGCGTAACAACTTTTTACAGGTCTTGGCTGCTTCCACAGCTCGCTTCTTCCAATTCCAACGATACGCAGCAACTCTCTGCCAGTTTTTAATATTTAGAGTTTTTAAGACATATTCAACATCATGTATCCACCTTGTTGGTGATCTTCCTCTTGTTCGAGATCCCATAAGATTCTTAAATGTGTAAGCTCTGGTCTGGTTGTTTTCAGGGCTTCTCCAGAGGTGGCCGAGCCATCTGAATTTGTTACTTCGGATGACTTGAGTAACTTGAGTTTCTTTGTAAAGCCTATATAGCTCGAAATTATATCTAGTACGCCAACATCCTTGATCTTTAACAGGCCCAAATATAGTTCTCAGTGCTTTTCTTTCGAAGGTTTCCGGAGCTCGTATAGTCTCCAAATTCAGCGTCCAGGTTTCGCTAGCATACAGCAACACAGGCAAAATTAATGTCTTATATAATCTTAACTTTGTTTTTCCGCTGATAAATTTCGATCTTAATTGCTTCTTTAGTCCAAAAAACATTTGTTAGCCGATTTTATACGGTTGTTTATTTCAGCTTTCAGCTTATTTTGGTCATTAATAATGGTTCCGAAGTATTTGAAATCACTAACCGTTTCAAAAGAATGAATGAATGTATATATATATATATATATATATATATATATATATATATATATATATATATATATATATATATATATGTATATATATATATATATATATATATATATATATATGTATATATATATATATATATATATATATATATATATAAATACATATAAATCAATCACAACTTAATAATCAATTAAAAAATTAAATTATATGAATCTTATAATACTAAATCCCATTTCAAAATATCAATGGCGAATATAGAACATAAAATTCCAACGTTTTCAAACAAAATTTAAAAAATTATAAAATAAAAATGTATAAAATATCCAAATGCCCCTATTGCATATATATATATTGATACATAATTTTCTCCAGAGTTTCGAAACGTTATATTAAAAAAATTAAGACGAATACAGCAAGAACGAACTTTTGAAAGCATGCAGAACGGCTCAGTTTTATTTACATACTTTATGTGTATTCTGTGCGTGAAACATTGGTTACACGGTATGCATGAAAGCAGTTGTCCAGTTCCTACTTTTCATGCAGTTTTCCAACATCACGCTGCAAAGGGGGTGCGAAAACTTCAGCCTTATATAAAAGTCAGTTGCATAACACCATGTTGAATAGTGTGACAGGAACTGGACTATTGCATTGATGCACTGTAACCAAGTTTCATACATAGAATACTTGTACAATACGTTAATAAAACTTAAACTGTTTTTGGATGCTTTCATATGTTCTTTTTTGCTATATTTTCCTTATAACGCTTTGAAACACTGGAGGAAATTATGAGTAACTCTGTATTTAAACCAGATTAATACTTTAAACCTTTATCTAACACCGTATGATTCACTGCAGTTTTTTTTAATCACTTCATTCAAAATTAATGAATATACATAAACACACAAAATATTCAACTTTGGGATATTCAATCCGTTAAAGCTAATTAATTAATTAGATATTCAACTGTAAAATTAGTTACATACACTGTTCATTTATAACAAATAGTCAAATCGTTTGCTAAGGTTCATTAACATACAAAAAATAAGACACTTACCTTTTGACATTAATTATTTTTTTGGAACTAAAATGACAATCTTTGCAATCTGCTGAAAACTCAATTACTGCTATAAAGATATTCGCCTTCCCTGCTAAAATACTCATCATAGAACCCGTGCTGCCATATATCTTGGAAGTGGGGATTTCAAAGAATATTCCTGTTAAGTATCGTCAGAGTATTCGTAAAATTGATTATTCTATGTAATTTTAAAGGGAGTAGTACTTATAAGGACCTTCGGTAGATAAAGGGTTAAAATGATTATTGAACCTGTTTCATTACATTCCAACAAATATCTCCGAAATTTTGAAAAATTAGAACTGCACCATACAACAAACATTTGTGTTTATACTCTTCACTATCGATCTTAGATTTTCTGAAAAGAGAATAATTTACTTTTCAAAAGTTATATTCATACTTTAAGTAGTCTAGTCATGCATACATAGTCTTTAAGAATCACTTATAAATAAAGCTTTAAAAAAATATTTCGTATGTGAAACGATGGAATTTTGTTTTTCTTGCTCTTATTACGCATAGCAACCAGTTGCCATTATGTTTCTGCTGTAAGGTTTATGCAGTCTTGTGGAAAACCATTTGATCCAAAAATATACCAAGAAAGTCAAGTTACGAAGGAACAGTTCTTAAGATATACATAGCAGACTCACGACTCTGTTGTAAAATTCTTAACAATTTCATTGTATTTAAAAACTTTCTTGAACTCCTGTAAAAATATATCTTCCCTTATAAATTACTTTACTACATCAGTCGATCTTAATTCTCTCTTGTATGATTTTTCTTTCGTCCAATACTTATTAAAAGAAAAGTTTATCTCTGTTCATAACATATTTTTGAAAATTAAGGTCAATATTTGTGAAAGCAGGCATTTTAAAAGTTACCAATTGCTATCCAAAACAATAGCCCATATTACAAGCATAAAAAAGCCATCAACAAAAATCTGACTGATAAATCTATCACTAAAAACATATTTATCATATTTGTAATTTCTTTATTCAATTGAATTCATCACCAGCATTATTAGGTTATCGTAATACAATTATTGTAATTAAAAGAAATATATTTTTCCTTATTTTTGATTTTTGTATTGATTGTGATTTTTTTATAACTCTGCTAGCTTTTTATCTTCGATTTCATGTTTTTAGTAATATTTTGTGTTTTTGGACAATGATAGATAAGACTTCTCTTATGGGGTGAATGGTTACATGTTAAAAATCCCGTAAACGTGAACGCCGAGTGATAATCTCGAATGTAAAAATTAAAAACTTGTTGGTTTATGAGAGTTTGGGAGCCCCCCGCCCCTCCCACACCCCGTCTCTCACTGAGTGCCACTGTTTTCGAATCTTTTCCCATTGGTTTTAACATTTATTCTTCAGGGTAAACTTCCCGTATTTTTTTAGTCTAAAAAGTTTCTTTTTCTTGAGTTTTAAAACTTTGTGGTTTTAGCGTATCTCTGTAATTTGTATGTAATCTAGATGCTGTGTGTATTACGTATTTGTACAATCAAGTGGCTATGTGTTTAGGCCATTATTTAATACTTTGTTTGCATTGACTATTCTGTGTACCATCGTAAAACTAAATGTTAAATGGCTTACTATTTCAATTGTAAAAATTTTCACTTTTGACATTACGAGCATACCTTTAAAAAAATTGATTTAGATTATTATTTATGCCTTAGAATTCTTGTACTCTTATTAAGGTCATTTATTTTCAAGATTATGGGGAAAAGTTTTCATAAATAAGTGTTTTTAATCTCAATTATATACCTCTTCTTAAATTCATAGTTTTCCTGCGCAGGAATAAATAGGAATGTATTATCGGAATTTCAAAATATCTAAAAAAATCATATTAAAATCAATTATATTTTTTGATCTTTTAAAATTTTTTTTACCAAACTATCAATTTGAGTGTATTAGGGCTGAATTATTTCTGATTCATCAGAAACCTGATAAAATCATACACCAAATTTCCACCCCCTTTTATACAACCCTTTGTTCGTTTCGCTGAGATTCTCAATTACTTAGCTGTAATCAGTGTGAAGGTTAAAAATCGTCTTTTCACTAAAACAAACCAAATTTCCGTTCTCTTCAACGAAGCGGGGTGTGCCTTCATCTCTTCTGAGAATTCCTTCATTCACTAAAATGAATCACCAAACAAAAGGGAAGAGTACATAGTAATTAATAGGGTGTTTCCAAACTAACTCCTTCCAGTGTCCTCCACCCCTAACGTTCGATCTCCGGTCTCTGTGATTGACAGACGGATTTTTCCCGGAAACCGGCACCGGAAAAGTATAATTTCCGTACTCACCCGCTCAAAGGAAGAGAGAGAGGGGGTCTGACTGCATAGAGACTAGTGGTGAATCCTGTTTCCGATGGGTTCTGAGGATTGGAAAAGGGGAATGGATATTTTCAGAAACCGGATTTCTATTTTGAATATTTTCCACTTGTGTTATCTCTTCCATCGATCCTCCTATCTTTGTATTCGGTTAGATAGTTCTATATTTGCTTCATGTTCTTGTGAAGTTTCAGTTGGATTTTTCTCGACTTTTTCAACTAATTTCGGACTTACGAATTTTATAACAAACGCTATCTTGACAGAATCAGATATTTCTTTGATAGCATAATTAAATGGCAATAAGGAAATACCCCTATACAAGTAAAAAAATTTAGAATTGGAATACATAAATCAGATGTACTTGAACAAATTTAACACATTCAGTTAAATATCTTAATATCTTTAAAAAAGTAACTTAGTGATTATGGCCATGAACTCACATGATTGGCATGACAGGAGTTCAAGCCTTACTGTCACTCAAAATCTCCGTGCAGAGGTGCTATTCCACGTTAAATCTGTTGAGGTTTGAAGCCCTGCCATTGACGTGGTGTGGAAACTAGTAGAGGGGGTGTCGTACTTGACCGAGGTTTCAAATTACAAAGCCCGTCACCAATAGCCCTCGTGTTGCTTTAAAATGTGAAGCTAATAAACACTCCCTCACTGGAGTCTAATTTTTCGGTCCAAAATTGTTTCCTCAGCGAAAAATATTTTCTGGGTGAAATTGTTCTAGATTAAAAAAAAAAAATTACGAAAAAGGATGTTTAGCTCTTCCGCAATTTTTAATACAGTCGGACCTCTTTATAACGAGTCGTTAAATCCCGAAAAAAAGTTCGTTCTATGGAAAATGCGTTATATAGAATAGAGCTACATCTTTCAATTTTCTTTTTAAACCACGTAAAACAAATTTTAAATTCATAATCACTATACATTGAAAAAAGTAATTATTCACACCTTTTTGTAAATTAATATCTATTTATTTTAATTAGCTTACCCATACAAAAAAAAAAGAAAGACTGCAGGAAAAGTTTCTTGTGTGTGAAGCCTTTATTCACTTCCTGAAGTATTAAATTTTTTTCTCTGATGCTGAAGCAGTTACACTTTGACATTTTCGAGCTTCAAGAAACGAAGTTACCAGTACGACTAATCAATACTACAAATGAAGGGAGACTAGTTTAAGTACACGAGGTTCCACTGAAGGTGAAAAGGGATATCGATGATGTTTCCAGTGAACTAGACAATGGGGGTTAAAGGTTGCCCTTCTTGAATGAAATGCCCAGAATTCTATTGCTCTCGGCGAGTAAGGAACCTAATAAAACCAGTTCAAGATTTATGACCACCATAGAATGCACTAAAAGAGAGAATAACTCGAAATGTCCGGAAATACTTTAAAAATAGAGTGAACAAAATTGAATCACAAGAGAAAAAGTTCGTTACATAGAAAATGCACTTCGCTATTGGGAGGTTATTTTACGAAGAAATTCGTGAAATGTTTTTGGTTCCAGGAAAAAGTTCGCTATATAGAAACATTCGCAATATAGAGGTTCGTAATATAATATTTTGTATAGAATGGAAAGAATAATTAGGCAAAAAGAAGAATTAGAAAATAATGACAACTGGTTGCAATATGAAAATGGTTCGGTCTCAAAACTCACACCAAATTTTAAAAAAAATTATTTTGAAGGTTTGAATACAAAAATGATAGGCTTACATTGCTATTTATGCCACTCGCTTGCTCCTCCGTTTTACTGTGTATTTCATGTTGTATGACTGTATTATACTGTTTTTTTTAATTTATTGGTCTCTTTGTCCTAGCATTAAGCATTCGATTGTATAGAAAAGCATTCTTTTAGTCTTTGTCTCTTGATTAAAAAAGTACAGGACTAGAATTTCTGAAACGGAAGTATATTTATCTACAATGCCATCATAATTCCTCGCAACGTTCCTTGGGAGTCTATTTTCCCCAAACCCATTTTTAACGAATCTCTACCCAACAAAAGAAAAGTGCGTACCAAATTTCAAGTTTTTAGGTCTAATAGTTCAGAAAATTCCGTGATGAGTGAGTGAGTCTTTCCCCATATATATATATATATATATATATATATATATATATATATATATATATATATATATATATATATATATATATATATATATATATATATTATAGATAGATAGATAGATACTCGAACGGGATTTCCGATTAATTTAGGTAGTGAAATGGTACAATAAGAAAAATATTATTGAATAATTTCAAATAATAGTTTTTCATAATCTGACATCATAGTACTTCAGCTATTATAACTTCTTTTCCCTTAAATATTTGCAAATTTAGCTGAGTCTGTAAAGCGAATTCAACTGTGGTAACATTTTAATTTTTTTAAAAAATAACCACAACTATATTTATGAATTTCTGAAATAAAAATTACGATTTAGTTGTTGAGATTTTCTCTACTTTTTTAGGTTCTGTTCGCACTAAACCAATCTTTGGTTCGTTTGGAGGAACTCCGAAATGGACGACCGTCTCCCTTTTCCGGCACTGAAGATTTGGTGCGGCATTACAACTGTCGAAATCTCACTTACGCTTCCTTTACTAACCCAGACATGGTAAGTTGTTTTCTAAAGAGACAAAAAACGAATTATTTATTTTATGGTCTGCGTTCTGAACAAAAAAATAAACCCTGTATAAATATAAAAAAAAATTGAAAGACATGCATATATGTATATGTTTGATAAATAAGATGGTACCAATTGCATATATTTTAAACAGTGTATGGATAATTTTCATATTTTTTTCTCTAAATGTATTCAAAAGTCCTTAGAAAATATTTTTATTTTAATTTTTATGCTCAATTAAGAAGAGTGTAACCCAGAAGAAATCAAGCCACAATTACGAAATTGTGTTTTTATATAATGCATGTGGTGATATTTAGATCAGTAAAACTTTTGAAGCCGCGGAAAGAAGACGAGAAAACGTGCTACGCGTGTTTTAGATGCGCAGCAGAAATCGTTTTAAAGCACGAAAGCAATTCGTAGAATTCAATTTCTGCTTTGATGCACGATTTTGGGACTAAATACGTATCCTGGAAGCAGTATAAACATCGCCGGACTTTGAAAGGGGTCATGTAGTAAGTTTTAGAGAACATGCAAATCAGCATTTTTGAGTGATGTAGTAGTTGCTTCATGTTTTTAAGAATGGTTCGAGGAAGGGAGCTAACTGTCAAAAAAGCTCATGACATCCAAGCAACAAAAGTGTAAAGATCGGGCAATCCCAATAATAGTCACGTCCACACCGACTTGATCTCTAAAATTGATTCGAAATCATTTACACTCTCCAGGCATCCAGTGTCACTTAGATTAGGATACATGTATAAAATTGTCTTAAGAATATTATTACAGTAAAAAATATTTAAATGCGATATTTTGGCACACAACGAACATAGAGGATATTTATTTTTCAAAACATTTTTCTTTTATGAAAAATGCTTCTATAATAATAACATTTTGCCTTTTGATAACTAAGACTTCTCCAGAGAGCCTGAACTAGGATTATTGAAAAATTCACATTTTTTTTAGGGTTACTACCAATTGAAATAATAATCGGTATTGTTTTCCTAAAATGTTTTCATTTTGATTTATTATAATATGGATAAATCTACTTTTAAGTTATATATTTCAAAAATCCTAGTTCAGGTTCTGTATAGAGATCATTGCTATATATGGGCGAAAGGTTATTATTATAGAAGCATTTTTCATAAAAAGAGAATATTCTAAAAATAAATAATTCTAGGTTCATTTTTTGCCAAAATGTCGCATTTAAATAATTTTTTATTGTAATAATATTTTAAAAACAATTTTATACGTGTATTCTAATCTATGTGACACTAAATATTACAAAAAAAAAAATGTATTCGTAAATTCGTAATTCATATTGTATTGTAAAAAAAATTCGTTTGTAGGCTTTTGCAAAATCACGTTTTCGAACGTAGTCGGATACCTTAAAATTTTAAGCTTCATAAAATTTTAATGAAATGACACTAATCGAACAATTTTTGATATAAAATTTATTTGCTTAAAAAAAAGGAAAATACTTTCATCTCAAATATTTGGCGGGATAACAATTGAATGTCATCTTATAATCAAATATCAAAGATTGATAGCTAAATTTTTTAGAGAATCCAGCTTGATTATATGATGAAAAGCAGGAAAAAAATAGTGCTTTAGACCTCCCCAAAAATCAATTCTAAAAAAAAGTTAAATTTTTTTTAAACATACATTTATTTTGTCCTGCTTAAAATAATATGAATATATTCATTGAAAGCTAACATTGTCCGTTTGGAGTTACATGTGCACAAAGGCATGCAAAAAGTTGTGATTTCGTATGGCTCTTTCACCAACTTTATTTTTAAACGTAACCCTTCCCATGAAAGTAGTCTGTGTACGCTATTGTCATAACGTACTTATGGAATAAATTCAGTCTAATGGCATACACATATCTCTTTTATGGAGGGAAGGGAGAGGGTGGGGGGTACCTTCTAAAAAGTACGTAGATGAAAGCGCCCAGAGTAGAGGTTCCCAAACTTTTTGTCTCATGGACCCCTTGCCATGTTTTTCGGTTGACTCCTGCATACCTAATATTGAATTTTTGTAAATTTATGAACTTAAATGTCTTTTGACAGCTTGTCCAGAGCTACTTACTTTAAAAGATTTAAATTTCTATCTATAGTGAAGTATAGTGTTTAAAACTTAAGAAACCCATGTTAATAAAATTAAACTTTAATTAATACATAAAATAACTGATCAGCAAACAAATGTTTATAATGGGATTGATGAATCTGGTGCTAAATGTATGTTTGCTGTCACCTTGAAACAGCAAATTAATCTCATTAACTTTAGTAAATAAATGTGTTACATAGGTAAAATCTGGTTTCCAATTGATTAGATTTTCTATTAGAATTAAAATCACGACCTGGTCTAATGAGAGCCAATATCGTAGAACCCCATTTACACCTCATGGACCCCAAATTATTTTCTCGTTGATGTGAACTCCTTGCAGGTCGTCATAGGTCCCTGAGGGTCGATACAGACCACTTTGGGAAGCATAGTCTAGATTAAATCTCTATAGTAAAAATTTATCTGTTTGTCTGCGGGAAAAAGGTTGAACTCCCCACCTTCTCTCTTGTGTACTCCACTTGTTGAATCTCCAAAACTCATGGAAAAAATTAAATAAATAAATATTATACAGATTTAGAGCGAAAAAAAATGAGTTTTCGTTGTTGAGCGATGTTTTAAAGTGGCCGTACAACTCCCTGTTTTGGTGTTCAAAATTGGCCACAAGGTTCAAAATTAGGTTTTTTCCTTGGAGATTTTTGAAGTGAAAGGTTAATTTCAACAAGTCTAAGACAGTTAACGCTTTAAAGAAAATTTTTTAGCCCTGTTTCAAAGAAATTCAGCCACATTTATACAAAACGGTCATAGCAATTTCCAACTAAAGAATACGTTATGTGCCAGAAAACCGCAGCAATTCCTATATGCTCTATTCCATTTGTAACCCAATACTGTATGCTTTATGAATCAATAAAAAAAATGTAAAATTTTTAATTAGAAACCTGAGTCTTTCACGAAAATTACTTCTTGCGTGTGAATTTTGGGGCAACCTATATTTCAGATCAGTGATTCCCAAAGTGGTCTAAATAGATATATATACACTGCTCAAAACAATTAAAGGATATTGTAAGTTTTATATAAAATAAAGATAAAAGCGAACTTTTTTGCCGAGAATGGAAGAAGAGAATCCCAAATGCAAATTTTTCTGATTTTCAAACTGTGGAGTATGCTAATTTTGAGTTCGACGTCAAAAACGTCGCTTCAGCGGCAGCGAATGAAATTTGACTTTCAACTAAAATGAAGACAAGGAGGATCGGCATTCAGTGACTGCTTTGTTTCAATGAGTACGATGTCTCAGCGAAGTCATTTAACCGATTCAGAAGCTTGGAGAGTTGTTGGTAGGTTAGAAGGGGACCAAACTCAAACCGAAGTAGCGCAAGACATTGGAGTGTCACAAAGTGTGATTTCCAGGATCTGGAACCGTTTTGGGGAGACTGGAAGTGCAGGCCGATGACCAGGACAAGGTCATAGACGGGTAACAACGCCGAATTAAGATCGTTATTTAGTGTTAACGGCTCGGAGACACCGAAATATGAACGCTACTCTTCTCCAACAACACCTTCGCTCGGCTACTGGCACCACGGTTTCAACTCAGACTGTCCGAAACCGGTTCCATGGTGTAGGTCTGTATGATCGCCGACCGATGGAATGTGTTAGACTAAGATCAAGGCATCGTCGCGACCGCAGTGAGTGGGCAACAGAGCATGTGAACTGGAAGAGAAATGGATGGAGCAATGTTCTTTTTTCTGACGAGTCCTGTTTTTCTGTTCATCCGGATAATAGGCGTATTTTCATCTGGAGGGACCGTGGCAGTAGGAATAAAATCCTGCGTTCATGCACGAAAGTGTCAGATTTGGCGGTGGGGGAGTGTGGTGTATGGTGGCATCTCCATTGGTACATCATTCGAGATGTACCTCTGACTGCTCGTCGATATAGGGATGAGATCTTCAGACCTATTGTAGTCCCTTACGTTGCAGCAATAGGAGATGACTTCATTTTAATGGATGATAACTGCAGGCCCCCACATCGTGCTAACCTGGTGGAGGATTTCCTTTTCGAGGAAGGAATCGTACGAATGGAATGGCCAGCGTGTTCTCCAGACATGAATCCAATAGAGCATGTTTGGGACTTGGGACGCTCTAGGAAGACGAGTTGCTGGCCGCCAACCCCCCAAACTCTCCAAGAACTGGAAAGAGCTCTTCTGGAAGAGTGGGACAGAATACCCCAACTCGTGATTAATAGCCTCATTGATTCCATGCCTCAAAGGTGCTCAACGTTGCTGGCCGTCCGTGGAAACCATACCCCATACTGAAAATGATATCCTTTGAAGAAAACACCTTTTCTTATTTTTTTTGTCATAAGGACAAATTGTGTTTTTTTTCCTTTTGTACACATATGCGCAATAAAATGCATTTTTTGCTGCCAAACATGTGTAATTTATTCTCATATAACCTACTACGTCTGTCGATCATGTATCAATCAGCTAAAAAGTTTCCCAGCCGCAAGATCAACCTAATACCGCAATATCCTTTAATTATTTTGAGCAGTATATATACATATATATAGCTGTGTGTGTGGCATGTAACGCTCACACTTAAATTTCAGTCTTTTTTTTAGTGTTAAAAGTGCGCGTTATTCGCCGGATTGTACGGCAGCTCTAATTGATTTTCTGAATAACAATATTTGAACAAATGTACACAATAGTAAAACCAATATGTATGAAGGACAATTTTTTCATGATTTGCGGTAGCTTTCCCATGTATCATTATCAATATACTGTAGTTTTTCCTAGGTCAATACACTCCTGATTTATGTAAACGTATAATAGAATCCACGCTCCTCGAATTACACACATATTTTACTAATTACGTTAATGACTGATTATTTAATTAGAGGTTTATGACTGAGGAATCACATCAAGCTACTGAGATTTATTCTTTAGATAGCTAGTTTTAGAATTGCGCGTTTCATTTAGCACAAATAATTGCCATTTTTCTCACGAGTGCTCTTAACTTGATAATAGCCATTTACAGGTTAAGCGATCAGCAAATGCTTTTCATCTGACCTGAGGGATGCATAGTATTCCATTAAAATATTCGCAACTGATCATTACGGAGCACAAATATCGATCTAATTGAGATGAGAGCAAAGTGTGTAGTTTACGTGAAAATGATGTAAATCCTTCGTACTTGGAAATTCACTTCTTTGCTGAAGAGTTGGATATTACTGTAATTATATTATTGTAATTAATTGTATCTGATTAAATAAGTAAAAAAAAATGTATGTTGTACAAAACAATTGTCTGTCGTGTTTCGTTTTTTGAGACTTATACAAAGGACAGTAAAAGATTTAAGTGAAGTATATCATGAGAAATATATATAGTATTCGAAGTGTATTGGGGGAAAACCATAACGAATACATGAAGCTTGTAGAAAAGTGAGTATTCACTGACGTGACACTATAAAGCAACACGAGATCTTTGGGCTACAGACTTTGCAATTGTGAACCTCTGTCAAATGACAAGAACAACACTTGAAATGGTACTCCATTCTCCAAACTACCTCACCACGTCAACAGGACTTCGATAGATTTAATGGGCAATAGCTCCTGTACATGGTGGATCTTCATCGGCACAAGGGCTCCAACTCATGACACTCCGACCTCGAGTTCGAGACCACTAAGCTTCTGTTGCCACAAAGAGTTTATAGAGGAAGTAATGTGAAATAAACTAATTTTAAGAAAATTAGAAAACTATTTTATAAAAAAAAGTTAACAGAAATTTAGTAAAATTAATTTTCTTCAGCTAATTTTTGAAAAGAAATTTGAAAAATAACATTGATTGATTTCTTTTTATATTTAATTCCCAAAACTTATACAATTATTCCATTGTACAAACAAATATTCTGCTGTATCTATGAGATATAAATCTTGCACGTAAACTTATCATGAATCGGGGTCCGTTGGGCTCTTTCTCGATGGTCTGGATCTGGATATCGTAATATCCATACTCCACCAAAATAGTGAAGTTAAATTTCTAGTAGGTCGCTCACAACTCTAGATGAAACTCCTTATTATCACTGAACTCACCGGTATCAATCTTTCACTGCCTTTCACCTATCCCCGGATTGCCATGTTAATGTCACTGGTCCGTCTGTCCCACGGTCTTTTAATGAAATCACCAACTCGCCGGTCACCTTTCAGTCTGTCTCTTTAAACATCCTGGATGAGACTACTTCACCTCCCCCTTACAATTTCAGATTGGTAGGAACACGGATCTGCACCCGGCACCCTCAGTCTTGATCCCAACCATCATTGGTTCTTCCGAGGTAAAGGGCTGTATGGAAAGTGATCCTCTTGTCGCCATCATCGTAAACCATATGAATGGTCTATAAATTGATCTGTAATTTCGATTCTGAGAAAATAATCCTTGGGATATCTTCCTTACAATAGCTGACACTCCCTTCCATGCATGTATGGCATGGCCGCATGTTAGAGGAAACCGAAAAATGGACAGCCGTAGAAACAGGTGTGTCCCAAATATAGTTTTATTCGAAGCGAATACCATATGGCGCGGCTTTTCACCTCGGAGTATGAAGAGGGATAACAAACATCCGTCTAAGAGACGACGCTACAGTATAAATGGCTCTTTGATACCTTAGTTTTCTTGGTTTCCGCACAACTTGGCAGTTCTCCCCAAAAGTTTGCCGACCACTGGCCTAGACTTACCACCCTAAGCCATCATTACTAATTTCGATAAAAGTAAACACATAGGTCAAGTCGGTTTGTGTATAGGCTTATGAGCCACACACATGCATTTGTTACGGGTTAAGATTTGTACCAGTATTTGACAAGTATGCTATACATATGCTGTCTACTTAAAAGAATCACAGGTGAGGCATACTTTTGCATAGGAAACCAGGGCCTCAAGAAGTCTTTAAAATGTCACTTCTCCTGCCATGCCTTCCGCAGAATTTTACATTTTACGTAAAAAAAAACAAAGAGATCATCCTAATGTTATTTAAATTTAAAATACACGTATAACTGTCTTTTTTGTGTGTGCATTGTAAAATAATATTTTTAAGGAATAATTAATACTGTAATTTAATAACGTATAGGAGTAATACTAAATTCAAAAGTACAATATTATAAAGGGTGTCCGAAAAGTATGACTTATGACTACACTTTGAAAAGTTAACTAAAAATAAACAAAGTTTATTACGTTTTTTTATGCTCACAGCTTACAACATCGACTTACGGTTTTGTTATGTTCCATAAAGGAAAGATGGAAGTTTCCCTTTGTGGTAATGCAAACTAGATCGCGCCTACGTCACCGATTTTAAACATTCTCCTTTCAAAATGGCTTCATCGTAAGAACAAGCGGAAGGTGTAACATTGTTTATTGAATTTAGATCTGCAACACTTGTTCAGCGTAAATGGGGCACCACAATATTAGGCTTCGGAAGTGAAAAAATGCCCTGGACAGTGGATGAAAAAAGGAAGTCAATACCGTAGCCACAGCATCTCTAGACATAGCATCTTTGGACATATTCTTGTGGAAATACATGAAGGACATTATTTACCAATCTTCAATTAGTGACACTGATGAAATGAAAAATTGAATTACATTGGCCATTCAGATTGTGTAAGGATCTCGGATCCACACCTAGAGATGTGAGAGAAAGGGAAGGAAGACTAGACATGTTCAAAATCAGTTAATTTGTTTGTAACACATTCTTCAACACAATCAATCAAAACTAAGAGATGCACCCAATTGAACAAAATGCGGACAATTAACGTGGTACGCGAAGTATGATCAGGAGCGGCTCTAGCAGTTTTGCCGCTCCGGACAAAAATGGAAAATGCCGCCTCTCTCACCAAAACAAAAAATTATAATATATATAATATATATATTTAATTAAACATTAATAACTTTATTAAACAATGTATTGGACATGGATATCCTGCTAACTTTCTTTACAATTATATTTCTAATAGTTCTCAATGATATACAATTTGTATTAATAACTTATTGACATATTACGTTTTTTTAACTAATTATACAATTATTAAATAGATGGCGCCCCATGTTTAATAAGTCAATAATATTATTGAAATATTTCTAGGATTCATTTATATTTTCCACTAATATTTATATCAATATATATTTATGATTTTTTAAAAGTACATATATATATATATAACTTTATATTATTCTATCATAATTTAAATTTATGCGGAACTGTTTTCCCCTCTTGTATTTGGCGGGAAACATAACCAGTTGTTACACTCCCGAAGTAAGTCTTACTATCTACGTTTTGCATCGAATTTAAATCTATACTGTGAATAATAGTAGGCTATAATTTTACAATTATATTTTATTAGTTTAGTGATTTTATTATAATATACGAGTACACACACGGAGTACGCGCTCGTTAAATCAGTGGGTCCGTAGTCTTGTGGGCTTAATCACGAGCGCAGGGGCTGGAGAATATTTCCCTCCCCTTCAGTTTCCATGCAGAAATTGTGGAGGTGGAGATAGAGGTGGTGTCGCCATCTATCGTCCCTTCGGGGAATTTCGCCGAGCTAAAATCGCACTGTCACCTGTATGGTGCTCAAGGCCAACGACAGGCGTACCTCTTGCCCATGCCACGATGAATTTCGTGGGCCTCGATCTGACTACGGCAGACAGGTGGCATCAGAAAACAACAACAACAAAATTATAATATTTAAACTCCTCCAAATGTTATTCTTTCCTTTCCTCTAGGTACGTAGTATGGCAAACTACAGGTGAAGGTTGACTAGCCCTAAAACTTGTTTAAACCTACAATCCTGGTTCCTAAGGCCAGGAGTTTGTTATTGTACTACTGTGCCTATTTCTTCCTATTTAGTATAGTTATGTTAGGTTCTATAACTATCTGTGTATTTTTATATTTTGGATTATATATATATATTGTCATAAGAATACAAAATAATTCGAAATTATGAACAGAATTACCCGTTATGATTCACTGGTCTAGCTAGTTCTGAATAGGCCCTGTATCCAAATTCCTTGGCGACTTTTTCTAGGGAGGGGAGGGCTTTACATTTTATAATGTTTTGCTTGCAAATTTTGAGGCCCCTGACATTTGGGGTCACCATATCATTGATACGGCGATAGCTACGCCCCTGTTATAGTTTCTAAGAAGTAAAATTTAAGAGAATAATTAGCCCATTTCAACAGGCCCATTTCTTAGAAAATGAGTCTACTGATGGTAGGTATTACAAGCGTTTTTATTTTAACTTATAGTAACTACACTCAAAACTAAAGTAAAACACCTCCTGTGCCTCTCTATCTACTAAAAACTCTTATTAACCCTGTCGTCTTTAGAAAAGCTAGCACTGGATATCGTATGGGGGAAAGGAATGTCTCTTGGGACTCCACTCCTGGATGGGGAGAAAGTTCCTAGTGAAAGATGTGTAAACATATGAAATTTCATAATTTAACATATACTCGCGCCTGGAGCCATTCAGGTTTTAATATACAAGAAAACTGACATTAAAACATATAGAGTACAGAATAAGGAAATAAGATAAGCTAAATGAATACCAAATTCACATCCAATATTTCTGAAAATATATCAAATTTTTTTGTAATATAAAAAAAAATATTTTCCAAATTTGTGTGATCCAAATGCCACCCTTAAAATTTGCCGCCCCGGACAGGGGTCCGGTTTGTCCGGCCCTTGAGCTGCCCCTGGTATGATAAGACTTTAATTACCAATATCACTTACTTCTGGTTCGAGTACACTGACTTACTAGATATCTAATCTATATTCAATCTACAGTGATAAATCGTCACCTTAATTATTACAATTATCAAACAGCAAATATATGTGCTACACTATAAATTTGATTAATCACTGTTCCGCTAGTAGCCTATCCTATCTCTCTCTCTCTTCTAACTTGAAAGTCTACACTTTATATAGTAGACCTAATTTACATCTTCACGTTCCTATTCTTCAGAGGGTACATTCTAATAAAATAGTTTTTAAGGACCAAAGATTCCCCAAGAGGATTTGTTAATAAGAAGGATGCGGACAGAGCCGTCACAATTGTTGATCCTGCAATGCTTCACTGACCGTGGCTTGAAATCTTGTATAGACTCGATGCAGTAGCGCACACAGGGATTTTTCAAGGGTAAGAGGGGTTCGGGGTCGAAAGTTCACCATTTTTGTATCATGCTCCTTTTGATTTTGTCGTTTTTCGGGAACAAAACACAGTAAAAAACTAATTATTGAATAAATAATTAGTATTAATTAATAAAATTAATCATTAATAACAAATATTTAATTAAATTTTTCGTACTATATACTTAGAATTATAATCAATCGGAAAAAATTCGAAGGCTTTAGGGGGGGTGATCCAGGACCCTCCCCTTGTGTGCTCCACTGACTCGATGTGCTGCACGCAGCTAATGGTGCGCACATTGAAATTGTGCAATAAAGCATTGTCAAAAAACTTCGATATTTCTTTTATGGGGTGAAAAAACCGTAAGTAAATTTATTTTATTAATTTATTTATTTTGTAATTAATATTTGAAAGAATAGTCATTCTTTTCGGCCATCCGGTATATTTTTAGCTGAAACGGAAACGAAATACAAGCGTCAAACATTCACTATTGACTTGAGCCATTTTATTTCCCATCTATTGATTCCTAATGACCGCTATCCATCTTTCCAGCTATCCGACTCCGGAAACGCTTCTGATGAACTTCTCTCCAAGAACATCAACCAATATTTCCGGCAAGAACTGATCGAGAAGAGAAACGCCCGGATGGCCCATAGAGTCCTCCAACTCCTACGGCAGTATCCGGACGAGAGCTTCTTCTTCGCCTTCGGAACAGGTACTATTATATATTATTTCTTCATTGTCATCGAGATCGATGGGGCCATAAATCTCCGGAAGGGGTTTCGCCAATCACTTGGTGAATGGGATTTAATTTTGTACCCCTTTTGTCGAAGTCTGGTTCGCGCGGAGTTTATGGACCCTCTAGTAATTAGGTGGAGATTCTTGGTATTGATTGGTGGACATGGCGATGGTATGAAGAGAGTTGGCCTATAAAGCACATGATAAAGTTCATTGTCAGCAAATGTACTGAATATTGTTAGAAAGAAACTAAAACTTTAACTATTTATTCTAAAATATGGTTTGGACATCAAGGAAGAATTACTGAAAAAGTTGTTTGTAGATTCCGCTCAGTGATTGTGCTTAATAATTTCATTTATGGTTGCAGAATTAATAATGATCAATCAATGGTACGAGCAGGGACGTCTTCAGGCATGGGCCGACTGGGCCCAGGGCCACGGTCGCAATGGGGGCATCATCTCGTTCTTACTCAACCTTAATAAGATCATAATTCGAATAATTTCAACGGTCAAATGTTACTTCCGGTTGTATTCTCCGAAAAACTGAGAATTTAGGATGATAGGTCAACTGGCTATATGGGATGACAGTCGTGATGACAGGTTTGGATCAACCACCATACACTCATTACTGAATTGGTCATGGCAGCATTCGATTTAGCTAGTTTGGGCAATTGTATGCTATGCAATTTTTATTTGTTTCGGTTTTTTGTTCGTACAAGTATTTGACAACGTATGCTATATACTGTCTACTGTTAGGGTCATACTTTTGAGTAGGCGCCTAGGGTCTGTAATTTTGAATAAGGGCCCAGGGCCTCAAGAAGTCTTAAGACGTCCCTGAGCATGAGGAGTTAGCTCTGACAGATTTTACACTCATCAGACCTATTACACGGATGTGTGCGGTGTTGCTTAGAATTATTGGATCAAAAACAGCAACACACTGGTACAATTTCCTTATTCTATAAAAGAGGGTACAACAGCTAAAGGTTTCCCGTTTGATCACCCCTAGTCCCACAGTGAAGAAAATAACTCCATTTGGATGCATATCATGCAATCAAGTATCTTTAATGAATTGAACTGGAGTAATAATAAAATACACGAATAAACAAAAGAGTATAAGAAAATCCAAAATACACACATTAGGGACCAATTTTTTTCATAAATATTTATTCACAGGATTTTACAAAGCAATTTAAAGAGAACACATATCTACAGGATATTTAAACAGGATGTTGCCGATTTCGACTGACAGATTTAGAAGAAGGGGGAGGGTAGTAGGCAGCAGGAGGATGACAAATCACCGTAGAACATGGAGTCATAAACCGCGTTTAGTTTGAGCAATTCGCAGAAACAGTTATGAAGGATAAGAGTTAAGAAATACATTTATTATACGTAACATATGTTTACAATACGAACAATGCATCACAGCTCGATGTCAGAAATGCAAAGACAGATGATTGTCACAGGAATTGTTCTAAGATGCGTCCGCGTAGGTCACAGCACAACCGACACCGACGGGTGAAGGTTTGTCGGACGCGTTCAAACGAATCCGGTGTGCTGGCGACTTCAGCTGAAGCGACGAGGATCCATACCGTGATATCCTGCACTGTAGCCACCGATATCTTATACAAAAGCGATTTCAGGTTGCCTCTGAAGAAGAAATCCAAGGGATTTAAGCCGGAGAGTATGGAGGCCAAGCAACGTATCTGTTACGTTCAATCTACTTCACGAGATACGTAACATGGAAGTGGTTGCGCACCGCAATTGAAAAATGTGCTGTTGCATCATTTTGCATCGTGCATAAAGGACAACTATTATCGCGATTTTTCTCCAACTAAACATGTTTTGCGACCCCATGTTGCATGATGATTTGTCGTCTCCATGCTGCCTAATATCACATCTCTGAATTTGTAAGTCGTTTTCCGCAACACCCTGTATATATAAATTAGCTATACCTGTAATATTATAGTTTGCTTTTTGTAGGGCTCCTCAGGGTCATATCTTCTTCAGGCAAGCGAGGAATAAGTGACTCAGAGATAGGTACCGGAGTGACAGTAGCGCACACAATAATTTTTCAAGGGGGGTCGAAAGTCCACCATTCTTGTATCATGCTCCTTCTGATTATGATGATTTTCGGGAACAAAAAACAATAAAAAATTAATTATCGAATAAATAATTAGCATTAATTAATAAAATTAACCATTAATAAAAATACGTAATTAAATTTTACATACTATATACATAGGATTATGATCATTCGGAAAAAAATCAAGGGCTTTGGGGGGATGGGGGTCCGGACCCGAGGACACACCACCCTTGTGCACCACTCTGCCGAGCGATCTTTCCTTCCTTTCAAGGGGACTGTCTTGTAGAAAAGGAAAACGCATCCCTGAGATTCTCTAACAATCTTTCTCCATTTTCAGTTATGTTTTTTGTCTACCAAAATAGTTTTTTGAAGTGAAACTTCTTAGCGCTCGAGAGTGAATGAGAAATTTACCCAGTTTTGCGTAACAGTGAAAAAGCGAACGGAAGTAGTCTCCCCGCCCCCTCCCATCCCCCGAATCGTCACCATGATGACAGGATAGCGAGTTGGGAGTAAAAGGGGGAGCGGAGGGGGTCATATCCGTGTAAAAGTTGGATGATTGCTCACCTCCGATTGGTCAACTTGCCCACCTTCCTATTGGGGGTCCTTTCCCCCAGACCCGGGAACATCTATCAACGGGTGTATGAGATGCAGTGACATTACGGTGTAGACAAAATAGCTCTCGCAGTAAAAGCGTGCTTTTTTGAAATATTTTCTTAGATTGTTTGCTACATGGCGATGTTTTCGGCGGCTAATTTGCTTTTTTGACTTTAATTTGCGTTGAATTATTATATTAATTCTAGTCAGAATGCCTAAATCAAATGCACAAAGAGAAAAAGTGTTTCATGAAAGAAAGAAAAAAAGGAAAATTAGCAGCAAGTCCAGTCAGAAAAGTGACAAGAAAAAAACAGAAAAATATTGCAAATTTATTAAGTGCTACTGCGGAATCTCCATCACAGTGCATGAGAGAATATCGAGCACGGGAAAAAAACTCTGTAAAATACTCTCTTAATGCTCAGTTTAAGGGATGGGAATGCTATTGAAACTCTTCTAATGACTGCACAGATTAATAGGGACTTAGTGATTTTGTTCCTTCTTCCCCTTTCCGTGGATGACTTATAAACATTCGTAAAAATTATTTATATCATGGATTGGATTATTTGTAAACAAACGACTATTTTTTTCTGCAAGATCAAATATAGTTTTTTTTGCGGCAATAAAATAAATCACGCATGTAATATAAAATAATTTTTCAAATCATAATTTTTAATAATTGAACTTAACCTAAAGTCACCATGTAGAGCGTAGTTACAGTGATAAGAGAGTTAAAGTGATAAGGGTAAAATGGGAAATATTACTAGTAATCTCATAGAGAAGAAGATTTTGAGTAAATCTGCAAGAAGATAGTAAAGTCTTTCAAAGTACCTGCGTAGATAACTTTTATTTCTATCTTTATTATGGTTCGATTGAATAATCGCGCCACATGTATAAGTATTCTTGGAATTTTGATTAAGGCTGTCTTCGGTTAGTGTAAAAAATAGGACTCGAATTCGGAATATTTTTTCAGATATAAAAGAATCACAACATTAATATTATATTCTAGCTTCGCTATCTTGTAGATGATCACTTATTTTATCATAACACTCATTTTTATCGGAGTTGACAGATTTTTTCGGGTATAAATTGTGTTTCGCGGGGGTTTTTTCCTCCTATACCGTAATGTTGAGTGAGATATCCATTTACAAGTTAAAAGGAAAAACTAATTATTTATGAATATATTTTTCGAAATTTTAAAAACACTATATTTTAAACAAATGTATGAATTGCAAAATTTCATGAGAATTGAAACATTTTTCTGTCTGAAAATGTGCTCAGGCTTTTGTACATTGCGTGAAGACAGCCTGAAGAAGAAAATATATAGATTAAAATTTCTATTCGAAGTCTGATTACAGTTTAACAATACCTTCAAGTCCCTAAACCACCACAATAACATTTCAGAGAATTAATATTTATCATGTAATTTATTTTATTTTCTTCTTGTTTTCTTATATTTTTGAAATAAGAGTGTTATTTCTTTCTTGTTACCATTGAGCTATTTATTTTTGTTATTAGATTTCTGTTTCCACTCATTGTAGCAGATTCTTTTGCGCATTCCCCTTTACTAACCTCTTTCACCTTTAACTTGTTTGACTATATGTGGCTTCCACATCAAAATCCTGACACCCATAACCTCATTGCAATTATTTTTCTATCTCTTATAAAGAACACGGACGTCTTAAGCTATGGATATAAAGTCTTCTTGTCTATCATCAATAATAAAAATCAATATATATATAAATCCGAAAGTTTGTTTGGATGTTTCGTCGTCTTTCATGCAAAAACAACTGAATGGATTTTAATGAAACTTTACAGTAATATAGCTTATACATCAAAATAACACATAGGCTAAAATTTATAAAGATATTGTGTGAAGTGTCCAAAATATAACGATATTTGTCAAGTAAGTAGGAAAAAATTCTGCCATTTACAAGCAATTCTAGCGTGCGCTGCAAAAAAAAGCCCACGACAGTGTATATCTATACTTTATTTGTGAAGAAGCCCTTTTTGTTTTGGCTACGCAAGGCGCTCGCTTCTAATTTATTCCTGTAATCAGCGTAATCCTTAACTTTTTTTTACTTCAGAATAAAACAAAGTTTTGAAGGGAGAAGTTGTTATAAATCTCTCTTTATTTGAATATTTTTATGATTTTATTATGCACACTTGGTAGTAAGAAATTGATCTTTTTTCAAAATAAATACTTTTATCGCTTCTGGTATTTAAAGTAAATTAAAACTACTGTACTGCATTTTTTGGAGTGAGTGAGTGAGTGAATATTAACGTCACACTGTTCAGCTACGCGAGAGCTTTTGGCGACGGACCACATAAGTTTGAACCATGGTCAAGAGACGTGGACGACACCTGAGCTGGCACTCCCTTCTCTTAACTACCACACCACACCAACTTAGCAAGAATATTTTAGCAATACTTAGCAGGAATATTTGTTGAAATCCACTCTTCCAAGATATATGGCAGCACGGGTTCTATGATGCGTATTTTAGAGGGGAAGGCGAATAGTTTTGTAGCATATATTGCGTTTTCAGTTGATGGCGTTTTCAGCGGATTGCAAAGATTATCATTTTTGTCCCGAAAAAATAGTTAATGTCAAAATTTAAGTGTCTTACGTTTTTCTATGTTAATGAAGACCTTAGAAAACGATTTGACTATTTATTTTAAGTGAACATTGTATATAATTAATTTTACTGTGGAATATCTTTAATTAATTTATTAGCTCTAACGGATTAAATTTCCTAAAGTGGAGTATTTTGTTTATGTATATTCCTTAATTTTCAATGTAGTGAACCAAAAAAATATTGCATGGAAAAAACTGTAGTAAATCATAATGCGGTAGATAAAGCATTAACGTGCATCACTTCCCTACATGGCGAGTCTTACAAAGCTCTAATAAAGCTCGAGCTATGAAAGTAGGTAGACATTTGCCAACTTGACTCTATCGTAAACATTTCGCTGTTTTTCATTGAATCGCCATTTTAATTTAAGAAACGGCGTTGCTTGCGAATATTACGATTATAACATAAAATAAATACAACACAAAGTAATATTAATGTATTACACTTTCAGATATAAATTATTTACACTATTTTAAACGTTCATCACACAAAACTTTTAACAATGTGTTACTTTTGCTGAGCGGAGATCAGCTGAGGGAGGTACTTTCAAAAATCGACCCTCAAGAGTGTTACGGGGAGTTATAAATTTTAAAAAAATCCTTTTTATCAGCTGTTACATTAACAGAGTTAAAATTTAACAAAAAAATGTTTTTTTCTCTCTCTTTTTTTTTTTTTTTTTTTTTTTTTTGTTCGGTTGAGATATGCAAAAAGCTTTTTTTGTTTAACTTACAATTCACGTAAAATTAACTCATTAAGAATTTCTTTATCTTTCAATCTGTGTTACTTAATTTTTCAGTTCACCCGTGCGAAGAACGGGTATACCAGCTAGTATATATATATAATAAAACTTATAGTGGTGAATGATTTGACGTGGCGAGTGGACGATTGTACTGTAACAACGAAAGGATAGGTCGTGCCATTGGAAGTGATTACTGTATGTTAAGATACATTTTCTATGCTGGTTGATGTTGCGTATTCAGTGTTATTGATGAGGCAGTCTTTTAAGTTAATCCAGCTTATATTGCATATCTTGTAACACATAAACGTAAAGCATGGACGACACTACACAGAGCAAAGAAACTACGACACAACGCAATACAGCCGGCCACATGATTAAGGATACAGACAAAAAAAAAAGAGAAAAGGGTGGGATTTCCAATGATCTCGGCATTTATACCCAAAGGGACATCACATGATTTGGGGGGATGGATGCAGTTCAAGATGCTCTCATTAGGCGGATAACTAATTAAAATAATTTAACTGTTGCTCTGAAGGACTGGACCATAAATAAATCAAGAGCTATTAAAGATTAAATTACTGGGAAATATTACATATATATATATATATATATATATATATATATATATATATATATATATATATTACAATTTTGCAGTTAATAATCCCCAGCGCGATGGCTGTTTTTTTTTTATTTCCTCTTATAATAATGTTTAGTTAATTTTCCTTTCCGACTCGCGTTGATTTTTTCGTACAGAAAAAGAGAAATCTACAAAAATCGTCTGCTGGATAATCGATTTCGAATTTTCTCAAGTAACGTGCTCACTTTTTTTTAGTTATACACAATTTTAGACCGGGAAAAAAAATAATCGTCTGCCGCAATTACCGTTGCCATTCAGAGCTTACTTAAAAAATAAATTTGTCAAACTATCACAGGCCGCTGAGTACGAGGCTATCGATCTTATTATTTTCTTCTTTTTTTCCCCTTGTTGCTAATGAAGGGTTATATTTTGCGGCGCTTTTGAAGTTCCATTTAATAACAGAGAAGTCCAATGCCGACTCTTTTATCATAAGGAATTCTTTTTTTATCGTTCTTTTTGCGATTGAGCACGCGACTTAGCTGCTTGTTTACGTCACAAGAAGTGCGGCTTTATATCAAAAAACTGCCAACCATCCATTAAGAAGAGCGTGTCTTGATACATACATGACCGCAAGCTTGTATGTAGTAATTCAGAAGATTGCTCTCTGCGATCAGTTATCTTGTAGCAGTTTATCAGATTGCAACAGATATTGCCAACCATCCCCGATACTTTCCAGTTCCAAGATTTAGGTAATTCTTTTGAGAAGGGAAAATTTTTTTAGGGGAGGGGATAAGATTTCTTTCGTACTATTTTTTTATAAAACAAATGTGGAATGAAGCGTAGAGTTAGCTTTTGCCTTGTAGCTGCTTTTGATGAACTTCTGGGGAAAACAATTTCAAAAAGAAATTCCGTTTATTTAAGAAATAGCCAAATTTATTGAACTTTATGCGTGTGTTGTGGCTTTTAGTATTTTTATTTTTTAATATTTTACTGGGTATGTTTATCTTATTCTTATTATTATGACAATATTTCGAATTTATATATATTTTTAGTCAACCGTAAAAAAATCCGACGTATATATAACGCGCTTTGAACACAAAAAATAAGATCGAAATTTATGGGTGTGCGTTATACGAAAGGTATAAAAATGATAGCTTTTAAAAAAATAGATGTTGAGTATAAAAAAATTAGTCTTCTACATAGGTCTAAATATTGTTTATTTAAAAGAATTGACATTCTATATGAGCTTGAAAGGTTGCAGTAATGGAAGTATGCAATTTTTTCAAAAACTTGGGATAATACCCCGAATAAATTACTTTAAAACATACGATCATTACACACGTATGTTTCTGGTTCCTTCGTAAGAAAGGAAATGCGCGTTGTACGGCGAATATACCTCAAAATAAAAAATGCAGCTTGAAAGTACAGGTGCGCGTTAGAAGCCGACGCGGTATGTAAAAATAAAAAGGTATAAAAATTTATCTTCGATGACTACCTAGTATTTAATTTGAAACAAACGAAAGTCAAAAATTTATTACCTGCAAAAAGAAATATAAACACTGTACTAACATTTCCTTTAAAATTCAGCTTTCAAATATTATAGAATATTCGTAATAAAAACATTTATTTAATGAATAAAATAAAAGATTTTCGATTTTCTTGTAATATAAGTTTTCACACTAAGAATTATTCGTTGTTATTTATGTAGTTTCTAAGTTATCTTGTTTGGGGCCGCCGTGGCCTAGTGGTTAAAGCAGAGGCGTAGCGACCGCCGTATCAATGATACGGGCCGCCAAGCTACAGGGGCTCCAACATGTGTAACCATAGTCCCACTAACAAGGCTCTCATATCTAAACAAGTGCCCCGAAGGAATTTTGATACAGGGCCCACTCAGACCTAGCTACGCCAGTTGGTTAATGTCCCGGATTCAAGGTCAGCGTGTCTCTGAGTTCGAGTCTAGTACCGCTGAAGACTCGCCGTGTAGAGGCTGTGGCGGCTCAAACATTCTCCCTTTGGTGTGGTGTGGGAGGATGCCAGCTTAGATGTCGTCCTCTTCCCCTGACGATGGTTTTAAATTACGAGGTTCACCGTCAAAAGCGTAAGGGAGGTATTAATATTTACTCACTTTTTTGTGACCACGGTAGCTTAGTGGTTAGGGTCTCGGACTCATGGACCGCATGCCATTAGTTCAAGACTAGTGCCATTAAAGATACACTAGTCATGACTAGTCTTAAAGACTAGTACCGCGCAGAGGAGCTGACGAGTATTAAATACATATAGGCTCTAAAGTTCTATCGATGCCGCGGTGTGGAAGTTTGGAGAGGAAGAGTGCTGGCTGACGTGTCGTCCTTCCCACTTGACTGTGGCTCAAAATTGCGAGATTGGTCGCCAATAGCCCTCGCGATCCTCTGTAGTATGATATTAACTCTGTTAAGGATAAACGAAATATTTTCCAGCTGTTTTAAAAATACGCACTGCTTACTCTACCAAAAAAATATGTGTGTTAAATTTAATTTTAATATATTTATATTCAATCTCTCCACAAAGAATTATTTTATAACGGATCATCTTGACAGAATTTTACAAGTTAATTTAAGGAATGAATAGTTTTTTCTCTTAAAATGTTTACATATGATTATTTTGTAAAATTAATATGATTGTGTTAGAGTTTGGTACTAGATATGTCTTTTATTTTTTGTAGTAAAAATTTCTTGCTGCGTTTTAAGATAGATTACTTCAAATGTTGTCAGCAAAGTAACCTAACTTAAAAAAGAAGAATGAAGCTAATCATTTGCAAAGTTTTGTAAAAAATTCGTTTTATTCAATCCATTGAACTTGCTAGCCAACTCAATTTACTCTTATATTTGTGTGCATGTTTATATTTGTATCAACATATAAATCGTTTGTAAAATAAATTTTACTCATTTCGGAGGAGTCCTTCAAAGGGTTGCAATTTTACAAGTACGAGTATGCATGTAGGTATATACATTGGCGTACACAAGAGGCCCCTCTCAAAGACCAAATATTTTTAAATTTTAGTTTAAAGACTAACCATCGGAGCTTTCATCTACGCTTTTTTTAGAATGTGATTCCCCATCACCTTCGCTAAGAGGGTCTATGTACGGTATTGCGCATACACGCCAGTCCTAATGTATTTCAGAACTTATATATTGCAGTCTAGTACAATGGAGCACACAAGAATTTTTCAAAGGGAGAGGCAGGGTCGAAATTCCACCATTCTCGTATCATACCTCAATACGCCGCCAAACATTTTCTTTTGATTTCGACGATTTCAGGTAAAGTAAAAAATAAATAATTATATTAATAATTAGCATTAATTAATAAAATAAAAGGTTAATAAGAAACACAGTCGGATATCTATTTAACAAACTCGTTAAATCCGGAAAAAAAGTTAGTTTTATGGAAAATTCGTTAAATAGAGATTCATCTTTTAATATACTTCATAAACCACATAAAACACAAATTTTAGATTTATATAAACATTATATATAATTTAATAAAAGTAATTATTCATACTTTTTTTTTCGAAAATTAATATCTATTAATTTTTCATGTTACCCATCAAAAAGAAATCTGATAGGAAAACAAGAAGAAAAAAAAAAACATTGTCCGGGGATACACTGCACTTTCAACTTTAAAAATAATTTTACATTACAACTAATGAATTTTACAACCAGTAATTTTAAGCATACACACTACCACATTCGTCCCTAAATTAATTACAGACAAAATCTGTTTGTTTTATTCATGTTCCTTGTTGGAAAAATTATAATCATTTCAGTGCTCTAGGTGTGTTAGGCACCTGGCAATATCAGTTCATGGCCATTGAGCCCCATAAAATGTGCAAAAAGAAAGAGAAATTTAAAAAATGACCTAAAAAGTTTTATAAAATAAGGGAGATAAAAAATCGAATTACAAGAGAAAAACTTCGTTATATAGAAAATGCACTTTGCTGTTGTGTGGGAGATTATTTTACGAAGAAAATACTAGAATGTTTTTGGTTTCAAGAAAAAGTTTGCAAAATAGGAAAACTCGTAAAACAGAGGTTCGTTATATGGAGGTTCGACTGTACTTAATTAAATTTTACGTTCTATAAAAATAGGATTATCATTAATAAAAAACAAGTAATATAAAAAAAATTAAGTCAATTCCTACTTAGATCAACAAAGAAAAATTTTATTTTAGCTACTTTTTATTAAATAGTTATAATTAATACAAATATGTATATGCGTATGACAGAATCAAACCATTAAGTGGTAATTAATTTTTATTAATTATCATTAAAATATCGTATTGTCATCCAAAACAGTCGTGTATATAAAATTTCAGTTCAACTGAATGCTTTAAAACGTGAGAAAAAAAAACATTTTCAAGTTTTGTCACATGCCGCCAAAAGAGTCGCTAAGTCGCCAAAAATGATGCCAAACTGGCCGTATTTGTAATTCTTTAAATAATTAGTTTTAATCAATTAGTTTTTATTAATTATAATTAAATTATTTTATTGTCATTCAAAATAATCTTGTATATAAAATTTCAGCTCAACTGAGCTCTTTAAAATGTATTTTATTAACGATCGAAAATTCCACAAAGATAAATAAATAAATAAATATATAGAGAGTGTGAGCTAATAGTAGGAACTGAAAAAAATCAAAGGCTATGGGGAGAGGGTCTGAACGTATGGACCTTCGTATCTTTTATAGCATGCCTTGTGTGTGCAGAAATCGTATTCATTTCCTATTTGTGGCTATTTCCGCTTAGTATAAAAGCAAAGAATCTGGACATTGAACACTTTTTGAGATAAAAAAGATAAGTATTTAATGGCTAGTGAAAAAAAAATCACCCCTGCCAATGTACTTTTCACTTTTGTTTGCATAAATTCATTTTTTTTTACCATAACAAATAAGTTTTATATTCCATCTCATGCTCTAGATTCACGAATGGATTTATGAGTTATAGTGAAAAAATATCGGGTACTGATGTAATGCTGCTAGAATTTATAACTATATATATATATATATAACATGGGTTATAATTACTTGAATTTAGATTTATGTTGGGACATTATTCTTTTCGAAAACTTAATCACAGTTTAAGCTAGGTGAAGATATTGAAATTTGTATAGAACTGAAGACTTGGAAAAATATGTGTGAAAGATATAACCCTTAGAACAGGGGGTAGTCAAATAGTGACCCATGTACCACATGAGGCTTGCAAATTGTTTTTTGCTGACCGCCAAGACAAAAAGTTTTCCCTGAGCCTAGATTAACTGCATTAAATAGCAAAATTGTGATGAAAATTTCGAATGTGATTTAATCCTTTATCTACTACACTATGATTTACTGCAGTTTTTTTCATGCAATATTTTTTTTGGATCACTTCATTGAAAATAAAGGTACATAAACAAAACACTTAACTTTGGGAAATTTAATCCATTAGAGCTAATTAATTAATTAAATATATTCCACTGTAAAATTAATTATACACACTGTTCACTTAAAATAAAGAGTCAAATCGTTTTATAAGGTCTTCATTAACATAGAAAAAAATAAGACACTTAAGTTTTGACATTAACTATTTTTTCGGGACAAAAATGATAATCTTTGCAATCCGCTGAAAACGCCGTCAACTGAAAACGCAATATATGCTACAAAACTATTCACCTTCCCCGCTAAAATACGCATCATAGAACCCGTGCTGCCATATATCTTGGAGCAGTGGATTTCAACAAATATTTCTGCTAAGTATTGTCAGAATACTCGCAAAATTGGTTATTATATGTTATTTCACACTCAAGAACCATTAAATCAAAGTCTGAAAAACTTGAGACATTAAATTTATTAATATTAAAGCAAACAGTTACATTTCCACAGACCTTAACATATTAATCCAACATTCAATCATGTTTACTTCTTAAGAAGCAATATCATAATAATAATCTCTCAATCTCTCTTGAATAAGCAGATCGCATGCATTCATATTTTAAATGAACTGATGCCATAAGGTCTTTTTCCAAACGTACGAGACCCTTAACTAAACGCGGAACACATTTTCAGGCAAGAAAGCATCTCAATTTTAATGAAAATTTTCAACATTATAAATTCACACATTTGTTAATAATGTAGTGTTTTTAAAATTTCAAAATGTTCCATAAATAATTTTTTTTTTTTTTTTTTTTTTTGTTTTAACACAAAAAGGATATCTCATTTAACATTACGGTATAGGAGAAAAATTGAGAAACACGTTTTATATAAGAAAAAATGGAACAACTAGGATAAAATGGAGGAATATGATAAAATAAGCTGCTTCCTATAGGATAGTGAAACCAGAATATAATATTAATGTTTCGATTTTATTAAATCTAAAAAAAAATGTTCTTAATTCGGGGCCTATTCTTTAACATTGAGTGAAGACAGTCATAAGAAAAAAGAACTTTATACAAAGCTGTAAATTAAATACGGCACGTTCGATAGCTTTGTGATTAAATAGCATCACGATCTGACAACACTACGACAAGCGGAAATTCCATGTAAGATAGAAAATTGAGGTAAAACCAGGTTGAAGGTTTTATTTCCAACAATTTCAACACAAGCCATCTCACTCCTGATTTCAAAACAAATTGCAGAAAATTCTGATACACATTTGTCTCATTATGCTGATTCTAAAACTAAGCATGTATGCAGTTATTGATGATATGAAATTAGCACAACAAATTGGATAAAACTGAGTGTCACTGTTTCATTTAAATCATATTTATTGATTTTTATGGTACAATTTATACCTTTTCTGAGATACAAAATTAACTAAAGATTGCAATCATTTGAAAAAGGTGCAGCCCTCCAGTATCTTCCGCTTCCACAATATGGCCCTCGAGCCAAAGCAATTGCCCGCCCCTGTCTTGGAACATTACCATTGTTCTCGGTATAATCTATTTCCAATTTAAAACAAAAGCAATAATAACGAGACTATATTTCCTACAGGTCACTTTTTGGGCAATGGCAGCGTCCTGGATTACGTTCGAGACGGAGGTTACGAGGTGGAGCAGGTGTCTCCAGATGCCAAGATCAGGAAGTAAGCCAAATTTATTTCACCTTCTCGCCAAATAACAGATGAATACTAGCCTATAAAAAAAGAGGCCAGCCAAAGGGGACCATTATAGTGGTTTCTTTTGATGACATACAGCATCGAAAAAATTACATATAAGTTTTAGTAAGTGCTTATGAATAGGTGTGAAACGATTTGTGGCCACCCATGTTGTTAAGTTGCTGATAGTTCTGGAGCAGTTGATGAAACACTTCTTAAGAAATCGTTAATTACTTCTAATAATAGTCGTAAGCTGTCATAATGAATTTATAGCGATTCACAAATTATAATTGCGCCCGTTGAATCATTTAGAGAATGCTTGCTAGGTCTTTAGATAGGTCGTTTTATTTGTCCTTTTAATAGTATACTTGGAATAGGTCAGTGAAAATTTATGGGTTTTCTTTTTTTGGATTACTCAAGTCCTTTATTAGTGGACATAATATATGTGATGCGAAATTTAAGTATGGTTTTGTGAGTAATTATATAAACAGTGTCATGCACAAGAATGGGGTTTGGGGGCTCAAACCCTTCTCATAAACAACATATTTTTAATTTTTAGCATATGAATTTCGTCCTGATGCTTTTATCGATATCTTTTTAAAAATATAAACCCTTCCATTAAAGTAGCCTGAGTACGTCATTGATTATAAACATACATGGGTTTCTACCTGTGGCGAAATTTTGTAGTTTATATCTGAATTTTCAAGCATCATATGCGTTATTTCTTCTTATTTCAAAAATTTATTGTACATTGAAACCTTTAATTCTTACGCAACAAAAACTTAAATCTGTCATTATTCTAATAATTGTATGGAAGTCTCAAATAAATAAAAAGAATCTGGATGTGGGTTCAGCTAATATTTAAATTCACAAATATATATCTATGCATATATTTATGTAGATACTGAAACCAAATATTTACATATAATATTTTAAAGAGTTTTTAAAAGGCGATCTTCTACTCTAAACGAAAATAGAAGAATCTTAACCAAAAACATTTTTAATTGAAAAATGATTAAGTAGAAAAATATATTGAAAATGTAATATATATTTTTTTAACGTGCTACTATTTCTAAATAAATTATTAACCTTTTGTAGGTTATCTTTTATATTAAAAATTGTACAATACTTGAATGTTCTTGAATGTTAATATCGCGATATTTGTTTATGTGTCTACGCATCATACACATAATTCTAAGAAATCTTGCGTAAATATACCTATATTCTGCCGTATAACGTAGGCTTTTAGCATAAAAGATTAAAATTTACAGGTACGAATTTTTATACGCCGGGTATGAAAATTATAGCTTCAAAAATAAAAATGAAAAACAAATAAATGAGCTTAAACAATAGATTTCTGCTTAGATCAAAGAGAAATAACATAGCTAATGAACTTATTGGGTTGTAGTTCTAGAAGTTTACTGTATTTTCAAAAGCCTGGAATAATACCTTGAGTAAATGACTTCAAAACATATAAAAGTATTGCACTGCACACGCACATTTCAGTTTCTTCGTAAAAAAGGGGCCACGTTATATGGTGAATGTAATCAAAAATTTTAAAATGTAGTTAAAAAGTATAGGTACGCGTTATACGCCAGAATATACATATTCTTTTACCATATCAAACAGTTTTCAGAATTTGATCAATAATCTTTGAAGTTGTTACACAAGGCTTGAAAATTCCATTTATATCCAATGATATAAACCAGTGATTTCCAAAGTGGTCTATATCGACCCCTAGGGGTCTACGACGACCTGCAAGGGGTCCACGTTAGCGAAAAAATAATTTGGGGGTCTATTATAGTGGTTCTCCTTAAACTAAATCTTGACTTTAATTTTAAAAGAAAATTTATAATAAAGTGGAAACCATACACACACAGATTTACCCAATTTAACAGATTTATTTACTAAATTTAATTAGGTTAATTTGCACTTCCAAGGTGACAGCATAAATTTTATTAAAACAAGAGCCATTTCAGCGTTTGTTTCCAGGATTAAGCTAAAGAAGTATAATACTGAAGGTCCTGAATTTTCTCAATTTGTCACAAACAATCTATCAAGACATTTTATACTATGTTCAACATTTAAATGCCCTTTATTCAGATTTTGAAAATAGATTTGAAAATGCTTTGACTATGGTAATTATTACAGCAAGAAAGGAATTCATATGGTCACATTGAAAAAGATGTCACACTATAATAGGGAATGATTGGAATCAACCTCAACAAAGATCTTAAAGTGAAGTTTAGAAACGGATGTCAGGAATTTTGTCTTTAAAAAGACAAACCTGTTATTTGTCCCGAATTATGGAACATCGTGAGAAATTTAAATTGCTTTTTTAGCGAGAAGGAGTTTCAGCGCGGTTGCCAATCTACAAAACAAAACAAAAAAGGAAAAGAAAAAAGCCGACACTACTAACAGAGGATTAAGATTAAACCTGACACGGTTGATACCTAATGTTGAAATTTTGTTATTGTAGCACCAGATTCATCCCTCCCCTATTAAAATCATTTGTTTGTTTAGTTATTTTATGTATTAATTAACTTTTAATTTGATTAATATCTGCTTTTTAAGTTTTAAACACTATACTATATTATTATGGTTAAACATTTAATTCTTTTAAAGTAGTAGTAGTAGTACCAGCTGTGTCAAAAAGACATATAAGTTGATAAATTTGCTAAAATTCAATTTTAATTAAGCAGGGGTCTACCCAAAACCGAAAAACATGGTAAGGGGTATATGAGACAAAACAGTTTGGGAATTTCTGATATAAACGAACAAAGCATGAAATGCCGAATTGAATTCAACTATCTCACAAATAGAAAATCTTGGAGAATCGGATTCGACAAGCAAATAGCTATAAAACCAGATTCTTCCTTCTATTTGACCATCTGAAAGACACTTCACAAAAACATGGTTGAATAGGATCAAGTCATTAAAGGACTCCCCACCATTTTTAACATGCAAGATGTATCTGTAAGAATAAATAGTTTTATCTGCACATTTAAAGTTCATTGACCGAATGTACTAAACCTTAATAGTGTTGTCGAATACAACCTATCCACTGCCATTAACAAAAGTACAAAACACCCCAACAAGGAGTTTGCGTTGTCCGACGGATGCGTAATGACTTTTCGGGAAAGCCGTTTAAAAGCAACACAATGTCTAAAGGGGGACAAAAGAATCATCCTGTTGTTCTGCACATTGTCTCATTTTATGGTATTCTTTCTCTTTGTTGCAGCCTTCATGACCCAGTGAATTTCCCACGTTATTTTCCCATCAATTCTCAGGTATCGAATTCGTCGCAAAGGAGGGGAAAAATCTCGGAAACGGAATAAAATCGCGGATTCTTTTTTCCTCCTCGAGTGGAATATAACCCTTGCTGGGCCCCGTTTAGAATCTGTCAGGGTGGAGTGTTTGCAACACACAAAAGACATCAAAGTTCCTCCTCTTTTCAGATAGTTATCTGGGCGCCGTTTTATAGAGTCTTTGTTGGTGGCCCTCAAAACCACCCACGTTCTCGAATCGTTTTAAGTACTCTTCACCGAGATAGAAAATGAGTAGTTACTGCAATACTGAGCTCTTCAACAAGCAACTATTTGGTAGTCAATCATTCAAACAAGACTGGGCTTTTTTAGTAGGCTCCGAATATGTTTTTGTACTTTTTAGAGATAGTAAAAGGGGTAATAAATCGTTTTGTTGTCGGTTGTAGGGTAAGGGCTGTGGTTATTGAAATTTTGTCGTGGTGTGCAATTTTTTAAAAAAAATTCGCTCAGCTGTTCGTTGTTTTTGTCTTTTTTTTTTTCTGTTTTAAGTCTCTGGATTAGGAACTTATTTTTTAACGGAATCTTTACAAGAGGCATTTTGGGGTTGAACAACGCATGATAGAAAAACGCCCTCTGAAGTGAAAACATGTGTTATAATATGATTTATGGTGTTAAAAAGATAAGAGATGAGTATACTCGTATAGGACTGGCATGAATTTATTGTAGATGTCCAAGGGAAATGTTTCAGAAATCCCTTGTGTTTGATATATTTAATCAAAACACAAGTAAACTATTTAAAAATTTGAAATAGGGGGTAATGAAAGAGAAAGAAGATTTTTAATTTCTCTGTACTTGTTCGTAAGGATTTTAACCCTTAAATTTAAAACTTTTGCACATTCATTTAAATTGAATTGTATAATTTTCGTTCCTACAACAGATTTATGGTTCCATTTTTGAATTGAAAAAAAAATCATGAGAGCATCAAGCACAATTTCTGTAACTCCAAACCAAAAACCGTTGCTTCAATTGCACAAAAGAACCGAAAACATTTAATAGCTCTTCTATTTCTTTCATTTTTAATCCTTTCAGTTTTTCCAAAACTCACTTTATAGATTTTTTTTTACTTATTTTTAAACACATCTATAGGAATGTTTCACCATACTTATCTGAAGAATATATACAAAGACACAAAATACTTTACAACGTTAATTTTTTTTTCGTTACGAAACCCTTTGAGAATTGATGTTGCGCGTTGAGATGGATCGAAAGAAATTTCTTCAGAGCTTTGAAACTTAGATATACGGAAGAGATGTTTTATAATATATCAAGGACGTCTTAAGACCCTGGACTCCTACACAAATGTAAGCTCCATCTTATGACCCTTCAAAGTAGACAGTACATTGCATACGTTGTCAAATATTCGTACAAACAATAACCCGAAACAAATAAGTGTGCATGACTTACAATCGCACAAACCGGGTCGACCGACTGCCGCCTTTTGACTGACTGAGTAATGATGGTGATAGGCCTAGGCTTACACATGGACGACGATTATCATATATAGCCAGTTGACATATCGTCCAAAATTCTCACTTTTTTGGAGAATACAACCCGAAATTACAGTTGACCTTTGAAATTATTCGAATCATGACCCTATTAAGACCGAGTCGAGAACGAGATGAAGCCTCTATTGCGGCCGAGGCCCGGGTCCAGTTGGCCAATGCTTTAAGACGTCCCTGCGGTATATAAAGGGGGAAATAAAATAAAAAATTAATTTTTATGTTAAGTATTGCCACAAGTAGAATGAAGTTTATGTAAAGAGTGGTTTTTTTCCAGGTATAGAAGTTTAAATTGGCATTACTTTCCAAGATGGCGACCGACTTAACAGCTGTCAAGTGATTTATTCTCAGTTTGGTTTGGCAATTCATCGCAACGATCATCAAGCAAGGCGTAGATTCGTCGAATGGGCCCAAAACGAGATTGCCGTTGTTCCCGATTTTCATAAGCGAATTTTGTTTAGCCATGAAGCGCACTTCTGGTTGAATGGCTACGTCAACAAACAAAACTGCCGCATTTGGAGTGAAGCTAATCCACAAGTGTATGTCGAAACACCATTACATCCAGAAAAACTGACTGTTTGGTGCGCTTTATGGGCTGGTGGAATCCTTCTTCAAAAACGATGAAGGCCACAACGTTACAGTCAATGGTGATCGGTATACAGCCATGATTACTAACTTTTCATTCCTGAATTGAACAATCATGATGTCCAGGAGCTGTGGTTCCAACAAGACGGCGCAACATGTCCCACAGTTCGTGCCACAATCGATTTATTGAAAGACACGTTTGGTGACCGCCTATTTTCACGCTTTGGACCTGTGAATTGGCCTCCAAGATCTTGTGATTTAACACCGCTAGACTATTTTCTGTGGGGCTATGTAAAGTCATTGGTCTATGCGGATAAGCCACAAACGCTTGACCATTTGGAAGACAACATTCGCCGTGTTATTGCCGATATACGGCCACAAATGTTGGAAAAAGTCATCGAAAATTGGACGTCGATTGACTACATTCGAGCCAGCCGTGGCGGTCCTATGCCAGAAATCATATTTAAAATGTAATGCCACAAGATTATCTTTCGAATAAAAAAATCATGTCAATCGAATAATACATCGTTGTTTTATTGCAATTTAAAGTTCTATACCTCTAAAAAAACACCCTTTATTTATGGCAAGTATAGTCAAAGTAAACTTTATCAAGGCTGTCTTCGGTTAATATTAAAGAATAGGACCCGAATTCGGAACATTTTTTTAGATATAAAAGAAATGAAGCATTAATATAATATTCTAGCTTCACTATCCTTTAGAGAGCAGCATTATTGATTATATATCCCATTTTTAACCGAGTTGATTTATTTTTTCTGGTATACAATGTGTTTCGCGATTTTTCTCCTATACCGTAATGTTAATGGGATATGCCTTCACGTATTAAAACGAAAAAGAAAATATTCATGAAATATTTTGAAATTTTTAAAAACACTATATTGTTAACAGAGTTATAAGATATAATGTTACAAATTTCCAAGGGAATTGGGTCATTTTTCTGTCTGAAAATGTGTTTCGTGTTTAGTTCAAGCTCTCGTACTTCTACCGAAGACAGTCTTAAGGAAAAACAAGTATTTTAGTGTTGTGTAACCTTTATTGTGATCAGAGGACACCTACTGAATAATTACAAGAAAAACAATAGATATATATCTAATTTCTTTAGAATTAAATTTAAAAAATATATATATTGTCGAAATGACAGTGCGATATTAAGCGGAAAATGGAGAAAAGCTTGAGTGGGACGGATTCGACGGAGCGGAAGGAAATATCTTAAGTTATGAAAAATGTTACAATGTACATTGTACAATTCAATACTCAGTACATCATTCCTTCCTTAGTGGCTCGACAGCCCAGGGTGATCCTTGGCCTTCTCAAGAAACCTTTTCCAGGGCAGCCTTTTTCTTGCTAGAGTTCTCCAATTCTTAGCTCTCAAAACTAGGAGATCTTTTTTCTAGGCTATCAATCCATCTAAGATTTGGCCTTCCCTTTCTCCGTGTGCCAATTGATTGGGCATTGAAGACTTTTTTAGTGGTGCGGTTTTCGTCCATTCTGACAACGTGGCCTGCCCATTTAATTCGTTGTATTTTGATGAAGTTAACAACGTTATATTCTTTATATAATTGATAAAGCTCTAAATTTGATCTTCTTCGCCACGTTCCATTTTTTTGAATTCCTCCAAAAATAAATCGTAAAATCTTCCTTTCGTAGGTACGTATCATGATCTCATCTGTTCGAGACATGGACCAAGTTTCACATGCGTAAGTTAATACTAATCTTAAAAGAATTTTATATAATGTAACCTTTTTTGTTGTTGTTTTTCTTTTGATTAAATTCGATTTCATGTATTTTCGTATTCTATTAAGATATCTATTAGCCATAGTAATTCTCTTTTGGGCTCAGTAATCAATAATGATTTTGGTTATTTATATCGTAAAAAAATTATTTTACTTTTACTTTGAGTCTACAATCATCTAGTCTTTTTATATTTTTTCGAAAATTCAACTCCACTGTAGAAATGGTAAATTTTGAAATTATTTTTCTCATAATCTCCATACCATAGAACATCTTTTCCGTATAGGTAGGTATCGATTGAAAATAATTTCTTTTCTCTGTATAACCGCTATCTACTCCATTGCACATGTCTAGAAAGAGCATTGAGTACAGAATGTTGAAATAGCGCAATAAAATTCCTCATAATATCAAAAATCGAAATAAATAATTAAATAGAGGTATTATTACTTATTGTGTTGGAACACATATTTGTACTTCTAAGTAAAATTATCAAATAAAAATGCAAGTTGTACAAACTAGATAGCTTTTCTCTTGTTAGGTGCCTCATTATAAGTTTACCTGCAAGGGAAGAGTTCTTAACGATCACAACATTTTGATTCAATAAATTCCTTCGTGCATTAAGATATCGGAACCTTTTCACGGACAAGATACTATTTCTATTTCAGAAATAAGAAAGTGAAAAATGGAACTCTTGGATTCATTTAGGGCATTATCTTTGACACTTTCACTCCCTCATTAACAATCGCACCCTTCAGAGACAGAACTCCCTTTCGGCAATACCACGGAAGACAATCTTATCACGAGCAGGGAAGATAATAAAAAAAAATCCCTGTCTGATAGACCACCTCGTTAAAAGGTGACGAATGATCAGGAAAGGAATTTCACACTCTTTCCGCAACCCCCAATTAGCGGCTCAACCATCCTTTTCCCAGACTGCCCCTCTTGTCCTCCCCTTTTCCGAGAGGGGATGCTCACCGGGCTTCGAATGTCCCTCTTTTTCTCGTTTGGTCTTTGAACCTGTCACACCATGAAAGCCAAGTTTCTTTTTTTCCCCCTAGATCTCAACCTCTTTTGCACTTTTCTCATCCGCGCAGTTGTTCTCTGCTCATCACTGTCGGGAACAAAGGAGGGAAGTAATTTATTTTCAGTGTAATTTATTTACTTTGGGTGGTTGACAAACTTCCACTCTATCACTGGATCGTAAGTCGTAATTATATTCTATTCCCTAATATACAGAAATATCGCCGATCCCAATGTGTGTATGCATTGCAGAGTATGAGGCTCATCATTTAAGGAAAACAAACTGAGAATCATTTACTTGAATGATTTAAGGTATCCGACTACGTTCGGAACCGTGATTTTGCAAAAGCGTATAAATGGATAATATTTATGATATTTAGTGTCACTTAGATTAGAAAATATATATAAAATTGTTTTAATAGTATTACAATAAAAAATTATTTAAGTACAATATTTTGACAAAAAAAAAGTACAGAGACTGACCAATTTTCAAAATATTCTCCTTTTGCGAAAAATTCTATTATGATAATATTTCCCCTGTATATAGCTCAGACCTCTGTACAGAGGCTCAACTAGAATTTTTGAAATATATAACTTAGAAGTGGGTTAATCCATGTTTTACGACAACAGAGGGGAGAAATTTTAAGAAAAAAACGCCGATAATTATTTCAATATGTGGTAACTGAAAATAATGTGATTTTTTCAAAAATTATAGTTGAGCTTCTGTACAGAGGTCTGAGCAGAATGCAAAATATTATTATAATAGAACCCTTTTTTACAAAAGGAGAACATTTTTTAAAAAAAGGTTATTCTAAGTTAATTTTTTGCCGAAATATTGTATTTAAATATAAATTTTTTTGTCAAAATGTCCTTAAAACAATTTTATACATGTATTCTAGTCTAAGTGACACTAAATGTCATGAAAATTATCCATTTATGCGCTTTTTTAAAATCACGGTTCCGAACATAGTCGGATACCGTAAGTCAGTGAGTGGTCTTTAAACTTTTTCGACTCATGGAATCCTTAGTACTCTTAGATGGTTTCGAGGAACTCCATTCCACTCACACACACACATTTAAAACAACATATTTTTAAATAATATTTAAAGTAGATCAACTCGGTATAAATGCTGTAAAGACATTTTTTTAAAAAAAAGTATTTTATTTGTTAATAAAATTTTTTAACGTAATTTTAATATAATTTGCGTATTTTCATCATATTAGTTAGTAGTTCAAGTGTCACTTACCCATGAGTTTTATAAAATTATATATCTCTCTCTCTGCAGTTCCATTTCATACTCTGCGTTTAATTTATTTTTATATTTAATTTTGTAACCACTTACGTTGAGAGATATATTTCTTACTTAAACGCATTGTTCTGAATGACATTAAATTGTTTATAGGAATTGTTCTTGCTTAAATCTAGATTTTAACGTCGAATCCGCTGATACATCGATAAGTTGTTCCTTTTCATTGTGTTTTTTCCAACAAATGAAAAAAAAAGGATGCATTTTCCATAAGAAAACTATTTAGTTTAGCAAAACATTGTACTAACGAGTATAAAGTTATTTCTAGGTACCCGGGATACTAAACAATAGAACATTCCTAATCTAATAGTTAATAAATATGAATAAAAAATATTTTAATATTCTTTGATTATAAGATTTAAAAAAGTATCACAAAAAAAAATAAAATTATGTATAAATGATTTTTTTTTTTTGACTTGGTTAAGCTTATAAGTACTTGTGGAATACAAACTTCATAGAGAACGTGAAACCATTTTGCATAACATTTATAATTCTCATTCCGATTTTTTATTTTGACTTGTGGTACTGGTATATGGGACTGGGTATGCTTCTTAAAACGCCAGGGTTCTGTGGTACACAGTTTGAACACTACTGATTTAAACAATGGGAGTAATCATATAGAAAAAAAGGAAGAAATTGAATCTTAACTGTCACACAAAAGTAATATACATGATACATATATGCCAGATCGCTTTAAAATTTAACGACTGTTCCAGTTTGCTAAAAAGAAAGGAAGAAATGCATAAAGTTTTGTAAAAAATATTCTAATGCAAATATATTTATATAGTTATGCTTTAATTTCAACACATCATGTATTATTTACAATTAAGTCTTCTTAGAAATTATTTCTGTTGTAAAAGAACTTAATCTTTTATTGTACCGGTAGAGAATATAAAAAGGCTGGTATCCATGCTGGGCACCCAATTGCACAATTCATATATGAATTGTGAATTTGTACAATCGATTGTATGCCCGCCATGGGGGAGAGAGATATATACAAGCTCTCTTTTACATATAAAAAAATTATCTCTTTCTTTCTCTCTGTGTGTGTAAAAGAGCATTTTAATTAAATTTTTTAATAATACTTTAACATCATTACCTAATTATAAAATTTGAAATTTTATCCATATTTTGCAAACAGAACAACAAGTACAGAAACAGAACAACGTAGTCTTAATCATGTGACCTTCATGAATTTAGTCCATTCTTTTCCTTTTTAATACAATCAGGGATGTGAAATGGATCACGGCATAGTTTATTTCACAACAGCACAAAATTGTATTTTTAATGTACATTTCTTACTAAGACATGAAAAGATTCACGAGTACTACAAGTAAATGTGATATGAGCAACTCTTCCTGGGAATCAGTATTCTTGCTATCTCTGTCTCCTTTGTGCGCGTAGGCTTTTTTTAATCTTGAACTCGGAATAGACCACTGTGAAGTTTGCTTCCCAGTTCCACTGGTCAAACAACTAACTCAGGCATCTTATTGCTTCGAATAATAAACTTTTACGACAAATCCATGCAAAATTTCTTCATAGCAACAATAACCTAACAGGTTCTTTATATTTCGCCGACTGCATTGAATATAGCTACCTAGAAATTTTGCTGATTTGTCTCGCAAATTTCCCGTGACATGTTAGGAACAAACCTGAATCGCCTATTTTGACATGTTGTAAATATATCAAGCTGACAATCCTATACCCTCACAAAGGATAGGGTAGAGTCCTTCCTGGCTTTCTGTGCGTGTGGGCACAAATCACAATCTATCACCCCTGTGGGTTGGATTCATTTCCGTGCATGACTTTTCGTTTCTGTCCTGATGAACAAAGCATAAACCCGATTCTGTGGTGACGGAGGTGCACACCTTCTGTCGGTGAAAAAGAAGTGGGGTAGAAATAATACGGAAGTGACAGTGGAGGACCATATGGCCACCGAGCGAGCTAATACGAACTGAAAAGGAGGGGGGAGTTGGTGTTAAGGATAGTGTTTGTACTTAGCCGCCCCTGTAGTTACCAGCAAGAAAAGAAATACCATCTGGTGTCCGTTGTTGTATAGAATAGACATCACATTTAAATATTTCATTGCTGTTCACAGTTACTTATATATATATTACACCCAAAGCTCGTAAGACATTAATGGGCCGATTACCTAATTAATCTGCGAATTAACTGATTTGCTCCATTTCAGTGCGGAATCTATTCTTTTCCGCATTTTGACTCGGTAATCTTCTCATCAGTGGTTTCCGTATTGTTGAAGTTCAAAAGTTTGTTTCTCTCATATTTTTTCTGTTCGAAATTTGATTGAAAATGTTGACTCATCCTAGAATAATTTATCCTACGCACTTAAGAGTAGCACAGACAATAAATGTATTCGATAAAAGACTCTTTGAATTAATTTATAATGAATTTAAATCAAAATTTCAATCAAAGTTTAAAAAAATACGACTGCAAATCTAAATGTACCGCAAATACGTGTGTTTGTCGCAAAAACCAATTGTTATGCATCTTAAACTGTCGCAATCTTTAGGTTGCACCAGTAGCGCACACAGGAATTTTTCAAGGGGGGGTCCGGGGTCGAAAGTTCATTCTTGTATCATGCTCCTTTTGATTTTGTCGATTTTCGGGAACAAAACACAGTAAAAAGCTAATTATTGAATAAATAATTAGCATTAATTAATAAAACTAATCCTTAATAACAAATACTTAAATAATTTTACGTATTATATACTTAGAATTATAACCAATCGGAAAAATATCAAGAGTTTTTGGGGAGGGGGGTCCGGACCCCCAGGACCCCCCCTTGTGTGAGCCACTGGGTTGCACTAATAAGTAAGTGTAACTTTATCAGATGCTTCGCAACTTCGTTTAATTAATTGTAATAATATTTTAAACCGTTTGGTTCTTTGTATTGTAGTTTTTCAATTGATTGATTATTGATTCTAGCAACTAATATGCTAATTGTTCGATTGTATATAAACTTGATTCTTTAGATATCAAAAAATAAATAAACAACACATTTAATTTAAGCGTACATATAAACGTTGCTATTGCTCCACCAAATATCTTATTTTCACTAACGAGGACCTAGTTAGTAATATGCAGATTATCTAGCTAATTTGAGAAATGGAACAACTTCAGCTCTTAAACGGATCCCCCTAGTTAATCTGCAGATTAATCGATTTCTGTACTTAAACGGTAACATATATATAAATATGGTGAATTATTACTTAAAATGTTATAATATACGAATGACAAATGAAATATATATTTATTAGATATCGATCAATTTTAAGAGGATTATAAAACTCCTAAATATTATCATCATATGGCACAAATTCAGGTATTTTCAATGCCAGAATGTGTAACATTTTTCATAAACAGAATAATAAACATACTTTTGATGAATGAGCCATAAATTTCTCCGTTTATTTACTGAAACCCCTCAAAACATTTTTCTTTTAGTGGCTTATTTTCATAGGGATTTACGACATCAAGGTGCTTGAGTATCTTTCCTTTTTCTTATGGGATTTGCCATATTTGGTAAATACATGAACCCCATTCTGGCACGTTCTAGCAATCTTTCTCATTTCCGACCTTCCTCGTTATCAATTCACCCTTCAAGATTGTCTTCTATAAACGCGGAGCACATTTTCAGACAGAAAAATATCGTAATTTTCATGAAAATTTGTAATGTTGTAATGTATAAATTTGTTTATAATTTCACGTTTTTAAAATTTCAAAATATTCCATAGATACGAGTAATCAATTTATCCTTAGCATTACGATATAGGAGAAAAAATGCGCAACACATTTTAAATCAAAAACATGGGTCAACTCGGATAAAAATGACTAGTATGATAAAATATGTTATTTACTATAGAACAGGGAAGCCAGAATATATAGTATTAATGTTGAATATTTTTTTATCCGAAGGAATATTCCAAATTCGGGTCCTATTTTTTAACATTAAGCGATGATAGCCTTAAGGTAACCGACTACTTGCGGCAACTTTTTTTTTTTAAAAAAAAAAATGGAGATATGGGGATTTTTTGTTTTTGTTTTTGTGTGGTTATTAGATTTATTTAGTACATTTTAAGAAAAATATGCTAAAATTAAGAAGAGGAAAAGAAAATATTATTACTAAAATGGGAAAAAATTGGTAAAAACTTACAAAAAATTACATAAATGGGGACCATTCTGTACAATAAGTTTATGAACAAATTTTCAATTTTGATGTGTTGCTTTGCTATTCATTTTTGAAATGACCTTCAGGATAAGAGATATTTTATTTTTACAAAAACTAGAGCACACTTTATCTTAGTTATTATTTGAAATTGCTTAAAAAAAAACAGTAATTATATTCACATAAGGGACAGTAAATTTTGTAATAAAACAGTGTTTGATAAATCTGACGGTTAAAACTCTTCTTCTATTACACAGGACATACATAAAAAATTTCAGTTAATTATTTTCAAAACTTTGAGCCATCGTTGTCTCCATTTGAGCTTTTTAAAACACACACACATTTCGAGTAAAACGCATTTTAAAGTATGACATCTTACTTAAAGTAGTAGCATCTGCTCTTTTACTAAAACACTTGTAGTTTCTGTTCTAATGAATGGAACATAATATTTGGTATTTTTATAAAGCAAATAAGATGGTCTTTAAAATAAAATCATACCTTAAGGAGAATTTAGTCTGAATCAGCTGTCGCCAATCGGTGTTGTCCCTAGAAAAGTTTTGATAATTCGCGGAAAAATTGGGACATTATTTATAATTTTCACTTTCAGAAATGATGGGCAACAAAACGTATGGAATATGGATTATATACTTTTTAAAATTTTAGCTACTAATTTTAGTGAAATCCCCCCAGAATTTAGCGAATTTTTAGCTACTTTTGCAGGTGTACTTAGCAATATTTGAAAGAGAGAGTAGGAAACCATGGTAATTTGGAATATTTCAGTTTGTTGATATTGTTTTGTGTACCCGGTTTGTTTTTGCTTTTCGTGAAGCTCCTTTTCAGTGCTATGGAAAAGTAAGTTGAGACTTGAATAAGTGACAACATAGTTGTAGTGGCCCCCAGAACATCCTCGGCTACGAAGACAGGCAAGGTACGCGGCTCCTACCGGTCGCTAGCGACAGGACTGGATCCGCAATAAATCATCGATACCACAGTAGCAACTCCAGTCAACTGAATGATGATTATGTTAGCCGATACCTCAGAATTAAACTTCAAGGACTTTGACTTACAACACACAAAGGACCTTTTATTCCACCGTTCCAACTAAAGGGTGTATTTTTAGAGGTATAGAACTTTAAATTGCAATAAAACAACGATGTATTATTCGATTGACATGATTTTTTTTATTCGAAAGATAAACTTGTGGCATTACATTTTAAATATGATTTCTGGCATAGGACCGCCACGGCTGGCTCGAATGTAGTCCAATCGACGTCCAATTTTCGATGACTTTTTCCAACATTTGTGGCCGTATATCAGCAATAACACGGCGAATGTTGTCTTCCAAATGGTCAAGCGTTTGTGGCTTATCCGCATAGACCAATGACTTAAAATAGCCCCACAGAAAATAGTCTAGCGGTGTTAAATCACAAGATCTTGGAGGCCAATTCACAGGTCCAAAGCGTGAAAATAGGCGGTCACCAAACGTGTCTTTCAATAAATCGATTGTGGCACGAACTGTGGGACATGTTGCGCCGTCTTGTTGGAACCACAGCTCCTGGACATCATGATTGTTCAATTCAGGAATGAAAAAGTTAGTAATCATGGCTCTATACCGATCACCATTGACTGTAACGTTGTGGCCTTCATCGTTTTTGAAGAAGGATTCCACCAGCCCATAAAGCGCACCAAACAGTCAGTTTTTCTAGATGTAATGGTGTTTCGACATACACTTGTGGATTAGCTTCACTCCAAATGCAGCAGTTTTGTTTGTTGACGTAGCCATTCAACCAGAAGTGCGCTTCATCGCTAAACAAAATTCGCTTATGAAAATCGGGAACAACGGCAATCTCGTTTTGGGCCCATTCGACGAATCTACGCCTTGCTTGATGATCGTTTTGATGAATTGCCAAACCAAACTGAGAATAAATCACTTGACATCTGTTAAATCGGTCGCCATCTTGGAAAGTAATGCCAACTTAAATTTCTATACCTGGAAAAAAAAACACTCTTTTCAAGGACTCCGATACATTTCGATATGGGATGGTGGGTTTTTGAAAAACCCAGTGCCCAATGACCCCCAGCTTCAGTGGTCCGCCATATAATAACCACTCATTTTAGTGGTTCTTCAAGTATAAAGCTATACATTTAGTGGTGCACGAAACTCTAATGGTTGACGACCGTTAATCTAGATCGCAAATACGTGTTTTTACGTAAATTAAACGAGTGTTTGACGCAGCTCGGTTAAATGTTTGTCCAGTGTCAATAAAAACAACTGCAAAATTTTTTTTTCTTTTAGTTTTATGAAATTATAAGCTATGTATTTCGTTAAGTGGGCTTATCAATTATTATTAATCTCAAATCTATTACTATTAAAACTGTTTAGAGAAGCAAGACTAAGTTCACAAGACAATGTTCCACAAAACATGACGATCTTCTTGAAAATATTTATGAAAGACATTTTTAAGTTGTTAATAAAATATAAAGAGGAGTTACACTGTGAATGTTTTGTAGGGGTACACAAGAGGGAACATTTCAAGATTTCTCACAAGTAATTCATACATCTAATGCACTGTTAAGAAGACTTGGTACCCTAAAAATCACAAACCTATCGTTTTTTTTATTTTCATTTAATCTTATTCTTTGCATTATTATCTTTCGATTGATATATCACTTGTGCATGTCGAAAAGTTAGAAGTTGAATAAAACTTCATTTGAAAACAAATTAGGCAATTCAGCCACACCCCCTTTTAGAAAAAAGCTAAAAATGCGTTATGATAAAAAAATCTATTTTATAAATAGAAATAAGAACTATAAAAAAGAATGTGTTGTATTAAAAGCAGAATATTTCCGAGGCAATACAATAATGTAATTTTTCTTCCTTGTGAAATGTATGCATGTAAAATTTTTAAATTAAGGCATTTTATATTCATAATTTTATAATTTCAGTTCTTATTCCTGATATATTTTTCATACAAATGTAATACTTTAATATTATAAGAAGAAAAACAGCTAAAATTTCTATCGTGACAGGAATTTTTTTTTGTTGTTTTTCTTGAGTTTTGTTGTGCAATTAGTACTCTCTAAAAGTTGATCATTTATAAAAATGTGTGGGTTGAAAACATATGAAAATGCAATTATTTTAAAGAAAAACGCATAACTAATATCTTAAAGTGGTATTTTAAGTTTAATTAAGCTTATAATAATTATTTTTTCAGAATTATAAACTTTAAACTGGTTTTTCTCAGTTTGTGTTTTTCGAAACCTTAGTGCATTCAAAAATGCTACTCCTTCGACGATTATTTACCAATCACTTCAATTTTTTTTTCCTGCGTGTTAAAAAGAAAAAGCATAATAAAATTAGCGATCCGTTTTGCTATAAACTGAATATTTTTTTTTTAAAAAAAAAATAAAATGTAAGACATGTTGGCTTTTTCGTTGATTTTTAGCCTGTATATCAACATTTTATTTTTTTTCTCGAAAACGAATGAAGTTATTCTAAAACCGATCCCTAAAGTTGTTAAGAACATCCATAAGAATATTATAAAAAAATTTCAGGTCAAAAAATTAATTTTTACAAAAGGAGTAGGATTTTAAAATTTTCCCAATTTTCTTCAAAAAATTTAAATTTTTAAAATTGTGTGAATAATATATGAAAATTTTCATCTGGTAACATTTTCTTGAATAGAAACATTGTATAAAATGTTAAAATATAATTTTTAAATACGTAAATAAAGAAGTTTGCTGAAAGGGTGCCAAGTCCCCTTAAGGACTTTTTTTAAATCTTGAATTATGGTTAGATAGGAAAGATAACATATAATTTATTTCCCATGCTTTGTTATCACCACGTTAGGACTTAAAACTAGACAGAACTTAATGTACAGCATCGTCCGTTATTCTTATAGTCTTTAGAAGAATCCGACATCGAACTTCGAAACTTACGACATAGCCATACAAGGTTACAACAATTGCTCCAAATTCAGTTAAGAAGATAACAATAGTTTTGAAAAGGGAGTTAAGCGTTACCAATTGGGTTTTCCGCCGGTTTTTCAATAAGAGCGAAATTATTTCTATTGAGATCTCTCTCGCCTAATGAATAACAGAAAGACTCAAAATTCTAAAGGAGACATAAAGCGCAGGATCAAAACGCAATCGCACTTTTGTTATACATCATACCCTTGAAATTAAAAACCAACAAACTCGCAATTTTTCCCTTTAGGATTTCACCAAAAAAGTCTTTTGGTATAACAACGTATGTATAACATTATACAGAAAATTGGCAACACTGTTTTAAAAGAACATTAAAAGTCCTCCCATTCTTCTACAAGTCATCACAAATAATCAACTTTACATCTCTCACACTAAAGGCGGACCGCTATTGCTTAAGCACTGCCTATTTTTCTTGTTAAAACCATTACGGGCCGCTCCACGGATCAAGCGGGAGACTATTAATCAGCAAACGATGACTTATTTCCCTGCACCCCTTGCTCTTTTATCTAGCAGGTGTAACCGACAGCACGCTTTTACCCTAGGGTGCTGACAAGTCAACCTCAACCCTTTTACACTCCCGTGCTCGCTGGTTATATCGGGGTCGAGGACTCAGTGCAGGTTTTTACATGAGAAAAAGAGTGTTCTTTGTGTGAGTAGGTGGTTTTGTGTAGATGGTTTTTAGTCTAATCAGTGTGTGTGTGAGGAGAAATTGGGATAAATATGTTTTTAATTGAGTTTGTAGGCGGTATATGAAACAGGTTTGATAACAAAATTGTTCAGTAGAATAATTTTTAAATTACTCTTGTGAACAAAATCTTTAATGTGTTTATGAGATAGAAAAAAAGAATTGAGAAAGAACCTTGTAGAAAATCGACACTTGCCACAGGGTGCCTTCGAGTAACTTTTGAAAAAAAGACGCGAGTTCAAAACATTTTTTGAGACAGAAAAATGCTGTAACGTTAATATCGAATTCTGAATGTCGAAGAATGCGTTTCTCAGCATGTTACTTATTTTAATTTGAATCAATATACTTTTCCTAGGGGGAAAAAGCTGTTCTATATTTCGTTTCTTATTCTTCTGTTCAACTTATGCATTTGAGACTTGGACAACAAAACTGGAAGAAAATCGAATGGCATCTTTGGAGAGAAAAATATTTCGAAGTATACGTGAAGGAATAAACGAAAACAATAGCTGAAGAAGATACAATTTAGAATTATATAGAATTTATAAACAACCTGACATCATTAAATACATAAATATAAATAGACTGAATTGGATGACCCATATAATTCGAATGCCAGATGATAATGTTGTCAAAAAGGTACTACAGTTCAAAGTCACTGGGATTCGGAAGCGTAGGAGACCAAAGCTGAGATGGACAAATTCAGTGGAATCAGACTTTGGGATTATAAACGAGAAATCTTGAAGAACAAAAGTAAACAAGAGGTCATTATGGAGGAATCTTCAATGAAAGGGGCACTGGCCCTCCAGGAGCTATCTTGCCAGATATGATGATGATTCTTCAGTTCCAAAACTCTTTATACATTAAAATTAATAATTATTAAAAATTTCTGAATTCTGTTAAAACAGACATATTACTGTGTGTCTTATTTTTCAAGCAGTAACTAATACAGTAAATGAATTTTTAGATACTTCTCTCTTAATCAGTGATGCCTTAAGGCTTCTTCAAGCCCTGGGCCCCTATGCAATGGTAGGCCCCACTTGCAATCCTTTTAAGAAGACAGTATATATCAGAGGTCGCCAAAGTGGTGGTCCGTGAGAAAATTCCACTGGTTCCCAGAAAAATGTGGCATACAGTAGCGCACACAGGAATATTTCAAAGGGGAGGGGGGGGATCCGGGGTCGAAAGTTCACCATTCTTGTATCATGCTCCTTTTGATTTTGTCGATATTCGGGAACAAAACACAGTAAAAAACTAATTATTGAATAAATAATTAGCATTAATTAATAAAATTAATCATTAATAACAAATACTTAATTAAATTTTGCGTACTATAAACTTAGAACTATAATCAATCGGAAAAAAATCAAGGGCTTTGGGGGTCCGGACCCCTTCCCCCTTTGTGCGCCACTGGTGGCATATACTTACTCATCACGTTAAGTCAGCGTTTCTCAAACTGTGGGGCGCGCCCCCCTTGAGGGGCGTGATAACTCTACAAGGGGGCGCGAGCATATTGAAAAATCGAAAGCTAAAGATTATTCAAAACATTATTAATTTACTGAAAGTAAGCAAGCAAAATATTTTCTGACCTAATAAAATATAAAATACACATTTACACTGATGTAATACAATTATAAAAGTATCTTTACCGTACAATGTATTTTATTATTAATTTAACAATACTATGTTAAGAACAAGTTTGATAATTATCAGTAACCCCATGGGCTTATATTGACACTTATTTTGATGATTTGTACTGTTTATAATTAATTCCTTAACTTAACTGCCGATTAAAAGTTACACGTTTCGGTCCTCAATGCCACGATTTTCCACGTAGACGCGAGTATTTTGATGTTTTTTGGGGGGAGGAGGAGAAAAGGAATAAATAAGCAAAATCCTCTTGAATAAAGTAAATCCTTTGCAAAGACTGAATTTATTTTACTGTATTCCAAAGCCTTAGGAATAATTTTATGGATAGCAGTGCACAGAAAAGATCATACTTCGGAAAGACGTATATATACGTTCAGAAGATTAATACTTTGACTGAGCAAGACGTTTATATACGTCGGTGGCATATAAGAGGTTAAAGTCGTACACACAACACACACACTACACACACACAACACAACGCATATGCACAACGCACACACACAACACAACGCACACACTGTAGCTTTAGTGTCAAAGTATAGTATTATTGAATTCAATACAATGTTATTGTATAGGGGGCGGGGTGTGATGAAAATGATGATTGAATATTGGGTCGCGGGTATTGAAAGCTTGAGAAGCACTGCGTTAAGTTATGTTTTAAGATGCAGCAAGTCGTAACCCTAGTTAAAAAGCACTTGGAATCACTTACTAAATCTTTTGTTCGTTATTACCCAAAGAATGAAGATCTCAGATATGGTAATATGTGGATAATAGATCCGTTTGCGGTGAAAATTCAGGATAATAATTTAAGTATGCATCTAAAAGAAAGCCTCATCGACTTATCGACCGACGAAACTCCCAAATTTAAATTTCATTCATCCTTATCAAGATCTTAGTTTTGGTTTTCCATAAAGAGTGAATACCCTTTTCTTAGTGAACAAGCAATGAAAATTCCGTGATTCAATTCTCACAACTTATTTATGTGAAAAGGCATTTTCATGTTACAGCCATCAAAACATGGTACCGATCTCAGCTTGAAATAAATGCAGTTCGTCTTGCAGTAACAAATTGGATCCAAATATCCATAATCTTATTTCAAATAAGCAGAAACATTCATCCCACTAGGAATGTATAATGCTAAACGTTTGATATACTTTAATCATTTTTTAATTGATTTGTTTTTATAGTTTTTGTTTATTTCATTATGGTATATTAAGAAATATTTCATATAATTTGGTTATAATTCATAGTTTCATTTTATTAACTCAGTAGTACATTTTATGAGTTCTAAAATCCCGATTTTTTTTATTAATATATTTTACATTTAAAAAATCCTATTAGTGGTCCGTGGGTTTTAAATTATGAATTTACTGGTCCGTGAGGTCAAAAAGTTTGGCAACCGCTGGTATATAGTACAAAAGCGAACAATAACCCTTAACAAATAAATATGTGTAATTCACAATATCATAAACCTAGGCACAAACGACACGATCTTTCGCTTAAATAAGTAATAATTCGATTAATAAGTAAGGTAGGCCTAGGCCTAGACACAGACGACGGTCATAATATAATCATGCAGTCTTGCCACTGTTACCAGTTGTGAGAAAATATGTACATTTGAAGATTAAAATTACTCGAATCCTGATCTTGTTGAGACGAAGTTCAGAATAAGCTGAGGCGCCCTCGAGGTTAAAGAATTGGACCCGGGCTCAATTGGCCTATGCCTCGAAAAGTACCTATTCTCAATTTTTTTTGTATATTGGTTTAATCGGGATTTCCGATTTTCCCATTCATTCCGGATAATGTAGAGTTTATTGTATTGAATTTTTTTATGTGTTGGGATATCTGCTTAGACATTTTTTAAGAATATTATCTTGTGATGTTTTTTGCGTCTTCTTTTTACAGTTGTTTACTACACTCCTCACTTAACTGTAACTGAGTGCGCCATACTTCCCCGCTTTCCTACCCCAACGGAAACTTTTGAGCCCCGTACCGAGACGATTCTGTAAACTGGAAACGCAACGGACAGACACAAGGTCTTGTCCGCATCAATCCGCAGCACCTTCAAAGGTGTAATTTTCATTTAACCGCATTACTACCTTTTAGTGTAAACTTTAACTGTAAATATTTATTTTCTTGTAATATAAACATATGTACCATCTCCATCTCTGGCTGTTATTCGAACTCAACCAACGGCAGCAACAGTAGTCTCGATCCTTTAAAGTATGGAAAATCATTGCATGTAATATCACAGCTTCTTTTCCAGTTTTTATCTTGTTGTGTGACCGAGGGGAAAAAAAGATAATTTAATTGCTGGCATTTTAGATTATAAATAATATCCACGTTTCCTTCTCCTGAGAACAATCAGTCCATCAACAACTAGGCCGAGACAAATTATCCCTCTTGAATTCCATGGAGCCCGTTTTTCTTCCCTTTCAACTCATGACATATTTTGTTTCAAAAGATTACTTCAATATTTTTAAGGATTATTTTCTTATCTTAATTGCTTCAATCGTCCCAATTATGAAAACTTTTCTCTTAAATTAATGAAAAAAGAATTTTTGACTTGTAGCAAAGTAATAAAAAAGCATTTTTTCCTTAAAGTTACGAAATATTTCCTGAAGGGGGAAAATATTTATGTAATTGTCTCCATTTATATTCTTTACTCGTGAAGTTAAATTTTATATATACGGAAGCCCAGTGGCGCACACGGAAATTTTTCAAGGGGGGCAGGGTCGAAAGTTTACCATTCTCGTATCAAGCTCTAATACGCCGCCCAACATGTTCTTTTGATTTTGTCGATTTTCGGGAACAAAAAAAACAGTAAAAAAATTAACTGTTAAATAAATAATTAGCATTCATTAATAACAAATGCTTTAGTAAATTTAACGTACTATAATATACAGAGGATTAAAATCAATCGAAAACAAATCAAGGGCTATGGGGGTCCGGACCCGCTGACCCCATGTGTGCGTCATTGCGTAATCCTCAAAGGAAAGAAAATGGTTTAGAATTTCAGACGACATTTTAAATGCATCTGAAGTAAAGACTATTTTTGAATATACTTGAATAACAACTGAAACAAAACAAAAAAAAATGGTGCGTGGAATGCCACGCGATAGAAGTGAAACTTCTTTGGCGACGTTGGAAGATTGATTATTTACCCTAATATTCCACATTGACCGAGCACATGTCTCAATCGCCTAATTTGCGTTAAAAGTATTCGTGGCGAAATGAGTCTTTCTGATACCAAATCCAAAGTAGAAAGATGTCCTGAAATTTCTGGGTATACAATACCATTATATTTTGATAAATTTCGTTTACTTTTCCTATTTAAACTTTGTCGGCAATTGTAGCATGCTTTAATGTGTCTTCTAAATTAATTCCCGGTAAAATATTTTTTGCGCTGAGCAACAGACGTTCTAAAATCATCTCTAAACCATAATCTATCATAAATTGAACGCCTGTATCAATTGAACGATTATCAATGAATCGCTTTTGAAAATCTTTGTGAGCATTTTTATGGGAATCATAGTCTTTGTAACGTAAGAAAGAATTTATTATTGATTTACATACATCAGTTCCAACACGCACTAGAACTGTTGAGGGCTCTGTAGTTAATGGCACAGGGTGGTTCACTAAGTCCGTATTAATCTGTGGAGTCATTAGAAGAGTCTCAATAGCATTCCCATCCCTTAAACTGAGCATTAAGAGAGTATTTTGCAGTGTTCTTTTTCCGTGCTCGATATGTACTCTGATGGAGATTTCGCAGTAGTACTTAATAAATTTGCAATGTTTTTCTGGGTTTTTTTTTCCTTGTCACTTTTTGGACTGAACTTGCTGCTAGTTTTTCTTTTTTCTTTCTTTCACGAAACACTTTTCCTCTTTGTGCATTTGATTTAGGCATTCTGACTAGAATTAATATAATAATTCAACGCAAATAAAAGTCAAAAAAGCAAATTAGCCGCCGAAAACATCGCCCCATGTAGCAAACAATCTAAGAAAATATTTCAAAAAAGCACGCTTTTATTGCGAGAGCTATTTTGTCTACACCGTAATGTCAGTGCATCTCATACAACCGTTGATAGATGTTCCCGGGTCTGAGGGGAAAGGACCCCCAATAGGAAGGTGGGCAAATTGACCAATCGGAGGTGAGCAATCATGCAACTTTTACACGGATATAACTTCCTCCGCTCCCCCTTTTCTCCCAACTCTCTATCCTATCTCTCACTCGCCTGTTCATCGTCTCCTAAACACATCATTTTTTGATATCTATATATATATTTTTAGAGGGAGAGTTGTATTAACGCGCGCGCATGTGTGTCGCACTATAGGGAGCATACTGGTCTATCTATCCTACGGAAATATTCGTTTTCTAGAAACCCCTGAACAGCATGAGGCATGTGTGTGGTTGTGCATTTCATTCATAAAAGTAAAGCCTGGACCAGGGACTCCTGGGGAAAGAGATGCACAGGGGGAAGGCTAACTTCTCCATAGCAGTGGTCTCTGGTAAGTGAAATTTTGAAAAAGCTTTACCACTCGTTCATCATAATGCCTCCCCACAAATACTCCAGAATCGTCCCAATGGTCTCTTTCCTAATTTTAGTGGTAAGAAAGCTAGTCTACAAATCTCTGCATCAAATGGCGCCGAGAATTTCATTTGTCTGATTGAGATAGCACGTATCAATAGAGAGGGCGTGACTCCATTGAAAAAGTGTCCAGACTTTTGTGTTCACTGCATATCAGTAAACTGTGTCACTGATGCGCTTCTGTCAAACGTACATTATTAATGGACAATAGCGTTCAGGGGTCAATAGGCCATCTTTAAGAAGGTGTGTAGCCTCCATTGTGTGATCTGGACACATGTCATTTGGTTGCTAAACCTACTGCTAGGCAATATTACTAGAATAAAAATTTCGTTCTTTTTTCACCCACACGACGATATATCGGTCATCATTTGTCATTATTTTCATTGTCTGACCATCACCAACCTTCTTCGACGGCTGTATTTGTTCTTTGGAAGCTTTCCCATCTCGAGATACAATACTTTTATCAATTCCAAACTCTTAGTTACATTTGTCAAGCTACAGTCCGCCTTAAGTTTGTCGAGGGTTCTACAGAGTGTAAAGGCGTTCTCTGATAGTTTCTCGTAGGTATTTTGCTCGTACGACCTCAATTCCACTTACAGTAAATGTCTAGAAAGAAGTGTTTTATGCCTGAATTGCCTTACATTACGTGCGCTGATTCCACGCATTTTGAGAGACCATACGTCACACATGACATCATGCTCCCGATGTTATAAAATATATGAATCCTCTTTCCACTGAGTTGGCTTTTCATTGTACCAATTGTAAAATTCCGTTTTCTAGTTTCGCGACTGTAAGTTGAAAATGGCTTTATTGCTTAAGTATGATCACTAGAGGATATATTTAGCTCTTTTTTAATGTGTATTGTATGGCTTTGCAAAACAATCAAATTGTAGTTTAAGTAAGGAACTTATACATAAAACACTTTACATTCAAAAAAGTGTTGAATGACTGATGATTGCGATTAGATCCTGTCATATGTAAGCAATGTTATCAATAGATTTTATAACATGCCCTCGTGATCACTTTTAATCGATTTAATCATGACCAGAAATTTGATAAGTCAGTTGTTATTACAATTTTATGATCCCCAGGAAACCTGTGATTATTAATAGGACACCAAAAGTTACGAATGATATATATATATAATCACATATTTTTTAAAAGTATGTATGGTATAGTTATAGTATAGTTATGTTAAGATGAACCAACTCCAATGTAAGTATTGGATTGACTCATTTCGTTTGAATTGTCTACTAAATTTTAATCCAATTTATTTCATGCAGTTCCAGCATGTTGAAACTGGCACACGCAAATTAAGATTTAAATTAAAACATCTTCACCAGAACAGAAAGCAAGAATGACTAACCTAATAATTTTAAAAAAATAAACTGTAAACAAAAATACTTAGTAAATACGAAAGTATTAAAACAATGAGTGAGAGAGAGAACGAATTATATATTAATAAAAAATTAGGTTTTTTCTCCTTCTTGTTTAACAATCTCCATTATTTACTGACGAAAGAAAAAAAGGCAGAATTAATAATTGTATTCTTTGTCCTATTAAAATAATTGGCGCATGGCTTGAGAGATTTATTGCATAAAAGAAAATTAGACTGGCGTTATTAATTCGTTTTACTGAGGTAGCAACCATAACTCATGTCTCTAGATTGTTATAAAAAACAAATTAATAATAACTGTATCTTAAATAACCAAGAGATTATTCGGAGAATTGTTATGTAAACGATTTTGGTGTTTATTTTTGCGATTAATTCTATTTTTAGCTTTTAAATTGTTTACTGGGAAGCAATTCGACTTTTAAATCACCTTTGTTATACACGAAAGGAAAAAAAAATGGGGTTTTTTTCCAGCGTACAAAAAAAAATTTCTTACTCTAAGAGTACAAATTTAAATACCTTTGTAAAATAATAAAAACACGAGAAATTTTTATCTGTAACATTCATGTACCCCGTTCTTAATATCCGTTGGAAGTCGATTTTTAACAGATCTCTACTCAGCAAAGGAAAAAAAAACCATACTTACCAAATTTCCAAAAAACATAGTTCATAAACAGGAATTTTTCTCTTTAATGCCCCGCAACCCTCCCTGGGAGTCGATTTTCTAGAGACCCGTACTTAAAGGATCTCTACTCTATAAAAGGAATATTCCTGCCAAATTTCAAAACTATAGGTTTAATAGTTTCTTTAATCTCGTGATAAGTGTGCGAGTTGCTTTTCTCATGTACACATGTATCAATTTGATTATCAGTTATGCAAAATGTTGCAGTTGGGAATACTTTACCTTCGATATGCACTGAAATACGTTTAACGTAAAAACGCTTGAAACGAAATATCGGTTAACATGACGTAATACAACAGACCCGACAAACTACTATGTATTTTCATGCATTTTTCTTTTAACACGAAACGATAATCGCTTAACATGAAAAGATTTCCTTTCTGGGAAAGAACAAAACACGGAAAATACCAGCCAGTTTTGATTTTCATATTGTGTTAACGGCAGAATTTTCATTGCAGTAGAGATGATGATAATGTGTGTACAGCCCCGATTTTATGGCAGACAAAGACATTTTGGAGTTTGTTGAAAGCTCAAAAAATATCTTTGATGCAGATTCCTAGGATGAAAATGAAATGAATTGAGTACAGCTCTTGTTGTGCAGTTATTTAGACGCACATTCCAATGGTGAAATTAATAACAAAATGGACGATATCGAAAAATTTGCCGACAATTTGATGCTAAAAAAGACAATACAAAGAAAAATATAAGATTATTTCCCAAAAACTCAATAAATGTTTCGTTTTTCACAAAATTTGAAAATTTTGTATTAAATTTCTTTAAGTTCTTGTGAAGGTTTTTATTTCATTTTTATTAAACATGCGCATACATCCATATCTACGCAAATAAAATGAATTCTAACAATTTTACTGTGTTCTATGGCTTTTTTAATACGCTTTTATAAGTTTCACTTGTATGTAACGGAATCTTTGAACTCAATTTTTACCCACTTTAAAAGGTCAGTTAATTAGAAATTTTGGACACTTATCAAGGATCGATGATAATAGAATAATTTCATAGTTTTGTTCCATTGCCCTGAGCAGTATAATCAGGAATAACGATTTTCAGATTTGGCGACTAATTCGTTATAACGTTTCCAGATTTGGCGACAATTCGTTATCCCGTTTCCAGATTTGGCGACTAAAAAATTAAGAGTAACCCTTAAAGCGAAAACTTTTTTTTTGCGTCAGCAATTTCTTATCATAATATATAAACAATTGTCCAGTTTTTCTGAAAATGGAAATTAAAAAAAAAAAACTCGTGCATGTGAAAAAAATAATTTGTTCCAACTCAGGGATGGGCAATTTTTTTCGGTCGCGGGTCAGAAATTAAAAAAAAAAGTGTATGTGACAAAATGATAGTTTAAAAAAACTAAAAAACACGCTTTTATGGTTAATCTAATTAAAAGGTAAACAAATAATTCTTAATGTAAGAATAAAATGATTAACGGGAAAATTAATGTCATTGGTGTAAAAGTGTGGGGTGTGCTTTGTACAGGATTTTTACACTAACTCTACATTTCGGAATAGAAGTAAGCAATTATAACAATTGATATCAAACACCCCACGCTTTTACCCCCAATGACAATAATTTTCGCGTAAATCGTTTTATTCTTATATTAAAAATTATTTGCTTACCTTTTTATTCAATTAACCAAAAAAGCGTATTTTTTAGTTTTTTTAAACACTCATTCATTTACGATATCCTTTAAAGCGAAAAAATATTTCAGTCCCTTTAGTTTCATGTTAAGCGATTTTCACTGTATGTTAGATCCTAGCTACCGTTTCAGCAGTGCCTCAAGAAAAAAATTTGAGAACCATTACTCTTCTACTTATCTAAAACTTCAGAGGCAACACAAGATTATAAATATGGGGTGTTTACTGTTGACAAATACCCTGCTGTGCCAGCTAAACATTTTCAGAATTTTTTGGAAACACATCAACAAGCAACTCCGGGTGGCACTTGGTCGGGATGCCTCCCAAGATTCGAGAAGTTTTTAGACCCCAATTGAAATCAGACTTACATCAGCAATCCCTCATTCTCCAATGACAAGCCGTGACTGGAGGAGAAGGCTACCGATTCGGGAACGTGCCATCGTTGATGAGGTATACAAAAAATGCTATGCTTAATGACTACTGAAACGCCGCCACCGAAAAGTTCGTCTAGTGTCGAAATGGGCCAAGAAAGCTCTAAGGAGCGACATTAGGGCTTGTGAAAACGGTGATAGATGGCTCTGGACAGGCTGATTGCCAAAAATGTCATCAAAAAACGGAAACTCGTTGCCGAAAAGCTGGATGTAGCTACTTGGGAGCTCTTTTACTTCTTTCAATGTTTCTGCTTTGCTTAAGACACATCAGGGGCTCTTTAATTTTTGTCCTTCTGTGCTTCCATTAAATGGTTAATTGGATCTAATGGATCCCATCAGGGGCGGCTCTAGGGCCGAATAAACCGGATCCCTGCCCCGGGCGGTACATTTTAAGGGTGGCATTTAGATCGAATTTGGAAAATATATTTTTTTCTGTTACAAAAAATATATTTTCTGAAATATTTTTGGGTGTGAATTTGGTATTTCATTTAACATATCTTATTCCCTTATTTTGTACTCAGTATGTTTAATGCCAGTTTTCTTTTATATTGAAACTTGAAAGGTTTGAGGCGGAATTATATGTCAAACCATGAAATTAGATATGTTTATGTACACATCTTTCAGTAGTAACTTTCTCCCCATCCAGGAGTGGGATCACAACGGACATTACTTTCACCCATACAATGTCTGGTGTCAGCTATCCATAATAAGAGTTTTCAGTAGATTAAGAGCCACAGCAGATGTTTTATTTTAGTTTTGAATGTAGTTGTGTTTATATATATATATAGTTAAAGCAAACGTTTGGGATCCCCCCTCCCATTAGTAGACTTTTTTGGAGAAATTGGCCTGCTCAAATGGGCGACTTCTTCTCTTACATTTTACTTGTTTGAAATAATAACAGGTAATTATGTCCTAAATTTTAAATTATTGTTACACTTCCTGGTAAACTAACCCAAGCTTTGGCAAAGTAAGCAGTGAAAATTTTTGTTTCGATGAGGCATAAAGATGAAAGTAGTTTCTTAAAAATGACTTTTAATAATAATCAAGGATAAAATCAATGTGCTCGTCACAGGAGCGATCAAAAACAATAAGTTGACTAAAAAAACCTTAGTTAAAAAAAATCAACATTACTAGACATCCGATTCGAACCGTCTTCTTAATATTAAAAATGAATTTATCATCTGAAATTGCAACATACAATTGCATAGCCAACCAGCCGCTCTCTATTTAAGGTATCCCACTACGTTCAGAAAAATGGTTTTAAAAAGGCGCATAAATGGATCATTTTCATGATATTTAGTGTCACTTAGATTAGAATACACGTATAAAATTGTTTTAAGGACATTTTGACAAAAAAAAGTTATTTAAATACAATATTTAGGCTAAAAATTAACTTAGAATAACCTTTTTTCAAAATGTTCTCCTTTCGTGAAAAATGCTTCTATTATAATAGTATTTCGCCTGTATATAGCTCTGACCTCTGTACAGAGGCTCAACTATAATTTTTGAAAAATTCACATTATTTTCAGTGTTACAATCATTTAAAATAGTTATCGGCGTTTTTTTCTTAAAATTTCTCCCCTCTGTTGTCGTAAAACACGGATAAACCCACTTTTAAGTTAAATATTTCAAAAATTCTAGTTGAGTCTCTGTACATAGGTCTGAGCTATATACAGGCGAAATATTATTATAATAGAAGCATTTTTCACAAAAGGAGAACATTTTGAAAAAGAAGTTTATTCTTTAATTTTTAGCCGAAATATTGTACTTAAAATTTTTTTTATTGTAATACTATTCTCAAAACAGTTTTATATACATTTTCTAATCTAAGTGACACTGAATATCATAAATATTATCCATTTATACGCTTTTGCAAAGTCACGGTTCCGAACGTAGTCGGATACCTTAAGTGCTCAAACACACACACACACACACACACACACATATATATATATATACATATATATATATATATATATATATATATATATATATATATATATCCTTTCTTTCTCCTTCTCTCTAAAAAAACTAACACGAGCCGAGTTTGAATAGTCGCTCGATTTGCATTGCAGTTGCTGCCAACCACAAATCACGAAACTTACAAAAAGATCGGCTTCGATTCGGTTTGTATATATATATATAATGTTATGCTGCTTTTTTGTTCCCAAGAATTATTCCCGTTTTATTGGCGTGTATCTATGTGGAAAATTTATCTTTTTTAATTATAATTTTTTGCTCTGAAGAAGGGGCGGCATTTTCCATTTTTGTCCGGGGCGGTAAAATTGCTAGAGCCGATCCTGATCCCACGATAATAATTTGATAAACATCCATGTGTTGAATGCATGATTTTGTACTTAAAAATTCGATTGTGTCTAGGATACTAATTGAAAATTTCAAACTTCTAAGTGACGCTTTATTAAACTCCGTGTATTTGATATTATATTTGAAGGGGGGAATTCAAATTTTTTCTAGCAAAAATATTTATGTATGAAACATTATGTATATTGTTGTTCTAAAAACATATGTAGAAGCTATCAATGCAATAAAAAAAAATCGTTATGATATTTAACAAAAAGAAAAATGTAACTGTGTTTTGCTTCCAAGAAGTGCTCATGTAACATAGTGTAAAGTTCCTATAAAAACGCTATGTAATGTAAATATGTTACACTACACAAAGATTTGTATAAAAAGCGCAGCAAGATTCCAAAAATTAGAAAAAAAATGTAGAATTATATAATATATCTGTGCGTGTGTATGTGTAATTAATATTTAATATGTATATATACTTAATTGAAACATATATCTAGAGTCAATTTTCACAAGAAATATCATGAATACGTACTAAATATTTTATTTTTGTTTTAGTGGAACAACATGTTATATTTAAATATTTCTAGTTTTTATTCTTTTGTCAGACATAGCTCAAGGCTACAAATTAATTCATGCAAATGAAAAACGTATTTAATATTTCTAAAAAAGTTCGAATAGAACAAACCGTAAGACCTAAATTTTTATATAATAAATGAAAAAAAAATTTCATGGAACTCTGATACGATCTCCATAAAAAATTACGACGAGATATCTTACGCATTAAAAAGCTGTTGCATATATTTCGTTTCGTGTGGCACGGGAATTTTTTGAATTTCGAATTTCTCTCTAAAAAAAAGTTTGTACGAGGAACCATACTCTTAAACATTAATTAAGTTTCCTTCTTTTTTTTTTCAAACTTTTTTTATAGAAATTCGAATATTTTTTGCATTTACGTAACATACTTTTAAGTATTTACATAAAAACTGTTTTAAAAACTTTAACATGTGCAACAAGTGAAGCCCTCTCCCAATCAAAATTAACACGAAATCATTGAAGTATATAGATTTGTTGTTTTAATTTTAAGAAATGGGGCGGGGGAAAGAAACCTACTCACACTTTTAGCCATTACATTAGTATTAAATACTTTTCAAATTATATTATTTTTGTTATCTTTATAGAGATTAAAACTTTTTCTTTTCTTTGACCCACTTCTACAAAGCATGCTTTTTACAGTTCTAGAATGTTAAATTATATAATCCCAGATTCTTTTACCGCATTGAAGTGAAATCATTTTACAAAAACACCATGTTATATGTTATACGGATGTTATACAATGAACAGCCATAACATCAGGACCACTTGCTTAATATGAAGAAGTACCATTTTTTATCCTCAAACGTCAAGTCATTGACCAGACAAGATGCTGATACTCTGAGATATCTGGACGCAACCACTCAACAACAGATCCTGCAATCCCCGTACATTGCCAGGTGGTAGGGTGAAATCACGAATTCGCTTTTCCCTTTGAAACCTTAAATGTTCGCTTGTATTCATATCCTGTGAATTCGGAGGTCAAGAAGACTAGAAATTAATCAGAATGTTCCTGACTATTGAGCTTTTATAACATAATGTATTATCCTGTTAGTAAATGCTGTAACCTGCCTTTGAACACTGTTTCCATGAAGGGGCGACCTTGATCTACAATAATGTCCACATAGCGCACAAATGTCAGGGATCGTTCATGGGGATGATGGGTTCTAAACTTCTGCATAAAAATATCTAACCCTCTAACCCTAACCCTAGTACACCCTAATACTACAGCCACCTCCTTGTATCCGGCCAATTGCACATCCGATGCCAATAGTCTCCCATGGAAGTCGGTGTATTCACCCTCGCATGTCAATGTGATAGACCAGAAAATGAGATTCGTTGGGCCAGGTCTCTTTCTTTCATTCTTTCTATGGTCCAATTCCAATGTTCCATAGACCATTGCAAGTGCTGTTGGTGAAGGCGTGCCATCAGTGCAGGGGCGCGATTCAAGCCCGGGTTTCGTAGTGCACTGTGTATTAAAACATTTTGGGTCATCACTGTTGTAGCTGCTTGTGACATCTGCCATTGCAGCCCTTCCGTCAAGACGGACAACTGCTCTTCTGTGGAATCAAAGCGCAATGAACAAATCGCTTTCCGGTGATTTGTCGTTTCACCATCCATGTATCACTTTCGATATGTACTCACAACGGCTGTACGTGAACAATCCCTTCAAACACGCCATTTCTGAAAATGATATTCCCAGACGTCTAGCCATAACGATTTGTCCTTTATCAAAATCTGAAAAATCGGCTGCTTTTCTCATGTTGCGAAACACTTTATGTGTGAAACGAAACGAAAAACGAAAATTAGATTGGACGGGTGCCAGCGAAATGAATCGCTTATACCCAAATTCGCGGAGAGAAAGTAGCAATGAAAATAAATATCTGAATACACTCCCCCGCAGGGGGGGAGGATGGAGAAAGAAGCGGCCTAACGAGAACGAAACTCAAGTACGTCACGAGGGCAGGAATGGAAGAGCGCAAGGAAGGGGGGCTTAACAGCCCCAAAAACGCGTTCGAGGAGCACCAAAAACGCAGTCGGAATTGAGAATGCTGCGGGATTTTTTTTTTTTTTTTTTTTTTTTTTTTGCAGCTGGGATGAAAAAAATGAATGGAGACTGCAACGCAAAACTTGCAGACGGAACAGTTGGTTTCGAAGCAGGAGCCAGCTTATTCATTGATCCCATTTCTGATGTAGTCAAATGCATATGAATGTTGTTTAAGTGTAGCAATTAAGTATTTTTGTTGTAATTACGGTGGCTTTAAGGGCAGATTCCATTTTGTAGTTTTGTAAGCAAAATTTATTTTAGAGTGAGGATACGTGAATAGTGTTTGTGCTTTAATTACTGGGTTGTCGTGATTTTGACTAGAAGTAAAAACATTTCTAGAAGTTCTAGTGATGTTATTATCTATCGGCTCTATGTGTAAGTCGTGATGTATGACACTATTTCTAACGTACCACAAGGTGCGTTAGCAATAATTCTAAGAATTTTATTTTGAATAATTTGAATGCGTTTTGTGTGGGTCGGGGCCGCGGCCCCCCAAATGGGGGACCCATACGTTATAGTTGGATGCAGAATTTGCTTGTAAAGGATAACTTTATTTTCCAGGGAGAGAGGAGAGCTTCTCCCAATAAGGGAGATAGCTAACGCTATTCTACCCCAGAATTTGTCTGAAAGATAGTCAATATGTTTCTTGTAAGTTAGTCGACTATCGATATATAAGCCCAAGTAACGAACGACCGGGACCACTGAATGTTGTCATCGAAGAGAGTGAGTTCTCAGTTTGGGGGTCAATGACGCCCCATTTTCTGAAAACAATGGCTTGTGTTTTTTCTACATTTATAGCTATTCTCCAATCTGTCAACCATTTCTCTAGTTTGACGAGGAAGTGTTGCATAGTTTTAATTGTGTACTTGAGATTGACACCCTGGGTGAGCGCTGCCGAGTCATCTGCGAAAAGACATGTACTGATAGTGTGATGCTCTGGAAAGTCATATGTGAATATGTTGTAAAGATACGGGGATAGTATCAAACCCATGTGTGAAACGATAGTGCATGTCCTCTTTATATACTCTAGTAATGACCATGCGTGCGCTACACTTGTCTTCTGGTGAGCGTAATGCTCTCTGGGTGTGGGTCGTTGATAATGTTACGGCTCTACGGTGTATGTGTATCTTAGCAACACTTAGTTGCGATTCATGTCATGATATACCAATTCTATGAGACTGAAATTTTCCCTCTTCAATAATAATAAAAAAAATCCCACTAACTTAATTTAACAAATATTTTTACAGAAGCTAAAAATGCGCTTCAAAATACTTGTAGCTAATAACCTATATTTGACTGATAAAACGATGACTCATTTTAGAAATTAGATTGATCGATTTTTCTTGATTTTTGACCAATCTCTTTTGTTTTATACAGAGGTATTATCCATTTCTCATTTCCAATGAAATAATTTCTTAATAAGTATTATAAAAAAAATTTTAGCTACTTTTTATTAAATAATTATAATTAGTGTAAATATGTATATACATATAACAGAATCACAACATTAAGTGGTAATTAATTTTTATTAATTATCATTAAAGTATCGTATTGTCACCCAAAACAATCGTGTATATAAAATTTCAGTTCAACTGAATGCCTTAAAACGTGAGAAAAAAACCTTTTCAAGTTTTGACACACAAGTCACCAAAAATGATGTCAACGTCACTGTATTTGTAATTCATTGAATAATTAGTTTTAATAAATTAATTTTTATTAATTATAATTAAATTGCTGTATTGTCATCCAAAATAATCATGTGTTTAAAATTTCAGCTTAATTGAGCGCTTTAAAATGTATTTTATAAACAATTGAAAATTCCACCAAGATAAATAAATAAATATATAGAGAGTGTGATCTAATAGTCGGAATTGAAAAATGGTCATCATTTTTTTACAACCTCAATGAGGATTTAGGTGTCATTTTCATATTTCTATTTGAGTTTATCATTCGTAAATGAATAAGAGAAAATCGCTTTGCTTTCTTCTGCTTCTAGCGTTTCTGCATGCACACTTCTAGGAAATGAACATAAAATCAGTGGAAAAAATGAAATCGAAAAAAAAAACAAGATCAGATCTTAAACGAAGCAAGTATTTTTATTTAATCATCAATTATCTAAATACGTCTATAAAAAATTTAATGTACATGACCTTTTATTTCTTAAATATAACGCGATAACGTTCAAAATTGCACAAATATATCTCTTGGATTATTTTACTGCTACCAAGTCATGACTCAGTGTGTGTCAATATGATAACTCCATAGAAAGTTGAGTGGTAGTGCCCTCTCCGGAAGAATCCATCAGGTCACGTGCAGTCTAATGGATGTAGATTATCCCTTCCATCTGAAACTGACATCCATTTGTTAAATCTTCTTCGGTGAACAGCGGTTCTCAAACTGGGGTGCATACATACCCCTAAGAGCGTAAGAGGTAATCTGAAAAGAAAAAAAAAAGACAAAAATGTTTTATGAACAGTTTTGCAAATAGCAATTATATTGAATGGTATTCTTTTCTGAAAAATATATATATATAGCTATGCAGTCATTTAAGTTATATATATATATATATATATATATATATATATTACATACCTAGATTCATAAAAGTCAAAAGCAAGTACAGATATTATTGTAAAATATTATTGTAAAATTTCTTAGGATTATTCTCTAATTTAATTTTTAAAAAAAATAAAGGCTTAAATATGGAAGTTTACACGAAACACTCAGAAAAGAACAGATTTCGTATTACCTTCCTCTCAGATTTAACAATTCAGCCTTTAGCTTATTCTGCCTTTAAGGATCAATCACGGATTCTAATTAAACACCTTACATTCCAGTAATCACCCTTAAAGATCAAATTCTACATATAAACTATCAAAATAAAGTATATCAAGATTAGGACCTAAGCTGTATGGGATTTACATTCTTGTCAAACATAACAAAACTTGAACAACGTTACAATAGGAACAGGTAAGGGTCAAGAGAAGTCCTCATGCATATATGATGGACTAACTGTATGCCCAGGGACGTCTGAAGGCATGGGTCAACTGAGACCGGGCCCAGGGCCTAGCCTTCGGAAGGAGCTTCGTTTTTTTTCTCGACTTCTATCTTAATAAAATGATGATACGGATAATTTTAATGGTCAAATATTATTCCCGTGCCTATTCTCCGCAAAACAGGGAATTTCAAACTGCATGTCAACTGGCAAAAACGGCAAGACTGTATTATTATGTGATGATCGTTCTCTATGTCTAGGCCTAGGCCTAATACCCAGGAACGTCTTAAGACTTCTTGTGGCTTTGGGCCCTATTCAAAAGTGGGCCCTGAGCCCTTACACAAATGTAAGTTCCACATAGACATATGTATAAAGTGCGGTTACCTTTAAATTTGTATTTTGTCATTTTACTGTCTTCTAATGTTTATAAAATGTAAACTTTGATTTTTCTTTCAATAAAAACTGGACGTGGGAGTGATTGTTTCCCGAGGGATCGGTTTGTAGCTCTAAACCCTCTTCGGGTGAGTTCGGTTCCTTTGGGCATTCCTCCTTCCTCCACATAGATAGTACATAGCATATGTTGACAAATGCTCCTATAAACAACATCTCGAAACAAATAAGTGTGCATGATTTACAATTACACAAACCGGCTCGACCGACTGCCGCCTTTTGACTGCATGAGTAATGATGGTGCATGATGGTAGGCATGGTGGCGTGTACGATCATCACATGTAGCCAGTTCACATTTCATCCGAAATTCCAAGTTTTTCGGAAAATACATCCGGAAATAACATTTCACCGTTGAAATTATTCAAATTATGATCTTATTAAGGCTGAGTCGTAAACAGGACGAGGCCCCCATTGTAGTCGAGGCCCTGTACCTTAAGACGTCTTTGCTAATACCATAAACAATCATTCAACTCATTTAGTTGAAATGCGACCATCGGTCAAGCCGGTTCGTGCCTAGGCTTTAACGTTTGTGAGGCGTGCACTTTTATTTGTTTCAAATAACTGCTTGAACGAGTATTTGGCAATGCATGCTAAATACTGTCTACTTAAAAGATCTCAGATAGGGCCTACTTTTGCATAGGGGCCCAGGGCCTCAAAAAATCTTAAAATTTTTCTGGGCACAGGGCCTCTAAGAGCCTTAAGATGTTGCTGTGTGCACCATCCCAAAAGAGGCATTCCATTGGTGTCTCCGACAATGCCAGAATCGTTGCGACTCCCGAAAGATGGTTATTTGATAAAGTTTAGTGAATAATTGTTGTACTTGAATGATTTTTTTTACGAATTAGTGACTCACTACGTTTGAAACCCAGATTTCGAAAAAACGTAAAAATGAATATATTTTTTTAATATTTAGAGTCAATTGAATTAGAAGAGAGAATTGAATTTATATATACATATAAAACTACTTTAAGAGTATTTTTACAAGTAAAAAAGATTTAAATGTAATTTTTTGGCAAAAAAAGGAAGAACATATTGACATACATTCATAATACAGTGGGTGATCGGTTAACGAACAGATCGGTTAACGAACAAATCGGTTAACGAACAAATCGGTTAACGAACACTTTCACGAAAGATTTTTGTGTTCGGATAACGAACACTTTCAAGAAAGATTTTTTGTGTTTGGACAATGAAAACATATTCGGAGGTGATCAGGGATACATCCCTGAAATTATGGAGGAAATTTTGACAACTGCTAGAGATCTGGAATTGGAGGTGAACGAGGATGACATAGAAGAGCTCATAATGGGACATGAAAATGAACTGACGACAGAAGAACTCCAAGAAATTTTGGATGAAGAACATCAAGAAACACAGCGAAATGTGTCTCCTTCTGAACAAGAGGAAGACGAAAGAGGACCAATGCCGACATCTGCCATTAAAGATCTTTTGAAAAAGTGGGAGGATGTCAGAGCAATGGTCTTAGAATGGCACCCATACCAAGCTGATGTCATTAGGTTTGGGGATCTTTACAACAATAATGCTATTAATTACTTCCGGAAAATCCTGAAAAAGATAGAAAAGCAATCGAAATTGGACAAGTTCTTCAACGTCCCATAAGCAAAAAGTGAAAAGGACTGATTAATATGCAAGACTATATGTATGTATAATTTTTTTAAAAACTTACTAAGAAATTATACATTTTTTAAAATTTAATTTTTAGGGTCTCCAGAACGAATTAATCGATTTCACATAAAAGTCTATGGTGAATCAATGATCGGTTAACGAAATATTCGGATAGCGAACATAGTCTTGGAACGGATTATGTTCGTTAACCGATCACCCACTGTATTCTCATTTTATGAAAACGACTTCTATATCAATAATATTTTACCTTTATATAACTAGGACTTCCATACAAAGCCTGAATTATAGGGTTTTTGAAAAAGTCATATTATTTTCAGAGTTACGATCAGTTGAAATAAGATCTCTGTTGTTTTCTGATAAAATTTCTCTATTCTGATACACTGAAATATGAATAAATCTATTTCTAAGTCATACAATTTAAAAATGTTCATTCAGGCTTTGAACAGAAGTGTCTACATTTAGGCAAAATAGTATTATTATAGAAGCATTTTTCCATAAAAGGAGAATGTTTTGAAAATAGGTAATTCTTCGTTATTATGTCATAAGTCGTTCTTCATTTTTTTTTCTCAAAAAATTGCTTTTAAATCATTTTTTCTTGTAAAAATAGTCTTAAAACAATTTAACATGTATGTTCTACTTCAACTGAAGCTAAATATAAAAAACATATATGTATTCATTTCTAAGCTTTTTCATTTCACGGTTCCGAACCTAGTTAATCACCTTTAAGGCTATTTTCGTCGTATGCAAGAGAGCCTGAACTGAACGCGGAGCACATTTCGGACAGAAAAAATGCCTCAATTTTTATAAAAATTTGTGACATTGTAACTCATGCATTTGTTCATAATATAGTGTTTTTAAAATTTCAAAATATTTCATAAATAATTATTTTTTTCTTTTAACATGTGAAGGGATAGCTCATTTAGCATTACGGTATAGGGGAAAAAAATGCAAAACACATTTTATAAAAGAAAAAATGTGTCAACTCGGATAAAAATTAGTAGGATAAAATAAATGATTCTCTACACGATAGTGCTGCCAGAATATAATATTAATGTTTGAGTACTTTTATATCTGAAAAAATAATCTGAATTCGACCCCTATTCTTTAGCATTAGCAAAAGATAGCCTTAAGTCAAATAACTTGAACATGTTTCATTCATTAAAAAGAATTGTCATCACTTACCACAAAACATCGAAATATATATTCCCATGACCTTCATAATAAAAAAAAATATGTGAAAAAAAGGAGGAAAAAATTGAAATTACATTTTTTTCGACTATTTATTTGATCAATTCAATAAATTAACTCATCTATAAGATCAAAACAATAAGATAACACAGTTAGATTAGCCAACAATTGCTCCAGATTGCTCACGGGTCAGAACATCTTCAACAGATAAAGCTTAGTTTCATTTTTCCGTAATTATTTTGTTATGACAGGAGACAAAAGTACGATATAATTAATTTGGTCAGTGATGAGTGAAATGTTTGTTAGAAACGCGATCATTATCTCTTGAATCATTTTTTTTTATCAATGCCTATTCTACTATTTAGGTTTTGATTACTTGCTGGAGTTATTTTCGATAGTTTCTCGTGAGTTTTTTTTTAATTAATTATCAAGTTTCTAGCATTCTTTACGAGCTTCCAAACTCGGAAAATTGATCAGGAAATTGATTTTCCGAAAATAAATCAGATTATACATCGTTCAAATTATTATTATAAGTTCAAATTATATCCTGAAACTTTTCATTACATTTTTTACAAGTCATTATAGTTAATTCTTTTTAAACTAGAAATCTATGACCTTGAGCAAGAAAAAAAAAGCCGTCACTGTATTTATGTCCAAGACAAATAATCCTGCAAATTCTTTCTCTTTTAAATAATTACTAACAAGCAATATAAAAAAAATTAAGTCAATTCTTACTTAGGTCAACAAAGAAAATTTTTATTTTAGTTACTCTTTATTAAAAAGTTACAAATAATATAAATATGTATTTACATATGACAGAATCAAACATTAAGTGACAAAATAGAAAGCGATTTTCCTTGCAATTTTCCATTTTCCTTCCTATATAGGGTGTTGGACTGTTTGTGTGTGTGTTTTTTTTTTTTTTTTTTTTTTTGCTACACACTATTTATTCATTCATTAAATTTAATTATTCTAATAAAATAGTATGGTGAAAAAAAGAAATCACATTCTCAGAAATTAGGAGATTCCGGGTGGGATTCGGACCTGTGGATTGTTGTACCTGTGGATTGGAAGTCCAACGCACTATCCATTGCGCTACAAGGACACAATGAACGATTTTCCTTTATATATGTATGAAGATGGACTATTATTTTTGTTTGTTACTATATATTCATTTTTATAATTTAATTCATGAATTTATATTTAAAAAAACTGTATTAAGATCAAGTGTCATCCACTTCAAGTTTTAAAAAAATGTATTTTGAACTTGAATGGATAAATAGAAAGAATTTTACTATCTATTGAAAATTGAAAATTTGTGAACAAGATTATATATATATATATATAGGGAGAGAGTGAACTAATAGAAGGAAGTGATAAATAACAGTAGTATTTGTAAATTTTTTTATTTATCTAAGTTTTTACTTATCCCCATGGATTTTGTTTGAGATAATCAACAATACTTTAAATACTGACATGCTCTAAAAATTAACCAGAAATTTTTTTCTTAAATTAAATATATTTATTATATCATTGTTGCTTGGAGGATCAGTAATTTTTTTTATATTAACATTGAAGTGCTAAGGAAGAAGTATACAGGGTGTTCTGAAAATCAAAGTCAAACGAGCACGGGATGAAAAGAGGGGGAATCATGTCGGTTCTAGAAAAAAATTTTTAAAAAATCCATTTTACGTGTTCAGTAATGACAAGCATATTTTTGAAAATGTGGAAAATTGATCCTCTTCATCACACGTTAGGTACTGTGATAAAAAAATTCTCAATTTTACAATGCTTTTTTCAGTAGCGTGATCTTACATAGTTGTGTTATTAATCATCATCAGAAATGGGGCAAAAAACTTTGCTGATTTAGTTAAAAATGACACAGTTTGAGTCGGGTTTTGAGAAAATGTTGTCACCTAACTTTAACTCCTCATAAAAAGAAAAAATATTACATACTACCCTAAGCCTGTTATTTCAAAGGATGACCCATTTAGTGACGATTCCAAAATGGTACATCATTTATTACACGCTTCTATCCATAACAATTGCCATTTTTTTTTATTAAAATGACTTCTCTTAAAAAATACTTAACCTCAAGTGTGTAACTCAAACCAAGCAATAAATTTAAAAATAAAACGAAAAGAATATTTGTTATACTTTCCTACTTTACGTTGAGTTTCACGACACGCTGTACATATATGTATTTTTATTGTGTTACTTTTTCAGCATAAATTCAATCCGCTTTCGACAATTTTTTTCATGATGTGAAAAAAAAAGTCGGTGAATCTTACATGAGGGCAGATATACATATTTAAAAGTATGCGTGTTACATGTGAGGTTGTAGAAAAAGAGAAGTTTGTGATACCTCCCGGGGGCTGGGGGTATCATCTCTTCCTCGTCCACGCGACCTAAGTTTGTAGGGATAAGAGATTGACCACTCAAACCTTCCATAACAAAGCTTGTTTATTATTATCTCAATTTATATTAAGCAATGCAACACAAGTCTTAGAAGGAAATGATCAGGAGTGATGCGAAGTAAATAACAATTCTTAGCAAATAGCGCTTTAAATCCTACTCACTATCTTTATGATAAATTAACCTCCGAATCTATATCTATAGCCGATTCCTTAACTAACTAGAGTCCGCTTTATTATTAAAGTTTAATATTATATCGCTTACCAATATTCCACGGCGAACACTACTGATCTTTATATCTTCAATACGTTCTATACATTACTGTAATCCAACTCGATCCGGCAACCTTCTGGCTTCGAACCCCTTTCTATATGACTCTTACAATACTTTCTAAGACTTCTAAGACTCCCGTTAGGCTCTTTCGCGAATGTGAAAGCTCCAATCCAATATCCTAATCTGCATATCGCGTTTTCTTCCTGAGTTGGTAGGAATGAAATGCCATTCTGGCCCCAAAGATTCCCTAAGAGGATTTTAGTAAAAGGCGCGATAAAGCCCCGTCAAAGTTAAATGATGAAATATCCATAGTTTTCCCGCATTTGGCTACAAAGTATTATTAGAAGCCTGGAAGTAAATTATGATAATGTAATATAATTTAAAACTAAATTCTGCTGCAGACCCTTGCATGAAACTGAAGACGCCCAGGTATGTAGATTTTAACCGGCGTGACGAAGCCTTTCCTGTATCGTTTTATGCACATTTAATTCTTCATCAGAACTATTAAATTAAATTTCACACAATGCAGCAATAACTCGACTTTCGCGAGCTCGGTGTTACGCGAATTCCAAATCTCGTCGATTCGTCGTTTTATGCACATTTAATTCTTTTTTTTTTTTTTGTTCATCATTAAAACTCAAACGGTATCATTGCCAGAGCTTGATGAAATTGGTAATATGAATGATGAAGTCGCTGATCTTTCCAGGTAAATACATTTACAAGTGGATAGTGATGACGTTCAAGAACTGTTGGATTCTCACAATCAAGAGCTGACAATGGATGAACTCGCAGAAATGCCTGAATAAGACATTGAAAAACTTGAGTCGGTAGACCCAGTTCAATCAGAAGATCGAAGGACGGCTGGAAATTTGACAGATCTCAGTTTAATTGAAAAAGAGTTACAAATTTTAGAAAATACAGGCTCCAACGAAGAGTGCATTTTTTCAACAAAACAAGGAATAAAAAAATTATTAGCTGCTACGAGGAACTTTTGGGTGAGAAAAAAAATTTTGAGCCGGCAGACTACTTTGTGAGATTTTGTGAAGCCCTTCTACATCAAAATAACTCTGGTTTGCGATTTTGTATTTGTGTTATCTTAGAAATTTTTTAAGCATTTCTTTTCTAAATTATTATTTTCTTTCGTCTCCGGCCCTAAATAAAAACAATTTACGTGTATTTATATGCGAAATTATAACCCAACTTACGCGAATTTGAATTACGCGGTTATCACATAAGTTTGGGGTATTACTACATAGCTATAATTACAATAATAAAGAGAACATAAATTTAGTGATTGAATGATTGATTATTCATTAACATTGTACTCTGAAACAACAGGCAGGCTATTGGTAATATAACTTGTAATTCTGAACCACGGTCAAATGACGAAGATGACATCCGAAGTGATATCCCGGTCAAGTGACGAAGATGCCATCTGAGGTGGCATCCCGGTCAAATGACGAAGATGACTTCTGAGGTGGCATCCTGGTCAAGTGACGAAGAAGACATCTAAAGCGGCATCACAGTCAAGTGACGAAAATGACATCTGAGGTGGCATCCCGGTCAAGTGACGAAGCATATGAGTGTATTTTTTGATGAAGTCATGCAAATTTTTTGGAATTTTAATTTCGTGATAAATTTATTGTTAGTAATTATAAAGAAAGAACTGCAGATAAAAAGTTATTAAGTCTTAAATTTAAATTCATTTATCTTATTCATATTGTATTCATTCAATTGTTTCATTGTATTTCATATATCAGTTATCTTTAAAGTCAAATTCTTCGTCTACTTAATACCAGAAGTTTCATTCAGTTACCGCTGCATCTTTATATAAAAGAGTGTACAATTATTGGGCCATTATTTTCCACTCAACACTAAAAAAAATTGCCAGGAAAAAAAATAAAGCTCCTCATTGATATCTTCGTCAAAAATCTCAGTAAAATCCTCCATGTAGCAAAATAAGAGAACTTCATTAATATCTTTTTATCATAAATATCAGTTGGTGAAGAAAAAGGGGAAAATGTATGTTATTAGATAGTAGACTCTGATTTTCGCGGGAAACCGTTTAAGTCAAGAACAAAGAAAAACGTGAGAATGGCTGAAATTAGGACCTCGCAGTTTTCTTCCATCTGTTTCGAAAATCGGAAAATCAGTAAACGATTTTTCGCCTTTTGTTTTTATTTATTTATTAATAAAATAAGGGATCGTATCCATAATATAAGGAGTTACGTATAATAGAATAAAATGTGGGTGCAGAAATTTCAATAGAGTTCTAGTTACAGCAAGGAAGTAAAATGAATACAATATTAACTCACTGAGTAGCACAACGATTATTATTTTAATTCAATTCTATTTTTTTAATAATAATTGTTTATTCGAAATGTATGTTTTCTTTGTCATAAAGTTCGATGTGTTACATTCATGTTCACATGATAAATGCAGTCATAAGTTTTCCATTGAATTCAAATCTGCCATTAGTCTTGTACTTTGTGTTCTATGTGTAAAATTTAGATAAAATTTCAAATTTGATAATTGGGTAAAAATAAGTTCAAGCATTAAAATTCTTCAATAAGTTTTTCAGAATTAAAATAATTTTTTTATATTATACGTATATTTCTAAATCAAGTGTATTTTGTTTACCCATGTGCGTTATTATTGTCGACAAATATGCATTTATTAAAAGAAAGTTTCTGCAAAAAGCAAAAGTGGGCAATAGTGAAGCCTAGGAACTGATTGACTAGAACATAATTTCATGTATCACGTGACTGTGAAATCACGTAAATTTATTAATTGATTGGATGGAAGCATGGATTTACAATTGTCATGTGACTATGGTGTAACAGAAATTTAGCTCAATATATTTTTTTAGATTGTATTTATGTCAAAAATATGAATTTAGATTTTTTTGTATGTAACTGAACTCAAAAGCCTACACATTTCATTATAAACACTTTCAGAGCGAAATTGTAATTTATTTAATAAAAAAGCGATTAATTTTTTCATTTGAAAATTTTTTTTCGAAATTAAAAAAAAAATTCATTTTTTCTAAATACAATTTAGCGTACAAAAACAGTAATGAGATTTTTAAAGGAAAAAACGAATATAAATTTATAATAATTAAAAAGAATTAAATACAAAGCTGTTGATTATTTTTCAATTCCCATTATTAGTTCACCCTGACCCCTATATATATATATATATATATATATATATATATATATATAAAAATACTTCTTATTCATAAATTTAAGTTCAAATACATTTTTTTAAACTTGAAGTGGATGGCACTTGGTGTATGTGTTCATACAGTTTTTTTAAATATTAATTCATTAATTAAGTTTAATTAATGAATAAACAGTAACAAACAAAAGTAATAATCCAACACTATATAAAAAAAGGAAAATCGTGGATTGTGTCCCTGTAGCGTAATGAATAGCGCGCGTTGGACTTCTGATCCAAAGGTCGTGGGCTCGAATCCCACCTGGTATGGCCTAATTTCTGAGAATGGCATTTCTTTTTTACTATACTATTTTATTGAAATAATTAATTAATTAATAAATAGGAATAAACAAAAATAATTGTCCAACACCCTATAGAGAAAGGAAAATGGAAAATTGCAAGAAAAATCGCTTTCTCTTTTGTCACTAAATATTGTGATTCTGTCATATGTATATACACATTTATATTAATTATAATTATGTAATAAAAAATAATTAAAATATAAAATTTTTCTTTGTTGACCTAAGTAGGAATTGACTTTAAAACTCTTTTTTTATGCTACTTGTTTGTGATATATATGGAAGTCAAAATACCACTTAAAATACACTTTTCTAATTTTAAATCCTAAATATAAAATCAAACATCCCTTTTAGCATTCTAGCAATTTTCAAAAGATTAATTGCGTAAGAACTATATGTCCCAGAATTTTTGTTTTAATTCCATTTTATATTCATAGCATAGACAAAGAATATTTCATAAATATTGTTTTTCATCGCTACATTTTTACTTTTTTTAAGGATTTAATTCATTCCACGTTTTTTTATCGAAAATAAAATAAAAAGTTCTTCAGAAACTGATTAAATAATCTTAGTTAAAACATCAAAAGCACGATTTCTTGGCTTTATTTATTTGACGTTAATGTATTTAAACTACGTTCAACTGAAAAAATAACACATTTAACGTAATTTTTGGACAATCAAAATTCTAATTTAATCCTTAATGAATTGCAGTATCTTGCATTGCAAACGTGATGTTGTGGGAGCAGTATTAATTTTTTTCCCTTTTTTTTCTTTTAAAATGAGGTCAGTTATATAAATGTTTTCACACGCTGTAGCCAGCTTTATCCATTATTATTATTATCTCCTCACATTATTAGTTATTTTAACGACATAAATGTCATAATTATTTATTTTTTTATCTGTAATACTTAATTTTCCAATTTAAAATTCAATAGAAATATTACAGATAAAACCTGTATTTAAATAGTCGCATTTTCTTCTTGGAATTTTTACTTTTTTAAAAAAAATTTCAAAAACGGACAATTAAAAGGCATTTATAAACTTATTGCAATGCTTGACCCAATGTATTTTCTAAGAGAAAAAGAATTGTGAAAGATTGCTACGTACTTTTTTATTGGTAATTTGATAGCCTCAAATTAATAGATTGTGAAGTGACGTATATATATAAGCAGTGTCTCTCAAAAGTGTTCATACTTACTTAAAAAAGTTATATAAATCTTATTGTAGCCAATATGTAGGGTTAAAATTCGAATATATAGTTCAATTTCGTTTTACATATTCGCCATGGGGTTTTAAATGAGAATGGGCACTGGGTAGCCTAATGGTAAGAGCATCGGACTCCAGACCGGAAAGCCTGAGTTCGATGCCCGATGCCACCCTCCGAGTACACACGGAGTACGTGCTCGTTAAATCAGTGGGTCCGAAAGTCTTGTGGGCTGAATCCTGAGTGCAGGGAACTGGAGAATATTTCTCTCCCCTTCAGTTCCATGCCTAAATTGTGGAGGTGGAGATAGGTGGTGTCGCCATCTATCGTCCCTTAGGGAAATTTCGCCGAGCTAATTCCAGGCGTACTTCCAGTTGCTTGCCATGATGAATTTCGTGGGCCTCGATCTGACTACGTCAGACAGGTGGCATTAGAAACAACAACAAATGAGAGAATTTTCTGTATTTTTTTAAATACTTACTCGATTTATTTTCAAAAGAATTGAAATAATGGAAGATAAAAGAAGCACGCGTCACAAAAAGTACAGCACACCAATTTTTGGATAAAAATGTATTTAATAAAAATATAATTGTCTGTTATTTTTTCATTTCTGCATAGAGGTAATATACAAACAAAATCGTGTACATTTTTACTTGTTTTCAAAGTATTCTATTTTTATTAGTATTTTAGAATATAAAAAGGGCTTGTAGTCGTAAGAAGACAACTAAAAGTGTTCGAAAAGTGACTATTTATTTAAATCAAGGTAGATCAATTCGGAATATTGCGAAATTTGTCAATGTCCCTCATTCGATGGGGCAGTATGTTATAAAGCATTTTGAAGAAGAAAATAAAATCCGAAAAAAACAAGAAAAGGACGTCCAAAGATGTTAATTCAACGTTACCAACAATTTATTGCAAGGAAACTTATCAAAAATCTATGTTTGAATGCAATAAAATTTTCTACAGAATTAGCAGAAAGATTTTTTTTTTTACTTAAGTTTCAACTGCAACAGTTCGAAGAGTACTCAGATCAACCGGATTACACGGGCGTTGTGCTCGAAAAAAATTTTTTTGTAAGCGCAAAAAATTGAAAGTTTAGACTTTTCTTTGCTAATTATACAATCAGAAAATTTGAAACGCTTCGGAATAATTTCCTATTTGCAGATAAGAGCAAATTCAACATATTTATTTGGTTCTGACGTATGAAGAAGAAAAAACGAGGAACTTATATTTATATATATATAATCCCAAGAATTCAGTTGGAACAGTGAAGAATGGAGTGGAGTTCTTATATAGGGGTGCATGTTATTAATGGTGTTGGGAATCATGAGCTTTATTTAAATATTTTAAGGGGCAATTTGAAATTATTTCCCTTTCCACAACATTGGGTATTGGAGACGACTTCATTTTTTTTATCAAGACCCGAAGCTCACTGTTTTCAATTTATGCCCCTGGTGTCGTTTAACTGTCTCAGAATATTCTGAAAACACCTCCTAAATGACCCGATTTAAACCCAATTGAATATATCTGGAGAGAACTTGAAGTTAGGATAAGAAGACATGAAATAAAAACAAAATGTAAACTAAAAACAGTACTCACAGAAGAATGGAGGAACATCGATGCAGAAATTACGAAAAAAAAAAAAACTAGTGTGAAATTTATACCAAGACTTTTAAAAGCGGTTGTACATGTGTAATTGTTATCCTACTTATAACTTTAAAAACAATATAATAGTTAAAACTCTATGCTGAGTTTTTTTATAAGTATACGATGATTTTTCTGACGTAATTTTTTAGTAGTTTTTTTTTTACTATTATTAATTTTTTAAAACAAAAATTATACCATGTTTTAAAAATTGATTATGTTATTCCATATTAAGAACTAGTTACAGATATTATAAAAAAAATTTTCAATTCTGATATACGTACAGAAAACTTAAGTGTACGATCACTTCTTCACCACTATATATGTTAATCCTGACGGTAGAATTTTGTCTTTCTAAAACTGATGAAAATAACTTCATAGTAATTGCTGATAAATGCGTGAAAGACAGAAAAAATTAATAACACAAATTCTGTATTCCGAAGAAATAATGATTGAGATTCAATATTTATCACAAATTTCGAATTTCAAATATTGTGAAATATAAGTTTTTTCTTATTATTATTCTTTGTTCGAAATAAATAAAAAAACTTAAAAAAAATAATTAAACAAATTTAGATTTTTTTTTTTTTTTTTTTTTTTTTTTGTATCTTAAATTGGAGAACAGAATATAATTTATAAAGTAGTGTGCACATTTGTTTATTTGTGTCACTGTTCATGTCTGCTTTCCCGATTAATGAGCTTAATTTCAAAAAATAGATTATAACAATGAAAATTTCATTTAAAATTGTTATTGATTGATTTGAAACTCGTAAATATAAAATAAGGGTATATTTCTACCTATCGATTGATAACCCTAGTTTAATGTATTAAGAAATTTAAAAAAAAAACTGAAAGAGGAAAATGTCAAATTATTTAAAAATTTAAAACTGTTCTGAAACCGCCATTTTCGAATAATCTTTCGAATATATTTCTTCTTTGCATGTTTTTTTAAAGCCAAACGATTTTCAAAAATTGCTGCTTATCTTTTTATATTTTTTTCACTACTTTTTTAATTTCATATAGAATGTTTGCATAACATACAATATATAGAATTGCCTTCATTACTGAATTTTAATTATTTTTTGTTAAGGAAGAATGGGCTAAAATTTGTGATAAAAACTTTATAACTATATACTTCGATTTATATTTTAATAATAAAAAAGTTAATAAAAAACACTCAACTCTCGTGCAAAATTATATTATTATGATATTATAGCTAAGTAAAATTTAATAGTAGTTATAATTACTTATTAATAAAGTGTTATTGTAAGGAATAAAAATAATTTGATATAATTTTCTAGAATTAAATATCGATTTGTAAGTAAATTTAAATTGCTAGCAGTAATTGGAATTTTAAGGATAACGATGCTGTAATATTGATTACATGCATCGTTCGAAACGAATCGGTAATATTGTATTAACAATAATATATTACTTACTTTCATTACTCTTATTTTTTAACTGGAAATAATAAGCGAACATCACATCGAAGAAATCATTGGCTATTTTACAAATGCCTATTCCACATTCCCTTTGTCGATGCCAATCCTTTAAAAGAAATGACGACTGTCTTTCAAAAATAGGGGAAAACCAGAAGGACTTTGTGAGAACCTGGTCAAAAAAGCTGCACAATCCAATGTGAGAAGAATCCCTGATTGAAAGCACAAAAAAATAAACAAATAAAATGAAAAATAAAAAAAAATTAATCTCGCTGATCACCAGGGACCAGCTTCGAGATGAAGAAAAAAAAACTCGAAGCAAAAGGAAAAGTTTTCCACAATGGCCTTTGAAGCAGCCGACTGCAAAATACGCGTGAAACTCACCTGACAACTTCTCCATACTCTTCTTCCTCAGAGGTCACCACGGGGGGTCAGCCCTCCTCCTGTTCGAAGGAGAAACGGGCGGCTTTCTTTGATCTTTTCGCCGACGTTTTCCGTTGCGTCACTTAGTTCTTATTTCTCTTCTTTTTCAGAGAGTGAATTATCATAATCTAAAGTCGGTTTAAAAAAGTGGTGGTGTTTTGCTAATTAACTCAAATGGCTGTTTAGGGGTAAAAGGGTGTGTGGTAGGTTGGTTAGGGAGTGTCTGTGAACGTTTTAGCAGGTGGTTTTATCAATGAGAGGCACTCAGCACCACTTGTGTGTGATTTGCGAAGCTGCTGGGTCGGGGAATTTTTATTCCGATGGCGCGATTAAAATTACAGGGGAAAATTGTTTTTAGTGTGCAATTTTTTTTCCTGGTTCAACCAGCATTGAATTAGACAAGTATTTCTGCAGTTAATAAAATAGGTGCATACGTAGCTTCTTTATTTGAAAAAAAAATTGAGCTAAGTATCATGAATTAGGAATTGGTCAAATATCTAGTAATTTTTATTTATTCTGTTGGTTATAGATAGAAAAAATTATATCCGGGTTTTTTTTTTTTTTTTTCCTTTTCTTTCTATAACACACGTTTTTCAAAATTGTTGACATTATAACTGAAATGCAAACGATTATTATGCAGTGTTCTGAAACTGTACGTCTAGCGAGCACTAGGTGAAAAGGGGGAGGGGGATCATATTAGAATTCTGGGGAAAATTTTAAAAAATTCTATTTCACTTTGTTAAGTGAAGACTTGTATATTTTTGATTTGGGGAAAATTGACACCCTCCATCTCATCATTAGATATTGTGACCACAAATTTCGCAATTTTGCAGTGATTTTTTTTTCACTAACGTGTGATCTTATATAGTTGTCCCATCAACCGCAGTAGCAGATAGAGCAAAATCTTTTGCTGGTTTTGTTAAAATTAAGGTAGTTTTAGTCGGTTTGAGAAAATAATGTCACTTAATTCTGACCCTCCATAAAAAAGTAAAACATATGATTCTACCCTAGGCAAGTTGTTTCAAAAGATGACCCATTTACTTAAGATTCCAAGATGGTTCAGCACTTGATACTTTTTATGCATAACAATTGTTGCCAATTCTTTTTTTCCCAACAAAATGACTACTTTAAAAAAACATCATTTTTTATTTTTCTCATAACTGATATGACCCTTCCCCCTTTCTCCCGATGCCCGCTTAACGTTGAATTTCGGGACACCCTGGGAGTGAATAATAATTAATATGACTAATATTTTTGTATCACTTAAATCAAATATGATAATTTTATGATTATGAAATGATTTAAAGAAACAAAATTGTGTATAAGAAGTAAAGAACGAAATACATTTCAGTTTATTATTTATATGTATAATACAGTGGCGTACACAAGGGAGGAGGGGTTCTCGGGTCCGGACCCCACCCCCCTATAGCCCATGACTTATTTTTATGATTGATTATAATCCTATGTATATAGTACGTAAAATTTAACTAAGCACTTGTTATTAATAATTAATTTTATTAATTAATGCTAATTAAATATTCAATATTTAATATTTTTTGTTCCCGAAAATCGATAAAATCAAAAGAATATGTTGAAAAGAATTGGAGCATGATACGAGAATGGTCAGCTTTCGAGCCTGGACCCCTCCCCTTGAAAAATTCCTGTGTGTGCTACTGTTATAATATGATTATTAATGATCCTTATACTATATTTGTCATGTTCAGTGGCGCACACAAGAAGGGAGTTCGCCCCCCTCAAAGCCCTTGATTTTTTCCGATTGATTATAAATCTAAGTACATAGTACGTAAAATTTAATCAAGTATTTGTTAATAATGATTAATTTTATTAATTAATGCTAATTATTTATTCAATAATTAGTTTTTTACTGTGTTTTGTTCCCCCAAATCGACAAAATCAAAAGGGGCATGATACAAGAATGGTAAACTTTCGACCCCGGACCCCCCCTTGAAAAATTCCTGTCTGCGCTACTGATCATGTTCCTTGTCTAAAATTGCATCTTAAAGAAAAATTCACAATGAAACTTTTTCTCTAAAAAACTTAAAATTATTTTTCTTTAATATTAGATGAATTGAAAGACGTATTATTGTTGCCAATCACTGTCTTCATGCTTTAAAAATTTTCTTAAGTCTACTCTCAGTACCCTTTTTTCAAAAAAAATTTGGGGGGACAGTAACAGTAAAAATAATGTATGTTTTTATATTCAAATTACGTTATGAAGCTGATTCTGAAAGTAAAAAGTCAGTTTGACCAGCCATTGTTTTACAACTTTAAAAAATTAAGAATTTTTGAAGTTATTTCAAACTCTTTTATAAAATGCTCATTTTTTAAAATTTTTTAGTCATTTTTATTTATTTACATTTTTTAGATTATTGCAAATAAAAATTAGTATGGATTTGAAAACCTATTCCCGTGTTGATTTTTAATAATTATTTTTCTAGAAAAACCTCTAAAAAACACGAACATTTTTGAAATAGTAAATTTAGCATTTTTTAAAAAAATAACTAGAGATCTCAGATTTATATATATAAATCCATACAAATTTTTTAGAGCATACGTTTGTTAGTATATACAAAAAATTTCAAGGCTCTATGATGAACAGTAAAAAAAGCCTTAATTAGAAAACACTTATACCTTCAAAACTGAAAGTCTGAGAAAAATATTCAGTAGTGTATTAAAGAACATATATTAAACTCAATAATAATTTTATTAATAATGTTAACCTCTTTAATCATTCAACGCATTCAGAGAAAAAATCTGTAAGAAATCCCACATTTGCATATTTTTAGTATTTGAAAATAATAATATAACATACTTAAATAATAATATAAGATACTTAACTATTTAAAACAAGAAATCGATGTTTTCCCGCCAAATGTCTCGATTAAGACTAAACATATCTTTCAAATCTGGTGAAATAGCATCAGTACTACTGGCGCCACCTGTATGTCTTCCACACTATTACCTTACTTATCTCACCTCTGTTCGTAAATATTTTACTTTGAAAATTCCAATCATTGAGCAGTTGCTTTTGATAAAAATGAAATAATAAAAAATAACAATTAAAACTAATTGATTAAACATTTTTTATTTATTGGATTATTAATTGTTGTAAAAAGTGAACGTTTATAGGAAATGTTAATTAATACACATGATCACACATTCCTTATGTTTAATTTGTAGCTAGGAAGTTCAATTTAGCCAACAGTCTAGATTCCATACATTTTTACCTTCTTGATAATTAGACCGTTTTTATTCTTAGGTTAGAACCTAAAAGATCTTTCAATGTTCCATTCTTCTTCTCTTGCACGCACACCTTTTTTTATGCCACTTTATTCTAATCTCAGTGAGAGCTCAAAATATTATATAGTCTCAGAACACTCTTCGGGAATTCATATGATCTTATTATTGCATGCATAAAATAAATACCATTCTAATTATGTTAATAATATCTGAATGCAATAAAAATGGTAACACAGTTTAACTTGAATTTGTTGGAATCCCTCTACGTCTAATGTTAAGATTCAAAACATAGAGTGAGTAATTTTTTTTTAATTTTGAAAACTTTTCCAGCATTTATATTACACATTTAGAGTTGTGTTGGAATTAATGCCACATGATCGGCAAAGACCCTCGAAATTCATCATGGCAAAGGGCTAAGTGACGCCTGTCGTTAGCCGTAGTTTTGAGCACCATACATGTGACAGAAGGATTTATCTCTGTTTCACCCCAATTTTGAGGGCGGACACCCTGGGAGTGATCAGAGGACTCCCACCTCTCTTCCCTTTCCACCAACTTCACGAGAGGACTTGCGGCTCGACGGCTATTTAAAGTATTCCATGTCGCGAAGGCACTATACATTTACAAACATCCATGTCTTCTCCGGGATTCGAACCCAGGCCCAACAGCACAGCAGTCAGCGTCGCTAACCACTATACCGGATGGCGACAGTGTTTAGAGTAAAAGTAGCATATTTGTTACAGTACCGTTTCACATCTTTGGATCAATTTATTTATTTTTGCTATAAAAAGTATTCCATAATTCCTCTCCGAAAAGCGGACTGTTGCATTGATATTACACTTATATAGTTTTTCTTAAAGTGAAAAAAGTGGCATATTTATTACTATTTCAAAATTTTAAGGTTGTAGTATTATATAAATAGTTACGTAAATATTGTAACTGTGATTTCATACACTAATATTTGTGCATACTTTTTCGATCTGAAAATACGCTCTTGTTTTGACACGACTCTAATATCAAATACAAATGTTATTTAAAAAGTAGTTTAATTTTTCAGTCAGAGGAATAAGAAACATGTATTATTCTTTATTCTTTTCTTTCTCTAAATGAGAGGAAAAAGTGATGGCTTCAAAATGTTTTGCTGTGGGAGTTATAATTACTAATTTCAGTCACCTGCTATAGAATAATTTATGAAGGAAATACAAGGTTGTGAGTGAAAATGCACCTGCTCATCTTCTGCAGTTTCTGTACTCAACACATGTTTTTGAGGTTAATGGGTTTATTATATAAAGAAAGTTGTGTGGGATGAAAAGAAATATATTACCGTAAAATCCGGCGTATAACGCTCACTTTTAACACAAAAAATACGATCAAAATTTACAGGTGCGCGTTGTACGACGGTTATAAAAGTGAGAGCTTTAAAAAAAAAGAAAAGATGAGCATAGAAAAAAAATTAGACTTCTACAAATATCGAAATAATGTTTATTTAAAAGAAATGACACTCCTTATGAACTTTAATGTTTGTAGCTTTAGAAGTATACTATTTTTTTCTATGCCTTGGAATAATATCTGGAATAAATGTCTTCAAAACATAAGAGTATTGCGTATGTATATTTCAGGTTTCCTCGTAAAAAAAGAGGTACGCGTTATACGGCGAACATACCTAAAAATTAAAAAATGCAGCTCGAAAGTATAGGTGCACGTTACACGCCGGATTTTACGGTATTTATTATTTTTTAAATTGCATAAATCGATAGTTCGCATTTTTTTTTTTTTTTTTTTGCTATAAAGATAATGCACAGAGGAAATATCAAATAGAAACTAAATAATAAATAAAAATTATTGGAAATGTAAACCAATTCTGCACATTAAGAAAATAATTGTAAAAATGTATGATATGCTTAATGTAAGAATTTGAAAGAACTAGTTGGAATGTTTATATTATGTAGCCATTTCTATAGATAGCGAAAATTTCTGCTGACAACATAAACGAAAAAAAAAGGTTAGATTTAAAAAAATTACATTTCTTTTTTCAAGATAAATTTGAATTAAAAACCAGAATGTTTTTCTAACAAAGGAAAGCAGTACGAAATATTTTGTAGTTTTCCAAAAAATGCTGGTTGCGGTAGATGTAGTAAAACATAAAGAACACACACACACACATTTCTCCACTATGTGTATTTTGTAAGACATAGCGTACAAAAATGTTTTAAGTCATGCGCCAACTCGACTGGAAGTTCTTAACTCGACCTCAATAAGATCATGATCCGAATAATTTTAATCGTTAAATGTTATTCCTCTACATATCCTCCTAAAAACTTGAAATTTCGAACTACATGCCAACTGGAAACAGTATCAAGACAGCATTATTATGTCATGTATGTCACTAGAGCCTCGGCCACAATTGGAGCTTTGTTTTATTTTTGACTCTGTTTTAACAAGATAATGATTCAAATAATTTCAACGGTCAAATGTTTTTTTCAGTTGTATTCTCCAAAAAACTACGAATTTCGGTCGATATATCAACTGCCTTCATGTGATGACTGTCGTCTATGTATAGGCCTAGGCTTATCACCATACATCCTCATTACTCGTTCAGCTAAAATGCGACAGTCAGTTGTGCTGGTTAGTGCGATTGTAAGTCAAGTACATTTATTTGTATCGGGTATGCTATGAACTGTCTACTTTTAAGGTAGGGGTAAGGTAGGCCTACATTTATGTTGGGTTCCAGAACCTACTTTTGCTTTGGGGCCTAGGTTCTCAATAAGCCTTAAGGAATCCGACTACGTTCGGAAGCGTGATTTTAAAAAAGCGCATAATTGGATAATTTTCATGATATTTAGTGTCACTTAGATTAGAATACATGCATAAAATTGTTTTTAGGACATTTTAACAAAAAAAATTTATTTAAATATAATATTTTGGTAAAAAATTAACTTAGAATAATCTTTTTTCCAAATGTTCTCCTTTTGTGAAAAATGGCTCGATTATAATAATATTTTGCCTGTATATAGCTCAGACCTCTCTGCAGAGGCTCAACTGGGATTTTTGAAAAATTCACATTATTTTCACAGTTACCACCGATTGAAATAATTATTGTCGGTTTTTTCTTAAAATTGCTCCCGTCTGTTGTCGTAAAATATGAATAAACCCACTTCTAAGTTATATATTTCAAAAATTCTAGTTGAGCCTCTGTAGAAAGGTCTGGGCTATATACAGGCAAAATATTATTATAATAGAAGCATTTTTCACAAAAGGAGAACATTTGGAAAAAAGACTATTCTTATTTAATTTTTTGCCAAAATAGTGTAATTAAATAATTTTTTTTTGTTAAAATGTCCTTAAAACAGTTTTATGCATACATTCTAATCTAAGTGACATTAAATATCATGAAAATTATCCAATTATGCGCTTTTGCAAAATCGCGGTTCCGAACGTAGTCGGATACCTTAAGACGTATCTATTTGTCATCAGTGTCTTCAACTAGGCCCACAACAATATAGTATCATTAGGCGAACGGCGGCAGTCGGTCGAATAGGTTTAAACCTACGTTTATGAGAATATGAGTCATACGCATTTATTTGTTGCGGGTTACCGTTTTTATGAGTATCTGGCAAAGTATGTATTCTATCTTCTTAAAAGGGCACTGGTGGAGCCTGATTATGTATAGGGACATAAGCCTCAAGAAATCTTTAGACGTCGCTGATAGTGTATTAAATAATCCTAATTTATATAAGTGCTAAAGTGTATTTTTTAATCATTGAAAATAGTTTAGTTTTAAAAGAGATTAATTGTAATGATAAATAGTACTGCTGTGTAACTGAACTCTTTCGAATAATTTGATTTTTAAAAAAATTACCATCACTTTTTGTAAATTTAGTCACCATTCCAGTGATTTAATAACAAGTTTAATCTTTCGAAAAAACCTTAAAAATGCTTTAAAAAATAAGCCATTCAGTACTTTTTTTTTCTATTTTTAACTCTCCTGGAAGAACACCTATTAACTAAATGCTATAGTCCAAAATTCGAAGGAACTAATTAGAATATCATTGTAGTAACATCACGTCCACAAAATCAGAACGGCTGATAAATAAAAACATTAATTCACAATCTTCAACAAGATCTTATGTTTTTTACTCTCCCCACCTCCTTTTTAATTCCGTTTCCCATGTATAGAGCCTTCTAAGAACCTTTTCTTCGAACTAGATTTTTGTGTGTATACTGTTTTCAACAAAACAATTCACACGCTGTCTAATGTCGTGTTTTCAACACCGTAATTGGAATTACTGATTGCTATGTTACTGAAGACTGAAATCATTGATTTCACGCTTCTGAACAAGCATTATTCTCATTTCATAGACAGTTTAAGCGCACTCCAGATAACCCCATCTTTTTTCTTCGTTATTTCTTTTTAAGTGCCAAGGGCGCCTTGGTATTCTAGAAAATTCTACGCACAATTCATTTCTTTCACGGGTTCAAGAAATAATTCGCACGTCTGAGGTCAAGGCTTAATTATTGAACTTTGATCGGGCGCAACGTGTTGCTGATAATCTTGGACATCCAAAACAGCGCTCGTGCTTTTGTCTGTAAAATATGCGATAATGATTACAATATAAGGTTGTTTTTATATATATATTTTTAGCTTCCTCTAAAGTTTTATTACAATAATAGTTTGTGTGTGACTACAGGTGCTATTTTGTATGCTATGTTGAATTTCATTTATATAAATTTTGGAAACAGAGTTAAATTGCGTAGTTATCATTATAGATGAGAGTCAGGTGTTATGGAATACCATTTATATATATACATTTCTAAAAGTAACTTTACTAGTTTTTGATAAAAATCTCCAAAATCATCATGGATATATATACCATAAACCAGCAATACTCAACATGCGGCTCACCGAGCCTTTTTAAGTGTTTAAGTGGCCCGGTCATAACCCTTTGCTCTAAGAAATTTTAAGAACATTGCATTAAAAATTTGGTGGGAAATTATTTGTCAAGAAATCAAATATATCAATTTTGCTTTTTGCTGTTGGTGTCGTACAGGTACGAATTAATATTCTTTTTCTGTTTGGAATCGTCACAGTTAGTGATAACCGACAGCAGTGGAGTAGCGACCATTTCATAAGTGGGACCAATTTTTAGCTATCTTTCCTATCTTGCAAGCGAAAAATATTCGAAGAAAATATATCGTTTCCAGACGACTGGGAGGTTAACTCTTTTGTAGTAAAAAAAAACATGAATCTGCAATTGTTTGACTTGTCACGAAAGTGTTGTATTAAAAAAAAGCAATAAACAGGAATCATTCAATGGCGCTTTTCCTTGAAGATCTCTTTCAAGAGGGGATAAATAAGCTTTTTTGAATAGTATTTGGAACAGCGCTTCGTCAAGAGTAATATCGCAGCGGCAACAATGAAATTGGTAATCATATGAAACCGTTTACTAATGCAGAAATTGTAAAGGAGTGTTTCTTAAATGCTTCTAATTTAGTGTTAGTGACAAAAATATAAAAAATAATAATTAAAAAAAAACAAAACAGAGGAGTTATAGTACTTTGATCAATTTTCCACATTTTAAATTTCTAATGTTATCGTGGTCTGAAAGCATTTCTCCCTCCCCCTCCCCCTTTTATCCTCTTGTTGCGGCCCGCGTGAATTAACTAACATATGTATGCGTCCCGCTTCAAATAACTTACATATGTTTGCGGCCCAGCAGAAAAAAGGTTGTACCCCTGCTATAAACGATTGTAAGTCACTTGTCTAAAGAAACAGTATTTATTTTGTTGTTATAAAAAAATTATTTTAAAGAAAAATGCTAAATAGAGAGGATATTATGAAATAGTCGGATAATATGGTTGTTTAAGCCATTGGAAAACTAATTAAGACTTCATAAAACGTAGTTATTTTTCGCTATAAAAGCTATATTTTTAAAAATCCATGAAAGTCATTTCTGTTTTGAGTTTATTTACAAAAGTCACAAACATATGTTAATCTTTCTTTGTTCCAGCAGAATCAAGGTGAGCCCACAGAAAATAGCTAAAAAAGCATTGAATTCAAATTTCCCTTTGTTGATCTTTGGAGAATTTTCCGTTACTGAAGATACATTTAGCGTCTTTATTTTAAGGTTCTTTAGTTGACGGCATAAAGTCTATAACAAAAGATACATCAGAATGGAACGATTCATTGCTACATATCGGGTATTGTGGAATACCTAGTATTCCATAATATCCAACGCGCCATCTTGTAAAATGAACCTTTAAATTGAAGGGCAAAACATTGCCAGCTAAAACACGACTACAGTATTACAAACTACAATTATTCTGGCCTACATTATGCTTAAATTTAACGTTCCAGTCACATGCATATTAGAAGGCTAAGATGTTTGAAAACTCACCTGCGAAAATTTTTGAAAATCGCAAAACGCGCTTTGTTTTTTAGCGAGTGATACGACATAAAGTGCTCAACTCTCATTGCAATGCATCATGAGAATCTTTCTTCTGCAGTTCAAGATGGCCCCTCGCATTAGAAGCTACAAACAGAGCCAAGACTTCGGTATTCCATATAAAAAATATCTGACTACTGTATCATAATACCTGACTCTCATCTATAAATTAGTTACTGTGCTTGCAGAATTATTTTAGCAGTGAGCAAATTTAAGGTATAAGTTCAATTTTAAATACTTTTTTAAATGCGTAGCATTCATCGGCTATGTATTTAAATTATTATTGGCTACAATTATTTATTTCTCAAACATTTATAATTTATTTTCTTTTTCGCTTCAAAGGAAAAGCATTCGGATTTATTCTTTGATTATTTATTTAACTTCTTGTTGTACATGTCGCAGGGAAATGACGAAATTAGGAATTTCATCAAATCCCTCAGGGATATGATAAATTTGCGGGAGATGTTAAAATAAAGTCTCTTCAATGTCATTTCCCGGATGAAAGTAAGTAATTTTATCAAATCCGTGAACTGTTTCAGGGAAATGATAAAATGAACTAGTCAGGATTTGCATTGGCAAAATGCTGTCCGGGGGGCGAGTCCTTGTACTTCTTAATCAAACAGGTAGTACTATTAATCCCCTAAATATCAACCGCATATCTTTAAAAAAATGGCACCATAGGATTAACATAGGGATTGATATTTTAGTGTGGAAACAACTGAGAGGAAAGATGTTACACATAAAAAAATACCAGCCTAAATTTCTAACTATTTTTATTTAGTTTCGAATAAATAATTTGTATTTCATTGACTATTGTTGTATTACTTACTTCTACGTTTAATAATGCACCATATTTACTAAATAAACACTTTTAATATCTTGACTATATTGTTTCGTCATTTCACTGAAACAGATCAGGGAGTTATTTAAATACCTTACTTTTAACAGAGAAATGAACTTGAAGAGATGTTATTTTAACTTCTTCCGTCAATTGATCATCTCCCTCAGGGATTTGATAAAATTCCTGATTTCAACATTTTCCTACGACATTTTTGCCTGATTTCAGGGACGTTTAAAGGCATGGAAAAGCTGGGCCAGGCCCCAGGATCACAGCCTCAGGAAGAGGTGGGGCTCGTCTCACTCCCAACTCAGCCTCAATATTATCATAATCCGAGTAACTGTAATCGTCTAATGTTATATAGCCAAATACATTCTCCAAAAAACTGGGAATTTCGAACTATATGCCAACGGACAATAGTTGCTAAACTGTGTTATGTCATGCTCGTCATCCATGTCTAGTCCTAGGCCTACTATCATACAATTGCATTAAGTCGAAAGGTGGCGAGTCGATTTGGGCTTAGGTTTGTGAGATTACGAGTCACGCACATTTATTTGTCATGGATTGTCGTTTGTATGAATATTTGGCAACGTATATTACATGCTGTGTACTTAAAAAAGTCGCAGGTCGGGCCTACTTTTGCATAAGGGCCCAGGGCCTCAGAAAAACTTCACTAAGAATATGTGATTCGACACTAGAATCAGAACGACCATGATTCAAAGTTTAACAACCACCTTGGAAACTCTTTTTTTATTAATCTCAACAACAACAACAAAAAATCACAATGAAAAGTCCTTGTTAACTTTTTACTCGTTTTTTATTTATTATGTTCTTTCTTCTAGCTTCCGCCGACCCCATCATCACCACTCCCGTCAAAGAGGCGGTCATCAGCCCTTCATGACAAACTTGGACCCTACCCAGCCTTGGGATAACAGCCATAGGCGGCGATACAGAAAACGAGGCCATCATCATCACCATGGGGTACAATTGTTGAGAAGTGTTTCTACTCCCTCACCACAAAGAGGCAGACAGCACCATCCTAGACAATTCAACGATCTATGGGTCAAGCTGGACAATCAAGACAAGTAAGACGATCTCTTTGATGCTTGGGTATTTAGAAACACTTTTTTTAAAGAATGAAATCTCGATAACTAGATATCAAGGTTTTTATTAAAAAAACAACTTCAGATCTAAAATAATTAGTAATAGGTTCATTTTTATGATTTTTTCCGATTATTTATAAAAAAAATAATAACCTAAGACAAGGGTTTACAAACCACTATTCTTCAGGCATTTGCCTCTATTCCGTATTAAAAAGAATCCTAGAGAGAAAGACCAATCCTAATGTTTTCACGGTGATTCTTTGCCAATATCGTATTCTTCGCCAAATTTGCTGCAAAAGACGATAAAATCTCCAATCTGGTAACCTTTGTCTCAACTTCCATGCAGTGCAGGTTTATCGCTTGGGCACCCAGGGGTCCGGAAGGACCAAAATAAGCTGGACTTAACCGGGTCCAAGAGTCCCTCCTTGGATCCGCCAGCGCCAAGGGGCCCGTAGATCTTCTGCGCCCAGGCCTGAAATTAGTTGAAACCAGCCCTGCTTCCATGTCGCCATAATCTTATTTTTCAAGTTCACGCTAGAAGCCTACTTTGCTTGTAAAATCAAGAATTTTTTAACAAGAGTATTATTGAAGGGACCATAGCATATAGGGCGTATTTCAATAGGCTCCCAAGGAGTTGTACCAATATAGAATAGAATAAAATTATTCTTATATAACATGTAATAAATAAAAATAAGAACAAACTTTAAATAAAGAGAGAATCACATTGGAAGAAAAGCACTTCCATTTAATGTCTTACTCTATATCCTTTGGCTAAGGCAATCTCAATAAGTCAAAACATTCTTAATGTGGGTATATAATAATATACAGTCGAACATTCCATATTACAAACCTCTATATTGCGAATTTTTCTAAATAGTGAACTTTTTCCTGGAACTAAAAACAGTTCACGATTTTTTTCGTAAAATAACCTCCCTACAGCGAAGAATATTTTGTATGTAACGAACTGTTTTCTTGAGATTCAATTTTTTTCCCTCCCTATTTTTGAAGTATTTTTGGACAATTCAAGTTATTCTATATTATCTTCATAAATCTTGAACTGGTTTTAGTAGGTGCCTAACTCGTCAAGAGCAAAAGAATTCTGATAGTTTCATCTAAGAAATGCATACTTTAACCCCTATTGTGTAGTTCAGTAGAAACGTATTTGATGTCCTCTTTCACTCTCAGTGGAATTATATTTATAAAATAATGTATGTTTATAAAATTATTTGTGTGCTTTAAGTTAGAAAATGTCTTTAAAATTCATGATTTTAATATAAAATTATTTTCTCAATGTTGAAAATACACAATGTATTTATTCCTCGACATTCTTTTTTCTTGTTTGCCTTGCAGATTTTTTTTTTTTTTTTTTTTTTTTGTTATTATTATTGGTAAGATGTATAAAATAAATATATAGTAATTTACAAAAAGGTGTGAATAATTACTTTTTTTAGTATATAATGTTTATGAATTAAAAATTTTTTATGTGGTTTATAAAGTATATTGAAAGATATACTTTATACTCTATATAACGAATTTTCCATAGAACGAATTTTTTTTCGGGATTTAGCGACTTTGTTATATGGAGGTCCGACTGTATTTTTTAAATAATATATTATTATTATTTTGAGTATAACACTAATTTTCTCTTCGCAGGGCTACCAGTGAAAACTTCGATAGCATCTCAGATTCAGTGCTAAAGAATTCTAGGAAACGGTTGGATTCTTGGTATTCTGCTTCATCCAGAAACGAGGCTTATACATTGACAGTCGATAAAGTAGTTTGGTTGATCATAGGAACATTATTGTGGAGTCAATGCCTTAAAAGCAGATTGGAAGTCTAGATTTCAACAGTTTACAAGTGAAGAGACAAAGTGTGAAATATTTATTTGTAAAGATTTATAAATTACTGTTTTGTATTGTGGAAACTTGTCATTTGTCTGATCTGTATCACAAACGATAATGCTATTCTTTTTGAAAAGCAATTTTTCCCTTTGAGAACTTTTATAACTAGATTTGGGTTCATTTTTAAACGAACTTTAGTAGATAAAATAAGAGAATTCTTAATTTTGTAATAATAATTTTTTTGTTGAGGATAATCTTCTAGTGTTCTCCCTTAAGAAAATAATAATTGTGGAACAGTATTCAAAATTGTCTTACAATGCGATTTTTTGTTTCGTAATTCTTGAAGTTACAAAATTATGAAACAAAAATTGGCATTCGAAAGACTAAACTAATAGAATCACTAATACATATAATGGGCTAAATTCATGACATGATAAATATAATCACGTGTTCTCCCCTGAAATCAAAACTTGCGTTAGATTTACACTTGCTCTACCTGTAAAATTAAGATAAAATTTCCAATTTTATAATTTCGTTGAGATGTTCATGTATTAAGATTCTTAGAAAAAACTTTTAATTGAAAAAAAAATTTTGCATTTTTCATATGCTTACTTTTAAAACTAGTGCATTTTGCTGATATATGTTCTCATTATTTTTGACAAATACATTTTTTTAAAATAAAATTTTCTGTGAAAATGTGAAAAACAAAAGCTGTCAACAGCGAAGCACATGAACTAATTGGCTGAAAACACGTGGTTGCGGTTATCATGTGACTATGATGTCACATGAACTTAGCTCATTGATTGTAAACAATTATGTATAATTCCATTAAACTAATATCACTGAAAAAATTAAGGCCAAACGATTTTTTTCTCTTGATGTATATTCTTTCGTAGAACTTTTTTTTTAAATGTTCGAAAATTTGTGAAATAGATGAAAACTGAAGAACCCCCCTGATAGCATTTAGAATAATCTAATTGAAAATGATAATTGTGTACAATTTCTTAGAAAAAAGATTATTTAAGAATTTTCCCACCACTTAAGCAAAATCGAAAATAATTAAAACTTTTCCCTCGTAAGGTATAAGCAAAATTATTCTTATATAATAAAAATTCATGTGAATGTTTTTAAAAAATTAATTTGATACCGGTACGCTACTCGTTTTTGGCGTGATTTTGAAATAGCACCAAATAGGTCTATGGCGCCCCGTCGAATGCTATGACATGAAATGTTAGCGCTCCAGCTTGGCGAAATTTTATAACTATTTGACAGTAAAATTCTTAGCCTGCCAACATTAATTTTGTTCTAATGTTTAAAGAAATCACACAAAATCAACAGTAAAAATAAATGCCATTCTTTATAGGCCAGAAGAATTTTGAATTTCCAACGTGTTTATATTCCCTTAACGAATGTGGTGGGACAAAATTCAAAATATTAATCTCAAATGTTTCTCTGACAAATGATCTGAAAGAGGTATGAAAGATATTGAAAGAGTTGTACGTGAATACTGAATCCAACAGAATAACTCATACGAATATAAATCCCCCAAGACCAGTCCTGTTTGTAGGATTACTAGGAATTAGATTTTTAATCTTCTCTCTCTGGACGCCAAGTTTTGTGAAGTACAAAGATATACAGCTCACGTCTTTGAGCTCTTACTTTTTTCGAATGAAACACGAGCTTCTTAAGAACTGATGCCACATAAATGAAAAAACTAAAATTCTCGGAGATAGTCGCTTTGGAGGGTGTAATCTTTGAACTCAGTGAAGCGTATTATATATATAATAAAGGATTCTTACGTACTGAGTAGATGATACAAATATCCAAGCTGTGCAGTTATTTTAGAAGGTTCATAGCAATATGTATATCCTAACAGCTGGTGGCGTACACAAGGATGGGTTTAAACCCCTCTGACAGACCAACAGATTGTTACTTTTTAGCATAAAAATTACATCTCGGTGCTTTCGTCAACGTTTTTTAAGTATATAACCCCTTCCCAAAAGTAGTCAGTGAACGCCCCTGTTCACAACAATCAGTGGTACATCATCTTTGTTTTGTGCTCAGTTTAAAATTTGTGTCGGTGCAGGAAATTTCTTCCATCTGACTTATAAGATGACAATTATGAATCTATAAATTTTCAGGTAGGGACAGTATCTTTTTTTCTTTCGCTTCATACTTTTTAAAATGAAAAATAATTATTAAATAAAGAATTGTTCAAAATTTTCTCTTACGCCACAATACCATCTATTAAGTTGTTATATTACATATTTTTAAGGTTGCTATACACCTGTAAAAATTACCGATTTCTTGTTTGACACTTTCGATGGGATTTATTTTGTTCAGCTACATATATATTGAGTTAAGAACAATTCATTTATTGCTTACAAAACTACCCTTCTCAAGGTAACAATTAAAAATTTGTTGGTCTGTGAGAATTTGAATCGCCAACCGCAACCCCCCACCCCATGCGGGGCGCCACTAATCTTATAAAACTTTTTTTTTCTTGGAACGTAAAAAAAAAAAATAAATAACTGAAATTCATTTGATTTATTAATATTGTTAATTTACTAATAATAAATCACACATTATATAGATAGACAGACTATGATGAGATAAGCAGCTTCTTAGATAGATCGAATTCAATATCATTTCATTTCCCAACAGGCAAAAGTGAAGAAAACTAAGTAAATCATTGAACAATTTATAAGTCTATTTTAAATAATACATAATATACAATAACTATTTAAAGTAATTTTTATTTATCTGATATATAAAACAAGTAATATAAAAAAAAAATTTTAAGTCAATTCCTACTTAGATCAGCAAAGAAGAATTTTACTTTATCTACTTTTTATTAAATAGTTACAATTAATATAAATATGTATATACATTTGACAGAATCACAACCTTAAGTGGTAATTAATTTTTATTAATTATCATTAAAGTATCGTATTGTCATCCAAAACAGTCGCGTATATAAAATTTCAGTTCAAGTGAATGCTTTAAAACGTGAGGAAAAAAACCTTTTCAAGTTTTGACACCAGTCGCCAAAAATGATGCCAACGTGGCTGTATTAGTACTTCTTTGAATAATTAGTTTTAATCAATTAATTTTTATTAATTATAATTAAATTATTGTATTGTCATCCAAAATAATCATGTATATAAAATTTCAGCTCAATTTAGCGCTTTAAAATGTATTTTATTAAGGATTGAAAATTCCACTAAGATAAATAAATAAATAGAGAGTGTGAATTAATAGTAGGAATTGAAAAAACAATGTTTACTTTTGTGTTTTTCACGGAGAAGGAGTGGAAATGCGCTTAACATGGCAATGCAATAACTCATTAAGCCGATGCAATATTCCAGTGGACTTCAAACTGTATTCCAAGGAACCCTGGGGTTCCACGAGTCACATTAACAATTCAAAAAGAAAATTATAAATGTGCATGCAAAATGAATTCACGTTATCTATGAAGTTTGTATGATCACACCTATATCAAGCTTATCTCAGTCATTAAAACTGTAGGTTTTATTTATACAAAACAACTTTATTTTGTTATACTTTTCAAACTATTTTCATAATAAAATAAAAATATTAAAAGGGTTCTTTTTCTTTATATATACTGTTATGAATATTCTATTGTTTATTATCATGTGTGTGTGTGTTCCACGAATTTAATTTATACTCATTAGTACAATGTTTTGCAAAACTAAGTGGTTTTCTAATGAGAAATTCTCCTTTTTTCATTTGTGGTAAAAAAAAACACCTACGATGAAAGAGGGAACGACTTCTCGACAACTGATTTGACTTTTAAATCTAAATCTATAAATTGACTAAACATTGACTCTAAAATCTAAAGAACAGCTCCTAAATTTTAGGTTGCAAATTCTTGTAAAATACACAGGATTTTTCCCACAGTTATAGACATTTTAATGCCTTCCTATCAGTGCATTTAAGTGAAAAATATTTCGCAACGCGTGGGTGGCTTCAGAGACCAAATATAAAAACAAATTAAACGTAGAATCTGAAATGCACCTGGAGATAAATTCAATAGACCTAGACTTCGAAAGTTTGTTTTAAAAAAAAGCAAGCACATATTCCAGTTACTAAATATAATGCACGGGTAGGTGACACTTGGATTACAAATTAATATTATTAATGAGTAAATTAATTATATTAAGATTTTTTAATAACAAATGGAATACTCTTTTTCATTGTCTTTATATAAAGTACCTATGTAACATGCTGATATACTTTAAATCAGCGATACTGAACTTGCGGTCCACCGAGCCTTTTTAAGTGGCCCTTTCATGGTCCATTGCTCAGAGAAATTTACTTATATTAGAACTTTGAATTAAAAATTTGGTGGGAAATTCTTTGTCAAAAAATCAAATATATCAATTTTTCTGTCGGTGTCGTACGGGTACTAATTGATATTCTTTTTCTATTTGAAATGGTTACGGTTAGCGATAACAGACAACAGTAGAGTAGCCACAATTTTATGGGTGGAACTAATTTTTAACTATCTTTCATATCTTGCAAGCGAAAAATATTCGAAGAAAATGTAACGTTTCAAGACAATTGGGAGGTTGGCTATTTCGTAGTGAAAAACAAACATGAATCAGCAATTGTTTGATTTGTCACGAAAGTGCTGTGCTTTAAAAATACCCAATGAACAAGAATCATTGAATGACACATTTCCTCGAAGATCTCTTTCAAGAGGTGATAAATAGGCTTTCTTGAATAATCTTTGCAACAGCAACAAAGTGTCTTATCAGTGATGATGACACAGCGATAAAAGAGACATCCTATGAAGTATGTTATATTTTTTATTGGTAATCATATGAATCCGTTTACTGATGCAAAAATTGCAATGGAGTTATTTCTTAAATGCTTCTAATAACATTGTTACTGACAAAAATAAAAAATATAAAAAATAGTAATTAAAAAAGCAAAACACAGGTGTTATATTAGATTTTGATTACTTTTCCATATTTTAGATTTCCAATGCTATCTTGGCCTTAAAGCACATTTCTTCCCCCTCCCCCTGTAGCGGCCCAGCAAAAAAAGAGGTTGAGTACCCCTGCCTTACAGTTTTAAGAATGCCGTGAGTCGGAAAAGTTTGAAGACCACTGCACTATTCTCTACATGCCGAAAATGAGATAACAGAATCGTTGAATTTCATTTGACATGAGCGAAAGTATAGTTCAGGGATGGCGAACCAATGGCACGCGTGCGAATTTCATTTGACATGAGCGAAAGTATAGTTCAGGGATGGCGAACCAATGGCACGCGTGCCATTGATAGCACGCGACACAATATTTTGGGCACGCCACCAATCTAAACTGTTACTTCCAAAATAACAATGTTCACTATGGAGAACTTCGAACAAGCGCGAGTGATCGATTGCGGGGCGTACGCTCATTTGTTATTGCCTTGCCTTAGTTAAGTCGTGGACTTTAATTGCTAATGATGCAATGTTTGTCTACTCATAACGTAGTCAACGTTGATACAACTATATTTTAAAATTTATTTGTGTTGGTTTAACGATTTTATATGTGTTATATTTCTCCGTAATCAATTCTTCAATGAAGGAATTTTCATCTAGATTTTCTTAGTTTCATGAATTCTCGGAAACGCTAAAATTTATTTTGCACCTTAATTGACTTCATTTGATAAACTGAACTTGTCCTAGTGCGATTGGTTGGAAATTGAAGAATTCGAATCGCTACTAATTGATTTCCGGTCTAGTTCAACATGGATTCAGAAATTTATTAAAACAGAAAGATTAAGAAATAAGAATGAAAAACGAAAGTTTGAAAACATGGAATTCTCGATTCCGGTCGCATTTAACAATTTAAAGAGGCTGGCTCATACTATTTTAACCATATTTTCATCTATCTATACCTGTGAGTCATTATTTTTACAGAGGAATAACGTAAAAGACTCACTTAGAAACTGATTTGGCAAATGACTCCAATTCAACATGCATTCTACTAAGAATAACATCTTACAATCCTAATATAAGTTGTCAATTAAGCTGCAGCAACTGAAGTCACACTAATGTTATTTTGATTTGAATTACACGTACAACTAAAACATTTACTACTATACAGTACAAAATGTGTTTTTTTTTGTAGTAAATAGTTTTGAGTTTTAGTATTTAATTTTAATATTTTCCCAACAATCATAAGTCAAAATTATTTGACGGCACGTCTATACCTCATTAAACATTTCTTTAGAAAAAATGGCACGTTGATTCATAAAGGTCCGCCACCCCTGGTCTAGTTTATTTCGTCGTGATCTATCTGTACTAGCACACATACTTTTTTTTTTTTGGAAGTGTCGTTTCACTGCAGAATAATTCATGTTTCCCATTTTAAAACGATAGCAAAATATAGCAAAAAAATAGTTTGGGAAATATTACATTTTGTATAGACTGTAAAAATACTATTATATATCCTATTTGCGATATATATTAGCATTACCGTTTTTCGTAGTATTTTATAAAATAGAACATGTATATAAAGATATGGTATTTCTTTGTAAAGAAACCTTAATTGTAAATAAATTCGTACAAATATTTTATGACATATAATACATTTTTTTTCATTATACTTTATTGTTCTAATTCCTTATAGCGTAATTTTGTATTGTGACTCGGAAAAACTTTCTTGAATAATGTACATAGAATCAAGTTGACTGCTGTGCTTTTTTATTCCTCTTTGTAAAAGTATAATTATTGGTTGTATTGTAAATAAAGAAATTCAATGTGAGAGAACTTTTGTAATGTGTACACTTCTTGCGCAGTCGTGTAAAAAAGAAAAAAAAGACTAAATTTTAATTTTTCATTTGTTTCATTTACTTTTTTAAGTGAAAAACTGTAAAATTTACTTAAAAAAGTAGAATTTGATTGAAGAAGAAATTGCAACATTAAAAATTCCTATGCCAGATTTGAAATATAGAAACAACAGCACAATGTAACTTTATGAAGAACTTTTTCTTTGTTTCTAACTTTTCAACTTCTACAGATAAAATTTGATTACCACTGAAGATCCCAAAGCATTAGAGTCAAAACTACTTGAAAATATAAAATTAATGAGATTGATTTTAATTTAACAATTGTATATAAAGTTTTTTACGCATATATTAGAAGAAGAATCATCTTTAATGAAAGAAATACTTAAGTAAGAATTCTCCAGATTTTACATTCTTTTTGACAAAATGATTCTTTATCCGCTTAAGTGGTCAATTTTTTTTGCCCAAAATGTTCAGAAAAAAGGCACATTTTTTTGTTGCATATCACTAAGCATAATACTTAACAAAATGCGAAAATGTAAGAGTTTTGTTTTAATTTTAAAGTTTCCATACTATTTTTATTTTATTATTCTGGAACACAAAAACTTCTAAATGTTTGCCTTTTATAAGTACACCCTGCATGCTATGAAGAACGTTTCATACGAGGCGTGTAAATTAAATTATGAGACTGATTTTTTTCACTTGTTTATTCCATAAACTTACAATTCAACATTGTCTCCTTCAAAGTAACTGCCTTATGAAGCCACACAGCGCTGGAGACGTTTCTTCCACTCCTCATAGTACTGGGGGAATTCGGATATTGGAATAGCCTTCAGCTGGTCGTTTACAGCCGTTTGAATGTTTTCCAGTGTCTCAAAAGGATGTCCCTTGAGGTGATTCTTCAATTTCGGAAAGAGGAAAAAGTCACAAGGACTCAAGTCGGGCGAATAAGGGGGCTGAGGGGCAACAGGAATGTTCTTACTGGCCAAGGAACGGTTCACTGAGAAAGGTTTTTAGGAACCATTTTGGCGCAGATCTTTCTCATCTTCAATTCATTGGTCAAAATCTGATGAACAGTGGTGTGATTCAAATTCAACTCTGTCAAGCGACTGTAACGTCGTGTATAGCTAACCATCAATAAATTTTTACAGCCTAATATAAAAATAAAAGCATTGTTTATTTGCAAAACAATTTGTTACTGAAGCAATAGAATTCAGTCCATATGCAAAGCCGGTGCAGTCAGTCCATATTCTATTCTCAACACCACCGGCGTTCATCGTCTTTCCACTCCAATCTCGGACTAAGCCCTTTTCTTTCGCGCTCTCTTCCGGTCCGTTTCAACCAGGGTTCTACTCTCATGCTTCCTCCATCCAGGGCAGGGCTTTTCCCTGTTCTCCATCCAAGGCCGGGCTTCTCTCTCTCTCTCTCGTCTCTTTTCCTCTCCTGAAAAAGAACCCTTTTAAACACCAGGGGTGTGTTCACAACACGCCCCTCGTCCCGTCTTATTGGCAGGTCACAAAAGTCTCTCTCGGCCTCTCTCGTCCTATTTGCGCATAACACACCAAAACACACCCAGGCCGTCTGGCCCAAGGCGCCATAATTCCTTGTCCAACATCTGGACACACTTGTCCATCACGCCACCTGTTTCTAGTATCCCCTTCTCTCAAAACCAGAAAAGACGACATGATTATTTTAAGACAGGCTTCGCCTATTGTCAATGGGATACCGGTTCTCCTTTACCATTATGGCGACCCGTCAGGCTGTCGTCACTCCCCGAGTTCAGACAGTAAACAATGGCCCCATGGCCATGTGCACTGGTCATTTTACAGCTAGCTGGTGGATCTTAAAAATACAGGGACAATCGATGGGTGTGAGTTCAGAACAATCGAAGACGTCGTACTTGTCACTTAACAGCTGGTGAAACTATAAAACTTTTCGTGAATCGAAAGATGGGAATCCACAACAATTGACGGATGTTACAACTCCTTCCCCGTGAAAAGGTCCATTTCACTGGACTGCTCTGGCCTCAGTTTGGTTCAGTTCGTAACATTTCACACCGAAAGGTTGTCTTATCAATGAGACCGATCATGACAGCCATCCAAGTAACATATACAATCCCAAGTAAAATAAACAAATACATCCAAAATTCTATAAGACGTAAACTTTACAATAAAAACTTGAATTCCGAATCTTGGATTATTTTTTTTCCATTTCTTAAAGTTACCTCACACTTTAAAATTTAGGGTTTTAAAGAAATTAAATCAAAATATAATATTTCTATAATTCTAATACATCAAATCACTCATTCAATTGTGTTAAACATCTGTGAGTGTACACAGTACTAAGAGACACAAAAGATTTGTATAACACATAATTTCCTTCCACCTTACACACACACCAACACTCATACTCATACAAATATTAATTCACACCTAGCACAAATCCTAAGAATTGCTCATTCCCATCTACTTATTCCAACGGTATTTCCAACGATATTAAATAAACAAAATAAACACCTATAAATTCCAAGCTTAGCAAATAACATTAACTTTTTTTTTAGATTAAGAAGTTAAACTAAGAGTTTTTAAATTTAATTAAATCATGGCTATCATTAAGCATTTTCACAACCATTATAACAAGTTATTCACAATTCATGGGATTGTCTTACATTGCGTTAGTTATTCAGGAAACACTTTAATTGGGAATATAATTAATATACCTCGTTAGCTCATGAAATGATTTCACTATATCTACATTATGTACACGGAACAAACTTGCCCATGGCTCTAATTTACCTTTGGTCTTTCCGACTTCCGACCCAACTCTACTCAACCATTTTAATACAAAGTCAATTTGTTGACCCACGATGCCGCGTTGTTCTTTCCTACAATACTTTCCCTTTCTAACAAAAGATAAATCTCGGCTCGCGTCACCTGGTTCAAATTCCTATACTTAATACATTTAATACGAGGGTACGGGTATCGGCTCACTCTTCCTAACCAAACAACGGGTAGAGTACGGATGGACGGCCCTCTCCCGTTTACCTGTAAATCTAAAAGGTACACTGTATCCTCTCTTAGCGTATTAATTAACATCTGGGATGAACAACAAGTTTTGATTCTAAACGGCTTTCCCGTAATTAAATTAATATCCTTCTGCCTTAAAACAATCGTCCCAGGATCTGGTGGAAACCCTTCTTTCTTTTTAGCGTTAATCATTCTCAAGTAGCTACTTCGATCAGGCGGTAATTTAAAATACAATTGACTTTCCCCTAAAATACCCTGAAAGTCAATATCCATAAATAGCTTTACCGAATAGAGAATTTCGGAATCTATTCCTTCTGAGCTATTCTCCATAACCAAATTTGCCAATTCCGGCTTTCTACGGTACAATTTTATTAAATTAAGACGATAAATGGTACTTCGATCTCATTTTCCGGGTAAATCTATCTCGAAATTAAATTCTGAACCAATGTTAGACCTATTATCCGTCTCTAAATTATCCTTATAAATCTCCCTTGGTTCTGAGAGAGGCAATCGCATTGCTAACCCGTCTTCCAAGCCTTTCCGCACATCTTCTTTACACATGTTTTCTTTTCCTCCTTTTAACTGCCCTGCTATCTTAGCTATTGTATGATTTCGAAAACTTTCCCGATTCATTGTTAACTGCTTTTCACAACCCATTAACGTCCCAATGGTATATTTTGCCTCGCAGATATTCTCACGAATCAATCCTTCAGGGTTCGCCACTCCCTTATCTCCTTTCAATTCAAAAGAGCCAACTCCAATGTTATCCGGATTTATTACCCGCTGTGCACCCATCGCCACAGCTTCGACCCTTCCTTCACATACCCCTACTTTCATTTTCACTTCACAATCACTACTTCTATACGCATTGATTTTTTCCCTTTTCTCACCCTTAGACCTGTTATTCTTTTCTCTGTTCCTCTCATTCTTACTTCAGGCAGGGGGGAAACGTTCGTCCATCTCACTGGGGGACCACAATTCTTATTTTCAAAATCACAAGACGTGGCGTTCTCCACGCTTTTATTAACTACCGGGTTAATTAAAGGCCTACACTTATTAACCGGTTCACTAACTTCTGTGGTACGTTTTTCTGACCAAATAAGTACAAACATTTGCGAGATTGTTAATCCTATTCCATGCCTTCAATTCATTTTCATTTAACTTATTTCTGAGTTGAGCTCTCAGTCTTTTTAACTCAAATTCCCTAGCTAGTCTACGTTCCTCGAATTTCTTAATTTCCCGTTGTTCACCTTCTTCTAGTTTTTCCTCCAAAATACCCTCCAACAAACATTTAGCTACTTCCTCAGTATAGTATTTACTTTGACAAATTCTCTTCTTAAATTCCATCTTGGGTAGAGTAATATCAACTTCTACCTCTAATTCTTTCGCAACTTCTAACAATACGTCTTCTTTCTCTTAACAGAAACGCCATGATGCACTAATACACACAAAACCAAATCTAAACTTCATCGTTGCAAAAATATCACAAAGATTCAAGGTAACCTAACAATACACTAGACCTACACTTAACTATATTTTGCACATATGCGCAAATCTAACCAACACAATAAGCTACACAACAGTGCACTCCAACTCAACAAGTATAACTACCGTATACTAAATTTCACAAATCTTTAACCACAACAATACCCTACACAATACTGTGCCAACAAAACAAGTATAACTACTGTATACTAAATTTCACAAATCTAAAACCACAACACTAATATTGCATTTATACACTTCATACAAAACTTAAAATCTTTCTAGTCTCTTATTGTTTACTAAAACTTTACCTAGTCTTTATATTCCTTATTTAAAACATTTTACATACAAAATCAATACTCAGATGCTGCCCCAAAAATAATCTCAATGAAAAGACTCCCCTTCAAATTTGCAGAGGACAACACAGGAACACTCAGGAATTCTGGCACTTGACACTTAGAAATCTGGAAAACGGCACTCCTAGCACAGGCAAACAGATACTCAATGATTCCGCCGGCAGGAACGGGAGATGCTTGAATCATATACTTCTCACAGCTGGGGACACCAGGAAAACATCTCATAACAGGCAATTCCAAAGATCAGGTGGGCACACTTCATCACTAGCAGGAACGGGAGACACTTGTATCCAGCACTTCTCACTGCTGGGAACTCCAGGAATTAGCAGTCATTCAACTCGTTTCATCATAATCGCACACGGCTGGCATTTCTTTCTCTTCACTTAAAACTAAGGATTCGGGCATCTATTTACTTAAATGCCGGATCACCACCACTGCTACCAATTTCATATATATATATATATATATATATATATATATATATATATATATATATATATATATATATATATATATATATATTAGCTGTAACGTCGTGTATAGCTAACCATCAATAAATTTTTACAGCCTAATATAAAAATAAAATCATTGTTTATTTTCTAAACAATTTGTTACTGAAGCAATAGAATTCAGTCCATATGCAAAGCCGGTGCAGTCAGTCCATATTCTATTCTCAACACCACCGGCGTTCATCATCTTTCCACTCCAATCTCGGACTAAGCCCTTTTCTTTCGCGCTCCCTTCACGTCCGTTCCAAACAGGGCTCTCCTCTCATGCTTCCTCCATCCAGGGCAGGGCTTTTCCCTGTTCTCCATCCAAGGCCGGGCTCCTCTCTCTCGTCTCTTTTCCTCTCCTGAAAAAGAACCCTTTTAAACACCAGAGGTGTGTTCACAACACGCCCCTCGTCCCGTCTTATTGGCAGGTCACAAAAGTCTCTCTCGGCCTCCCTCGTCCTATTTGCGCATAACACACCAAAACACACCCGGGCCGTCTGGCCCAAAGCGCCATAATTCCTTGTCCAACATCTGGACACACTTGTCCATCACGCCACCTGTTTCTAGTATCCCCTTCTCTCAACACCAGAAAAGACGACATGATTATTTTAAGACAGGCTTCGCCTATTGTCAATGGGGCACCGGCTCTCCTTTACCATTATGGCGACCCGTCAGGCTGTCGTCACTCCCCGTGTTCAGACAGTAAACAATGGCCCCATGGCCTCGTTCACTGGTCATTTTACAGCTGATGGATCTTAAAAATTCAGGGACAATCGATGGGTGTGAGTTCAGAACAATCGAAGACGTCGTACTTGTCACTTAACAGCTGGTGAAACTATAAAACTTATCGTGAATCGAAAGATGGGGATCCACAACAATCGACGATGTCACACGACGATCTGAACGCGCAAGATCCTGTACTCTAATGACATTTTCGGCGGTTTCTGAAACTGAGGACCTTCCGCTGTGAGGTTCATCTTCAATTGACTCTCTTCCTTCTGAAAATGCCTTAAACCACCGAAAAGCCTGGGCCCTTGACAAAACACTGTCTCCATAGGCTTGCGGAAGTTTTGAAATGTTTGTGTCCAAGTCTGAAGCAAAACTTGATAGCACATCGTTGCTCGAAATTATTGTCACTCATTTCAGAACACACAAGAAAAACCTGTTTCACTAAACAAATCACTACAGACAATTAACTTGACTCAGCGACTTCAAACTCATACTGATGACGCATCACATGTTTACCTACTTCCCCACCATATCCCACTTCCCCAGTGTTGCCAAATCAAACACTACGCTACCAGTCTCATTACTTAATTTACGTACCTCGTATATCTTAAAAGAATTTATCTCTTACAAAAAAATTTCATGTTCGTTCCTCTTTTGCAAACGGTTGAGGATTTTGTGTGTTTGCGCACTTAATTTGAAGTATGGTGTAATACTAAGTCTTACATTGAAATGAAAAGAGAGATACTTTCGGCATTTTTGGATTATCTTGCCGTTTTCATTTCTTCTCAAGCAATACATTGGACATTGCCGTGCCAATCCCTGTTCTTTATCGAATATTTTCAAGAATCTCAATTCCTGCTTTCGATGTAAAATTCCAGCCTTCACCACAAAGAAGCTCCCAGATGAGAAGTATTTCAGTAACATGGACAAATTATATCTCTTAAAATAACTAGCACCAATAATCTCACTACATGAATTAAAATATATATGCAAATCAAAGACAGAAATAAGAAAATATCCCATACCGTGCTGCATATGGGCAAACGGATTGTGGTCAGCTTTCGGTATCCCCTACCGTGTACGGGCAAACCAGTTAAGGTGTTAATATTTCATTCATTTTATGAACTTTTGTTTTGTTTCAAAATTTCAATCTTTGCAATCATTATGTCAATGCATTACTGATTTTTAAAAATAATTTATGATTTCTTTCTTGAATTCATCACAAAATTTGAACTATAATATTCGCCACGTAAATTTATTTCCAATTTCTTTGATAATATTCGCTTTCTGTCATGTTTTAACTACCTAAAAATTTAGTTGCCGTATTAAATTAATATATTTAACGATTTATTTTTACAATGTATGATTCATTTATGCATTATTTTCTAAGTTTTAGCTGTATTGCACACATTACAGATATTTTTAATAATGTTCGATTCATTATATACTCTTTATAATGCTTTACTCTTGTATTTAGCTCAGTCAGTGACATCTTAAAAAATTTGGGGGCTCTGGGCCCCTATGCAAAAGTAGGTCCTACCTGTGATCATTAAAAGTAGACAGTATATAGCATGCATTGTCAAAAACTTGTACAAACGGTAATTCGAAATAAATTAATGCGTACGACTTATAATCTCACAAACCGACGCTACCGATGGAAGCATTTCAACTAAATGAATTGAATGATTGTTTATGGTATTAGGCTTAGTCTTAATACCACATGGACAGTGGTCATCACATAATAATACAGTAATGCACTTTTGCAGTTTGAAATTCAATGCTTATAGGAGAATATGTACGGGAATAATATTTGACCATTAAAGTTATCCAGATCATTATCTTATTAAGACTGAGTCAAGAATGAAATGAGGCCCCAACCGAGGGTGAAGCCCAGCTGGCTCATGCCATAAGATGCCCTTGAGCTCAGTATATTTCAATGTATCGTTGATCTCTTTATCGGGAAACCTTTCTCCAGATACTTTTCTTTTTTTATTTTCATCATGTCTTTACACTGATGATTATCTTTTTGCGGAAAATTCTTGATTTTATTATATGTATTCTTTGTAAAATATTACCTCCTGCATTCATCATGTCTGGGCATTACATGTTATACATTGGACCAATTTCGTCAAATCAAAAGACGTCGCCAAATGCCGTGATATGATGCAATAGTAGAAATCGTTCTCTCTTATGTTCAAACACAATAATATTGACAGTATTTGGCAACATCTTTGAGATGGCGACTTTTTTTGACTTGGCGAAATGGGTCGATGGTATAAAACGTAAGTGGCGTTTCTTTAACAATGTTTTATTCACTTTACGTATTCTGTATTAAATATATATTCAGTTAACTTTTGTACTTAGATTCAATAACTCGCTTTAGGCAATAAGTGAATATGCAGTGAATTATAAAGAAAATCGGTATTTTTCCATTTCGCTCGCGCAAGCGATAAAGTCGCCAAAAACAATCGACGCCAAATAGAATATTCTTGCTAGTACTTTTTACCGGCACATTTTTATAAAAAAGTCTTGGATTTTTCTTAAAGGTAATGTCTTTTTCCTAAATCCATCAACAAGGAAAGAAAACTCAATGAAAACCTGGGCTTTGCCTAGAACCGTTGTTGTGTATACTGTGTGTAGTCGCCCATAAAGTTTGCGTGGCGAGATTTGCATGGCGAAACGGAAAAGTACCAGAAAATCTTTAAGAAAATAAGTACAAAGTTAAAAATCTATATGTGGAATAGAAGAACATTTCAAGTTTCATATATCAGTTTTCATTTTCAAAAGAAAAATTGAATTTTAATTGTATTGTGGTACTTGAATATGAAACTGTAAAAGGTTAAGATTTCACCAAATTCTAATAATTCTGACATTTAATTTCGATTTTTATATTTCACAGTGTTAAGAATTTTTATATCCCCCTTTTTTTGCCTTTAATTTATATGTATATGATTATTTAAGTAATGTGAACATCACACGTGATTGCAGCTCATTATGTTCGTTTAATAAAAGGGTTTCTAGTGTATTGTGTGCGTGTGTGCTTTTCTTATTAAGCTTAAATTGTGTTTGAATTTATCTCACAATTTAATTTAAAATTGAAATGATTTTTTATATTTAAAAAAAAATAACTTCGTATTGAGATCGATTAAGCCATAAATGTTAACGAATTGAAAAAATCATATTATTCAAATCGAATAAGATTATTTTGAAGATTATTAAATAGTAAAGCAAAGGGATTAAAAAAGATATTGTACTATTTATTTAATTAGTAATCATTATTTTCACTACATTTAAGAGGATATGCATAGGTATGGGAGTAAATAAGTCATTATTTGTGTTTGAAGACTCAAATTATACCAATTATTACTAATATAATAATAATATGTAATAGGTAATCAAAAAATGTTAAAATGAGTAACGCACTTATTTTCATATACAGTTAGATCTCTATATAACGAAGTCGCTAAATCCTGGAAAAAAAGTTCATTATATGGAAAATTCGTTATATAGGGGTTCATCTTTTAATATACTTCATAAAACCCATAAAACAAATTTTAAATTCATAAACACGTTTACAAAAACAATTTTATTCTCACCTTTTAAAAAATTAATATATGTTTATTTTATATATCTTGATTATTAAAAAGGAAGAAAGAAAGACTGCAAGTAAAACAAGAAAAATGAATGTCCAAGAATTCATTGTATTTTCAATATTAAGAAAATAATTTATTACTAAAATTAATTAATTTTAAGGACATTTTATAATTTAAGGCGTACAAGTAATATTAAACATACATTATTTTAAAAAATAGGACACGGGACAACTCCATTGAGAGTCAAAGAGGATATCAAAGATGTTTCTAGTAAACTGGGCAACGGGGGTTAAAGCTTGAATTTCTTGGATGTAATGTCAAGAACTCTATTACATTCGACGAGTTAGGATCAAATAAAACCAGTTCAAAATTTATGACCACCACAAAATGTGTTAAAGAGAGAATAACTCGGAATGTCCGGAAATACTTTAAAAATAGAGTGAACAAAATTGAATCACAAGAGAAAAAGTTCGTTATATAGAAAATGCACTTCGCTATAGAGAAGTTATTTTACGCAGAAAATCGTGAAATGTTCAAGGCTCCAGGAAAAAGTTCGCTGTATAGAAAAATTCGCAATATAGATGTTCGTTATATATAAGTTCGACTGTATTTAAAAGGCGATTATACGATTATGGTACAAACTTCGAAGAGTGATACAACTTACTAAAGCATAAATTTTTTGTATGCGTACCGCCCAGGGACGTCTTAAGACTACTCGCGGCCCTCAGCCTCTACACAAACGTAGACTCCGCCTAGGATCCTTAAAAATAGACAATGCATAGCATACGTTTTCAAATACTCGTACAAACAATAATCCGAAACAAATAAATGTGCATGACTTACAATCTCACAAACCGTTTCGACGGACTACCGCCTTTTGACTGAATGAGTAATGATAGTGTATGGTGGTAGGCCTAGGCCTATACGTGAGCGACGGTCATCACATGAAGCCAGTTGACATATCATCCGAAAATCCCAGTTTTCGGAAAATACAACCGGAAATAACATTTGACAGTTGAAATTATTCGATTTATGATCTTAAGGCTAAGTTGAGAACGAGATGAAGCCTTTATTGCCACCGAGGCTCTGGACTCAGTTGCAGAGGGCGGCTCTAGGGCCAAACAAACCGGACCCCTGCCCAGGGCGGCGACTTTTAAGGGTGGCATTCGGACCGAATTTGACATATATGTATATACATTTTTAGTTACAAAGAATTCTCTATATTTCCCGAAATATTATTGTTTGTAAATTTGGTACTTCATTTCACGTATCTTATTTTCTTATTTAGTATGTGTGTTTAATGTCAGTTTTCTTTTATGTTGAAATTTGAAGAGTTCGAGGCAGAAGTATATGTTAAATCATGAAATTTGATATGTTTCTTTCGCTAGTAACTTTCTCCCCATCCCGGAGTGGGGTCACAAAAGGCATTTCTTTCACACCATATGTCTGGCGTCAGCTGTCCAAAAGGGGACAGAGGTAATAAAAAGTCTTTGGTAGATAGAGGAATTGTTTTGTTTCAGTCTAGAGTGTAGTTACTATAAGTTAAAATAAAGGCTTGTGATCTCCATCATCAGTAGACTCTTTTTTGAAGAAATTAGCCTGCTAAAATGGGTGATTCCTTCTCTAAAATTTTACTCGTTCAAAATGATAACAGGTAATTATGTCCTTAATTTCAATTTTTTTTGTATTTCTTAAGACATATATATATATATAGTCTTAAGAAATACAAAAAATTGAAATCAAGGACATAAGTGATTTAAGTGCTAACCCAGTTAAAACACATCGTGGCGTGTTTTTCCTCCCTGCTCTTAGCGTCAGAACTTGTATAGATTTCATCAAATAAAGATCTTTTTTTAAAACTTAAGACTGATTCTGGCTAGAAACATGTCAGAATTAATGCCGGCAGGATTCTATCTGCGAGTAAATTTTGAATATGAACGTAAAACTTATCTTAATAGTAAAATAATTTTAAAATAAAAACGACACCAACGACCGTAATAAATGATGTAGAGAATTTGATGGAACTTCGACTGCGCTGTATACCTCTTTGCAGAGTACGTCGGGTTGCCGGAATTAAAAGGAATGCTCTATGGTAAGAAAAAAGACGAAAAGCGCTATTAATCCCCGGAAGAACATCGCTCCTACCGCCAAAAAATTAGAATAATCATCTTCTCCTAACAAAATTTCAGAAATTTATATTTCAAAAATGGAAGCGAAGAACGAAAATAAAATTAAGCAAGAAGAGAATATGGATGCAGATGAAGAAAAATTAAAACAACCTATAACCATTATAAAAAATGATATTCGATTTGAAGATCTACAGACTTTTTCCAAAAATATAAGCTGGAAATGCCCATCCAAACATCCTTAGAAATTTTGAAAGTACGTGCGATTCCTTCGATATGACAGAAAAACAGAAAATCCCATTTATAACCAAGTTAGTGGATGGAGCTGTGAAGACTTACATCAAATCACAATCGATCACTAAAAGTTTTTTCGAACTGAAAAATAATTTAATACGTGAATTCGGAACACAGGTCAATCCAGCGGAGATTCATCTACAATTATCTAAAACATCAAAAACATCAAAAGAAACCCACATCGAATGCTTCTACAGAAGAAAAGAAATCGCAACCCGGATAAACATTCTACATCATAAAAGAATTAAAGGAAAATAGATCCATAGAAATATAATTACAAAGCTGCAGCAACATAGAGGAACTGAAGGAAAAAATGAAACTTTTAGATATCCAAGAAAAATCAAAATCAAATAGGAATGAAGTTATATACCCAAAGTATCCAATGACAAGAATACCTCACCATACGAATCAATTTGCCCACAGACAACGGTATGGAAAATGGAATTGGAGAAATGATCCATCTCAACACCCGGATACCGTTACCGGTTCAAGTTACAATGTATATTCTCCTCAGCTTCCACCTCCTTCTTATCATCACCCATCCTTTTCTCTTCAGCGGCCGACCATGTATCCGAGATACCAACGATTGCCGCGACGACCAGCAGTTTTGCGACTGGATGCTCCAACTTTCTACCCCCGTTAAAGAACCTAAGAAAATAATACAGTATTCCAACCTCATCGAACATGAGAACTTATGATCATTTAGGGAAGAATCAACTTCAAACAAGTTGAAGTTCTCTTAAATACAGGATAAAAAAAATGTCAATATTATTCCAAAAAGTATAATATCACAAATCAAGGGACACCACAATGTGGAGTGTATCAAAACAAAAATTGCCACCATCAATGGAGAAATTAAGGTGAGTGAGGCAATTACTTTACAATTGAAAATAGGAGAAATTATTAAAGATATTAAATTCCTCATAGTAAATGTAGAACTGAAATATTTAATAATTTCTAATAAAACTATGAGTATTTTTGAATTAAATATTAATTTTAGTGACTATAAAATTTTTCAAAGAGGAAAAAAAATTTTAAAAATTATGAATCTAAGAAAAATATTAAAGAAAATGAAACTCTTATATTTAGTAATAATAAAATTATCACTAAGAAAACTGATAATGTGTGTTCAATATAGAAATAATTCCTAACACTGAGATTATGATATTATTAATGTGATTATTGATAAATATAAACATGGCTTTGCTAAAAATAAGTTTGATGTGGGCGAATTAAAATGTAATTCTCCTAAAATAATACTTACCTCAGAATTACCCATTGCAAATCGACCATATAGGACAGCTTTTAAAGATGATACGGAAATAAAAAAGAAATTAGATGCATTATTGAAAGCAGGAATAATTAAACCATCTTGTAGTTCTTACGCTGCCCCTATAACATTGGCTTTTAAAAAAGAGGATAATGCTCGTACACGATTATGTATCGATTACAGAAAGCTAAATGCTATCACAAAATTAGATGCAGAACCAATTCCCCGAATAGATGCAGTTTTAGACAAATTAACACATGCAAAATTTTTCTCAACGATCGACCTCTGTAGTGGTTATTGGCACATTAAATTAGGTAATAAAGAATCTGAAAAACTTGCATTTACATCAAATTACGGTCTTTTTCAATTTAATCGTTTGCCTTTTGGATATAAAAATTCCCCAGCTATATTTCAAAGAGCTACTAGACAGATTTTAAATAAATACCAAATAAAATTTGCATTAAATTACTTTGACGATACAATAGTATTTTCGGAATCAATTGAAGAACATGCAAAACATTTAGAGGAAATTTTTAAAATTTGTGAAATAGAAAATATTAAATTAAAATTCTCAAAGTGGGAATTTGGTAAAAATACAATTGATTTCTTAGGATATGAAATAAAACAAGGATCATACACTCCAAATAATACAAATGTCGAAATAATTTTAAAAATTTTTACTTCCTAGAAATGTAAAAAATTTGCAAAGATTTCTTGATAGTATTAATGCCTATTATAAATTCATTCCTCAATATACAAAATTAAGAATGCCCTTAAATAATCTTCTTAAAAAGAATCAAAATTGGAATTGGACCCAAGAATGTCAACAATCTTTTCAAAAATATAAAGGCAGCTTAATTTCAAAGCCCATTTTAGCTATATTCAATCCAAATTACTTCTGTCATCTTTATGTAGATGCATCGAAAATTGCGATCTCATGTATCCTCAAACAGCAAAATCCCAATGGAAATCAACATACGATTGCATTCCATTCGAGATGACTGCGAAATTATGAAATTAATTATACAATAACTGAATTAGAATGTTTAACTATAATTGATAGTTTAGATAAATTCCATTGCTATCTTCGTGGATCTCATTACACAGTTCATACCAATCATAATGCATTAGTTTGGCTTAAAAATTTCAAAAATCCCACGGGTAGACTTTTTAGATAGTCTTTAAAAGTTTCTATGTATGAGTTTGATATAAAATATAAGAAAGGTAGCACTATATATATATATAGAGAGAGAGAGAGAGAGAGAGAGAGAGATACACTGGTGTGTAAAAATTAAGGACGAGACGGTTTTTTTCAATATAACTTTGTACAAAAGTTTTCCAAATCAACACATTTAATGCCGTAAGATCCCCAATACGTAAGGACATGTGTAATGCAAGCAGCACTTACTAAAAGAGAAATCAGAGGGATAAAAAGAAGCTTGATTGAAAAAGTAGCATGGAGCGCAATGCGACTGAAGGCCGAAACATCCCTGTGATGGGTGTCCAGCAAAAAACATCCGGTCTTTAGTAGGGGATATGATCTCCCCTGACTGCTAGGCAGGTTTCACAGCGTCTGCCCATGCTGAGAATGAGGGTGCCAATGAGTTGTTGAGGCATTGCTGCCCATTCGTCTTGCAGCGCCAATCGAAGCTCCCGAATCGTTACTGGTGGTAAGGTACGAGCTGCCAAGCGTCTGCCTAGAAAATCCCATACATGCTCGATGGGATTGAGATCCGGAGATTGTGCCGGCCAATCCATACGTTCAATATCCTCACTCTCTAAGAGCTGTTCGGCAGCTACTGTGCGATGACATGGTGCATTATTGTCCATGAAAAGGAACTGCAGACCCATAGCGCCTCTAAAAAGACGCACATATGGAAGAAGAATCTCGTTACAATAACGGGTCCCGTTGACTGAACCTGCGTCAAAGATGTGAAGGTCTGTACGACTACCAAGCATGATGCCTCCACAAACGAGAACACCGTGACCTCCATACCTGTCCCTTTCAATGACGTTCGAGGGATGATTGCGGCTTCCCCGCTCTCTCCAGATGAGTATGCGATGAGAATCGCTACTCAAACTGAATCTGCTCTCATCTGTAAAGAGTACTCGTCCCCATTCATTGTCTCTCCAATTCCGGTGTTCCCGGTACCACAGAGAACGCTTTCTCCGATGGACAGGCGTTAAAGGTACATACCGTACAGGGCGTCGTGCAAACAGACCACCACTGTGCAGTCTTCTGGCCACGGTAAAACGCGATATATCGGTCGTTCAGTCGCCTGTGTCGTGTGTCTAGCGATTTCTCCCGCTGTCTGCCACCTGTTTCTTCTGGTCTGTAAGACAATGTACCGGTCATCTGCGGGTGTGGTTCCTCGTGGACGACCACTACTGAACCCCCGGATAGCTGTTCCTGTAGTTTGAAATTGTCTCCAAAGTCGTGAAACGATGCTGTGAGCAATTCCGAACTCTGCAGCCACACTTGTCACACTGCGGCCTTCCTCCAACTTTCTAATGATTCGACCTCGGGTAAAAGCATCCAGATGTCGTCTAACAGATTGATTATTCGACATTTCTCGCTGAGGCAGAAACTCGGTGTGATTTTAACTTCTATACGGCATGCAATCTCTTTGCCAGAAATACTGATCTTACACCGACAACATGCTTTATACTACTCAGACACTTCCCCCATTACGTCAACCCTGCATATCTGCGCATGTGCTACCGTACATCACCTTACTTAATCTCTTGATTGGTCTTTCTGTCCGCTCTGCCTCTTCGTTCAGCTGATATGCTAATTTTTCGACTTCGTCCTTAATTTTTGCACACCAATGTATATATTATTGAAGCTGATATGTTAACAAGAAATCCTATTGCTTATCATATAATTAATACACCCCCAGAACCTTTATTAGATATCAATGAAATAAGTCATTTTCAAAATACAGAAAATATATCAGCTTCTAAATGTTTTAAGAGAGATGGTGTTTTTGCAGTAAAAAAACAAGGTTTAGCTAAAATAATTGTACCCAAAGCTCTAAGAGTGCAGTTAATGAAAACAACCCATGAAAAATTTGGCCATCCTGGTTAGCTACCAGGTTAAAATTAATATCACCACAATATTACAGGATAAAAATTATTACTGATATACGAAATTATGTGAAACACCGTGAAACTTGTCAAATAAATAAGAAGTCACATCAGAAAAAATACGGACTAATGCAATTACTTCCCCTTTGTGAAAAACCCTTTGAACTTTTGTCGATAGATAGTGTTGGTGGTTTAAATTATTACAACTCTATTAAAAAATATTTGCACATTATTATTGATCATGCAACTAGGTACATTTGGACTTTCCCATCAAAAACTGCAACAACAGATACTTATATAAACTGTTTAAGACAAATCTTTCAGAATCATATACCGGAAAAAATTTTAAGTGATAGAAATACTGCGTTCACCTCTTCAAAAATTAAGGCTTTTTTTAAGACGTAACATTGTCACTCAATTGTTAACTACTTCTCACAGACCACAAACCAATGGAAAGGTTGAACGTGTAAATCAAACCATCATTACCCGCTTAAAGTGTGAAATTAGTAACAGTTCAAATAAAGCTCCATGGACAAAAATTCTGGAAAAAGTAACTCATCAGTATAATGAAACTCCACACACAATAACAGGTTTCCCTCCACCTATTTAATGTATGATAATTTACCTTTCGAAATTTCATTAAGAGATAATGAGATATATCCTCCCATAGAAGAAGCAAGAAAATTAGCCAAAGGCAGAACCGAACAATATTTTAAAGTAAATAAAATTAGGTATGATAAAAAATTTCAGGAAGCTGATTTCAAGGTTGATGACTTAGTAATCCATGACTAATTTCAATATCCCAATGCAAAGAAATTAAGTCCCCCTTATTCAGGCCCTCACATCATTTTAAGAAAATGTTCTGATGTATTATTTGAAACTAGATAGACCCAATGTCCTTAATAAAACTGACACTGAATAGGTTCATTTAGTCCGTTTAAGACATTTTCATCCATATTAAAACTTTCAGTTGAATTACATTCAACAAAATACCCATAATAAAGAGAATAAGAAAATGACTAAAAGAAACCTCTTGCGTAATACAGAAGTAACTGAGTTCTGCGTAACAAAAGTTTTCGGAGAAGAGTAATGTAATATAATATTTAACTTTTTATAGTATATTTTGTATTAAAGGAGGTATTGTTTATACTTTAATTGAGAAAGCAGAGTGTATGTGTTTTATTATACAAAATTTTGAGGAAATTTTAATGTACTTCTCATAATTTTATCTTAAGATGTCAAATGAGTTAACATTTTTGATAGAATTTGGTGTTTAAAGTTGAAAGATATAAATTAAGTTTTTTCGAAAAATGACTAATGTACTAATACTAGTGATAGTGATTTTTATAAGAAACAAAAGTAAAATCATGTTGCATTCTTTTTTCTCCTCTGAATTTTAGTGTCTTGTTAATTATTTTACTCAGCAGTAACCTTATAGCATGTCATTTAATTTTTTTTTCATTTTGAAATTGTGTGTTTCGATGTACCGGCCATATATCAAGATTCACTATTTCTCGAAATTTTCCTTATCTAAATTTAAAATTAATTTAATAGCTTGAAACTTATTTTTGGATATTATACAGTGGATAAGGGAGAATACAATCTTTATAATTTTGTGTATGTCTTGAAACATTAAGAGGACAAACGTGTTTAGTTTGGTATGTACACCTCTTATATTGTTTTCGTATTAGCATCCCTGAACATCTGTGATTTGATCACGCAGATTTCTCAGAGAGATGTGTTCAAAATTAAGTAGTGTGATACAGTTTATGTTAGTGAATGTGTGATATAAGAGAAAGTCAAGAATTTTGTCTATGAAACGAAAACTTAGACGGTTACGGAGAGATTCAAAATATTGTATGCGATATTGTTAAGTTACAGTGAATATTGTGAAAATTTTACATAAATACTAAAGGTGATGGTAGAAGAGAGTCCACATTTCCGAGACTCACAATTATTTAAAGAGCTCTTTTATTCTTATAACTCTTATATTCTTTTATTCCTACAATCTTATAATTATTATTTTTTTACATTCTTATGTTTTATAACGCATATGAAATAAAATATTGTTTATTGTATTGAATAGTGCATATAAGTTGTTGTTGTGTGTATACCGTTTTCATATTATTAATAATTTCATTTTATTAGTGTCTATATTTTTTATCGTTTTAAAAAATGTATTTCATATATGCAAAATTTTGTGTGTAACACTATAAGCTTTTTTGAAGAGAAGATTTTATAAGAAATTTTGTGTACGATGGTGCCAGAGTATGTATGATGTCGTGTATTTTTATATTTAATATCTTATTGTTTGATATGATATTATTTTTCAATATAAAATTGTTTTTTGAATACATTATCTGCTAGCTATAATAAGAATCTATTATTATGAAGGAATAGGAGGAAACACGAACTCTTATTCTGGATGTCGAATAGATTTGAACAAGCTAATCTTCAGTTATATGTACGGAAATTCATTTTTATCAATTAATATTTTGGAAGCGTCATTACTGTGTTTGTTGTTATAGTTTCGTTTATTTTAGAGCATTTTGATTTTTGTATTCCTATTACTTAAATATTTTTACTATGTCTAATATGCGTTTCCAAATGATGTTACGTATTGTTTTGTTTTTGTCGAAAACTGATTAAAATTGTAAAGCAGTGCTTCTCAAACTTTCAATATTCGTGACCCAATATTCAATCATCATTTTCATCGACCCCGGCCATACAATAACATGATTTGAATTCAATAATACTATACTTTGACACTAAAGCTATAATACGACCTTAACCTCTTACATGCCACCGAAGTATATAAGTGCCTCTCTCAGCCAAAACATTAATTTCCTGGGCGTATATATACGTCTTTCCAAAGTATGATCTTTTCTGTGCACTGCTATCCATAAAATTATTCCGAAGGCTTTGGAATGCAATAAAAGGACCATGGCAGTGCTTGTGAAGGATTTTCTTAATTCACAGGATTGGGTAATTATTCCTTTTCATCTCCCCCTCTGCGCTCAAAAAACATCGAAATACGCACGTTTACGTGGAAAATGGTGGCGTTGGGAAGCGAACCGTATACCTTTTAATCGGCAGTTAAGGGATTATCTATAAACCGTACAAATTATCAAGATAAGTGTTAATACGAGCCCATGGGCTCACTGATAATTAACAAACTTGTTCTTAAGTTATTATTGTTAAATTAATCATAAAATACATTGTATAGTACTGATACATTTTAAGTGTATTACATCAGTGTAAAAGCGTATTTTGCATTTTATTATAATAGAAAGTATTTTGTTTACCTTAAGTCAATTAATATTTTTTTAAATAGTCTTTTGTTTTCGACTTTTCAACAGACTCGCGCCCCCTCATAGAGTTATCGCCCCCCACAGTTTGAGAAACACTGTTGTAAAGAGAAAAAACCATGTCATGACTCCCTTTTAAAATTGGGGAGGGGGGGCAAATGTAAGGATAACTAAATTAGATTAAAATTTAAATTCCCTATCTAGCACTTAACTCATATTTTTATTTCATCTTCAAGTATCAAACTAATCACCCATTTTTTTCTTCCGAACATATGGCCTAGCCAATAAACATGTCTAATTCCAGATCGTTAGATTTAATAGCCCTATATGTCAGCATTAACTTTCAAGTACAATCATAAAATCCGCGATACTACCCCATCGGTGTTTTAAGTGCTAACCCACTTAAAACACGTGCTTTTTCCTCCCTGCTCTTAGCGTCAGAAATTGTATAGATTTCATCAAATAAAGGTCTTTTTTTTAAAACTTAAGACTGATTCTGGCTCGAAACATGTCATATATATATATATATATATATATATATATATATATATATATATATTGTTATGCTGCCTTTTTGTTCCCAAGAATTATTCCAGTTTTATAGATGCGTATCTACTTCAACAATTTACCTTTTTTAATTATAATTTTTTTCTTTAGAGAGAGAGGGGCGGTAATTTCCATTTTTTTACCGGGCGGCAAAACTCTTAGAGCCGGAACTGCCCATTGGTTCATGCCTTAAGACGTGCCGCCGAAAATGATGCGTGAAGGCACGAGTACAAAAAGTGAGATGTGAAAAGAAAAACACCACAGGGCTACTTTGTAACAACATTTGAGGACAATTCTCAAAATTATGGCTGACAATACTGAATTGTTTTAAATCTAGCCTTTCACTAAGCAATATGAAAAAAATAGCATGACAGAGCACATAAGAGCAAAATAATTACAACAACAAATTTTTAGTTTTAGGACCAGTGGCGTGCGCAAGGGGAAGGTTTGGGGTTCACTCCCCCCTCTTAAGTTAAATCTATGTGCACCACTTCTTAGGGAAGGGGTACTCAACTTTTTTTTCCGCAGGGCCGCATACACTCATGGACAAAAAAATCAGCGTACCAAGAAATAATTGTGGGATCGTAACGAAATTTTGCATGAAGGTATAGGATGTTTTTTTAGAGGTATAGAACTTTAAATTGCAATAAAACAACGATGTATTATTCGATTGACATGATTTTTTTTATTCGAAAGATAATCTTGTGGCATTACATTTTAAATATGATCAAGCAAGAAGTAGATTCGTCGAATGGGCCCAAAACGAGATTGCCGTTGTTCCCGATTTTCATAAGCGAATTTTGTTTAGCGATGAAACGCACTTCTGGTTAAATGGCTACGTCAACAAACAAAACTGCTGCATTTGGAGTGAAGCTAATCCACAAGTGTATGTCGAAACACCGTTCAATCCAGTAAAACTGACTGTTTGGTGCGCTTTATGGGCTGGTGGAATCCTTCTTCAAAAACGATGAAGGCCACAACGTTACAGTCAATGGTGATCGGTATAGAGCCATGATTACTAACTTTTTCATTCCTGAATTGAACAATCATTGTGGTTCCAACAAGACGGCGCAACATGTCACACAGCTCGTGCCACAATCGATTTATTGAAAGACACGTTGGGTGACCGCCTAATTTCGCGTTTTGGACCTGTGGATTGGCCTCCAAGATCTTGTGATTTAACACCGCTATACTATTTTCTGTGGAGCTATGTAAAGTCATTGGTCTATGCGGATAAGCCACAAACGCTTGACCATTTGGAAGACAACATTCGCCGTGTTATTGCCGATATATGGCCACAAATGTTGGAAAAAGTCATCGAAAATTGGACGTCCAGATTGGACTACATCCGAGCCAGCCGTGGCAGTCCTATGCCAGAAATCATATTTAAAATGTAATGCCACAAGATTATCTTTCGAATAAAAAAGAATTCATGTCAATCGAATAATACATCGTTGTTTTATTGCAATTTAAAGTTCTATACCTCTAAAAAAACACCCTTTACATGTCGGGGAGATATGCAAATGATTAGAAATGCAGCGGGATTGCGCATTACGTATATCCGGTAGAGGGCATTTAACGTCGTTCTTCCTGATATAAAACAGGTAACTAAAGCTTGTTTGTGTGGGCTGAATCGTTTACAAAGGAACAGCTGAGGTAGACATGTCATTACGCCGTTTTCGAAGACAATATGAGCAACTGCCGCAGTTTGAGAGGGGGAGAATCATCGGCTTGATGGAAACTGGGTGGTCAACTAGGCGTGTAGCTTGTCAATTTGATTGATTTTGTTGTGAGGAGGTGTTGGGACCAGTGGATCCGAGAGATGCCATATACATGAAGAACAGGTCCAGGACGCCCTCGCCAGACCAGTCATCTAGAAGACTGCCACATCGTAAGAAATGTACGAGTACAGCCAACTGCTTCATCGGTCGCCATCCAGGCACAGATAGCTTTATTAGGGGCCCCTGTGTCTTTTCGAACCATACGAAGGCGCCTGGCTGAAGGACATTTGGGATCGCGGTACCCATTACGTGTGCTGTCCTTGACGTCCATGCATCGATGCATCCGTTTGGAGTGGTGCCACGCACGAGGAAACTGGACTACAGCGGAATGGAACCAGGTCATCTTTAGCGACGAATCCAAATTCAATTTCAACAGTGATGCCAATCGTGTTCGCGCGTGGAGATCCCGTGGTGAACGCCTTAATCCTGCCTTTGCTTTACAATGACACACCGCTCCCACAGCTGGTGTGATGGTATGGGGTGCCATTGCCTACAATACACGGTCACCCTTAGTATTGACCCGTGGCATCATGGCAGCCCAGCGGTATGCTGCAACCACATGTGTTGCCACTCATGCAACGGCTCCCAGGAGCTATTTTTCACCAAGACAATGCTCTGCCTCACCCGGCAAGAGTATCACAAGACTATATCCGCACTGTTACTACCCTTCCTTGGCCTTCTCGATCACCAGATTTGTCTCCAATCAAGCATATCTGGGGTTATTTGGGACGGCGAGTTGGGCATCCCACGAGTTTGAAGGAACTGGAGGCAAGGTTACAGCAAAGACGGAACGAAATGTCTCAAGACATCATACAGAACTTATACGCCCCAATGCCTGATCGTATCGCATCGTGCATTCGCGCTAGAGGGGGTTCAACAGGGTTCCGTTCTTTTGCCTTTTTCTCTGAAATAAATTATCCTTTTTCTTTGATTTTCTAAACATTTTCTTACATCAAAGTAGTCATTACGTATGTAAAATTTCGTTTCATTTTGAAGACTCCTTCTTGGTGCGCTAATTTTTTTGTCCATGAGTGTGCATATGACAATTTTTTCACGCGGGTCGCAAAAAGAGGATTAAGGGTGAAGGGAAAAGATCAAGGACATTTTAATTGCAAGAAATTGGTCAAAATAATTTCAGATTTTTACTTAAAAACTATATTAAACTCTATCAATCTCAACTCACAAAAAATAGGTTTTATGCATTCTTTACCCAATTATGGGGTAATTTCGATTTCCTTTCATCAATGATCCTAAGACCCTTGTTTGTCTTCTACTAAGTCATACAAACAAAGCTGTCATGCACTTTTTTGATTTTTTATTGTGACAAAGCCTCACTTATTTTTATTTCAGTTATTTGGTTATCAAGTGCACGAAGATAGCAATGAGTTCCTACTGAATTCCAGGTTGATATCAGTACAGTAGAACCTGTTTTTGTGAGGTCTTTTTTAATGCGATTTTATTTTTATGCGGTTTTTTGTGTGTGATCCTTTTTTTATGCGGTGTATGAAGTTCAATGGCTTTGGCTCCATTGTAATGTTTTCTATCTATTTACCAGTGGTGTAACGGAGAATGTTAGGACTCCCCATCCCCCTGAAAGTCAGGTTTCGCCTTTAATATTTTATAAATTGGGTAAATACGTTTTTAGCGCAAGTCAGGCCTTGGGCCTCTAGAGTCTTGGACCCCCCCCCTTCCGTGATGAGGGGGTGTACGTTACGCCACTGAAATATAGACACTACAAGACGCTCTGTTCATTTGTTATAAACAGTCTCCCGTCAATGCGCATTCAGTTACTTTCTCTCAAAGTTCCAGCAGTCCGCACTTGATTGAAGACGAAACTTTCAATGACAGTGACATTATGAATAATTTGATAGATTATGAAGACGGACAAGAAGAACCGGATTCTTCGAGAGTGGTAAAAATATGCAGGGTTCCAGCTTTTCAACAAATTGGAGAAATATTTTCTTGAAATAGATACCAATTAAGAAAGGAGTACAAGATTCCAAAAAGGGCTTCAATCATGTATATCTGGTTGTCGTGACATTTACAAGCAACTGACTACCCGACCTTCGTCACAAAAACTTATCTCTTACTTTATGCTGCCAAAAAATAAATCAATTGAAATATTGTACCTTCAAGTGACGAAAGTGATTTTGAACTTATTCATTGCAGGGTTTTGGATTACGATGAGTAGTAATGAATTATGTATGTGCGTTTTAAAATCTTATCCGTGTATACAATGAGAAACTATGTTTTTAAAATGTTTCCATGTGTAATATTTAATTATTTATTTTGTTATGGAAGTACTCTTACATAAATTTCGTAAATAATTGGCATATTTTATAAATGCGACTTTTTTATGCGGTCTCTATCCTCCGCATAAAAAAAATTACTGTAGTATTTCCACGAATTAGTTTGTTTTAAGTAAGAATTTATCAAATTTTTGAATATTCTTTTTGTGCGTTTATTTTTATGCGGTCCCTATCTACCGCACAAAAACAGGTGCAACTGTATTATTCGTTTAAAATTAGTTCAGACTTCCTGGAGCATTTTTGTTGTTAAATTTATTCTAATACTTTCTGATTTAGCTAAAATATATGTATATCTGAATAAATAACTGAATTTATCAAAAACTACATTGGAAGCGTTTAAGGAACACTAACAATTTCCGTATCAATTCACATGTTTATCATTAACAATTTCATATGTTTATCAATATATATAATGTAACAAATTTTACAGGATGTGTTTATACCTCTGCATTTTATGACATTACTACCGACAAAATACTTTGTTGCTGTTGCAAAATTTTTTTTTAAGAGAGCCGATTTATTTCGTCTTGAAAGAGATCCTCAAGATAAAAGCTATTGAAAGATTTATTCTTACTGGTATAGTGACAAGAATGATTATATTTTTTATTACAATCTTTTATTTAACTTGCAATGTAATTTGTTCGCGCGCGGTTGGAGTCTTGCAACTCAATTTTAAAACTGACGTTTTCAACCGATTGAGCTGAAATTTTGTATATATGTTTAGTTTGGATGACAATGCATGTTTTGGCTATTTATATTCCGATATTGCAATTAGTTAAAAATATATTAATTAAAAACCTTAAAGTGCATAATTGTTTTACCCTTGTTGGCTTTTTACTCTGCCTTGCGGCTTTTCGCATTGAGCTTAAAGAAGTTCCGGTTTTTTCGACGTTTTTAAAAAAAGCCACCCAATTCTTTTTATCAAACTCAGACAAAATATAATTATTACAGAATCGGAAAGATCTTTTATTTCGCCATGATACGGTATAATTTTTTTTTTACGAAATAATGATATTTTCTATTTTTTACCATTTTTACTTAATTGAGTCAAAATGGATGCGTTTTCATGAAAAGAATTTCTAAATCGTCCAGTGAAATTTTTTTTCCTGTTAATGAATCGATATTCTACACTAAAAAAGTTCATGCTTTTTTCTTTTAGAATCAACCATTTAAAAAATAAAGTGACGAAAACTTTTTTTTTGCGATTTTTCAAAAAATACTCAAATTTTTATTAATATTTAATAACTTCATCATTTATAAAGATAATCACACGAAACTTTTTTTTCGTTTGTAGAATAGTATTATCCTAATTGTGCACAAAAATTTAAAAAACTGGTTTAAAATTACGGATTTAAAAAATTTGTGTGTGTGTGTGTTTCGTTTTTAATATAGCATTATAGTAAAAGCAAAAAAAATGAGTTTTAATATTTTGATTAATTTTGCTTTGTCCTATGTTGTTTTGGTCTTACAGCAGCGTTTCTCAAACTGTGGGGTATGCCTCCCTAGGGGAGCATGATAACTGTACGAGGGGCGGGGGCGCTGAATTGAAAAGTCGAACATAAACAAATATTAAAAAAATATTAATTTATTGAAAGCAAACAAACAATATACATTCTGACATAATAAAAAATAAAATAAACATTTACACTAATATAATACACTTATAAATGTATCAGTACTGTACGATGTGTTTTATAATTAATCTAACAATACTAAGTTAAAAACAAACGTCGATACGCGTATCTGATGTATTGAGGGGGAGGGAGAAAAAATAAATGAGCGAATACTTCACAAACACTATCAAGATCCTTTCATTGCATTCCAAAGCCTTCGGAATAATTTTACGGATAGCAGTGCACATAAAAGATCATTCTTTGGAAAGACGTATACATACGTCCGGGGCAATTAAAACATTGGCTGAACGAGACGTTTATGTACGCCTGAGGCACTTAAAGTCGTATTGTAGCTTTAGCGTTAAAGTATAGTACTAATATTGAATTCAATACATTGTTTTTGTATGGAAGGGGGTGCGATGAAAATTATGATTGAATATTGGGTCGCAAATATTGAAAGTTTGAGAAGCACTGTCTTATAGTGTTCATCCCCCATTACCCTCTTGTTGCGGCCTGAGTTAAATATCCATCATATGCACGTGGCCTGGTCGGAAAAAAGTTTGAGTACCCCTGAGCTATATAACCTGTTCAGAATTAACCGGCAAACGACTTTGCAACAACGATGCGTTGAATGAGATGAACAGACCGAGAAACCTGTCTAGCGATAACTAAAAAGTTAAAAATAATTAAAAGTAAAATTTTTTTTAAAAAAACAAGCTTTCATTTAAATGCGCTAAAAAGAATAAAATAAACTTTTTTCTTTTCAAACTTTTTTTTTGCTATCAACTTTTAACGTCATTACACAATTTATGATATAAAAGCTGGTCGCGAGATTTACCTGGGTAAATAAACAAGTAAATTAAATAACTTGCGATCTGATTGATTTTAATTTTTAAAATTTTCAAACTAAGTAAATAGGAGAACTTAAATCTCGCGACAAGCTCTTAAATCATAAATTGTGTAATAACGTCATAATTTGATAGTAAAAAAAAGCTCTGAAAGAAAAGTTTATTTTATTCTTTTTAGCACATTTAAATAAAAGCTTGATTTTTAAAAAGATTTTTTTAGTTTTTCAAGTTAATTATAACATTTTCTCGACAAAAGTAACAAGTTGTTGATCCATGTTTGTTTTCCGGGTCTGCGGTAGCCCAGTAGTCAAGGTATCGGATGATGGCAGACATGTCATGAGCTCGAGCCCAGTATCACTAAAGACCCGTGAGTAGGTAGAAAAAGCCGATTCTGCTGTAAAGGCGGTGCAGGCGGTGCAGGCGGTTGCAGGCGGTGCAGGCGGTTGCAGGCGGTGCAGGCGGTTGCAGGCGGTTACAGGCGGTTGCAGGCGGTTGTAGGCGGTTGCAGGCGGTTGTAGGCGGTCGACGGCAGTGCAGAGTTGAGTTGTTTCATTCCTACTGACGAGTTGAGTTGTTTCGTTCCTACTGACGAGTTGAGTTGTTTCGTTCCTACTGCCGAGTTGAGTTGTTTCGCTCATGTTGCCGAGTTGAGTTGTTTCGTTCCTACTGACGAGTTGAGTTGTTTTTCTCCTGCATTGGCTTTGATTTTCGAGTTGAGGGGGCGAGTTGAATTGTTTTTTTCTACAGCTAAGTTGAGTTGTTTTTAAAAAATGTGCACAAAAAATGGAAGTATGGGAATATTAAACGTGCTCATGGCGCCACCTATTGATTAAAATGTACACTAATTATAGATTTTAAAATGATGGAAATAAATAACGCTCAAATAAAAAAAAAATCCAGATTCAAACTCACGGCCTCAGATCAAAATGTCTCCACAGGACAATAGTTTTCAGTTACGCTAACCAATATCCTATGAAGGCATACAGACTTGAAGAAAACTTATGTTTATAATCTCATGAATTTAATTTTGCAGGCGAAGCAGTAGTTAAAATATACCGGTTCTGGAACAGTGGAGCCGGTGGCGCCAGGAGGTTGAGGCGCATGCAAACAAAAAGAGGGTGGAAGTCCCCCGGATCTGAACCGGGAAGATGGTTTGTGATTGATAAGGGTTTCGGGATCTGTACTGATAAGAAATGCACGCTTTTAGCGATAACGAGTTATATTCTGATATAGTTTTAATTAAATGATTATGATTTTTAATTACGTCATTGGAAGCAAATTTTAACTGGGATAAAGAGTCAAATTTTCTGTACATATGATTATTTTTATATAATTCCGTATAAATCTATTTCTGAAAATCATGATATACGTGTTGAATGATTATTTGTTATATTTCAAATTTGATGCTTTTTGTGCTTGTGATTTCTGAAACAGAGGATTGAAAATTAGGCAAACGAAAGGGGTGGAAATCCCCCGGGTCTGAACCGGGAGGATGGTACCCCCTCCGCTCTGATAAGGGTTTCGGGGCTCTGTAAATGGGTACTAGAAATGCATGTTTTTAGAGATAACAATTTATATTCTTATATAGTTTTAACTAAATGGGTAGAATTCTGATTTGTTTTTAAGTACGTCATTGGAAGCAAATTTTAATTAGGATAAAGGGTCAAACTTTTCTGTACATATAAATATTTGTATATAATTCTGATAAAGTCTATTTCTGAAAATTATGATATACGTGTTGAATGATTGTTTATTACATTTCAAATTTGATACTTTGTGCATAACTAAAATATATTTTTCATTGATTTTGCATGTATTTTTTTTTATAATTCTGAGATAACTTAAAAAATACTATGCTTATATAAAGTAAAAGTTCTGCATATGTTTTTTCGTTTGCAAAGTAGTTTCCTTACATGAAACATCCCTTTCCTATGATAATATATGCGGACCTTGTAATTCTGGTAAAACTTTCTTTGTTAGACGAATCTTAGAAATAAAATTAATTAATTCTTTTCCTCCCAAAATTATTTGGCGTTATGGAATTTATCCAAAATTGTTTGATAAGATGTCTGACATAGAATTTCATGAAGGCATGCTTTTCGATGTAGAAGATATTACTAATGCTTTCGTAATAATAGATAACTTAATGAATGAAGTAGGAGATGACAAAAGAACTTTCAAACTTGTTCACGAAAGGAAGCCATCATAGAGATATTTCCGTAATATTTATTTTACAAAATATTTTTTGCAATGAAAAACAAATTATAGGAATATTTTTTTAAATACTTCCTACCTAAGTTGTTTTAAAAAATGTTAGAGACAAGCAATAGATCTCTTGTCTAGCAAGACAAATGTATCCATCTCAATATCGAAATTTATGATTGGAAAACTATACGAAATACAAATGCTGCAAATTTGACTATCCACTTTGTGAGAGATAGAAAAATAAAACCTTTCGTTCGAATCAGTTAATGAATTTTTCAAAAGAAAAATTTTTGATAGAGTTTTGTTACGAATAAATATCTCAGAACAAAAACATTGTATGCAAAACCTTTGTCATGGATAGAATATTAAGCGTGGTTTGTGTTCTTCAACATTTGTTTTTAATTTTTAGTCTGTTTCCCTTCTTGTTCCTTACACTTAAATATATTAATATGAGTAAAGTAATTAAAAAGTTGAAAAAATATTGAAAAAAAGTTGAAAAGTATTGAAAAAGATGAAAAATATTGAAATATTTAGAATATTGTTGGTGGACTTGAGTATTTAAGTTAAGAGCACACAATATAGAGTGATAAAATTTTTTTTTTTTCATATTAATCTTAAAATAATAATAACTTTATAAATTTAAATATATGGTAAACTTATAAAAAATTCAAAGCAAAATCTTATTCATCTTATAATAATAATAATACAAACACAAAATATGAGAACAAAAAATATTGTATTTATTCACCTTCTAAAATTTATTCTTACATTATATCATTTCTTAAAATATTGATACAATCTGAAATCTTTCTGTTTGCTACGAACAAATTCATATAAAATATAATTCATTGAAAAGCCTTTACTGATTTTCAACAAGAAAAATATAAAATAATGACCACATAGAAATAAGGAATATCCCTTGGTTAATCCATTTCTCAATAAATAAAGTCCTTCAGATCTCAACAATTTTCCTTTTATAAAACAATGTGCTAACAGAAAACTTAATTTAATCTTATATTTTTTAAAATGTATTATATGAGAAGCATTGAAATAAGTAACATCATTCAATATGAATAATAAATACATTCGACAGGTATATGCATAAAATGAAGAGGAAACATTTACATTCTTAAACAAGAAAGAATAAGATATATACAGAAATCAATATTTATAAAAAGAAACTATTTAATTAAATTCTCATTTATATAAAATATTAGTTTTCATTTATATGGCAGTCACCGAAAGCTAAAGTTGTAATACCATCTTCAAGAATATAGCTTATCGAAGGGGCAAAGTGAATTTTTTTTTTTTTTTACTTTTTACAGAATGTATTTGATGTATAGAACTGTTAATGGGTTTAAACTCTTCACGACTTCTATACTTATTTATGAGGCAATTTTTATAGTCTTCATGAGAAATTTTACTTTTAAAATAGATATATGTATCTCTTTTGCTGTATTTTTTCTAAAGTTAATGTTTTTATGCTGTACATTTTTGCATTGAGACCTACGAACTCAGTTGCTACCATACCATTTAACTCATCTGTCATTTTTCCGAGAACATTATTAGTTAAAGGATTATAAAGAAAATGATTTGGAAGCAAATATATGGGTCATTTCAATAAAAAAGAAGTGAGTTTTCTTTGAATAGATACAAGGTCGTTATTAATTATTTTATAAGCATGAAATGCTGGAGATGCTATGAATTTCTTAGCTCTTTTCACTCTATTCACTAGATAAATCTTAACTTTTTGCGTAAATTTTTCATTGTTTTACCAAACACGGCATTGTTTAAAAGTTTAAAGAGATCTTTTTCAAAATTGTTGTTTGCTCGTTTTCGATGTTCAGTATTAAAATCTATATAATTTTTTTTAACCGAGAACTTTGTTTGAATTTTACAAATTGGTGTATTTTTTTTTTTTTTTTTTTAATTTTTAAACCTAATTGTACATATAATTTCAAATTTCTATAATGAACATATTTAGTTTTATTTCTGAAGTTAGGAGCCAATTTTTCCACAGACTTCGATTCTAAAATACTGAATTCTTTAGCAATATTTTTAGTATAGGAGGAACATTCAGAGACACTTTAACTTTTTCTGGAGCTAATGGATAGCAGTTATGCAAATCGTGCAATTAATCTGGATATTCTAACTTAAAAATACAACTTATATCCGAATCGTCTGGTACATCCATGAAGTTAACGTATTCATCAGTCCAGGAAAAGTCGTGTGTAGACAAATTTTGTGACATTGCTCAACCATATAGATTGTTTGCATCTAAATATATAATGTAACTACTAGGTAGGCTTGAATCATAGGTTGATAAATACACATTGTTAGCCTTAGCGTAGCGATGACCCATCATCTCAACACCTCCGCGAATTCCTTTTTTCGATGAATAAAGGCATGTCTATATCCGTTAAAAGCTCCAATCGTACTTTTGTCATTTTATGCTTGCCATACCAAACCAGGAACCATATATGTATTACATGGATCAATTTTGTAGTAATTCTGGCACAGAGTTCTAAAGTTTTCAAATATGTCTGAAAATAATACGTCTACGGTTACACACAAATCACGATAATCTCCCAATGTGCGCAGTTGAAACATGTTTCATCTATGGTGAGCATATTCGTAGTCTTCTCTGGATACATTTTTTATTTGTTAGACTGTTGAAAAAAGCTGATTGAGGAGGGAGCTGCGTTTCATAAAATTTAGAAAAGGAATCAAAATATTCATATGGATAGCAACCCTTTCTAGTTATAAGTTATGCATTACTTGCAAAAATACCTATCCCAAAGTGTTGTTATTTCTGAGGTCAGTTAAGTGAATAAAAAACCAGGAGATGTTAGTATCGCCCTATAAAATTATTTGTTCATATGTCTGTACTCATAAAGGAATGTTTTTGTGCGAAATATACAATCATATTTGGGAATTAATTGTATTCTAAGAAGAAAACAATAGGTTTATGGTAGCTGAAATAGGTTATAAGTCCTTTAGATTCAAAATGTTATTTAAATTTTTACAAAAAAAAAAAAAACTCCTTCAAGCGTTATTCCGTACTTCCTCGTGCTTCATTTGGATCATTTGACATAATTAAATTGAATTTTGATTTTAAAAAATCAACTAAAAGTTTCGATTTCTTTTTTCAATGCATTCCCGACATAGTGAAATTTTTTTTTTTTTTTTTTTACTCTGAGGTCATTACGTTTCATTGACTCTTTTCAATTTTTAAATACTTCTCTAGAGAAACTTGCCCAACTTTAAAGCCTTGTAAATTTCATCTTTGGGATAGGTATTTTGCAAGTAATGCATAACTTATAACTAGAAAGGGTTGCTATCCATATGAATATTTTGATTCCTTTTCTAAATTTTATGAAACGCAGCTCCCTCCTCAATCAGCTTTTTCAACAGTCTAACAAATAAAAATGTATCCAGAGAAGACTACGAATATGCTCACCATAGATGAAACATGTTTCAACTGCGCACATTGGGAGATTATCGTGATTTTGTGTAACCGTAGACGTATTATTTTCAGACATATTTGAAAACTTTAGAACTCTGTGCCAGAATTACTACAAAATTGATCCATGTAATACATATATGGTTCCTGGTTTGGTATGGCAAGCATAAAATGACAAAAGTACGATTGGAGCTTTTAACGGATATAGACATGCCTTTATTCATCGAAAAAGGAATTCGCGGAGGTGTTGAGATGATGGGTCATCGCTACGCTAAGGCTAACAATGTGTATTTATCAACCTATGATTCAAGCCTACCTAGTAGTTACATTATATATTTAGATGCAAACAATCTATATGGTTGAGCAATGTCACAAAATTTGTCTACACACGACTTTTCCTGGACTGATGAATACGTTAACTTCATGGATGTACCAGACGATTCGGATATAAGTTGTATATTTTAAGTTAGAATATCCAGATTAATTGCACGATTTGCATAACTGCTATCCATTAGCTCCAGAAAAAGTTAAAGTGTCTCTGAATGTTCCTCCTATACTAAAAATATTGCTAAAGAATTCAGTATTTTAGAATCGAAGTCTGTGGAAAATTGGCTCCTAACTTCAGAAATAAAACTAAATATGTTCATTATAGAAATTTGAAATTATATGTACAATTAGGTTTAAAAATTAAAAAAAACACACCAATTTGTAAAATTCAAACAAAGTTCTCGGTTAAAAATTATATAGATTTTAATACTGAACATCGAAAACGAGCAAACAACAATTTTGAAAAAGATCTCTTTAAACTTTTAAACAATGCCGTGTTTGGTAAAACAATGAAAAATTTACGCAAAAAGTTAAGATTTATCTAGTGAATAGAGTGAAAAGAGCTAAGAAATTCATAGCATCTCCAGCATTTCATGCTTATAAAATAATTAATAACGACCTTGTATCTATTCAAAGAAAACTCACTTCTTTTTATTGAAATGACCCATATATTTGCTTCCAAATCATTTTCTTTATAATCCTTTAACTAATAATGTTCTCGGAAAAATGACAGATGAGTTAAATGGTATGGTAGCAACTGAGTTCGTAGGTCTCAATGCAAAAATGTACAGCATAAAAACATTAACTTTAGAAAAAAATACAGCAAAAGAGATACATATATCTATTTTAAAAGTAAAATTTCTCATGAAGACTATAAAAATTGCCTCATAAATAAGTATAGAAGTCGTGAAGAGTTTAAACCCATTAACAGTTCTATACATCAAATACATTCTGTAAAAAGTAAAAAAAATTCACTTTGCCCCTTCGATAAGCTATATTCTTGAAGATGGTATTACAACTTTAGCTTTCGGTGACTGCCATATAAATGAAAACTAATATTTTATATAAATGAGAATTTAATTAAATAGTTTCTTTTTATAAATATTGATTTCTGTATATATCTTATTCTTTCTTGTTTAAGAATGTAAATGTTTCCTCTTCATTTTATGCATATACCTGTCGAATGTATTTATTATTCATATTGAATGATGTTACTTATTTCAATGCTTCTCATATAATACATTTTAAAAAATATAAGATTAAATTAAGTTTTCTGTTAGCACATTGTTTTATAAAAGGAAAATTGTTGAGATCTGAAGGACTTTATTTATTGAGAAATGGATTAACCAAGGGATATTCCTTATTTCTATGTGGTCATTATTTTATATTTTTCTTGTTGAAAATCAGTAAAGGCTTTTCAATGAATTATATTTTATATGAATTTGTTCGTAGCAAACAGAAAGATTTCAGATTGTATCAATATTTTAAGAAATGATATAATGTAAGAATAAATTTTAGAAGGTGAATAAATACAATATTTTTGTTCTCATATTTTGTGTTTGTATTATTATTATTATAAGATGAATAAGATTTTGCTTTGAATTTTTTATAAGTTTACCATATATTTAAATTTATAAAGTTATTATTATTTTAAGATTAATATGAAAAAAAAAAGAAATTTTATCACTCTATATTGTGTGCTCTTAACTTAAATACTCAAGTCCACCAACAATATTCTAAATATTTCAATATTTTTCATCTTTTTCAATACTTTTCAACTTTTTTTTTCAATATTTTTTCAACTTTTTTAATTACTTTACTCATATTAATATATTTAAGTGTAAGGAACAAGAAGGGAAACAGACTAAAAATTAAAAACAAATGTTGAAGAACACAAACCACGCTTAATATTCTATCCATGACAAAGGTTTTGCATACAATGTTTTTGTTCTGAGATATTTATTCGTAACAAAACTCTATCAAAAATTTTTTCTTTTGAAAAATTCATTAACTGATTCGAACGAAAGGTTTTATTTTTCTATCTCTCACAAAGTGGATAGTCAAATTTGCAGCATTTGTATTTCGTATAGTTTTCCAATCATAAATTTCGATATTGAGATGGATACATTTGTCTTGCTAGACAAGAGATCTATTGCTTGTCTCTAACATTTTTAAAACAACTTAGGTAGGAAGTATTTAAAAAAATATTCCTATAATTTGTTTTTCATTGCAAAAATATTTTGTAAAATAAATATTACGGAAATATCTCTATGATGGCTTCCTTTCGTGAACAAGTTTGAAAGTTCTTTTGTCATCTCCTACTTCATTCATTAAGTTATCTATTATTACGAAAGCATTAGTATTATCTTCTACATCGAAAAGCATGCCTTCATGAAATTCTATGTCAGACATCTTATCAAACAATTTTGGATAAATTCCATAACGCCAAATAATTTTGGGAGGAAAAGAATTAATTAATTTTATTTCTAAGATTCGTCTAACAAAGAAAGTTTTACCAGAATTACAAGGTCCGCATATATTATCATAGGAAAGGGATGTTTCATGTAAGGAAACTACTTTGCAAACGAAAAACATATGCAGAACTTTTACTTTATATAAGCATAGTATTTTTAAGTTATCTCAGAATTATAAAAAAATACATGCAAAATCAATGAAAAATATATTTTAGTTATGCACAAAGTATCAAATTTGAAATGTAATAAACAATCATTCAACACGTATATCATAATTTTCAGAAATAGACTTTATCAGAATTATATACAAATATTTATATGTACAGAAAAGTTTGACCCTTTATCCTAATTAAAATTTGCTTCCAATGACGTACTTAAAAACAAATCAGAATTCTACCCATTTAGTTAAAACTATATAAGAATATAAATTGTTATCTCTAAAAACATGCATTTCTAGTACCCATTTACAGAGCCCCGAAACCCTTATCAGAGCGGGAGGGGGTACCATCCTCCCGGTTCAGACCCGGGGGGATTTCCACTCCCTTTCGTTTGCCTAATTTTCAATCCTCTGTTTCAGAAATCACAAGCACAAAGCATCAAATTTGAAATATAACAAATAATCATTCAACACGTATATCATGATTTTCAGAAATAGATTTATACGGAATTATATAAAAATAATCATATGTACAGAAAAATTTGACTCTTTATCCCAGTTAAAATTTGCTTCCAATGACGTAATTAAAAAATCATAATCATTTAATTAAAACTATATCAGAATATAACTCGTTATCGCTAAAAGCGTGCATTTCTTATCAGTACAGATCCCCGAAACCCTTATCAATCACAAACCATCTTCCCGGTTCAGATCCGGGGACTTCCACCCTCTTTTGTTTGCATGCGCCTCAACCTCCTGGCGCCACCGGCTCCACTGTTCCAGAACCGGTATATTTTAACTACTGCTTCGCCTGCAAAATTAAATTCATGAGATTATAAACATAAGTTTTCTTCAAGTCTGTATGCCTTCATAGGATATTGGTTAGCGTAACTGAAAAACTATTGTCCTGTGGAGACATTTTGATCTGAGGCCGTGAGTTTGAATCTGGATTTTTTTTTTTTTTATTTGAGCGTTATTTATTTCATCATTTTAAAATCTATAATTAGTGTACATTTTAATCAATAGGTGGCGCCATGAGCACGTTTAATATTCCCATACTTCCATTTTTTGTGCACATTTTTTAAAAACAACTCAACTTAGCTGTAGAAAAAAAACAATTCAACTCGCCCCCTCAACTCGAAAATCAAAGCCAATGCAGGAGAAAAACAACTCAACTCGTCAGTAGGAACGAAACAACTCAACTCGGCAACAGGAGCGAAACAACTCAACTCGGCAGTAGGAACGAAACAACTCAACTCGTCAGTAGGAACGAAACAACTCAACTCGTCAGTAGGAACGAAACAACTCAACTCGTCAGTAGGAACGAAACAACTCAACTCTGCACTGCCGTCGACCGCCTACAACCGCCTGCAACCGCCTACAACCGCCTGCAACCGCCTGCAACCGCCTGCAACCGCCTGCACCGCCTACAACCGCCTGCACCGCCTGCAACCGCCTGCACCGCCTGCACCGCCTTTACAGCAGAATCGGCTTTTTCTACCTACTCCCGTGTAGGGGAGCGATGCACGTTAAATCTGTCGAGAGCTCAAACGTCCTCTCGTTGGTGTGGTGTGGTAGTTAGGAGAGGAGGGTGCCATCTCAGGTGTCGTCCTCGTCACTTGACCATGGTTCAAAATTACGAGGTCCGTCGCCAAAAGCCCTCGTGTAACTGAACAGTACGACGTTAATATTGATTCATTCATTCATTTTTGCTTTTCTCTACGAAATAGTTAATATCCTAATCGTCATGAAATAACATAAATTCTTTAGATATTTCTTTTGCTTCAGACATGAGGTTATTTAAAAATTAGTTTCATCCATAAAATGGTCGCTACTCCACTGTTATTAGTCATGCCTCACCGTTGCTATTCCTTCCTTCCTCAGTGGCTTGACAGCCCAGGGTGGATATTGGCCTTCTCAAGAAATCTTTTCCCGCTCAACCTTCTTCTTGCTAGTGTTCTCCAACTCTTAGTTCTCAAAACTTGGCGATATTTTTCTAGGACATCAATCTATCTAAGAATTGGCCTGCCTTTTCTCCGTGTGCCTATTGGTTGGGCATTGAAAACATTTTAATGGTGCGGTTTTCGTCCATTCTGACAACGTGACCTTTCCATTTAATTCGTCGTATTTTTATGAAGTTAACAATGTCAGATTCTTTATATGATTGATAAAGCTGTAAATTTGATCTTCTTTGCCACGTTCCATTTTCCTGAATTCTTCCAAAAATAAATCTTAAAATCTTCCTTTCGTAGATACTTATCATGATCTCACCTGTTCGAGGCATAAACCAAGTTTCGCACGCATAAGTTAATACTGATTGTTGCTCTCACAAAAAGAAAAAAAAAAGTTACTCTGAATTCGTACTAGCACGACATCGATTACCAAATTGATATATTTGATTGCTTGATTGATAGAATTTTTTAATGCATTATTCTTAATTAATTTAATTTGTTAGTGCAACGGGACATGGCTGAGCCACTCAGAAAGGACGGTGGCATACCTGCGGGCCGCAGGATGGGTATCGCTGTCTTAGGACTAAGAATGTAGGGATATACATGTATATAATTTGAAAATCAGATTCGGTCAATTACTGAAGGATTCTCTAATTTTCTTTTGTTCAAAAGATTTTAATTGAGATACATTGCGGTGGATTTATACCTATCAATACAAGTTAATTTCTGAAACTATTAAGTAATCAAATTGCTGAAATTCCAATATTATAACTAGTCAAGAAATATTGTACTTGGATAGTAACCATTTTTGTCTCTAGAAAGTTTATTATTTCAGATAGTGGTATGTACAGATTACTTTTATGGATAGTTATTTTTAAAAAAACTTATCGATGAAAGCACGGAGGCGTAATCTGTAAGCTGAAAATTAAAAATATCTTGGTATAGGGAAGGGGTTTGAACAACTATCTCTTGTGTACGTTGCAGCTTTCAGTTACAATTTCTTTCAGTTTATATGTGAAATTTTCATGCAAACAATTTGTATGAACCGTAAAATCCGGCGCATAACGCGCACTATTACCATAAAAAACGTGATCGAAATTTACGGTTGCGCGTTATACGCAGGGTATAAAAATGATAGGTGCAAAAATAAAGAGAAGATGAGCATAAAAAAAATTAGACTTTTGTATAGTCTGAATACTGTATAATTAAAAGAAATTACATACCTAATGAACGTAAAGGGTTGTTCTAGAAGTATATTATATTTTTTGAAATGTCTGAGATGCTACCTTGAATAAATAACTTGAAAACATAATAGCATTGCACACATACATTTCAGGTTCCTTCGTGAAAAAGGGGGTGCGCATTATACGAATATACCTAAAAATAAAATATTGTAATTTGAAAGTACGGACGCGCATTAAACGCGGATTTTACGGTAGCTTCTTATAAACAACTTTGTATTGAAGGAACTATTTGAAAGTCCTTCATTGAATATCATTTTTTTTCTAGATTACTCACTCTCCTTTTAAGTATTTTTCACGTACCAAAAAGGGGTGCACCGTACTGTAGTTTAATAGCGACTGTTATAAAGGAAATCTTGGATTACGATTCAAACACATCAGGGGTGGCTCTAGAGTCGGAGAAACCGAACCCTTGCCCTGGGCGGCAAATTCTAAGGGCGGCATTTTGATCGAATTTGAAAAATATTTTTTTTTTGTTTCAAAAAATTTGATGTTTTCTGAAATATTATCGAGTGTGAATTTGGTATTTGATTTAACGTATCCTACTTCCTTTTTTTTTTGTACTCTGTTTAATGTTATTTTTCTTTTATGTTGAAACTTAAAGAGTTCGAGGCGAGAGTACATGCTCAATCATGAAATTTGATAAGCTTACACATTTCTCATTAGTAACTTTCTCTCCATCCAGGAGTAGGGGTCACAACGGACATTCCTTTCACCCATACGACGTCCAGTGTCAACTATCCAAAAGGGGACAACGGCAATAAGAGTTTTTTGGAGATAGAGAGTCACATGAGATGTTTTATTTTAGTCTTGAGTGTAGTTATCGAAGTTAAAATAAACGTTTGTGACTCCCGCCAAGTAGACTCTTTTTAGAAGAAATTAGCCAGCTGAAATGGGTGATTCCTTCTATCACACTTAACTCTTTTGTATTAATAACATGTAATTATGTCCTTAATTTTGAATTATTTTGCATTTGATTTAAAATAATATATACATATATAATACTGTTATGCTACCTTTTTGTTCGGAAGAGTTATTCAAATTTTATAGGTGTGTATCTATGGGAACAAATTATTTTTTTTAATTATAATTTTTTGCTTTAGAGCAAGGGGCGGCGTTATTCATTTTTGTCCAAGGCACCAAAACTGCTAGAGCCGGCCCTGAACACATACAACTGAAATGTGTTACAAAATGTGCTCTTAACGGGCTAGAAAAATTAGAATATTTCCATTTTCCCATACCTGAAAAGGGTCCTGAGTTTGGGTTCTTTTTCTTAACACGTTAGACGAAGCCAACCTTAAAACGTTCTTAGCAATTAGAGGATTTCTTATCGTTCACTAAACCAAGTTCTGATGTTTCTGTAACTTTAAATAAACTTTATCTTGAGAGAGGACAGAGACTTATAGATTTTTTTTCATGTATTTACTGCAGCCATTCTTAAAAATAAAACTGAAAAAAGACATCCCAAACAACAAACGTAAAGAAAAAGGCTCTTCGCTACAGTCAAACGGAACGGTGTGCCAAAACTTGTCATTCCAATTACCGCATCCATGTTGACTGTCAAGTGTCATCGACCACGAAGTACAAATGGGGTTCTTTATCTCAAAGCGCTTTTAAGAAACCAGACTTATACAAACTGCGGCAATGTGCCAGACGGGAGAACGTTTTTTTAAGTTATCATCTTTCGAATTGCGTGAAATTCACATAATGTAAAAATATTTCACGTTGTTTGGATTTCGGGCAGTGCGAAAGTTAAGCCAATTGGGCTCAATTCATGCGACGTCATTGTCACATGATAATGATAATCACGTGTTTTAAGCCAATCAGTTCAAAAACTCAAGTGACGTCATCGTCACATGATAAAAGCAATCATGTGTTTCCAGCTGATCAGTTCATTAGCTTCTTTATTGACAACTTTTGATCTTTTCAGAAACTTTCTCTTAAAATTACAAATTTGTCGACAACAATAATGCCTATAGGTAGACAAAATACATTTTATTTAAAAGTACAAGCGTAGAACAAGATTTTTTTTAAATGTTAATATCTTTTGAAGAAAAAAATTTTTTTATAACATGTGAACATCTTTACTCAATTACGAAATTTGAAATTTATCTAAATTTTACAAATACAGCAACAAGTACGATTAGTTTGTTGTCTGTTTTGAATTCTTGGTTATCTTGGAATTTGTCTTCATCACGTGACCGTCATGAATTGAGCCCATTTGTAATAAATTCTTAGTGTAGTGAGGGTGATGAACGATGAATCTTACATTGGTGTGGTATGGGAATTAATATAGTAGGATTTTATCTCATGTGTCATCCTCGTTACTTCACAGAGATAGAAAATTATGAGGTGTGTAACTAATAGCTCTTGAGCAGTTTCTAAAGGGGCACAAAAAAGCAATGAATCAATGAAGGATCTGAAAACCTGCATAATCAACTTGTTTAATTAATATTTGAGCAGTGGTTAATAATTGAGTCTATAAGAGTGAAATGTGAAAAGAGCTATTAGACGAACTTATCCATATCAATGACATACAAAAGTATTTTATTTTTAATTTAAACTGCTCATTGATCAATTTACTCTACTCAATGCAATGGGATAAATATGTTAACTTGTCCCTTATTTCATTTGCATTGTTTAATTTGTTAGTTCTCACCTCAAATTAGGACATTGACATTTTATTTTTTCCACAAAAGTTTTTAATGACAAGTATTAGAATTTGGATTGTCAGGAGAAAAAATTAATATAACCAGAAAAATAAGCATTGAGAAAAGCATAAATTATCTTTTTGTTAAAAATTCAAATTCGATTAGAATGCCAGATAAATCACTGAATTTTTTTTTCGCTTTAAAAAAACCTGAATGCGTTGAATGATATTGCCGAAGGATTTTTATTACTTACATTAAAGAATAAAAATATAAAAAGTGGTTTTCTAATCTCTCAAAAACGGACCTCCGAGGATGCTCCTTATTTTTTAATTGTGCTACATTTTTGATTTAGCAGTGCAGATTTATCCATTGGGCGGATAAGCTGGACTTCACCAGATTTTCCTTGAATCCGCCAATGACAAGGGGGCCCGTAGTTCTTCTGCGCCCAGGGCTCGACATGAGCTTAAACCGGCACTGAATGTGACCGTAGCTCCCAGACTGCTCTGGGTAGACCAGTAGTCTTCAAACTTTTTCAACTCATGGAACCACTAGAACAAAAGTTCCCAAACTTTTTTACCTCACAGACCCCTTCACAGGTTTTTCGGTTTGGGGTAGACCCTTACTTACCTAATATTAAATTTTTTCAAATTCATCAACTTAAATGTGTTTTTGACAGCATATATAGAGCGACTTCCCTTAGAAGATTTAAGTTTTTAACTGTAGTGAAGTATAGTGTATAAATCTTAAGAAAGCACATGTTAATTACACTGCTGGCTACCGTAAATGCTACACCCTGAAGGAAGCATGCAAATAACATGAAATTTACAACATGCATTAGCGGAGGTGAGATATGCAAATGATTAGAATTTCAGCGCAGACACACATCACGCGCGCCTGTGGCACCACCTCAAAGCACTATTTAAGGCTTGGAAATTTGGACGATTTCAAGTTCGGCAATTGTGTTTTTCTTTTGGTTTTTTCAAAAAACGATCAGTTATGTCTCGTAGAAAACAGCGATCAGCTTTTGATCAAGTATCCGAGTTCGACAGAAGAAGGATAGTGACCTACCGAGATTGTAGATAATCTTTCAGGGAAATCGGTAGTCGTGTTGGACGAAACCAAATAACTGTAATGCGGATATGTGACCGTTGGATGCATGAGGGTACGACGGACCGACTTGGTCGATCGCATCCACCTCAGTGCACCACTTCACGTGAGGACAGGAAAATTGTGCGCATGACAGTGACGGATCGCTCAGTCACATCACGAACCATAACACAGCACATTGAGTCTATAACGCATCATTCAGTGTCTGCGAGTACCATTCGACACCGTTTACAGCAGAGTGGTCTGTCCGCAAGACGTCCTTTGCTTGGTTTACCCTTGACGCAGAACCACAGACGTCTCCGCCGCCAATGGGGCGATGAAAGAAGGATGTGGGCGGCAGAATGGAATGAAGTTGTCTTTACTGACGAGTCACGCATCTGTCTGTAACACCACGATGGTCGGATTCGAGTCTGGAGGTACCGTGGAGAGAGGATGCTGAACAGCTGCGTTATGCACCACCACACTGGTCCTGCACCGAGTATTGTGGTATGGGGGTATTGGATATCACTCTCGTACTCCTCTAGTATGCATTGCCGGTACTTTAAACAGCCAGCGGTACATCTCCGAGGTGTTGGAGCCAGTTGTCCTTCCTTACTTTCAGGGCTTGGCCACAGCCATATTTCAACAGGATAATGCGCAACTACACGTGGCACGCATTGTCCAAAGGTTCTTCGTCAATCACCAGATTGAATTGCTTCCCTGGCCGGCTCGCTCTCCGGATCTTTCGCCGAAAGAAAACATGTGATCCATAGTTGCTCAACGATTGACCCAGATTACACCCCCAGCTGCCACACCAGATCAACTTTGGCAACGTGTGGAAGTTGCTTGATCTGCTGTACCCCAAGAACACATCCAAAGTCTCTTTGAATCAATGCCGAGGCGTGTGGCAGCGGTGATGTCCAACAATGGCGGCTACTCTGGCTACTGATTCTGGCAGGAACCCCACTTCACAGAAGTCTATAAATTTAATCATTTGATACTTGGTCAACATGTTATCTACAAAATAAATTTTGTTGTGCTATCTCTTGTCTTTCTTGGTGTTGCATTTACGGTGGCCAGCAGTGTATTTAAATTAATATTTAATCAATACATAAAATAGCTGAGCAACAAACAAGTGCTTTTAGTGGAAGAGAGGAATCTGGGGATGCAATAAAATAAATTTTCAACATTTGACATCAATCTTGTCAGGTTTAACCGTAAATATGTTCTCGTTTAATAGTGTCCAGTCTTTTCTTCTTTTTTATTATTTGAGATTGGCAAGCGCACTGTTTAACTCCTTTTCAATAGGAAAAACAATTAAAAACTATCAAGATATTCCATAATATGGAATAAATAACAGGTATATCTTTCTAAAGCCAAAGTTTCTATACTTTACTTTAGGATCTTCGCTAGTTCTTATTTCTTGTAATCTGACATTTTTTTTCAAAGTGAACGCATAAATTCATTGGCTACTGTGGTATTACGATAGTCAAAACATTCTCAAACCTAGTTTCAAAATCTAAAAAAAAGGGGCATTTAAATGTTGAACGTAGGTTAAAACGTCTTTTTCCTGGTAGATTGATTGTCTGTGACATTTGAGAAACTGGGAAAATTTGTAACGTCTAATATTATACTCCTTTGCCTTAATTTTGGCAAGAAAGGGCGAAATATGGTCCTTATTTTAATAAAAGTTATGCTGTTGCCTTGTAACTGCAAATTAACCTCATTCAATTTATTAAATTAATCTGTTAAATAGGTAAGTCTGGTTTCCACTTGATTAAATTTCCTTTTAAAACTAAAGTCACAATGTGGTTTAATGAGAGCCATCATCGTAGACCCCCATTTACACCTCATGGACCCCCAAATTATTTTTTAGCTGAGTGGACCCCTTGCATGCTGTCATTGACCCCTGGAGTCTATATAGACCACTTTGGGAACCACTGCACTAGACTAGATAGTGTTTTCATATGGAACCCAATTCCATATACATACTTAGAAGAATCTATATCAACATAATATTTAAAGTATATCAACATGTTGTAGATATTTTATGTGAAGGCAATTAAAAAAATATTGCATTTATTATTAAAAAATTCTAATCTAATTTTTTAAACATAATTTATCCATTAATAATATTAATTCGTGATCCAAGTGTCATTTACTCATGTATTGTACTTAGTGTAACTAGGATATCCCTGTAAGACCCGACCCGCACGATCGTGTGGTTTAAATATATTTTATTTTTTAAAAAATAATGAAGTTTTCTGGTGCATTTTATTATTTCTCATGGAATACTGTGCTAACTTTTAACCCAAAACTTTTTCAAGTGTCTAAAATGAGAAGAATTCTCACAGAAGAAGAAATTTTGCAGTTGATAAATATATGAGACTGAACTTAGATAAAAACTTACTGATCTCTCGGATGATGACAATGATGCGAACAAAACATATGAATCGCGTATACTGGAAGAAGAATCAAGTTCAGCTGAAAGTGATGAAGAAAAACATGGAAATATTTGAAATGGAAAGACAATTTTCTACCCTTCTTTACCATAAAAGTCTCTCGAACACGTTCATTGCATTGATTTAGCTGTTCCAAATTCTTGGGTTTCTTTGCAAACAAGATGCAAAATCAAATAAAATTCCTCTAAAAATCAAAATGGATCGCTTAAAATTTAAGTTACGTTATCAGTCTCTTCACCTACTAACAAAAGTATTTTAACTGATGATGAAGATAACAGTGTTGTAATTCCACTCGCAAAAAGATCGAAGCGTTATAATCCACCTGCTATACATGTTATGGCTTTTATCCTGGCCATTCCAGGATAAAAGGCTTGTCATGTATAGCCATTTTAGATGTGTTGATGACATTTCAAGGCCTCGCAAGTGCAGATTTGAAAACTACGAAAGCAATTCGAAAACATGTTGTGAAACACACGTGTGATGTGGTTTTTTATACTTGTCAGAAGCAAAACAGTAAATAAATAATGAATTAATTAAAGATTTAATTATACATCAATAATTTCCTTATTTGTAACAATTTTAGTTGAATTAAGATTGTGTCTTCTATCAACGAAGAGCTAAAAATGTGTAACTCATAAAATTTCATAGATGACCTGTTACACAGACAACGCCTAGTGGGTACCGTCTACGTTCCAGGGAGGAAGCGAGAACTCTTTATTATTTTTCCCAGTGTCATTGGGGTCCATATAGTATTAATAACCAGAAGAATTTAATATCTGAAGATAAAAATAATTCGGGTCTTAAAGGGATATGTGCTTGTGTTTTTTCACACAAATTGTCGGTCTAGGTCTTTTGAAATTAAATGCAATCGCATTTGTAACGTTTGAAAGAATAACGGTAGCGTATTCTTGGTTAATTTAAATATGGAATTTATTTACGTCACAACTATTGAATATTATTTACAGAATGATACATTACAGTTATTAAAGTTAATTATAGATTGTTAGAGTCCACTATTTTGTGAGAGGAGGATTCGTTGGTTACCGCTCCCGTGCAAGTTCAAAGCATCTCTCCTCTCATCTTCCGGTCGACGGGGCTAGATTCCTCGGGGGTCAAAAAGGGGTTGCGTTGCAGGTGCAAGATGCACGTGTGGGTGTCGGGTCCACAAAGAAGCCGACCCCTCTCGATGTTGATGTTCGGAGAAGCGACGTTACAGCTCTCGCCCTCTCTTATAGAACTTTTCCGTTGAGAAAAGTTTAATGGAATGACGATGAGACAACTGACAGATTACCGACACATCCCTTCATCAAGCACCACTATATTTCTGAGCTGCAATTTTAACTACTAAAGAAAACGCTGAACTAAATTTGGAATTACTTATTTCTAGTGAGTGAGTGTTCTTGCTAGGGAACTTACACAATTCCATATTACGAAAATGATCAATAGCAATGTAAGAAAACATACTATATCATTAAATAAAAATACAAACACTCCTATCACAATGCCTATTATCAATTATACTAACAACATGTTATATCAAATGCTAGTGTAAGACCTTACACATAAAATATTCTTCGCCACAATACTTAATAAAAATTATACTAACGACATGTTGATATGATATGCGAAGTGTACAACCTTACACACAAAATATTTTTCACAATATGCCTCTTGCGTAAACTAAATACTCATGTATACTTTAAAACCCTATACACAAAAATAAGCATATTAATACATTTGCTTTTCATGGCTTTATCTTTTGACACGAATCTCCATTCGATATGATATACAGTACTAGTAAATAAATAAAATTAATACAATTATTAACCTTTAACTAAAAAAACATTATAAGCAACAATTATTATTCATGAGCAAGAGAACATTGTTAACAAGTCCTAATTATCTATCACCGATCTGCTGAGACTATCTGCATTTTTGTGACTTCTACCCGACCGATGTACAATTCTAAAATTATATGGTTGCAAAGCCAAAGCCAATCGCATCAATCTAGGGTTAGAACTAACGTTTCTATTCAACCACACCAACGGGTTGCGATCGGTCATAACTAAAAATGAATTTCCATCTAAGTAATAATGTAACCTTTTAATTGCGAAAACAATACTAGCACATTCCTTCTCTGTCGTACAATAACGCTTCTCTACCTCTGAAAATTTCTTACTCAGGTAAAGAATTGGATGCTCCTCACCTTGTTCATTTAATTGAGTTAAAACTGCTCCCATACCTGCGTTTGAAGCGTCCGTTTGAACAAAATGAATTCTCGTTCAAAATTTGGCACGTACAAGACGGGCTTATCAATTAGTTTCCCTTTTAGTTCTTGAAATGCATTTTCACACTCGGTCGTCCACGTAATTTCTCCCTTCTTTGCTCTTCCCTTCAACGCGTCCGTCAACAGAGCAGCGATTACCGAGAACAGATTGATATATTTTTGATAATAACCTGCTAGACCTAAGAAGGCCCCTGTATTTGGGTTTTCGTGCGAGGGGTAGGGAACTCTAGAACAGCCTGAACTTTGATCTCGGAAGGGGTGCGAAAACCCTGACCCACAATGTGACCCAAAAATTTGACATTTTGTTGCGCAAACTTACACTTTGAAGGTTTTATCGTTAACTTAGCTCTCTTTATTCTCTGCATAACCCCGTTTCCATATGTTTAATGTGCGACTCCCAAGTATCTGAGAAAATTGCGATATCGTCTAGATACGGGACAACGAAATCCTCTAGTCCGTTAAGTAATTCAGCCATGAGTTTACTAAAGAAATATGGAGCATTCTTTAATCCGAAACTCATCCTTAGGGGTCTGTATGTACCAAAGCTAGTACAGAAGGCTGCGTATCGCTGTGCAGTTTTACTCAAAGGTATTTGCCAATATCCCTTAGATAGGTCTAAGACGGTAATAAATTTAGCCGCCGATACTTTTTCTACACGTTCTTCGATGTTCGGAAGAGGAAAATATTCCGTTCTAATGATCCCGTTTAATTTCCTGTAATCTATACATGAACGAGGTTCTTTCCCAGCTACCTCAACTAAAATCATAGGGGACATGTAATCCGATTCTCCTACCTCAATGATTCCTAATTTTAACATTAGGTTAATTTCGTTTTTTAAGATTTCATTTTGTCGGTGCGACATTCGATAGGGCTTCGTCCTAACTGGTTGATCGCTAACTAACTGGATTTCGTGTTCAACCAGATTAGTTAAACCGGGATTGTTTGAAAAACATTTAGAATATTTATTTAATAATTCGCGCAGTCTATCCATTTGTTTGTCGTGAAGGTGTTTGTTCAACTCGCTAGCCTGGATTACGTCCTCGAAATAATAAACGAGAAAATTGTTTTCTAAGTATGGGATTTCTAATTCCTGGTCTGCGAGAGAGTTTTTTGTTTCATCATTAATAATTACGTTAACGTGTTCTGGCCTTTTGTAATATGGTTTTAGCATATTTATATGATAGATTTGAGATGTTTCGCGTCTGCCGGGGATTTCGACTAAATAGTTCGTTTCCGAAATTTTATTTAAAATTGTCCCAGAACCTATCCACTGCACTGCTAATTTATTTGCTCTGGATGTAGCTAACACTAGGACTAAATCCCCATCCTTAAATTCACGTTTTACTGCGTTTTTATCATACCAAGTGTTCCGCTTAACTTGCATTTCCTCCATTTTATTTATAGCTACTTCTTGACATCTTTTTAATCTATTTATTAACTTAAACATATATTCAGTGACGAGATCACCTTCTTCTTCCGGTTCCATCCAATGTCCCATTACTAACGTCTCTGGGGTTCGCAAATTTTTCCCATACACCAACTCTGACGGTGTATACCCTGTACTTTCGTGAGATACAGTTCGTAACGCTAAAAGAATTGACGGAAGATGTTTGTCCCATTCGAGCCTGCATCTAAACATAAGACTCGTAAGAGTCGTTTTAACGTTCGATGAAATCGCTCAACAGGGTTACTCTGTGGATGATACACAGAACTATGCCTGACAAGTATTCCGAATCTTTCAAAAAACTCGGTAGTCAGAGCACTAGTAAAAGAAGTACCCTGGTCACATTGTATTTCACGGGGAAACCCCATCCGACTAAAGATGTTTAACAGCGCATCTATGACACTAACGGAACTAATATCAGACACCGGAATAGCTTCAGGGAATTTTGATGACATGCAAATGGCCGTGATAAGATATCGATTCCCTTTAGATGTGATCGGGAGAGGCCCACATGCATCAATATTTAGCTTAGTAAAAACCTCCTGAATAACAGGGACCAATTTTAGTGGAGCTTTCTTTTTATCATTGGGCTTCCCAGCCCTCTGACACTGATCGCAAGTTTTTACAAACCGTTCCATATCTCTATAGCAATTCGGCCAGTAAAAATATCGGTTTAATTTGTCTTTGGATTTCGTAATTCCCAGGTGTACAGATGTTCCCTCATGACACAAGGATTTAATGGGGTCGCGCAACTCTTCCGGCACTACTATTAACTTCACCACGTTACCTAACTTATCTTCACGATTTTTGACCAATAATTCCTTCTCTAGCGAATAAACCTGATTGGTAACCTGCACTTGACTGGCTGCCTGTTCGTATAAGGATTTAATCTCCTCGCTATTTTTTTGAGCATTGATTAAATTTTCTCGCGTAACCCTTAGCAGCGCTAATTCCGGAACATATTCCTGGAGTGCAGGTATTAAAATTTCGTCCTCTGCATCCGAAGAAACAATTATAACCTCATCTTCCCCTTTTTTAGCATCACCACTATCTACTCCCCTTTCTTCTCTAGCCGCTTTGACTTGAGACCTTGTTTGGACAGCATTCAATACTTCGACTGGCAGGAAATTATAGCCTAAATTTCCTTTTATTAGCTCGTGGCCGCGGTAGCCGAGTGGTATAGGTATCGGACCGTGGCTTGCTTTGTCACGGGTTCGAGCCCAGTACCACTAAAGACCCGCCGTGTAGGGCAGCGATGCACGTTAAATCTGTCGAGAGCTGAAACGTCCTCCCGTTGGTGTGGTGTGGTAGTTAGGAGAGGGGGGTGCCAGCTCAGGTGTCGTCCACGTCATTTGACCATGGTTCAAAATTACGTGGTCCGTCGCCAAAAGCCCTCGTGTAGCTGAACAGTGCGACGTTAATATTCAATCAATCAATCAACCTTTTATTAGCTCGGCCGTTTTATTTCCAAGCAAATATCGACCGTGTTGATTTAAGTGATTTCCACAAACCGCTGCCTTAGTTTGCACCGTTCCAAAATTTCCGGAAATTTCTACGACCGCCAAAGGTAAACAAACTAATTCTGGGCTTAACGGTTGTTTTACCCAAACATTTTCACCAGAGAAAGAAGAAGGATTTATGTATTTTGCACATACTAAATCTATTGTCGCTCCCGTATCTCTAAGAATGTCTATCTCGTGACCATTCACAGAGCCCTTTGTTGTATATGAATTAAGAAAATCCGGGTTTTCATTTCTTTCAATATTATTGAGAGTTTCCGTCGTTTTGTTTTTTATTAATTTAGGGCAAACGGCTTTTATATGTCCGGGCATATTGCAATGATAACATCTTTGTATCACGCGTTTTTCAAAAGTTCTCTCTCTAGTACTCTCCGGAACAGAAGCTCCTAATCTGGGGGAAGTTTTCCCAAATCTATTTTCTTTTTCCTTGACCCCTGAGTATGTCAAAATTTTATCATTTCTGCCCCACCTATCCATGGGTTTCGAATTTACCTTTCGGACGTCCTCATAATTATCAAAGAGTTCTGCTATTTGAGTAGCTGATTTGAGGTTTGCCCAATTATCTAAAAAATTATCTTTCATACTAACATTAGCGCGTTTTTTTAATTGATCTACCACCATTAGATCTTTAAGATCTTGAAAGGTTTTTATTTATATATATATATATATATATATATATAAGCCAATCAGCCACTCATCTAGATAATTCGTAATTTCAAAAGTGAAATCCTTCCAGGTGCTATCGGATTTTTTCTGGTGTTGGACAAATTTTTGCCGAAAGACCTCCGGACTTAAATTGAATCTTTTAAGTAATAATTTCTTTACATAAATCGTAATTTTTGGCTTGTTCCTCCGGTTCGCGAGCAATAAATTGCACGATCTCTAGGGGTAACAAACCCAATAATTGCCCCACCCACTCTTTCTTTTCTATTGACGCCCTTTTAGACTGGCGTTCAAAGATCACTAGATATAAACTAATATCTGACTGCTTAGGATCGAAATCTGGGATCAATTTTTTTAAGTTTAAATTAGAGGTTACAGAACATGCATTTGTAGAATCGTTTGATTCATCGTTTACCCTAAATCCGAATTCTATTTTAAACCTTTCTAAATCAAATTTCAGCTGTAATTCTTTCTCTTTTAATGCCTGCTCCTTTACTAACTCCTCCAATCTCATTTTTTCAGCCCTTTCTAACTCCTCCAATCTTTTTCCGTTTGCAATGATAGTCTCATACAGATTTTTAACAAATTCCTCTTCATAACCTTCACTGTTAGTGATTGCAATTTTTATGCTAGGGACAGTCATATTTAAAGTGGCATTTATTCCTAATTCCTCAGCAAGTTGCAACATGTCTTGCTTTTTCCCTTTACCAAGGAAACCCATTTTTTAAACAATATCAAATAAATGTCACGCTAAATTTTGCACTATTGTTACTATTCTCTATTAATACAATAACACTGGTCCCATGCATACACAGAAATACACAAAGAAAAACTTAACACTAAAAATAATCAAAATCATTCAAGAGACTTAAAACACAATAAATATTAAGCTAAAATTGCACACAATGCTTGAAATACAATTACAATTCTCCAGAAACAAAATAACACTGTTCCCATGCAAGAAAAAACACTAAGTATTTCAAAATTTGTAAAGAACACACTTTAACCAAAATTCCTAATACAATATGCAGTTTGCAACTCAAAAATATAACAGTACTCACCCATTTGAAGTACTCAGCTTGCTGTCAGAAGCAAATTATGTGCAGTTATATGGCACTAGTGGTTTTGAACTCTTCCGTGTGAACAATGGTCCTTTTGACCAATCTTGAATCTTTCACCCTTAACAAAAGTGTGATCAGTTTGACCAGCCTTGAATTCACTCACGGCTTCAAAGATGAATTCACTCGCAGCACGGCTTCCGAAAATCGCTATTCCTTCGGACACTGTGTGGCCGTAAACACTATAGATCAGTTTGATCTTCTTTGAGCTGGACGCTCTTTTTCTCCGAAGCTGAATTCAATCGCAGCACGGCTTCCGAAAATCGCTATTTCTTCGGACACTGTGTGTGGCCGTAAACACTATAGATCAGTTTGATCTTCTTTGAGCTGGACGCTCTTTTTCTCCGAAGCTGAATTCAATCGCAGCACGGCTTCCGAAAATCGCTATTTCTTCGGACACTGTGTGGCCGTAAACACTATAGATCAGTTTGATCTTCTTTGAGCTGGACGCTCTTTTTCTCCGAAGCTGAATTCAATCGCAGCACGGCTTCCGAAAATCGCTATTTCTTCGACACTGTGGCCGTAAACACTATAGATCAGTTTGATCTTCTTTGAGCTGGACGCTCTTTTTCTCCGAAGCTGAATTCAATCGCAGCACGGCTTCCGAAAATCGCTATTTCTTCGGACACTGTGGCCGTAAACACTATAGATCAGTTTGATCTTCTTTGAGCTGGACGCTCTTTTTCTCCGAAGCTGAATTCAATCGCAGCACGGCTTCCGAAAATCGCTATTTCTTCGGACACTGTGGCCGTAAACACTATAGATCAGCTTGATCTTTGAGCAGGACGCTCTCCTTCTCCTAAGCTGAATTCAATCGCAGCACGGCTTCCGAAGATGTCTTTTTCTCTCCCTGCGTTGCGGTCCGTCCGTAAAAACCCCAAATTTCCTCCTCTCACGGGTCCTGAATGCTAACTTTTTATCCCAAAGCGCTGCCACCAAAACTCTAAGCTGTAACGTTTGAAAGAATAACGGTAGCGTATTCTTGGTTAATTTAAATATGGAATTTATTTACGTCACAACTATTGAATATTTACAGAATGATACATTACAGTTATTAAAGTTAATTATAGATTGTTAGAGTCCACTATTTTGTGAGAGGAGGATTCGTTGGTTACCGCTCCCGTTCAAGTTCAAAGCATCTCTCCTCTCATCTTCCGGTCGACGGGGCTAGATTCCTCGGGGGTCAAAAAAAGGTTGCGTTGCAGGGGCAAGATGCACGTGTGGGTGTCGGGTCCACAAAGAAGCCGACCCCTCTCGATGTTGATGTTCGGAGAAGCGACGTTGCACATTACATGTTCGGAGTTTAATTTGTAGTTATAGCCACTCACATTAATAAATATATTTCCCTTACACACAATGCTCTGAATGACATTAAAAGATTTATAGCTGTATGAGGAATACTGCGCATTTTGCATGAATTTGAAACCTAAAATTTAGGAGCTGTTCTTGCTAAGGGGTCTCAGGGGTGTTAAATTTTTTTAGAGGTCTGAAAATATAAACGATTTTCAAACGGGTATAATTCTTTTAAATTTAAATAAAATGATTTGAATCTTTTACACATTATTTATAATAGAATGGGGCTTCGGAAAAGTATAAAATGTTTAAAATATAATAATAGTTTTAAAAGTCATTAGCATATGAAAATTCTATAATAAATATTAAGTATTTTTTGCTTTGCGCGTGCGCTCTTTTCTAAAATATTAGCCTCTGATGTATAAAACTTTATAGAACTATACAATACATCATACTCTTTAAACCCTTCCTAATTTTAGTATTATACATCTTTTGTATTTCAAAATATTTGCAAAATATTGCAATTTTTTAAATATTTTTTAAAAATGTATGCTTTTTATTTATTAAAATATGTAAGTTATTATTCTATTTATATAAAAGTAGCTTCAAAGTAATAAGAATACATTTGTCTTTATAAATCAACTTATATATATAGCTAGTAATTAAACCTACTCTTTTAGAAAATAGCATGCGCGACATAAAACTTAATAAATATTTCTTATAGAAAAGTTTCTTATTTTCATATGCTTATAATTTTTGAAATTATTATTATATTTTAAACATTTTATACTTCTCTGAAGCCCCATTCCTTTATAAATAATATGTAAAAGATTAGAATTATTTAATTTAAATTTAAAGGAATTATACCTGTTTGAAAATTGTTTATATTTTCAGACCTCTAGAGAAATTTAACACCCCTGAGACCCCGTTATATTTTAACATTGAATCTGTTTATACGTCGATAAGTTATTTGTTGATATGTTATATGATGATAAGTTATAGGTGTAGTTTTGCAGAAATGCAAAAAGGTACATTTTTCATTAGAAAACTATTTAGTTGTGCTAGACATTGTGCTAACTAACGAGTATAAAACTATAGAATATTCACCATCCAGTAGGAAGTGTATATATAAAGATAAAACGTTCTAATATATTCTTTTATTATACAATAAAAGTTAAAAAAGTGTTGCAAAATAGAGTTATTATATATAAATAAAATTTTCAGTTTTAATGAATTGGATGAGCTTTAGATACTTGTAATTATACAAACTTCATAGAGAACATGAATCCATTTTGCTTGTATTTAAAAGTTTTTTTCTTTTCTCCGATTTTTTTATTGTGACTCCTGGAACCCCTAGTTATGCCTTTTGGAATCCCAGTGTTCTGTGGAACACAGTTTGAAGACAACTGGGCTATACTAACAAGGGGCTATCTAAAATGTCTTTTCTATGATAGTTTCAGAAAAATCTACCCCACTTGTAAAAAATGGTGTGACCATCCAGCTTCACCGGATCACATTCTGAGATACATCAAATTTTTTAAAGGTTGATTTAATATCCCAATATTGGATCCCCTTATTGTTATAAATATTTTGGCGGTCAATAACCTTCTGAAGCTGATCGGACATGTGTCATATCTTTCGAGGATAAGCAACAACAACAAAGCAATACAGATTTTAAATAAAAAAATATGAAAATTGTAAGTTATCATCAATCGCAATTCAAAAATGAAACATTCAATATAAAACAATGTCCATTTGAATGAAGTGTAAATAGCAAAATAGAGTAATTTTATGCAAAATTACCCATGCTACACTTAGTGTAATAATATGCATTAATATTAAATGAGAAAGTGATTATAAGCAAATGAGAAGAATAAATTTATTTGCAACTTTTTCTATCAATATGTATCAAATTCAAATCAATATAATATTTTTTACATCTTGAAGCAACGTGGTCCAAGAAAAAGTTACCTTCCTATTACTTTTTTTACACAGCTTATCTAGTCTAATATGATTTTTAGGATCGATTATTGCTTGAGAGGCGGAAAATATGTTGATGTTGACGAAATAAACTTCCAGATACATACTTATTACTAGGTGATCTACTGCCTTTTAAATTGATCGACACTATTTTTGATGAAAGCGAAGCCCTAAATTTTCGAACTGGGTTTTTGAATTCTCTAGATTTATAAGGAAGGCCACAGCACAATCTTCGATTGAAGATTTATTCACTGGGTATTCTGCTGCGTAACTTAAATCCAACTAGATAATGCGAAGGTACATGTTTGTTCATCAAAAAAATTACCGGGAAATTCTTTGAAGCAACCATTTTGAATGTAAAGTTTAAAGGAGAAAAATAGACCTGTTGCAATGTATTCCTTGATACCGTCAGAATCACCAATACTATTTGTTACGATTGCAGCGACCTTACAGCACAACAAAACGACTCCAAAACTGAACTGAATTGATCTGTTATTCTTGTAGCGTGCCTGGTTCACCATGTGTTGTAGTTTTTGGAAGCTTACCTCTTAATTGCTCATTTAATCTTTAAAGTTAATAAATGTTTATTGTTATTTAATTCAACCGTGTTGTAGTGAAGAATGTCTAACCACGCAACGCGGCAGTGGTGACTCCTTTTGGACTTAAAAACACGTAAGCTATTCTGATCTACTGGCGAATGCAATACAAATTCTTCTACTACGGATGATCAGTACGTAGCGAAAGATTTTTTTTCTCCTTCTTCTCAAGGCCACTTGAAGCATCTGCTCGGAGATTCGTTTCGCTTCCTACTTATTCAACAATATGACTAGTGAAACCGTTGAAGTCGCTCGTATTGCGTTGCGGCTGCCGCCGTTTTGGAAATCGAATGTTCGTCTATGGATTGCGCAATGCGACCATGCATTCACATTCAGTGGTATCTCCAGTGATGATACTAAGTATTCTGCTTTGGTTGCGAACCTGGATACTGAAACTCTCTCCTACGTGTCGGACATTGTGTTAAGCCCTCCGAACAGTGACAAATATCACACTCTCTCGCAGCGGCTCATCACCCAATTTAGCGACTCGGAGACTCAAAAAATTAAGAAACTGCTTACTGACCTTCAGCTAGGAGATGAGAAGCCCAGCCACCTGTTGCGAAAAATGAAAGAGCTGTCTAATGGCCAACTCCAGGATGACTTTCTGCAAAGTTTGTGGCTTCAAAGAATGCCACCACATATCCAGACTGTTTTGTCTGCATCCTCAGAGCCTTTGGATAAACTGGCTATCATCGCTGATAAAGTTTCTGAGGTTGTTGGTGCGTCCTCGACTATCTGTGCTGCCACAACTGTTCCTCCACCATCCCAGTCATTTTCATGCAGTGTTCAGCCAACCATGGACTCTCTCGTCAGGCAGATCCAAGAGCTGTCTCTACAAGTTGCTGAACTGACAAGAGAGCGCAATTCTTCTCGCCACCAACGATATAGTTCTGACCGCCGGAGATCACATTCACGCTCTAGGAGTGTCAATAGAGGAAGTGGCATCTGCTACTATCATCGCCGTTATAAAGAGCAGGCCCGCAAGTGTGTTTCACCTTGTGCATTTGTGCAAAAAAAACGAGTAAGCTCTGTCATATCTGGAATGGCAGAGCCCTCGCAACATACCAGCCGGTTATTTTTATTAGACCGCAAGTCTGGCCAGAAATTCCTCATAGACTCTGGAAGTGAAATCTGTGTCATCCCACCTTCTCCAACTATGAATAAATCACCTCAGTCTAACTTCTCCTTATTTTTGCTGCTAATAATACCAAAATTCCAGCCTATGGTATGGTCCGTAAAGAACTGAACCTGGGTCTGAGGCGACCTTTTATCTGGACTTTCATAATTGCTGATGTATCATCTCCTATAATTGGTGCTGATTTTCTACAGCACTTCAACCTTTTAATCGACCTTAAGAAAAAAAGGTTGGTGGATGTGGAAACTTCTCTTTTCACTCCTTGTGTTTTTTTCAAATATTGTACAGCCCTCAATCCTCACTGTAGATGCAAAAATTAGTTTTAAAAACATCTTATCGGAATATCCAGACCTCAGCAACCCTTCTTTAATTTCCAAATCAGCATTACATGGCACAGTCCACCATATTATTACTACTGGCCCACCAGTCACTGCCAGGCCTAGAAGGATACACCCTAAACTGTATGATGCAGTGAAGGTAGAATTTGAATTTCTTCTTGCTCAAGGCATTATTAGACCTTCCAAAAGTCCCTGGAGTTCTCCTCTTCATGTTGTGCCCAAATCTGACTGTACAGTTAGACCTGTTGGGGATTACAGGCAGCTGAATTATGTTACTGAGTTCGACAGCTACCCCATGCTTTATTTGAATGACTTTGCTCATGCACTACATGGCAAGAGGATATTTTTCAAAATAGACATTTTTAAGGCATTCCACCAAATCCCTATAGCTGAGTGTGATATTCCTAAGACAGCTGTAACAACTCCATGTGGTTTTTACGAATATACCCATTTGTGTTTTGGCCTTGTGAATGCACCACAAACCTTTATGCGATTCATGCATGAAGTACTAAGAGGACTTCCTTTTTGTTTTGTCTACTTGGATGATATTTTGTGTTACTCAGAAAATGCTGAGGAGCATCGTTCTCACTTAAGAACTATATTCCAAAGACTGAGCTCATATGGTTTAAAACTAAATATCTCTAAATGTGTATTTGGTGTGACTGAACTCATTTTCCTTGGACACCTTATCACTCCTGATGGCATTAAGCCATTGCCTGACAAAGTTCAATCAGTTCTTGATTACAAACAACCAGAGACTGTTGGCTCTCTGAGAAAATTTTTAGGACTGTTAAATTTTTATAGACGTTTCTTGCCCAAAGCAGCTGAACAACAGTATCTTTTAAGTGAATTTTTAAAAGGTTCTAAAGGTAAGAAGGACTCAAAGCCTTTAAACTGGTCTTCTGAGGCAATTACAGCATTTCAGAGGTGTTAAACAAGCTCTTGCTGATGCTGCACTTCTTGCTCATCCTTCACCTTCTGCCCCGCTTGCTCTTCATGTGGACGCCTCTGATTATGCCATAGGAGGTGCACTTCACCAAGTTGTGGACTCTGAGCTACAGCCATTGGCTTTCTTTTCCAGAAAACTTATTTCATCTAAAAAGTCTTACAGTGCCTACGACCGTGAACTCCTTGCTATCTACTCGGCTATCCGACACTTTCGGTATATGCTGGAAGCTAGAGATTTCACAGTGTTTACTGACCACAAGCCCCTCACTTATGCTTTTAGGCAAAAAAGTGACAAGTGTTCTCCACGGCAGATCCGTCAGCTGGATTTCATCTCTCAGTTCACCACAAATATTGTACACATTCCAGGATCTAACAATATTGCTGCTGATGTTCTCTCTCGTGTTTCTGCAATCACCTTCCCAAGTCAAATTGACTATGACTGTATTGCTGAGACACAACAGACTGATCAGAGCTTCACACCCTAATAGCATCTGGAACTTCCTTGGAACTCAAAAAGGTAACTTTTCCCAATTCGTCTACTGAAATTATGTGTGATCTATCAACGGGCACAGCCAGACCCTACATCCCAAAACAGCATCGCCAAGATGTTTTCTCTGCTATGCATAATTTATCCCATCATAGCATACGTCGATCAGTACATTTGATGAAGCAGCGTTTTGTTTGACCATCAATCTCATCAGATGTAGCTAAGTGGGCAAGACACTGCCTAGCTTGCCAAAAATCCAAAATTCATCGTCATACTAGATCACCTCTTTCATCCTTTCAAGAACCTTCCCAACGTTTTGATCATGTTCATCTGGATCTCATTGGACCTCTACCTCCATCAAATGGAGGCCTGACAATGCCTGACAATGATTGACCGTTTTTCGAAATGGCCAGAGGCCCAACCTCTCAAAGACATAACTGCTGAGACTGTGGCTGAGGCCTTCTTTTCCTCTTGGGTGTCTCGCTTTGGAACTCCTGCAATTCTCACAACCGACAGGGGCAGGCAGTTTGAGTCCTCGCTCTTCAAAGCTCTTAGCAAACTACTTGGTGTTCAGAAGTGTCGTACAACTGGATACCACCCTCAAGCTAATGGGATGATCGAAGAATTGCACCGTCCATTGAAAAGTGCAATCAAGTGCCATGCTACTGAGCATTGGACAGAAGTACTCCCTATCATCTTACTTGGTCTACGAGCTTCTCTTAAAAAAGATATTCTGTGTACCCCAGCTGAATTAGTTTTTGGGACCACTATTCGACTGCCAGGGGAGATGTTTGACTCTTCCAAACCAGATGACGATGTTATGAATTTTGTTTCGAAACTTAAGTCTCACATGCAATCACTCCACCCTAAACCACCAAAACACCATGGCAAACGTCCAGTTTTTATCCATCCAAGACTGTTGGAAGCAACACATGTTTTTCTTCGTCGAGACATGTTACGTCGCCCACTTCAACAACCCTTATGATGGCCCTTTCAAAGTCTTACAAAGGAAGGATAAAGTGTTTTTCCTTGACATCAATAGTAAACGGGTAACTGTATCTATTGATAGGTGCAAACCTGCCTTCTTTCTTAACACTGAGGACTTGCAACTACCTCAAACCAAGAATGAAACACCTGCTTCTGTGGAACCTAATGCAACAGCTCCAACACCTTCTACAGTGGAACATGATCCAACAGCTTCAACGCCTACCCAGCCATCTACACGTTCTGGTCGCAAAGTTCATCTTCCAACTAGGTATCGTTGACACTGGAAGGGGAGTATGCAGCGACCTTACAGATCAACAAAACGACTCCAAAACTGAACTGAATTGATCTGTTATTCTTGTAGCGTGCCTGGTTCACCATGTGTTGTAGTTTTTGGAAGCTTACCTCTTAATTGCTCATTTAATCTTTAAAGTTAATAAATGTTTATTATTTCATTCAACCGTGTTGTAGTGAAGAATGTCTAACCACGCAACGCGGCACGATCATCAGTGGTTCTGTTAATCAGTGGTAGAATGCTTTTATATCAATCAACGCTCATATCATCACAATCGTTAGACTCAATTAAATTCAATAAATCATCGAAGACAAGTGTAAGATTAAATAATAAGTTTAATGGAATATGGAGTGCGTCTGCACTCGGTCACGTACACAAGATCTCTGCTGTAAACAAAGCATGTTTTTACAAGCAGCGCCCTCTATACTGAGGGGGTTCTACCACTATTAAAAAAGTTCCAATTCACGATTCGTTTGGCCTTTGCGATGACCATAAATAAATCTCAAAGTCGAACAATGCCCATTTGGGGCATGGACTTTGAAAATTCGTGTTTCCCACATGGGAAACTATATGTTGCATGCTAACGTATGGGGAAACAGTCAAATCTATTTGAGTTAGCAAAAGACAGGTTACCGAAAAATATTGTACACTAAATACTATTAATTATATTAAAATTATTTTTTGTTCTAATTTAAAATGATAAAAATAATATTAAAAATTGCTAAAAATCGCCGTTATTCACCTCATTTTTCCTCACCTCATTAAAATCTTCATTTGTTGTTACCTAACAACTCCGTTAGTAATTCCTGCATTATACTATAATCGAATAAGAGATGAATAAAATGCAAAATGAAAAGCATTGTGTTGTTTTATGCTTAATTTCAACTCTCCGAAATTGCAAGTGAATATTAATTTGACTGCATTAAAATAAAATTAAATGAACGGGCTACACAACAAAGCCACAGCAAAGCGTGGCCGGGTCAGCTAGTACATATATATATATATGCTGCCTTGCCTTTTTGTCCGTAAGAATTACTCAAGTTTTTTCGGTGTGTATCTGTGTGAACAATTTTTTTTTAATTATATATATATTGCTTTGGAGAGAAGGGAGGTATTTCCCATTTTTGTCTGGGGCGGCAAAACTGCTGGAGCCGGCCGTGATGCGGTCAGTTTTATTTTCCAAAAAGGGTCCTTAAGGAATTTTGATACAGGGCCCCCTCAAGACTCGCTACGCCAGTGTCTCTAGGAAATATTTTTGTATAAATTTGTGGTACTTTTATTAAAATTTTTGAGATTTCCCGGATTGCAAATAAAAAAATTGAAAATCGCAAGGGACTAGGATGTCGATTGCTTATTAATATCAACTCTCCTTCTCAGAAGCTACACTAAAGTTATTGGCGACAGATTTTGTAATTTTGAAGCTCCCTGAAATGATAAGAATGACATATGAGTTGGTATTTCGTTCTTCAAACTTTCACGCCACACCAACAAAAGAATTTTGAGTCAGCCCTCTACACAGCAGATTTTTAATGTACCAGGCAGAGGCGGTGTAAGGCGTGAACAGAGGGATCCACCGCCCACGGCATATCGGTGCATAGGGCCTCGTGCCTCAAAGCCGAAATAAATTCAACGAAAAATAAGGAAAATCCAAAAGTGCACGCCACAGGGTTTTTTTATAAAAAATAAATTCAATAATTCTCAACTCTGTTTTTCACCATAAGATATCGAAAAATTGATATGTGACTTTTTTTAAAAGGTATTCTATTTATCAGCGCATGAAAGCATATGAATAAATAATTCATGAAAATATTGTTTTCCACTTTTTTTTATTAAAAATTTCTCAACTTCGTCATTTGTTCATATTTAGTCTGGCAACATTAGCTGGAGTTAAGCTGCTCTCGCGGGGAGTCCACACGGTGGGCAGTTTTCACGATCTGATGCACGGACCCCCCCCCCCAAATAAAATTTAACAAAAAAACAACAACCCCCAATTTATGGTCCTCTCATGCTCTCTAGCCATGTTGTAGGCAGTTTTCGTCAGTACGCGAATGGAAATGTCCAACAGTTGACGGCTTAGAACGGGTTTGTTGGGCCTATGAGAAACACCTGCGAGCCCTATTTTCCAGTTGGAAGTTCTATAATTTCCTCTGAACAAGAATTTGTAGCTTTTGGCGTTTTTTTTTTTTTTTGGAAAATACATACCATGGGTAAATAATGTTTTTATTTGACTTTCAAATTAGGTTCAAATTTGATTCAAAATTGTAAAAATATAACATTTAGCACATAGTATGTTACTCCCACAAACTTATGTTTGTTTTTTGTGTTTAATGGGCTAGAACTTTTAAGATTGATACGGATTAATCTCTGTAACACTTAAGTTACATAGAGTAGACACTTACATAGAGGGATACTTAATTTAACGCCAAATTTAGCTGCTATCTCCTGCAATCTCCTAAGTTATGATTTTTTTCAGCGTTGGTCGTTGGCAGTGGCGCACATAAGGGGTGTGTCCTAAGGGTCCGGATACCCACCATAGCCCTTGATTTTTTTTCGATTGGTTATAATCCTATGTTTACATTACGTAAAATTTAATTATGTATTTGTTATTGATAATTAATTTTATTATAATTAATACTTATTTTTTATTCAATAATTAATTTTGTATTATTTTTGTTCCCGAAAATCGACAAAATCAAAAGAATATGTTGGGAGGTGCATTGGACCAGGTCAAAATAATGGACTTTTGACCTGGACCCCTCTTCCCCTTGAAAAAGTTTTGTGTGCGCTACTGGTCGTTGGTATTGTTCTCTCTCAGCCTTATTTCTCTCCGTAAGAGGGCACGCGAGAGCCTCCAGATGTAATTTTGTAACTGTGTAGTCAGTATTAATAAAGCATTTTTCACACAGAATGGACCACTACTTTACCGTCGCATCAAAGGGAAACATTTATAAAGCTAGAAATTGAAAAAAATCAAAAACCAAATATCCCTTCTCCAACCCAACCCAATGACGCTAACAATGTTTACAGCAGCAATTCAGTTTGATCATTGACAATGATAGATGGAAAAAAGTTTGCAGCTGGCTGACGCATTCCTCTTCTCCAAACTCACATTAAAAGCCAGGATCCATGAATAACCTGGAGGCTTTGAAAACTATGCAAATAGTTATGGAGAATGGGAAACTGGGTATATCTAGCTTGCACGCCTGGATCAAATGGTTTGAAAGCCTTCCGTGCTTATCTTATAGGTTGGACATCAAAAAATTGTCCGTGAGGAAGGCGGATAGACTTCTAGTGGATGCACGCAAAAGGTAAGTGCAGGGGAAATTTCGGCACCGATCAGGACTTTTGGTGGTTGCTTTTGGACCACAAATTATGGCAATGCTGTTAGAGAATTCTTCTGGAGCGCGCACCAGTAATAGCCTCATCAATTATAGATATTGATGAAATCATGATAAGAAAGCTTTATTTGGTCATGGTCACCATAGTTTGTGGACACGAAAGTGACTTACAGAAGTTCAAAGAATTCTGCCTGGCCCCAGCTAAGCTTTATGTAGCGCTATATCATTGGTACTACATGCTTCAGAGCCTCCACAAAGTCCTAATGCAAGAAAGTTAACGTTCTGGTCGTAGTTAATGATTTTATCGGCTTTAAAAAGCCGGTTTTCTCTCGTATAATTACTTATAAAATGCATTTATTCATTTTCAAGTATTTTGACTCAAATTTTTCTCAAGTAAATCTTTCTCTTATCTTTTTAAGTTCTTTTAAATATTCATCAACTTTCTTTTAATACGGGCAAGTTATCAATTCATGTTATCTCACATTATCAGACAGGAGATAAAAGCCCCGACGGGCTAGGTGCTCCGCAACCCCAAACCAGCTATCGATACAAGAAAGTCTTCTAAGAATTCTGGAAATTTCATAGACTTATTTAAATTGATATCTAAATATGATCCCATGTTACGGGAACACATAAATCGCATTAATAACAAACAACTTGCACACCATTATGCAAGCCACGACGTTCAAACTGAATTGATCACAATTATGTCAAACATAGTTACAAGTGAAATGATTGGTAGGATAAAAGAGGCAAAATATTATTCTTTTTTACTCGACTGCACTTGAGACTGTAGTAGAATTGAATAAATGTTAATCATCTTAAGATATTGTAATACATCAACTGGAAGTATAGAAGAAAACTTTATCCGATTTCTTGCTGTCACTGAAACAACTGGAGAATATTTGACCAATGCAATACTGGGAGAGCTAGACAAAAAGGGCTTGATATTCAGAACTGTGGTGGACAAGGATACGATAATGGTGCAAATATGGTAGGCATAAAAATAGTGGAGTTAAAACTCAAATATTAAATATAAGTCCTAGGGTATTTTTCACACCTGAAGGGTTTTTTTAAACTGGAATCTGTTATTGGCAGACGCAGCTGATCCGTCAGTAGCTACAAAAATACTTTTTGATTTTATTCAAAAAATTTTTTAGTTATTTTCACAAGTTCCTGCAAACGTTGGAAAATTATCAAAGATAAATTAAAATGAACTAATAAGCCTTTATCACAAACACAAGGTGACAAAGCAGAATCAGGGTGGTGAAAGGCCATATTATTACGATTTGATGATGCTGAATGCATAAAAACTTAAAAAACCAAACTGAACAATCCAACAAACTCAGGGATTGCCATTCCGTTTTAAATGAAATGTTCAGTTTGGAATTTATCGTATCATTACATGTATGGTATGAGTTATTAACGTGTTTCAATACCATAAGCAAATTATGACAATCTGTACAAGCCCATTTATGCATTATTCTTGAACATTTGCTTACATTTTGTAGCTGGATCAAAGAGTATCAACAAACTGGATTCGGAACATGCTTGTTTGACGCTCGTAAGTTTATTGAGTCAGTTATGATTTGCCAAAAGATTTTTAAAATAAAAGGGTAGCCAAAAAGAAAATAATGTTTGATTATGAAAGAGGCGATCAACCTTTAGAATTTGTCCAAAGCCGGTATGAAACAGACTTTTTAATATAATGATTAATTCTGTGATAAGCAATATGGATTCAAGATTTTTCTTTAAATCAACATTTTGAAAATTTTGGTTTTCTCTTGGATTTCAACAAGTTAAAAAATATTTCCAAAGATCAAATACTGAAAAAGTTTCAAGATTTACACACAGTCCTGCAAGTAGGGGAAAGCAGTGACTTCTAACCTTACACATTATATGAAGAATTACAAAATATGATCCCAAATTTTCCCAACACCATTACAGAAGTGAAACATCTGCTCCAATATGTCATAGAGAATGATTTGAAAATAATTACATTGTCATTTGAATTTTGTTAACAGTACCAATTAGTATAGCTTCTCCTGATAAGAGCTTTTCAAAATCAAAACTGCTAAAAATTTATGTAAGAAATACAATGGGTCAGTAAAGACTTTCAGCTTTGGCAGTTTTATCTATTGAAGCCGATATAGCATCTAAGATAAATTACGAACCAACGATTAAGGATTTCAGCAAAACTAAAAGTAGAAAATTTCTGTTTCTTCTGGGTTTATTTTTTTCATTATTGTTTAATGTGTCAAAGAAATGTGGGTAAGTTTGGCTTTTTTCAAAATGAATAAAAATTGTTTTTTATTTTATAAACCTTTTCCTTACACCATGAAAGAACCTAGCAAAATGTATCTTGCCCACATTAAGTTCAGGTCTCGCGGCACCACCGGTACCAGGACTCGAACCAATGATTCAACAGAAATAACATTGCCACGAGTTTGCAACCATGACTACTTGGCTATTACAGACACACATGGGGCCAGGAAAGAAAATCCATAACTTTAGAAGTAAAAATATTGAACAACCTAGCAAGCAGTGACGGTTCCAAATCTGTTGGTAAAAATAGTGTGATTGAAAAAAATGACCAGAGATGAAATGTCAATGAAAAATATTATGTTAATATATATTTTGTATAGTCAAACATTGTTGATTGCCATTTTTTTTCTTCAGTATCTGCATTTCAGGAATATTTATAAATTATTTACTATATACACACACAGGTATAGCTAAATTCATATTTATGTTTACACACTATGAATTTCATTACTATCTTACAAACATGTCAAGTAAATAAATAACAAGTGTAGTTGATGTTCCATGCAATGAAACAAACAACGAGTTATCTCGAAGTTAGTTGGCAGTCAATGTGTTAAACTTGCATTTATTAAGTGTAAAATGTATAAATGTTAATAACATGTTATAATATTATAGGTCTAAGTATTATATGCATAAATGTGAGATTAAACACATAAATATAAATACACATAGCCAGTGGCGCACACAGGAATTTTTCAAAGGAGGGGAGTCCATGGTCGACAGTCCACCATTCTCGTATCATGCTCCTATACGCCACCCAACATATTCTTTTGATTTTGTCGATTTGCGGGAACAAAAAACAATAAAAAATTAATTAATAAAATTAATTATTTATAACAAATACTTAATTTTTACGTACTATATATAAGGGATTAAAATCAAACGAAAAACAAATCGGGGTTTGGGGAGGGGGGGAACTTGTGTGTGCCACTGCACATAACTAAACTTTTTAAAAAGTTGCCTTTTAATTACTTTTTCCCACACCATTTTTTTGAATTAAATAAATTTTTTTATTTCAATTCACACAACTTTTAATTAATGTGGAACTAATCTCCCCTTTTCTCTCTCCCTGCTTAAATTGTTACTTTTTATACATTTTCTTGAATGGGTTTTTTACGAAATGCATCAATAGCATAAAAAAGAATAAGGTTATATTAAAAAATTAAAACATATTCCTCTTAATATCAAATTATAATAATTTACATAACTGTTCTGTAAATTATATAAATTATTACATTAATGTAATCAATTTATATCAATTTTTCTGAAAAACTTATATTGGGTTCCAACTAAAATAATATTTCATCTGCAACCTAGTTCAGGATACTGTATATATAAACTGGAATACAGATGCATTTCATACTTCAGAAATAAAATGACATAGTTTCACATCAAACGTTTATTAACACAGAAAAATTACAACCACTTCACAAGGATGCACTTTTATTGATGAAACATATTAAAAGCCAGTCAAACTAACAGTTATTAATCAAAGATTATTTGATCTTCAGGGGGAAAAGAATTGGAATACTGAACAACCACAATACAGAACATACATCAGTCTTTCAAAGAGAATACTTTAAAAAAAATCAAATTAAATTAAGAAGCCAAGTGTGACAGCCTTTATATTACACAGATATGACATGCATTACTATATAAAAATACTTTCCTCAATATTAGAGGAAAATATGAAAAATGGAATAACTGTGGATCACATTTGGCACAGAGTAGCTCTAAAATGGAAGAACATAACACGGCCAAGAATACTGGCTCGTGTTCATTCAGGTTTACAAGACATGAATAAAAAAAAAAGAGATTAAAAGTTCTTGAAAATCTAATACACTGACACGACACAACATTGCTTTATTCATAAAACAGTAAGCACAACTGATTGAAATTCTGAGTAGTTTAAAATGCATGTATAAGTTGAAATTAGAGGTTTCAAGCATAATATATATATCATAAAAATATTATGGAATATTTTAGAAGTAAAAAGATATTTTTTTAAATACTTCAAAATTCTTTTGTTCAGATATGCATATATGTATATATATATATATATATATATATATACATATATATACATATACATATATATATACATATATATATACATATACATATATATATACATATATATATATATATACATATATATATATATATACATATATATATACATATATATATATATATATATATATATACATATATATACACATATATATATATATACACATATATATATATACATATATATATACATATATATATATATATATATACATATATATATACATATATATATACATATATATATACATATATATATACATATATATATACATATATATATACATATATATATATATATATATATATATATACATATATATACATACATATATATGCATACATATACATACATATATATATACATATATATACATGCATATATATACATACATATATATACATACATATATATACATACATACATATATATACATATATATACATATATATATACATATATATACATACATATATATATATACATATATATACATATATATATATATATATATATATATATATATATATATATATATATATATATATATATATATATATATATGAAAAAAATATTCTTAATAGAATAATTAAGAACAATATGGAAGACTAAAAGTTACAATTATTAGAATTTTTTTAGTTATTCATTATTTTTTTTTAAAAAAAAGATGGTAAAATAACATAATATTAAACTTTAAAAAAATTCACCAATTCAAAATAATTATAGTGAAACAAAACAATTTTTCATAAAAATATATTTAGAAACAAAACAAAGTATTAAAAATTTAAAGCATATGCCTCAGAATCAAAATGATCTGCCAAACATTTTGCTTCAAAAAATCATGAAAAACTACAAAATGTACACATTGTAAACACAAAGGAAGAGAGGAATTATATGGAATCGCCTTCCAGTTGAGCGAAGTCTTGCAGCACGGAGGATGCATACTGGAGGCAGTTTTTCAGACTGGCTGTACAGCCATGCTGACAGATGGAGGAGAAAGAATAAGTTGAAGAACGCCTCTCTTCATCAATATACATGATTGTTCCATCCCCACTTATCACAATCTTCGTATGGTCTTTGAAGAAATTGATCTGAAAAAAAACATTATATATTATAAGGTTAAGTTCTAATACAGTTGAAGTATGTGCATTGTTTTCAGTTGCATTTATCTGATGTTAAGACATAGAACCAAATTGAAAAACACTTTTTCAAATAGAAAGAACACTCCAATATATTTTACCAATTATAACTTCTTTATGAAGAATATTTTAATACACAAACGAAAAACACTTAAGTTTTTTTTAACATTTTTTCCATGACAGAAGAATTGAATAAATTCTTCTGTCAGTTCTTGAACAATTCAATTATAAAAATAAATATGTAAAACTCTTTAAGTTTGTTAGATATATATATATATATATATATATATATATATATATATATATATATATATATATATAAAAGAATAAATTAATAATTTACAACAGCCACATAAGAGTTTTCTTTTTCTTTAGCATAGATATAATTTAAACTCAGAAATGTTTTTATTTCTTTTACTTTAAATCATTCTGATACTCAAAAACAATTTAACTATATGTTTTAATATTTTCTAGTAATTAAAACATTGAAAAGTTTTTATTTATGATATGTACAAAAAGGGGAAATTGCACAAAATGATTTATCCTACTCATAGGAAGATTTTTTCCAAGCAAGTAAGGCTTTTATATTTATATTCTTTAATATATCAGTAATTCTGAACTTGGATTGTAGTTTGAATATTTAAGATAAAATTATTTGGAGAAGAGAGAGAGAGAGAGAGATAAGAGAAATGGTATATTTATGTGTAATATTTTCTATCAAACTTTTAAAATAAAATAACAATTTTTTTCTTCTAAGTTTTGTTTATTTTGTTTCATTGAAAACATTTAAATTTCAAGAAATAAAGAGAAGAGTTTTTTTTAACATGTTTAACAGTCAATAATTTTCTGTGAAGAAAGGAAATTCAAAAATCTAGACTCATACAAACTTTCAGAGAAACAGGAGCAAACTGATCGCTTAAAATACACCTTTATTTTTTTAAAAAGATAAAAAAAAATACATTCATATACACATTTGAAAAATCCTCTTTTAGCATTAAGCTATATACATTAATTTCTTTTAAATTATGTAGTAAAAAATTTTGCTATTTCACAGATCACAATTTTATTTTTGAAGTGGCTATTATAATTGTGAGATTGAATTGGTAACTTTCTTCCTAAAACCTCAGCTTTTATTTTTTTAAAAAAAGTCATTAATTGATGTACAACACACTAAATTTGAACCAGTCAAAAGAAAATGTAATTTTACAATATTAATTATTCAAGTTGTACATTTTTCATAATATGTATTTAAAAACAATAAAAAATTGAAAGAATTTTATACATTTAAAAATTGTTTAAATTGTTGATTGCTTTAATATGTACTTATAATTTAACTTAGACTTAGGAATATAACTAATTTTAATATAATTTATAAATGCACTTCAAATATAATGTGTACCTGCAGGGTTCCGGAACTTAACTGCATGACAACAGCGTTGGCAGTTCGTAGCCATCTTTTCATGTATGGAATTTTCTTACGGACTAGATCATGACACTGTAATTCTCCACCCTAGTCATAAAAATGAAAACTAATTCAATAAAAGAAACTTATTATTTATGTATGAAAATACAAGTTACACAATAATGGGCCAAAATTATGTTAACTAACAAAATCATTTTTTAAAGAAGTTGTGTATGTAAAAATAATAACAGCAATTTGCACCTAATTATACATTTATCAGAATATTTACTAATATTTAAAAAAAATTTAATATTCATATAATCTTATTAACTAGGTTTCAGTGAAGTTATTTTCTTCTATCAATAAATTAGTCAGTTCTGCTGGCATACAGACTTCTTTTATAGGGGAGGGGTTTGATATTGTTACGAATTTTGTGTAAATAGTGTAAATAATTTGTATTTGAGTGTTTAATGCATTTATATTACTCTATGTTATATTTATTTCATGTTAAAATTGTACTATTCACAAGCAATGCCGCCCCATACGTTATAATGGTGATTCAATGAGAACTTGGTGAAATCTTGGCGGTAGAGCCAAGTTGGCATCATTTTTGGCGGCCAATCTGGCGTCATTGGCGACCCTGTTGGCGAGTTCGGAACCCTCTGAAATCTTCTAGAAAGTACTAGATCTCTCCACTAGTGTCACGTTCAATGACACGAGCGGCTATATTTCTGGAAGTTTCTATCGCGACTATAAAAACGATGCTCGCCGATACGGTGGGAGAGAACCTAATGATAAAAAATTAAACCCAAATAAAAATAGTGATAAAATTAAAGATAAAGAAAAAGGCATTAAAAGATCGATTAGCAACAAAAATGATAAAGATAACTTAAAAAATAGTAATAAAAGATCAGGACAAGAGGTTTTCATAACCCCAAGCAAATTCGCGAGAAAAATTACCGAAAAACCCACTGAAAAAATAGCTTGTACTTCCAAGAATAAATTCGCAGTGTTAAACGTCGAAGAAGCAATGGAGGTTAACCCCCCTGCTCCATTTACGTTATGTCACCCCACTAATTCGGCTCTAAAATTATCAATTCTGATGAGGAGGTACGTCCCCCCTTTAGGGACAGGAACTCCGTAAGTTACATGCCACTTGCCTTGCCCCCCTGCTCCCACTCCAAAAATAAAACCGCTCATGATGAGGATCGGGAAAAACTACAACCTAATCCTTCAAGAAATTTATAGATCTTACCCGAATACGGTTAGCAAAAACACAGGCAGATATATAAAAATCCAACCAGCCTCGGCTGAGGACCATGAAAGTATTAAAAACCTGCTCACTATTAAAAAAGCAGACTATTACATAATAGAATATACCCGACAGTAATCAAAGCGGTGATCAGAGGATTGCCGTCTTCTACCGACATCGCCGACATTGAGTCCGAACTAAAATTGAAAGGGTTTGCCGTCGAGAAAATATCGCAATTGCGTATAGTTTCGCGACAAAATCCCCCCTACCGCTTTTTATGATCCAGATCGAACGCTCGGAAAATGCCGTAAACATCTACGAGCTTAAAAATCTAAACTACCTCACTGTGGAAGTCGTCCCGTTCCGTAGGAGACCGGGTGCTTCCCAGTGTTATAATTGTAATTTTTTTAATCATGCAAGCAAGAACTGTCCAATGACACCCAGATGTCTCAAATGCGGAGATAGCCATAAAACGCAAGACTGCCCCACAAAAGACCGACTAAAAACACTACATTGCATAAACTGCAACGCAGATGGGCATATAGCGTCGAGTCGCCAATGTCCGAGATTTCCAAATCAAAAAACAATGACCAAAAAGGAGGAAACCCCAATTAGTAAAAAACCCCTAAACCAGCGACAAGTTGTTGTAACAAAATTGAAAAACAGATGGCAGCACGAGAGGAAACCCCCCCAAGCCCTCAAACCAGTCACCAAAGGAAAAACATCAAGATAACGAAGAACCAAATTTTCAATTCGAGAAATTTGCAACCTACATTAACAAATTAAATAACTTGACTTCCAAGTTCCCGGAAATCTTTTGGGCACTGGAAGACATGTCTAAAACAAAAAATGACATCGAAAAACTCAATATCTTCCTGATTGCCGTTGCGCGATCGTGCAACAAATAAATTCTCCCCTGCGGAAAACCTCATGATTACTATCACTCTAATGGAATTCATCCTATATCCAGATATTTTTCTTTTTTCTTTGTCTTTTTTATTCTCTCATTGCTACGATAAATTCATTATGTAAAAGTTTTAATTTTTATAAAAATTTCTTATTACATTTTTTAAAATGGGCAAAAAATCATTTCAAGTCACTTAAATTTCTGATAGGAGATAAAAGCCCTGACGGGCTATACGCTCCACAAAACAACCCCAGCAACCAGCGAGTAGTGAGGATTGTTTTGACTAGCTCGGCTGTGCTTGTGAATAATCTTTACGTACGTGTATTTTTAAACACTGTTCTTGTGTTTGATTGCTGTCGAAGGTGTGAAGACCTTCCGATATTTACCCTGTGAATATTGCTGCTGAATCCTGTATTTAAAGGATTGGATTTTCGCTAATAAATTCGCATTGCTCTTAAAGAACTGATTATTTTTCCTTTGTGATTGTTTTTGCATAAAATCCTCGAACCCTCGGATCTGCTTAACAATATTTAAAAAAAATATGTAGAGGAAAGCACCAAGGCATAATGTCTTTATCCTAAAAAATTATTAAAGTGTTGGTCTGTAGGAGGGGGGGGAATTGAATAACTTTTCGGAGAATTACAATATTAAATATATATCCATACACATAACATAGCCTTTTGGTGACTTAAACATTTCTTTGCTTGATTTTGCATTTTCTATTTTTAGTTTTTATTTATATGTATCTCGGTAGTTTCCTGAGTAATAGTAATTTATAGTTTTGTCGTAGTGTATAAAATTCCAACATCTTTAACATGATTATTTCCCGTCTTAAAATGGAAGGTATAGTAATGTTAGGTAGATGTGTATAGTGATAGTTTGGTAGAGAGGCATAATAATGTTAAGTAAATGTAAATGTTTATTAACACATTTCTTTATAACTATTTCAGTTAAGGAAAAGAACAGAAATCAACACATTGCAGGATTTTGCAAAGTTTACTTTGATTTTATAACCGAAATCAGCTGGAGAGATTTTGATTTATTTTCTTGTATGAGAGCTATATTGCACATGCATGCCTATTATCACTGCCGTTCTCCTAGACACTATTGTTAGTTTTTTATTATTTACCTAAGCCTTTTTTTAAAAATTTGATACCATGGATTTCTCTAGTTTGGGGCATTGGACAGTTATGCTAATTACGCTATACTTAGGGACTCTAGGATATTCTGTTTATATTGGGATCCCCCCGGAGGATAAACACTCCTCCAATTTTATCATATTTTTGTTACTGAAAATATCTTAATTTACTGTAATTTTTTTTAGAGATTATTTCATTCAGAAATTACTTATTTTGATACTAAGAGCAAATTAAGCTTCGATATTAATTAAAAAAAATTTTTAGTTCCTTTTTTTTCATTTTTAATACTGGTGCATATTTTCAAAATTTGATTGTAACAGATTCAAAAAGAATATTTGTCTCTTATCTCAATCATAAGCTCTCTCAAAGTTGCAAATTTGACTTTAAAAAATATTTTTAAACTATAGCAAGAAAGGAAATTTATTATAGTTTAATAGTTTATTTAATAGTTAATTTATAGTTTATTATAATTTAAAGTAGTAAAAAGAAAACAAATAAAAGTTTCATACATCACTGAGGTTTTCATCCATGTATGTTGCAAAATACTGGAACAAAGTACATTTTGCATCTAAATGACTGGGAATGTTGGAATGACTGTAAGAAGTACTCTTTCCATTTGTATCATGGAATTCTATTCTTCTATAAAAAGAAAGAATACACAAATTATAATACAAGAAAAAGGAAGCCAGAATGAATGATTTGCGACTCACACACAGATTAGAGAAATAAAGTTCTAACAATTTTCATTGTATAAGTACAATAATAGAAAATAAGATCATAATAAAATATGAATGATACAAATGAAAATGGCCATTTTTATATTGTTGTTTTATACTTTAAAATTAAGTGGTGCAGAATAAATTCTTAGGCTACACAGTACCCTAAAAATTTCATTTTTACCGAAAACTTTTTTTTTTTTTTTTTTTTGCGTGTTTTGGTGGCCCATATCATTGAGATGCTTGCCACGAAATTTCAGATCTGTTAGCAAATTAGTTTTTAAGATATTTGAAGTTTTATGAGCTATGGTTTTGGTTTCGGTTTCCTTTTAAAGCATTTTTTCACACTTAAGTTGAATTAATTAAAAATATTTTTGAGCTTTTTTAGTTTGAAATGGTTATTAATTCCAATTTTCATTACTAAAATCATTTCTGCTTGATTATGTTTTGAGTTCTCATAATTAATTAATAAAGATTAATTTCATGGCCAATTTTTGCTTTAAAAATAGTTTATATAACTTAAAAGCTTTATCATTAATTTTTTTCCTGTAGAGAAAATGCCACGGCAAATGCGTTCTGGGTTTCTGTGAGAAACAATATTTCGAAGAGATGGAATACCACTGAAAATGATGTATCTAAAAATCAGTCCTCATCTGATTCCGCAATTAGACTTCCGAATACAAATATTCTGAATTCAAATGCTGCAGATATAACTGAATATTTCCTTGATGTACCAAACTACATTATACTAAATATATTGTAGTACTATATTTTAGTATTTTAAAGTTGTACGACAAGAGCTAAAACTTCCTACACTGCCCCAATTTAAAACTGAAAAAAAATTAAATTTTATGAGCAAACCTGACTGTTTTTAGCTTAAGTTAGTATCATTATTATTTTGTACATAAATGCTTCGTGTTTCCAAAACTTTTGTGAAATATTAGGTTAAGATAAAGCTGAATATAAACTGGCGTCTTAACAAATGCTATCAATATTATGCAAAAATATTTTTTGAATTAAAAATATAATTCTCAGTCATATTTAGTAAAAATAGTGTTTTAATGTAGAACATACCTTGGAAAATAACACATTAAAGAATTAAGAGTTTTACAGGCACTATAAGTTTTTGTTTTATGACTTTACAAACTTTAACTTTGTTCAGACTTTTAATTTTGAAGGTATAAGTGTTTTCTAATCCCTAAGGCTTTTTTCTTGTTCAAGATCGAGCCTTGAATTTTTTTGTATATACTCCCAAATGTATGTTCTATAAAAGTTAGTATGGATTTAGGGCTGAGAACTCTAATTATTTTTCTAAAAAATGCTAAATTTGATATTTTAAAAATTTTCGTGTTTTTTCCAGGTTTTTCTAGAAAAATAATTATTAAAAATCAACAAGGGAATAGATTTTCAAATCCATACTAAATATTGTTAATAATAATCTAAGAATGATAAATATCTTAAAATTACTAAAAAATTTTAAAAATTGAGAATTTTATAAGAGTTTGAAAAAACTTCAAAAATTCCTAATTTTTTAAAATTGTAAAATAATGGGTGGACAAACTGACTTTTTGCTTACAGAATCAGCTTACTAACATAATCTAAATATAAAACATCAATTATTTTTACTGTAACTGTCTCCAAAAATATTTTTTGAAAAAGGGTACCGTGTAGCCTTAATAATAATAATATTAATATCATGATCATCATTAACTAACTATTTTCTTAATTAATGCAATTGAATATTATTAAACCAATTTCACAAAAGAACATGCAATCAAAGTTTTCATTTTGTTAGCCTTTAAATAAATCAGGGTTTTTCTTGTATGGTAATAAAATAATTTTATTTTCATAAAGCTAATGTAAAAATTCATTTTAGTACAACTATGAGAAATACATGAAATTGTTACAAGTATTTTATATGACTTACATAAAGTAACATACATTATGATTTATTCATGTGTGAACAAACAAGTTCAGATACAAATCAATATAAGAAATACTGAGATGATTCATTAACTATTTTTAATTGTACATATCTCGAACGAAAATCTAGAAATAACTAGATTTCATAACTTCATTAAAGATAGAAAAATAACCTGTAATAGAAATCAACTTACGTTCTGTTGGCAGACATGCTCATTCTTGAGGAATCATTAAACATGACTCCAAAGCTCCGGTCCGAGAGTTGGAATGCAAAGCCATATTTGTTGGAATAATCAACCCATTTGGATATGAATGGGGCCATGTTATAGTTCAAAGGAGGAGGATTATTTTCAGTGGCTGTTAAGAAAACAGAAAATATCACTTACCGAAATTATTTTAAACCAAAAAAACTTATACTTCATATATTATGTATTAAACATAATTTAAAATTGAGCAGATTTATTAAGTATTGAAATTTTTTAAAAAACTTAACTGTTGGTAAATAGTTAACAGTAACAAAAAAATAAAAATATGCTTCAGGTGTTTCAGATCAAATATTTAAATGCATATAACATACTCCAAACTTAAATCTTTTCAATGATGAATTAAAAAAGAACTTTTATGTTTTTACTTCTGAATAAACATAACCAACAAGCAATATACATACACCATGCATGCATCTTGATAAAATTTAAAAAAAATAAACATAAATTGTATCATTTCTGAATAAAATAGGACAATTTATATTTTTAAGCAAATGATGATATGGCAGCATTAATGCAATCAATGTACAATATTTTTAAAACAGAAGAGAGATTAAAAAACAAATAGGATGCATAAACAAAATTCTTATATGTTTATATAAATACATTAAAAAAACACTTTAAAATTTTCTTTCTCAGTTAAATTTACATTATAAAAATATAATATAGTGATAAACTACGCACAGAAAAACAAAATTTATCACATGGATATAACAGTGATTTAATTAAATGATTATTAAATATATTGTACATTTTTAATAACAAAAACATTTTAAAACTACAGAATAACTACTGAAATCGTTTTTAAATTATTTAAATACAAGTAAAAGCATGGATAAAGGTCAATATGAATTCAAATGTGTTCCTTTTTAACATGATTAATTTAAACTGCCATAAAAATATTTAAAAAACTGTATTCTGTTATTCAATTTTCAAAAATTAGTTTCTTACTTTCATGCATTGTTTCCAAAACATTTTGTAACGTGTGAAACATTGTAGAGGTGCCACAGATTTCTTTTGTTTTCTTAGCAACTGAAATAAATAAATTAGTACTATCAATAATGAAAGCAAAAGGATAACAATAAAAACCGAAAATCACACAATGCTATAATCTTAAAATAAATATTTATGTTTAATACTGTGCAAGTCTATAAACTGTGCATGCAAATGAAATTTAACCTTTTTATTTATGCATGTAAAGTTTTTGTTTCAGTCTAAATTTTCTTTTATACAGTAGCTATGTTTTACAATTAATGCATAATTTATTCATTATAAGGAAATTATTTATACTATATTAAGGAATTTATTTTAAATAAATAGTTTTTAAATTCAGCAGCCAAGCCTTTTTACATGCGCATAAAGAGAAGAAAAATGTAAGTAATACATACACCGTATAAGGAAATAAAACTTGAAATAAATAAGTTTTACAGGGAAAAATTTACAAAACATAAGCTATTCACAGTAATAAAACAAAACTGGAAGCTGCTTCTAAAATTAGAAAGAAGTTGTCTATATTCCTTCTCACAATTACTTTTTAATATTAATTACACTATAATATTTCATGTTATATAAGTATTAACTGGGGCACAATATATTTCTATTTCTTAGACATAATGACTATTTATAATACAAAAAGTTACATTTAACCTTACTTCCAAAAAACAATTTTTTCAAATTTTGTTGATTCAAACAAAAGGACATCCTTAAAAATTCAACATGAAAGCATTTTTACATAACCAGAAGTTCATTTTGTTCTTTAATACTTTGTGTATTAGAAAATTTAATTTTGAGCTACATTTTTCAGAATCATTCCATTCATTTAAAATTCATTTTTAACAAATAGGTTTTTATAACAATTTAATTTATAACTCTTTACCAAATTATTTGGTCACAACCTTTGAATAAATTTCAATAACTGATAAAAAAATATTTGGTGAAATTCTATTATTATTACCTTTATCTGGACAAAGAACATTGGTGAGTTTTTGTCTGAAACTTGTAGGAAAACAATTATCCTTCCTAGGAGAATTTTCTTCTGATTTCACATGGATCTAGATATAAATAGAAAAATGATTCATTACCCGCGTGGGTACTTTAATTTTAAAATTTACATGTTTATATTGAATAAAAGTGCTGTCCGTAAAATACGTCTCTCTGTTGGGGAAAACTGAAACAATATTATACATTTTACCACAACGTATCACATTGGCGCATCACGACAGGATCTAGAACGCCTGAGGGAGTCAAGACATCAAAAGGAACCACGAGGTAGGCAACCCTTTTGTATCGTTTTGAGCGAATTCAGCAAGGTTTTTTTTTTCTCTTTTCTAAATTTTCTGGGTTAATTCATTTGGTATAATTCTTTCTTTCTAATCATGTTTCGCGGAGCTAGAAAGGAGGAATTAATATTAATTGCGGATGAATTGGGTGAGAAAACAACCCCAGAAATGAAAGTGCTAGATTTAAAAAATTTTATTTTAAATAGCGAGAAGTATAAAAACAATAAAGAGTTTATGGATGACTATTTAGATTCAATTATTTCGAACAGAATATCGTACGAAGAACAAGCGCGTGCGGACAGAAAATCGAAGGAAGAGCAAGCGCGTTTAACGGCAGAATCGCAGCTTGAGTTTGAAAGAATAAATCTGGAAAAAGTTAAACTGGAAATAGAATTGGGAAAAATAAATTTAGAAAGGGCAAAATTGGAAAGTCAAAGGGATAGCAATGAGTTGCAGCGTACAAATCCCGAAACAAAGCAAACTTCGATAGAAAATTTTATTCTAAGTGTTCGTACTTTAACTCTGCCGATTCCTAAAAAACAAGAGGGGTGGAATTTATTTTTCTCTTCTTTAGAACGTTCATTTAAAACCAAAAATGTGCCGGATGAATTTAAAGGAGAGATTCTTTTAAATTTGCTAGGAGAAAAGGCCGAAAATATTTTGGTTTATGTAAAAGATGAAGAAATAAGCGACTATAATAAATTAAAAAGTTTAGTTCTAAGAGAATTTGAGCCAACACCTTTAATTTGCTTGCAAAATTTTCAAAAAGCGAAACGAATGCCAAATGAAACGCATGTTCAGTTGGCATCTCGTTTGTTAACGAATTGGGATCAATACTGTAATTTGAGAAATGTAAATGATTTTTAATTCTTTAAAGGAGTTAATTGTTAGCGATAAACTATATGAAACATTAGATAATGAAACTGCCGTTCATATAAATATAAAACAGGAGCAAAATTGGTTCAAACCAATTGAAATGGGAAAAGAGTGTGACATGTTTTATGCTTGTAAAGGAAAATCATTTTCGGAGTTTACACATAGAGCATGTCATAATCAGAATGACTCACGCACGGATTTTAAATATATCCCTCCTAACGCGAGACGGGAAGTAATAAATCTCAATTCGAAAGAAAACAAATTTATTAACTCAAAACAAAGTAGGTTAAATAAAAAAATAGAATGCTACATTTGCGGTGAAAACCATTTAGCTCGAGATTGTAATAGAAAGTATTCTAAATTAAAAAATGAAAAAAGAGACTTCTCAAGTGCAATATGTACAACCGAAAGTTGACCTTGAGCCTTTGAAATATGTAATTGTTTATATTAACGGGAAAGCAATAAATTGTGTTTTGGATAGCGGAACCCAGATTTTTATATGCAATTCCGATACCTTTCCAGATAGTTCTAATGATGAATTCGGAAAAATTACTTTAAGCTCTGCATTCGGAGAAAATGTAGAAGCAAAACTAATTAAAACCGCTATAGCTCTCGATAATAATTCTTTGAATCATCAATGGATTGCTTGGTAGCGATCACAGATAAATTAAATGCTGATGCTTTAATACCTCCTGCTTTATATGAGTCTTTGTGTTCAATAAATGACAAAAATAATAAAAAGGAAAATGAGATTTTGCCGAATCGGCTGATAGTTCTATTACGTTTTCAAATGATGAAAATGAGGTAGAGTGTGGGAAAGATATATTTTATGTTGAGAGTGACTCAGATAATATAAATTTTAATTCGGATTACACTAAAATGAAAGATGAGCAGAATACTTGTGATTCTCTTAAAACGGTTCGTGAAGAGTTAAAATTAAACAAAGGAAATTTTTTATTAATTGATGGATTAATTTATCACAGGGATAAAATTCTAAATGAACCAGTTATGCAATTAGTTTTACCGCGTTGCAGAATAGATAAGGTAATGAAACTAGCCCATGAGTCAGTTTTGGAGGTCATATGGGGGTTAAGAAAACAAAAGAGAGGATAAAATATAATTTCTTTTGGCCAAATATGTCTGGCGAAATTGCTGAATTCGTCCAGACATGCAAAGGGTGTCAGCTTCGGAAGCCTGAGAAAATTGGAGATAGAGCTCCCATTACACCTATTGTCCGTCCTGAACTTCCCTTTGAGATTGTTAACATAGACGTGATCGGACCTATTCAACCGCCATCTGGTAGAGGGCATAAATACGTTCTTTGTATGATGGATCAACATACACGTTGGCCTGAAGCAGTACCACTTAGATCCCTAACAGCCAAAAATGCATGTGACTCTCTATTACAAATATTTTCGAGGACTGGAATTCCAAGTATAATTGCCAGTGATCAAGGCACAAACTTCAAGTCGGCTTTAACCCAAGAATTTACGAAAAGGATTGGATCTAGTCCTAGGTTTTCCTGTCCTGGCTACCCGGCCAGCAACGGACTAGTTGAAAGATGGAATAAGGTATTGAAGGACATGATTCATCACGTTATTCGTGAAGATCCACGAAGCTGGGATCGACAATTACCTTTTTTGTTGTTTGCATACCGTGAAGTACCGAACACTACCACTGGTGTATCACCATTTAGGTTACTGTATGGCAGAGAAGCTCGAGGGCCGTTAGCCATTCTTAAATCATCCTGGGCAGGCGAAATACATCTTCCGACGAACATTTCCCAGTCAGCTGCTGATTACCTTCAGGAAATGAAGATAAATATGGAAAAGGCTGCTGAGAGTGCCTCTTTAACTGCTGCTCAGAAACAAAAGGCTTATGGAGATTACTTCAACAAGAGGTCATCTGTGAAGAATTTTAGCATCGGAGAACAAGTTGTTTTGCTGATACCAGATTCTAGTAATAAGATCTATGCGAGATGGACTGGACCTGGAGAGATAATTCAACACCATCCACCCCATTCATATAAAGTTAAACTGCCCGATGGAACTGTAAGACATGTTCACGTGAATAAGATCAGGAAGTATCATCCTCGTGCACTTGCAGTTGGGGTCATTTTTGAAGGTGACCACGAATTCGGAGAAATCCATCCCACTCTAATTTATCGAGGTCCACATCTGAAAGAGTTCTACATGAAATCAATCTGAATCATCTGAAGGAGAGTGAGAGGGAACAAGTGATAGCGATTGTTCTAAAACACCAAACACTATTCACAAGTGATGTGAAAATAGCCAAAGTAGGGACTCATCGAATTCGCTTAAAGCCGAACATTGAACGTAAAAAGCCGTTCGTATATATATATCGCATACCAGAGTCCTTGAAGATTAAAGTTGATGAGCAGATAGAGGAGCTTGTGCGACTTGATTTAATTGAAGAATCTGACGCAGAAATAGCCTATCCAATTGTTTGCGTTAACAAAAAAGATGGTACCCTACGACTTTGCGTTGACTTCAGAGCTCTGAACTCGGAGAGTGTGTCTGATGATTTTCCGATGGAGGATGCAGTGGAGCTCATACATTCTATTGGAAGAGCCAATATCATCACAACGTTAGATCTCTTGAAGGGGTATTGGGCTATACCCATGGCTGAAGACAGCAAAAATCTTACATCTTTCAAGACTCATCGGCAACAGTACCGTTTCAAGGTGATGAGTTTTGGTTTGAAAAATGCCTCTGCCACATTTCAGCGTGAAATGAACAAAGCATTATCGTGTTACAGAGAATTTTCACGTGCCTACATCGACGACATTGCAATCTTCTCCAAAAATTGGGAAGAACATCTTCTTCATCTGGATACTATTTTAACGAAACTTTCAGAGTTAAATTTCACTGTGAATCTCAAAAAGTGTGCCTTTGGAAAAGCTCAAATTAAATATTTGGGTCATATTATCGGTTCTGGTAAGCACGAACCAGATCCCGAAAAGACTGCAGTTATCAACAACTTACCAGTGCCTAAAACGAAGAAGGAGCTTCGTAGTGTACTTGGACTGTGTAATTACTATCGTGAGTATATTCCTAAATATTCAGAACTTGTGTACCCATTGACGGAACTCACCAAAAGAGAGTACCTGATTCCATCCCATGGACTGAGAAACATGATTCCTCATTTCATCTTCTAAAAAAGGCTTTAGTGGAAGCACCTTCGCTGTACTCTCCAGTTCCTGATAAACCGTATACCATTCATTCAGATGCATCGCAAATTGGCATAGCTGCTTGCCTGTCACAAAAATGTGGTGATAAGTGTTACCCAATTGCTTATGCAAGTCAAAAATTAAGTAAGACCCAACAGTCATGGTCAACTATTGAACGAGAGGCATTTGCGATTGTGTGGAGCTTTTAAAAAAGTTTGAAGTATGGGTATTTGGGACTGAAATTGAATTTTATACTGATCATAACCCTTTACCCTACTTAACAAAAAAGTGCACCACAATCTGCGAGGCTACAACGATGGGCTTTTTTGCTCTACAAAAGTTCAATGTGACAATCAAACATTGTCCTGGTGTGAAAATGCCTCATGCTGATGCACTCTCACGATTAGTGTAACAAATGTGCTTTTCAATTTTAAAAAGAAATTTTGGATTTAGTGAATAATTATTTTCTTTATCTTATTTTGTGTATCTCATTATATTATTTGTGTGTCTATTTACATTTAAAAATGCTAGTGTTTCTTTTCGAGTAACAGTTTTTTTTATATTAATGTTTATTATGTGAATTCCTTAAATTTCAATTTTCTTTACTATTATGGTATGGTTAATCATATCAAAATTGTATTCTTAATTTAATTTTGTGTAATTTGTTATGTATACTTATTTTTCATATTTTTTTAAAGTGTGAGGTAATGCTAATTACTTGTATTTTAGTGTATTATATGAATGTATATTACTTTATGCTTTATGATCAGATTGAGTATCATGTGTGACACATCAATCTTGTGTGGAGGGTGTAGTGTTTCCTCCCTTCACCAGGAGGCGCACTGTGCTCCCCTCCGGTAAGAATGTGTTTTTTTTTTTTTTTTCTTAAGAGAGAGTCTCTCGGCACCGGCGCGTTAGGTCGGAGGCCATTTTGAAACATTACCCGCGTGGGTACTTTAATTTTAAAATTTACATGTTTATATTGAATAAAAGTGCTGTCCGTAAAATACGTCTCTCTGTTGAGGAAAACTGAAACAATATTATACATTTTACCACAACGTATCACAGTAGTTTTTCTTTGCAAACGTAATGTTGAAAATTTAAAGCAATGCAGACTAGCATTACAATTATTTAAAATCATACATATGAATGAAATTTTGTCTTAAAGTTATCAGCAGTCAGAAACCACAAGAAAGGTACATGCTATACATTACATGCTAAATAAAACAAATAATTTCATTGAACTACAATTTTAATATTATACTCCAAACATATTATTGGAATTAGTATCTTATATTGTAAAATTAGTACTCAAATAGAATATAATTTTTGAAATTTACTTTCTAAAAACTCAGTATCTGAACCTAAATGAAGTTACAAAGTGCATATGTTTTACTAATGTAATACAAAGAAATAATCATTATGTAATTATATTACAGACATTGAGAAAAACACACAAATATCATTGGTGTATATTAAGATTCATAATCACCTTTGGTACTTCTGTTTTAGGACTAAGTTGGAGATTAATAACACCATTGGCAATTTTTTCTAAGTCTTGTTCACTTGATACTCTAAATCGTAAAAAATTACATTAGTTTTTTCTTGAAGAAAGAGATAGAGAAAAAAATTGACTTTAGAAATGATAATCTACAGATGACTCAATTTAAAAAAAATCTAAAATGTAAAGAACTTCTATAATTAGATCCTTCATCAACAATAAATTGTATTTCTATTACATTTCTAATTGCACATAATATGCTTTCAACATATATGAAAATAATTCAAAATTCTAAAATAAGATTTTACAATTCATTATTTTTTAATTCAATGAACAAAATTCTCAACACCTTCATTCAATTTTAGTTATCAATCAAATGTAAAAAGCATCTGAGTATTTAAAATGCATAAAACATATATAATTATTATATATATTATAATAAGTTTATAACCTAACCCACCTTCTCAATGGTCCAATGGGAAGTTTAGGAACAGTAACACAACAGGTGGTTGGTAAGGATACAGGTAAATAACCAGAGTGGAAGAACTTATGATTTAATATTTCTTCTAGGGAAGGTCTGTCAGAAGGTTTGCATTGGAGCATTCTGATTATGAGATGACGAGCAGGTTCTGATATGGAACTTGGAATGTTATATTTGTTCGTTGTAATACGATAATAAGTTTCATTTAAAGTGGAAGTTTCAAAAGGTGGTTGGCCTACAAGCATGGCATACCTACAAAATAAAATTACATAACTACAACCATATTCATAAAATAATTAAATAATAAAATAACACATTTTGTTGCATAAACAATGTGCAAGATGAATATAATAGGTATAGGTTATTATTACATATTATATAAGATATATTAAGGTACATTATAGATATGATTATTACACATTTTTCAGGGAGGGGGTGTATCAAAATTTTACACACACACACATTATGATTGTTTCCTATAATGCATCAGAAGAGCTTCATATTGAACCTTTCATATATTGAATGGGAAATTCTAATTATGATGAGATTTAAATCTTGAAATTATCATGCATAAAAATTTAAGCATTAAAAAAGTACAAAATGGGGGAAAAAGAATACAATTTTTTGGAAAACACATTTAATGTAATAAATGTGTTAAATTCAAAAATTAATACTGATAAAATTAGAATGATCCAATTGAATTATACGAAATATCTCAGAGTAATACACATTCAGAAGTCAAAATCCAATGTCAAATACACAATTATAATATAAATCATTAAAGTTTTAAAAAATGCACTGCACAGAAAGACAATGAAAAATAATTTTGATACTTACGTATTATCGCAACAATCGCCAACTCTATTAATAACTCACCAAGTTGGTAATCCTAATTTTCTATGTGTCGTATGCACTGAATTAGCACAACCATGTGCTTCGTTTCAGATAATGTCGCCAATAGGTTGCGATAATACATAAGTACCATAACTTTTATATTTAAATAAAACTCACATGATGCATCCCATGGCCCATACATCAGCTGAAAAACTATGCCCTTGCATGTTCAATACTTCTGGGGCAATATAATTTGGAGTACCACAAACAGTGCTGCACAAAAAAAAATTGAGGGGGAAATGTTAATTTTTAAATTATATTTTTTATACAATTATGTTAAACACAAAAAAATTATAATGATAAATTTATGAATGTATTTCAAGCTCTAAGTATCCATGTTTCTTAGAATATTTATCAATACTAAATAAATAAATGAGAGGATCCAAAGAGTTTTCTCAAGAAGATCCGAATCCATAGAATAAATTGTCTTTGTTTTTGACAACTATCTTTGATAATTCTTTGATATTGTATAAATAAAAAATTATTGTTATTTTTAAGCAGGAAAACTATATACACTTACGTATTCATCTTAATTTGTCTGAGATCTCATAGTTTTGAAAATTTGAGAACTTTGTAAAGTCAACATAAACAAGCACATCAAGTTACATAAAATATATGACTTGCTTATATATTTTAAATATTTTATTATATATTTTATGTAGTTTATGCTCATGTGTTTTATGTAATTTATATTTTATGTATTTTTTTCGAAAAGTTTAAAGTATTTTTTAAATACAAAAGAAAAAGACCATGAAAGAGCTACTCAATTCGTCAATTTGTAGTTTGAGCAATTACAAAGCTAGTGATAATGCAGAAAAAAAAATTCAATCATAAAAATTGTCATAAAAAGTTCATAAGTACAAAATTTTTCTCCAGAAAAGACAATAATTTCAAAATTCATGTATTCCGTAAATAAAACTTTACTAAAAATTGTATAAATCAAGTGAGAAAAAAATATTTTAAGCTAACAACAATCAATTAATATATTACTTTTATAAAAACAGGAATAAAAATTATCCATTCCCAAGAACATTGGCAATGGAAATACTTAAATACTGGTTCTTAATTAAAAAATAATAATTTTATATGTGTCATAAAATACATTGAAATTACAATTTTAAGATAATAGATTGAACTTACAATTTTTTACCGCCTTTATCCGAATTTGTTACATTTGTCGCTAGTCCAAAGTCTCCAATTTTCACTTCCATTTCTTCAGAAAGTAGCATATTTCCCAATTTGAGATCTCGATGAATTACGCCTTGAGAATGAGTGTACTGCACTCCTTCTGTCAATTGCAGCATGAAGTAACGGACCTCAGCCTCAGTCAAAATCCTTCGGTTTCTCAAAATATGGACTAAGGACTATATAAAGAAAATCAGTATTACAAATGAATAGATAAATAGAAACAAAATTACAATTTTAAGTATAAGCAAAATGTTACCAATATAATTCTGTGTTTTTCATATAAAAAATCTAATTAGAAAATTTTTAAAAATACTGCAGTTTTAAAGTTTTCATTTTAGATGTTCAAGTGTTAGTAAGACAGACAATGAAAGTATTTTTAAAATCCCTTTCATCCATAATAGAAATGGTTAAAAGGTTTTATTGGTTCCAAAAAGGAGTTAAAACTGAGTTACATACAAAACCTTACAAATTCTGTAAATCAAATTACGAAACAGGCGATTTTTTTTAAGAACGAGAAATTAGCATTTTATACTAAAATATTTTCGTTCTTTGAATCACATTTTATATAAAAATACTGCAATTAATTAACAAAAGTATTTGATTGACATATCTCCAACATAATTTATAAAATATCATAACATAAAATCGAGAGAGAAATTTATCATATTTAATATATAACAAATATCATGTCCATTCAAAAGAGAACTCGGCATTAAAATTAGTTTTTTAAGTCGACAATAGAGGTCGCCACGAAAAATATATTTTGTTAATTCATTTCATTTCTGATGGGAGCGGACGCGAATAGGTATGCGAAAACGAATCAAAAGGAAATCGAGTTGAACAATTTTTTATAAGAGAAAATAATACATAAAAAACTCTACTCATACAAATTTTTTTTGCTTAATTCATTTTATTCTTCAGAATTTTTTCTTTTTCATTTTACAAACGAAAGAAAATATTATTCGTAATAGATAAATCTTATCAAAAGACAAGTCTTATAATAATAACAAAGGAATATTAATTTACTTATTCATTATTAACACAATAACAACTTAAAAGCTCGAAATGTATGAGTATTTTATCGATAAAAAAGTAAAATTTATTTGTAGGGGGAAAAAAGATAAGCAGTTTACATTATGTATAAATCATATCAAATACACAATTAAAACAACTATGAATAAACTCGTCGTAACATCCAATAAAATTTATAAAAAGTTGATAATATGGGTGAATTTTTTTATTAACCAAAATACTATACCAAAATAATTTGATATAATATTTCTGTTTACTTGAAATAGAAAGTATATCAAAATGAGAGTAAATTTAATTTCAAATTTAGAATTCCCAGGTTTTTAAGTCGAGATTTTTATGTTTATGGGAGAAAAATTTTGCAGAATAACATCATGTGGTACTGATTATTTATATAAAAAACTTTGTCTTATGCATAAATAAGAACTTTTATTTAAAAGTATAAAATCAAAATCAAAATAATGCAACAAAAAGCAAGAAATGTCCAACGCTTTTGATATATCAGTGTGATAACTTAACCCTAATGATTCTTAAATTTTCACGCAATTTTATTATCATCATGTAAATTCTTAATTTTAACTTTTAATTTCGTCTCTAACTATAATTATTTTGAAGCAGTAAAGTGCTAAGGTAAAGCCGAACCAATGTTCACTCCCCATTTTTCCATGACAGGAGTTTAAGCTTCCCTGTGAGAAGCAGGCTCCATCAACCATTCAACTTATGTCATAACTTAACTTAATTATGTTACACCTTTCCTTAATTTTTAAATAAAATATAATATGAAATAAATACTAAATAAAAACGCAAAATAAATAAATTTTCTACAAGTAGTTTTAATGACTTATTAATTAAATTAATTCCTTTGAAATGAAAGATATTTTACATTTGATCTAAAAGTACAAATTTAAGATAGAGCGTTAGTTCTGATTTTTTTAACAGTAATATGCCAAGATATTTATGAATTGGACGATGTTCAATACTTTATAAATCCTGATACCACAGAATATTACAAAATAGCAAATGGTGGTTTCGCTAAAACAATTTCCAAGAATAAATCAACAAATAAGCATCTCTCTGGCCTTCGAATAATATTTTTATAACAGCATCTCACCAGAAAGTTCTTTTTACAATAGAACACATTAAATTAGATATTTTTCGAGATCACAAAAATCTAATGTCGTTGCCAAACAATTTTACATAAAATAAACAAATGCTCAAAAAATTAAATAAATCAAATAAAAGTTACATGCCACAAGTTCACAATTCTTAGCAAACGGAAAAAAATTGTTATTAACTCATTAATAATCTAATAATCTCAATTACACAGATAGATTGGATCCTCAAGAAAAAAGTCCAAACACAGAAAACATTAAATATTTCTAATATCGTTTTTTAAAAATCGTTATATATTTGGGTTCAAACACTAGAAGAAAATTGAAAAAATTGTCGGCTCCGGTGGCTTTGAGGTAGCGTGCCCACTTCGTACGCCTTAAGGTTGCGAGTTCGACCCCAGCTGGAATAAATAGATTTTTTGAATGTGAAAATCGTAGGCACACAAGTCATATAATTATGTGGCAGGTAAAAAATCCCTTGAGTGCCAAATTGGCTCTGATACTCTGGGTAAAATTAAATCGCGGCAATATTTAGCATCCGACGAGAGCTTGAATTAAAAACTAATTCAAGCGTCTAAATTTGTGTGATAGCGAGGCCTCCACTAGATGGTGCTACTATGAAATGGCTCTCACATTTGGGGACATGTCATGTCTGCAAAGTCTATGTTTCTAAAATGCAGCCCCATTGAAAAAAAGCAATTAATTAACTTTGTACTTCAGTTCATAGAAATGTATTACAATTATTTCTATAACTGAAAACACAAATCTAGGAAAAAATATATATGCTTCATTTCTCATCTTCGTCATGCATTAATACATAATTTTGTATTAAAACTGAAACAAGATAACGATAAATAGCTCAGAAATGCTTGCAACAAGAAGCTTAAGCCACAATTTAATTGAAACAATCAAACCATTAAAACGGAGATATTGTATAAGGAAATACTTCCATGCAAAATAAATACTCAAAGCGGAAATGTAGAGTTTCGCAAAATTTCAAAGACATCCAAAAAAGAGTAAAAGAATACCGCCCAAAAAATCAAAACAAAGAATTAAAACATTAAACAAAAATGCAATTTAATTAAATCTGAGATTTTCCGCTCCGAAACAATTTGAAGTTCAACAATAAAAAAAAAGTGAAAACCGACTGCAAAATCAATTCATTCATAATTTTTAATCAGGATGAATTTCGATTGAAGAAAATCAATGTAGCGTAACAATAAATATTCGATCCATCGTAACCAAATGATAAAGTAATTAATCGTAATTTTTGCTTCAGTTATTCTAGGTCCTTCTCTTTTCACTGCATTAGGTAGTAATAAAATAGACACGTATTGAACATTCATAACAAAAGAATTCAAATTGTAAAATGTAATGCAATTAACTTGTAAAATGTAATGTTTTTGACGAGGTTAGTGAAAGTAAAAAATGTATTGATTTTTTTTTATTATTATTTTTCTGATCAGACAAATGTTCGAATGTAAATGAATTCAATTTACAATTTTGAAAGAAAAAAAAAGACCATTGTAAGAACAAAATTGCAATTTTTATACATTTATCACATATATATATAATTTCTTTCTTTTTTTCCCTTTCTTTAATTTCAATCTTTTTCTTTGCCTGGTGAGAAAAACAACAATTGAGAATTTCTTGATCGCATTCAACAAACGATCTTTCTTAAAATTAAATTCTATGTTACAAAAACTCTAATTGCATTCTGATTATTTTATCAAAAACAAAAGATTTGTTTTTAAATTAAAATTCTATTTCCATTCAATTGGAAAATACTTCGTCATTTTGAATCATTGAAAATAAACGTTAATAACATTAATTGAAGTTCAATAAAATAAATATCTTTCTTACTCATTTCTAATCAAATTAATAACTTAGTAATGGAACATACAAGAAGGGTCTTTAAAACAAAAGATGTTTAAAGATAAACTATAAACTTTGGTTAACCAAGTTATAGTTAAAATTAACCAATATATTGTTAATTTTGATACAATGAATTATCTCCCCCATTTACATTGAAATTATTTTCCCTTTAAAATAAAGCTGAATTAATTATTCGGCATTTTGCTCTTGCATTTAAATATTAAAAAATATATAAAAAAATTTGAACTATTTGAATAATACGACGTTTTTTAATTATGCTATATTTAACAAAAAGAAAGAAGTTAAAAAAAGAAACGCAATAAGAGAGAGAAACAACTTATTTTTTGAATGCGCATTACCTGGATAAAGGTCATTCAGTTTCGCACGTCGTTGAGTTAATCATTCAGTCATTTTCAATATTTTTTATCCAAAAGTGTTTTTTTTTCTTTCTTTCTTCCTTTTGATAAAACTGAAACCGAACGAGAACATTTTTCCTTGTTTTCTATAGATTTGTTCAGAAGAAATAGGCGTGTTATATTCTACCAGAACGATTTAACTAGTTCACACAGGATAATTCAGGCAGTAGGTTCGTATAGCAATATTCTCCCCTCGTAGCAAGTTCTACAGTGAGTGAGTGTTATATTAATAATCATGTTATAAAACGACACGAAGGCTGTTGGTGACGGATCTCGTAATTTTTGAAGCCTTGATTAAACGTCGAGGACGACACCTGAGTTACCACCCCCTATCCTAATTACCACATCACACCAACGGGAGAACATTGAGCCTCGACAAAATTAGCGTGTATCGGCCCCCTCTGTACACGGAGGGTCTTCAGACACACCAGGACTCGAATTTGAGAGAGGCAAGTAAGTTCTACAAGAATATGGAAAAATTTAAATAATTTGGTTTACTATAACAAACAATTATGTTTATAGTATTTAAACTGTAAACATAATTGTCTTAAAATGTCACTCTCAACTAAATACTGATAATGCAAAATGTTTTATGAAATTTTTAAATCGCCAAATTTGGCGATTATAGTGATACCCAATTTGAAGAGAAAAGTACATAACACGATCATATAAATAAAAAGTGTGTACATAACTTCATAAGATTTACAAAGTTTCGTTCAATTGGTAAACAAAAGCACTGAATCATGCTAAAACTTATTAAACTCATAAACTGTTTATTTACGTCGCAGAAGCTACACGAAGGCAACTGGCGATAGGCTTCGAAACTTTGAACCACGATCCACTGACGAAGACGACATCTCAACTGGCACTCCATTCTCCAAATTTCCACACCACGACAATGTAAAAACTTTGAGCTTTAACTAATTTACGTGAATGCTTATTAAAAGGTAGATTCCTGCTTTAATAATGAGTATTGTAAATTAATAAAAATAAATTTTATCTTATATATGATTTAACATAGGGGGAAAAATAAGAGTTTTAACGCGCTTCTTAAAATTAAAAGAATTGTCGTATAGCATATACATAAAACAAAGACTTTACTAGTTCATATACTAGTACATTCAGAAAAACTATGATTCTGTAGACACATGATCGGTAAAGTGACATTGAAATTGAACTCTTCAAAATATTATAGGCGTCAGGAGAAAAAAAAAGATGAATTTTTTTTTATATCTCTATCTGATAGCATTTATAGCGTTAAAATATACCTAACTCGATTTACGGATTTTATAGTACAATCTCATTTTTAAATAATAAAATTTAGTGATTAAAAAAACCCGACCATTTTATGTCATTTAGTACTAGAAATACACAGACTACACTATTAGAAACATATAAAAAATATTAGTTCTAAATAAGTACTAGTATTACATATGCATGTAAGAAACATATACAGCATGCACATTACATAGAAACTCATAAGACTAATCGATAAATGAATGTCATTATAATTTCAAATTTTTAACAAATAATAAAGATCTAATATATATATATATAATGTTTAATAAATTAATAATATTATTTAAATATTTCTAGGATTCATTTATATTTTCCACTAATATTTATATCAAAATATATTTATCATTTTTTCACACATATATATTTATATCAAAATATATTTATCATTTTTTAAATATATATATATATATATATATATATATATATATATATATATATAAACTTTATACACAGTCCAGTCACATTAATGTGACCATCTGTCAAAAGCCAGAATAACCACCTTTCGCAGAGCGGACTGCTGCGAGATGTGCAGGAAGAGAGTCACTTAGGTCCCTGAAGGTGTTCTCTGGGATGTTGAGCCATGCCGACTCTAATGCCGTGGCCAGCTGCGCTAGATTAAGCGGTTGAGGATCCATGGCGCGAACAACTCGATCGAGATGGTCTCACAGATGCTCGATTAGGTTTAAGTCAGGTGAGTTTGCTGGCTAGGGGAGGACGGGAAACTCATCCTGGTGCTCTTCGAACCACGCACGTACACTGTCAGCTGTATGGCACCTCGCATTGTCCTGCTGGAAGATGCCATCATCCTGAGGAAAAACAATGCGCATGTAGGGGTGGACATGGTCCGCAAGGACAGATGCGTACTTGTATTGATCCATCGTGCCTTCCACAATGATCAGTGAACCCAGAGAATGCCAGGAAAACATTCCCCAGACCATAATGCTCCCGCCTCCAGCTTGGACCGTTCCGGCAATGGTTGCAGGGTGGTTCCTTTCACAGGTTTCACGCCTTATACGCCAACGTCCATCTGTCCGATGGAGCATAAAACGCGATTCATCTGAAAACGCTACCTGTCGCCACTCAGTGGACGTCCAGCTGCTGTACCGGCGTGCAAATTCTAGCCTTCGTCGTCGATGAACAGTAGTCAGCATAGATGCACGAACCAGGCGTCTGCTTCGGAGGCCCAGACGCAGCAATGTTCGCAGAATTGTAGTTTGGGAGACACTTTTGGTAGCCCCTTGGTTCATTTTGGTGGTCAGTTGCTCAACGGTAGCCCGTCTATTTGCCCGAACGCATCTCCGCAACCGTCGTTCGCCTCTGTCATCTATGGCCCGTGGTGCACCACATTTGCCACGTCCCTGATTTTGAACAGTCCCATTTTGCCATGCACGGTACACTTTTACCACGGCGGCATGCGAACAGTTCACAAACTCAGCCGTTTCGGAAATGCTTCCACCCTTGGCCCGAAAGCCAATGATCATGCCCTTTTGGACGTCGGATAAATCGCTTCGTTTCTGCATTACGCCAATGATTGAAATGTTTTCCGAAGCCCTCAGACACCCTTTATATACGCTCAACTGCACTGTGTTGCCACCTGCCTTCTGTGATTAGTTATTTAACTCTGACGTGGAAAGTACGTGGTGCTCACATTAATGTGACTGGGGACTGTGTATTATTCTATCATAATTTAACTTTATGCGGAACTGTTATCCCTCTCTTGTATTTGGCGGGAAACATAACCAGTTGTTACACTCCCGAAATAAGTCTTACTATCAACGTTTAGCATCGAATTTAAATCTATACTGTGAATACAAGTAAGCTATAATTTTATAGTTATATTTTATTAGTTTAGTGATTTTATTTATAATATTTAAATTAATCCTAATGTTACTCTTTCCTTTCCTCTTGGTACGTAGTATGACAAACTACAGGTGAAGGTTGGCTAGCCCTAAAACTTGTTTAAACCTGCAATCCTGATTCCTAAGGCCAGGAGTTTGTTATTGTACTACTGTGCCTATTTCTTCCTATTTAGTATAGTTATCTTAGGTTCTATAACTATCTGTGTATTTATATATTTTGGATTATATATATATATATATATATATATATATATATATATATATATATATATATATATATATATATATATATATATATATATATATATATTCCAATTTCTTACTTTTTTAGCACTGTACGTTCTAGTATTTCTTCACTTTTATTTTGTTATATTATGTATATATTCCAATTTCTTTTTTAGCACTGTAGGTTCTAGTATTTCTTCACTTTTATTTTGATTTTGTTATATTATGTATGTATATATAATAAATATACAGTGGTGCAAACAAGGGGGGTCCTGGGCCCTTGATTTTTTCCGATTGATTATAATTCTAATTATATAGTAAGCGTAAAATTTAATTAAGTATTTGTTATTAATGATTAATTTTATTAATTAATGCTAATTATTTATTGAATAATTAGTTTTTTACTGTGTTTTGTTCCTGAAAATCGACAAAACCAAAAGGAGCATGATACAAGAATGGTGAACTTTCGCCCCCGGACCCCCTTGAAAAATTCCTGTGTGCGCTACTGTATACATATAATATAATATATCTTACGAAAAAACAGATTTATTTTATGAATAATTAGAAATCTCAACCACCAAATACTTTCGAAGCACTTTCTTCCGATGTTTCGCCACACCAAGTTTTACGATGAAAAGGCACGGTTATCCTTTAAAAATAAATAACACTTTTTCGTTAAACAGAAAAATTCCTTCTATGACTACGACAAAGATTAAATAAGAATAAATTTAAAAATCGATATTTTTAGAGGAACTTAATACCAAGAAGCAGGACTAAATTTACCGAGGTTAAAAACAATTTCCCCCATACCTTTTATTTCCACTTCGTAAATACTTTTCTGCACGAAAAAAGAATAGATAGAAAAGATAGAAACATTTCAAATTCCATTCATTGAAATACTGCTACTAACAGAATTCTAAGGTCTCTCGAGCTCGGAAAAAGCAACACATAACATATATTTAAAGAGGGGAAAAAATAAAAATAAAAACTTAAAAAAAAGACTTATAATCCTCAACTAGAATTCAGTAATGGTTTTTTTTAATACCAATGGTACAATCAAATCCCCCTAAAGGCCGAACCGAAGATCTTACCAGAGTAGTTTCAAATCCAAAAGCTATAATCAGGGGCGCTCGTGGGGGCCGGACGAAGCAAAGAAAACAGGGAGAACTAAAAAATCAAAATAAGCTACTCAGCCTACCACATCTGCTATTCCACCAAAATAGGCCTTTATCAAAAAAGAAGCAAGAAAAAAAGGGAACCTCAAGATGAAAAAGACTCTTGGGTCAGTCAAAACAAGTTGCAAGACACAGCTGCGCCTGCTTTCATTCATAAATAATTTTCTTTCCTTACGGCAACTTGACCTTGAACCTTAAAAATGAGTATGGAGTTCAGTTTTGTACAGAAATTCTGTTTCTTTGTCACTTTAGTGAGGTAGTTGAAATGGTTGGTTGAAAGAAATTACAAGAACAGATACACAGTGCTAGATGTACTTAGTTGATATTGAATTTCAAAGAAGTTGAAAAACAAGTTGTCAATCTTTTGTGTGTGTGCGCGCGCGAGGAATGACTTTAAAAAGTAACTTTAAACAAAACTTCATTGAGTTAGAGCAGGAAATAGATATATTTGTTCTTAAGATGTTTACATATTATTATAAACAGGTACAATGCATATTTTCAATTTACTATCTTTCAAAGATAGAGTATAAGCAGAGAGATTAAATTACTCAACATAGGGAAGGGGGGAATCCATAATATATTAACTATTTTAAGCTAGAATTAAAAAAAATTATGCCTCCTTTTTTCTATTATTTCGAATGTAATACACAAGAAACGCGTAATAATGTGATCACACTGTTTTTATTTAAAACCTATTTAGAATTCTGTAAATGCATTTAAATACAGTAAAAAACACACAAAAAAAGTGAAGATTTCATCGGTTATATTTTTCCTCCATTGAGACTATTTTGATAACATTTCAGAGTAATTGTGGAATTCAGATCTGCAAAAAGTTCAAAAAATATTTTCTTAGGTCAAGGAAAAAAGTAGGTCATCTCTCTCTTTTTTTCTATCTTCCTTTCTTTTACGATTGCATTTCATACCAATCAAAAAAGTATAGTAGTTTGGATGTGGGATATTTAAGTGAAAATACTGAAATGATTAATTTTAAGTTGAGAGAGAGAGAAATTCATACTAGCAGATAAGGAGCAACCTCCCCAGTGGATTAAACATTCATATTAATATATTTATTGAGTAACGTTTTGATTCAGTGTATAATGAATTACCAATCCATACTTTTGAAGACAATTTATAAACGAACTTATTTTCAGATTTTAAGAATTAAAACAATGGACAAAATTTAGGACGGTCACATGATAAATACAATCGCGTGCTTCCCATTGAATTCAAAACTGAAATTCGACTTGTACTTTTTCTACTTTTCAGGTTTTGATAAAAATTTCAAATCCACTTATTTGGTAAAGATGTTCAAATATTAAGATTCTTCAAAAGGTTTTTCATAATTAAAAAAAAGTTTTCATTATTATACGTGTACTTTTAAATCAAATTATTTTGTTTACCTATGTGCATTATTATTGTTGACAAATATATACTTTTTAACAGATTCTGAAAAAAGAAAAAATTGGCAACAGCGAAGCATGAAATGATCGGTGGGAAACGCCCGACAGTATTTATCATGTGACTATGACGTCACATTAATTTATGAACTGATTGGCTGGAAACAGGTGTTTGTATTTATCATGTGATTGTGACGTCACATGAATTGAGCCCATTCTTTTTCGCATCAAGTAACACCCTCGAACTTTATTAAAATTTCAAATCATTTAAAATAACTTTACAAAATGATTAAAAAAAATAAATTGTGCAAGTTAACCTGATTTTTTTTAAATTTCCAATTTTAATGAAAATTTGTAAAATATAAATAGCATATTAATGTTGACAATATTCTTCGGTATATCTTTTCAGTAAATTTCTCTATAATATTTATTCTGCTTTTTAATAATTAAAATAAAAAAATTTAATTTTCAAATGAAGGCAAAATCGTGCGAAATACTCAAAAATAAATTTAAAGAAGTTTTTAAACCTAAAATTAACAATTAATTCTACATAACCAAAAACGTATTCAGAGAGCTAAAATATTTTAAATGAAAACTTCCTGGTTAAAATCAGTTAAAACATTTAAAATTGCAAAAGCAAACTTTTTTGGTTAAGAAAAAAAAGAATGAGATTATAATCTTCAGGTTAAATGCGATAACTTTCTAATCCGAAATTCAAACCTGAATTCAAAACTAAAAAAGCAGTCTTGATGATTTCTAGATATAAGACATCTTATTGTAATCAATACAAGTGGAAGTTCTTTTACAACCTGATCTTCGAAATCGATGCTCTCTGGATGTCAATTAACCCATAAAGATTGCAAATGAAAACGAAAGAATTACGAGTTTGTTCGAAGAAAAAATTTCTAATTGAATGACACGATTAATAAATGGTCCAGTAAACATTATATATATATATATATATAATCACCTATAATCCTCCACTTTCCAAGAAACAGATTACGCCTATTTATGTTTAAAAAGAAATAATGTGCATAAGATGGAATAATTGTCAGAAAAATAAAAAGTTATTTGAGAGACTTTAAAAGCTAATTGAGCGTATGAAAATCGTTAGTTTCTTTTGACAGAACAAGAGAGGAATAAAAATTCCATATTGCAAGAAATTTCAATTCCAATATTTAAGTAATGAAAAATATTGATGTTAAAAATGTATAAAGTTTTACTAGTTTATTAGAACAATTAAATTTGTTTTTGTGAAGTATTCCTTTTCACATAATTAAGCCAATTAATTGTTATTTCATTAAGAAAAAAGATTTATTGTCAGACGATTATTTCCTTTTCTAAGTTGTTTTTTTCTTCAGTCGATTAAATTGGTGTTTACTTCCAATAGAATTCTATTATCAGTAAAAATTAATTGAGAGTATCAGATTGTTTCATATAACTGTGTATATTTTATTCCAAATATTTAATTATTTCGTGAAAAGAAAAAAATGGCATAATTACTTAAATTAAAAATCAATTTAACTACTAGAGCTTTCACAATCAATTTCAATAACTTAAACTAAACATTTTAACGAAATTGGATTTTTTTTTCCAAATATATTATTTTGGATGTTATTTAAGACACTTTTTTGATTTAGAAACTAAACCATATACACTTCAAAACCTAAAATAATGCACTGAAAATGTAATACTTGGACAGAATACTAAGAAAAAGGGAATTATACAGTGGCTCTCAAAAGTTTTTGTACACCTTTCAATTTTCAATAAAATTTAATGTTTTCGATAAATAAAAAATTAGTATCAGAAAATTCAATATTGACACAACAAATGGGTTGGGATGATAGCAAATTCAACATTTTTGGTTCCAATGGGCATATAATAGTTTGGATAAGAAAACACGACGAAATTAATCCCAAGAATTTCGTTGGAACAGTGAGGCATGGAGGTGGAGGTGTTCTTGAGTAAATCAGCTTCAGGATTCGGTAATTTGTTCTTTTTTTTTTAAAGTATTGCTAATCATGAGCTCTATTTAAATATTTTAAAAAACAATTTGAAATTATCTGCCCAAAATTCGGATACAGAAGACGACTTCATTTTTTAACAAGATAATGACCCCAAGTACACTGATCTCAACGTACACCTCTGGTGTCTATATAACTCCTCAAATTCTGAAATACCTCCTCAATCACCTGATTTCAGCCCAGTAGAACATATATTAGTGAGAATTTGATTTTAAAAAAAGAAAAAAAATGACATACAAAAACAAAACGATGTAAAAATATTCATCACAGAAGAATGGAGGAACATTGATGCAGATATTACAAAAAAACTGATGAAATCTATACCAAGACGTTTAAAAGTTGTTGTGGACGCTATTCTAAAAAGTACTGATATTTAAGCAATATTTAAGACTATGTTGAGATTTTTTTTAAGTGTACGAAGACCTGTGGCGTAATTTTTTTAGAAGTTTTTTGATTATATTAATTTTTTTAAATAATATAATTATACTATGCTTTAAAAATTTAATAAGTTTTTCAAATAAGAACAAGTTGCAGATATTATTTTAAAAAATTACAATTCCGATGTATTAATTTTTATTTGTCGAAAACGTTAAATTTTATAGTAAATTGCAAGTGTACGAACACTTTTGAGAGCCATTGTTGGTAAACGTTCCATTCAATATAATTCTGTGACCTCACGTGAATAAAGATAAATATAGTTTATTAATAATGGAAAATAGAGTCCTTCAGGCACTAGAAATTATTCGTTAAGTATTTAATAGGACCTTTACACGCAGATTTAAGGATGCAAATATTTAAACGCTCAAACACAACTATGAACTTCCAAAACTGCCAACTATTCAAAGGAAAGAAAAAAGGAACGAAGCTTAATCTTATTTCAAAACATTTTCGCTTTACTGAGTCCCAGCGTGTCATTTAAGTTGTTTGACAATGTTCTCCTTGGTTGCTTCTTAAATATTTCCGTAAATATTTACAAGAGGTTTAATTTTTGACACTAAATCTCAATAGAGATCTTCAAATTTTAATTTTTAAATAATCTTTTCGAACGTCTGGTGAACAAAACAAGGGATAGAATAAAGTTTAATATTTTTTAATCTGGTTTATTACATTGTTTGAACATATTGGTTGCAAACAGGAAATATTTATATTTTATTTCTATTGTTCCTCAATACAATCCATCATTGTAGTGCTTTTTATTTTAGTTACAATTATAAACGTGAACCACAGCAAATTTGTGAATAAAATTCAGATAAAGCGATAAGCCCTAAAAGTACTTAAAATATAAAAGAACATAATATTAAAATACAATTTTGCTATGAAACGTGACAAAAAATAGTACTATCTTGATAGATCTAAAACTAATTAGGAAAAATATTTTAGATTTTGTAATAATATTTGAAATTTCATTATGTAACATTTGAATTTTCAATAAATATTTGAAATTGTTTACGGTGATCTTAAGAAACAGATATGCTAAGGTGAAAGAATAATTTCAAAAGTAATACTGAATGAAATTGTTGTGTATAACTTCTCAATATTTAACAATCTATGAAGTACTTCCATTAAATATAACAAGAGATAGTAAAATATTTCTAAATTTATTATGTAAAAAAAATATATATTTAGCCATTCGTGCTAAAAATAACATTTCGTAAAGCTATCATAATACACAGCAAAGAAATTTTAAAAAATCAAGATAAAAATATAGTTATGAAAATTAAGAATCTTCTTTGTAAATAATCATACCGTAAGTATGTATTACTTCCGCTATTCCATATTAATATTTTCTTTCCGGAAATTTTAATATCTAAAAGGGGTATTTCCCACAACTGATTTAAACAGATAAATTAACTAATGAAAAAAATAAAGATTAAATATAAAATTATAATAAAGCAATAATTTGAAACACGTAGAATATATACATATTCTTTCGTTTTGTGTTACGGGCATGACTTTTCTTAGGAATAATTTTTAAAAAAAGCACTTCAAAACTTAAACATCAAGAATAAATCGTAATCCACTTATAAGAGGCATTAGATCACAGTTAAATGAATATTCTTTATATATATATAAACAAGAAATTTATTTTATTAAAATACTGCAAGTAGAAGTTTTCAATAAGGTCTAAGTTACAAAGGCGAGTTAAACCTAATATGGTTTGATTTAATTTAAGTCGCATTCTGGAGCAACACAAGGGCTAATGTGTGACAACGGACCTCGTAGTTTTGAGCCATGGTCAAGTGACTAGAACGACACTACAGCTGGCAACATCCCTTTCCTAGCCTCTCTATCAGGCCAGCGGCAGGACTCTGAGCCTCGGCAGATTTAATGTGCATCGGCCGGGTCTTCAATGGGACTAGGACTCGAAAACCCCGCTTACGTGTTTGCGACCACAACCACTTGGCTATCGCGACCACTGGATACTGAGATGGATGCAAAACATTTCAATTTCAACCTTTACTTAAATTAGTGACACATAAATGACACGCAATGGCTAATAATGTTGTTCAAAATATACGAAATTTATACTTTGCATCTCGTATTATTTGACCAAAGGTCAAGCGATGAAGACATTTACCATTATACAGAGTGTTTCTTTTCCAGGTAAAAAAATTTAAGTTGGCATTACTTTCCAAGATGGCGACCGATTTAACAGCTGTCAAGTGATTTATTCTCAGTTTGGTTTGGCAATTCATCATGAATAGACTCACGCCTGAACAACGCTTTCAAATTGTGCAATTTTATTTCGAAAATAAGGGTCGATTTTCATAAGCGAATTTTGTTTAGCGATGAAGCGCACTTCTGGTTGAATGGCTACGTCAACAAACAAAACTGCCGCATTTGGAGTGAAGCTAATCCACAAGTGTATGTCGAAACACCGTTACATCCAGAAAAACTGACTGTTTGGTGCGCTTTATGAGCTGGTGGAATCCTTCTTCAAAAACAATGAAGGCCACAACGTTACAGTCAATGGTGATCGGTATAGAGCCATGATTACTAACTTTTGCATTCCTGAATTGAACAATCATGATGTCCAGGAGCTGTGGTTCCCACAAGACGGCGCAACATGTCACACAGCTCGTGCCACAATCGATTTATTGAAAGACACGTTGGGTGACCGCCTAATTTCACGTTTTGGACCTGTGAATTGGCCTCCAAGATCTTGTGATTAAACACCACTAGACTATTTTTTGTAGGGGTATGTAAAGTCATTCGTCTATGCGGATAAGCCACAAACGCTTGACCATTTGGAAGACAGCATTCGCCGTGTTATTGCCGATATACGGCCATAAATGTTGGAAAAAGTCATCGAAAATTGGACGTCCAGATTGAACTACATTCGAGCCAGCCGTGACAGTCCTATGCCAGAAGTCATATTTAAAATGTAATGCCACAAGATTATCTTTCGAATAAAAAAAATTCATGTCAATCGAATAATACATCGTTGTTTTATTGCAATTTAAAGTTCTATACCTCTAAAAAAACACCCTTTATAAGCACCCTGACCACAGCACACAAGGATTTGAAGCTCTTATTAAACCAGATAGTAACTACAAATAGAATCACGATTCAAGCTAAGGAGTTGACATTGTCTTCAAGACATACTAATGTATAATAAATACTATGAATCTCATTTCTAACGATGTAAAGTAAGAATGAACTTTTTTAGAGTTGAAACTGCATCACAATCTTTTCAATGTATGAATTATAATTAAGACGTACATACAACGTACAATTCATGTATCAATTTTTCTCTATTGTAAAAATTATCTCAACAAAACTTCTACTCAAATTGATTTTAAATTTGAAAAGAAAAAATTTTTTTAATGTTAATATCTTACAAGCAGAGAATTTTGAATTCAAAGTTTCCGAGAAGCCAAAATCAAGTCACAAGAACATACGATAAAAAATACATATTTTGGGAATTTACAAATATCTTATTTAAGTAATTTATATAAAATTAGTTATCTTTTCGGAAAGTATGAGGATCAAGAAAAACAATATAATAGCAACTAGTTCTAAGAAATTATTTTTAACTTTTTTTAAACGGAAAACACAAATATTTCACATTGAAAAATGAATAAATTAACACTCTCTGATTTCTTGCAGTTGAATTCCTGGAAATATTCTTCAAATTTTAAATGATGAAGAAAACGAAATTCACAAACCTCTCCCTAAATATTTAAATATTATTTAGCATCATAAAAATGTTTTGTTTATTTACACAGTCAAAAAATATACGGGAATGACTATGCAATATATATTTCAAAAGATTTCTAAAAATAGCGAGAAACCATTTATTTAAAAAAAATTGAATTCACACACATTTCTCAAAGTGCATTTCTAATGATGCATTTTCATTTTTTCTACTGTGTGGTTTATTCTTACTGCAAACGATTTGCATTTGTTTATCTATTATTTTAAAAATAATGATGCCCAAGTTCGGAAAAATATTTATTTACAAAATTCTTAAGTAGAATAAATACTAGGATATAGAGCTTCATTAATGTAGAAAAAGGTTCCGAGATTCTTTGCAACAACATTAAACTGGCAAAAAAAGAAAAGGAAAAATGAAACTAGCTTTAACAACACACTTCACAGTTTTATGTTATTTTACTAGAAATAAAAAAATAAAAAACATTAGCTAAAGAAAGAATAACAAATGTTTCGTTCTCAATTTTGATACGAAATTGTTATATGTGCTATTTATTGTTGTTCCATTTCAAACATTTAAAAACTAAAAAATGCGTTTGAAGACGTAGCAGAATTCTAAATAAATAAATACATATAATTTTTCTTCGATTTGTATAACATAAAATATCGTATAAAAAGTAAATTTATTTTAAAAAAATCCATTTATTAAATTTCGAAAACTTCTGTTAAATGCTTAAATGTTAAAAAATACTAATTATAAAAAATGCGAATCTTCGAACATTTCATCAAGAAAAAACGTTTTCTAAAGTTTTAAGGAAAAATATTTCTCTTATATACGACTAATCAGTTTATTTTTCATTTTAATTTGTGTTCGCTTTTAAGCATCATTACTAGTCGAATGGAAAAAATAAATCTACTTTTTCTTTTAAAAAATGTAAAATTCGAAATTTATATATTGCTAACAGATACACATACGAACGTCGTGAATGAAGCTTGTATGAAAATTTATTCCAGAAATATTTGAGATAAAGTAATTTTGAAGTTTATACTACATACTTTTCACACAAAAAATATATTTTCATAAAATTAAATAAAAATATTTACCCTTATACGAATAAAATAAATAACTATAAAAATTCTAATCTTTTTCTCAATAAATTAAGCTTAACACAACCAGTTATTGCAATGATGTGCATATTCTTATAGCGTTTACACAGCCTGATACTTTTGCTTCTCTGCTACAACGTGCGATATAAAACGAAAAGTTACATACGAAAAAAAAAAGGAATAAGTGTCATAAAAACATATACTTTATTTATTCAGAAATTTTTTTCTTCAATGTTGGGAAAAAGTCCGACAGCAATAACTAAGTTTTGAAAATAATTAAATAATGGCAAACTTAATTAAAAGCGAAAAAATATATATTGAGTCTTTTTTCCCCACAATACGCGTTACCTTTTTTCATACGGGATCAATTTTTCATTTAATATATCATCAGAAATGAATATTTTTCTGGGGAAACATTATTTTACATTATTTTTCACACTTATGGGCTCTGTGTTTTTTTAAATACTTCCTTTTGTAAGGTATTCATTTTGTTAATTGTATTTTAATTTTTCCATTAAAGTCCTGACGCTATTTAGAGAAATATGGAAAGAGATAAAATGAACAGCATTTTTTTTATTGTCGTCATAATGGTGTTCTCGAATAAAGTAAGTCTAAAAGAAAGATTGATAAACTGAAAATCACCACCATCTAAAAAGATTAAGCCAACAGAAGCCACTGTAGTTGCTTAAGCATTTAAATTGAAATTCCACAACTTGGTTGATTTGTTGTTTCATTAACGTTACATTTTATTTGATTTTTTATTAATGTTACATTTTGAAGCGGCACAAGGGCTCATGACAACGCGGACCTCGTAATTTTAAACTTCGTTCAAGTGGCAAGGACAACACCTGAGCCGGTGCCCCACAATTGAATTTATCAACGTCATACATTGAGGCAACAGATTTATTGACAAAGGATCCTGCAATTTTAAGTTGTGGTCAAATGACGAGGACGACACCTAAGCTGTCACCCTCACTTTTTAAACTTCCGCGGAGCATCAAGGTAAGTGAGTGCTTATTAACGTCGCACTTAAATCACCCACCGGTTATTGGCGACCAACATCGTAATTTAAACACGAGTGATAGTATGAGAGCTCGAAGTAACGACCCGGCAGAAACAACAACGGCCATGAGTTCGAGACCATAATCACCAATTTTAACTTGAAGCACTATTCAGCTTCGTAAATTATTCAACTGCAACTTATATATCTTACCTTTTTTTAAAAAAAGTTTTGTTTGCATTAATGTTATTTCTCAAGTTAAAACTCAGAAATTGTGCATTTAAATTAAGCTGTTTAGTTGAACTCTCTTTGCCACTACATATACATAGTTGGTACTTACATACACCGCCAAGTGTGTGAGTGAGTGAATATTAACGTCACACTGCACAGCTACACGAGGGCTTTTTGGCGATGGACCATGTAATTTTGAACCATGGTCAAGTGACGTGGATGACACCTGAGCTGGCACCCCCTCTCCTAACTACCACACCACACCAACTGGAGGACGTTTCAGCTCTAGACAGATTTAACGTGCATCGCTGCCCTACACGGCGGGCTTTAGTGGTACTGGGCTCGAACTCATGACATGCCTGCCATGAACAGATACCTTGACCACTGGGCTACCTCAGCCCCATACACCGCCAAACGAAAAGACATCACAAATTCATAAAATGTCACCAAATACTCCTCTCATCCTTATTATTGTGGTTGAACGCGAGCGGAACAGTTTCATTCTTGGCTGTATATCGCGGCATTTGGCGACATCTTTTTATTTGAAGAAATTGGTCGACGGTATAAAACGTAAGTATCACATTATTTTATAAAAAAAAGTCCGGAGTTACAATATTTTATTTTACATGAAATAGTTTAACACTGAGGTCAAACATTACGTAACTCAAATGTAAGAGAATCTAATATTTTGGTCTTGGGAGAGCCTCTCTGAATTAAATAAAATGGGACTCAATATTTATTTAAAAAATTAATCTCTAGCATTAATGTAGAGATTTCATTTAACATAACTCATACTCCCACACAAAAATTTCGCTTAAAAGTACAACACAAAGCTTTAGTGTGAGTTTATCGATAAGATATCTGACAGAGATGGATGGAAAAGTAAAATCCTACCTTTCTAGAGCAATTTTCCAGGATGATGTAGACGTTGTGGTCATCTTCGAAGAAATGGTGGAAACGGACTATATTCTTGTGCTGCAACTTCTGATGAAGATCGATTTCCCGGAGGATCTGAAAATAACAATCATTACCAAGAAATATAGCAGAATCCAATCAAGTTACCATCATCATTTTTCTTCTAACTAATTGGTTATACGGGTTAGATAACGATATAACAATTCTTTTACTAATAATTTTTCGTATACATATTTGTGAAGCTTTTATTCATGGGTATTCAACTTCCTAACTTTCCAACTACCAGGTTTAAATCCTCAACAGGGTCAATGAAAAATCCAAAATAAAATGTGATTGTGAAAAATAAACCGCAATATGAGGAAAATAAAAATGTGGGCCTATGTATTACAAACAGTAGAATATTAATATGGTATTAATTTGGGTCAAAAGCAAAAATTAGGACCGATGGAATTATGTGGATCGCGTGTCTCATACATAAGCTAATCGTCCAAAATATTACAAAGGAATCATACAAATAATTACATATACTATTTACTTTTTTAAAAAGGAGGATTTCTTAGCTATTCTTTATTTTTCTTCAGTGGAGTAGATAAAATGTTAGATATATTAATGTTTATAAGCTTCAGCAAGAAATAGTTAAATGTCAAAATTGACAAAGGTAACCAAAATCATTCCCTTCGTAAAAAATTTTTCACTATCAATGGACTAAATTGCAATGCAAATTGCTCAATTGACTGATAAATGCAATCACGTGTTCTTCATTGAATTCAAAACTCACTCACAAAACCTTTTTAAAAGAAAGTTTCTGCAAAAAGCAAAAGTTGGTAACAGCAAAACGCATGAATGGATTGGCTGGAAACAAGAGAGATTGTGCTTTAATCATGTAACTATGACGTCATATGAATTTATGAACTAATTGGCTTGAAGCACATGACTATCGTTATCAAGTGACTATGAAGAGACATGAATTTATTAGTCCATTCAAAACAGTATTATTCGTAAAATTGTAAAACATTATTCTAGAATTTTCTTAGACACATTTTTTTTTTTTTGAGATTCTCAAAAACCGATTTAAAAAATAAAATCTTGAATTTATAATAATATGATTTAGTAAAAGAAATATTATACAAAATTTAAAAAAAAAAGAATTAAATTAATTTTTTTATGATTTCAAATACACTCAATGTAAAAAATTCTTTATAATTATTATGAATTATAAGAAAAAAGAAAAAGTTGATGAATATTTTAAACATTTATTTTAAGCACACAAGTCACAAAGAGTACAGGAATTATAAGTTAAAATATGCTAAAATAGATGGGTGGGAGACACACTATCAATAGTACTTTTAAAAAATCGGAAAATTGCTTTACACTAATCAGTCAGTCATATATAATTTAAAATAGTGGTTATATTTTTTCCTAAAACTTAGTAATTTTCCGCGAATAATTATAAAATATATTTATTTACAACTAATTATAAGTAGTTATTACTAATTACTAACTTTATAGTACGTAGCTAATTAAAATTTATCAATAGTTAAAAAAAGTTTCATAAAAGATAAGATTTTAAATCCTAAAAGAAAAGAAAAAGGCATGTTTGCAGTTTGTAACTGAATATCTACATGTATCAAAAATATGAAATTCTGTGAAGAATATTTTGCTTCTCATAAAATTAAAAATATTTCGCAGCGCAGACATGAGTGGGTGGTCATTAATTAGGAAAGTCACTAAATACAAACTCACCTTTCACGCATTTTGGCATTAATTAATCAGTTAAAAATTTTTTTTGTCTAAATAAAGTGTCGACATTTAATAAAAAATAATTAGCGTAATATCAAATGCGTCAGTAACTTCAGACAATGCTTTATTTTTTTAATTTACTAGGTCTTGTTAGCATTGGATATCACCTTTAATGATTTGGTTTGTGTTAAAAAAAACGAAGAACCCCATCATAATCCCTAGCTTAATTCCACGATATCTAAGTAATTATTTTAAAAAATACATTTTTCCTCCCCTGAATAAGGGGGAGTGAAAAAACAATTTCAAAAAAACATTTACTGGTGTTTTTATTATTGTGAATAACTACACTGAATTGTAGAAATTATTATTTTTATCCAGGCTTTTATTCCTTGCTCGCGGAGCCTAATACATTTTTGTAATATAGTATCAACTGAAACACGTGAAATATATATATTATCTAACTCATTAATATCAAAAAACACTTCAAGATTTTTGTGAATTGATATAACAAAACAAAACATGAGCTAAAAAACTTAGTACACTGCATGAAATTTCCAGGTACTATCTCAATGGATCAAATTACATGAATAAAATAAACCAGGTGTTAATTAAACATTGACATTTCACCAAGAAATACAAATTAGAAGCAAAATAAGATAATTTATATCAGTAACAATTTTGAACTCGAAATTAAAAAAAAAAGTTTCACTAATGAAATCATTCACAAAAAAACCCCCCGTATTTATTCGAATCTAAACCGCACCCGTTTTGTGAAAAAAAAAATAGGGTAAAACGGTTTACCGATGTTTAAGAAATTTAAAAAAAATTAAAAGGATAACTAATGGGAAGCGAATAATGAATTTATTGTACCAGTGGAAAAACTTTTGAAAACATACATGAATCTAAAATTTATCTAACCGTCAATATTATGTTCAATTTCCATCATCCAACGAATATTTCGCCTACTATTCTAAGCCGCACTCGATTTTTAGCAGCATTAATATTGGGAAAAAAGTGCGCCTTAGATTCGAATAAATGCGGTAATACTTGAGCACACAAGTTCATGAAATTTAGAACGGCATCATGTAACAAAGTTTTATACAAATCCAAATTTTTAACACAAAATTAGAATTTTAAAAATACTGTAAAGGAAGCTCATGAATCTCCTATATCTGTTATAAACATTTCAACATAAAAAGTATTTCTCATTAACTTAATAATCATTTCACTTATAACATATGTATATAATACCTTTTCCTTTTGGTGGGGCTTTGTAAGCCTACTTTTGGGAATGATTTTGCAAGCATAGACTTGGCCAGTGGTGAGATCTGTCCACTCGTGAACGCGAGCGAATCCACCCTGAAACAAAAAAAAAAATATATGAAATTTCAATATATAAAGATAATTTAAAAGCAATTAACAATAGTATTGACTATAAATAACCGTAAAATATCAATGGCTAAATTTATGACGATCACGTGATAAGTTCAATCACGTGTTTACCGTTGAATTCAAATCTGACCTTAAGACTTCTACGTCTCTCTTGTGCTTGTAGAATCCAGATACAATTTTAAATTGGGTAATTGGGGACAGAGGCATAAAGGAGAACAATAGAGCCACCCCCTGCAAAGTCAGGTTTTGCCTTTAATATTTTATAAATAAGTTAATTACGGACATGGGGTCAGACAGGCTTTGGTCCCCCTAGAATCCTGTGCCCTCCCGCAGCGCGAGGGTGTACGTTACGCCCCTGATAGGGCAAACACGTCCAAGTATTAAGTTTTTCAAAATACACAATAAATTTTCACATTAATTGAGCTTTTTATAGGTCAAGTGCTTTTTTTATTTGACTGTGTGTTGTTATTTTTGTTAAAAAATATGTATTTTTTAAAAGAAAGTTTCTGTAAAAATTAAAAGATGGCAACAATGAGACGATAAAATTAACTGGCTGGAAACTTATAGCATTTATGAACTGATCAGCCAATTTATGAACTGATTGGCTGGAAACACGTGATTGCATTTATCATGTGACTATAATGACACATGAAATTCCTCAACTTAAATATCAGTCTCTTTTCCTGGGAATAACCTCCCCCCCCCCATCCCCCAACTAAATGTCTGGAAATTCATCAAATTTTTAGCGCACAGTTCCTGATATATTTTTTGGTTACATTTCCAGTTTCTGATTACGTATATTGACACAACTTAAATAGCTTTACCAGATTAAGTTTCTTCAAGATTTTATATATCGACATTTATATATTACTACGATTTATTTTACAATTCCAGTTCTTACATGCTAAACAAATTTTTAAGTAATTTTGTGTATATAAATATTAATTTCTCTAAAAGGTCAATATTCTCTGATACTTAAAGTTTCATAGAAACTAAGACCATTACGTTGGATTAAAGTTTTTCAAACGGGTCTCGACACTTAACAAGTAGAATTTCTTTTATTTAAATTTACTGGAAAATTTTTACTTTCTAGAAATCAGAAATAATATTACAGAAGGCACTTTTTTCCTCACAAAAAGTCTGAAAAGATATTATCAGCAGTAAAATATCTGAGAATTAAAATGAGCAGAAAATTTAACCACATATTTCTTTTGTTTACAATAAACTTATTCTTTTTTTAAAAAAAATTTAACGGTAGTTTTTCTCACTTGAAAAGCATTTTTAAAGTTGCTTTAAAACTTATTTAAAAATAATTTTTTCTCCATTCTATTCATTACAATTTCGAGTAAAAGAATTTTTTTTTCGCTGAAGGACAATTTTAGTGGTATCCAAAACTATTTTTTTTCTAATGTAAATTGATAACGAGTAATAAAATATATTTTTAGATTAATTCAATTTGCAACATATTTAAAACATAACATTGTCCGTCTCGGGATTTCTTCAGGGAAAATAAATTTTTTTATCCCTGTTTTATTTTTTACGAATACTGTAATACGGAAAATATTCGAAAAATGAGGCATCTTAACACTTTAAGGCACTTTAATTTTTTCCAGAATGTTATTAGTGTGCCTCATGTCTTTCGAATAAATACAAACAAAAAATGTTTCGTTTTTTATTTTTTTTCCTCAGACAAAAAATGGCATTTAATTTTATTGAAGAATATATTAGATGTCTTTGAAAATGCCCTCTTTTTAAGTAATAATTTACGTAAAACTGTTTACCAGTAAGAAGGAGTAAAAAAAGGTTTTTTTTTCTTCCAGCACTAAACGGTTAACTGAATCAGATTTTTAGTAGCTCTAAATTCGAGAAGGAAAATTCAGGGGGTAATTTAACCTGTAATTTAATGACAGAACAAATTCGTACCACATATTATGATCTACCAAATCTGTAAAATGTGCAGGGAATATTTCATACATTTTTTTTCTGTTTGATTTGACTTTTAATAAACGTTGCATTAGAGTTTTTAGCGATGGGCCTCGTAACTTTGAACGTCGGTCAAGTGATGAGGATGATACTTCAACCGACATCCCACTCAGCAAACTTTCCGACCATGCCAACGTGAGGGATTTAAACTTCGATAGATTTAACGCGGGCGTCTCAGTCACTCTTCTTTGCGATTTTTTCATTGGTGTAATGGATATCAATGAGAAGTACGCATTGCATCGGGAAAAATATATATAAGTTATGTAAATAATAGAATCAAAACTGTTGTTGATGTAAACAGTGTTGAATAGAATTCACAATCGAGACAAATTTTTTTTCATACAGAAAAATATGAAAACCTTAAATTCTTGTGGTTGTAACACATCTTACGTAACACAGTTTCCATTAAGTATCAACTGTATCTTTCAAAAAGTCCACTGGAGTGTGAGCGGATGCGAGTGTTTATCGTCGCACCCTAAGGTTATTGGTGACGGACATCATAATTTTGAACCATGGTCAAGTGACAAGGACGACACCCCTAAGCTCTGGCACCTCCCTCTCTTAACTTTCATATCATACCAATGGGAGGACGTTTAAACCTGGACATATTTAACGTACATCGACCTCCTCTGTACGGTGGGTCTTCAGCGGTACTAGGCTCGAACTCATGACACACCAACCAAGAGTTGGTAACCATAACGACTGGCTTATTGCGGACACATCTAATCATAAAGTTCACGTGGTCAGAAAACGTACTGTGTAACACATATCCAATAAATATCAACAGCATCTTTCAAAAAGTCCCATATACAACTTCCCATATGTAAATATATAAAAAAGGCATATGATTATTTATCAATCACACACATGCTATAATCATTAAAATTTAAAAATATTCAATAAATGCACAACTTTTCATTTTAGACCGTAAAAATTCCTTTTAAGATTTTGGTGGACGAATTGTAGAACATATTTTACGCAAAACAGAAGAAAGATGAGCTCAAAGAAAAATGAGACTAAAATTCAATGGTTTCAAAACGCTCTAGTGGAATCTATAAATATAAAATTAATATTTTAACTTATATAATTGAAAAGTTTTCCGTTCAGATCTTATTTTTTAACACTTAAATATATGAAACGAACTTCACAAAGAATGTGTTTCATGAGACAGACACATTCACTCTCGACTTGTAATCGATGAACTGAAAGCACATTAGCGATTGCCACCGGTATAAAGCAAAAAAGAAAAGAAAAAAAACCGAAGAAATAGATTGCCCTCAATTACTGACTATTAACAAAATGCTTGAATCAAATGAATTTTGAAAGAATTTCATGGACTGGTTTTTGATGCTGCGTTATTAACTCCAAAGAAATGGATTCATCCGTTAGAGATAATTTTAGAAATGTGACCTCGAAAAAATGAGTTCGATATCACAGAAATGAAAAATTTACGGAGGTTCAATAGAATAAAGGTGAGATACACCGGACGCAAAACATTACTGTAACGAATTCTACTGGAACAAACACTCTATCGCGAATTGAACTCGATTACATATTTAACGAACAAAAGCGAAGTAGAAAATTGATTTTTGTAGATGTTTATGAAAATAATTAGTTACAACGATGTAATTGTTTTTAACTATTATATCGGGTTATTTATTATTATCATTTAGTCCGTATTAAAAAGATGTTTTATTCCATGCTTGAGTATTTTCTTAAAATAATAGTAAAGCAAGGTTTTTAGAAATTTGCAAATGATGAAGACTTTTTTTTAAATGGTTGATTGATTATTTATTAACGTCGCACTGTTGAGCTACACGAGGGCTTTTGGCGAAGAACCTCGTAATTTTGAAGCATGGACGAGTGTCGAGGCCGACACCTGAGCTGTCACCCCCTCTCCTAACTACCGCACCACACCAACGGGAGGACATTTGAACTCTTGACAGATTTAACGTGCATCGCTTTCCTACATGGCGGGTCTTTACTGATACTGGGCTCAAACTCATGACATGCCTGCCATGATCCGATACCTTGACCACTGGGCTACCGCAGCCCTTATTAACGTCGCACTTCTAAGCAACCAGACAGCTGTTGGCGACGGACCTTAATATAAGATCCATCGCCAGCAGCCATTTGGTTGAGAGTTTTGAGTGAACGTTTATTAACCTAGCACTAGTTCGAGACTAGTGCCACTAAAGACCCGCCATGCAGAGGTGAGAGCATGCAAGATGCCTGTTGATGTGGTGTGAAAGTTAGGAGAGAGGGGGAATGCCAGGGCAGGTGTCGTAATATTTAACCATGGTCAAGTGACGAGAACAAGATCTGTCGCCAAAAGCCCTCGAGCAGCTGTACAGTGCGACATTTATATTCACTCACTCTACACCACGACAATGGGGGGAATTAGAGCCTTGACATGTTTAGTGTGCATCAGTACCTCTACACGGAGTGTCTTATGTAGCGTGAATGAATACTAATGTCGCATTACTTGGCTACACAAGGGAGTTTGGGGACGGACCTCGTAATTTTGAAACTTGGAAAAAGTGGCGATGGCCTCTGATCTGCATCCTCCTCTCCTAACTTACACACCACACTAACTGAAGGACGTTTGAGCCTCGACATATTTAAAGTGCATCAGCCGCCTCTGCACGGCAGATCTTAGGTGGTACGGCCTGAACTCATGACACATCGGCCAAGAGTCCAATACCTGGACCACTAGGCTACCGCAGCCACTTCATTTGGAGGCAAAAACGTTTTAATAAACCCTCCAAAATCGCACATATTTAATTTGATATTAATACATACAGAGGTACAGTAAAATGAATAAAAAAAATGAAAATTTAGAAAAATAAATAATTTAAAATAGATGTGTTCTCTATATTATTTAAACGCTTAATTAATCTAAAAAAATACCTTCATAACAAATTCTTCGGGCAAAAAAATTCCCCTAAAATAACTCTTAATTTCCATCGAATATTTACAACTTCAAACACAATCTTCATAAATATCCATTTTTGAAAGTCTGTTTTTTTAAAGATATTGATTAATTTTACAGTAAATATTCACCAAAGAGCTATAAATAATCCATTCTCTAGAAATAAAAGAACAACTTTTCCAGAGTTTATCTTTCAAATGAATACGAACAAATAGCATTACACAAAATTACGGGGAGCAAACACATAAAACTGAAAACTTTCCTAAAAATTGGAAATTCAATCGACACGTAAAATTAAAGAGATACCACGAGCCAGCAGTTGCATAATTAACCGATTTACACACTGACTGTCATCTTCACTTGCGGCGAAAACTAGTTCTCAACATTATAAATAGTGGAGCAACTTTCCGGCAAGATCATGAAATTTCAAACTCTGGTTTTTTCCTCCCAGAAGATGCTCGATCGCATTCTAGACGTGACTTTCACACGCAAGTGAGCAGTTTTTTTTATTTTTTTTTCATAACATTTTTTGCGTGGATTTTTCACAAGAAATTGCCCAAGGATACTTTCATTTCAGGTCGTGTGCGATGATTTGATGTAGGAAGTTTATTTTTTTTTTCTTCTTCTGGTAATGAACTCTAGATCGAACAGAGGAAAAATTTAGTTCTTTTTAATTTCTTTTTTGAATTTTTGATTTTTTTTTACTTGTTAGACATTTTAGTCGAAGTAAATATGAAGATAATAATAATAATAAAAGGACAGTATGAGTGTGTGTGTGTGTGTGAGAGAGAGATGTTATGTTCGTCTTTTGTTAAAAAATATTGCTGTCAAAATAAAATTTCTCTTCAGTCCCTCAAGAATTATAGTTAAATGCGATTAGGAATCAAAGTATTTTTTTTTTCGATTTATCAATACGTCCATTACTTTACAACACAGTAGTCCCATCCGGCCTAGTTTCCACCATGGTCCGCCGAAGCCAAGTGGTTATGGTTCCGAATTTGTGGCTGGCGTGTCACTGTTTCAAGCCCAGAGCCACTGAAGACCCGCTGTGTAGCGGAGGGGAGGTGATTTACGTTAAATCTGTCGAGCTGAAAATCCTGCTGTTGGTGTGGTGTGGAAGATCGGAAATTAGGTGTCGTCCCCATCAATTGACTGAGAGAAGCTTAAAATTACTAGTTCTGTCGCCAACACCCCTGACGTTATTTAATAGTGAGACTTTAATATAACGCTTACTCACTTGTTTCCACCGATTCGTATGTTCGAATCGAAACACAATTAAAAAAATTCTTAGAAATGGGATGATGCGCCAAGTCTTTAAGTTGTCGTGATGCGGGAGTTTGTAGAATGAAGTACCACCTCAGATGTCGTACTTTTCACTTAGTTTTAGTTCCAAAATACGAAGGTCATCTTCAATAGTGGGATATCGGAAAACAACAAATTAATCGTGCATTATCTTTATGTATTAAATTAACTGCTGTATCTGTTCCTTGCACGCATGAATGTTTAAAACGAAACTTAAAATCCAACGAGTATAAGCATTAATATAAACTATTAATTTAACAATCTCCAAAAGGCTGAATAAGAATGAATTATAAAAAGCAAAAATAAAACTGTAATAGATATATAACACAGCCATGCGCAGGGTATCGGTAATGTCACGCTATAAAGCATTACGAGGGGTACTGGTGACGAGCCTCATAATTTTGAACCACGGTGAAGTGGCGAGGACGACACCTGAGCTGGCATCCCCATCTTCAAACTACCACACCACATGAACGGGAGGACGTTTGAGCTCTCGACAGATTAAACGTGCATCGCTCCCCTACACGGCGAGTCTTTAGTGGTACTGGGCTCGAACTAGTGACATGCCTGCCATGATCCGATATCTTAACCACTGGGAAATTTTGAGCCATGGAAAGTGGCGAAGATGACGACCTTGGACCCTACTCTTTAAATTTCACCACCATTTCAACTTGAGGACTTTGAGCCACAGATAGATTTAACGTGCACCATCCTCTCTACACGGTGAGTGTTCAGTGGTAGCCAGCCCATGATTCGAAAACGCAAGGTCACAAGGTGACCACTTGGATACTACAGCCTAGTTGCAAGGCAAGGATACATTGCAAAATAGTAAAAAAAGATATAAATGATCATTAGTTAGTCCAAAACTCATAACACATACTTATGTATTGCAAAAATCTAAGAACACCCAACTGAAACTAATTAAAACATAATTAGTTCTGACACTGACTAAACAAAAAGAGGAAAATTTCCCCCAAATAAAAACACACAATAATTACTAAAGAAAAACTTTAAAAATGCCTAAAAGAAAGCGAAAAACCTTCATCTTTGCATGCAAGAAAAGTTGTTACGAAACAAGGGCAGACAAACATTCTTCTCTACAACAAACAATACTAACCAATCAGCACGTCTAGTTGTCTATTATTAAAGAAGTGCGTACGGGTAGATTGCCCATTGATGTAAGATGACAATTCATTTGTGTAAAAGCTCCCAAGGAGACTTGCAGTTGATCACGAAGCGTGCTTCTTTTCAAACTTTCCCTATACATAATCTCTTCGAATAGCTATAATAAACATACTCTTTGAGTATGGTAATATAAAAGACTACAACAAAATATTTTCAGCCTAAGACGGAAATAAAAAGCATCCGAGTGAAAAATGTTTTATTCGATGATAAAAAAAGAATCCATCGTCTCGGAGCATAAAAACTTTGCAGCAAGGATATGGTTAATTAAAAAGCTTTGCTTCAATGATAAGACCGCTGTATTGCGCGCGGAAAATTGCAAAAAGATTAAATTTTTAGACAGATGAAGTGCGGAGAGTTCCTTGCGTAACAATGGGTATAAAAATGCAGGAAGAGGGCATAAAAAGGGATTGAATTTAAATGCAAATCTGTTCAAAATGAAAAAAAAAGCTTTCAAAGATGGAAGATTTTAAGGCAGAAAATAAGAACGTTTGTTTAAAAAAAGGTATAATACGGCAAAAACCTTTTATAATTAAACTTTTTTTATTACTAAAGATAGCTTGGAAATGTTTTTAAACGATTTTCACAGTCATAAAATTTAAAGATATAAAATTTATAGCCAAATCGAAAAGAAATAAAACGCACAATACCGAACACATAACGTAAATGTATTTATTAAGCATTCGCCACATTTTAAAATAGAAAGATTTTTTAAATAAAATTCCGGGAATCGTAAATATATTTACAAAACAATTCAAATTACTGTATTGAAGTATACATATAAAATAATTGAAAATACTGTATTGTTAATAGTTTTCGTCCAACCAACGATTTCTCAGTAATTTCATCACAAAGAGAGAACCAAGAGCTTGGGGACACTTATAAATCATTTATACATTTCCATCGGATCTCCTTCATACAGTAAATTATTGTCGATTGATAGATCGAATTATTTTAATTTACATCTCACTCTGTGAAACAACACGGGGTCTTTTGGTAACGGTGAGTGAATGAGAATCATATTAATGTCGTACTATACATCTACACGAGGACTAGTGGCGACGGACCAAGTAATTTTGAGCCTCGGTCAAGTGACAAGGACCTCACCTTCGCCGGCATCCCCTCTCCAAACTATAACACTATGTCAACGAGAAGACTTTGAGCTCGACAGATTTAACATGCATCTCCCCCTAAACAGCAGGTCTTCAGTGACACCAGGACTTAAGCCCACGTCGCCCCGGCTTCGAGTTCGTGACCATAACCACTAGGCTACCGCGGACACTTTTGGCGATGTACCTCTCGTAATTCCTAACCACAGTTCAGTGGTGAGGACGACAACGGTGATGGCACGCCCCCTCCTCTTTAAAGAATTATTGAAGACGGTAAATAAAAAATTACGTATTAAGCATTCTACAACAAGGGTGTCAAACTCAAAGGCTGACTTGGGCCAAGTAAAGAAGGTTTAACTTAGGGTCGGCCGCAAAGAAAATCAAAATTCATAGAAAATTGGGTTTATTTCGAATAATAAATTATAATAAACATATATAAACAAAACAAGAAAAATTTAATATGAATGTCCTGACATTGACGCTCTGCTAGCATCTTTCCGCATTCGGGAGAAATTTTGATATTTTATAAGACATTATTGTGTGCAAATATATTGACCAAGTAACATTGATTGGTTGATTGAATATTAAAGTCGCACTGTTCAGTTACACGAGGGCTTTTGGTGACGGACCACGTAATTTTGAATCATGGTCAAGTGACATGGACGACACCTCAGCTGGCACCCCTTCTCCTAACTGCCACACCACACCAAGGGGAGGACGTTTCAGCTCACGACAGATTTAAAGTGCATCGCTGCCCTACACGGCGGTACTGGGCTCGAACTCGTAACAAGGCAAGCCACGATTCGATACCTATACCACTCGGCTACCGCGGCCAATTGACCAAGTCACAAAAATGCCCATTGCAGGCCGCAATAAAGGGGAAAGAGAAAGTAGACAGGCAAAAATGTAATAGAGGCAAACCCCAGAAAGCTTGTGTTATTATTTTGTGCTATCAATCACATGTATGTACTTTTATCAATAATGAAATTAATTTTCACAAGAATAGATTTTAACAAAGAAAAGAGTTCTTATTGGAATGAAAAAAAAGAGAGTTTCATAGTTTTTTTTTCTTCAATCATTTCCTAAATTTATATGTTATCAAGAATCAGAGAAATGATGGCAAGTAAGACTGTGTGTGTGAAATTATTCAGAACTTCTACTCTACTGCGAGGCATCCTCTTCCGTTTCGAAAACTTCAAAATGTTTCTTTTTAACTGGGTTTACGTTTTAGCATTGTTAAGGGGGCCAAATAATTTTAATAATACAATGAATTGTCACTTCTTTGTCCTTGTTATTGCATATGAAATTTTTGTATAACATTAAAACTGCGAAGTAACTGATCGTGCTCCATTTTTAAACCTTTTCGTCTTAGACGGTCTGGAAAACTTTTTTCGTGACTGAATAAATGTAATTCATCTGGCTTAGTTGAATATGTTTATTTAACAACTGTTAAAAACGTTTAAATTCTTGTAATTTAATTAACATTTTCCCCGTCATTATAATATATACATTCAATTAAGACAATAATTGCTTATAATTTTTGATCATTATAAATAACATGTTAAAATATTTTACGATAAACACGCACACAATATAAGCTCCCTATAAACTTCCTCACCATTAAAATATGATTGAATTTAACATACGATACCCACAATTCCACACAGTGATCCTAGCGGAATGGGTAAGCGTTCATTAACATTGCACTCAAAAGCAACACGAGGGCTGTTGGAATGGACCTCGTAATTTGGAAGCATAGTTAGTTGACGAGGACGACACCTGAGCTGGCACCCACTTTCCTAACTTCTACACTAAGTCATCGCGAATATGGAGGGTCTTCATTTACACCAGGAGTCGAAAAACGTTGGCCATCAGTTCGCGATCTTGACCACTAAGCTACCGCGGCCACTATCCCTCCCGAAATAAAAACTCGAAAGCAAGGTCTATGGGTGTCCCAATATTGAAGATATTCACAACACACCAACACACACATTCTCTGGATAAAGATTATTTTATAAATCATATTTATTTCGATAAGTTAAATCTTACTTTACACAATTTTTTTTATTTTAAATTTACTATAATTAATAAAAAAGAATTCATTTTTTATTTATTCGAAAAGCAGCGTATGATTTAAATTCTAAGAGAAATAAATAATTTGTAAAAACTGAGCATATAATATCTTTCAAAATTCATTTAGTTATTGCATTTAAAAAAAACCTGTCGAATTTAGCTTTAAAAAACTCAAAAATTGTCATGCACTTGAATTGGCAAAGGAAATAATTTTTTTATTCCCTCTTTATGTAATCTAATGATTGAAAATAAAAAAAAAGATTAAAAGCTATATCGATAAATTGAGGAAGGGTGAAATCAAGCACTTATATCTGAATTTAAAAGTAAAAGATTGTGAGAGAAAAAAAGTGAAAGATTTTTGTTTTGGACCCCGTTTCAATCGTAAACTCAAGACCAAAAAAATGTTTCGTTTACAAGTTCAACGAGGAAAATAAGTTATTTTTTTATGCCTTTCTTAAACATTTTTTTAATTTTTTTAATTAACAGAAGGAAGTAGTAAGAAAAATATTCTATTCGCGTTATCGCACATACGCGTTATCGCAAGGAATGGATATTTTTAGTGAAGAATGATTTTCCTTAAACAATTAAAACAGCAAAAAGATATGGTTAATTTCCAAACGAAACACAATGTATACATCTTAAGTAATTATTATGACCTTTTTGTAATAATATGTTTAATTCCGAAACGCGCGCGCGTATAAGTCAGGGGGTGAACCTTTATGGATCAACGTGCCATTTTTTTCTAAAGAAGTGTATAATGGGGTATAGAGAGAAGTGCCGTCAAAAAAGTTTGACTTGTGATAATTGGAAAAATAATAAAACTAAATATATTAACTACCCAAAACTCTTATTTGCTACGAAAAAAATACTTTTTGCACTGTATAGTTGTAAATGTTTTAGTAGTACGAGTAATTCAAATTAAAGTAACTGTTGTTGCAGATTAGATGACAAATAACTTATATTAGGATTGTATAAGATGTAGCTTTTAGTAAAAAGCATGCTGAATTGGAATCATCCGCTAAATGGTTACTAAGCAATTAATTATTAATCACAAGATGATTTGTGATTTTTTTTTAGAATGCCGATTTACAGACGATGTTCTGCATACCTTTGTTCCAGAACATAAAACACGCACCCCTTTGTAGCCTTTACTAATAATGTCATATTTCTAGATTCTCCAAGTTTGAAATCCACTGTTACACTTACTATGTTGCACTTTTTGTTCTTATATACATGTATGCATGCTGAACTAGCCATATTAAATAACAGTTAAAAATCTTAAATGTAACACAAATAAACTTTAAAATACAGTTCTGTCAACGAAACTGACTATGCTATGCGTAGATAAATTTTGCATCCTAAGCAAAAGTAGTCCACGATGAAACTAAGATAAGACAGTAACAAACGAATGTGCTCCCCGCTGCCCTGTGACCGATCCCTCGCGATTGTTTGCAATTCTTCTTAGTGAACTCTGTTATTTTGAAATAAAAGGCAAATAATTTTGAAAATGGGCGTGCCCAAAATATTGTGTCGTGTGCCATCGATGGCACGCGTGCCACTGGTTCGTCATCCCTGGTATAGGTCATGGTCACGAACTCGTGACCGGCGAGTCGTCAGTACGAGTACAGGTGCCACTGAAGAGCTGCAAAGTAGAGGGGATTATGCGTGTCAAATATTTTACGGCTCTAAGTCCTCCCGTTGACGTGGTGTGTTAGTCTAGGAGTGAGAGTCATATTAACGTCGCACTATAAAGCAACCTCATAATTTTGAACCTGGGTCAGGTGATGAGCTGGCACCCCTTCTAACTACGCCTAAATTTAACAAGCATCGACTCCCTCTACACGGTGGGTCTTCAGTGGTACTAGGAGTGCAAGCAACCACGGCCATCCTGTTGCCATTGAAAGTCCGGAGTTGTGGGGCTGATGCACATTAAATTTGTCGAGACTCAAAGTCCTCACGTTCGCATGGTGTGGCAGTTTGGAGAGAGCAGCAGTGGCGTAACGCATAATATTAGGGCCCCCTAAAAAGTCAGGTTTTGGTCTCCAGGCCGGATCTTTGAAAGGATTGCAAAACCATAAGTAGTTGGCGTCAGTCTCTCTCAGAGGCCTTGGGCCTCCTAGAATCCTGTTCCTCTCCCCGTGATGCGGTGGTGTACGTTACGCCACTGGGGAGCAGCCAAATCAGGTGACATCCTCGTCATTTGATAGAGGTTCGAAATTATGAGGTCCACGTCGTCAGCAACTTTAGAATGCGACCTTAATCAAAAATCAAATCAATTTGTAACGCATAATATTGCTCTAAGAATCGAAAAAAAAAAGCATTTTCTCTTGCTAAAGCATAGTTATTTCTTCTTTTGGTGCTACAAACGAAGGAATACCTATAGATATTTATGCTTTTCGCCAATTAAAATAATTCTAAAAATGTGTTGTTAAACATTGTATTGTATATATCTAAATAATGTACGAGTACAATTAAATCTTTCTAAAACATGACCCAGGTGTGTGACTTATAGTTCTATATTTAAAATCATTTGATAAATATAATATCTATATAATTCACCCCTATAACACCTATTTTAGGTTCAAAATTCATTATATATATAAGCATGATTACATCTGAATTTACGACTTGATAAAAACGTGTTTAGAATTCACACACATAAAACAATGTTTGCTCATTGTATCTATGTTTATATACTTAAAAAGATACATTATATATTATTTAGACAACTTACAATTCGATCTGTCGATCAAGACGTCACGAATTTTTCCAATTCGTCACGATTTGGTAGTTGGAGAGAAACGTGACGAAATGCCTCGGTTATCAAATCGATAATAATCATTTATTGTTGTGTTTTGTTGTCAACTGATAAAGAAATAAAGTGAACACAAATGTTACAATAGATGTACAAATTCCTTACTAAAACAAAAACTTAACTAAAAGTAAAAAAAAGTTATCAGTTGCTATATTTATTACATGCAATGTACTTAATGTGACTACGTTCGGAACCGTGATCTTGAGAAAGCGTTTAAATGATTAATATTTAGGTATTTAGAATGACTTTAATTAGAATGTGCAAAAAAATTGTTTTAAAAATATTGTTACCAAATGTTATTTTACTCAAACTTTTGGCAAAAAAAGTATGACATATTTTCAAGGCAATCTCCTTTCATGAAAAATCTTGTAAAATGCTTATATATAGCTAGGACTTCAATACCCAGTCTGAACTAGGGGTTTTTTGAAAAATCCACATTATTTTCAGAGTCATGATTAATCGAAATAATAACGTGTGTTTTTTGTTAAACTTTCTCTACTCTGATACAATAAAATATAAATGAACCCATTTCTATATAAATTATAAATTTCAAAAATACTAGTTCAACCCCAGTATAGAAGTTCTGGCTATAAATTGGTAAAATATTACTATAGAAGCATTTTCCATGAAAGTATGTTTTGAAAATATGTCTTTATTTCTTCATTTTTTGCAAAAACATTGCATTTAAATAATTTTTTCTAGTAATAATATTCTTAAAATAATTTTATATGCATATTCAAATTCAACTGACACAAAACATTAAAAAAATTATCCATTTATGCAATCTTTCAAAATTACGGTTCCAAATGTAGTTAAGTTATCTTAAGTGTCAGTTTAGACTTTTAAAAATCTGAATACAAAATACATAAACTTGAGTCACAGATATAATAGAAAGTATTTGTTGCGAAAAATATGAATCATTTGCGTTTTAAAACAAAAAATTCTATTTTTATTCTTCGTCAAGTTTTCGGCTTAAATGTTACTGAGTATTTAATACAAATAGTTACTTCTTATATTCTTAATAAGATTCTATTCTATTCATATTCTATTAAAATTAATATTTTATAAAATAAAAATCCCAATCAAAGTATATAAATTAAACTAATATTAGCTACATGAGCAAGAATCAATAACGATTTAGTTTTAGTTTGTGAAGCAGTGGTCCCCAACCCCTGGGCCGTGGACCGGTACCGGTCCGTGGATTAAATAGTACCGATCCACACAAGGAACATTAAATTATTTCCATTTTTTTTTTACTGTGTAGCGTTCTAGAGTTCTAGTCAGTTAAATCACTTTATACTCATTTTTTAGTGTAAGTATTTTATTCTGAAGGAATGTATAATACAATTAAATTAAAATTATTAAATCAAAACAATCTAAAATGTAAACAATTTATCAACGTCTTCCACCCCTCAACGGGCCGCAGTAAAATTATCAAACGTTGACCGGTCCGCGTTGATAAAGATATTGGAGAGCACTGGGAAAGCTCTTTATCTACCGACGGTACTTTTAAGTACCACTCACTTTAAAATAACATAGAATAACAATTTTTACGAATACTCTGACGATACTTAGCAGGAATATTCTTTTAAATCTACTCTTCCACGATACATGTGGAAGCACGGGTTCTATGATGAGTATTTTACGGGGAAGGCGAATAGTTTTATAGCAGAAATTGCGTTTTCAGCGGATTGCGAAGATTGTCATTTTTGTTCAAAAAAATAGTTAATGTCGAAAGGTAGGTGTCTTATTTATTTATTTTTTTGTATGTTTATGAAGACCTTAGAAAACGATTTAACTATTTATTTTAAGTGAACAGTGTATATAATTAACTTTACAGCTGAATATCTTTAATTGATTAATTAGCTCTAACGGATTAAATTTCCCAAAGTTGAGTATTTGGTTTACGTATATCCTTTAACTTTCAATGTAGAGATTCAAAAAAAAATATTGCACGAAAAAAACTGCACTAAATCATAATGCGGCAGATAAAGGGTTAAAGTACCATTGCACACACAGTCAAACGTGACACGGATTATTTCCAACTTTCCCCAACCACATTACGTGACAACTTTCCGAACCAATTCTATTTTATAAGTACTCCCTCATCATTTTACATACAGATCTAGGGAGGAATCGGAAAATAATTCGTGAATCGATTTGAAGACTGTCGACCACAAACCTTAACCACTGAACTTCAGCGACCCTATTTGCATTCTGCTTTATACCGACAAAGGCCTAAAAATTCTGTCACAAATGTAGTTTCTCACTTAGCTAAGCAAATTCTTTCAAAAGTAAAGTTCAAGGTGTCATCTTTTAACTCCCAAGTACATTCACGTTTCGCCTTTTGTAAATTTACATTTGCTTACGCACATACAGTCGGCTTATGGTTGCAACCTTTTGTAAGACATGAGATACCAGTTTCATGAGTTAATTCGTAAAGTGATCAAGGCCACAAAGGAATTAGTTTCTGTGTGAAATATAATTAATGGATTTCAATTGTAAAAAAAAATTTTTTTTACGTAATTTTTAAGAAAAACGGATTGAAAATGTGTGAACTAAACATATCGTATCCTTATTTCTTATCGGATTACCTGATCATTGTTTTTTTTATTTGGCAACGTTTAAGAACGGATTTCGTGGAAATCGGCTCCCAATGAGTGGTGTTACTGAAGTGTAAAAGATAAATATAAATTCTGTTATAGAAATTTAAGACCTGTTCTTTTCAAATCAAGACGCGAGGGCTTCAAAAATGTATTTGAATGCAATCGAAGGCTTAATGCTAAGACTTATGTATTAAAAACTTTAAAAAATACAGTAATACACTTCGAATTACACTACCACTTGTAAATGTCGGAGTTCCGCGATTTTCAAATCAACGCACCAGGTCATCGCTCTGCAAATTTAGTTAATTTTGACCCACGTGTGAAAGTTAGATTTGTGTTACCCAATGCAACCAGCTTGCTTCCACCAATAGATATGGGAGTCGTCAAAACGTCCAAAGCTTATACGAGAAACATTTTAAGATATTTTGCACAGCTGCGGCAAGCTATGAGACAAGAAAACAATTCATCAATGCTTTAGATGTAGTGAGAATCATCGGACAATCTTGGAATGAAGTTTCTCACAAAAAACTTTAAATGGCGTCTAGAAAAATGTGTGCCCATTTTTTTCTACCACTGAAACTCAGGCGGATTCAATGCCAGAACCTGATGAAATTGGTTATGTGATCTTGCCAGGCAAGTAAATTTAGAAATAAATAGTGATGTTCAAGAACGGTTGAATTCCCACAATCAGGAGCTGACTAATGAGCTCATAGAAACGCATGATACAAGATATTGAAGAACTTTAGACCCAGTTCAATCAGAAGATCGAATATGGTTTGGCAGTGGCATAACGGAGAATATTTAGGCCCCAAACAGTACATGGTGTCATCAGTCAGGCTTTGGGCCTTCTAGTCTTGCCTCCTCCCCTCCCCCCGATGCAGGGACTGCGGGAGTGCTCATTACACCATTGACAGCTGGGAATTTCACAGAAGGCCTCGGTTTAATTGAAAACGATATACAAATTTTAGAAAATACAGACACCAACGAAGAAGATGTTTTTTTCATGAAAACAAGGAATAAAAGAATTAATAGCATGCTACGAGGAATTTTTGCGTGGGGCAGACTACCTTGTTCGATTTTATGAAACTTTCTGCATCAAAAAAATTTCGATTTGCCATTTTGTATTTGTGTAATTCAAGATTTCATTTAACATTTTTTTTTTTAATTTTTATTTTCTTTCGTCTCCGGCCCCAACTAAAAATAATTTATGCGTATTTATATGCAAAATTATACACCGACTTACACAGTTATCACTCAGTCCTACCTATCGCAAAGTTCGGGATACTGCTGTATATATAATCACACATCAGTGGCAAACACAAAGGGTCCAGATCCCCCCAAGCCCTTAATTCCCCCCAATCTATTATAATCCTTTGTATATATAGTGTGTAAAATTTAATTAAGTGTTTTTTATTAATTATTAATGCTAATTATTCATTGAATAATTAATTTTTAATTATTTTTTGTTCCCGAAAAAAAATCAGAATCAAAAGAATATGGTGGGCGGCGTATTGGAGCATGATACGAGAATAGTAGAATTTCGATCCTGCCCCCTTGAAAAATTCCCGCGTGCGCTACTGTCACACATTATCATGAGGTATCCAGTGAAGGGGATAGATAATGACTAGTGTATTATAAAAATGATGGATAAACCACCGCAACGAGAATACCTTAAAATATTTTGAATATTTTCGAATGTCTAACTGAACTCTCTAAATAGCATTCCTCAACTGACCGACAATGTCTTAATTTTAAGACCAACTCAAAATTCAAAAAACTATGTGTGGCTTGTAAATGAGTGCAGCGTTATCAGTTTGCAGAACGGAAGTTATTAGCACAACAAACAGTAGCGTGACGAGAGGCGACGCTTTCAGATAAATTTTCTCCCACGCAATATCTTAAGTGTAATGCAATTATCACGCGCGATAAGACAGTTGCGTGTTGCCACATCAACCTGACAGGCCTTTCCCATTAAATGAGATCGGGCTCAAGTGCTATGAAATGAATTATATGATCCCATCGGGAAATAATTTCTATTATTTAAGGCCATTGTTCTGTGTTTGATATGTAGTGTGATCGCATCGGTGCTTGATGAATTCATGTCCTTTTTATGAATCGTATTTATGGTCATATGATAGGTCAAATATATTTCACCCCCTCTCACCTTCAAAAGCAAGGCAGTTTATTTTAAGTAAGTTTAGAATGACCTTTTTAGTTTTCATTTTCTCCTTGATTAGAGTTGAGGTCACAGTGCAAAAACAATTACAGGTAATGGAAATAGTAACTAATACGGGCGTACGTGAGTGTATATTAACGTCACACTATAAAGTAACACGGGGGAAACTGGTGACGGACCTCGTAATTTTGAACCATAGTCAAGTGACGAGGACTCTTGTGTTGGCCCCTCTTCTCTCCGAACTTTTATAACACTCCAACGGGAGGACATTGAGCCTCGAAAGATTTTACGTGCCCACTATACACGGTGGGTCATCAGTGACACTAGGCTCGAGCTCATTACATGGAATGGTAGCCTAGTAGTCAAGGTAACGGACTCGTGGCCGGCGGTTTTCAGCTACTTTTTACCATTTATATGCTTTATGTATTATACGCTGAGTTACGCGCTTTAAAAATGAGCATAACATTTTTTGTATTTCTTCGTTCCTTAATCACAATTTATGATAATACCTCGACTAACGTTACTCCGCCCTACGCGATCTCGGAGTTAAGCGATTTTCAAATCTCGTCGATTCATCTTTTGTTTAAGGGGAGGAGGAATGGTAAAATTGGCGGTACTGGTAATGTGATTGGCGAAATTGTCCATCTTTCCAGGCAAATAAATTTAGAAGTAAATGGTGATGACGTTCAAGAACTGCTGGATTTCCACAATCAGGAGCTCACAATTGATGAGCTCACAGAAATGGATGAGCAAGAGCCAGACATAGAAGAACTTGAGTCCTAAGACCCAGTTTAATCAGAAGATTGAATGACGGTTGGGAAAATTTGGTAGTTCTCTCAGTTTAATTGAAACAAATAATAAAACAAAAAATAATTTTAAAGTCAATTCCTACTAGGTCAAGAAAGAAAATTTTTATTTGAGTTACTTTTTATTAAATAATTAAAATTAATATAAATATGTATATACATAGGACAGAATCACAATATTCAGTGGCAAAATAGAAAGCGATTTTCCTAGCAATTTCCCCTTTTCCTTTCTATATAAGGGGTTGGACTACTGTTACTACTTATTAATTGGTTATTCCAATAAAATAGTATAGTAAAAAGATATCACATTCTCAGAGAAATTAGGCTATCCCAGGTGAAATTCGAACCAAAGCGTTATGCATTGCGCTACATGGACACAACGAGCGATTTTTCTTTTTATATATGGTGTTGGACTATTATTTTTGTTTGTTACTATTTATTCATTAATTAAAAATTTAATTAACGAATTTAATTATTAATTTAATTAATGAATTAATATTTGAAAAACTGTATTAACATCAAGTGTCATCCACTACAAGTTTAAAAAATGCACATGAACATGATTGGGTGAATAAAAAGCATTTTACTAACGATTGAAAATTTGAACAAGATTTATACATACAGCGAGAGTGTGAACTAATGGTAGGAATTGAAAAAATATAACAAATTTTAGAAAATATAGATTCCAGAGATGAGAATATTTTTTCTACAAAGCAAGGAATAAAAAAATTATTAGCATTCTAGGAGGAAATTTCGTGAGAGGTAAAAGAAACCTTCGAGCCGACTGGCTACCTTGTTAGATTTCATGAAACCTTCCACATCAAAATAACAACGGCTTGCGATTTTGTATTTGTGTTATCAAAGATTTAATCAAACATTTTTTTTTCTAAATTAGTATTTTCTTTCGTCTCCGGCTCCAAATAAAATAATTTATACTTACATGTGAAGTCATACCCCGACTTACGCGATTATCTCTCAGTACTAACTATCTCGTAAGTTCGGGGTGTTACTGTACTTTAAAACAATTAAAAAACGGACACTTAAAACTTAATTCCGCGAGCTGACTTAGATTCCCATACCTGTATATGCACACTTCAACAAGTCGTACATACAAATTTAACAGGCATATAAAAAGACACAAATACGAAAGGCAGAATATTAATATCAATGCACTAAATAATTCAGTTTGCCGATGCCTAAGATAAAGATGTCAATGACTAATTGCATTTTGAAATTATCAGACAGTGGTACCAGACACATAAAGCTTAAAATATTGGCGTGCAGATTTATTTCGAAAGTTCTACGTAGGAGGCATCTCGACGTCTGGGAAATCAAAGTTATAGTAATTGTTTTTTCACCCTGAAGTGTAGGATAGCTTTTTTAAATAAAAATTTTATACATAACTCTAGCAGGATGAGATAATACTGGCAGATTTATAATTATTTATGGAGTTTGCGAGTATAATTGAATGTCCTTTATAATTAATATGTATTTCTTTCTGCAAAGAATTAAAATGCAAGTGGACGGAAAAAGATATCAATCCCACATAGAAAAAGAAATTAAAATAAAATGAAACTCGATCAAAATTGCGCGTTAGTATTAATTCTAAAAATGATTCTGATGTGAAATGCGATAAAAACTACATGCAAGATAAAAATTCTGTTAGTCACAAACACATTTCCACTCTGAATAATTATTTTGCCAAATATCGTTCTAAAAAGGAATTACATACTTAACGTTTTTTTACCGCCATCAATCATAATCATTACTGATAAGATAAACACATTGTACCTCAGTAGTTCAAATATAAATACAGATTCTTGAACAAACACTTTAAAAAGTATATATACAGGAAATCACAAAAAATAATAATTTGAAAGAAAAATATAAATGTCAAGTTGTTTTAAGTTTAAGGATTTCTCAATTGTATGTAGAGATAAAGGGTGTTTTTTTAGAGGTATAGAACTTTAAATTGCAATAAAACAGCGATGTATTATTCGATTGACATGATTTTTTTTATTCCAAAGATAATCTTGTGGCATTACATTTTAAATATGATTTCTGGCATAGGACTGCCACGGCTGGCTCGGATGTAGTCCAATCTGGACGTCCAATTTTCGATGACTTTTTCCAACATTTGTGGCCGTATATCGGCAATAACACGGCGAATGTTGTCTTCCAAATGGTCAAACGTTTGTGGCTTATCCGCATAGACCAAAGACTTTACATAGCCCCACAGAAAATAGTCTAGCGGTGTTAAATCACAAGATCTTGGAGGCCAATTCACAGGTCCAAAACGTGAAATTAGGTGGTCACCAAACGTGTCTTTCAATAAATCGATTGTGGCACGAGCTGTGTGACATGTTGCGCCGTCTTGTTGGAACCACAGCTCCTGGACATCATGATTGTTCAATTGAGGAATGAAAAAGTTAGTAATCATGGCTCTATACCGATCACCATTGACTGTAACGTTGTGGCCTTCATCGTTTTTGAAGAAGGATTCCACCAGCCCATAAAGCGCACCAAACAGTCAGTTTTTCTGGATGTAACGGTGTTTCGACATACACTTGTGGATTAGCTTCACTCCAAATGCGGCAATTTTGTTTGTTGACGTAGCCATTCAACCAGAAGTGCGCTTCATCGCTAAACAAAATTCGCTTATGAAAATCGGTAACAACGGCAATCTCGTTTGGGGCCCATTCGACGAATCTACGCCTTGCTTGATGATCGTTTTGATGAATTGCCAACCAAACTGAGAATAAATCACTTGACAGCTGTTAAATCGGTCGCCATCTTGGAAAGTAATGCCAACTTAAACTTCTGTACGTGGAAAAAAAACACTCTTTATAATAATTCCGTAAATAAAACCGAGTAAAATTTATCCCTAAAGTAAGCTATTTTACATTTGAAACGAATTTTTCATATTCAGCTATGTATTATTAAAAAAAATTCTAACAAATTCATTTATAACGCTCGGTATTTTTTTAAGTAAAGAAATTCGGTAAAACTACAATAAAAATTAAGTTTGCTCAACTTTCAGAACATCTAATAAAAACAAATGTTTCTAAGCGGTGGCGCAACGGAGAATATCACGTCCCCCTGCATCGGCCGCGGTAGCCGAGTGGTATAGGTATCGGATCGTGGCTTGCCTTGTCACGAGTTCGAGCCCAGTACCACTAAAGACCCGCCGTGTAGTGCAGCGACGCACGTTAAATCTGTCGAGAGCTGAAACGTCCTCCCGCTGAAGTGGTGTGGTAGTTAGGAGAGGCGGGTGCCAGCTCAGGTGTCGTCCACGTCACTTGGCCATGGATCAAAATTACGTGGTCCGTCGCCAAAAGACCTCGTGTAGCTGAACAGTGCGACGTTAATATTCAATCAATCACGGTCCCCTGCAAAGTCAGATTGTGGGCTTCAAGCCACATCTTACAAAGAATTGCAAAGCTATAACCCCCTTGGGTCCCTCCAGAAACCTACCCTCACCCCGCATTGCCGGGGTGCAGGCGTGTACATTACGCCACTGTTTCTACGACATTTTCTAAGAAAAGAATCAGGAATCATTCCTTTTTACACGCAATCACATACACTGTAACAGAAAGAGCGGCATACTAAGAATGAATTTTCCTGAATGAGTCGAAGTTGTGTGCATATGCAAATTCTTAATTATAGAATATGCAAAATATTTACTTTTGGAGACCTATAACCGATTAGCTGCAGCTACAGAGCATTGCAAAGGAGTATCCGAATGGTGTATAACACAGATGACATTTCAATGCTAAAGCATAACTTCCCTGTAAATGTAATTTCATCGACCCACGAGGACTGTACCAATGTCTTGCACATGGATTCAGAACAGAATGAGTAGATGTCAGCCTTTGAGAGAAGATGTGGAATTCGGCTTAAAGAAATAGGGCGATCAAATCTCAAGATTGCTCAACACACATATTTGTCTAGGACAGTGCTAATCAATGATATTGTAGAAATGCGTGGAACATGGTCGTACAAACAGTCAAGAAGGTAGATGTCAATCAATAGCGATGACAAGACGCGAAAACAGTTACCAGCGGTTCTCACAGTTCCTAATGCGTCCTTATCAACGATTCAACATATAACCGATACACCGCTGACTATAAAGGCATCGATAGGCCACTAAATGAACGGGGTCTGAGGGCACGGAGGCCATAGAAACGACGACTGGCGCTTACCATTGCATATCACCAGGAGCGTTTGCAGTGATTCCAAGTGCATTATATCTAGTATCTGACAAATGAAATCGAATTGTTTTCTTGAGTCGTCCCACTTCGAACTCACACAATGAAGACGTATCAGTAGACGTCCAGGACGGTAAAGTGATACTAACCTGGCAATCAATCGCCCCGTAGCCCAATAACCAGGAGTTATGATATATGTGCCATTTCCTTTGACAGCTGGACTCCTTTAATTATCGACCCTGACACCCAAACTACACGATGATGGGTCGACAAGATTCTACACTCCATAGTGTTGTCTTTTCTTTCACAGAGACCAGGCTAACACTTTAACCGAATAATTCCCTACCACACGTCGTTCTACTGTTAGTATCGGGTCTTTTCAAAACTTCCCTGGTCGGCGCGATCACCTGATCTCTTTCCAATAGATCACGTTCCAGATCTGAGGACAGATGTCTCGAATCATCCTTATAACCCACCTATCTAACTCGCCAGTTGAAAAGTGTATGGCAGGCAGTTCCGTAGGAGGATATCTGTCAATTCTACGAGTCAGTACCCAGAAAGATAGCAGCTTGCATAAGTATCCAAACCGGGGCAACATATTATTATTATTTGCTCTTGTAGATGTATTCTTCTTCTACCTGATTCGAACAGTATTAGGGCTCCCCTGCAAAGTCAGGTTTTAGGCTCCAAGCCGAAATATTGGCGTCAGGCAGGCTTTGGGCCCCCGCGTTGTGGGGGTTGTGGGGTGTATGTTACATCACCGATTTTTGTCCAATTCGAATAACTCTCTGGTGAGTCGCTTTTAATGTTCTAGAATGTTTGATCACTTCCTGAAGAATTAAATACGCCATTTTAAATGCAAATTCATTTGTTGCGATATACATATATTAACAAAACTGGTAAGAAAACTCATTCTCCTCCCCCCGTAGGATAAAATATAGAGGAAATTAATTAGGCTTACATACGAATATTTTCTACGAATAACATGCGAAGAATTTCTACGAAATATATAATCTTAAATCCATTTGAATTAAACGAATTCATGTAAGAAGAATTTTGATTAGGCAAAAGTATATAAACAAAAAATATTTAATTTCAAAAAGCATAGCATTCTTTCGCATCTCCAATTACTTTGCATTCCAGAGAAAAATATAATTGCACGGAAAAAGATTTCTTCCATTCTTTTTCTCGATATTAAAATTTCTTTCAATAATATTTTCGCCTGTTTATAGAAATAATTCTGTAAGTAGGAGGAAAAATTCCGGAAAAATTGCATCGCTGTCAATAAAAGCTATAGTAAATTTTTTTCAATTAATTTTTATTAACTAAATCTGCATTTCAAGAAAATTTTAGGAAATATTAAACTCATTTTCCAAGTAATGAATCAAAATTACCGTTAAAGCAGTACAAAAATTGAAAATCCACTAAATCTCCACATTACAGACTAGAAACTTGAAGCAACATTCTTAAAAAATGCTGAAAATGTATATATATATACACACAATATTAAGAAATCTACAGGCCCTTGACACTAAAATACTTTAAAGTACTCCTTAAAAGAAAACTTTTTTATACTTAATTATAATGTTATTTTCATTTTTTTTTTTTTTTTTTGCTAAAACCCCGTTTTGTCATTTATTTAAATAGTTTATAATAGCATTTATACAAGGTGATTATAATTGAAGTTTCGCTTTCGGAAAAAGAAACAACTGGGCAAAATGGCTTCAAATTTGAACTAAATAAACTTGAAGAGGGAGAAAACTGAAAGACGTAAGAAAAAAAAGTTCTAAAGTATATCAATAGATAGTCTTGCAAGCGGCATAATGAAAAGAGATTCGGCTACGAGTAGCATTTAGAATAGAATTGCGACGGCTTTGGGTTGAGTTGCACATTAAACCAAATGTACTGCTTAATGTGCAGGATTGTTTCAGTTTTTTGAAGAAAAAAATAATTTCCGAGTCATCTAACAGTTGTTGTTATGTTGGTAAAAAGCTCATCTACCACAGCAAGGTCGTATCATACTGGATGGGAAAAATCGGTATTTAATTGTCCTTCAGCCAAAAAAAAAATCTACATAAAAACTTACAATGAAAACACCGATGAATATTTTTTAAGTCATACCATTTTTATCTTCAAGTGTGTTAAAACTTGAAGTCATACTGAGTAGAGATTTTTTTACGGCATTTTGAAAGTGCAACTTAAATTATAATCACCCTGTATAATAAAGTCTGCACTGTATCACATTATCACAAATCGCGTGAGAATACGCTGTTCGTATAAACACCACGTGCATGCCCTCCTATATCAAAACCCCTTTCTCCGACAAGTGAGAACAATAAACGTATTAGGATAATTACAATCCAGCGACAGACACAAGCAATGGACGAAAACGTGTGTTAGTTCTTAAAGTTGCAAAGTGCAGATCAACATTCATTACACTGTCTCTATATTCTAATTCAACAGACAGTGTGTGTGTGTGTGTGTGTGTACACACAAACAAATCCTGATTAGCGTGTATCAAATGAGTTCAAACAACCCAATTTCGATCACATGTGTAGCTGCTTATCAATGCAGCAAGCCAAGCGTACAGAATTGACTTATCTGTGCTCACGTGCAAAGGATACAGTTTATTTGAGCAAACGGAGCACATCTGAGACACGACAATAGGAATAACGAGTGGTTTGATAATAACAGATAACACAAATCGAATACGCAGTGTAGAGTTAAAATAGTTAAGAGCAACAAGCAAAAGAGTCAAATACTGAGGGAATAACACTACACCAGTGCACCTGAGTGAGTGTGGTGGCTTATAGTGCAAGAGTCAATTTTGGCTAAATTGTGCCAAGTACTCGTTTCAAGTATACACAAGTAACATTGGGGAAACATACCTATAATATTTCTAAAATATCAAAAACAAAATTTTAAAACACAAGGTAAAAACATTGTAAAAGGTCTGAATCAGTGGCGCACGCAGGAATTTTTCAAGAGGGGGGCGGTTCAGGGTCGAAAGCCCACCATTGTCGCATCATGCTCCAATACGCCGCCTAACATATTCTTTTGATTTTGTCGATTCTCGGGAACAAAAAACAATAAAAAATTAACTATTGAATTAATAATTAGCATTAATTAATCAAATTAATTATAAAAAACAAACACATTATTAAATTTATGTACTATATACATAGGATTATAATCAATCGGAAAAAAAAATCAAGTGCTATGGGGAAGGTCCGAACCCGGGGATCTCCTTGAGTGTGCAACTGGTGAGAATAAAAAACCAGAAATACTGCATACAAATCCAATCTTATAAATAAATTTGATTTGATTTTAATATACATCCCACTGTGAAGTAACACTACGGCTATTAGCGACGGTCCTTGTAATTTAAAGCCACGATCCAGCGATGAGGACCATAACAGAGGTAGGACTTTGAACTTCGACAAATTTAAAGAACATTAAGTCCCTTTGCACGGCGGGTATTCAAGGGTACTAGATCGATGATAACATCGGCTACGAGTTCATGACCAAGACCACTCGGCCATCGCGGCCACAATCTTATATATAAAATCAAATAACTTAAATGGAGGTTTTCACCAATAAATCAGATAAAGTAAAAATGAATGATTTAAATAGATGTCAAACGAAAATGATGGAACACTGGTCAATCAATCAAGATGTGACGCGCTGTTCAACATAAAGGGAGGATCCTCATCGAATAATAGATGCCTTTGCGTAAAACGGGAATGTCCAATGCGAAGGCAAATCAGTTTGACATCAACTCTTCGCACTGGAATTAGAGGACATGCTCTATTGACAAATGCAGCACAAGAAACTGGAGGGCACCAATAATAACGCCTAAAGAGGCATATTAAGTTTAAAAGTTAGATTTATAGGAATTGAAAATTATTTTCAGATATATGTCTTGTTTGAATACAGCTTAGTTGTTTGGGGGTGTCAAAATATTTTTTAAAAATTAATTACATTGTTAGATTTAGAAATTCCGTAGATGTGTAGAGCTGAAATTGTGTATTTTTTTTTTTTATTTTTCTCCTTTTTTTAATGTTAGCAGCGCTATTAAGAACTTTAAAAACTTCATTTTACTGGTACTTATCGTATACATCACATCAATTTGCACTAAATACGTTATTAAATCTGAAAAGACGCTATAAGTTTTAGACGTCGTTTACATTTTGCTAGCCGTCATGGTAATCCAGCCGTTAAAAGTATAAGTTTAATAAAAATGCAACGAAATGCAGTAAAATTGTCGTTCGCAAATGTTTAATGATGCAATTTTATGCCCTTGGGATCTAAAAAAGCAACCAAGTCTACAAATTTTATTGAATTTATATTTATTTAGATATAAATATAATATATATATATATATATATATATATATATATATATATATATATATATATATATATATATATATATATATATACCATACTGCTTTGGTAAAACATCTGACAATTAATGAGAGCTACTTTGTCACATGGTAGACACATTTTAGAGGGGTGTTATTTTGTTTCTTAATAACAGCCAGATGATAAAATAAATGTAACATAATGAATCTTTCATTTTATTATTAGTTTATATTATTTAAATGTATTAGTTTTAAATTTTGCTATAATTCATAATTTTATATTTTTAATTCAAAGAATAATAGCTATATACATCTCGCAAGCAACGAACATATAGTGCCATAAAATCTAAGAATTTTTATTTTGAAACTATATATTCTATTAAAAATATTAAATCTAAATAATGTGCTTCATTCGATTTTAAAGTTTAAAAGATTTATTAAATTAATTTTAATGCAATTTTTCGTATATTACAAGCAAACATAACCGACTTGAATAATAAATCATGAAACTCTTCTAAATAAATGTAAAATAAATCACTAGAAATCCAAACATTTCAGACTCAACGGTCATTATATGTGATGATGAGATTAAAGAAAAGCTAAAAGATAGAAAATAAGAGTTGCATATTAGAAAAAAAGGTATGCGAAATACATTTAAGCTGAATTAACTAGTTAACTGAGATAAACGAATATACTCGTCATGGAGAAGTTGTAGAATTTCGTGTATTGACGAGTATAAGCGTCATGCGTAAAAAATAACCATTGTCTATTTAACTTGTAATTTTTGAGAAAAACAAAACATATTCTTAAACTTTAAGGTGTTAAAAATGTTTTGAGGCTAGACCGAAGTAAAACAAATAAATAAAAAAGTATGAAATATTCAAAATTAACTCATGCGTTACCGCATGCACCATATGAAACAGCATATAACTCCGCATAATGAATTTATTGATGTGCGATGATAATATTTTTTAGATGCTAGCCTAAAAGGGGCGAAGGCAGAAGTCGAAAAGTTGATTTATAATAGGGCTCCCTCAGGTATGGTGAGCCATGGCACAAATGCGAGACGCCGACCAGGCACTGAGCCCGTTGATAGCTCTGCTGGCCCAAAGTTACCTAGCTATTAAGTGGAGTAAATTCTAATTGTTAGTTCTTAGAACCACGTGCTGACATTAGAGTAATAACCTGATGTCATGCTGCCTGTAGAATAGCTACTTTAATGGGGTGTGAAAAAGGCAAGGATGTTTTTTTTTCTGGTAAGATAACTGTGATCAATTTCCTACAGTACCTCTCCAGAACTTCTTTAGTGTCAAGAACGGCAGAAAATATTTTGTCAGTAAAGAAGAAAGTAAATGAGAGTGTGTGTTTAGATCTCTCAGTCCGGAAACTTAGACGGTTACTAAAATTCATAGGAACCTACATGAAATTCATGAAACCTACGATCGAAAGAACCGTCGGCCTTATTAACCCACGACCAAGCTAAATTACTTTATAGCGCCGTACGTACAATAAATATTAGCAATAAAATTGGAAATTTTATAAAAGAAACCTATCTTTTTTTATCCAATAATTTAACAGAGACACTTTTACACTGTGACTGACGAGTATACTCGTCATCGCTCGATTTCCGAGACACATATAGTAACGGGGACGCTCTATAACGGTAACGGGGACCGTTAGCAGTTAACTGGTTAATCTTTGATCTAAACAGGAAAAAAACATTGAAACGGAAACAAAATAGCAATCATTGAAGGGAGTTATTAAACCTTTGACATCCCAATCGAACAAACAGATTAGAAATATTTGACAACTATCCCCACAACACACCACACAATACAATTACACGAGCTACCTTGAAATTAAAAGATAGGTAAATCAAAAGTTAAGTGCTTGAAATTTTTTGATGCTAATTTATTATGACAACGAGATAAAGATCCAGACACAGGAAAAATTACGCAATCACTCATTAAAGTATTATGCGGTTTTGGAGACCAGCCATTTTTTCCCCTGTGGGTTTGAATACAGTTTCAGGAAATGAACAGGTGAAGTTTGAATGAGGGTTATTTAACGTTTTCTTTTTTCTCTCCATCTCGTAGCACCTCTATTGTTTGTTGAAAAAAATTATGTTGGCACCAGACACACAGGCTGTTCCTCGTTCTGTAGTCACGTGAATTACGTTTAATTTATGATGAAGTTCGACCTTCGGTGGAGCTTACATCCTTTTGTTCTTTTTTCCCCCTCCCTTATCCACGCCAAAGTGATTACGGTCGAACCAGAATGAAGGTGGTAATAGTACCGAATGATACAAAATTGATAGTATAAAGTTTTAAAAGAATTTTTTTATGACCTTTGGGCAAAATATGAGTCTTTAAGAGGGTAAAAGTAAATTTTTTTGCGGAATGGAGTAAGAAATAAAAATTGGGTCAATTCAAATAAAGTCGATAAAAGCAAAAATTTAGGTTTTGACTCAGCTTTCAGACACGTATACAGTGGTACCAAGATTTAGGTTCGTTATTCGTTCATGTCGACGGTTGATATTTCGACAATTTCAAAGTTTCCGAACACATTTTTTCAGTTTATCGTACGAGAAATTAATATTTGGAAGTAACGAATAATTGGATTTGTGTACAAATCATTACATATTTTTATTCATAAAACCTTTCGTCTTTCATGTTACTCATAAAAATATTAACCATTTTTTTAAATTTGATTTTTAATTAATTGCCACATTAGTTATTTCCTTTTGACTTTAGGGTGATGAAAATAAAAAAAAATAACTTGTCCAACGATAACAGAGGCTCTATCACTCCTCCTCCATAAATCTTTCTTTTTTTAAAGCGATTCATAATATTGCTCTTAAAGATATTGATCGTACCAAAAACAATTTACTTTCTATTTCATTATGGAACCAAATTCACGCTTTTCTAGCGCAGCAAGATTTTTTTTTATGCCACATGTTTAAATTATTTCCCTTTACTTTATAAATTTTTTCTTCAAATACAGAACATCAATAATTAAAAAAAATATGAAACTTAGCAAAAGCAATTTATGAATATCAGAAAATAGTTTATCCCTATTGAATAATTTTTTTTTTAACATCCTTATGTGTTCTCGCATTAGAAAACTATCGAGTATCTCAAGAATTAATTCGAATATTTATCAACGAAAACTAAATCCGGCAAAAACACTGAATAATAAATATATTCTTATAGTTTTTATTAGCGGAAAAAGTCTTTATTATTGGATTTCATATGTTTTCCTTTGTATAACAATTAAATGGGATAAACAGATTTAAAATCCCCTACAGTATTCATCGAATTATTATATAAAAAAAGAGGATACTTAGTATCATATATGAATCCGTGATGTCTCAGATTCCAAATTAAAAAAACTACATTAACTTATTAATATTAAATTTATTTTTATACAAGTTCTGAATAATTAATAAAGAGTGTTTTTTTTTCAGGTATAGAAGTTTAAGTTGGCATTACTTTCCAAGATGGCGACCGATTTAACAGCTGTCAAGTGATTAATTCTCAGTTTGGTTTGGCAATTCATCAAAACGATCATCAATCAAGGCGTAGATTCGTCGAATGGGCCCAAAACGAGATTGCCGTTGTTCCCGATTTTCATAAGCGAATTTTGTTTAGCGATGAAGCGCACTTCTGGTTGAATGGCTACATCAACAAACAAAACTGCCGCATTTGGAGTGAAGCTAATCCACAAGTGTATGTAGAAACACCGTTACATCCAGAAAAACTGACTGTTTGGTGCGCTTTATGGGCTGGTGGAATCATTGGTCCGTACTTCTTCAAAAACGACGAAGGCCACAACGTTACAGTCAATGGTGATCAGTATAGAGCCATGATTACTAACTCTTTCATTCCTGAATTGAACAATCATGATGTCCAGGAGCTGTGGTTCCAACAAGACGGCGCAACATGTCACACAGCTCGTGCCACAATCGATTGATTGAAAGACGTTTGGCGACCGCCTCATTTCACGTTTTGGACCTGTGAATGGGCCTCCAAGATCTTGTGATTTAACACCGCTAGACTATTTTCTGTGGGGCTATGTAAAGTCTTTGGTCTATGCGGATAAGCCACAAACGCTTGACCATTTGGAAGACAACATTCGCCGTGTTATTGCCGATATACGGCCACAAATGTTGGAAAAAGTCATCGGAAATTGGACGTCCAGATTGGACTACATCCGAGCCAGCCATGGCAGTCCTATGCCAGAAATCATATTTAAAATGTAATGCCACAAGATTATCTTTCGAATAAAAAAAATTCATGTCAATCGAATAATACATCGTTGTTTTATTGCAATTTAAAGTTCTATACCTCTAAAAAAACACCCTTTATAAACAAGTAATATTAATTTTAACTAATGAATTAATATTTGAAAAAACTGTATTAACATCAAGTGTCCTCCACTACAAGTTTAAAAAATGTATTTGAACTTGAGTGGATAAATAAAAAGTATTTTATTAATGATTGAAAATTTGAACAAGATATATGTCGCATGGAAACGATGAAATTAGGGCTTTCGTCAAATTCCTAAAGGAGAGGATCGATTCACGCAAGATGTTAAAATAACGTCTTTTTTTTATGTATTTTCCCTGTTGTAAGTAAGTGAATTTGTTAAATCTCCGAACTGTTTTAGTGAAATGAAACTAATATGCCACTTCTTTGGTGCTAGGGGACTGATATTTGGGGGATCTGCTATGACGCATCCCCCTGGGGCATTCCCACCCCTCTACAGCTTTTTTGGACAATATCTCGACACCCGAGCCTGGCTCATTCGATCCTTCTCTAACTGCTCTTCCAGTTATTATAATTTCATGCTCATAGGGCTATTCCTTACCTATTTTTTAATTGTTTAAAACTTTTTTAAATTTTTTTAAATTTATTTAAATCTACAATATCTTGGCTCCTGTTTGAGTCTCAGACTTGAGATTTGAACCAACTGTTCCACTCGTCGAGACCCATCCACTCATATATTTGACTCCGATGGGATAGGAATGGGGAGGGCTTAAACACTAAAATATCATGCTCCCATGTTAATCCTATGGGGTCTGAAAACATTTCACCCTTCCTAAGGAGTTGAGCTTGTGACTTGAACCGCCATGTTTTCGTGTATGAGCGAGCTTTACGTGGAAATGGCCCCCTTCGGTGCTTCCCCCCCTACAAGGCTTCCCCATTAATAACTCGAATCCTATGCTACCCCCTTGAACAGCATTTTGCCAATGCAAATCCTGACAAGCTCATTTCATCATTTCACTGAAAAAGTTGAGAGTTTGAAACAATCACTTACTTTCATCTTGGAAATGACATTGAAAAGACGTTATTGTAAAATATTGTCAAAATGCTGTCCGGGGGAGACACCTGGGAGGTGGAGTCCTTGTACTTCCGAACCATACAGGTCAAAAATCCTCGGAGCTATGGGGAATTTAAATTTTTTTAAATTTTAAAATTGTTTAAAAACGTGAAATGGGGGGAAGGAATGGGGTTATTGGGATAAAATTACGTATTTGAAGAGCTCATAGGGAGAGCAATCGAATCCAGCCGGTGCGGTCGACCAAGGTAGCATAAGATTCGAATTATTAATGGGGAAACCCTGTAGGGGGGGAGTACCGGAGGGGGCAATTTCCACGTACTCGCGCATACACGAAAACATGGCGGACCTCCAAAAACCAAGTCCCAAAACCAAGTCCAAGTGGCATATTGTTTTCATTTCATCATTTCACTAAAACAGTTCGGGGATCCAACTAATTCACTTACTTACAACAGGGGAAAGACATAAAAGATAACTTATTTTAACATCTTGCGTGAATTGATCCTCTCCTTTAGGGATTTGACGAAAGACCTAATTTCAACGTTTACCTGCGATATATATACATAAATAAATAAATATATATGGGGAGAGTGTGAACTAATAGTAGGAATTAAAAAAACAACAAATATGGAATGGTTTACTCAACTGAGCTCTTATGAAGTAAATATGAAAATAAATATTATCATATATATTTATCTGGGATCTATTTTATGTACGTCTTCCGGTGGGTAACACTTAGGTATGATCCTCTGAGTTTTATTTAACCACGCTTGCCTTCCGTAATTCTCTCTTATCCTCTGATTGTAATCTAATCATTATTTTATTATCCTCTCATGCTTATTAACTACACCGCTATGTTTTTATGAATTTTTCTTTGCAAGCATCATGTTTCTTTTACAAAGCGAAACATCAAACAATGTTGCAAAGTAGGTTAGTTAAAGGGAAAAGTGCGTGAGAACCTGCTACAGATCGTAATGTGATAATCAAATCATAATTTTGTTAGAAGAAGTTTGAGAGAAACTAACGTTTTTGTAATTTGAACAACTAATAAATGATTTAGAGCGTACATTGAAACCTCTAGCTTTTAACTTTCAAATTGTTAAGAAATTATATCTACATATGTATCTCTCGTGTCAAAAAATTAGCAAACAAAAGTTGACGATTGATTGATTGAATATTAACGTCGCACTGTTCAGCTACACGAGGGCTTTTGGCGACGGACCACGTAATTTTGAACCATGGTCAAGTGACGTGGGCGACACCTGAGCTGGCACCCCCTCTCCTAACTACCAGACCACACCAACGGGAGGACGTTTCAGCTCTCGACAGATTTAACGTGCATCGCTGCCCTACACGGCGGGGCTTTAGTGGTACTGGGCTCGAACTCGTGACAAGGCAAGTCACGATCCGATACCTATACCACTCGGCTACCGCAGCCCTAAAAAAAGTTGAAGAAATGAAAGAGATAACTAACTCTCTCTTTCATACATTTAATTCTTAAATGAAAACAAAAACTTTTCAAAAATTTCTTAAAATCAAAATGAATTGCTCCTTTATATATTCCTTTCTATATTCAATACTTCCAAAAACAAAAATCAATAAGATACATATGAAATTCCAAAATTCTGTTCTAATCACTTAAATGCATAGAGAAATATTCCTGGAAATCATTTCGTACAATAATACATGGTATTAAAGACTAAACATTTAGCATATACTAGAGAGTGCCAAAATATTCAATTCAAGTACATTATCTTAGATTTGAATGTAACTAAATGCGTCTGTGGATGCTTGCGGCTATCCATTTTAAGTATGCAGACACTTCTCATCCATATGTTCATCTAGCCTTTAGGTATAAATGAACTTAATTGCCCTATATTCTGATTAACATATTTATTAATAGTAAGAGACTCCGTTGTTTGCTTTAGGAAAGCTGGTAAGCGCCAACATAATACAGAATAATAAATCATTTCATATAGCACTCTGAAATAGCTATTATAGTCATTTGCTATGCATTTCGAAAAAATTGTACCAATACATATACGCAAACTATGCTCTCGGTTATACATAATTAAAAATATACTACAATTACGTACATCACTGCATCTTTAAAATTAATTGTTTTAAGTCAGAATATTTTTAGAGGACAAAAGAAAAATACAATTTTAAAAGGAAATAATACATAAATACAAAAAAAATAATTTAAATAATTACACACAAGATATTTATTATTTGAATATTATATATTTAATAATGAAGGCCCACTGGTCGAGTTGTAGCGTATCTTGCTTCCACACCACAGGTCCGTGTTCTATTCCCGGGCTGGGCAAGGTCGACTCAGCCTTTCATCCTTACTGCAGTAGGTCGATAAATAAGTACCAAGTTTGCTGGGGGATTTAAACACTGGGGGTCTCGCTTCAGACTGACCACCTGATCGGGACATCTGCTCATGTACTTCAGCACCCAAAGGTCACCTATACTGGGATGGGCACAGTAGGCCCTGGCCCTCATGGGGAGTTTATATTTAATAACGAATTATCTTATATTTACAAATTCTACATTTAATGATACATTATCCAATTCCCTATATATATATATATATATATATATATATATATATATATATATCCTATATTATCCTATATTTAATAATATTTTATCGTATTATTTACAGATCCGAAAAGATATCCCAATATATAATATTTAATAATATATTATCCTATCCCTTCCTGACCTATATTAACGTATAATATCTTATATTTAATAATATTTTATCCTATATTTATACAAATTCGAAAAGACATCCCAATATAGTTGCTTTATTAGAATGAATGGGAAAATTACAATGGATGAGATGTTTGCCCATAATTTTTTTTTTTAACCTGACTACAAAAATTTGTGATAATTCTTATTTACTGATATTCATCTGCAGGCAATTTGACACAGTTTTTCGTTTTAAATCTCATTTTTTTTTACTGAAATTTTTTTCTAAAAAATACACATTTTCAAGGAAAAATAATTACTTTCTTTTTCATTACAGACATGGTTAAACACGAGAAATCGTTAGCCCATTTTATTTTAAATAAAAATACCTTGAATAAATTTTGTATTAAATCTATACAAATATGGCCTTAATAAATAAATAAGAACCAAATCTGATCTCGAGAATTTCGAAGAAGTGAATCTCTCTTTCACGCCGGAATCTCAAGATGTCAAAGAAAACTGAAACAGCCGTCAAGGAAATGAGAAACTCTACTTTGCATGCTTAGGAGAGAGAATGAATCCAACGGTTTCAATATTGCCGTGAAGTATATTTCTCAGAACTTTTCCCATAATATTAAAATCGCGGGAACTCGTAACTTATTCAATACGAAACATTTCCGCCAATACAATAGAATGCGTTGGTTTCAGAATTCTAATGCAACTGAGCATCATACAGAGCAACTTTGGGCAGAATTTACAAGGTTTATCCTAATTTTCTCCTGGGCTTCAAAGTGCTATAGTAAAATAACTAAAATAAATACTGCAAAAAAGAACATTTGAAAGAAAACAGAAAACAATTCAATTTTTATTTACGCCTGTTCTATGTGTGAAATCATGGTTACATGGCGTACAGCTCATGTGCCAAACTCTACTGAGCATAGTACTATCGACGTCAGTGACAACACTTGTTATGCTTTCTGTTATCCTAAAACTTGGTCTTTACTATGGACTAAATTTTCGTACTCCCTTTGTCACGTGATGTAGCAAAACGGCATGAAAGGATAACTCATACTGTCAATAACGTTGGCAGTACCCCGTTTGCCGGTTGAGGTGGCTTAGTTGGTTTGTCGCTGGCCTTCTGTACCTAAGGATGCGGATTCGACCCCGTACCAAGTCGGTGGATTTTCACGATGCAGAAAATCGACAGCGGCTATGTCGTATCATTATGCGGCATGAAAAAGACCCCCTGAGTGTCCGTTTGGCTTGAATGCTCTCGGCAAAATTCCAAAGTACAAATTTCGTATCGGCCGAGCTCAGGTGCCTACCTCTGGGGAAAAAATTGGGCGTCAAAATTACTTGCGGTAACTGGTATCGCCTAAATGGTGTCGCACTAAAAAGGAATACCATCTTCTGGGGAATGTACTAGGTCTGCAAAGTTAGAAAACCAATACACAGTCCTGTTAGAGAAAAAATAGTACCATGTTGAGCAGTGTGGCAGGAAATGGACTATATCGCATTGATATACGCCGTGTAATCAAGGTTTCACATATTGAACACCTGTAAGGTATGTAAATAAAGCTTGGATTGTTTTTGCAATCTTCCAAATGTTCTTTTTTGCTGTATTCGTCTAAGGTTTTTTTACGAAAGTACTTTGAAAATCTGGAGAGAATTATGAATAACCATGCATTTTGCACATATAATAAAAAAAATAAATAGCTTATGCTACTTTAGAGGTAAATAATGTTTCTTAATTTACAACATAGATGAAATTGAATACATTGTTCCTCTTACATCAGCACAATAAAGCTGCATAAAACATCTAACTTTCGAAAAACTAAAGAGAGGAATTTCAAAGGGATAAATACAAAAGTGATTCAAAGATGAAATAATTGTCTCACTGTAATAAAAAAAAATATCTCACGGAAGTAAAAGCTGCTTCCACAATACACAAAGTAACCAAAAACGTATCACGAATAACAACTTGCGTAATTTCCAAGCATTTTGATAGTTTAAGAAAGCTTCCGGGTCCAAAAGCCCCATTCATTGTTAAGTGGCAGCATAAAATATAATAAGAACTGTGGTCTTTGTGTGTGTGTGTGTCACATGGTTTTAGGATTTACGTTTTCAGCGACTTAATAACAATTAAAGATGATTTCAGACTATTAAGCGATGACACTTTTAACGGACATTTAACTTCTGTGAATAAAATTATTTCTTTAACAATTTGTAAATGGGATGCAGCATTTTGTTCACATAGCAGCATAAAATGGATAGTACTACATAATTTTTAACAACCAATGTGATTGATTTGAACCTGGTTTGACTAAAATTAACGTCGCTTCGGAGTTATAATGGATATTGAACCGTGGTTTTAAATATTGAAAATACTTCGGCTCTGGAATCTCAATTTTCAAATTTCTACAAACGTCACAAGAAGATTTTGAATTTTAGTTCTAATGGGCTGAATTCGTGTGACGTCAGAGTTACATAACTGCAATCCCAGCCTTCGAGCCAATCAGTTCATGCGTTTCGCTGTTGCCAACTTTTTTACAGAAACTTTCCTTTAAAAAGTACATTTTTGTTAACATTAACAACGTGCATAGGCAAATAAGATAAACCTGATTTAAAAGTACTCGCATAATATAAGAATTTTTTTGTTTTTAATTTTGAAAAACTTTTTGAAAAATCTCAATATTTGAACATCTTAATTCAGTAGTCAAATCTGAAATTTTACAAATAGAACATCAAGTACAGAGTATTTTTTTCCAGGTATAGAAGTTTAAGTTGGCATTACTTTCCAAGATGGCGACCCATTTAACAGCTGTCAAGTGATTTATTCTCAGTTTGGTTTGGCAATTCATCATGAATAGACTCACGCCTGAATAATGCTTTCAAATTGTGCAATTTTATTTCGAAAATAATGGTCGATTTTCATAAGCGAATTTTGTTTAGCGATGAAGCGCACTTCTGGTTGAACGACTACGTCAACAAACAAAACTTCCGCATTTGGAGTGAAGCTAATCCACAAGTGTATGTCGAAACACCGTTACATCCAGAAAAACTGACTGTTTGGTGCACTTTATGGGCTGGTGGAATCCTTCTTCAAAAACGATGAAGGCCACAACGTTACAGTCAATGGTGATCGGTATAGAGCCATTATTACTAACTTTTTCATTCCTGAATTGAACAATCATGATGTCCAGGAGCTGTAGTTCCAACAAGACGGCGCAACATGTCACACAGCTCGTGCCACAATCGATTTATTGAAAGACACGTTGGGTGACCGCCTAATTTCACGTTTTGGACCTGTGAATTGGCCTCCAAGATCTTGTGATTTAACACCGCTAGACTATTTTCTGTGGGGCTATGTAAAGTCATTGGTCTATGTGGATAAGCCACAAACGCTTGACCATTTTGAAGACAACATTCGCCGTGTTATTGCCGATATACGGCCACAAATGTTGGAAAAAGTCATCGAAAATTGGACGTCCAGATTGGACTACATCCGAGCCAGCCGTGGCAGTCCTATGCCAGAAATCCTATTTAAAATGTAATGCCACAAAATTATCTTTCGAATAAAAAAAATTCATGTCAATCGAATAATACATCGTTGTTTTATTGCAATTTAAAGTTCTATACCTCTCAAAAAAACACCCTTTAAAAGTTTAGCGTCAGTTTTGATTTCGATGGAGAACACGTGATTGCATTTATCACGTGACCATCTTGAATTTAGTCATCATCGTACAATATTATTTATATATTTTAAATGAAACTTTTCTCTTATTGTCTCAAATATTTTTAATAACTACAGCCATTTCATGGTCGAAAACGTTCGGCTCCGGTTTTTAAACAGAGAGGGGGAGGGAGAGGTGCGTATTTAATTCAATTGAACTAAGACCTTGCACAAAACATAGTCCAAATTTGCAACAGTGAAGTGCTAGTTCCCACAAGTTCATCCTCATCACTTGACAATAGCTCAAAATTCCGAGGTCCATCACCAATAGATTTTGTTTAACTACAAAGCAGCAAAGTACAAACCAATGTGCTAAATGCAAGACCCTCACGTGATAAATGCATTCACGTGTTCTCCCATGAGTTCAAAACTGACAAACTTGTACATGTAGTTCTACTAATAAAATTTAGATTGAAATTTAAAAATTTGATAGTTGGGTAAAGATGCTCAAGTACAAAAGATACTTCACAAAGTTTTTCAAAATAAAAATAAACAACAAAGACCTTATGTAATAAGTGTACTTTTATATCAAGTGCATTTAGTTCACTTAAGTTCGTTATTATTGTTGAGAGAAACATTACTTTTAAAAAAAGTTTCTTTAAAAAGCAAAAGTTCGCAACAAATAAGCATATGAACTAATCGGCTGAAAACATGCGATTGCATTTACCATGTGACTATGACGTCACATTTATGAACTGATCGGCTGGAAACACGTAACCGCATTTATCATGTGACAATGACATCACATAAATATCATTCGTTAACACGATCTTTGTTCGGTTCATATCCAAAATAAGCAATTTTTCTGCTATGAAATACCGATGCATGAATAAAAAAATAAAGAAAAATGAACCATTTAGTCAAAAATTTTTAGCAGGATTCAAAATCAAAATTTCTGGTCCTTGTCAGAACTGGCAGCTTCCAATACAGAAAACGACTTTCATGCTAACTTTATCAACATTCACATGGCAGTCGCGTTTGAATCGTTGTTGTTGTTACTTATGCCACCTGATCGACATTCGCATGAGATCAAGGCCCACGAAATTCATCGTGGCAAGGGCCTTGTTTTACGCCTGTCGTTAGTCGTAGCTTTGAGCACCATTCAGGTGACAGTACGATTTTGCTCGGTTCTACCCCAATTTTTAGGGAGAACACCCCTGGGGTGGCAGAGGCCTCCCTCCTCTCTTCCTCTTCTACCAACCTCACGAGAGGTCATACGGCTCGACGGCTGTTAAGAGTACCCCCAAGCCTCAAAGCACTGTGCATTTACAAACATACATGACTTCTCCGGGACACGAACCCAGGCCCTACGGCACCGCAGTCAGCGTCACTAACCACTATATACCGGATGGGCGGCGCGTTTGAATCTTTAAATCCTACAGAAAAACAGAAGATGAGTGGCGTTGGGATAGAAAATACCTTAAGAACATTTCAATAAGTATCATCTCTATATTCCTTTCACAAACTATAAACTCCATGGTAACCCAATAAGTAGGGTCAAATAGATAACCACAGATCATTCACCACATTGGGAGAGCTCGGCTGCAAAATTCACCTACAGAAGATTAAATCCCCGCGGCAAGAAGCAAAGTTTCCTATCAACCCTATCCGATCCAAAGGGCATGACGTATCGCCTACTCATAAATTTCACGACACCCAAATGAAACATTTATCGCTTGATTATGTCAGTCACGCATGAGAAACACGATTGCTTTTCATCCATTCATCATCTTCTAATAACAATTCTCATTGCTCCTCACGTACATTCCAGACTTAACTGAGAAAGAACTTTTGTCCTTACTCCCTTCAATACCAATTTGCATTTATCAATAATGCCCAGAATCGCTCCTGGGGAGATCTATCTTAGGCAGGAAGAGAAAAGTTTCCTCTTTTTCTTTTAGTCTAAGTTAAGAGAATTCAAAAGTAAATGTTAGAAGGAACGAGTTCTTTTTTACCATTATTAAATTTAAGAGGCGCCGAAGAGTTTTAACTGGAGAGGTTAGAGGCAGCCATGCTCGAAATGACAGGTTCCGATGTAAAAAGTTCAGGACGTCATCGAAATTTACGTTTATATCTTTTCACTTGAAATTTGAAAGAAAAACTATCGTGAAAAAAAAGAGAGAGAGCACACTGGCAAATCTTGTTTGCCACAATTACGTAGACTTTTTGGAACGGGGAAAGTAAAAGGTGTTATATAGCGTCGTAAAATTAAGGATGGAATTTGAAATTTATAAAAATGAACGTTGAATCGCCGAGAGAGAAAAAAAGGCGGTAAAAGTTCTTGAGATATAAAAAGTACTGAATTTAGAGATGGAAGTAAAGAGATCTAGAATCTAGTTGGATGCAATTTTTTCATCTTATTATTTAACATTACGTAGAACTTCAAATTTTTTACATCGAATCATGAAGTTTCTTCCAAAGTATACTATAACTCAACTATAGAAAACGTTACACTATAGAAAACGTTACAAGATACTTATAAACTTCATTTGTAGATGGAAGAAAGTGGTGTAAATATCATAAAAAAGAACATAGATTTCTTCAATTTTTTTTAAAAAATTATACCATACTTAAATAGAATTTTTATCATGAATTCATATCATGAATTTATGTAAATGAATTTATTTTATAATATTTCACAATGATACAAAACTCCTTAATTTGATTGATTTGATAGTTTATTAAATTGTATATCGTAATTTTAAACCTCAGTCAAGTGACGAGGACGACAACTAACGCGGCAACCCACATTAAAAACCTTTTAAACATAAAGTCATGTTTATTAATGTCACACTTAAAGCAACACGAGGGCTTTTGAAAAACGGTCGAGTAACGAGAAAGACAAATGAGCTGGAACCCCCTTACCTAACTTCCAAACCACGCTAAAAGAAGGACTTCAGCCAAGACAGAATTAACGTGTATCAACTCCTCTACACGGTGGGTCTTCAGTGTCACAATGGCTTGAATTTATGACATGTCAGCGAAACGCTCGTGATCACGACTACTAGGCGACTACGGCCCCACAAAGCTTTAGAAATAAAGAGTTAAAAATAATATTTTTGTTTTAATCAGATAATGACATGTGTTGAATAACTAAATATTGTGACGGGTATATCCGCGTTCTTTCAACTAATAAGCCTCTCGGGTCTTTAAAAATTATTCTACTATAAACCTTCCCCGAAGAAGATGTGAGTACGTAAATTAAGATTTGTATACAGATTAAACTTTCAAGTTAAAGAGAGAGAAAGAGGTTAGACTGCTAACGCATAACAGTGATTGAATAAACATGAAGTGAGGCGTGAGTACTTAGTAGCTTATTTGTGTAACATTAAAGATTGATGATTTGTCAATTAGTAATTAAGGGGACTTGGCACCCTTTGAGCAAACTTCTTTATTTACGTATTTAAAAATTATATTTTAACATTTTATACAATGTTTCTATTCAAGAAAATGTTACCAGATGAAAATTTTCATATATTATTCACACAATTTTAAAAATTTAAATTTTTTGAAGAAAATTGGGAAAATTTTAAAATCCTACTCCTTTTGTAAAAATTAATTTTTTGACCTGAAATTTTTTTATAATATTCTTATGGATGGTCTTAACAACTTTAGGGATCGATCATTCGTTTTCGAGAAAAAAAATAAAATGTTGATATACAGGCTAAAAATCAACGAAAAAGCCAACATGACTTACATTTTATTTTTTTTTAAAAAAAGTATTCAGTTTATAGCAAAACGGATCCCTAATTTTATTACATGCTTTATTTTTAACACGCAGGAAAAAAATTGAAGTGATTGCTAAATAATTGTCGAAGGAGTAGCATTTTGAATGCACTAAGGTTTCGAAAAACACAAACTGAGAAAAACCACTTTAAAGTTTATAATTCTGAAAAATAATTATTATAAGTTTAATTAAACTTAAAAATACCACTTTAAGATATTAGTTATGCGTTTTTCTTTAAAATAATTGCATTTTCATATTTTTTCAACCCACACATTTTTATATATGATCAACTTTTAGAGAGTACTAATTGTACAAGAAAACTCAAGAAAAACTTTAAAAAAATTTTTTTTTTCTGTCACGACAGAAATTTTAGCTGTTTTTCTTCTTATAATATTAAAGTATTACATTTTTATGAAAAATATATCAGGTAGAAGAACTGAAATTATAAAATTATTAATATAAAATGCCTTAATTTAAAAATTTTACATGCACACATTTCACAAGGAAGAAAAATTACATTATTGTATTGCCTCGGAAATATTCTGCTTTTAATATTACACATTCTTTTTTATAGTTATTATTTCTATTTATAAAATAGATTTTTTTTTATCATAACGCATTTTTTAGCTTTTTTTTTCTAAAAAGGGTGTGTGGCTGAATTGCCTAATTTGTTTTCAAATGAAGTTTTATTCAACTTCTAACTTTCCGACATGCACAAGTGATATATCAATCGAAAGATAATAATGCAAAGAATAAGATTAAATGAAAATAAAAAAAAACGATAGGTTTGTGATTTTTAGGGTACCAAGTCCCCTTAAATTGAATTAGGTCGATTGGAATAAGAAGGTATATTGCCCGGACGTAAGTGATCCGATTTATTAAGACTTCTCCTATCTCGTCTACCTCGCTATTGCTTTCCAAATTTAGTTGTTGTTATCAATACCCCCTGATCGGCAAAGGCCAGATCGAGGCCCACGGAATTCATAATGGCAAAGGGCTAAATGACGCCTGTCGTTAGCCGTAGCTTTGAGCACCACACAGGTGACAGTACTAATTGGCTCGATTCCACCCCAATTTAGAGGGGGTGGTCAGATGCCTCCCACCTCTCTTCCCCTTCCACCAACCTCACGAGAGGACTTGCGGCTCAATAGCTATTTAGAGTACCCCCATGCCGCGCAGGTACTATACATTTACAAACATCCGTGTCTTCTCCGGGATTCGAACCCAGTTCCTACGGCACAGCAGTCAGCGTCGCTAACCACTATACCGGATGGGCGACCTCCATATTTAGTAGTTGGTGCATTGCTTAACTTGGTTAATAGAATTTGTGTTGTTGTTCGTTACTGTGAATAAAATAGTAGTTATTTTGAATATGACTAATCTTCCTTTCGACTCTCCCACACTAATAGACGTCGCGGGACGACCATTACAATATAAAAGAGTAATATTTTTGATTAAATGAAATGATAACAAAATTATATTAAAATACACAAAACAGAAGTTTCTTTTATAATTTAATAACATAAATATTTTGACCTTTTTTTTGTGCAAAACAAATTATCTATAATGTGTACCAGTTTAATTTTACCCAAAATAGTTCAACAGAAGCACAGTAGACCAGCGTTTCTCAAACTGTGGGGCACTCCCCCTGGGGGGCGCGACTACCCTACGAAGGGGGCACGAGCATATCGAAAACAAAAGATTTAAAAATAATTAATGTACTGGATTGAATTAAAACAAAATACTTTCAGACACAATAAAAAATGCACTTTTACTCTGACTTTTAATCTCACATCTGGCGTCATCAAAAATAAAAACTTCTTAAATATTTAATTAGCTATCTTTGATCCTATAACCACATAAAAACTTTCATTTGATTTGCTGTAATCCTATGATGAGAGATTTTTTTAATTACGTTTTCTTTTTAAACCTAAAATACTACTCTTTCAGAGAAAAAAACAAAACCCAGACCCAGAATCGAAAAAATTTAGGAACATAAAAAATTCATCACTGGTAATCTTTTTGAAATACTTGTTGTAGGCAGCAGAATATATTTGCCCAACATCTGTTTAACCTTCGAAGTTATTGGTACAGTTAGTTATGACCCCTCTCTTATGTGTTTGTTTCTCATTTAGGGAAGTTGTAAATAATGTATTTCTTTGGGGGAGGTAAAAGAGTTTTATGATATTTGGAAAACCCCAGAGAGAGAGAGAGAGAGAGAGAGCACTTAGAATGATTGCATGGCCAAGATTTATCTTTATGAGTACTCTCAAACATATAAAGCATAATAAAAAACGTTTTACACAATTTTCATAGCAGTAACATCCACAAATTATATTGAATACACTTTTATTCCGGAAACGGTTGCTCGGGGCACACAAATCACGAAATCTTATTCAATGAAATCACTATTTGTATCGTGTACAATAAAAATAATTATATAAAATATTATATAAAAAATATTATATAAAAAAGGATTGGGGTGACTCAATCACCCCGTGAGACCATTAACTTTAGTATCGAGTGTGTGTGCCTGCTCCCAGGATAAAACATTTTGAAGTCTTCTCGCTTTAAATATTAAAGATACAGGAATTATTCTTCATCGGATTTTTATACTATTTTTTTCGTTATTTAACATTAATTCTAAATGCTCATTCTGTTAGGCTTAAAATTATAGTTCGCTTAGAACTAATTATAATATGAGCATTCATTTTAAAATATCATTTTACATTTTCGTATACATTGTCGCGCATTTGGGTTTACCCTCCCGACAGTTCAGCTATTATATGAAGAATGTTTTAGTTATTTAAAAAAATGAACTCGTGCGCGAAGAGCGGGTACTTCAGACAGTACAATTTTAATGTATTAATGCCACAAGGAATTTTATAACTAATTTATTAATACTAAACTAAAAGCGTTAAATAAGCATTAGCGACTTCCATGGGCTTGTCTTACAGAGGAAAGTTTTTCAAAGGAAGGTTTACGATTCGAAATTGACTCTCTGAGTACTTTTTCTATATTTGGCTGAGATCTATATTTTGTCTTCAAAGCAGCCACCGCATTTTGCAATTGTTCCAATTTAAAAATTCGAGAAAGAAAAATAAAATATGTATTACTTAAGAGTAACATAAATAAAATTTAATATACTTATCTTATTAATTAGTACGGTTTATAATTAAGATCATATTGTAGCTTAGCGTCACACACACAAAGTGCATTATTATTGCATTCAATACATTATTATTGTATAAGGGGGGGCGATAAAAATTATGATTGAAAAGTGGTAGTATTGAAAGTTTTGAAGCAATGTGCAGTAGACCCTTAGCAACAAATTTTACAATTATTCTGAATCCCGAGAGGAACACACTACACACAAGATTTTACCGGAATATCAAAAAAAAAAAAAAACATTAATTTAATTGAGGATTTTTCGATGGTCATTATTGGCTAGGAGAAACAAACCCTTTAACCTATTTAGGAACTCTAAATTTCATTAATCAAATTACATCACCGCATGGACCACTGATTTCGAAAGTAATCTAAAAAAATTGACTCATTTGTTTTTAAAGAAGGAGAATAATCTGTGTACAACAATGGAGAAACTGAAAGTTACAAATACCTTGTTTAAAGCCTATCGGTCACTAAGTAGTGATAGTTAAAAATCAATTAACGATAAATATATCGGCCGATACGCACTGATGAAAAATGAAAATACTGACTAATTTTCAGTTAATGGAGCGTTTTTATAGCAACTATCACACCGTTTTTTTTTTCACTTCTCACTTTCTTTAGATATTTTGCATAATACTTTTTCACGTAACTTTTGAAAAATATTTAATAAAATGTAGAAATATATATATATATAACAATAAACCTAAACCAGCAAAAGTGGTCAGCGGCGTAACGGAGAATATTAGCCCTGAGTCTAATAGCCCCCTGCAAAGTTTGTATTTGCCTTTACTAATATATAAAGTAGTTAACAACGTACTTGGCGTCATAGGGCTTTGGACCCCCTAGAATCCTTCCCCCCCTGGGTTGTGGGGGTGTACGCTACGCCACTGAAATTGGTACAGAAATGCATATGCAAATAACGGAGGTATGCAACCAAGCTGCGTAATGTGATGGGTTGGTAGCGGCTGTATAAGACAACAGTGTCTAGCAAAGCAGTTATATTGGTCCTGTTGCAACAATGACATGTTATCCAGTTTTAAGTGTCTTAAGACCTTATCACACGTACATGTATTGGTGCAATTTTTCTTTGAACAACCCATTTCGAGCAATTTTTACTCAGTTGTCATAGCAACGGCTTCGAACAACTTCTTGCTAGTGAGTTGAAAAAATTGTTCGAAATTAAAATTGCTCCAAATATCAGCTAATAGGGTTCTTCGTCTCTTACGCGAAAACTATATGGTAGCCTCGTCTTCGTCAAGCGCAGTATCAGAAATGTACGTATCAAAATGGAACGAAATGATGGAAAGTGGCTTTAACTGACGAAAAATTTCCATGCCTATGGAAACCTAACCCCACCCCCTTTGCAAAAGGATTTTAAAAAGTTAGCGAGAGCGGAGTGGTGAGAAATTTTTCAATGTGGATATATAGCACGGCTGACGTCAGAGCATGTCGTTTTGTTTACAGTAACCCTTCCTTCTCAGCTGCTTCAAAAAATTGGGCTAAGCCGTTGCTCGAAAAATGCGTGTGTGATAAAGCCTTTAGTCGGTTAAAGTCAGTGTATGAGACAAAAGACATAGCATCTACGCAGTAAAGAAAAAATTTGGATTTTTAAGTACAACCTATCTAGAATATCAGATAAAACGTCACATCTCCGACATCGGTGTGATCGAAAAAAAAATCTTGAATGAAAGGCACCATCGACAACTAATGAGAATCTTTAAACGAGATAGACGAGCAACATTTTCTTAATTCCCACGGATTTCAGTGCTGGGGCCATAAACAAGTGTCAGCGTAAGAACTGTTCAACGACACATCATTAATAGGGCCTTTTAGAGCGGGAGGTTCACTTGTGTATCGTTGTTGGATGTGTGTGACTACAGAGTATACATATTTACGCTTCGCCTGGATCCGCTAGCATCGCCAGTGGACTGTTGGTGTCTGATAATTCGTTGCCTGATCTGAAGAGTTATTTTCAATTGTATTGGGCAAATGTACGAGTAACAGTATAACCCTAGAACCATATATGTCAGCAAGTAACTGTTCAATATTTTGGAGCATCTGTGATGGTGTGTACATTAGCATAATAAGGGAACCCTGATGCATTTATAGACGAACCTAACACAGGTGATAGGTGCATAAGTATTGTGCAAGATCCTCTACGCCTATTATTCATGTCTATTATGCAGTTCGATGAATTCGCACAATATCGTAATGACACAGAGACACCCCACATGCTCAAAGTTACGATCGCGTGGTTCCAGAAACACTCTTCTCACTTTAAACGCTTCCATTGGTCAACTACATCACCAGACATGAGCAGTATAGAATATATCTGGAATGCCTTGTAATATGTTGTTTAGAATGTATCTCCACCACCACGAACTCTTATGAGTTTGTAAACACGATTCATGATGTGAATTGCGTCCAGGACACTTTTAGAAATTAGTCGTCCATGCAACATCGTGTTGCATTGTAGAGCTTCAGTGTGCGCTCGTGGGGATCCTACACGATATTGGGCAACTTTACCAGGTTTTCGGTCTCTTTATCATAAACATATATATAACTTCTTTGAAAAATACACATTATATTCATAAATAGGGCCCAGTGGTCGACTGGTAGCGTATCGCGCTTCTATTCCAGGGCTGGGCAAGGTCGACTCAACCTTTAATTCCTGCTGCAATGGGTCGATAAATGAGTACCAAGCTGTTTTGGGGGACACTGGGGGTCGCTTCAGATTGATGATTGATAATATTAACGTCGCAATGTTCAGCTACACGAGGGCTTTTGGTGACCAACCACGTTATTTTGAACCACGGTCAAGGGACGTGAACGACACCTGTGTGTGTGAGCTGGCACCCCCTCTCCTAACTACCACACCAACGGGAGGACGTTTCAGCTCTCGACAGATTTAACGTGCATCGCAATCCTACACGGTGGGTCTTTAGTGGTACTGGGCTCGAACTTGACAAGGCAAGCCATGATCCGATACCTATACCACTCGGCTACCGCGGCCATGGGGTTTCGCTTCAGACTGACCACCTAATCGGGACATCTGTTCATGCACCTCAGCGCCCAATGGTCACGCATACTGGGATGGGCACAGTAGGTCCTGTTCCTCATGGGCTGTTGCGCCACTGAGTTTGAGTTTTATATTTATAGAATTATAATCAATCGGGGGAAAAAGAAAAATATAAGATCTACAGGTATGCTGATCAGTAGATTGATTATTAACGCCACATTCTGAAGCAATAAGAGGTATCTCGTTAGTTTGAACAACGAACACCTGACGAGGACTACATTGGAGCTGTCACACCGCTCTCCAAACTCCTATATCATGCCAACGCGAGAACTTTGAGCCAGGACAAGTTTAACGCGAATCGTTCCTTTTACAAGGCAGATCTTTAGAGTGTCACCAGGATTCAAAGAGGATATGTTAAAACATTTTCAGGTGGCTTTATTATTTAAAAGACCCGATTAGTTATGTTAAAAAAAGTAATAGATTCATCTGCACAACTTCTTTGTTAAAAAATACCAATATGAAAGGGTGTGGGAATCTATATTGAAAGCACTGTCAATGAAACTTGAAACAAAAATATATAAACATCTAAACATAAACAGTCATAATTAATATTTATACGAAGTCTTCCCGTAAAAAGGCACTGAAAACTTATGTAAAACCAAACGAAAGAATTCCCATCAGAGGAAATATTCCTAATACTTCCGCGTCGCAGCTCAAAACAACGTCTGCTCAGCACAGATAATAGACAATTAAAATGTGCACAACTTTTATGTGTTGCGAGCAGAAATAGCATCGGGGTGTGTGCTCTCTCAAACGATAATTTTTTTTCACGAGACAACAGTAGTGGTAATAATAATACCAGAGCGCGACATGACACTGGGCTCTCATTAAGTAAGGTACATACATGTGGCTACGTCATTCGCTTTTTAGTACCGGTAATCTACCCCACGACTTCCGAAAAAGTTCGTCATTCTTCTTGCAATCAAAACAAATGGGCATGACTCGGGAGTGAGAATCGTAATGAGGCCTTCTTTTTCGGTGACGTCATGTGAATGAAACGGTCGCTGCGGTTAGGGGATTGCACGGGCAGAGGAAGTTCGGGAAGATTTATTTGTTTATTGCATAATGAAATAATAAGTTCAGAGTATAGTAATAATTTACGATTTTTTTTAAAATACAGTGAATATGTTTAACGAGAAAACGCTTAAGAAATACCTGTCAGTACGAAATAATACAACTGCCGCATAAACTACTTTGTATTTTCATGCATTTTTTTTTCTTTTTACGCGAAACGAAAATCGCTTCACACGAAAAGATTTCTCCTCTGGGAATGAACAAAATACGGAAAACAGCAGCCGCGCAGGCGAGATTTAAGAGGGGTGTGAAATGAAAGAAAGGTGGTTTCATATGTTTTGTATGAAAGAAGCAAGCTTGGTTTTGAAATACCCTTGGAATAGCATGTGATTTATCCAAGCTACGAGCCAATTTTGTTCATCTGAGCTGTTGTCACAACCTCCTCCCCTACAAACGCAACTCAAAAACATCCCACCCTTCAGTTGGTTTTGGATTTCAGTGGCGAGTACATCGTACTGTGAGTAAAAGTGAGCTCGGTTTGCGCTTTTATTTCTATTTTAGAAGAATTTTTTTACGAGCACAATGGCAAAGAGCTCGGGGGAAAGCTAACTTCTATCTCGTTTAAAATGAAAATGGAGCTTTTTAAGGCTGTTTATCAAAAACAGAAGACGAAAACGGAAATCTGTAAAGATTTTGGCGTTGCTAAATTTTGTATCAAATTTCATAAAGTTTTAGTTTCGTTGATTTTTATTAAATGCATTATGTATCAAAGAAAATAAAACGAGCTCTTTTTAACTAAATTTAGTTAAATATATGGTTTTATTATTAGTATTTTTTGGCAATATCTTTTAACACGAAAAATTATTTCAGTCCCCTCAGTTTCGTGTTAAACAATTTTCACTGTGTATATACCTCAAACAGATATAATATAATTTATACTTTTATAACAAAATAATACTATTGATACTAAACACTTCATAAATACATGAAAAAATAATTTTATATTATATCTGCAGTTAACTGAATAATTTAATATGTTTGACAACTAGCTCCTTTTCTAGACTGTATTTAAAATGTTCTTTTGAAAATGTTCTGTTTGAGGAATACTACTTTATCATTAATGAGATGTCTGACTTCTCGAGTGTATGTTACCCTGGATTAAAAATAATTCTCTTCCAGGAATTCCAGGGCAGAGATTTAATTATAACTTACATTTAAAATACATATAAGTAGATTGGAATCGGGTATAATATTACTCGCTAAAAGCTTTAATATATTCATCAATCTGAAAAAAGAAAACTGACTATAATATTTCTGAGTTAAATATATATTAAAAGTACTTTTAAATTCTGCAGGATTCCAAAAATTGCTTCTTTCATTCAAAACAGAAAGATTTTACAAAAGATCTTGATTGCTAATAAATCCTGAAAATATTTCTAAAAACTAAAAGTAAAAAATTTTAATGAATTTTATTACTTTTTTAAAGAATAATAGTGAAATTGTAACTGTACCCGTACAATTTCTTTTTTAAAAAAAGCTGAATAAATATACAATATCATTGTGATTATTTTTAATGTTCTGTGTTGATTTGTCATCCCCATGCTATCTATTATCACTCCAATGAGTTTGTCGATCGAATTTGGCAACAGCCTGCATAATCATATTCATTTTCTCTTTGTTCCTTGGTTTAAAACAGGATAATTGAATCCGGGGTGACCAACCCAAATCGGATGGTGGGCCAAGTAAAAATTTACTAAACTAATTTTAGCCACACATATCAAAATAAAACAACAAATTAATCGAAATATTTTATTATTATCGTACAACGTTCAAAATATTTTATTACCTTACAATTAAAGTGACACTTGTTTTTGTATTTAACTAGTGATTTTCTAAATATCAACGGATAATTTAGTCAACGTGCATCGTAGTTGATTGGCCATGTTTTCATCGAGCAACTTGCTGCGAAAAATTTGGAAAAAAATGGCTCGCAGCGATAAATAGTTCCAAATACTGATAAAATGCGCAAAGCCCCCAATCGTTTTAAATTTCGAAATTTTTCTTCCAGGATATATTTGTGATAATATTCAATCTTATTCCCTTCGCACGGGCTTTTTAGCTGGATCAGGGGGGGGCGAACCTTTATGAGTCAACGTGCCATATTTTCTAAAGAAATGCTAAATGAGGTAGGTATACACGTGCCGTCAAATAATTTTGACTTGTAATTATTGGGAGAATAATAAAACTAAATACCAGCAACTACAATTATTTACTACAGAAAAATACATTTTGTATTTTATAGTAGTAAATGTTTTAGTTAAACGTGTAATTCAAATTATATAAAGTAAAATTTGTGTGACTTCTGCTGTTGCAGATTAGATGACAAATTATATTAGGATTGGGTAAGATGTTACTCTTTTAGCAGAATGCATGCTGAATTGGAGTTATCTGCCAAATGGTTTTCTAAGCGAGTCTTTAATGCTATCCATCTCTGAAAATAATGACTCGTGGGCATAGGTCAATAAAAATATGGTTAAAATAGCATAAGCCTGCTTCTTCAAACAGTTAAACGTATTTGGAATCGAATTTAATGTTTCCAAAATTTTGTTACTGGCATTTTTACTTCTATTACTTATATAATAATCTTTCTGTTTCAATCTCAATTCTAACTTTTTCCTTGTTTCAATAAATTTTTGAATCCATATTGAACTAGACTAGAAATCAATAAGTTGCATTTCAAATTCTTCAGTTTCCAACCAATCGAATTGCGGCAAGTGCAGTTTATAAAATGATGTCACATCAGGGTACATAATAAACTTGAACGTTTCTAATCAGAGAAAATCGCCCTGAAAATTCCTTCATTAAAGAATCAATCGTGGTTGATCGGTGGCGTGCCCAAAATATTGTGCCGCGTGCCATCAATGGCACGCGTGCCAATGGTTCGCCATCCCTGAGCTAGATGCTTGATTATAATTCTATTAGCTCCATTTGTAAACTTGGAGGCGTGGATTCCACTTCTACATTAAATGAGAAGTTAAATATATTTTAAACATTTCCTCAAACTTTTGTATGTAGGAGAATCTGGGGGGTGTTGAATTCTTCAAATAATTTTCCAATTTCCGAGGAATGTTTGTTTTTATAGCAAAAAATAGAAAATGATTTTTATTTAAAATGCAAACGAGCAATTAATCTAAGAAGAACAGCAGTGAATTTATAACACTGTTCGCCCAAACAAGTTTTTTTCTACCTGATGGCCAAATGTTTATTTTTTTATTACTTGGAAGTCAAATGAAGGGGAAAAAATTATTTCGGAAAAAATGTACAACCTTTTGAATTTAAATTATATAAATTTGTATTTACTGCATATAATCAGATTGATTAAAACTGAAGACCCGTCTTGTGGAGGCGCTAGTGCATGTTAAATCTGTCGAGGCTAAAAGCTCTCCCACTGGCATGATGTGGAAGCTTGATGGGTGGGGTACAAACTCTAATGTCGTTCTCATAATTTGACCTCGACTCAGAAATACAAAGTCCGTCCCTTCAAATTAAAAGTTACTTCCCAATGGTTTTTGTGAATCTGTTGGGGACGCAGACCATTATGTATTCGCATGTGCTCTGACTAAGAATTTCCATTTGGTCTCACCATCTCAAAATGTTTAAAAAGCCTGGTTCCAATCTATCGTCCCATTCACTCTAAACTAAAATCATGTATAGTGTACGGTGCATTTATATTTTATATTTATATTACTTTTGATGTATTTGCAAGAATGCTGGAATAATGTATATTATTTTTCCTTTTCTTACCCATTACGTTCTTTATTCTTATTTTCAGCTTAGTATGTGTGTATCTTGCAATACCATATGTATTTAGTTTCATTTACCTTTAATTTGTAACATGTAAATTTAATGTGTGTCACCGTATAAAATGTGTACTATTATTTTGCTCAATAAAGATTGAACGCGGGGGTGGTAGTTTCTTGGGGGATCGTTTTATAGCTCTAAACCCCTTTCGGATGAGCACGGTTCCCTTGGGCATTCCGCCAATTGCCCTCATGTTGCTGTAAGTGCGACGTTAATCCATACTTTCTCAAGCAAAAAATTTATTTTTATCATTTTAATAAAATCAAAAAAAAATGTGTCGACAAATAAATCTAAAATGCTCTTTATCGACAACAATTATTTTGTACACAATATTAATGAGCATTCTTGAAGATAGTTGGTACTTTTCTTTATATCGTTATACTCTTTAAGAGTTTTTATAACGAATATAATTTTTCAATACGTCGAAATATTTATTTTATTTCTCATTGATGTTTTGTCTATTTAACATTGTTAATTAATTTTAAAAAAATAGGTACAAATTTTTGATATTTCTTTTGAAGCAATAACCTTCATTAAAATCAAAAGCAGCAGTAAAAACCCTTTTAAGCTTGTCCAATGAACTGACATAATGACATAAACAGCAAACGAAAACTTAAGTACAAGAGCTGGGGGAAGAGACACAGATATAACATTTCCTCACACTCCAAAAACATGAAATCGCTTTCTACTTTCGAAAAAAACTGTTTAAAGAGAATAAATATTTTGCGTAAGGATTTTTAAAGTGGAATTACTCAAACACACAATTACCGAGACATAAAAGAAAATTCCTTTTCCTTCACTAATTATCCGAAGAGGCAATTATTGGAATTTTCTTCGATAGTATTCGAAATTCCGACAGCTTTAAATTCGACAAATATGCATAAAATTCTTTTTGCTATCCTCGGAGATATTTCTTTAAAAAGCAGAGGGGAAAATAAAACGATTTTATAAACGTAGTTTATTTTAGAAAGCTCTTTCTTTGACTCAATTTTTTATTTTTTAGGAATTCCAGGATACATATTATTTCTTTTTATTCCACTACGCATCTAACAATTGGAATTCTGAAGGCTGACAAAACAGTTTTTAATGCACTTTCTCCCTTCTTTAGGAATTCTAAGTTTTCTTTGAATGTTATTTCGACGAGTTTTTCAAATTCCATCTTGAAATTTTAATCGAAATTTCTATCAAAAAATATAAACTCTGGTTCAGATCAGACGTGAGAATATTCTATTTTAAGAAATGAAAGCAAATTTTAAAGAAGAGAAAAAAGTTTCAATAAAATTTTATTCTTAAACCTGCATTTTATTTTTAAAAGAAATATTCTATTTTGTGGGGAAAGTTCTAGATGTTCAATTTTGAATCAAAATTTCATCACAGCACGTTTTACAGTAAAAAACATTCTAATTCAAAATCAAATAGTTTGATAAATTAAAAAAAAAAACTTCCATCAAAAAAGTTTAGCATTACTTCCATCAAAAGTTTAGTATTAAAGTTTCATTTGGAAAAATTAAAATTCTCAGGACAATTTTTTCTCAACAATAAAAATAAATTCTAACACGTAATAAAAAGTTACTAACAAACATTCCTTTTATAATTTGATACTTCATAATTCACGAGCGTCATTTTGAATTAATTACAGGCTATTTCTGAAATTCCATTCCCTGTCAAAGCATTGAGAAATCTGCTTACAAGTGAGAGAAAGTTATTGGCGACTGTCCTCGTAATTTTGAGCCATGGTCATGTGATAAGGAAGACACGAGAGCTTTTGCACTACCTCTCCGTACTTCCAAACCCCACCAACAGGGGGATTTTGAACCTCGCGACAGATATAACGTGCATCACAATCTCTTTTCACGGCGGGTCTTCAGCGGCACAAGAGTTCGAACTCATGACACGCAGACAACGAATCTGTTACCATAACCACTACGCTACCACGGTCACGCCCGATCACCGAAATTAAGCATCGTCCAACATGGTTAGTACTTGGGAGGGTGAGCATCAGGGAAACACCGCGATCCGACTGTAAGGAAACAATCGTCTAAGGAGTAATATTACAAGGTTTTTATTACATAAATTATTTAACCCTCTCAATGGCATAATGTACACCCCCGGATCGTGGAGGACACCAGGACTCTAGGGAAGTGGTCTCCAACCCTCGGTCCACGGACAGGTACTGGTCCGTGGATCAGATACTACCAGTCCGCACAAGAAACAGATTATTTTCATTTTATTTACCGTGATATATTTTTCTTCTGTTTGGGCTACTTTTTAAGAAAATCACTTTATATTCCTTGTTAAATCACTTTATATCCATTTTTTTGGTGTAGCTATATTTTATTCTGAAGGCACGTTTAAATATAATTAAAAAATAAAATTATTAATCAAAACAATTTAAAATATAAACAATTAACGTCCTCCCCCTCTGTGGACCGCGGTAAAATTATCCAACGTTGACCAGTCCGCGGCGATGAAAAGATTGGGGAACACTGCTCTAGGGCAGTGATCCGCAACCCCCGGTCCACGGACCGGTCCGCGGATCAAATGGTGCTGGGCCGCCTAAAGAACATTAAACTATTGTCATTTTATTTAAAGTGGTGCGTTTCTGTCTGATTTGCGCAACTTTCCACGGAAATTGCTTTTATTCATTTTTGGTGTAACTATATTTTATTCTGAAGGCATATTTAAATGTAACTAAATTTAAATTGTTAAACCAAAACAATCTAAAATACAAACAATCAACGTGTCTCACCCTCGGCGAGCCGCGGTAAAATTATCAAACGTTGACCGGTCCGCAGCGATAAAAAAGGTTGCGGAGCACTGCTCTAGGATACCCAAAGCCCGACTAACCCCAAGAACGGCTTGGGGCCCAAGACTTGACTTTGAATGGGGGCCACTGGCATAGCTAGTTCTGAGTGGGCCCTGTATCAAAATTCCTTTGGGGCCTCTTTTCAGATATGAAAGCCCTGTTAGTGAAACTGTAGTTACACATGGTGAAGCCCCTGTAGCTTGGGGGCACCTGTATCCTTGATACGGCGGTAGCTATGCCCCCTTAGGGAGCATTAATATTCTTCGTTATTGCACTGAATCCTCTCATTATTTCGATAAAGGAATAATTAGTTATTGCACCAAAAAATTTGTTGCAGTCAAAAATAACTTTAATAGTGAAAATGCCGTAGAGTTTCATACTTTTTAGTGCAAATCAAGCTAATAGAAAAAGCCTTTAGATTATAAGTTTTTTAATGTATAACATATGAATTTTTAATGAGCCCTCGTCATTCAATTTATACAAGTTACAAAACGAAAATTACAATCCAAACACAAAAACGGAAGAAAAGACTTAACAACAATTTCATTAATTTTACTTCGCTAGATTCCATGTTACGCCATTTTGGAATGCAATAAAAATTTAAATCACGACTCAAACGGATGCAAAAAGATTCAGATTCGGTGTGAGACAACTCTGTTCCAAACAACTGTAACAGGATGTAATCAAACGGAATAAAGGAAACGTTCTACACATAATAAAATATCTGCAATTCTGTTATTCTGATATTGACCTCAGTTAACGGCGATTTCGAGATATAAAAATGATTGAAGAGTTATTTGCAGAACTTCGATTGATATGCCATTGTTCGTGACTTGGTCGTTCGTTCCGGAAGATAGATATTGTTTTTAAGAGGTGTTTCGCCTTTCCATCTCTCATCGAAGTCGATACGTAAAAACGTGACTAAGTTTATTGTGTGAGATCTAAAAATGTCATAGAATGGCTCTTTCCCAAGAAAGATTTCCGAATATATCAATATTAACTTAATTTGATTTAGTAGAATAAAGCTAGCGGACGTTGTTCCATCACTTTTTGGTAATATTTCACATCAGTGATATAAGGGGGAAATTTTTGACATGCTAGAATTTATTTGTCAAATATATGCGTACTAAACTTCAAAAAGCGCGACTAAAACTCTTGATGTATTCAAACGCATTTGCAATTTTCCAAGGGAAAAACGTATATTATTGCAAAGATAAAATTAAATTTAAAGTACACGTGTCAGGAGAGACACGGTGCACGTGCACCTTGTTAGTCTTCTTTGGGGTAAAAAATGCATTAAATTATTTTTATATTAATAAAATCATTTTGTATACTCTTTTAAATATATTCAATAAATTTTTAACTTAATTTTTTAAATGCAGCTTTAATTATTAAGTTCAGTATATGTAATTTAAATGGTTGATTAGATCAGTGGCACTCAACCTGCTTGTTGCATGTGGCCTACCGCTCTTTTCTGAGTGGCCCAGTCATAGCCCAATGCAGTAAGAAATTCAATTATTGGAGAAAAATGACCTCAAAATTTAACAGGAAATTAATCAAGCAATTAAATATATTAATTTTGCAATCAATTTGTTCTTTTTTAATAGTAAAATGTAAGCAAGAGGCTTGGTCATAGACAAAAGAAAATAGAAATTATCCTTATAACCCAGTAAAAAAGTCTTAAAACGAAATATTTTTGCGTGTGTGTTCCTGATAGAAAAGTTAATATAATATTAAAATAAAAGACAAAAATGAGTTTTAATATTTTGATCAATTTCGTTTGTCAATATTGCTTTTATTTTATAGTGTGTTTTTCCATTATCCGCATGTTGTGGCCCGCGTGAAATACCTATCATGTCTTTGCGACCCGGAGGGAAAAAGGTTGAGTACCCCTGGATTTAATTGTGCATATCTTTTGAGAAATATTTATTTTACTTTTTTTTTTACAAATGCCACATACTACAATAGCACCTATACCATTAGTTAGTAGCATAACGGAGAATATTAGCCCCCACACACGCAATGCGAGGGTGTACGTTACGCCACTGCCATTAATGTACGTGCTTTTCAATATTTTTCGACAGTACAATTCAGACTTTTTAGTGCAGGGCGCACGTTCAAATATTCAGAGGTCAGATTGACCAGAGAGTTACAGATTAATATCTTAATTAATCAATAATTTAATATATGGGTCTTTAAATAGCTTGTAAATTTTCGAGTTGGTTCTTTTCCAATAATTATAACACATTGAATTCCACACACTAATGCTTCTTTAAACTCTTTTTTTTTTTCAAATATAGCATGCACCATCTTTTTCAGTCACTGCCAATGTTACAACAGCGTATGTGAGAAGGGGTCTAATCGATATTTTGTAAATGGATAATTTGATTTTTCTACTGATGGAACTTGATTTTAAATACTTTTGTCCAAGAAACAGATGTCAGATCAAAATAAATTAGACTTACAAGGTTCAATTCTGCATGAAATTTTCCGGATTATTTAATTTATTCAAGAAATTCTAAAAACACCTCTTCCGTAGTCCTTACACGCACATTTTTCTTATCTCAATTTGTAACTAAGCACAAAATGTTGCCATTTACACAAAGAAAAAGAAATAACGACATTAACCTTTGAGGCATTTTCTTAATTTACTTTGCAAATTGTTTTACGAGGAAGTTTGTAGTCATCAATCATTCAAAACGTCAGAAATATTTTACTAACTCTCAACAGAACACAACAGATTTATCATACCATGTCATTCGGAGTAACATATGGGGAATCCTTTTGTTTCAAAGGCATAATACTACAAACTATCTTATATACTGTTGGGAGAGAATTATTTGTGGAAATGCAGAACAAATAATTTTGCGTAGAACTAAGCATGAACAGGGAAAATGGGCTGTGTTTCAAAGAATCTCATAAGAGACCTCAACACTTAACATAATGGATAAACGATTTCGTTATATATAGCAAGACGGTATAATTCTGAGTATAAGCCGAGAATTTTTGGAACATTATTTTGAAGTATAAGTAAGAAGTACTTATGGGATTAGCTAATCTCGTAAAAAGCATAGTTTAAGAAAAACGGATTTTTTAACATTTTCCGCTAGCTACGCACAAACCAGTTTAGTCATTTAACTTTAGGGGTGTTCTGAATGGAGGTTTTATTCAAAAAAATAAAAAAAGAAGAAAACGTCAAATAAATACTTCAAAGTTGGTGTCAGAATTCGAGTTTCCAAATAATGCATAAGACTCACATTGATTCAACGGGATATCTGAACTTGTAGTTTGAAATAAGATGTATACGAATTTATCTTCCCTTTCATTTACTAAACAATAAATAAAAATGGCTCATAAAGTAATGCTAACACAGACACAACAAATGAATGGTAAATAAAATAAATCCAGATAAGGCAAGCAGAAATAAAACTACCACTGTTAGCGTCTGGCGTTTTTCTTTACAGCAATTTGATTGGAAAATATTCCATCCGTTTTACTGGCTTGTCAATATTTTTGTCCTCATAGCAACATGGCCGAAAATCGTACGATTTTTTCTTCAACTCGGCTTATATAATGGTTTTGAATTTTGAGTAAATTTTTGAAAAGACACGTCTTCAGTTTATACACGTATCGGCTTATAATCAAAAATATATGGTGTACATATATGTAAAGATTATTTATAACCTAAGCAAAATTCTATATTTAATATTTATTTTCCCACCTTACAAACTCACATAAAATTAAACTGCTAATACTTTCTCAAAAAAGATCATCCGACCTCAATCTCATCTTATTTCCTATTACGGTCATATATAGGTCGTACTTTCCCACGCTTTACTCTTTATTCGAAACCTAAACTATAAAAAAAATGATGATTTAACAGTTATGGAAATAAATATACTTCAAAATTGGAACAGTTGGCGTTGGTTTGCCTCGTAGTGATGTTGTTGAAAGCTCTTAATGAATGAATAAAAATTGTTTCTCGAAAAGTCTCCAAGCTTACTTCAAAACGTTTATACACATATATAGTAAAATATCTACAATACTTCAAAATATAATCAAGATTTCATTGTTGATGAGTAGTTTTGTAATTTTCTGGACATTTAAACTTGATTGTCAACAAAAATGCATTGTTAAATTTAAATTCCCAAGCATCAAAAAGTTAAAAAGAATTTAAAAGGGTATAACCAGGCAATTCACTTGCTTCTGTACCTAAATTCAAATTCTTTATGCATTCAATGGGAATCAACTCTCACTGTTTTTACAAAATCGACATACTCAACTATCCAAACCTTCCAATTTGGTTACATCCCCCCCCCCTAGTTAAGATAAAGATCCATTAAGAGGTCATCTTAGTTTAAGACAAACAAATATCTACTTGAACTTATCCATAGCAATTTCGAAGAACTACCACTGAAAACAACTATTATTCACCAACAACCGATTAGGTAATCGTCTTGGAACGACAACTTTTTTTAAGGATATATTATGGACTCCTACGTACGGATTCCAATTCTCTAACAAACAGTTCCGATCCCGAATTGAAGGTTACGCCAGAATAAAAACAATGATTTCCCCAGGCAGATTTAAATAAAGAATACTTGTCTCGCGAAACGCTGGGTGTGGTAAGAGGTTAAGAGCTATGGGCATCCAATCATGCAAATGGTCAGGTTCTTGAGAAATAATAAGATAAGCCTTTTCTCGTAGTCAGAAGCTGAGTTTTTATCGCAACCTCCTGGCTATAAAACTGAAATTATGTCAATTAATGGATGCCAGGAAAATTTTTCTCGTGGAAAAAAGTTTGAGGTTTTTGGGAACGATGAAAATGGTAGATAAGGCATTCAAATTTTTCCATAGATTCTCTTTAAGCATTTTGACGAAAAGAATTAATGAAGCATTTTGATTAATGACAGAGATTATGGTGATATGGTTTGTGTGTGGACAATATTCGTGATTCAGCATAAATTAATTTTTATTATCATTAGAGAAAAGCTTAATGCATGCTTATGAATAGTTCTCAGAAATGCTCGCCAAATTTTCATACAAGTGTTGGTTGAAAGTACCTCAAATGTATGCGCATTGATTTAATTTTTGATTATTATATACAAAAAGAAATTAAATCAGACACACAAATTATATGAAAAAAATATTAATTCTATTTAATGTATACAAAAATTTCAACTATAGATTTTCCTGTGTTTTAAACAGCAGCATACCTACAACATGATACTTCTCATTTTCAAAGATCAGTGCATTGCATTCCTGAAAGAAACGCTAGATTTTTTTAAAAAATTTAGAATCAATCAAAATTTTTGAAGTATTTTTCTGCAGCTGTTAGGAAAAACCTACATTTATATTATTTTAAACATAAACTAAAAATGACTTCTAGTTATGTTAATTCTAAATTGAATGATTTTTTATTGACGTCGCATTTTAAAGCAATGTCAAGACTTTTGACTACAGACCTTATAATTTTGAACCTCAGACAAACGACGAGGACAACATCCGATCTGGTACTCCATTCTCCGAACCACATGGAAACTTTGAGCCAAGGCAGATTAAGCATGCATCAGCCTCTCTACAAAGCGAGTATTCAATTTCACCAGGACTCGAATTCATGACTCGCTGGACATGAGCTCATGACCATTACCAATCGGCCATCTTAACCATATTTATTGTATAAGGAAATTTATCTATAAGTAACTATTATTTCGATAAAGTTTTTTTACAGTTTATTTTTTCACAGTTTAATGTTCATCGTTTTTTAAACGTTGTTTAGTTTGTTTGCAAACAATTGATTTCAAAATTAAATTATGAAGAACTGATACACATATCATCAATTCGATTATGATTACGATGATAATCATATATCATTAGATTGAGGCTAAAGAGTTCCTAGACGCAAAAATATTCTTTCGAGTATAATAAAAATATTCTCTACAAAATATAAAATTCTAACATGATTCCTTCAAAAACAAGTCTTCCTACATCTTAAAGCTTCATTTGATTTTTTTTTCCCCTCCAAAAATATGCAACCCTTCGGAAAATTTTATTCTCGCACTTAATTCCCGAGAGTCTTTTTTCTAATTTTTTACTTTACAGAATATTTTTTCTCAAAATATTTTAATGAACTTTCATTTTCATTATCTACCTCTTCCGTAAATGAATTGAATTTTCAGAAGCGAACTTAGTTTGAATATCCATTTTTAGTAATCTATTAAATTGAAACTTCGTGTGTTGCAGCACAATGAAATGTAGCTTCGAATTTTTTTTAAAAAGAAATACATTCGTTTTTAGCCCGATAATACATATAACAAATTTTATATATATATACTTCATTCCAGTGGCACTATGTAGAATATTAGCCTCCCCCTTCCCTTCAAACTAAGGTTTGAAACCGCAAGAAGACATGGCGTCAGTCAGCGTTGAAAGGTGTGACACACACATACACACAAAACCGAGCCTAAGTGTGTCGCTTGAAAAAATTGAAAAAAGAGTGGAGTTGGCAACAACTGTTTTGATGAGGTCATCCCACACCCTTCCTCGATCTATGAGGCCAATTTCGCCTTAACCGATCTCGCCAGTCGGGAGTACTGCGTCTTTGACGTGCAACTGCATTCTGCCGGAAAAATGTGGAATCAACATTGAGTTTCTTGTGAAACTTAAGACAGAAATTAGCAACGAAAACATTTCAAATATTAACTGAGGCTTATGGAGATGAAACTTTGTCTCGTGTGCATGTGCTTGAATGGTATAAGTGTTTTTCAGGGGGAAGGGACAATGTGGATGATGATGAATGTGCTAGGCGCCCCAAATCAGGGATAACAGACCAAAACACAACCAAAATTCATGATATGAGTAGGTTCTCACTCACATCAGTAGTTAGACTATTAATCAACACAACACTACATGGAAGTACTCAAAAGACTTCGTGAAACAATTAGGGAAAAAAGGTCAGAATCGGGGAGAGATGGATGGCTGTTGCACCAAGACAGTACATCCGCTCACACGGCACTATTTGTTAAGCAGTTTCTGACCAGCAAACACATTACTCTGATGGGGCATCCTCTTTATTCACCTGATTTGGCCTCAGGCGCCTCTTTTTTTATTTCCTACAATTAAATCTTGCTTAAAGGGAGTACCTCAGTTGAAGAGGTTCAGGCAAAAACGGAGAATCTTCTGAAGGGACTTAGGAAAACCTCGTCCTAGAACTGTTCCCAGCAATGGCAGCACCGAAAGCAAAAGTGTGTGACTGCTGAAAGGAACTAAAGAGTGTTTTTTTTTCAGGTATAGAAGTTTAAGTTGGCATTACTTTCCAAGATGGCGACCGATTTAACAGCTGCCAAGTGATTTATTCTCAGTTTGGTTTGGCAATTCATCAAAACGATCATCAAGCAAAGCGTAGATTCGTCGAATGGGCCCAAAACGAGATTGCCGTTGTTCTCGATTTTCATAAACGAATTTTGTTTAGCGATGAAGTGCACTTCTGGTTGAATGGCTACGTCAACAAACAAAACTGCCGCATTTGGAGTGAAGCTAATCCACAAGTGTATGTCGAAACACCGTTACATCCAGAAAACTGACTGTTTGGTGCTCTTTATGGGCTGGTGGAATCATTGATCCGTACTTTTCAAAAACGATGAAGGCCACAACGTAACAGTCAATGGTGATCGGTATAGAGCCATGATTACTAACTTTTTCATTCCTGAATTGAACAATCATGATGTCCAGGAGCTGTGGTTCCAACAAGACGGCGCAACATGTCACACAGCTCGTACCACAATCGATTTATTGAAAGACACGTTTGGTGACCGCCTAATTTCACGTTTTGGACCTGTGAATTGGCCTCCAAGATCTTGTGATTTAGCACCGCTAGACTATTTTCTGTGGGGCTATGTAAAGTCATTGGTCTATGCGGATAAGCCACAAACGCTTGACCATTTGGAAGACAACATTCGCCGTGTTATTGCCGATATACGGCCACAAATGTTGGAAAAAGTCATCGAAAATTGGACGTCCAGATTGGACTCCATCCGAGCCAGCCGTGGCAGTTCTATGCCAGAAATCATATTTAAAATGTAATGCCACAAGATTATCTTTCGAATAAAAAAAATCATGTCAATCGAATAATACATCGTTGTTTTATTGCAATTTAAAGTTCTATACCTCTAAAAAACACCCTTTACTTTGAAGGTGATAATGCCATGAAGAATCGATTTTGTTCGTACAATGATTTATTGGACCAGTCTCCTTTTTTGTGTGCATCACACGTCGTATATGTGCTATGGGAATAATACTGATAAAATCTGGGACTTAGAAATTGTGATTGTAAAATCTAGGACAATGATTAAAAAGAACGAAATACGTTCCTGTAAGACTAGGAAAACTGTTACACATTCGTGCAATATTGAGGAAAACTACTTTTCGAAAGGACTTCCGATAGGAGGATGTGTTAATGATCTGTAGAATTCGACATCCGTTCACACATTATTTATCAGACATCGGAAGTGAACCGTAATGACAAAAATTTCCCGAGAAAAAGGAAATTTAGCGATAAAATGATTGCTAAATCGAATTGTATTTTTAAAAAAATCACGGAAAGAGTAGGAACTGTTATCAGGTAAGTTACAGAGGGTAAAATAAATACTGAAAATCGAAAGCGTGGATGTAAGACAAATTTCAATTAATAAACGATTGTGATATCGTCAGATTCATAATTTATTCAAACACCATTAGATAGGATTATTTTTATTGCAATAGAAATAATTTATCATAGGGGGATAGTTGAACTTCTTATTGAATGATATCTATAAACAATAATTCAAAATAAAAAGCCAACAAATAAATGAGTGAATGAGTATTAAAATCGACGCGGGCTATAGGCGACGAACTTGTAATTTTGATTCAGGATCAAATGACCAGGACGACGCATGAGCCGGCACTTCAATCTTCAAACTACGATGCACATAGGAAGACTTTGAGCCTCGACAGATTTTAAATACGTCAACCCCCTACACGAGGGGTATTTTAAAGCACTAGGGTTCGAATTCATGACACGCCGGTTACAAGCTCGTGAGTGTGACTACCACGACAATTCTGCTACAACTCAGAGGTTTCAAAAATGTAAAAGGCAAAAAACTCTGGGGGTATATTTCATAAAAGCTGAAATAATTCTGTACAACAAAAAAATACAAATTAAGTGATTTGTCAGCCCTAACCAACAGCCCCAACTCTACCTTTAATTCCAAGGGACATTCGAAACGAATTCAAAAAATTTAGATATGATCCTAATCATTTGACAACAGTTTAAAAATAAGGGGTTTCTTTTACATTAAAAACTCAGCTTAAAAATGATTTAAGTCAAACTATGATTCCAAAAAGATTATCAACTTTAGAACAATATATTAAAAGACCTATCCCCTTCACATAAACGACACTCCAGGAAAAATAAGAAAAAATTTTTAATAACTTTGTCAGCAATCATAAAAAAGAACTCTACAAATATCACAGAACACATAAAACCTAAGCAAATAAAAAAAAATTGAAAATACTTTTTTCACTTGTAAAAATGCTTTTCCTTTAATATTCTCAAATTTTAAGAGAAATAAGAAACGAAATATTCCCTCAAGTTTCGGCAAAACTCGAGATACCTTCAGCTATAAATAAAATGAAACATCCGATCGATCACATTTACAGAAGAAGCCATACAAATTGAGCGATTCTACGAAATCCCAGGATCTCCCCCCGACCCCAAACACAATTTTCATTCTTTTCATGAAATAAATCCGCGTGTATTCATCAGATCAAAAGGGATTCATTTACAGAGAATAGCAGCATTCACGGGGATTCAATGAAGAAAGACATTCACGGGCTTCCGTGTGGGAAGTACGCATTTCGAAACCTTATAAACACGCAATAAACTTATTAGAAGAAAAATGATATCTATTCCCTCACCTTTCTTTTTTCTTCTTTTCTCAGGGTTCGATTTCTTTTCTTTATAGCCCTCTTTTTTTTCGAAGTACATTTTCTGATACATTATACAAGGTTTTTTTCTTACAATGAAAAAAACGAGATTTAGAACACACTTTATTTATAAAAACTTGCGATGTTTTTTTTTTAAATCAACCCATTTATACACAGGGCTCTTCCAATAATGAAAAGGTATCCACGTTAGTCAGTAGTGGCGTAACGTACACACCCGTAACACTCCCATTGCTGGGGGCAGGGATTCTAGAGGGCCCAAACCCTGAGTGACGCCAAGTACGTATTTGGGCTTGGGGCCCAAAACCTGACTTAGCAGGGGACACTGTCTCCGTTACGCCAATGTTGGTGAGCTACTCCACAGGATTTCCAATGTGTTTGGATTTGTCACTTACATTCTGTCTCCTAAGGATATCTGCTACTATTTAATACATAAAATTAATCATTGATGCCGATATACGGTGGTTATGGTAGCCTAGTGGTCATGGTCACGAACTTGTGTCCGGCGTGTCATGATTTCGAGCCCTAGTGCCACTGAAGAAAAGCCGTGTAGAGGCTGATGCACGTTAAATCTACAGTGCCTCAAAGTTCTCTCATTGTCATGAAGAGGGGTGCCCCAGCTCAGATGATGTCTTAATAATTTTACCATGGTTCATAATTACGAGACTTGCAGCCAATAGTCCTCGTATTGTGTTATAGTAGACGTTAATAAACATTCATTCATTCCTGCCAAGATGCGAGGAGTTCAAAGATGTTCTGAAACAAACGTCTGAATTTTCCAGAGAGTTTTTAGAATATCGACCAAAGATAAGTAAGTATACATTTAGTACACTATACTTTATGATGTAATTTTTTCCTGTCAATTCGCAAGATGTTATGTCATCATGCACAGTAACAAGAAAATTCAGGTGCTTTTATTCTTTATGTTATAGGCATGAGATCCTTTAGGATCCATTTTTGAAACACTAGGTAAAAGCATTACATCTAAGCGCAATATTTTCCTGTTTTTTTTTTTTTTTAGAGTTGAAAGTATTTTACAAGCCTTGAGATTCCTAAAAATCTAAATTAACAAGAAATAACTGATCTGTCGGAGACAGATGACAACATTATGGCAAGAGCCATAGAAAACATATCACCCATTTCTGACAAGAGCAGATATGGTGTGAAAAGATCGTACTAACAGATCTCAACTAAAATCAGATGGCACTCTGAAAAAGAAAGAAAGAGACATATTTGATTATCTAACTGTGTGTGTGTGTATGTGTGATGACAAAGGCAATATATTTTGGGAACGACATAACAGTGCGGGGACAGTGGCATTATCTGGAGCTGGTGTCAATCTTATGTGCCTCGTTAACGATACTCTCAAAAGCAGAAAAAGAGTATTAAAATCCAGCATCCAAGCATGATCAGAGTGCATAATCAGTATAGAACGAAAACATTGATAAATATAATGCAAGAAGTGGTAGTTTCTTTTTTTGGTCTGTGTTTCGAACTCTTAACAAAATTCTTAGTAATTGCATAATGTATTTAAAAAGAAGTCGATGAATATTTTGGAAATTTATCAACGAGTTGACATGCCATTATCTGGAGACTCACGGCCACCTTGCAAAACCAGGACAAAGACCTTCAGAAAAAAGCAACATTGTTTCCCGTTATGATGGAAAATGAATCATTTGATAGTAAAACAATCCGAACAAACATGCTGTGCCCAGTGTCATAAGAACACCATTTTTGATGTGAAAAATGTGATGTTGTTTTACATGTGACGCGCTTAGTTGAATATCACACTGAATAATGTGATATCGTGTTTATGCATGAATATGTGAAGTATCAAAGCCACTTTCTATAAGATAAACTCAAAGTGTATTTATTATCCACTACGTAAATACCACAATGGAATGGCTGTAATGTACATAGTGGAATGTTTAGTCTTTAAATTTTTGTTTCTTATATTTTTCAAACAAACATATATTAATTTCATGCATTCATTCCACAATTTAGGCTTCCGGCATAAATGGATTAAGACAGCCTTTCTCAAACTGGGGGTGCGCACTCCCTGGGGGACGTGATAACCTTGCATGAGGGGTGTCGAAAATAAAAGATTCAAAAAAAATTAATTCACTGCAAATAAGCAAAATAACATACATTCTGACATAACAAAAAGTAAAATACACATAGACACTTATAAATGTATCAGTACTGCACAATGTATTTGCTAATTAATTTATCAATACTAAGTTAAAAACAAATTTTAATAATTACTAGTGACCCAATGGGCATGTCACATTTAAAATTTAATACTTATCTTGATTATTTGTTTATTTTATAATAAAGGTCATATAGTAGCTTTTGTGTCAATGTACATTATTAATGAATTCAATACATTATTATTGTATGAAGGGGGGCGATGAAAATTATGATTGAAAATTGGGTCGTAAACATTGAAAGTTTGAGAAGCACTGGGTTAAGTTTTCAAAAAGGAAAAAAAAATGATATCCAAATTTCCACTATCACACATACAGATTTTTTATAATTACCGGCAATATGCATAAATATTCAATTCAATAATTCTAAGATGAGACAGAACAATGCTTTTATAATTAACAATTTTTAATATCAGTTCCTCAATGAAAAGAAACATTGAATAAACTACTGAAACTTTTATTCTTAATTGGAACAATTAGGCACAACCATTTCAATGATTTCAAAACTACGCGGAATTGGTAAAAACATCCTTTTTAACAATGGATTATTAGCCATAAAAAGTTCATTCAGCATATCCTAGTTTTTTGCAACATTTTGTAACTAATGCAAGCTTCTTAATATGAGAAACTGAAAAGATTGATGAAAAAAATTTTTGACGTCGCACTTAATAGATTGGTGACGGATAGGGATGGCAATATCGTACCAAAAGTTCAATACCGGTATTCGGTATTTTTTAGATCTTAATAACGGGATACCGGTCTTATTACCAGTATTAGAAATTTTAGAAAAAAGCACGAAAACACAGAGGTGTTTCTTTTTTTATGCCAGTTTTATTAGAGAGTGTAAATATCACAAAAAATAATTTGTAACTTATAAACTATAACAGTATATAAAGAACACACACACAAAAATAAAGGAATATCTTATTTATTTAAATCACAAAAAAATGTAAATATCGCTATTCAGTCTGGGATACTAGTACAAATTTTTGAAATGTGATCTTAAGAAAACAATGCATCAATTGCACTGTCATTAATCCTGGAACGTAATTTTATGCAATAATTTCATCCGAATTATCTTTTTATCAAAATAATCTAAAATCCCTGATGGCTTGGGCTTAGAAAGTGTGCTAAAATTTGTATCTTCATCGCAATTATATTCTTTCCTCTTTAACAATTTTGTATCATGCTTAGTTTTTAAATGTGTATGGAGTCCCCGTTTGTACTTCCTCCATTTATTTTAATAACACTAGAGCAGGGGTGTCCAACCCGCGGCCCGAGGGCCGCATGTGGCCCGCCTTGAATAATTTTGCGGCCCACGAGATTCTTTACAACTTTACAAAATTCGACTATTTTGTACAATATTTTTTTTGTTTAAAAGTGTTTGTTTTTTTTTTTTTGTAAAAAATAAATCCCATAATTGTTATTATTTTATCACTCTGCTTCTGTTCCTGCGAATCTCTTTCTTTTTTCTAAATTGAAATTTATCAAACATAAATAGTGTGTTCAAACTTAACGCACGAAAATCTGCAACATCAATTACGATACGCAAATACTCATGCATTGAAATCGATTTGCAAAAACTAAGTGAAAGAGTTGAGAAGCAGATATCTCATTAATTAAATAAATTAAACATTATTTTACCATTGCATTGTTATTATTATACTATCTATGTTTGTATACATGAAAAACAATGAAAACAATAATTTTTCAGTCTGTTTTAAATTTTCACTCCAACAAATGTTTGTAATGGATACAAATCTAATATAAAGATATATATTTTTATATGCAACCCGCGGGATGTAAAGTTTTTCCGAAGTGGACCGCGAGGTCATTTGGGTTGGCCACTTCTGCACTAGAGCATTTGTTGCATTGTGCCACTATATTCTTTTCATCATATAAATAATGAAACCAAATCGAAGTATTGTCAACTGATTTTTTATGTTTTTTTAAGTTATTCTCATTATTATGGGTTATTATTTATGTGTGAGTATATAAAGGGTGTTTTTTAAGAGGTATAGAACTTTAAATTGCAATAAAACAACGATGTATTATTCGATTGACATGAATTTTTTTATTCGAAAGATAATCTTGTGGCATTACATTTTAAATATAATCAAGCAAGGCGTAGATTCGTCGAATGGGCCCAAAACGAGATTGCCGTTGTTCCCGATTTTCATAAGCGAATTTTGTTTAGCGATGAAGCGCACTTCTGGTTGGATGGCTACGTCAACAAACAAAACTGCCGCATTTGGAGTGAAGCTAATCCACATGTGTATGTCGAAACACCGTTACATCCAGAAAAACTGACTGTTTGGTGCGCTTTATGGGCTGGTGGAATCCTTCTTCAAAAACGATGAAGGCCACAACGTTACAGTCAATGGTGATCGGTATAGAGCCATGATTACTAACTTTTTCATTCCTGAATTGAACAATCATGATGTCCAGGAGCTGTGGTTCCAACAAGACGGCGCAACATGTCACACAGCTCGTGCCACAATCGATTGATTGAAAGACACGTTTGGTGACCGCCTAATTTCACGTTTTGGACCTGTGAATTGGCCTCCAAGATCTTGTGATTTAACACCGCTAGGCTATTTTCTGTGGGGCTATGTAAAATCATTGGTCCTTGCGGATTAGCCACAAACGCTCGACCATTTGGAAGACAACATTCGCCGTGTTATTGCCGATATACGTCCACAAATGTTGGAAAAAGTCATCGAAAATTGGACGTCCAGATTGGACTACATCCGAGCCAGCCGTGACAGTCATATGCCAGAAATCATATTTAAAATGTAATGCCACAAGATTATCTTTCAAATAAAAAAAATTCATGTCAATCGAATAATACATCGTTGTTTTATTGCAATTTAAAGTTCTATACCTCTAAAAAAACACCCTTTATATATATAATTAATATAAAAAATATCTTGAACTTTAAAGTATGATATACAGTGTGAAAAACAAACTCACCAATTTAAAAAATATCAAAATATTACACACTTTCTTCATAATTACGACATTGTTTTCACAGATATGAATATCGGTCTACGAATCCTGAGCGTGTGCAGTATCGCTCTGAGCTGTAATAGGATAGTTTGGCCCACCTCTTTGGATGATTCACATATTTTATCACTTAACTGAACGATACAACTTCGTATTCACAATTTAATTAATTTCTCCCGTTAGGGAGACACAAAAATAAATACATATTATTTTGCGATGTTGGTGATCCCTGAACATATAGTGGAGACAATTTTAAGAAATTTCTAGTAAATACCGAAAAACCGGTATTTAAACTTGTGAATACCGGTATTTCAAAATTGTACAAATCACTCAAAATACCTGTATTCGGTATCCCGGTATTGCAATCTCTAGTGACGGACCTCCCAATTGTGAACCACGGTGACAAGGACGACATCTGAGAGCTGGCCTTCTTATCTTCAAACTTCTCACGCCAACGTGAGCACTTAAAACTTTGATATATTTAACTTTTCTGAGCCCTATACAGAGTATATCTTTAGTGGCACCCCGACTCGAACTCGTGAACACTCAGCAACTGCGGTCTCGTAAATACAAGAAAGCTTGTAATTTTTATCAATATTAATGCACTGTAATTTTTTCATCTTATGTAGGGAAAATGATTGAAACGCATTTATACCACTGTTAATTTTAATTTGCATTAAAATTAATACGTTACATTTTATATCAATAATTAGCAGTATTCTTTTATAAAATTAAAATACGTTCACGTATTCAAAATGATTTGCAGAGGGAAGTCTCAAGTTTAAAAGAGATTATAATGAGAAAGAGAGGGAGAAAAAAAGACCAAGCGGGTCTCATTCACAGAAATAACGATGTTCACAAAAGTTTTTATTTAAAGAAAGATTTGGAAGAACTCTTTTAAAAGATCTTAGACGATAATGATTTTGGTTTAACTGAAGGATCATACAAATAAAAAAAAGAACTAGACAGAAAAAATAAAGCATTGTCTAAAGCCAAATTCATTGAATTCTGAAAGTCACCTTGGACCTAGAATTTTAGTTGAAAGTCACCCCCATGAACTTTACAGATAAAAGATCTCTCTTTATAAGAAACAGATTTTGAAAAACGATGCTTTTTTTTCAAACAGTGGAGGAATTCGAAAGTAGTACTTAAATCCGATGTGATATATTACTACTATATTTTGGAAATACGAGTGACTCGGTCATAAAATTTTTTGTCGAAATATATAACCCCATAGGAAATAGTTTCAGTTGCGGCATTTTTTATTTGAATATTGGCGAAATTTTAAAAAAGTCAAATATAAAATTCAAATGTATACATTATTTAGTAATTCAAAACAACTAAATTTCTCTACCCTCATCTGATCTGCAGTAAAAATAGCTTTTGCATAATTTAGATATAAATTGTAAAAAAAATAGTTTAGAGTAGGCACTCTTTTCTCGAACGTATTCATATTTTCTGCAAATAAAAGACATTAAAAAGTATACACGCATTTTCTTATAATATAAATGTAAAATAGTATATTTACTTTTAAACAAAATGTGTTGCAATTTTATCAGGTATGTAAAATGTATACACAGAGAAACTAAGAAACATAGGACAAATATAAACAAAAAATCTCAACTACTAAGAATTTTTGTTCAGTGTATGCGGCACTCTTACACAAGAATCTACTTCATAATTATTTCATGGATTATTATTATTACAAACGTATATATTACAAATATGCGGTAATGCAATACTCTTCAAATATTTTTTCTTTCAATGGACTGCTTTTTTTGCAATTACGCCTTTGCATACATGGCAAGTCCCTAAATATGAGATCCATTTCTGTGGTGGCACCATCCAGTGGCGAATCTCGCTACTAAATTTAGAAGCTTGAATTAATTTAATTCAAGCTCTCGACAGATGCTAAATATTGCCGTGATTGAATTTTGCCGAGAGACCTGAGCAAATTGATACTCAATGAATCTTTAACATGCCACATAATCATATGACATGCGTGCCTAAGATTTTTTCATTCAGAAAATGTATGGACTCCATCCGGGTTCGAACCAGCAAACTTGGGCTTACGAAGAGAGCATGCAAATTCAAAGCACTTTCCGACACACCTTTTAAATATAAATAAAACTAACTTTTCGAAATTATTAAACTTTCTGTGAATAGAACTTTGAGAATTAAAAAAGAATGTCATTCGAAAGAGCTCAAAATAGGAATTGCGATTATTTCTATGCGAGGACACAAAAAATGATTGAAGTGATGTATCGAACTACACAAGTGAACTGCATAAATAGAAAAATTAATACATCTCGTGAAAAAACAAACAAATATAGAACGAATTCTTGAGTAAATTTAAGTAATATCTCGTGCTTAAAAAAATTCCTTTACTCGTAAACAATCGATGTAACATAAAATTTAATATAACAATCTTTTCTAAAATAAAATAACACCCGAAAAATTTTTTAACAAAAAAATGCTTGTAAAGAACAAAAGGCAATTCATTACTCTCGTAAATTCCTTCAAGAAAAAAAAATCTTTCCTACAAAAAAAAATACTCTTTAATTGTCAAAATGGATGCTTTGAATACAGAATTATCGAAATTAACATCGCATAAACCATATTAGAAAATACTTAATCCCTTACTGTTAAAAGACATTAAAGAAACACGGAAGGATTGGTAAAGTACTTTTTTTTTTCATTATTATGCTATAAAAAGATTACAACGGTCGATGAACTAGCAGCTGCAGTGCTGCTGCTGTATGATCAATTTTGTTATATCGCATGTGTCAGTCAAACGTTTCAGAGCTACTGAGGTTTCAACGGTTGTGAAAGACAGAGAGGGGTCGACCATTCGGTAGACAGATCAATATAAAGTATGGAGATATTTAGTTTTCAAAAGCTCAGTGACATGAAATAAATAAAAAACAAAATCATGATATAGCTTGCAGCCAAAGAATTTTTCTCTCAATAATATATCTGCTTTAAACTACATGAAAAATAAGAGTTTAAAACACAAATAATGGCATATATTTATACAATTTTATCGTAAAATCTATGTATTGATTTAAAGAAAAAGTTAGATTCGTTTTTTTTAATGATCTTCGATATTACATGGTATGAACGATAAAAACTAGACTATTACAAATGTTTAATTTTAAAATAAAAAGAGCATCAGCGTTGCTTATAAAAAAAAAATATTGGACTTTCTTTGTGAAGGTGCTATTTTTAATGAATTTAACAAATTTATTGATAAAAGATTTTGAAAAATTCTGAATTTGATAAAAATACACACAATGCAATATTTAAATCTAGATTTTGGATTAAGGAGCATTATTTTCTAAGAAAATCGTATATGCAACTGTATAAAATACTAATGCAAAAAAAAAAAAAATAATATTGATGTGTTTATGAAAACGAATTTTAACAACACAATCTAAAAAATAACGCAAACAGAATCTAAGTCGATCATGTAGTTCTAGAATCATGTCTAAAAACAACAACTTTTGGATTAGTTTTGTTGTAGACAATTTATTAATTTCCCTGATTTATAGGTAGAAGATTTTTGAAAAATTTTAAATCTGATAACACATATAATGGAATGTTTGAATCTATATTTTGATTTCAAAAATATTATATCTTCCAAGACTTTCCAAAGGAATTTATACACAACTATATAAAATACTAATGCAAAAAAGAATAATGGTGTGATTATGATAACTAATTTTAACAAAACAAGATAAAAATAGTGCGAACAGAATCAATAAACTCGATCATGTACTAATAAAATCACATCCATTGCCAACCACTTGGCTCTAAGAGGTCGGAATTGGTACATTTTTAGCGATAGAAAAATTACCCCCATTACATTTTTTTTAATATTACTAACTTTTCAAATAATGTTCCTCAAATTTATAATTGCTTTTTTTTTAGTTCATACATAAGGCAAGATATGCTTATAACCTGCTTGCATGAAAGCTATAAAATTAGTTTAACTTAAATAATGTAGCACAATATATTAGATCTGGCGAAAGATTAAAGATTTATTAGTTTCAAACCAAAAATATAAGGTTTAATATGTAAATTAAACACGAGGTTTATTATATTAATTAAAAACCCAGTCTGCACAATTCGTTAGTTGATCTTTTAATGACAATGATCATTCATAGGATATAATTGCGTCGAACACTAGATGAAAAAAATATTAATTCAGCAACAACAAAAAAACTAAACTTGATTTTAAGAGTAAATTTTAAAAAAAGAAAAGAGAACATACAATTTTTAGCGGTTAAATGTTTCAAGCAAGATCTAAGTCGAAATTTGTGGAGTGCAGAAATTCTTTCTAATCAAGTAAACATAAAATTATACGTTGATTGGTTTTTTGATGACAGTGAGGAATGGCATCCTTACTGCATATATTTTGCGAAAACTAAGATTTAAAAAATCAAATAATCAAACAAAATATCTTTTTGAAACAGAAAAATATGACTTCCCCAAACTAAATAAAGCTCCTTAATAAGAAGTCCTTTATAAAATTAAACATATAAGCAAAAACCAATGCCGAAAGAAACAAACAAATTTCGAGTGGGAATTTTCCCAACCAAGTCTATTGCAGACAAATACTAGGGAAAAAACTATATCTTTAAAACAGAATTAAAAAAAACTAATGTTTTCCCATGACGTCAGCTACACAAAATAAAACGTATTATTCCCTTCAATCTAGAAAGCGGAAGCTAAATGGGGTAAATAAAAACAAATCGGGTGGGAAACAAAACAACCATTCATATACAGAAGCTAGAGATCCAGCTGCAGTCTCTTTTATGCAAGGAATATTCAGAGAATAGAAGTGCATAAAAAAGTATAACCAGCTGTTCGCAATTATCTAACGAACGAAAGAGCATCATAAAAGGGAAAAGATGGAAAATAAGCAGATAGAGAAAAGCACAGTACAGACATAGGTGATTTTTTTTTTATTTCATCCTCTAGAAATTCCATTCTTTTCATAATATTAAACAAATTAGGGATGAATAAGTAGCTTTTGTCTTTTTCTTCCATGCGGTGTCAAAATAAAAGAGAGGGTTAGAATGAAATATTAAAACTTGTCCGTTTGTACCTGTTGATAAAGGACAAAGGAAGGTGTTAGGAATGACGAGGAAATCATTTCGAAAGAATACCAGTGTCTTTCTTTTACGAATTTATTGGTCTTTTATTCGCGTTCAATGAATTTTCGCTTTTTTTTTTGCTTGATTTGGTATAAATCTGTAAGCAAAATTGTGGAAAGCAGCTTAGTTTTTTTCTAAAAAAAATGTAATGAATTTTAAGCATTTATTTATATAAAATACTGAATTCCAGAGAATTTTTATAATGATTTATTAATTAATCATACACTCAATTATAATTAACGCTTTAACAAAACAATGCACATTTTTATTAATGCTTGAAATTAATTTCAGTTGTTAATATTTTTAGTTATGTTTCAAAACCATTAGCTTGTTTATAAAAATCAAAGATAGTTTGATTTACTGTGATGCCACTTGACAATATTTCAACCAAATGAATCCGGTAATCTTCACTACAACATAAGACCAAGAAAACAGAGTTCTAGAACGGAAATTTTTCAAAAAATCTCTGAGTTTCTCCAAGGCCTTCTCACGTGAGATCTTCTCAAAGACAGTATAGAATGAAAGAGTGCTTATTAACGTGGCATTATATAGCAATACGAAGGCTATTAGCAGAATGCCCTAGGGAACCGAGTTCACCCGAAGAGGGTTTAGAGCTACAAATCGATCCCCCGGGAAAACAAACATCCACACATCCAGTTTTTGTTAAACAAAACCAAAATTTACATTTTTAACAGCAATACACAGATAATGGTGATGGACTTCATAATTCTGACCCTCTGTTCAAGTGATAAAAACGACACCTGAGCTGGCACTCCCCACTCCGAACTACATCCCCACGCCAACGAAAGGAATTGGAGCCTCGACACATTTAACGTACATCAGTCCCTCTACACGGCGGGTCTTCAGTGGCACTCAGGCTTGAACTCATGACACCACTAGACTACCACGCAAGTGAGTGTGTGAGAGATATATTCAAGTCGCACAAGAAAGCTGCACGAGGTCTACTGGCGACGGACCTAGTTATTTTGAGCCATGGTCAAGTGACAAAAACGATACCTTAGCTGTCATCCCTCCTCCTAACTTCCCTTCTTAACCATCGCGAGAACGTTTGAGCCTAAACATATTTAACGAGCATCGGCTACCTCTACACGGTGCGTCTTCAGCGGTACTAGGCTCGAACCCATGACATGACAGCTACGAGCTCGTGACCCTGACCGCTATTACTTAAGATTCCCAAGTGATCATTACCACTAGGGTACCAAGGCCACGATTTAGTTTAATTTGGAATAGGACATCTACAATACGATACCTGCGGTTCCAACCTTCCACATCACACTACATCGAAGTTTTAAGATAAATTGAATTTAACGTATAACGCTCCCTATTTTCCTATTAAAGTGTTCCATATCAAAGTACCACAGATCGAAACCACGTCACAGTCTTTGAAGCGCCAATGAAGAGATTTTAAATACTATAATTGTCTTAAAATACTGTTTATAAATATTATAACCATTTCAACGTATTCGTACACCTTAATAAGATTTTTTTCATTTTTAAATTTATTTCCTAATTGGCAAAAACTTTAGACGGATATTTTTATTTACAGTTATTTGCGACAGCCATTCAGTTAGGATGCTATGCAACATCCTCCTTGGTTGGTCAAGAGAGCACGAAATTAAGACTGGTCAAGGAAGTACCCATTCTTTTCTAACTATCATTATTTCATCATCGTGTCTCAATGGTCAATATGCTTGAATTCTTAGCTAACTAATCCAGACACGTGTTGACCAAATACATAATTGCAACCTACTTTTAGTTCCACTTCGTGATGTTCGTATGGCAACAGACATTTTTGTTTCTGGTTAAAATGTCTAATTACGTAAAACTATAATACACAAGACAATGAAAATTATCACTGGGAATGAAAAAAATGTAATTTTTAACAAAGAATACACAATGAAAATTCCCATTTTGACCTTATTTAACAAATGACTGATGGAAAGATTACTGAAAATACTCGCTCAAAAATATAATTGCATTTTAGGGCGAAATAGTTAATTAAGCCTTTAACCCTACGTATATATATTTCTCTCTATTCGTAATTTAGAACAGAGGTTTTCAACCTGGATTCCGGAAGTGATCACTGTTTGCTTAATCAAAGCATCCAAATATTAGCAAAATTCTAATTTTTTATAAAAGATCAAATTTCTAAAGGCAGTTTGCTAGTAAAAAATATAAAATATTTTATGGATAAAATAAAATCTTTTTTTTTTTTAATTTCGTAAAAGTCACGTGCTTCAAGCATAAATGGAAAGGCTTGCCAATGAAGGAAAACGATCCGATGTTGCGGTTTAAATTTAAGCAGCTCCTAAATTTTAGGTTGCAAATCTACAGAATACACATAAAGTTTCCCTCGCTGTTATGAACATTAAGTTGATTAAGTGAACAATCTGAACAATGCATTTAAGTAAAAAAATTTCTGAAAACATGTGGCCAGAAAAACAAAATATAGAAGCAAATTAACTCAATACGAAATGCGACTATAGATGGCTTCAATAAACCTAGATTTCGGTTGTTTATGTAATAAAATGCAAACACATATACTAGTTTTTAAATGTAATGAATGCATGGCAGATGATACCAAGATATTTTTAATAAAAAAATACTGTATATAAATAGTTGCGTAGATCGGGGTTCGAGGATTTTATGCAAATCAGTCGCAAAAAACAAGTCAGTTCTTTAAGAGCGATGAGAATTTATTGTAGAAAATCTAATCGTTGAATACAGGACGCAGCAGCAATATTCGCGCAATAAATCTCAAAAGGTCTTCACACCTTCAACAGCACTCGGACACCATTATCAGTGTCTAAAATGCACGTGTGTATAAAAGATTATTCACAATTCACAAGCATAGCCGAGCTAATCGGTAATCACGGCCAAGGCAAGTCTACTAATCGCTAGTCAAAAGCAGACTGACTCGTTTAGGCAAGCATATCTCTACTTATAGCCCGGCGGATCCTTCGAGAGAGATCCGCTTGCATTATAGATCGTGAAATTAGTCTAGAAGAATCCATAACTTCATGATCTCGCCAAATTGGTCGCTAAAAATGATGCCAACTTGGCTCTACCGCCAAGTTCCCTTTGAATCACCATTTTAACGTAAGGGACGGCGTGGCTTGCGAATATTACAATTTGAACATAAAGTAAATATAACAGAGTAATATAAATACTTTACACATCCAAATACAAATTATTTACACTATTTTACACAAAATTCGTAAGAATATTTATTTATTAATACTACCTATAATATGCGGACCTACTTTAAATGTTTTATTTTAAGATATATTCTTCTAAGGACCTTTTTTAAAAGGGATTCACGGGAAACACTATGTAGTTTCAAAGATTCCGTGTGAGTCAACAAAGTTTAAAGACCACTGATTTAGAGGAAATAGTTGTTTTTATCCACTATTTCATTAATAGAAGGAATAAACTTTTTGAAAATGATAATTTGCGAACAAAAAAAAAAATGAATTTGATTATTTTGCAAACAAAATGTAGACATTCAAATAATTTTTCCTCTTATCGTCATTCTCTTTCTAATATTAAATATAAAACAATTGTAACATTTTCTTTGTGGTTGTAAATGTTTCAAAACTCATTCAAAATAAAAGCACCACTTACAGTTTCTTCAGTAACAGCAAATGTGAAAAACAAGAAGGCAATCAATTTCAACTTACCTAGAAAACAAAAAGAAAATATTTTAAATAACAAAATAAACATATATAAAACTCAAAAGCAGAAATAAAACATAATACAAAGGTAAACAAATAAATAGATAATTAAGATTAATAACAGAGACTCTAAAATGTGATTTAAATACATATCATATGCATTCTCAATGCATAATAAAAAAAATCTAATGACTTCTATCTTTCAAAAAAGCTCTGAAGCATACAATTTATTTTCGAATCAAGGAATTTAATATTTACTTACTTTATACGTCGTATTTAAACATATCTGTATCTCTAATGTCAGTAAAATAAACATACTGTTTTTAGAATTTAATTCTCAAGAGGGTTTGAAATCTCTGCGAATGGCGGTAACTTAAATTTCGTATTATTTTAATGCAAATGATTTTTTTTTCAATCTCAGAAAAAACTACATGTTTTTTGAGGGCAACATTCTAAATGTAATCGTTCGGAATTGGTATTTCTTTTCCATTCTTTTTTAGCAAATTTTTTTATTGATTTCGAAAATAAAACTATTCAATTTAGATTTAATTATATTTAAAATGAAAAAACTTAAGGGTTTTAAATATATTTTTTAAAATTTAAAAGGCAATTATTTTGGATGAATAAAAAGCAGAAAATAGACATTTTGATACATAAATAGAATTAGAATAGATTTAATTTAGTGGATTAGAAATAAATATTCCTATTTAGCTCTAAAAATATGATAAAAACATTCTTTAAGTAATATAGAATTTACTATATATATATATATATATATATATATATATATATATATATATATATATATAAACTCGAACTAAATGAAAATGTAATTAAGTATGCAATCACAGCAGGGATCCTCTTTACCAATCCCCGTAAAACAGAAAGGACTTCAGCCAAGAGAGAGAATCATGGCAGTATACATATACGCACTTTAAATTACCGTAATTAAAAAGAAACAATCTATACTATTCCGACAAAGTAAAGATGTCACACTTGCTCAATGGTTATGACAATGGCGGGTGACATTAAAATCCACCATTCGAGCTCATTTTAAATCATAGAGCAATTATGTAGAATATTGAGACTTTTTCATATTTAGTTACCCTGAGTTTCCGAGTTCTCAAAATGATGCGAATCGATTGACTGATTGTTTATTTATGTCTCATTTTACACGAGGAATATACAGTGGGACAAACAATTGAGGATACACCTTACTTTTACTTGATAAATCCAACTTTCAATAGAAATAACACATTAACTAGAAGTGCAAACGTGTTTCTATTTTCACACGTAACAAAAAAGGGTTAATTTACAGTAAAAATAACAAAAATCAACAAAAAAAATATCTAAAATTAAAAATTTCACAAGTATTTGAAATAAACATAGGCACATCTTTACCTCAAAAAATTGAGAATACACCAATGAAATGTTTGTTTAATTACCACTAGATTTTTTTTCTGCTTGCTACTACAATAGTCTAAGTTTGGCCAATTTTATCTTAAATTTTTCGACTGCTACTTTTGTCTTTTGAAGTTGGTTACGTGAATTTAAAGTCGCAATTTTAAATGGAAAATGGGTCCTCGGAGAGAGACCAGTATTGATGTAAGAAAATTTATATTAAGGTTACTTAAGAAAGGAATATCTTATCGTGAAATAGCTAAAATTGTCGGTAGAAGCCACTCGTGTGTCCAGAAAATCATTGGAAGATTTAAAAGCGATGGATTAATTGAAAAAAGCGGAAGAGGAAGGAAAAGTATTCTGAGTGATGTAGCCAAAAGGAAAGTTTTGAAAGATATCAAGATTGATCCTAAACTAAGTGTAGTCAAACTAGCTGCATAAATTTCTCGAATAATGGGCAGAAGTGTAAGTGCTGAAACTGCGAGAAATGTGATTAGACATGCTGGATATAGCAGTCGAGTAGCTAGAAAGAAACCTTTCATAAGCTTACAAAATCAGAAGAAGCGTTTGGAGTTTACAAAAACTCATCAATTGAAGACAGATAACTTTTGGAAGAAAGTTATATTTAGTGACGAAAGTAAATTCAACATTTTTGGAAATGATGGCCGTCGCACCGTTTGGAGAAAGCCGAACACCGTTTTGGATCCAAAAAATTTACGTCCTACAGTTAAACATGGTGGTGGTTCCGTCATGGTTTGGGGTTGTATGGCTTCAAATGGGGTAGGAAATTTAATTTTAATAGATAGCATAATGGATCATAAGCTTTATATAGATATACACAACAACAATCTTAAAGAAAGTGCAAAAAAATTGGGTTTAGATGGAAATTTTATTTTCCAGCAAGACAACGACTCCAAACATACGGCACGTAATGTCAAAATGGGGTGTCTTTTTCATTGTAAACAGCAATTGCACAGCCCCCCACAGTCCCCTGACATCAATGTCATAGAAAATTTGTGGGCCACACTCGAAATAGCGGTCGAAAAATACCAAATTAGGAACAAAGCCCATTTAAAGCAAGTGTTACAAGAATGGGATAAAATATCACCAGATACGACCAAAAATTGATGGAATCGGTACCAAGACGTTTGGAGGACATTATAAAAGCCAAAGGACATGCAACCAGATATTGACACTGTCTTTGTATATGATATGTCACACAAATTTCTCATTGGTGTATCCTCAATTTTTTGAGGTAAAGATTGCCTATGTTTATTTCAAATACTTGTGAAATTTTTAATTTTAGGTATTTTTTTTGTTGATTTTCGTTATTTTTACTATAAATTAACCCTTTTGTTACGTGTGAAAATAAAAACACGTTTGCACTTCTAGTTAATGTGTTATTTCGATTTAAAGTTGGATTTATCAAGTAAAAGTAAGGTGTATCCTCAACTGTTTGTACCACTGTAGGCAATAGACCTCGTAATTTCGAACTACAATCAAGTGCCAATATGCGTTGTGACGTTTAAGATAAATAACGGTTGCGTGATATTGAGTAATTTAAACATTTAGATTATTTGCGTCACAGCTATTATTTACAGATTATACATTGAAGTTATTAAGTCTATTAAAAGATTATTAGAGTTCATATGGTGTGGTTTGTGAGGGAGGAGTTTTCTTTTAGGGTTCGTTCTCAACGGAGGTTGTCAGCCATCTCCTCTCTCCCTGCTTCGGGGATCAGCGGCCGGCGTCTTTTTAGCTTCCAGTTATATCCTGCTAGTCGGGAAAAGTGTCCCCTCGTGGTGTCAAAGATTGCCGTGGCAGTTCGAAGCGGGACCCCGCAATAACTTTAAAAATGCAAATATGATGGTCCACAAAGATGCCGATTCACAGCTGTGTGGCGGAAATCGTTACACACAATGTGCTGTACCCAATTCTCTAAACCCCGCTAACTTGAGGAAAGAATAATGAGAAGACTTAAGAGTAAAATACAGTGGCGTAACGTACACCAACGCATCGCGGGGGGGAGGATACTAAGGGGCTTATAATCTGACTAACGCCAAGTACATAAGATCTGGCTTGGGGCCTAAAATCTGACTTTGCATGGGGGCCCTAACATTCTCCGCTACGCTAAAGGTAAAATATCAGCCAAAAGTTTCGTCTTGACATTTGACTGGTGCTCAAATGTGAGGACTGTTTCCAATGCACCTCGTGTCAGTGGCGTACCCAAGGGGGTATCAAACCCCTCCTCCATAAACCAATACAAATAAACACGATAGTACTTTTAATGGAAATTACCCCTCGGCGCTTCATCTGCGAGAGGTTTTTTAGAATGAAACCTTCATAAGAGAGTTCTGTGTACATCACTGCCTCCTGTAGTACAAGAATAAATTTATTCGAACAAAAAACACTTATAAAAACAGCGTAACAGTCCAGTGCTCGGTCCAAAATAGAAGTAAACAAAAGCAAAAAGGAACTTCAATTTTCGCGCCGAAAGTTTACTTGACTAGGATTCAAAATTATGAGGACCTTTGCAATAGTCCTCATGTAACTTCCAAGTGTGATGTTAAATAAATAATCAATCAATTGTGCGCCAAATGCAGTTTGAGTCATTTACAAGAATGGGCACTAAGTTTAATCCGAAATTGACTCGAACAATAACGATTATATAAAGAATCACCTGCCATTTATATTTTATTTCCCCCTTATTTCTGAAAAAAAATCAATATCTTCACCCCGAGGATTCGAATTGTCAAAATAGTCTTTACATGTCCTTGCAGTGGCGCACACAGGAATTTTTCAAGGGGGTCCGGGGTCGAAAGTTCACCATTCTCGTATCATACTCCGTTTGATTTTGTCGATTTTCGGGAACAAAACACAGTAAAAAACTAGTTTTTGAATAAATAATTAGCATTAATTAATAAAATTAATCATTAATAGCAAGTAATTAGTTAAATTTTACGTACTATATACTTAGAATTATAATCAATCGGAAAAAATCAAGGGCTTTGGGGGGGTCCGGACCCCAGGACCCCCCCTTGTGTGCGCCACTGTGTCCTTGTGATTACTATATTGTATAAATTAACAGTAAAATTTTTTCACTACTGTCCACCAAACTTTTATTTGACAAACGAAGTCATTTCTATTCAGGGAGTACATAGGCAGAAAAATATTCCATTTAAAATCGAACGTGCTATACTTCAATCACCATGGAGGAAGAAACACGCAGGGAAAAAAGTCCTAAAATCAGCTTTGAACCACGGCTCAGTAGAGAAGCGAAGTATTTTCTTTTTCTTCTCTTTTTTGGAAAAGATTTACATGATAAGATATCTGGAACTAATATCTTGTCAGTCATACATACACCTAGGGATTACGAAAAATCTAGTCTACCATCCCCCATTTCTTTGATCATTTAAAATTTATAATCCTTGCTTGCGATTGCATCAGAGGATAAGCTTGGCGGCAAAAAATAGAATTCGCCAGACGAAAAGAGGGAAAAAACAGTGGCGAAATTCGAAGCGATAAAAAGGAAAATGGAATTGAGAATGTTTTAAAATATCGTTTGGTCTGCCTTTTTGCCATCCAGGCGTGCGAAACTTATCCATTTATTTCTCCGTGACGAGCAATAAATGTCAGACGTGTGATGGTATCAAGGAAACCAAATAAAAACAAACACCAATGTCTGCTTGTTAAAGCTCAAACTCAAACCCTTAATTTAAAGATTTAAACAGCAAATAACACACTCCTCTAAAAATAACTAGAATGATCTATATTATGTATATGGGAAAAATAGTTTCATTCTAAACAAGCTATAAAGATCTACAATTCTATTATTTATCGGTATTACCTTTAAGAAAATCCCGATTTGATAAAAATTTACATATCTATAAAGAATATTTATAGATGTAAGATTTGACAAAAAAATAATTTTTATTATGCATTTTAAATCTATATAACACCACATTAAATATTAATAAAGCATCAAAGTTTTGAGAATCACTATTTCAAAAGCTTTTTAAGGATAAAACATGCAAATTTGCCCAGGCAAAAATGACATTAATTTAGGAAAGATTGACTAATGTATGTCTAAGATAAGACTGCATTTTACGTTATCTTGCATTTTTCGATCAGTAAGGTTTTAAAATGCCAAAAAGTAGTACTATTATCCGGCATGTTAAAATCGTAAATGTGATATTAATCTTATGAGATTTTCATTTACCTTTTCATCAATATTATCTGTTGTGTTTATCTGATTGTAATAAATAATATTCGGGAAAAAAAGTTTTTTTATTTGCTTTTTTTCTTTCCTTCAGATTTTAAAAAATAATTTTTAAATGATTTTAAAGAGAAATTTGTGTGGATTTTTAATAAGTATTTTAAAATAATTAAAGGGAGAATAGGCAATTAAATACCTTCCTTCCCTTCCTTCCAAATACTGAGTTCGAGTTTCGAACTTCCAGCCGTCTTGTACCGACATTAAAGCACATCGATGCCGTCGAGGTTTTATGATTGACTGATTCTTTATAAACGTCGTTCTCGCAAGTAAAGCTAAAGCTATATTAGTAACAGACCTCGTAATTTTGAGACATGATCAAGTAACGAGAAACGACATCTGAGCTGGCACACCAGACCTCCACACTACGCCAAAGTGAGGATTTTAAGCCTGGTGGACCAGTACTCGAAACCCTGATTCGTCAAAATCAAAACCGACTACGAGTTCGTGACCATGACTAAGCTCTAAATGTTCTCATCAATGTTCGTGAGGGATGCCAGCAGTGACGTAACGGAGAATATTAGGGATTCCCTGTAAACTCAGGGTTTGGACCCAAAGCAGGGGTCTTACAAAGGGTATGTACTTGATATTAGTCAGGCTTTGGGGCCCTTTAGAATCCAGGGCCCCCAGCAATGTTGGGGTGTACGTTACGCTACTGGATGCCAGTTCAAATGACCTTCCTAGCGCATGACCACGATTCAAAATGACCAAGTCCACTGCTAACAATTTTAGTGTTGTTTCTAATTCTATGTTAATAAATCAATAAATATTTTGCAATGCATTTTAAAAAACAAGAAATATATTTATCGACACAAATAAAAAAAACCGCAAGTTATTATTCAAATCTAAACAATTCTGTACGAATCAAAGCATTCTGACGAAAAGGAAGATTTGTAAAGATATTAAAGGTCAATAAAAATTACCTTAAATAAAAGTTGAATGAAGAAAACATAGATTCCCTTTCATTTTTTATTCTATAGCTTATGAAAATTTATTTATCTAGTATTTAAATTATGTTGCAATTAAGGATTGCAATCCCCTATGACGTCATCGTGATATTTCAAAGTCCATATTTTTTCTTTAAAAAACATAGAAAAAAAGTAGAATACATATTGTCAAGGCATATTCAATAGTGCAAAATGGTTTTAGTCACGCATATCCAAGGGCTTTATTTAAATAAAGGTGGCGCTTCACTCGCGAGTATTATACACGCACAGAATTAGAATGCAATTCTCTCTAGATATTTTTTGCACCATTTTGAATAGAATAGGAATATTGAAAATATTTATAAAATATTTCTCATGTTTTTTTCACAGCGAAAAATAATGAAGAATTAATAACCAAGTTATAACTCATGTAAAGCGAACCGATCTTTCAACAAATCAAAGCTCTGTCCTTTTGTAAATTAGGTCCCTTCCCTATCAAATTGTCATAAATGAAAACATTAAAAAAATGCATCAAGATTTAAACTGCTAATTTCAATTAAATTTTTAGTTACTCTTCTTACCTATAATAACAACAAAAATCCATCACAAAATTGTACTTCATAAAAATTATAAATCCAAGGAAGTCAACGTGGTGTTATACGCATTTTAAAAGTCAATTTAGAGTCAAACATCTAATAAGTGCTCCCACACAATTTGAATCAACTAAAATACTATTTTTAACGGATATGTTTAGAAAAGAATTAATTCCGCAACTGGTACTAATTAATTGTGGGTTTGAGTCCTGGTACAATCCGAACACCATCCAGAGGGGATGATGCACGTTAAATCTGCAGAAGCTCAAAGTACTTTCGTTAGGAAGTTTGGAGAGTGAGGTGCCAGGTCAGGTGGCATCAGACAAGGTGGTCAGTTGTCACTTGACCATGTTCAAACTTACGAGATTCGTCAACGTTCGTTCCTCGTGTAGCTTCAAAGTGCATCGTAAAAAAAATCAAACCCAGATATACATACAGTGAAATATGTTTAACGCGCAAACGCTTAAGACGAAATATCGGTATATATAAACATGAAATAATTCAATGGTCCTACCAAACTGCTACGTATGTATTTGCATGCATTATTTCACTTAACTCGAAATGTAAATCGCTTAACACGAAACAATTTTCCTTCCGGAAATGAACAAAATACGGAAAACACCAGCCGCGCAGACGAGATTTAAGATGGGTGTGAAATGAAAGACAGGTGGTTTCACATGTTTCGCAGAAAGTAGACTGACTTGTCTTTGAAATGCCCTCAAAATAGCCAGATACATGAATCAGTTTTGTTCATCTATGCCACTTAACCCTACACAAACGCCACTCAAAACATCTAATTTCTCATCAGTTGGTTTTTGGAATTTGGTAACGAGTACATCGCTGTGTGAATAAAAATCAGTGAATTTGTTCGTTTTTTCTAATTATTATTTTGTTTTATTTCTATTTTAGAAAACGTTTTTTTTTACGAGCACAGTAGTATAGAACTCGAGGGAAAGCAAACTGCTATTTCGCTTAAAATGAAGATGGAATTTTTTAAGGCTGTGTTGATTAAAAACAAAACATGAAAACAGAAATCTGTAGATATTTTCGTATTGCTAAATTTTTTATTATATTTCATTAAGTTCTAATGAATGTTTGAGCTTCATTGATTTTTATTAAATGCATGCATATATACATATCTACGCAAATGAAATGTCTGATTAACTTAATTTCGCAAATATATATACTTTTTATATATGTATTGCAATATCTTTTAACCCGAAATTCCTTTTTAACACGAAAAAATATTTCAGTCTCCCTCAATTTCATGTTAAACGATTTTCAATGTACTTTTATAGCAGCCTATAAGAGAAAAAGATTAAAATATTAATAATACTTGTTATTTTCAACCATTTTTACTCAATCAATTCATTTATCAAGTTTCATTTTTCGCCCCTTAATCTAGAAAGGAACAGGAAAATGGAGAAATAATTAGTATGAAAATGTCAACAATGAACCTGGAGATAAGAAATTTGAAAATTATTCATTTGTGGGTTCATCAAAATTACGAGACAATATCCTGCAATCACAGAATAACGTCGCCAAAATACGACACAATAAATAATACAAAATAATAATGCGGATGTTGATTGAGATAGTATGGTATGTATCAAACACAGTATCGCCATCGATTTACTTAAAGGGGCGGAAAATATTTTTTGAAATGATGAATATAAACGATAATATTTTTCGTGATTACAATTTTTTATCTGGTGATAAATAACATTCAAAAGTGAAAGCATAAAAAATTATAGGAAAATTTCTGTACGTATTTTTGATTCAAAACATTTATAATTTATACATTCGTGCACCAGACATTATTTAATTTTTTAATAGATCCACATTTACTAATTCTAATTTATTTAACATTTGTACGAATACTTGGTTCCTTTATTAGAATTAGTAATGGGACTAAAATTTTTATTTGCAAATGATCTTCGAATCAATACTACAAATAGCATGGTCTGGATATAGCACGCAACCATCTTTCCGTAATGTAGTCATTATTTGATTTATAACAAGATTTGTACATTTTTAAAATTCAACACTTTTATCACTCAACTAAAACTGCAGTTAAGTATTTGATATTAAATTCACTTTTGTAGCAGTAAACCAATTGTAATGTAACTGTTGTACGTTGGATCAGATGTTCAGTGCTGCAAAGTGTTTCTACCAAGAAAATGCGCAAAAAAATTTATTAATTTTTAGCAAAATAGTTTCTTTGCTCGTAGAGTTGCACGAATAATTATTTCGAGGGGAAAAATCGAATAAATACATATGTAATAAATTAATATTTACTTTAAAAAAAAGTAGAATCTTATTTATTTATAAAATCAAAATCATAACTCCGAGTACTCTATTTCATATTTCACCCATAGCAGTACTACTGAAATTACTTTTCTGTTATAATTTTCATTCACATTTGCATTCATTCATTTTTATTTACTTTTTAGCATGATAATTTTGTCTAATACATTGAAATATTTATTACATTATTATTTGCTTTGAGGCCAAATTGCAGTTTGCTTAAAATTATTGACAATGCAAACATTCATTTAAAAAATATTTTTTTTTAATTTTTGATTGTTCTACTTCAGAGTTTTACCCCCTCCTAAAAATATTTTAATTAGTATAATTGATGAATTTTATATTTTCAAAACTTAACCCGCGCAAAGAACGGGTATTTCAGCTAGAGTTTATTTATAATGGCTAAATTAAATTCCGAATACCCCCATTTCAAAACATGTCTCATTTCATCTCACACACACAAAAGGATTAAAACCTATATACTGACAGATTTATTAGCGATTCCTTATGAAATGAGTTAGACCTTGAATTTTGGGTAGATTTATAGGCGATTACTTGTAAAAGAAAATATCACAATAACTTACACGTACAATACTAACCCATTTAAAATATTCCCTAAAACACTGAAGTAATTTCTTATATTAACTTTTATTTCTTCACTTAAACACGTAATATTTTTTTTATTACATTTCCCTCTGTATTTCCACAAGTATTTAAATCTACAAAACGAATAAATTCCCTCTCTTGGTATTTTTACACTTGAGAAAAAGAGCACACTCAAAATAAATCTCCCCTGATGCTAATTTTTTTTTAAATAAACGATTTTATGATCAGTATCAAGAACTTTTTTTACTGCAACGGCTAAAATTCATAAAACGAATACCATCTCATTCGTTACATTACATAAATCTATATTAGATATCAATAAAAGCAGACATTTTGCAAAAAAAATTATGAAGAGTTTTAAAAAAAATTCAAATTTAGAATAAAAGGAACATGATTCTTATCTCGTAATTATTTTGTATACAATTCAAAAACACCCATATTCTATTCTGTATTAATCTGGAATTTCGTAGAGTGAATTTTTACACTAATATCGTGTGGAATCCAACGAATAAATAAATAAATTCTATTTCCACACTGTAAGAAACTTATAAGTACTTTGACTTGCTCTATTATTATATTCATTAATACTATATAACGTTGAATAGTTTTCAATCTCTGCATGTACAAAATGTCCTAGCCTTTCAATTTAAAACTAACACATTTCACAGACTACCTATGTTTTACACGACAACAAAAACCCCATTCAGTTTTTAATTGTCTTTATAGTATTCATTAATCTCATTACAAAACTTTTAAAGCAAACTTATATATAAACATATATTATATATGTATGTAATATATATATATATATATATATATATATATATATATATATATTACTGTTTTGTAAATCTCAATTAGGAAACATACTTTCGTACAGTTAAAAGAACAACAAAACTAAAATATCAGTAACAAAAAAAAATTGAATTAACTTTTATAATTGCAAACGAATCGTGATGATAGTTCTGTTATTTTAATAATAAGGCTCGTCTTCAAAAGATTCAGAGGATAATGATAATGATGATTACTCTTCCTGAGGACATTAAATACTCCATTTAACGATGCAAAACAAAGGGAAACCAAGACTTCCATTCTAAATTCAATTACAGACCACCGCTCACGTAACCTCACCGTCTGGAGGGGATCGCCAAACGATTTCCAAGAATTGTCCCACTTCTTAAACAGCAAGAAACAACGATTCCAACTCCCAGTACAGCGAGTGTATACAGCACAATCAAAAGAAAAACACCAAGTAACTAAATCAAAAAGGTCGCTCGTAACACCAACCTTGGCTTTGGAATATTTTTCTTCATACGTAGGCTACTCAATGTATTATCTTTCTTTTGTTGTTGCCACTCTACCTTGTAGTAATGAGGCAGTGGGGTATAGAGGAGAGCAGAAAAAAAAAGACTGCTTGATGTAAGTATGAAAAAAAAAGTAGGATCTGGTTTTCAATGTAAGGAGGAAGGATAGGGGAGGGCGCAGACGAAAACCGGAAAGGGGGAAGAGCACGTGCTTTTTATGCACGTGCACTGCGATAGCAGTGAGGTCACGTGAAAGTACACATTTCGGGGGTTGCCCAGTGCAGACGGTATGTCGTATTGAATTTGGAAAATAAAAATTGATGGGATTATGATCAGAAGCGAGTTTGGGAGATTTTTATTTTCGTGTAACCGGGTTTTGAAACGAGAAGGGAAGGATAAATGTGTCATAAATATTTATGACCAGTGGGTAATATTCTGAAGGGGTACAAGGAATGTAATATGTGTAGGATTTGGGTCTGTAGTGTTTTTTTTTTTTTTTTTTTTTTTTTCATGAAAAATCTGGAAACAGATGGTGTTGTGGAAATGAAAGTCGTGAGGTGGTGACTGAACTGGAAAAGAGATAAAATAAATCTATTAAGCTTATAAATATAGCATTTAGAAGTGATTTAGTTCAAAGAGTTATCTCCCATAAATGAAAATAAGATTGTTTTTTGGTGGCGGCTAAATTGACTGATACTCGTTCTAAACTGAAATTAAAAAGACCAAAGAAAATCTATTTCAAATTAAGCACGAACACATTTGAATCACAAATAAGAATTTCTAAGACAACATGTGCATTATGCATAACGTTCCTTCATTAATTAATGTAAGAGTTCATTATGTAAAGGTCCATCTAATGCGTATAAATGTGGTCACATCATATTTACAATATCAATAATGTTAAAGGATAGTATATTAGTTTTTGACCAATTTTATTGCATTGATTATCAAATTGGTCCTTATAGTAGGTCAGTACTGGGAGATATTCAATATATATTCATTTCACATAACTGATTTTGAATAAAACTATAAGCTTTGCAGTTGGTTAAATATAGCGAGGTTTGAATATATTGTTTATTAACATTGTATTTCAATGCAACACAACAGTTATGGCCGATGGACCGCGTAATTTTGAACGCCAGTCAAGTGACGAGGATGACACCTAAGTTGGCAACCCACACTTTCAACAACCACACCACTCCAGTGTGAGAACTTTGGGCTTCGACGATTTAACGTGCATCAGCCGCTCTACATAGTAGGTCTTCAGTGACCTCGGACTCGAACCATGACTTAGTAGTAAATACAACGCTGGCCACGAGTTCGTGACCATGACCACTTGGTTACTGCGACTACGAATAAACTCAACAGGAAAAAAAAGAAGTGTACTTGATAGTAAGTCAGTAGAACAAAAGGTTTCAAAATACATGTTTAATCTATAATGAAATTAAATATTTCTTATGTTCCTCGTAAAGTAGTGTTACCAGTGGCGTAACGTACACCCCCACGACCCTGCATCGCAGGGGGGGTCACCATTACGCCACTGAGTGCTACTACAAAATTTGTTAGGATAAATATGTATAGAAAATGACATAAAACATATATTTAATTGTTATGTTATTAATTCATGATATTAAATGAGAAATTAATCAAGAAATATTAATCTTTGTAACAATAAATGACGGCGGACAGCAGTATAAATATGTGATTATTTATTACAATAAATCCACTTTACTTCAACATTTGATCCGAAGAGAAAGTTATCAGTTTTAATATAAAATAAACGAATCCTCAACTTATTTACACGGTACACGAGTTTCCTGTTATGAAATAACATTTTTTCCTTCTAAAATAAAAGGAAATAATAATTTTTATTAAACTGTTTTTATTCGAATGAATACACTACTTCTCTCTCTCTCTCTCTCTCTCTCTCTTCAGAAATTTTATGGTGAAATATTAAAAATGATTGGAACTTCAGAGTTTTTAATAATTTTCAACGAAGCATGTCTCGCGAGAGCAAATTCTTATCACCTATTATCTTTAAAACGTCGTGTATTACAAAAAATATACATACATCAATTAAAAATAAAACTCTACAAAAATTTTCATTTTAGCTCTAGAAATAGAATTACCTCAAAAATGAAAACAAAAAATATAAACAATTATCATTAACTTCCCTCCCCCAACTATTATACAATGTAAAAACAAGACATTCATCTAGATAAGAGATTAAGGTATCGAACAATCGTCCTTTTCCAGAAGCACTTTCACCTTTATCTGTGTCACACAATACCACCTCTTCGGATCGTTAAACAATGCAGTGGTCTCACTATCTACGCTTTCAAAGGATGTCTGCCGAAAAGCTATGGAGACAAAGAAGAAAGAACCCATGTGGGTAAACACAGGAAATGGCTCGGGGGTTGAAAGGGTCTAAATGTACTAGTTGCATACGATATCTTATCATATAAGAGGAGCCAGTAAATGTACGTAAACCCGACTAAATGTTTAGGCACTCTATGTTTTAACTAAGATTTATATATACATTCTTTAAATGTTCTCTCTTCCAATCTTTTAATCTTTTTTCACACAATTTGGTTTATATGTATATGTATACTAGGACAGGTAGCGCACACAGGAATTTTTTAAAGGGGTGGGGGTCCGGGATCGAAAGTTCACCATTCTTGTATTATGCTCCTTTTGATTTTGTCCATTTTCGGGAGTAAAAAACTAATTATTGAAAAAATAATTAGCATTAATTAATAAAATTATTCATTAATAACAAATACTTAAATTTTACGTACTATATACTTAGAATTATAATCAATCGGGGAAAAAATCAAGGGCTTTGGGGAAGCGGACCCCCAGGAACCCCCCTTTTTTGCGCCACTGATACTAGATATTAACTACCTGCATTGTTGAGTATTCCACCATGTTGAATGACAATACATTGTTTTTAAGTAATTGAGAGAGAGAAATCTTAAGGTTCGGTTGTATTCAAAACCATTTTTATAATCCGTTTTTGGCAGATCTCAACAACAACGTGCTTGTTAAATGTAAAGACTGTAAGTCTAATAGCTCTATAACGGAAACTTATGCCCTCGCACACCCTTTCTCCTTGGGAGTCGCGATTTCCGCAAAACCTTTCTTAAGAAGATCTCTATTTAACACACAATTGAAACATGCTTTTAAATTTAAAATTTGGAGGGGGTCGATTTTCAAAAGAAACCTTTTTAACAGGTCTCGACTCATGAAACGAAACATGCATGCCAAAATTTAAATCTGCAGGCCTAAGTTTCGGAGATCTCGTAAAGATTGAGTCGCTTTTCTCTTATATTGAAATAGATATGCTAAAATATTGCAATCCTAACTAATGCTAAACAATATGTAAAAATATAGCAAGGTAATACAGGTCTAAGTAAAATAGCCCCAGCAATACAATAGCAATATCATATAAAAACATATTTATTTATTCTGAGTGTTTTTAACGCGCGACTGCTTGCAAAAAAAAAAAAAATTCTTCCTTAAAGATAAAACTTTTTTCCTGTGGAATTTTTCCAACAAAAAATACATACAAATAAAATTTTCAATAAAAAAAAGAAGAGACTCTTTTTTTGCATGAAATATTTCCAGGTTTAAAAGATAGCAAAAGGACCCCCCCTCCATTTAATTGAGATAATGAATTATTATACTAAAACCTGAACTGATAGCAATAGCTTTGTAAAATAACAACTTGATTCTGTACACCGCAATAAAAGAAAGAAAGAAAAAAAGGTGTGGATTAATTGATTCATGATGATCATTAGTGAGGAACTTTATGATTTTAAATGATGGTTATATAAAGAAGACATTTGCGCCAGGAACTATCCCCAAATTTCCACACCACATGAAAGTGAAGCTTTTGAGTCTTGACACAGACCTGACGTAATTAAACCTTTCTAGACGCCGGATATTTAATAAGTAAGTAGAACAGGGAATTCAGTGTTAAGGACGTATTACACGTACATTTTCGGTGCAACTTTTTGGACCAATTTTTCGTCCTGTCTGAGGGTGAAGGGTTGCCGAAAATAAAAAACGACATGCTCTGACGTCAGCCGCGCTATATTTCTACATTGAAAAATTACTCGCCGATTTTTCTTCGCTGAAATGAACATCAAAAATAATTTCTTTCATTTCGCTCGCACTTTTGTTGATGGCCGTACAAGAAAATGAAGCACCATTTTTTAAAAATATTATACGCCGTTAAAATATACGCTATAACTGATGCATCTGACGAAATCGAAGCCACCTTGTTTATAACGTAGGGCGCCGAAGAACCCCATTGGCTGGAATTTCAAGCAACTTTTATTTGGAACAACTTTTTGAGTTCACTAGCAAAAAGTTGTTCGAAAGCCGTTGGGCTCAGGTGTCGTCCACGTCACTTGACCATGGTTCAAAATTACGTGGTCCGTCGCCAAAAGCCCTCGTGTAGCTGAACAGTGCGACGTTAATATTCAATCAATCAATCGAAAGCCGTTGCTATGGCAACTGAGTAAAAATCGCACGAATTGGACGAAACATTGTTCGTAACGTGTACGTGTGATACAGCTTTTAAATATAACATTTGAGCCGGGCCGATCCTAGCAGGTGTGCATCTCGTGCATCGCATGTGGGCGGACACATATATTTCTATCAATAAAGCAAAACCTTTTTCGAATTTCTCAAAATAAAGCTTATATAAACCCGAATAAATATGCTGAGTTTTAAATAGTTATTGAAAAATAAAATTAAGTCCTGATTTCCTGATAGCACAACATAGTTTAAGAAAAATAGAATGTTAGTGGACATTGTGTTGGTCCATTGTCTATTAACGTCTACTCTTTACACATCTTTCACATAATAGCAGAATTCATGGAAGAGCCGGCAATATCGTAAAAGAAAAGGTTTTCCTGCTTGTCAGTGGCACTGTGAATTGATATTTAACAAAGGTGTCTCATAAATGATTTCTGCGAAAGTTACTTTACGAAAATATCTATAATATGATCAATATTACCTAAGACACAGGTGTGTTTAAATTCGATACTCATTTGTGGAAATTAAAAGTTTTCAATTGAATAATATCCTTGCAATTTAAAAAAAATAGAGGAAAGAAGTGTTTTTTTTTTGTGGCTATTTGCATTTTTATTAATGTTTCACTTTCCCCTTTTACACATGTACTTGAGTTTATAAAGTCAACGATAAGTATTAGTCCAATTTTGAAAATTTTTCTGGGGGGGGCGGCATTTTAGGACACCCTAGGATCGGTCCTCATTGGAGTTTAAAAATCTCACCTGGCATGATATGGAAGTTTAACGAGAAGGCATAGATTTAAGTGCCAACATTATTGTTTGAAACAATATGAGTATTGGAGACGGACACTGGCGTAGGCTAAGGAGGCCCCGTATCAAAATTCCTCCAGGGGCTCTTTTTTAGATATGAGAACCCTGTTAGTTGCACTGTAGTTACACTTATTGGGGCCCCTGTAGCTTAGGCGACCCGTATCATTGATATGGCTGAAACGGCGGTAGCTACGCCCCTGGAGACGGATCAAGATAGCAAGGTTTGTTGCAAGTCTGTTACTGTTTATAAACTTCGCACTATATAAAGCAACATACAAGCTATTGGTGATGAACTTCCGTAATTTTTAACCATGGATGAGCCTCGATAGATTTAACGTGAATCAGTTCCTCCACACGGCAGGTCTTCAATGGCATCAGGGTTCGAACTCACACACACACACATGACACGCCATCCACGAGTCCGTGACCATGACCACTAAGCTACCACGCCCACAAGGTTTGTTGCAAAATAGATTTTTGGGCTATTCTAAAGAAGTTATCATGAATTCAAGAAACTAAATCAAGAACTGACGACCAAAATTCTAATTCAAACAATTCAGGCGGAAATTTCTAAAGTATATGCTACCATTTAGTCTCACAGTCTTTAATTCAAATTCTCTCTATTCTCTCCTTATATCTACGCTTCAAAAAACGAACATACCACTTTCCTCTTTTATCTTCGACGACATTATCAAAAGAACCTTCTTTTAACTTAAAATTCCCCATAGAGATAGATATCCATTCTTTGTCGAAGAATGGATTGCTCCAAAAGAGAGAAAGACATCTAACGAAAAAGAGAACAAAAAATAAATTACCCTAATCGCGTATTCCCATCCACCGATGTGTGAAAACCCCATTTTAGATGTATAAAAAAGAATAAACAAAAGAGAAGAAGCTTCATTTCATTTATCCGTTTTCAGTGTAAAGGCGCTCTTATTTGAATATGGCCCGCATACGAAAACTGATAAATTCCAGTGGCACAAAAGAGAAAAAACGCCGGAATGAATACCTATCCATAATGCAACAGGGTTCGTCCCGTTACACGAAAAATATACATTCGTCAAAATGCAGCCAAAAATTCAAGATGAAAGCCGTTATTCGGTTTTTGTTATGCCCCCTCCTTCCACACAGCGAATTAGAATGCAATGCTCTTTTCCTGCCTTTTTGAACAGCTTTTATATTAAACAAAATGTTTTTCACACATTTAAATGATGTACGTTTAAAATTAAGTATCTCCAGCATGTTATATGTTATTGTGCTACAGTAGAGATTACATACTATTCAAAATGCAACTGTTCGTTGTGAATTATTTTATGCATTTATTTATTTCAAGGAATTTGTCTGATTCAGAATTCGTATCGAAAAAATGACTGGGGAAACACACACACAAAAATCTGGACATTATATAAAATTAAAAAAACTTTTTTTACTAAAACATATATAGATAGAGTAACATTGCAGTAAATTATTAAAAAAAACCCCGCATTTTTTTGTTTTTGTTTTGGTGTATATATAGAAACTTATTTTACAATCCGAAATTCAAATTTAACGAAAACCCCTACAATAAATTACCACTTTGTAACTAATAATAAATTACCATCAATTGTGATCAAAAATTTCCAAGAGATTTGTTGAGTTTAGCAGTATGATGCTGGATTGCTTTAACAGGATATATTGATTGACTGTTTATTAAAGAGTCTCACTCAGAAGCAATACAACGGGACTTGTACAGTTGAACCAAAGGGAAGTGAAAGAGATGACACCCCCTTAGTACACTCCACTCTTCAAACTCCCACATTTTGCCATGAGGATTTTGAACCTCGTCAGATTTAACGTGCATAAATCGCACTATACGGCGTGAGTGAGTGAGTATTTATTAACATTGCACTATAAAACAACACGAAAGCTATTAGCGACGAACCTCGTAATTTTGAACCATGTTCAAGTGACGAAGACGACACTTGAGCTGGAAACCCCTCTCCAAACTACCCCATAAGGCCAAAGGGAAGACTTTGAGTCTCGAGATATTTAATGTACATCAGCCCCTCTACACGGTGGATCTTTAGTGGCACCAGGGCTCGAACCCGGGATACGCAGACCACGAGTCCGTGACCATAACTACTAGGCTACCGAAGCCCAAATATTTACAGGATCGTACAAGTCCGTGGCGTAACGGAGAATATTAGGCCTCCCTCCAGCAGAGTCGGGTTTGGGGCTACAAGCCGGATCTTACAAAGTATTGCGAAACTATAACATCAGGGTTTGGGTCCCCCTAGAATTCTAGGTCCCCCGTAATGCGGGGGTTGCGGAGTTGTATGCTACGCCACTGGTACCAGTACAGTGTACATGTTTTTGTGTGCCTTAGTGAGATAAACATTACTTATATTCTTTTGCTTCCAATTATATCGAAAACCGGGGGGGGAGGGACTTAACCTAAATAAAAAAAATAAATCTAAATTTAAAAAAAACACGCCCTTAAAATATTTTATTGGACTCAGAAACGACATAACTGTCGTCGGCTGCAATGCAGAACGAATATTCACCCGAAAACGTCCTTCACTCTTTGAATTTATTCGGAGATGCGCACTTTTATGCAGCATATCACAAAAGACTAAAGCTTTAGAAGTACGTATAAGACTGAAAGAAGTGAACAAAATCAACAGTAGACGCCGCAAATGTTTTAAAGGACATCAAATAACTCAAGCACTGTAGCACATACCAGTCACTTGTTGGGCAACACGAATGGGTTCTCTCCGTGAAGCTGCTTAATTAAATTCTTATGAGAGCTTTTTTTTTTATAAAACACAGTAACTAATCCTGGGTTAAATTAAATATTTGCATCCGAAGTGTAACCGTAAGCAAGCTTAAAATTAATTCTCTCTCTCGTAAATCTGAAACATTCTTCACTGACGAAGAAAAGAATTCTGTTTTTTAAATGAATACGTTTTTTATTCAGAAGTAAGATACGAATAAGGGGCCCTATGGTCGAGTGGTAGCGTATCGCGCCTCCACGCCACAGGTCTGGGATCTATTCCCAGATTGGGCAAGGTCGACTTAACCTTTGATCCCTACTGCAGAGGGTCGATAAATAAGTACCAATCTTGCTTGAGGACTTAAACACTGGGGACCTCGGTTCAGACTGATCACCTGATCGGGACATCTGCTCATGCAACTCAGCACCCAATTGTCACGTATACTGGGATGGGCACAGTAGGCTCTGACCCTCATGGGCTGTTGCGCCACTGAGTATGAGTAAGATAAGATTAAAAGATTAGGTTATCATAGCAAATATTTATTTTAAGTTATGAAAAAAAGGAATTTGTGCGAACCTATCAAATTAAATTGTGTAATTCGCAAGCAAATTATATTCTGAAAGATAATAAAGCACAGTATCGTTATTTTATAAAGCAGTTACTAATTATTTACAATGAAAAAAAATAAATTTTTACATTAGATTATATTATATAATACTAAATTGGAATAGAATTAGCTATTGAAAATAGTTATATATATATATATATATATATATATATATATATATATATATATATATATATATATATATATATATATATATATATATATATATATAAATATTGTAACCAGCTTTGTAAGTTTACATCTTTATAAGAAAGCTCCGAACAGTTTGACTGAATCGCAATGGAAATGTTTATGCATTCATTATAACATTAAAGCGAAGTATACACTGCGCTTAACTTAACAATATCTGGCTCCCAGCTTTAAAAGAACCCCACCTAATAAAATCTCACCAATATTATCGAAACCATAAAAAATTTAAACTTAAATTTTTGAATCATTCTTTTTTAAAAATAAGCAATGAAACTGAATCGTTATACAGAATTAGAAAAAATTAATCTGAAGTATACTATTGATTTCTTAATGTATAGTGATCAATTTTTATTAACGTAGCACACCGAAGCAACTCGTTATTCTGAACACGCTCAAATGACGAGAACGACACCTTGACTGGCACTGCATTCTCTGACGTCGAGCCCAAGTAAGGACTTTGAGCCTCGATAGACTTCACGTGCATCCCCTAGACGACGATTCTTAAAAGGTATCAAGACTTGCACATACAACTCAACGACCATGAACACTTAATTGCCATGGCTACAATACGTAGTGAAACACGCCAGGTATGTTATTTTTCCTGCAGTAACGATCTCCTTGTGAGAAAATTGAGTTTTACAGGTGAAGCTCACTATGTCCAGCGTGAGTTAAAAAATGAAGTTATGACAACCATAGGCGATGTCTCCCCCGGTTACAAGATTAACAACTTTATCACTCACTCTTGGGGATAAATTTGGGGAAGAATGCGATATTGCCAAGGAATCGTACAGAAGTCTCTGGGAGCGACCCTTCTAGAAATTTCCATGAGGAAAAATAAAGAACCTTTGAAACACAAGATTCGAAAGGCAGTTCAGAAGAGTCGTGTGCTTCAACTACAGTAATCGAGAAAGACTTTATCTGTTTATCTGTCTGAATTCCTAATAGTGAAACTGTTCAGGTAGCTGTTTCTGGAACGTTGTAAAGGCTGTTCATAACGAATGTGATTTGCACTAATGTAAATAATCAGTTATAATATTTCTTTGTGTATATTCGTCAATTTGTCTTCGTGTAGTCATCTGTTGGTGCTAGTCCATTAAGAAAATCTATTATTATTATTCAAATAATTGGAGTCGTCAGCTGCCCCCCGGCGAATATGTAAAAATAGTGATTTATTACACACAATTTTTACCTTAAAAACAGATCACACTTCAATATAAATACCATCTATGTCGTAACGAGACATAAATGACGGACAATTTGTTAAGAAGTTTTGATAAACCGAACATGCTCGGTTCATCAAAGGGCAACTACAGAGGCAGGCAACGGTAAAAGACGAAATACGTTATTAAAATTCTAAAATGTAATGTAAATAATTAAAATTATAGCCACAAGTATTTCTATTTTTTTCAAACAAGCTTTTATTTACTCTTCCTGAACCAGAGTGTGCAGACCTTCACAAACGAAGTTAAAATATACCACCTCAAGTCACAAGGACTTTGTCTTATGTTATACGTACATTCCGCATGTGACAACCCGTCTTTATTTATATTCTACAGGAAAGGGAAAATCTTTTTCCGATCTCGTTCCTTCTGCACATAAAATAAGGAAATTACCATTTCAGCTGACTTTGGAAACAGATGAATACCTTGTATATACGGGTGTTGATGAACGCCTCAGGCTTTCAAAGCGTGGCATAGCGAGTGACGGAGGATATCTCAAAGGACGTAAAGGTCATACACTTCGTTCTGCTATTTCATAACAAATAGCTTTCCGTGTAATTAAAAGAGAGTTTGCGATTTCAAAGAGCTATGTGATGTTTCGTTGAACGAAGTGAAAAAAAAATTATTTTTAAAATTTAGGAGCTACAAATTAAGCGATTGAAAATGAGATTTATATAAATATTTTTTTAACAGGAAATTTAAAAATATGAAAGATTAAAAATTTTGTTCGAATTCCCACTTATTGGCTTTCGAAGAAGTTTTTATACCTATTATAATAAAGATCAGTTTAAAAGAATTATTTAATATTAAAACAGATATTCTCAACTTGTTTTGTAATCAATAAAATCTCAACTTTTCCCTTATTTTACCCTTTCCCTTACTTCACCTTACTCCCCATACTTTTCTTATAGACTACACAAGTGTATTGGTGAATTTTTATAACACTGTTTTTTGTAACACACAATTGAGGCCAAATCCCGAACAAAAAAAAAATCTTTAGCGAATTTTCGACAAACTTAAAGCTTGATTGTCATTTCATTTAATGATTAGGTAAATTTTTACCGAATAATCAGTGATAAATAATTTACATTGATTATTTCAATTGAAATTGATTTATAAACCCCAACAACATCCAATGTAGATATTCTGATGAGTGTTTATTAACGTCGCACTGTAAAACAATATAAGGGCTATTAGCGACGGACCTCGTAATTCTGAACTATGGTCAATTGACGAGGACGACACCTGAGCTGCCCCCCTCCCCTACAAACTTCAACACCAAATGGATTCATTCCACGCCACTATGAGCTGATAGATTTGACGAACATCAGCACACAACCTACACGGCAGGTCTGCATAGGTATTAGGACTCGAATTCATGACACACCAGCCATAAGTGCTCGGCCTTGACCACAAGACTACCGCGGCTGTGGATATTTCGAATTGTCAATTTCACGTACAAAATAAAAAATTTTGAGAAAAATATGTGTTTTCGAGCTATCTAAATCTTTGGGAAAATTGTTAAGAGCATCTACAGTTGTAAATTTTGTTATAATATCACCAATTCTCCGATTTATTTACAACACCTTATATTAGATATTTTTTGTGGTATAATTTAAACAGTGAAATTCAATCTAAGATCTAAAACAGCCAGAAAGCCATGGTTTTTAATACCACATATTTAATCTTCAGAACTCAAAATGAATGAAAAAATTTATGTATTTAGTATTCCAGATATTTGATAAGAAAGCCATTTTACAGCTAAATACTTGAGAATTTTATCAAATATAATTTTTTGATCATAAAATGTATAAGATACATCACGTTTATGAAGATTGTTTTTTTTTCAGGTATAGAAGTTTAAGTTGGCACTACTTTCCAAGATGGCGACCGATTTAACAGCTGTCAAGTGATTTATTCTCAGTTTGGTTTGGCAATTCATCAAAACGATCATCAAGCAAGGCGTAGATTCGTCGAATGGGCCCAAAACGAGATTGCCGTTGTTCCCGATTTTCATAAGCGAATTTTGTTTAGCGATGAAGCGCACTTCTGGTTGAATGGCTACGTCAAAAAACAAAACTGCCGCATTTGGAGTGAAGCTAATCCACAAGTGTACGTCGAAACACCGTTCAATCCAGAAAAACTGACTGTTTGGTGCGCTTTATGGGCTGGTGGAATCCTTCTTCAAAAACGATGAAGGCCACAACGTTACAGTCAATGGTGATCGGTATAGAGCCATGATTACTAACTTTTTCATTCCTGAATTGTTGAACAATCATGATGATGGCCGCGGTAGCCGAGTGGTATAGGTATCGGATCGTGGCTTGCCTTGTCACGAGTTCGAGCCCAGTACCACTAAAGACCCGCCGTGTAGGGCAGCGATGCACGTTAAATCTGTCGAGAGCTGAAACGTCCTCCCGTTGGTGTGGTGTGGTCGTTAGGAGAGGGGGGTGCCAGCTCAGGTGTCGGCCACGTCACTTGACCATGGTTCAAAATTACGTGGTCCGTCGCCAAAAGCCCTCGTGTAGCTGAACAGTGCGACGTTAATATTCAATCAATCAATGAACAATCATGATGTCCAGGAGCTGTGGTTCCAACAAGATGGCGCAACATGTCACACAGCTCGTGCCACAATCGATTTATTGAAAGACACGTTTGGTGACCGCCTAATTTCACGTTTTGGACCAGTGAATTGGCATCCAAGATCTTGTGATTTAACACCGCTAGACTATTTTCTGTGGGGCTATGTAAAGTCATTGGTCTATGCGGATAAGCCACAAACGCTTGACCATTTGGAAGACAACATTCGCCGTGTTATTGCCGATATACGGCCACAAATGTTGGAGAAAGTCATCGAAAATTGGACGTCCAGATTGGACTACATCCGAGCCAGCCGTGTCAGTCCTATGCCAGGAATCATATTAAAAATGTAATACCACAATATTATCTTTCGAATAAAAAAAAATTCATGTCAATCGAATAATACATCGTTGTTTTATTGCAATTTGAAGTTCTATACCTCTAAAAAAACACCCTTTAGTATAAAAATGACTAAACACAGCATCTGGTTGGGAAATTTAATTACTGATATTCTACCAATTTAATCTATTTAGTATTAAGTTAAAAATCAAATAAATATATTCACGAATAATTATGTACCCATAAGATAGGTGAATCATTTTTAAGAAAGCTTATTTTGTGATGTTGGTTTTTAACCCCCATTTTGATAAATATCAAACTCATGACTTGATGTTGGTATCGCTCCTCCATAATATTAAACAAAATTTCAAGGCAGCCAAAATTAGTTCAACTAGAAAATATCAAATGTCTCAAGATGAAGCCATATTGAAGCCCCCGCCTTCTTGCCCCGTTAACATACAAGCGACAAGCACGCCTACACGATAATAGCAAAAGCAGCGTGAAATGGACGAGAAAGAAAACACGTTGGAGAGTCACGAGATACCAAAGAGAGCGTACCAACACGACATTAGCATATCATTGAAGGAAAAATCTGATAAACACATTCGAGCAACCGTGTAAAATGAAAACTTCTCAGCAAGCGTGATCGAATGTGAAGGAAGGGCGCTTAGAGATGCTGCATGGGGACGGAATATTAAATTAGTTTTCATGAATAACAAGCAAAACGATGACCTGTTGAGGAAAGAATGGTCAAGTATATTAAATAAGATAATTCAATACTTATTTGAATTATGTACGATCCGGTAACTTTGGAATAGTATATTTAGTGCGTGGAGAGAAAAAAAGGATATTACTCATTTTATGATAGTTTTAACATGATTCTTCTTAAAACTAACCTATGCGTCGATAAAGTAAACAAATATTTTTCAAAATAGGATGAAGCTTTTGGAGATCAACATACCCCTGAAAACTAACTTATAGTCGAAAAATAGGAACCATACTTGATTCATGAATATGTAGAGCCTTTAAGTTAGGCTACAATAAGAACCAAAAACTAAACCATAAAATCACTAATTAAATTAAAATGTTATGCCCTTATTTTTATTTTTTTAATTAAAATATAAAGGATATAATACAGATAATAAATTTAACGTAGTTTATTTAATACACAGAGGGGCATATTGCATGTGAACCATGACTTATTTTTATTATGTATTCAATTACAGATATGTATCTGATATAGGTGGATTAGACAGTTTATATAAATGACTTCAATAAAATATATAGAACACATTCTTGTCCTAGGACAAAAGCCATTCAAGTAAGCTTCTAATGTTCTCTACCCTCCACCAGCATTATACTGTGATATAGTAGACAAGAATGTCATTTTTCATCAAAGACGTCATGACTACAATTACTTACCGACATGGCGCCTACATATATCAGTATCTTGAGATAGCGTTAGAAGAACGTAACTATTTTCTAGTTAAGTATCGAGACAGTATGCTGGAAATGGGTTTTATAAACGTTATTAGGAATATTCAGTGTGTGTGGTGGTTTTATCATATTTATCAGTTTTATCATATTAAGAGAAAATCTGCAAAACAAGTATAGAAAAATTGGTTTCAAAATAATTTTTATGAGTGTTGTGCAAATGGTTAGAAGAATCATTTATTTTCAGACTTACAGGGATTAAGAAAGTTTTAGATAATTTTGCCAGTATTCTAAAGTTTTGGCATTAATTACTTTATTAAAATGTTTTGAAATATAAAATTTCAAACGCAAAAGGAAAGAAATTTGACATTAGTTTTTTTCTTTTCGTTCTCGAATTCTTCCCTATTAAAATAACATGGCCGCATAGAATAGTTATGGCCGTCACGAACTCATAGCCAGCGATTCACGAGTTCCAGCCCTAGTGCCATCGAAGATCTGCCGTGTAGCGGAGAGTGGCCGTAGTAGCCATGTGGTTAAGGCCGTGAATCTGTGGCCGGCATTATCGAGTACCGTGGATTTCAAAACCTATTGCCATTGAAGACCCATCATGTAAAGAGGCTGATACGAATTTTACATTTGTCGAGGTTCAAAGTCTTCCCATTGGTATGGTGTGGACATTTTTGGAGTGACGAAGACGACACTTAAGCTGGTCCTGGTCACTTGACTGTGGCTCAAAATTACGAGGTCCCATCACCAATATTCCTCGTATTGATTTACGTTACGACGTAAGTACACTCAATCTGTTCAAATAACAGTGTAAAATTTAGAAGCATTTTTTAAGAATACGTATATTAAATTTTACACTTTAAAATATCAATGACGATATTTCCTATGTCTAATACTAATAACAAAATATTATTATTGAAAGAATTGAAATAATATAGCTGGATATTTCAACTCACATTTCATCTAATAGCATAAAAAGCAAAACATGATCTTAATGAAATAAATTAATAGATTTAATTCAATTATTATATATCACCTAGACTTAAAAAATTCGAATGAGCCATTTTGCAAATTTAAAGGAAATTCCCAGTAAAAAAAGAAAGAAAAATAACAGTTATTTTAAATGATCCTTCTCAAATAAAATCAATTCGAAATGGATTCTCGAAGATGTTAAATCTTTATTTTCTACCCAAATGATGAAATGAAATCTTCTCTAAAACAAGAGAATCTAGGAAACAACAATTCAAGACTGAAAAAAACTTAAAACCATTCCTTTCAAATCATACCCGTTTCGTTCTACTATCCTAACACAATTAGGCAATGCCAATTAAGCAACTAAATATGAAAGCAATTATTAGTCAAGCGAACGGTTAAAACCATTCTTTTTCCTCCGTTTTCAGAGTTTACTATTCAACTTCACAATTTAAGTCGCTTAATTAGATCACGAACAGCCCTTCGGGAAACAGCATTCCACATGTGGAACCGATTGATTTTGAGATAAGAGAATGAGAAATTCCAAATAAATGAGACTCATTGCCAACATAATTCCTAGATATTAGCTAGTACACTGCATTGTGTGCTCGATATCTCAGACATAATTGTGTTTTAGTAGTTTTGCGTCGATTCGCATTCTATCTGAGAGAAAGATGTAACGGTATGTGGTGGAATGCCCCTTTAGGGTTAATTACATAGTTTAGTTTAGTTAACGTAAAACTAGATTTTCTTTATTAGGTTGCACGAGATAGATTTTAAAGTTTTAAACTCTGGTCAAATGACACCTTAACTGGCTTTTTATTCCGTCAGCATTGACGTGAGGACTTACGAAGCCCTGAGATAAATTAAACGAATAATTAGAGCAGGGGTGGCGAACCTTTATGAATCAAAGTGCCATTTTTTCTAAAATGAGGTACAGACGTGCCTTCAAGTAAGTTTGACTTGTGATGAGACTAGGAAAATAATGAAACTAAATACTAACGACTCAAAATTCTTTCTTAACAACGAAAAATACATTTTACACTGTATAGTTAACATCGTCTTGTAGTTGAATTAATCAGCTCTAATTAACCGGATTTACCGTTTTTATTATTTCCTTCAAAACACATCGTTATATTAATAATTTCATTTACAATTAAGTCAAAACGGGAACTACAGGCAGCTTCGTCCATTTTACGTTCTAGACTCTCTTCTTCTTCTCTCCTTCCCTCTCAAAGGCCAAAAACAGTTCACCGCAGCGCCCTCTTTCTAGTCTATCGTGTGCTATGTGTCAAGCCTCATTGGGTACTATGTGCCACGCCGTTACAACAGTAGTAAATGTCTTAGTAAAACGTGTAATTCAAATTAAAGTAACACACATTAGTGTGTCTTCTGCTGTTCAGATGGCAAATAACTTACATTAAGATTGTAAGATGTTACTTTTGCTAGAATGCATGATGAATTAGTGTCATCTGCCAAGTGGTTTCTAAGGGACTCACAAGCATTGGTAGATGAAAATAGGGAAGATGGTTAATATATGGCTAGCTTCTTCAAATAGTTAAATTTGTCTAGAATCAAATACCCGCCGCCCCACGACCGATCACTCGCGTTTATTCGCAATACTTCATTGTGAACTTTGTTATTTTGAACAGTGGCGTGCCCAAAATATTGTGTCACATGCCATCAGTAGCACGCGTGTCATTGGTTTGTCATTGCTGAATTAGACAGTCCACGTAACTACCTACAACTTACTAGTCTTGAACTTGTAACTCTCTCTATGATAGACAAAATGGAGGATTAAAAAATATTGGGAGTATATAAAGGTCTCTACACAAAGTGAGTGAATGAGAGTTTATTAACGTCGCACTATAAGGCAATGCGAGGATTACTGACGATGAACCTCGTAATTTTGAAGCTCGGTCTGGTGACGAGGACGATACTAGAGCGAGGCCGTTTTTACCTCCTCGGTGCCCTAGGCACTTTAAATTGTTACCTCTCCCCCACAAACTATTTCCAGAGCACACCCCTTCTTCAGTTCTTCCCTTGCCAGTTTTGGTTCGGAAAGGATTTTCATTTAACTCTCTTATTCTTTCTTTGTTTTTACTCTTTGGAGAGTCTTTCCATTATCCATGTATATGTTTCCATTATATTCAGATTGTATGGTTTAGAAAATAGCCGAGACAATCTCAGGAACAGAAGACAATTTTATCCATTTCCGTGCCTTTTCCAAATTATTCGACTCATCCTCACATTCTGAATGTATAGTAGAAAATGATTCTCTCATTGTCACTCTCTATCTCATCACTTTTATCATCCAAAATATCAGAATAATCACTTTCGAAATTGCGCCGGTTGGGTAGCGTTGTTGGTTTGTCACTGGCCCCTTGTACGCCTAAGGTTGAGGGTTCGACCCCGGTCCAAGTCGGTGGATTTTCATGATACAAAAAATCGGCAGCGTCCATGTCATGCAATTATGTGGCATGCAAAAGATCCCTAGAGTGCCTGTTTGGCATAGATGCTCTCGGCAAAATTAAACTCCAAGTACGAGTTCGCATCGTCAGAGCTTAGGTGCCTCCCTCTGGGAAGGAAACTGGGTATCAAAATTGCTTGATGTAATTGGTGAGTGAGTGAGTGACTAGTAATTTTGAACCATGGTCAAGTGACGTGGACGACACCTGAGCTGGCACCCCCACCCCCTCTTCTTAACCACCACACCAACGGGAGGACGTTTCAGCTCTCGACAGATTTAACGTGCATCACTGCCCTAAGCGGCGGGTCTTTAGTGGTACTGGGCTCCAGCTCATGACATGCCTGCCATGATCCGATACCTTGACCACTGGGCTACCGCAGCCACCTGAGGTCATTGGTATTCCACCTACATGGTGCCACACTAAAAAGAGATACCAGCTCCTGAGGGATGTACTAAGTCTGCAATGGTAAAACACCAATCAGCAGTCCATTAGAAATGAAAAAAGAAAGAAACTTTCGGAATTGTTTCACATGTCAATTGCTTTTAGCTATCGAAAGCCTGAAATTCGCGCCATTTCACACCTAAAAATGAAGTACTATTCCAGAGAAATATTGTATTCGAATTTCTATCATTCAGTCTTGTGCTAACATCTATTGATAAAAAGCAACGAATACTTCAGAACGCGACACACGCGTTTGCAACAGTGCAAAACCCAGATGGACGAGCGCAGCATGTTCATAACGTTGAGAGATAGATTGAGATGAACGTGCTCCGCGTTCGTAACGCCAAAGGGTTGCGTGCAGCGGAGGGTCTTTAGCGGCCCTAGGTTACCGTGGCCACAAATAATGTTGTTAAAGAAGCACTTCTGAAAGATCTCCTCTGCTTCCAATTAATTAAAGAAACTATTATTGAATTTAGCACATAACAACCTTACTTTCTCGCCCCTTCAAAGGAACTCTCCTCACCTTTATAGATAGGGAGCTTTTCACAGTGTTTGTCATTCACACAGCTTCCCATCCTCTACTCTGAGCAGAAGCGTTTAGTTCGCTAAGCATCTGATTTTCGTTCGTTCAGTTGAACTAAAAATAATTCACAAAAATCGTGGTTGTTTATTGGATAGCAAATCCAACCCAATATCTATATTTTCACATATCAACCAATATCTTCTCAACTTTCACTATTGTAAAAGTTATAGAAGATACTGTAATATATAATTCCTTATTCCCAAGTTCGTGTTGTTTAATGCCAAACACGAACATTGCAAAATTTAATTCCATTATTTTATTAACAGCCCAAACTACAATAAAATATAGCACGACAAGAAGAATATAAAATTAGACGATAAGGTTATATACAGCAATCAAATAAATAAAAATACATTGGAACAAAAATGATCGTTGCCACAGAGCCAAACGAAACAATTACTTATCTTTTAACAGTCAATTTGAATTTCCCTTTCGGATAGGGAAGATTGGGCTAAAATTCCTTTTTGCAGAGATTACCAAGAATATGATCCATGAGTTGCCCAAATACAATAATATATTTTGGATAAATTCATATAAACAATGGTACATTTATCTTTTCATTTCACTTTGTTTTTAAAAATAGAAATTAGAACAAATAGATACGAATTGAATCTTTAAACTGAAATGTTGTGAATCTTGCACAGAACTCAAGCTTTTAAATTTAAAGTTCGATCATTTTCGTATTTATTGTTTTAAATAGTTCACAAAATGTAGAATATAACAAAAATTCGAAAAATTAAAAACCGGTTAAAGGACACTTGTATGATTTCAAAAACTTCTAAAACGGAAACAATTTGTGTCGAAACAGAAGGAAGCGCGTTATTTCAACAATTAACTCTTCAAAATATAAACTTAGGAGGAAAATTTATAAAAAATATTTCAAATACAAGTTTTGCTTTACGTCTACAAATAATTGCAGTTTGTAACATGTAATTTCCATTTCAACAATGGCGCTTTCTCAATGCCAATTACTTTTTAAATAGCTTTTAAAGGTAATGTTTCTTTTTTTTTGGCCATAAAAATGATTCCATTTCGTAACCTTATTTTACGATAAATTATTAGTAATATTATTTAAATTTTTAGATAAAAGTTGTGTGTGTAAGAATTTAAATATTCCGATCATATGTATAGATACAAATTTCGGATTCTATTTCCATATTTAACTAATCTACATATTTAAACAGAATATATAATTAATCTAATTATTTGAGGAATAATATTCAATATGATGAATAATGTTGGATGGCCGCAAACAATTTCAACAAAAATGAAAAGTGACAATTCATAGTAAAACGCCGTTAAGATAAGACGTTATTTTACTAATATATATATATATATACTCTCATATTGGAAATGGAAAGGGTCAGTCATGTACATTGATCCTTCACAACAAGCAAAAAAGATATGGAACTGGACAGATGTATGACACAATGCAATTCGTACTTTTGAAATACTTTAAACGGTTGCTAGAATTGCATCCGAGAATTTCGTTTGTACAGGGGACAACAAAAAGGACATTAGCCCTTTTTGGAAGCCCACTATATATATACCATATGTAGCGAAAATATTTGTTTTAATCACACTTTATATATATATATATATATATACATATAAGTGTGATTAAAACAAATATTTTCGCTACATATATTCTTGGAAGTTAACGTCTCAAATTGCTGAATATGTCTCCAGAAGTCCAGATGTTCATAAACCACGGAAGAAAAATGTAATGCATTATTGGAAATATATAGTACTTAAAAGTGTAGGACTGAAGTGAAAAAATGTGATTGCAATAAACAATGTAATTAACATCTTAAGACTTCTTGAGGCCTAGGATCTTTTTACAAAAGTAGGCCCCACTATCGACCCTTCGCGATAGTTTGGTGAAGGTAAGATGGGTTGGAGGAAAACATTAAATATCAATAATGCGTATTAAAAATGTTTTGCTTTTGGTTAAAACGATGTTCCACAAATCATAAAATAGTAAATGAACTTCAATGTTGCTTATTACTAAATAAAACATACGAGAACATTATAACATGATGTTCTACAGATAGTTAAACCACATGGAATGACAATTTTATGTTGCCAAACGACAACTAAGAAATTAAGAGCTAAATTAGTTCTCTTAGTTGATGTAGCCACAACAGTTTACAGCAGACCTTGTCAAATACTTGTACCAACGGTAACCCGCAACAAATGAATGAACGTGACTCACAATCCTAGGCATAAGCCGATTCAACCGACCACCACCCTTCTACTAAATGTGTAATGATGGTGAATGGTTGTAGGGCTATGTCTAAACACGGACGACAGACATGACATGACAATGCAGTCTTGCCACTGTTGTCAGTTGGCCTATAAATAGAAATTTCCAATTTTTCGAAGAACATTTCAGGGAATAACATAGGGTGATTAAAGTTATTCACATCATCGTTTTATTGAGGCCGAATCGAGAACAAGACTACGTCTCCCTCTAAAGGCGAGGATCATACCTTAAAACGACCCTGATTGTAATTCATCACACACAAACAAAATATTGCTTTGCGTAATGAACGAGAATACCTACAGATCGGTTGACATATGTTCCAGATGTACATGGCTGTTAGGTGTTTTGGTAAAAAGCATTGTCATCAAGAATACTTTATTACGAATATCTGAGTTTCGCTTGGAAATACATGTTCACAATGCAGCAGGCCTGCTTTGCAAGTAGAGTTTCAAGATTTCAGGATCTATGTATAGACACACACGAACCTACAAATAATAACGTTCATTTTGCTGTGTATTATGACTTCTTTTTTCGTAGAAAAAATGTGTGGATATTCTATTTCTGTTACACTGCTGAATGAAATTCCATTGTTTAAGATCTCGAGAAAATTTTGTCGGTCTAGAAAAAATGTGGTAAACTTCCGATGCAGTTAAATTAAATAGCAAAAATCTTCAATCTCATTTTATATCAACCAATTTGTCTTGCATAAACGATTATCCTCGTGTTTATTTATTGAATCAGGCTCAACTGGTCCAGCTGAATTTCAGGCAATGGATTATTCGTGAAAGCATATAATTAAAATGCTCTCACATCTGAAACATGAGTTTTTTTACTATGGTTTCATAATTCTCATTACATAGTTATATAAATAGTAGTTCGTTTCTCTTTTCCATAGTGATTATGTTATTCATATGTAATTTGAATGTAAACATATCTATCTTAACCTCTATAATCGTCTTACGTGATTTCGTGCACAATTTAGAAAAATTTGTTTGTACTACAATAAATCCTGATGCAATTTCATTGAGTAGAAAAACAAGTATTAAGAAAACGTAAGAAAAATTTACTATATTCAAGAAATTTTATAATAAATTGCCATAAATCTAAAAAAAACAAAGAAATAAATAGAAATATAAGACAGTACAGGTCAAAAATAAGATATCCAAAGTAATATAACAGCAAACTTTTAGCCTTAGAAACGAACGAGAAACTTTGCCAACCTTTTTCTATATTTGCCAATACTACTGGCCGTATCAAAAAAAAAAGTTTTAAAAAAAGGTTCCCTTAATACTACAGATAATAATCATCTAGATATATATATATATATATATATATATACATAATTATAAAGTAGCCAGTAAACCAATTTTATTTTCAAGTCATTGTTTTTCATTTCGTTAAGGAATAATTATAAAGACAATATTGCATTAATGCTCATTAAAACGTTAATTAAAGGGTTTTTAATGACATATCCATGTATTAAAAATCAGTTTGATCTTTTTTAAAGTAAGAAAACCGCTCACCCGATTTAGTTAACTTTGGAAGTCTTCTGAAAAGTAATTTGTATATCCTAACACCATATCCTTAAAATTTCTCTCGAAAAAAATTCAACTTTCAAAAAAGATATAAAGAGACAAACAGTGGCACACAAGGGGGGTCCTGCCCCCAAAGTCCTTGATTTTTTTCCGATTGATTATAATTCTAAGTATATAGCACGTAAAATTTAATTATTTGTTATTAATGATTAATTTTATTAATTAATGCTAATTATTTATTCAATAATTATTTATAATAATTTTTACTGTGTTTTGTTCCCGAAAATCGACAAAATCAAAAGGAGCATGGTGAACTTTCGACTCCGGACCCCCTTGAAAAATTCCTGTGTGCGCTACTGGAGACACATACAGTGACTCCCAAAATTGAGAGTACACTTAATTCCGAATTCACCATCGGATCACTAGGTGTAGAAACTAATACGCTATGTTAACGCACTTTTGTGCATTCAAAATGTGCATACAATACTCTTCCAAATAACATTAAATGTAAGATATGGAAATTGATTGAAACAAAAATATGAAGGTTTGAAAGAAAAACTACATCATTTTAATGTCACAAAATTGAGGGTACACTTCTTTAATCACGATGCAAAACTACCAGTAATTTTTTAAATAGAAATTTGATAATAGATTTATGATAAAGAAAGGCTTTCAAAGGCTATCTGATAACAAATTTATGTTTGTGACTTGATGTATTGATTAAAATGGAGAATCGGAAGGAAACGACGATCGAAGAGAAAAAACTTGTTTTTAAACTGTCAAATGAAGGTAAATCCCAGCTGAATATTGCTAAAGTAGTTGGACGAAGTGTTAACTGCATCCAAAAAATCCTGCAAAAATTTAAAAAGACTGGTATGCTGGCAAATAACGAAGGAAGAGGGAGAAAGAAAATTATGAACTCTATAACCGAGCGAAGAGTTATACATCAAGTGAAGATTGATCCTAAAATTAGTGCTCCTAAAAGTGCAGCCAGTACCTCTAATACCTTAGGTCGATCGGTTTCTGCAGAAACGGTACGAATAGTCCTAAGAAAGGCTGGCTATAATGGTAGAGTAGCTCGAAAAAAAACCTTAATTGGTAAGAGGAATAGAGTCAAGCGATTGAAATTCGCTAAAGAACACACTTTAAAGCCTCAACAGTTTTGAAACGAAGTCATTTTCAGCGATGAGAGTAAGTTCAACATCTTCGGCAGTAACGGTCGGCATATGGTGTGGGGTAAACCAAATACCTCACACCACCCAAAACACACAATTCCTACTGTGAAGCACGGAGGTGGGTCGGTGATGGTTTGGGGGTGTATGACTGCGTCGGGGGTGGGAAAGCTAGTATTCATTGATGGAGTCATGCACAAGATGGCTTATCTTAATATACTGCAAAATAATTTGAAAGAAAATGCTGATAAATTGTGGGACTGGGGTCGAATTTCATATTCCAGCAAGACAATGACCCCAAGCACACTGCGTTTGTTGTAAAAGAATGGTTGCTTTACCATTGTCGGAATCAACTTAATACACCTCCACAATCTCCCGACTTAAAGGTTATCGATAATCTGTGGTCCCATCTTGAGAGAGATGTGCAAAAACATCAAATTACAAGCAAGGAACAATTAAAATCGGTATTTCAAGAAGAATGGCTGAATATTGCTCCCGAGACCACTAGACATCTTGTGGAATCGATGCCTCGGCGATTGGAAGCTGTCATATCAGCAAAAGGTTATGCTACTAAATATTAACTCTTTATTATTAATGATTTATGCAGGAAAATAGATGCATGTACTCTCAATTTTGTGGCTATTAATTTCTGTTAATTTTCTTTATAAGTTATTATATGTATGTTTAAACTATCAAATATTTTGTTTTATCATTCAAAATAATGAATTATGATCTAATAAACGCATCTATGCTTAAATGTTTTAATTATTTCCCTCATTTAATATAATTTTTTCATTCTAAACATTGATTCCCGTTTTAAAAGTAGGTGTACCCTCAATTTTGGGAGTAGCTGTATATAGTATTTCGCAAAGTACTAGTAATGTGTTGTGCAATACTAAATACTAGGCTCACGTACTGATTGAGCTTATATCTTGCGTAATGTCACCGACAAGACATGCTATAACACAAAGCATTTGAGTTATAAAATAATTTTTGGTAAATGTTTTGTAAAACCTCGTAGGAAGGAAAAGGAAGTACTCTGTGCTGGTTTTAAAGAATAACTTTTCGTGAAGAAAAAAACCTTCAAGATATGGTAACACTCCAATATTTTAAATAGAATCTAATCAAATAAATTTCAACCATTTCTAACTCGTAAAATATCAGAAAAGGAAATATTTTTCTTTTTTCGAATTTTAACTAAATCTGCCGTAATTTTTTAAATATCGCACAGTTAAAAAGTATTTCATGAATTTCCTTTTTTTATATCAATTTCTATTGGGACAGCAAAAAAGTAATTTCGGATTTTTAGCATAAAACTTTTCTACATTAATAATAAGCTTTTAATCAGTCTGATATCTTTCATTCTGTTCGATTACCTGTTGCCATTTTTCTGGCAACTTCATGATTCCGAACTCAGACTTACATGTCCTTAACAGTAAAAAACTCAACCAAGCGCTATTTGTGTGAGGTCATTATTACTGAAATTTTTACCATTTAAAATTTTTTGTTGGTTTTGATATAAATGATAATTCGATGGTGCAGGGTTGGGAATGAAAAATGGATTGTCTATAATAACATTAATAGAAAAACATCATGGTCTAAGCTTGATGCATCTTTAACATAATCTTTAGCAAGACGTACGAAATTATTGGAATTTTCTTGGAAAGTGATGTCGCATCCTTCACATAACCCCAACATTGCATTATCCCATTATCATCTATTTTTAATTTTACAAAATTTTGTAAATGATAAACATTTTAATAATAACGATGACCTCAAATCACAATGGGTCGAATTTTCTTGCTGATAAATACCACAAACTCAATGAGAGAGGAACCATGAAGTTATCAGAAAAACGGCAACAGGTAATCGAACAGAATGGTGGATATATTTGGCAGATTTAAATTAATTTTTTTTGTGTAGAAAAATTCCCTACTAAAAAACTCAAATTTCTTTCTTCCCAACCCAATGAAAATCCAACTACTTAATACCTTGAGTTTTATTATCAAGCAATTCTTAAAGAAACTCGAACTCATAAAACATCAAAAGAAAAAACCCCCCATCAACTAAGTCTATTCTCAGCTATAAAAATTAAAGGTCTCCTACATGAAAAAAAATTTCTGAATTTTAATTCTTGTGATTTTCTTCCTTCGGCAGTTAAAACTTTTAAATACTCATTTCGTCGCACTGGATGCCCAATTTGAAGGAAATAATTTCTTTCGGTCGTTACAGGAATCCAAAATGCCCGGAGGAAATATTCGACTTCGAATCGCATTCCGGCTCATTTTTCACTGAATATTAATGACACGGAGCCTCGTAAAAGACGGTACGTGCGGAACACTCCATATCAGAAAATTCTACGCCACATTTACGCATCGTTCAACCCTCCATTTACACACCTCATACATTATTTAATAGTTCAGGAACTGTAAAATCTTAAGCGCGCTCGGCCTAAAGAACGAGATTATTCAACGTTGAAATTTCATAGCTCAAATTGAAAAAAAGAAATATTTGAGAGATGAGATTCTAACTATTTCGTGGCGTTACAATTAGACTGTTTCGAGTAATTCATTTGTACTGGAAGTGCTGTTGAATTATATGAATGCCAATTCACTATTTTTTACTTAGAAATTTTTGTTCTATCTGTTATATACCTCCTCTTCCTTTTTAATAGTATTGATCAGGGATGCACACTTGAGACTCACAAAAGGCTGAATCTACAAAATGAATTCAAAAAAAAATATTTATATAATCCCTCTAAATACATTTTCAGAACGTTTACATTTTTACCCCACTTTTACTTGAATCCCACTTCTTTAAAAAAACTTCGTTTTTATCCCCTTCCTCTCCCAAAAAATTCTCTAGTACTGCTGAAGACCTTCCGTGCAGGGGTGCTATGCACGTTAAATCTGTCGAGAGCTCAAACGTCCTCTCGTTGGTGTGGTGTGGTAGTTAGGAAATGGGGTGCCAGCTCAGGTGTAGACCTCATGAATTGACCGTGGTTCAAAATAATGAGGTCCGCCGCCAAAAGCCCTCGTGTAGCTGAACAGTGCGACGTAAATATTCACTCACGCAATCAAAAAAATTCTATAGCGACATTGCAGTGGAAAACAATATGTTGCGTAACTCATCAGGTAAACTTTAACCGAATTAAATAAAAATACTTTTGTGGAAATTGTTTTTGCTTACGTTTTTATACCAAACCACAAATATCTTACGAAGTTAAAATGCTTTATTTGTAAACCTTTACTTGATAAAATAAGGTCGAATATCCAAACATTGTAATCTTTTGAAATTAGTGGATGAATTATTTAAAAAACGAAAACAGTACCAACAACTTACTATTTCTTTCATCTCGCGCTAATTAAGAAAGGAAACACGACCTTATCAAATCATTACTGCCTACCACTCAATAAAAATTCCTAAAAACATATAAATCACGTTTACACAATATACCCAGTGGTAGCGCATCGCGCTTCCACACCACAGGTCCGGGTTCTATTCCCTGGCTGGGCAAGGCAAGGTCGACTCAGCCTTTCATTCTTACTGCAGTGGGTCGATAAATGAATACCAAGCTTGCTTGGGGACTTAAAAAACTGGGGGTCTCGCTTCAGACTTTCCACCTGATCGGGACATCTGCTCATACACCTCAGTGCCCAATGGTCACGTATACTGGGATGGGCACAGTAGGTCCTGGCCCTTATGGGCTGTTGCGCCACTGAGTTTCAGTTAAGATAACAAGAGTTCTCTCTTTTAGTACTCGGCTTCTTTAAAACCAAACTGGATAAAAAGGAATATATTTTTAACTATATATATAAAACTAAATCATAAATATCAATTTCTTATTCCAATCTAAAAAAATATCCTTAGTACTATAGTGGAGGAATGAGATTACTGATGTAGCTACGCATGCGTAGAAAGACGACGAAATAGAAGTAAGGCATACATAATAATCAAATAAAGGAGCATTTACAACAGTAGAGAAATTAGGTATTAATACAAACTACTATTTATAATATTTTAAAAACTCATGAAAGCAATGCTGCATGTCATATCTATTACTATATTAACATTGAAAGTAAGTGTGACATTTATAAAAATGAATTACGATATAAACTTATCAGGCAATGAAAGAGATGTAAGATTTGACCCACTCCAATCCATCCATTGTATTTCGAAACACGTTTTAGAAACTCTGTGAAACACTATGTTTTATTTACTACTTTTCATTCTGTCTTTGTTTTTAAGCCATATCAAAATCCATTGTCTTTCAAACAAGGAACATGACATAAATAAAAACATGTAATAAAATTAAAAATAACATGACTCTTCTTGAATGCTATTGAAATAGTAGGTGGCTTGAAAGATAGTAATCAATATCATATCAAATATTGCAGGCAGATATGAAAAATTAGCTAGCCAGAATTTTAGCAAATTCATTCTATAATTTTCACTCTTACCTCGTCCCTTTCCAAGTCTAAAATATTTTAACTGAATTAATGTGAATATAAATATTCACTAAAAACTGTCAGAAATGAAACAAAATTATAAAATTGATAGGGAGACAATATTTGTATTTATATTTGTTCAAGGACGTTTTAAAGCATAGGCTAGCTGAGCACGGGCCTCATTTTGTTTTTTGCAATGTCTCAAAAAGACCATGATACAAATAATTTTAACAGTCAAATGTTATTTCCGAACATATTCTCTAAAAAAACTTGAAATTTCGAACTACAGTAAAATCCGGCGTATAACACGTACTTTTAACACAAAAAATTAGATCGAAATTTACGGGTACGCGTTATACGCCGGGTATAAAAATGAGAGCTTTAAAATATATAAAAAGAGCTGAACATAGAAAAAAAATTAGACTTCTACACAGATAGAAATACTGCTCATTAAAAAAATTACATTCCTTGTGAACTTAAAGGGCTGTTATTCTAGAAGTATACTATTTTTTTCTAGATCTTGGAATAATACCTCGAATAAATGACTTCAAAACATAAGAACGTTGTGCTCCGACATTTCAGGTTTCTTCGTAAAAAAGGGGGTGCGCGTTATATGGCGAATATACCTTAGAATTCAAAATTTCAGCTTGAAAGTAGAAGTGAGCGTTATACGCCTGATTTTACGGTATATTCCAACTGGCAGGACACAGCATTATGTCAAGACCGTAGTCCACGTCTAGGCCTAGGCCTACCACCATACACCATCATTACTTATTTAATAGGAAATAGGCAATCGGTTTGTGATACATTGTGAGTCACGCACATTTATTTGTGAAGGATTTGTGTTTGTATAAATGCAAGGTGTCTAAAAATTAGCCAAATTCGTAAGTTAAGAACTTCCAAAGTATTAAATGAAATGAACCTGTTTAAAGTCAGATTGGTAGTAATATATCTTATGTTTATTCATGGAGAGCGTTAGGCGGCATTATTTAAGAATTTGAGGGTCAGAAAGTTCTCGTGCCATCCTAGAACAAGAAAGGGATAGTCTCTAAGTAAACGTGTTTTATTTGCACAGTGAGTTGCTTGAAATTTTTCGGGCTCTTTTTCTTCGTTGAAAAGACTGTTACCAGGATATTCTACAGATTTTCTTGTGCCAATCATCAAAGAAAAAATGCCAGGAGCTTATATTTTTCAACAGGATAGCGCGCCTTGTCACTACCGTGACGATGTTACAACTTATCTCAATTCTGAGGTACCAGTTTGGATTGGCTGTGCAAATGTTATTCAATGGCCACAACAATTCCCACTGGATTTCAGTGCATGGGGTTTTGTAAAGGATTAAGTAAACGCTTCTTCTCAATTCCTGCATACATATTCGTGAACTAAAATCAAGAATCCACACTGCAATTAATTTGATCGACGGAAATATATGGCAAGAACTGATTTACCAAAGAGACATTTGCATAGTAACGAGTGAGTAAATACTAATGTCACACTGTTCAGCTACACGAGGGCTTTTGGCGACGGACCACATAATTTTGAACCATGGTCAAGTGACGTGGACGACACCTGAGCTGGCAACCCCCTCTCCTAACTATCACACCACACCAACGGGAGGACGTTTAGCTCTTGACAGATTTAACGTGAATCGCTGCCCTACAAGGCGGGTTTTAGTGGTACTGGGCTCGAATTCATGACATGCCTGCCATGATCCAATACCTTGACCACTGGGCTACCGCAGCCCCTTGTATAGTAACGAAAGGAAGACATATCAAACATTTGTGATAATGGTAAACTTGAAATATTTCTCAGCCTTACAGCAACATGTACTTCAATTTTTTCTTGAAAATTACATGCAATAAATCATTCTTTTTCCCAACAAATTTGTAGACACCCTGTATTTGACAACGCATACGATATACTTGAAATTTAAAAGGGTTACAGGGGTAAGACCTATTTTTGCATAGGAGCTCGCGACCTCAAGAAGTCGTAAGATGGTTCTGTATATTTATTCTTTTAACTTAAATTATATATCAACGCAGACTAGAATATATTTTTCACGTAACATCAGATGCTTTTGCATACTAGTATAGTTAAGGAACTGTGTCCCAAGCTGATAACCAAGCCGCAATTCGCCAACCAGGTAGCCCTAAAACTTTTCTTCTTATAATGCGGGCGAAAAAAATTGATTTCTACAGAAATTAGTAGGACGTTAAAAATAAAATTGACGAATCACTTAAATTGATGCTAATAATTGTTTCTAGAATGTGCGAAAATAATGCCTTTTTCAATGTATAAACTTTATAATTGAAAGAAAATATCTTTAAAAAAGATCGTGGACTATATATATAATTGCGATTAGAATTTAAAAACCTTTAAACAGAACTGACATATATTTATACTTGCTTTAGAATACGGGAAAAAGCAACAAAAAGGGTTTTTTTTAAAGATGTGAGTGATGAGGTTTTCTCAAGTCATATGCTCTTACCTTAGATCATAACAAACAATAAACCATGTATTAGAAGTGCCTTGTTTGCTACAAAAAAATTGAACTTTTTTTAAGAGCAAATAATATTTTTCTTTTATTTCGGCGACATAAAATCTTTTAATACACGTGTCATAAGTCAAAGTATTACTCCCAAATAATAATAGCCTTGGTAACGATTTCACTATCAAGGTATAGTTAGGAACAGATAACGTAAATGGTAACCATGATTAATCTAATTCCAACATCATATAGTACAACTAATGAAACTATCGGCAACTTCTACGCCATCAAAGAAAAAAGAAGCAACACAATTCTCTGGAGAAATAGTCTTCTCTAGTTTTTTTCTGCTTATTACGATAGTTAATGTACACAATATGAATTCCCTTAAAATAAAAACCTAAGGAATATATTAAAAAAATATTTTGAAAAATTTAACAGTTGAAATTAATACCTGGAATTATTAAACCGTCCATAAGATCTTAGTCGGTTTAAACAGTAGAAACTTCACACAATGACAGTTAATTGCAGCTAAATAGAAATTTGTTAACTATTTTAAGTCGTTTCTATATGCAAGTAAAAATAGGAATGAATGAAATAATTGTCAAATGTATCTATTTGACAAAATTATTTCATTCATTCCTACTTTTTACGGGACTGAGTGAGTGATAGTTTACTTCGCGCTATAAAGTAACACGAGGGCAAATGGCGACATTTCCTCATAATTTTGAGCCATGGTCCATGGTCAAGTAACGAGGACGATACCTGAGCTGGCTGGCTACCCCTTTGTAAACTACTCCACCACACCAATTTGAGGATTTTGAGCCACGACAGATTTAACGTGCATAAACCCCTCCACATGGTGGGTCTTCATTGACACTAAGGCTCAAACTCATGATACGTCGACCATAAGTAACCATGATTATTAGGAAGGATACCGTGGCCACTTTATGGGGGTCAGTTTTTAACGAATTAATACATGACCTAATTCACAATAGTCTGTATAAAAGCTCCCCTGATATATTTTTTTTTTCAAATATACTCCATCCCAGTTTCAGAAAGCGACTTACATATCTTTTAATTAAATTCCAATAAAAAAACAGATTTTAAAGCGTTTTTTCCCCATTAAGATTCCTCAATAAAATGCCTTTTTTTCTTGAAGCTGTTTTGAAAAAAGAGACTACGTTAACCAAACAGCATCAATAGTTACAGAAAATGATCTCAATAATGCTATTTCAAAACTATATATATATATATAATCTTACACAACACTTCGGTCTGGTATTGATTGCGCAATTTTTTAACGAAAAGAATGGTTTAAAATTAGAAGCACACAGTTTTTTGATTTTCTAAATCAATACATTATATTAAGTTTGTTATAAATGATGTCAAATGAAGTCCAAGTATTTTAATGAACTGTATAACATTGAATTTCCTTTGAAATTCTTTATGTATGAATCCAACAACGGAATTCCAGGAACACAAAATAACAGGATTAGAAACCATAATAGTGTTGTGCCGTAAAGTCTGGGTTCGAATCCCGGAGAAGGCATGTATGTTTGTAAATGTATAGTGCCTTTGCAGCATGGGGGTACTCTAAATAGCCGTCGAACCGCAAGTCCTCTTGTGAGGTTGTTGGAAGGGAAGAGAGGAGTGAGGTCTCTGACCCTTCCCCCAGAGTGTTCTTCCACAAAATTGGGATGGAACCGAGCGCTAAATCTTACTATCACTTGCATGGTGCTCAAGGCTACGTTTAACGACAAGCGTACATCAAGACCCTTGCCATGATGAATTTCGTGGGCCTGGATCTGACAAAGTCGAGACCAGGTGGCATAAGAAATAACAACAAGAACAGAAAACATAATAGTAAAGAAGCATTGACAATATTTTATAAGTTGTTAATTAGCTTAAGTATATACATATATATACTTAATAATCACAATATAATAATTTATTCTTAATATACACTCTGTCGCAAAAAAATATATGCACCCAGAAGAAATTGAGCTACATTCACGAAATTTGGTATGCATGTAGTGTATATGAAAATAAACAAATGATTAAAAATTCAGAACAAAATATCATTTTATTAAGCGGTTACAGCTTGCAAAAGGTTAAAAATCAGTAAGTAGTAAAGCCACCTCTGGCAGCTATACAAGCCGAAATTCGGCGTGGCATCGATTCAATTAGATCACTTATGACCCCCTGTGGAAGATCCTGCCATAATCTTTGCATCTGCGCAGTTAATTCTCCTGTATCTCGGGACGGCTGCAGTTGCCTTCCAGCGCGTCCAGACATGCTCTATTGGCGAAAGATCTGGTGACCTGGCAGGCCATGGTAGGACGTCATATCCTTGAAGACATTGTTGGGAGAGTCGCGCAGTATGTGGACGAGCATTATCCTGTTGATAAATGGCACCTGGGCGACTTGATAGCATGGGTAGCACAATCGGCGTTAAAATATCGTCCACGTATCTGCGAGCTGTCAAAGTGCCTTGAAGGACCACTAAAGATGATCGTGTGTCCCAACAAATTGCTCCCCACACTGTCACACCTTGTGAAATTGCTGTATGCCGCTCGACAATAAATGCCGGATCGGACCGCTGGCCGGTGCGCCTCCAGACACGTGTGCGGTGGTCATCAGCACTGAGACTGAATCGGGATTCATCAAAGATGACACGTCTCCAGTCTGTCACACTCCAAGTTGCCCGAGGTCGGCAAAAATCCAGTCGACACTGCCTTGATGTGGGGTCAGTGGTAAGCGTCTTAGCGGACGTCGGCTCCTGCCAACTTCGGTCAGTCGTCTCCTTATGGTTTCTCTTGATGGCACTGGATGTCTGGAAGGAGGTAAGTGGCGTTGAATCGATGCTAGCGACGTTGTTGGTGCCAGTAGCCACTCTTCTGATTGCACGATCGCGATCATTTGTGTTCCTGGGACGTCCTGACCCTCCGCGACGGTACACTCTACCTTCATAAGTGATCCACTGTTGCCAACACCGAGCAACTACCATATCGCTCCGACCGAGGTGGCGGCCGATACGTCTATTCGACCAACCTGCTTCTCTGAGGCCTATTATACGGCCCCTATCAAAGTCCGTCAGCTGCTCGTACTGCCGCCGGTTACGTCTTAGAAGTCTCAATATCGTCTATCAAAGTCATCAGATTCGTTTGGATAGCCGTACGGCGCTCGTACTCATGCTTTTAAACTCTCCCAGTTGCGCAACTAATATGCGCATAGCACACTTAGCCTTGTCTCATTGGCTTCGAAATTTTAATCAGTTGCATATCTCTTACCAGATACATGCCGAGTTTCGTGATTGTAGCTTGATTTCTTCTGGGTGCATATATTTTTTTGCGACAGAGTGTATAACCCCATTATTGTAACAATCGATGTTAATTCCATTTGTACGTAAATACCAACTGTATTCCCAACTTTACGAAAAAAAGTTATTAAGTTCTTAGCCATCATTCTACTTTTAAGAGCTGTACTCTATACTTATTTTATAAATTGCAATGCATAGTTTTAATAGTTCCTTATGCGTAATTTTTTACCAATAGCACACAAATATATAAATATATAATAACATTTATATTATTCGTACAGCAAATTCCAATTAATGAACATATTTGCATAATGTCATTTATAACCGAAATAATATAAATTAGTCATATTTACATTCTTCTTTTTACAAATAGATACTTTTAATAGGAAACACAAAGCTCTTGAATCGCCCAATATAACGGAATGCAAAATTTTAAATAAAATTATATGGATTAAATTCAAAACTATGTTCAATAGTGTAAAACTATAAATAGTTACCCCTCCCGTTTCTCTGGGTATTTTATGATTTATGATTATACATGCTTTTTTCAAGTTATTGATATCTAAATCCTATATAGCACTGAGCTTTCAATTACATTAAAAACATTCGTATAGCTCTAGTTTCTTGATTAAAAATGGGCAGGATTTGAGTTTCTAAAACACACGGTAATGTATTTATCTTTTACGCCCCGATAGCCTCTTGGGTTTCGATTTCCGTAAAACGTTTTCTTCGCGGATATCCTCATAAAAACATGCCTGCCAAATTTAAAGTCTTTAACTCCGGAGGTCTTGTGATGAGTGAATGAGTCACTTTTTTTTATGTATAAATAGATTAATACACCATAATGGACCAATTACTATAATCGGTTCATTCCACTCATCCAATTTATGTAATCGATTAAACATTAAGACATCTACTAAACATTAATTCGACTATTATCCGAAAAACTTCTTGCAGTTTTTATTTTTCCCTAAAAAAGATCCCGTTTTCAAAACCAAATTAATATTTTCTCCCTGGACTTAATAAACTCAAAACTAAGTTTACTACGTCAGTGTAAGCCCATGAATTTGACTCAAAAATGATACATTGTACAAAAATATTAACTCTTATGAGTAGATCCTAAGCAACTAAACTCTACAAAACCAACTCTTAATTAACCATCCTAGCTCATACATATCCCCAACTAACACTCATTCATCACCAGGGAAAAATCACACCCATTTAATTTTTTCCCTACGCAATGCTTTTGTGTCTGCGGACAGACGCCAGTATGATGCCGGGATGGTGTGCTATTCATAAATGTTGCAGACATTCATCCCCTAGATTGTAGGGGGCGGGGACCTTTCACATCACACAGTCACAGAAGAGGAGGATCAAGAGAAATGAAGGTACAGAGGGAGCAATCCATTCAAAAGATGGCAATGATTCATAGAAGACTCATCGTTTAATTGGACGAATGGGAGGGGAGAGAGACCCCTCTGCGTTGAGGGATGAGGTGAAGGATGCATTTTTTGTTTGGAAAAAGCCCATATGCAGAGGCGCCGGGTTGTCTGGATTCGAAATTAATAATCGATTGCTTTGGGGATGCCCTTCCCCTTCCTTTCTTTGAATTTTCTCGATAGTTCAGGAACTATTGGGCTGTTTTTATCGATAGGGCAATAAGTTGTTTGGGAAGATGGGGAAAAACGTTTATTGATGACTGGGAAAAAGAGGGATTGGAAACAAAAATACATTGTTTATTTATGCAAATGAGGAGGTTTCTTTGTTAAAATAACAAGGCAGTCTTGAGGCGTTTTTCAATATTTGATTTAGAAGAGAACTAATGGACATTATATATATATAAGGGCATCTCGAAAACCAAGGCCGGTCTTCCGAGGAAATTTAAAAGCGCAGACAAAATTCATTACTTTTTTAGTGTAGCAGCAATATTTATTCTACGAAAGAAGATATTAACTCACATAATAAGCAAAAATGAATAGTTTTATAAGCGACTAGCCGTTACCAGCACGCTTTGCTGGGTATTTACATGGCATTGCAAAACTGTACATTCCTTTTAGGTTATTGTTACCCAAGTCTTGACGTCAAGTCTTCGATTGTATAGAAAAACATTCTTATAACAATCGCCTCTTAATTTAAAAAGAATAGGACTTGAATTTCTAAGACAGAGAGACATTTACACCCCTGCAACGTCTCCCCTCCCTCTTCGCAGTCGATTTCCTGAAGACCATTTCTAGCTAATCTCTACTCATTAAAAGAAACATTCTTGCCAAATGTGTCTACTCATTTTTGTCCACATAATAACGAAAATTGTTTATAAAGATATAGATTTTGCACAGCTATTGAAATGCGATTTTTTTTCGTAAATAAAAGCTACGTTAAAGTAAAAGATAAAATTTTTTTTTGTTTAGAATGCCTCTATTCAAAACTTTGAAAACCGAGGAAAGGAAAAGTTAATCTGACGTTGTACCTAAACAACATTCTCCACGATCTTCCACAAAAACAAGTATCGAGACCACAATCCATCCCAGTTTTCCAATCCACGTCACTTGACCAGTTTGTCCGTGATCTGAACAGTGCGACGTTAATATTAACTCATCACCCAATCACCAGTTTGGATCCTCACAGGCACAGCAGCACCTTAAAATTTTCAGCAATATACAAGCTAAGAAAGTATTTTATGATATTATCAAAAGCTTTTATAATCAAAACATTCAGATAAAATTGCCAAGATTATTTCACACATCAATGATTTTCAATAATTTTCGCAACAATCGGAAAGTAGTCATCTAAAAATATCAATGTAAACTAGAAAAATTTCAACACCTTACAATTTTTATCAACTTCCGTGACATGTACACCCGATATTTTCCATTCAATATTAAAAATCTGATTAAAAAGTAAAAATTTTCACCCCCATACCCCAATCATTCTCTTTCTAATTAAAACCAACGTTCCAAAAACACCTCCATATGGCTTCAATCTCTGTTCGAAAAAAAGCACTGCGCACCGAGAACCATCAAACAAAAGAGCTTTAATTAAATTGGCAGAAACCTAAAACGAACTCTCAATTGAACAACACAATACTTCAGCAAGTAAATGCCCTCACGACTCCGAAAATCGATAATTTCCGGCGCTGCTAAAATTACATTCACCCCTTTCCCACCCCCTGAAAAGATTCTGAGAGCACAATCACACGTTACGTGCAAACAGAAACAAAAGAAGCAAGCGACGGAAGATGCAGCTGGTGAGTGCTGCATCATCCCCTGTGTAACAGCAACAACCATGAAGTGAAGTGAAGAGAGAGAACAGCTGCGCGTCTGCTCAACTTTTAATCCACCTAGCTTTCACGTGTGTGTCGGGGGGATAAAAAGGTTTGACAAATGTGGACCTGCAGAGCATTGAGATCCTGGTGCAAGATGTTTAGTTTTCCATCTGTTAATTTTCATCAAAAAATAAATAAACCCTTCTATAACGAACTCTGATGTCTCATGGAAATGAAAAAAATAAATAAATGAGTTTAGTAGGAGAAACATTCAGTAGCTGTTAAATATTTATTTATCTAAAATCCAGAATAAAAAAAAAAAACTACGGTTTCATTTAGATGCATCACTTTTGTTGGGTGTTGGCTTCTTTTTTCGAAGTAATTTACAATCTAAAAAAAAGTTAATTATTTTTTTTTAAATTCACACCGTGTTATAAAACACTTAATTGAATCCCTAATAAATATGCAGTTTTAAAATATAATAAAAGTATTACAGCAATTAATCGCATTTTATTGACCACATTTTCTTAATATCCAATAAGAGTGAGAGAGTTGTATTAAAGTCACACAATAAAGCAGCACGAGGGCCATTGGCGACGGACGTCGTAATTTTGGACCATGGTCAAGTGATGAAGACGACACCTAAGCTGGCACCTCCTCTCAGCAATGCAGGTAACATTATATCACTCACGTACAGCCAAAGCAGATTTGAAGCTAAAGGGTTAGAAAATATTTCTGTCCAAAGTCGGGAAAGACAGAATTACGAGCGTTATAAAAATCGAACTACAGAGAAGGTCAATTTAAAATTCATGGAGATTAAGTACTATATGAAATAATAATAATTAATAAACGTAGAGCTCCTGAATTTCAGCATATATAATGGTGAATTTAGTTTGCTTTTACATTTCTCCCCTAGACCTCACTTTATTAAAATTTACTGAGCTGGAGCACATTAATGCAATCATTTTTAATACATTACCGGCGAAGTCAGGAGAAAGATGAGGGAGGTAGTTTGGACACTTTCCAAAATTTCCAGCAAAATTATCATATTCATAAGAAAAAGATCCAGGTTGATGACTGTAAAATTTTCCTTATTTAAGAACAAGCAATTCATCTAAGTTTATTTCACGATTTTATGAATACGTACACTACATGAGTTTTGTTTGCTATTTTTATACTGTATTAATTAATTACGAAAGTCATTTTATACAAATTTAAACGCGATTATCACTAATAGTTCTCAAATTTTTCCCAACACCGACTTCCTTTTAAAAGAATTTTTCTTCATACATCTATCCCTTACATTTTTCTTTAATATCTTTCTTTTTATAATATAATCACAATACGAATAATTGTACAAGAAACTTAAAAGATAAATGAAGATAATGAACAGAAAATTTATAAAAACGAGGTTTATTCGATCTGAATTTCCCTTTCTTATAGTATGACAGTCCGCTTTAGATACGTGGATCACTTCTCTCAAATCTATATTTTATAAGTACAGATAAAAATGGATATTATTATCTCCTGATTATAATACTTAAAAATTTAAAAAAAAATTCAAACAAGAAAAATGTCACCGACCCCAATAGTCCCTTTCAAAACTTTTATAGACCCCACCTCCCTAGTAGTTCGTCTGGACTTTGTTGGGAATCCCTATCATGGATCGCTAGGATAGGAGTCTAATGAAGCAAGAAGACTGTAAACATTATTTAATAGCTATTATAAGTCATAGAGAGTGATTGTCCATTAACGTCGCGCTAAAAAGAAACGCAAGGGCTATTGGTGATGGATCTCGTAATTTTCAACCCCGTTCAAGTGATGAGGACAACACCTGACAACCACTCTCCGAACTACCACACCACGACAAAGGGAAGATTTTGACCCCTGACAGATTTAACGTGCATCAGGCCCTTAAAACAACGCAGATCTTCAGGAGCACGCTGGCTATGGCTTATGGCACGCCGGCCGCGAGCTCGTGACCATGACCACTAAGCAGTAACGTAACGTACACCCTCGCATTGCGCTGGGGGGAGTCAGGGTTCTAGGGGGCCCCAAAGCCTGACTTTGCAGGGAGCCAAAATGTTCTCCTTTACGCCACTGTCACTGGCTACCGTGGCCTTCATAGAGATGTCTACTAGACTCCACTAGATTCCCTGGTATAGACCAAGGATGGGAATCTAATGAAGTAGGAAGGCCGTTAACGTTATTTTATATGCAGGGGCGTAACTACAGACGTATCAATGATATGGGGCCCCCAACATATGTGAAAAAAATTTGTTAATATATTAAGGGCTCCCAAAAAGGGGTGTGAAAAAAATTTTGATATGGGGCTCACTCAGGACTAGCTACGTTAGAGTTTATATATATCACAAACAGTTATCAAAAAATTCTTTAGCATTAAATTGGATTAAATAATACAATAGGACCATATGTATTACATCTCTTTAAAAAGTAATAGTAGCAGTTATATATATTGGTAAAAAAAAGTTACGTTTTCGCTGATTGAGCAAGATATATTCATGTACGCCTTACATGCGCGTAGGGGTTAATTATAGTTTCGATGTTTCATTGCTTAACAGAAAATATTATTTCTTATGAAATATTTTATAATGCATCTCATTCTTTTTAAAATTGTTGCAACGAATTAAATTTAAACTTTATTTAAAATACTTTGAATCAATTTTCATAGAATACAAAACAAATCTTATGATATATTATATTTTAAATAAATACTTCGAGTTACTTAAATCGTCATTTAGCACATATGAATAAATATAATGGTACATTTTACACCATGATTTTTAAAACCGTAAAAATTCACACGCGATTAAATAACAATGACTTTCTTATGAGGACACATGTAGCTTGACTCATTCGCGAAACAATAAACTCACAAAACCCTCTTAAACCAGCTACGCAATCTCTTACGCTTCTTGAAGCAATGCATAACCCAACACTGCAGGCTCTAATAATCCTTGACGGATCCATTATACTTCCTTTCGGCGAGAACACAAACACGTTTGGACAACTTTTTCCCTCAGAATTCTTTTTCGGCTCAACATTAACAAAATCCATCTACGACAAAACAATTCGGTTTGTTGTGTCTCTGAATAAGATTCTCAAGGACATTCATCACTAACGAGTTAAATGAAAACATTCTTCCCAGAATGCAGGAAAGTTATTCAACTCGTTGAAATAGTAGTTATTTTCGGATAGGTACGAATGAGAGAGAGAAATTATGGTGATAAAAAAAGTAGATCACACACAGACACGGTAAACTGTGGCCGTAACTTCTTGGGTAATATGGGTAGAATACTTAATACAAAAAAGAGAGAGAGTGTCATTTAATTTTTTCTTTTCATTCTAGAATTAATTTTGTTAGAAAATTTTAGATTCTGTTTTATTTTAGGAAGTGGATTTAAGGCAAAAAAATTCGTTAACGAATTACAACACTAAGCCACGTTACCTTTTAATTTTGCTGGTTAAGTTGCACTGGCGTAGTTAGCTCTGAGGGGGCAGCAGTGGCGTAACGGAGAACTCCTGGGTCCCCCTGCAAAGTCAGGTTTTAGGCCCCCCCGCATTGCGGGGGTGTACGTTACGCCACTGGGGGGGGCAGTGTATCAAAATTCCTTCGGGGCACTTTTTAGATATGGGAGCCTTGTTAGTGGGACTGTAGTTACACATGATGGAGCCCCGTATCATTGATACGGCGGCAGCTACGCCCCTGCTAAATTGTCACGGTTAAACCTAATAGATTGATTGACGTTGCACTTAGCACGATTGCTACTGGTGATGGACCAAGATCAAGTGACCAGCACGAGATTTCAAGCCGACATCCTATTTTCATTAAGTCCACACCATATCATCAAGACTCGGAAAAAATGTTTTAATAAAATGCATACCATCTATGCATGATTGGCTATTTTCGGATATGTAATTTTGCGAAGGCGAAAACATGAATAATTTTTTTATAAATATTTAGCGTCACTGAATTAAAATATACTTACAAAATTGTATGAAGAATATTTCTCAATAAAAATTTTAACGCAATTTTTTGGCAAGAAATGTAGAAAAAAGAACAGATTTAAAACGTACTCTTTTTAGGAAATTGCTTCTCTAACAATATTTTGCCGTTATATAGCTAAGATTTCTGCAAAGAGCCTGAAATAAGATTTTTGAAATAGTATATAGTTTAGGAGTGGATTTATATTCATATTTCAATGCATCACAGAAGAGAAATTTTAACAAAAAACACCATTTATTATTTCAATTGTTCGTAGTTCAGAAAATAATGTGAATTTTTCAAATATACTAGTACAAACTTTGTATAGAGGCACTAGCTAAAAATAGGCAAAATATTGTTATAATAGAAACATTTTTAATAAAAGGAGTATGTTTTGAAAATGTCATTCTTTTCTTATTTTTTGCTGAAAAACTGCACGAAAATAATTTTTTTGTAAAAATATTCTAAACACAGTTTGATATATATATATATATATATATTCTAATTCAAGTGACAACAAATAACAAAAAATTAATCATTTATACGCTTTTTGAAAATCACGGTTGCGAACGTAGACAGACACCTTAAAGCTCTTAAAAATTCTCATTGTTCTGTTTGTACAAGAGTGTTTTATAAATGCAATGCCATGTTTTTTTTCTTGACAGCATAAAACAAATAAGCTTCAAAATTTATTAGTCGCAAGTAAAAGTATTACACGAAAAATATAAAATTAAACACACTTAACGCACACACAGTCCATCTACAATAAATTAAAATATTTTCTCATTTAACAAAAGATAAAAAAATAATTCTGTTCTGAAAACAATTTCATACGTCACGTGTCAAGTCGGAATAACTACATAAAAAAGGATTTTTTTTCATTAAAATGAATATTTCATTGCAGGAGTGAAACCCAATAAGTATTTATCGAGGAAAATCCTTTTATCCTTATTCCAGGTCATTTTAAAGGTTAACCATATTAAAACATTTATCGACTATAATTTGAGAGAGAGAAAAAAATATCTCTTATTCTTTTTTAACCATTTATCTTCATTGCTTTTTCGTCAATGATATCGTCCTAAATTAAAAACGTTTAAATTCAAGCTTTTGAAGCGCGAAAAAAATGTGGATTATAGCGAACTTAATAACTCGGTCTTTAAAAAGGAAAACTCATTATTGTAAATTTTACTGAACTCAAAGGAAAACGTATTACTTAATTTTTTACACATACTCGTTAATAAAATTTGAAATATTCTAGAAAAAAAAGTTATTGCTGAAATAATATTTAATGGCAATGCTGAATAGACGTTTTCTTTCTTTATTTTTCTGAACTCGGAATAAATTAATCTAGAAGTAACAGCAAAAAAAGAAAACATTTCTCATCAGAGGTTAAATAATGAAATAGAATTTTTAATTACTCATGTATTAAAAATGTCGTAAAGAACACTAGGTATAATTAAATGGATAATTAATTATTTCAAATAATCCATCTTGTAAAAGAAAATGGTTGCAAAGGCAAACATTTCAAAAAACCAATAAAAGAAAATTATTTATGCTTGTAATTATAAAACAAAATTTGTGTGTCACCAAAAAAAAAGGAGAAATGAAAATAAATATTCTCACAGAAAAAGACTCACTATATAAACTGCAAAAATTTAATTTATAATCCAAACAGTAAAAAAGGAATGAATAAATATACCGAAGATATATGCAATTTTTGTATGAGTAAATTGACATGCAGTAACTTGCAGCAAACAAGAAATACGTATTAATTAGATAAAAATAGAAATGTATCAAAATAAGGCATTTTACGGACTCTTGTTTATATATTAACAATATTTCACAGATAAAAAATTATTTTGGCGCCAATAGGGACACAAGTCTAAGATCGACAAAGGCCGTTTTCGTATATAAAGATAAATTCAATTTAGACTTACAAATCTAAATATTATCTCGCTAGCTTTTGATAAATGATTTCTAGATTGAAAACTAATTTCCAAATAGCTTACTGACATTAAATAAAATCAAAACCCAAAATAAACTTGAAATGATTACATTTGTGAGTAGAATTCTTATGCGTAACCTCGAAAAAGAACGTCACCGTAAACAAGATTCTACTTCAGAAAGCGACAAAGTAACATCATAATGAATGACCTTTGTCGAGGTTGGCGAAGGAAAAACACATGACGACCATCAAGAAAATAAAGATCGAGAGTTTTGAGTTGTACGTGCAATAAAAATAAATTGAACGATAAGTAGTTGACTTTGAAAGATGAATCTAACACAGAAAAGGTTTAATTTGTGTACAACACTGATTACAAAATAATTTTAAACAAGGCAAACTTTACGGTTTGAGAGTGAAACTTATCTAAAGACTAATTTCGGTATAAAAACCAAACTATAAATTTTGTAGGTATAATTTATCATGCATTTGTATAATGAATGTAGTGTTTAACCTAATAACACATCACTCTACGAACTTATATACCACGCCATCATTCTGACTTTGTAACTGAATTAAGTTTGTTCCGATTTGTTATTTGAGTTCATACAAGAGAAGTGTTTCATCACATTGTCATTTTTTAAGAGCTAATTTTTTTTCTTATAAATTTTTATTGAAGTGACGTCTACAAAATACGTTAAAGATAACGAATTGTGTCTTTACGCATCACGAGAAAGTATTGAAAACAATATCCCAACTAGTACTATTTAAGCAAAATTTAATACCAGGTCCACTAAGCCTTAAAGTAGTCATTCTGAGTTAACTCTCGTTTGTTTGGAAAATTAAAACTTGAAACTATTTGATGATTTTGTTAACTGCTCACGTCTTTTTAATGCAAGCGTTTGTGAATTCTATACTACACACAATACTAGTCCAAATACAAATTAGTGTTTCCATAGTTGCCTCAGACACATTTAATGGAAGAATTTAAGTGCAACGTATGTATATCAAAATCAATCTTTATATGAAGTTCGATCTATTTTATCTGTTTTATTTTTCATCCAGAAAACTCGCATTCATTTAAAAAATAATGTATGAAAATATTTTTTATTAAATGAAGTGAGCTGCATCTCCCAATTTTCCTTTATAAGCTTCCCCCTAAGCAACCAAAGAGAACAAAAGCTTAGATTTATAAAATAGACTATGTGAAAGAAATTATTTGTGTGTGTCTCTCTCTCTCTCTTAAGTTTCGCAATTCCGAATTATGATAGTTGGTGTTAATAGTGTTTAACTGGATCAAGATAAAGATTTAGATTTAACTACACCTTGTACCTTTATTTTATTAAATATTTTTTCTTGCTTTAAGCAGAGACTTGTTTTTTTTTTTTTTAAAATCGAGAGGTGTAAATATGTTTGATGAAAAACGGGACAACTAAGTTCTTAATCTGAATTCTTCTCCACGTCTGTGTACAAACATTTAAGTAAAAAATCAAGTGAATCCACTTACAAACGTACATATACAATATAAAATTATGTCATTACACTCCTGAGAATGAAAAATTATCCACATTTAAATTTTTATACTGCATTTACTTATCAAAAGAGTTCTGAAAGAAACTTCACTTTCAAAAGAGAACAAAAAATTTTCTACAAGAACAATATTATCACGAAATGCGGTACCAAAATATATCACAGCCCTCAATAAAAAACGTATAACTCGTGAGAGGTCGAACGATACGAGGTCTCTAATCGCTTATTAGATAATGAGAAAATACTCCACACATCTCTAGTTCTCGCAATTTTTACTTAATCTAAATTAACTATTAGATAACTTCTTTAAAGCTCGCCATTCATCACACACAACACTATCCAAATCAGATAACTTTAAAAATGCAACTATTGTGAAGGGAAAGTGATACGTATGACAGTGGTGGGATGTAATAAGATGAACGATGATGAGGTAAGAAAAACGTTTAAAAACCCCTACGCATAACTCATCTTCCTCTTTGTGCGGAGTCTAGGTTACGTTCACTGGAAAACTCAGTCAAAAGGGACCGCCTACACGAAAAAGAGAAACACGGTTATTCTAATATGCCTACAAGCAATGTGTACGTTGTTGTGGTTTGTGTTGACACAGGAAATGGGTGGTGAGCCGCAAGAGAAAAATTCTTTTAGTTGGAAGATGAGGGGTGGTCCTCAGTTCCGCCCGTTACGATTGCGTGTACGGTTCGAACAATGGGTGTCGGTTGTAGTTAGTGTCAGAAATAAAAAAAATATGTGGCAAGTGAAATCTTATCAATGAAAGAATGGTTGGCAATCTTGAGGCAGTTTTGTTTTTTTGGTTTGAATTGTATTGCACTTTAATAAGAGATTCACAAAATTAAAAATATTATTTAATGAAAAGTTTAAATTCCACTACAGATTATGATCCTCTAATAAAAATTAAGTAGAAGATAAAGAGGTCGAAACTTTGTTAGTGCATCGTAGAAATTATTTTCAAGTACATTATCATAAACTTTAACTTTTACTCCCTGAATAGAACGAATGTTACATTGTAATTGTATTTCTAAAGGACGCTTAAGCACAAAATTTTTTCCATTAAAATATTATATATTTGCACAAACTGCTCTCAGTTTAAAAAATACATACAACGCAATGGAGTTCAGCAAAGTAAATTCAAACTCAATTTGGAATTTACTCAAAGGGAAAAATCACAAGACGATTATGATAACTGTTCAGGAATTTTTTTAAATTACAGAAAAATTGGCATAAATCAAATTTGATTGAATCCAATAAATCTATAAATGTTTTTTTACGCTTCTTCCTACTTTTGTTAAGCAACCAATCAATACAGACCATACACTGATTAACAAATTTTAAACATGTATCGTCCAAACGATCATTGTTACAGAGAGTGAGTAAGAGGTTATTAATGGGATAATAGCCTTTGTTGCTCCAAATCCCACATAAAGATATTAATTATAACTAACTGGGGTTATTAACGTCGCATACTAAAGCAACACGAAGGCTATTTGCGAAGGACCTGGTAATTTTAAAGTGATGAAAATGACACCTGAGCTGAAATTCCCATCTCCTAACTTCCACACCATGAGGATTTAACGTGCATCAGCCCCTCTTGAAGGCGAGTCTTCAGTAGTATTGGGGTTCAAATCTGCGACTCGACAATGCACGGCACGAGCTCGTGAGCATGACCCCTAAACTACGTGGCCACGGAAAATCGTTATAAAGCAAGAGTCATAAATGAAAACAACTATTAATGTTTGTAACAATATCAGATTAAATCGCAGTAAAATATAATAAATTGAATGAGTAAGAAACGAAATTACAAGTACAGTCGGACCTCTATATAAAGAAATCACTAAAGTTCGTTACATGGAAATTTCGTTATATAGAGGTTAATCTTTTAATATACTTTATAAACCACAAAAAACAAATTTTAAATTCATAAACATTTATAGATTAAAAAAAGTAATTATTCACACCTTTTTTTAAATTAATATATGTTTATTTTAAAAATCTTGCCCATCAAATAAAAGAAAGAAAGAAAGAAAAACTGCAAGGAAAACAAGAAAAAACAATGTCGAATGTGTCACTGTATTTTCGATATTAAGAAAATAATTTTATATTAAAACTAATGAATTTTTTTAAGGATATGTTCTAATTTAAAGCATACAAGTAATATTAAACATACATTATTTTATAACCAGAACACGGGGACAACTCCACTGAGTGGGAAATCGGATATCGAAGATGTTTCTAGTGAACTGGACAATGGTGGTTAAAGGTTGCACTTCCTAGATGAAACGTCCATAACTCTGTTGCTCTCGGTGAGTTAGGATCTAATAAAACTAGTTCAAGATTTATGACCACCATAAAATGCTTTAAAGAGAGAATAACTTGAAAGGTTCGGAAATACACTCAGGAACATCGAAAATAGCAACCCAAGAAGAAAGCATCGGATTGAAATGAAATTTAATACACATAATGACACAGATGAGATTCATTTAATCTAAAAAACAAGACAATTAAACGAATACAGGGTGTGCAACGACACAAATAATGGGCAACTTCAATAGCGCGTTGGACCACCTCCAGCTGCAATACCTGCCGCCACACGGTCCGGCATTGAGTTGATTAGACACCTTATGTTGTCCTGAGGCAGATGGGCCCACAAATCTTGAACAGCCAACTCTAAATCATGTACAGAGTGACACGATGGCATCTACCGTTTTAGCTGATCCCACACGTGCTCTACAGGGGACAAATCGGGGGAGCGGGCTGGCCATGGAAGAGTCTGAAAATGACGTAGGAAGTCTTGAGCAACTCTTGCTGTATGCGGACGAGCATTATCTTGCTGGAAAATTGCCCCTGGGAGACCATTTAGGAAAGGTCCTACATGGGGTCGAAGAATATCATCAACGCAACGTTGTCCCGTCAAGGTTCCACGCATCACAATTAAAGTGGACCGGCTATCATAGGCTATGGCTCCCAGACCATTACACCAGCTGTGCGGGCAGTGTGACGTAGAACAGTGTGGGGAATTGTACCGCTCACCAGGGCGCCTCCACACCCGTACACGGTTATCATCTGTCCCCAAAACAAACCGGGATTCATCACTAAACACAACCTTTTGCCAATCTGTAATATTCCACATTGATCTGGCTTGGCACCACTGTAGACGCAGTTGCCGATATTCCGGTGTTAAAGGGAGTGCGCGGAATGGGTGGTTGGTTTTAAGATTTACTTCTGCAAGGTGCCTGGAAATTGTTTGTGGAGCAATTGCTACGTCTCCGTCTGTTCGTATCGTTGAACGAGTCACTGTGGGGTCCACAAGTGCTTGCCGCACGATCCTTCGATCCTCTCTCCTCATGGTCTTCCTGGTCGCTCCAGACCCGGTTTTCCGCCCGTGTCCACTGCTCCCAACAATTTCCAACGGCACACTCCGAACTATCCACCTGGCCAGTAATACGGCGCGTCGACCAGCCTGCAGTTTTCATCCCGATGATCAGGCCTCTCTCAAACTCGCTTAACTGTGAGAAATGTCTTCTAGCACGTTTACCTGGCATGTTTCGCTTACCAAAGTCTTCCTACAATCGGCGGGTAATCGTCACGTTTATGAATCTTCGAATTTGCGCAGGCTTATATAGCACCCTCTTCCTGATTGTAGCGCCACCTCGGCGTGTATGAGCATGCGTATTGGCACAAAACTTGGATCATTTGCATATCACACTACGCTGTACTTATTTGCAGTTTAGCGATTGTACTTAGCTTCCTTCTTGGGTCGCTATTTTCATTGTTCCTGAGTGTACTTTAGAAATAGGGAGAAAAAAAATTGAATCTCAAAAGAAAAAGTTCATAATATAGAAAATGCACTTCGCTATAGAGAGGTTAATTTATGAAGAAAATTGTGAAATGTTCAAAGTTCCAGGAAAAAGTTCGCTTTATAGAAAAATTCGCAATATAGAGGTTCGACTGTATATACATATCTGTAAAGACATTGAATTTGTTAGTGCAATTCTTCATCGAATGACAGATGATCAATGACTTATAAAATTTGTTTCTCGTTCTTTTCTACCTAACACAAACAAAACATTGCACAACACAAACAAAAAGGATAATTGATTAAAATAACTGGAAATACAAAATCGCCAAAGAAAAAAAATAGAAAAATCGATCTAATAATCCTGATAACAGTTGAATGAACTTTCAGTATTACGTCATTTAGATACACACAGGTGCCATTTTTTTCCAAGACGTCAAACAGAAAAGAAGTTATCATCAGTACCAATGATAAAAAAAGTATAATTCCTATCATTATAAATATGTTTAAGATTATATAGATGAACGCTCTTAACAAAGAACGATAACTAGTGTGCGCGCGTATTAATGCTAAGACAAACGGGATGGAACTGTGTAACTCGCACCCGCATATTACGCAATGCTTTCCGTACACTAACACGCACCTCTCAAGGTTTGAGATAAAATTACATATTATTAGAATATCCACAGGGATGCTTACATGTATAGGAATGTGTGTGTGATTCTTCCTATTATAAATTTAAGATATTCCCTTTTTTATATTAATTATATATCATATGCTACCAGTATAAAAGATTCAACGGAGGGAAAAAATAGGAAATAATTTTTTGTTTTATCTCTTGATACTTTGTGAATATAACATCAAATGTACTACTTTAAAGAAATTCAAACAAAAAAAATGAAAAAAAAAATAGTTTGTCTATTCAAGATATCACAAACTACATTTAATTGTCCAAAAAAATGTAGCAACATTTTTTCATTTCATTTTTTAAAAATAATGTGATAAGTACTATTTCTACTATTACCTGATTTCACCGAAAGATAATATAGATATTTTCCAATTTTGTTGCATTTAAATCTTACTATTTATGTACCTTATACACTAGTATTATTATAATTTTATGTGTAATGGACGACATTCATGTGACGTCATACTCCCATGATAAAAACGCTCACATGTTTCCAGCCAATCAGTTCATAAATTCATGTGACGTCATTGTCACATGATTGATGCAAGCATGCGTTTTCAGACATTAGCGTTACGCTATTACCAACTCTTTTGTTTCTTGCAGAAATCTTCTTTTAAAAAGTACATATTTACAACAGTAACGCACATAAGTAAACGAAATACTTTTGATGCAAAAAATGGTTTTTTTTTTACATGAAAAGTATTGAATATTTTGATACACACCTTTAATATATATTCATTTTTTTTTCATGAAATTCTTTTTTTTTTGTTTTTGAACATCTCAACCAAATTACAAAATTTGAAATTTCATCTGAATTTTAAGCAAATATAACAGTAAGTACAAGTTTAATGCCTGTTTTGAATTCAACGGAGAACACGTGATTGTCTTTATCATGTGACCGTCATGAAGTTAGCTCATTGGTTCGTGGCTTCAAAAATTGAAATTTGGCCCCAGTAATCTAGTGGATATGGCCACGAACTCGTGGCTGACGTGTCATAAGTTTGAGCCCCAGTGCCCCTGAAGGCTCACTATGTAGAGAACTTGATGCACGTAAAATCTGTCGAGGATCAAAGTCCTAGCTGGCGAGGTGTAGCAGTTTCGAGAGGGGGTGCTGGGTCAGGTGTCATCCTCATCAGTTGACAGAGGTTCAAAATTACGAGGTCCATTACCAGTAGCCCTCGTATTGCTGTATAGTGTGACGTTAATAAATAATCACTGAGATCAATTTATTTGATTTCTGAAGCGATACGAGTTAAAATTCACTGTCCAAAACATCCATAAAGTGTTAAATAAAATGTATCGAAACTTCCGGAAAGCTTCATTAAAAAAAATTACAATTACCGATCAAATAACATGCTTACCTTCCAATAAAATTTAAAAAGGATAATGAAACTCATCTCAAATCATTTTTAAACTTCAAATAAAACCAATTGGATCTTAAACTACTCTCTTTATGCTCTTAAATGTTTAAAGACGCAGCACAACTTAATTACATTGCCCGAATCTTAAATAAACACAAAAATGTGCTAAATAATCCATAATTTATATTTCTCCAACCCCCTCTCAACTAATCACTTTCGCGCATAAAACTAATAAATCTCGATTTAAAATCGATTTCATATTCGAAAACTCTCTCATCCAAACAACGTTCATGACGCAAATGTGTGAAAATTTAAAAATAAATTAGAGGCAACAGGGCTCTCGTTCTCTCGGCGCATTTTTCGCACCGCCTGCGGAAAATTATTCAGCGGAAACTCACCCATGAATATGTTAATTCATCAAGAATGAGCCACGATGCGCTAATTAAAAATCGGGTTCGTGTCAGCGTAAATTCTACGCGTTGAATGTCGTCGGGAAATAGCGGAATCATCAATATTAAAGTTTCGCAAGAGTTTGGAGTTTATTTTATGTGAAAAAGGTTTATTTAAAATCAATGGAATCATGTTTCATTACTTTAAATGCACACGTTATACAATGTATAAAAAGTAGCTGTCAAGTACGCAGCAATAAATATGATTTCGTGTTTTCTATCTAATTCTCAGAATTTGTATGATTCGATATTGACATTACTTGGGGTCAGTGACGTAACGTACACCTCCGTATCACGGGGGGGCTTAAAGCCTGACGGACACCAAGTACGTTCTCTTAGTAAATTTCGGCTTGAAGCCCTACACCTAATTTTGCATAGGGGGTCATAATATTCTCGTTGGGGCATTCTCTTAAGTTTTCAACATCGAAACACAAAAGGTAATCAATTTTAATACTTAATTAGTTCTTTAAATGTGCAGGAATGTAGAGTAATATAAAGAAAAGCAATAATTTAAAAATATATTTTTTGGAAAGAGTTGTTTATGCTTATACATAATTAAAACATTTCATTAATTAGCGTTTACAGTTCTCTTTATAAAATTAGCAGCAGGGGGAAAAATGTAGTCACAAAAAATATCACCTCTAATAATATGTGAAATTCTCATTGTTTTAGAAAGAAATTGGCATTATAATGTTAATGCCACAAAGGAATTCAGTGTTTATTAACGTCACACACACTTGTAACGGGTCCTATCCTATCCTTTACTTATCCTCTTTGGGAATCCTCTTAACTGTTGAATGATTATAAAATCGCTATAAATGTGAGTTACTATTTAAAGTAAAGTAAAGCAAAGTGAGAAAGAGGAGATGGATGGTCGTAAGGTTGACACTGAGTGAATATTAACGTCGTAATATTATCGCCAATAGTCCTCCAGCTCCTGGAGGACTATTGGCGATGGATCTTGTAATTTTTAACCATGGTCAAGAGACGAAGACGACACCTGAGCTAGGATCCCTCTAACTTCCCCACAACACCAACGGGAGGACGTTTGAGGCTCGGCATATTTGACGCGTGCATTGGTGCCCTCTGCACAAAGGGTCTTCAGCGGTACTAGGCGCGAACTCATGACATAGCAGCCGAATCTGTGACTTTGAGCATAAGGCTATTGCGGCCTTCAGGATGACATTGAAGATAGAGTAATATTAATTGAAGTCATCGGAGAGTTTCAGTCAGTAGAGCCGAGATCTCTTATCGGAGAAAGACCGTCAGTGCTGCAGAATTAATAATCAGAGCTACGTACTTTAAGAATTATTATTAATATTTAGGTTAGTAATTAAGTTGACCGCTTCCTTCGTTTAAACAATTTTTGGATAGTAAATTGATAAGTAATATAAAGGTGCTGTGATGGTACTATAAACTGTCTCTTGAATCTGTGCATGCAAATCAAAAAGTGACCGCAGGGTCGCTTTACACTATGTAAAACAACACGCGGGCTATTAGCGACGGATCTCGAAATTTAGAACCTCGGTCAAATGACAAGGACGATACCTGAGCTTCTACATCGCATTTTTTACTAGCTTTAAATTAAAGATTTATGACAATGGTACATGTATTACTTCCAGTTTGAAAGGAATGTTCTATTTATTGAATTGTTTAAAAATAAATTTTAAAAAGCCCGTGCAACGCCAGGCCATGCAGCTAATAAATTTAAAAAATTGATATAGTTAAAAACCAGATTTTTAATCATTTTTCTCATTTGATAATAATTAGTTCACAGCTACGAATTCATTAAATAGGTACTTTCCCATTTCGCCGACTCAAATCTCGCCAAAGCGTTATTCGCGATAATACACAATATACACATAAATATGAACAAATATTGATTCTCTTTGGTTTTCCATCCATTTTTGATGCATTATGAAAAAGACATTACTGATAAGAAAAGACCACGACTTGTTTTGAAAATGTGGTTGTAAATGGTTACCAGCGGGAGTATTCCGTTTGGCGACGGTTGTATCATTTTTGGCGAATTTATTGTCGGCGAAGTAGTCAAGTACCATTAAATATCTATAATATTTAGTGATTCATAATGAGCGAAAATAATTAATTGTAAAGAACAAAGAGTTTAAAACTGATTAAATTATGTGCTCGGTCAGGTAAAACATCATTAAAAATCGCGATTAACTGCATCTAATCATTTTAATTGCTAGTATTTATCTTATTTAGTTTTTTCTGTCATGATCTTTACAATGAATAAAACAGGTTTTAATTAATAACAATTTCAAATGCACGTTAAATTTTCATTTCAATTATTTACGCTGAGTTTGTGATTTATTACACATTAAATTTTATTTGAATTCAATCATTTTATTTTATTAAACAATTTTCTCCATCCTTTTTTGCATTAATTATTATAAAAGTATTGGTCAGTATCGAAATCACAAATACGGAAGTTTGCACAAGAGAATTCATTAAGTGATTAACGTTTTAAAATTTTATTTTATAAATTTGTTCCAATAACTTATGGGACGAAAATAAGTTGGATCTCGTTCTACTTTTCCCCCTTTTAAAATACTTTTTTTGGGGTTAATTATAGTATTAAATAACAATAGCTTTAATCCGAAGAAAAACAAATTATTTTCCTTAATTACAGAAACACTTATATTTTTAAACCATGTGAGAAATTTTTTAATTAAAACTATTCAATATTTAGTTGTATGGGAATGCAATTCGTTCTTTAAAGCAACAAAATTAGCGATGTCCTTATTGTACTATATTTATAGTAAATTAAAAACATTTAATCTTAAACATAAAAATTGATAAAAAAATGTATACTTCAAAATAAGAAATATTTATTTACGAAGAGTCTTAAAATAGTCTTTTTGAAGGAAGAAATAATAGTTTGCAACAAATAATTTTCATTAAAAACGTTCCATTTTTATTAAAAGTAAACCAAACATTTATTTTAAAAACATTTCCTTTTAGCTTGTATAAAAAATAAGTACGACACCTTTGTAAAGATTTTATTTTATAATTATTACTAAAATTATTTCATTTGATATGAGTATATATTTACAATCTTTATTTTGAACTAACTTTTAAGTAGTATTTTTCTCATTCATGACAAATCCCAGATTATGATAAGTTGACAAAAATATTTCATTTTAAAAAAAGTTGCCTTTAAAGAAAACAGTGATTTATATTCTTCACTAGTTAAAAAGACAATAGTAAATACTTTTTTTACAGAATTAATTTGACTTTTAACGTTATTTTACATTAATTGTTATTGAATTTATGTTACAAATTACAGAAAAGAAAAATCAATTATGCACATTAAAAAGTTAGAATTAAAAAAAAAACCTGAATTTTTTGTTAGGAAAGAATGCCTGAAAAGATTAAAGAAAAAGATAAATTATATATGTATAGAAATTTGTATGCTATTTATATTAACGAATTTCTATCGCTGTTGATTGAAAATTTGAATACTTCTCCGAATTACAATTATTCATTAGTATATAAAATAGTTTTTGACTCGTAGAACTCAAAAAGAGTTACACTAACAATCAGTATGAAAAAAGCTGCCATTAAATTAACTACACAAACATTTAAAACAATTCGATTTTTCGAAACACATTAAAAAAAGAAAATCTTATAAAAATCGCATAACTAAAACAAAGTCAATGACCAAATTCAACAAGTTTTGTTACAAAACAATAGGTTACGAAACAAAAAACACACCTAGTTTCATATTTTCGGACCCAATTATTGAAGCCTGTCATTAACTAAAAACTGATCAACAGGTTCATGTCCAATGTGAGCCCCATCGAGGTCACTTAAAAAGGGATAATCAGCAAACGGCACGTTCGAGAATAATCCCGAACAAGCTGAGGTAAATCCTATTTACTTTAATCTATAGAGCTACTTGTACAATTAAGGGCATTGAACAATGAACTAATAGAATATAAGAGGCTATTCCTTGGAAAGCTCTTTGATGTCTATTTAAAAGACCATTATAGCCGCGTTAACGTCAATAAAACGGGATGAGTAATTGAATCATTTAATTTGTTGTTCATGTGATTCATGCACGGATTATACTTTTAGAATGTTTAATAAAGGTAAAGGTCACAGTTACAGTTTTTGTACATGCGTTGTGGATTTGCATTAATTAAAAGTCTGTGCGTCATGACTTTCCTATGACTCACCAGATTTGTAAGTGGAAAGTTTAAAATATATTATTATATTCATCCGTGAATAATATTACAGTATTATCCTTAAGTTGTTCTGTAGGAAATAAGTCGATTACATTATTAGAATTATATAGCAAAGCTTGTTTGAAATTTTTAAAAAAAAACTAATTCAAAAAGTATTCTTTCATAAATAAATAAATTCAAAAATTTAAATAAAAATTTAAAAAAATAAAAAAGCACATAAAAATACGTGCTTTTATTTAAATAAATCGAGCACAATGTTCATACTGAAGAATTCAATTTCGTGGGAAATAAATACGCCATAAACATGATTTCGCGATGAAAATGTACCAGAGATAATTTAAAATACTTCAAGTTCTATAAAATTAAAAAAATGCTTTTAGCTTTAAAAGTAATAATGTAAATCTTAAAAATGAAGCATTCCATTACAAGCAGAAAGATACGTTTTTGGTAAATAAACAGATTTGTCAGAATAAACAACGATTTTAAATTCCGTCGCTTAAACAGAGCAAAAATATCGTTCGTAAACAAATTTTAATAAAAGGAACAACAATCTCTTATGCAAATATCATATTAATTCAAAAAAATTCGAAGAAAAAAATCCATTTTCCTTCGCATAAATATTTTTAAAAAAAAAACTGAAAGGGGTTTATTATAATACATTTCATACCATAAAATTCATAAACTCCAGGCAAAGATTAATAAATCATAAGAAGAATACGCTTCGCGATTCGTTTTACCCAGGAGAAACATCTGTTAGAATTTATGAAGAAACGCCAACACGAATTTAGAAATCTATTTGTTCCAGCGTCAGAGGATTACGATCAAAGTAATGAGAAAGTGAAAATAAATAAGAGGAAATTTTATTAGTTTTTGCACTTCCTGGGTAGCTCCGCTTTTCTGAATTCTTTCAACCTTCTAAATAAAAATTTTCCCGCCAAAATATAAATAAGAAACTTCGAATGAAGGAGATTTCATCCAACAGAAAGGATTAATTGTTTGGTTAAATAAATATCTGAATATTATCATTACTTTTCCCTATTCCTTTCAGTTGTATTAAAATGACTGTTACAACAACAAAATTAACGAACAGAATAAAAATTAGATAAAAAGAGGAAATTAAGCTATTTTAAAAAGACAAATAAAAAATATTAAAGGTGTGCTATATATTTGTGAAGAATTTCGATTTAAATTAATAAAGTAAATTATATGTATAACCTGAAACATTACTTCTTGTGCTATTTTTTCTTAAAACAATTTTATTCAGTAAGAACCGTTTCGAAAAAAATTAATATAAAAAAAAAGAAAAAATGTATTTAAATAGCTTTTTTCAGCTGTGCATAAGATTTTTTTTTTTCGTTTTATACTTAACGAATTGGCAAGTTTCCATTTTACCATCACATTTTCATTCCACTACATCGATCTCGGTAAATCAATTACACAGGCGGTATTTTATTGAAATACAAAATAAAACATTGTACAATATTTAAAGACCTCGAACAGTTCCGGATTCTTTTATTCGACACTGAATGAATTTCGAATGTTTTAAGCTGATAAATTTCGTTGAGATATCAAATCAATTACTTTTCGATTAAGAGATTTTAAAGTGCTTTCGGGTTCAAAGAAATTATTTTTGAATGATAATTTAGATCTCAAAATTATTTGAGTATCTTTGCAGGAAATTTAGTAGCTTACTCATGACGAATTAAGGAGCAAAATGTATAATTATTTAATTACAGATTCCAAAGCGAATTCTTTTCTTTTTTTATCTTTCAATATTCTACATGTTATTAAATGAATAAAATTTCAATTCTTGATTCTCTTAAGCAATGATGTATGTATGAATAATGAGGAAATATTTCATTGATCTTTGAATACCAAAAGTAAATCCAAAATGAAGGAAAGTAAAAAATTGAAATCCTAAAAATAAAAAGCGTTTCATTACTGAACTGCATTAGAAATGAGACATTCAAGTATAATCCACTCTATTCGACATAAGTCTTAAAACTTTAATCTACTTATTCTTAATAGCTATTTTATTGATCAGAAATTTAATATTTTAATACTAATCAAGTTAAAGGAAATAAAATGAAAATAAAAATACTTAATATATCTTATATCCGTTACAGTCAACTGTCAAATACACTTGCGAAGAAAGTAAAAGATAAATAAGGAAAAGGAACAAAAGCAAGAATTTTATTCAAATGTTTATTATAAAACCTCTCTCATTTGATAATGATGCCACTTAAAAATTTTAAATAACAATGTATGCTCGACTGCATTCTTCAAAAATGAAATTAAAAATATATTTTTCTCATTGGGTTTAAAAAAAATCACAATTTTCATTAATTAACTATACAGTTTTATACCATTAGTTACAACTCATGAAATTTATTTTTTGATTTGATTCACGCAAGTATTTCACCTATTTGTGATGACCCCCCCGGGTCACACCTTGAACACCAAGATTAATTTGAGGCAAAGAACCACCAAAAGCCATTTTGAATAATAATATTATTTATTTTTGTTATAAAATTTCCTCAAAAATCTCTGATAATAATAGTACGTCTTCTAAAGGGATTTGCCTTTATATTAAATTAAATTATTAAGAATACAATTAATTACTAATCTAGCTCAACTCAAGTAAGGTTTACGAAATAGGAGATCCGAGAAAAACACACGTATTCGAATTCTTAACTGTCATTAACTTTAACAAAAGTAGCTCAAACTGACGCTTACTTTAAGCGTACGTGAATTATATTTACCGCTGGCTTATATCAGCTTTCTGGTACGTCTAGCAGCACGACGTCTTCACGAATATAATCCCTTTGAATCTTCTAGTTTTGCTTTTAACGTTGTTGGCTCAATAGCCTACCATCGTCTCTCTTGCTAGCTCGCAACCCTCGACTTAAATACCTTATCTAATTTAAATACCCCAAACTTCTTTTTGGAGTTGATTGGAAATATAAACGCGAATTTATATTCCCCAGAAAGACGCCTAAAAAGATTAGTGGAAAGGTTCCGTACAGATTCTCTCTCGTCACATATTTAACTAACAATAATGAAATATTTATTTTAAATTTTTCTGCTTCATATTTTGGCATTCTCCGTAGATTCTATTAGTCATAAGAGTTGTCTGTGTATATATCCAGTAACACAAGAGAACATGTGGTGAACAAACTATATATACTGTTAGTACCGTAACGGAGAATATTAGGGGCCCCCTGAAAAGTCAGGATTTTGAGCCCTAAGTTAGATAGAACAAAGGACTGCAAAATCATGAGATAACATAGGTTTGGGGCCCCTAGAATTCTGCTACCGTTCTGTTGCGAGGGTGTACATTACACCACTGTATACCGTTCTGTTATTAATTTAAATATTAGTGATGTGTACAAGGGTGGGGTTTGGAGTTCAACACCCTCCCTATAGATCAACAGATTTTTAATTTTTACCGAAGATATTACTCCTACGGGCGTTCGTCAACATGTTTTTAGAATGTACTCCCTCTCCAATAAGAGAGGTCTCTGTGCTGCTACTGTTATACATCATAAACATCAAAGAATGTAAAAATCTCAGGTACCAGATATTTGAAATTACTTTTTGTATGTTTGAAATTTTGAAGCATATTTCTCTCTCAATTTATTTTCTATCGTTTTATTCTAAAATTTCTTTGGCAATTGGAAGGCTTTCCTATAAAAATGATTTGCACTTTTTGAAATTTCATTTCCTTTTTTTTTAAAAAAAAAGAAGAAAAAAAGACTCAAATTCTGAGACTTCCAAAAACCAGTTCTTCCTAGTATTTCTGCAGAATTCAAAACATATACATCTTTTTCACACACATAAATCTATTTTTCCGTAACGGAAAATGAAGTTTATATAAAAAGACTTTAAAAGAGAAAAAAAAGATTACTTCCTCTTCCCTTTCAGATAAAATTATTTTATGAAATAAATACAATTAAGTCTTTTAAATACAATTAAGCACGCCTTTCGGGAGTTTTCTGGGAACGAAAATAAAATTGTCTGTATCCCATAAACCTAACTTCTAGAAAATGAGAAATCCTATTAGGAGATAATATATGGAACATATGCACATGGGGGGAAAACTCACTAAATGAATTAGAGCAGAGTAGCATTTAAAACTATATTATTCTCTATACACGTAAGTGAACACATATAATATTTCCACAATGGACCTTTTTATTTTCCTTTTTTCTGTCTAAAAATAATATAGGCTACGTTTCTAATCTTCTATATTTCATATAAAGGTAGCTTTAATTCACATTTTCAAATTTTAGAAATGCTCTGAATTTAAAATATTACAGCAAAAATGGTGAAATAATCCCATAATCAAGAAAGTTGAAACTATTTTCATCTACTTTTAATTTACGGTAACAATTCCCAGAACTATATTATCGGAAACAAAACTTTATTCTAATATTGATATGATTTGATTATTATATACTAAACGTCGAACACTAAAATCCTAGCGAGGGGATTGGTAATGAACATCGGTCAAGTGACGAAGATGTCACCCGAGAGTGGCGCACACAAGGGGTCCTGGAGGTCCGGACCCCCCAAAGCCCTTGATTTTTTTCCCGATTGATTATAATTCTAAGTATATAGTACGTAAAATTTAATTAAGTATTTGCTATGAATGATTAATTTTATTAATTAATGCTAATTATTTATTCAATAATTAGTTTTTTACTGTGTTTTGTTCCCGAAAATCGACAAAATCAAAAGGAGCATGATACAAGAATGATGAACTTTCAACCCAGGACCCCCCTCTCTTGAAAAATTCCTTTGTGCGCTACTGCACCTGAGAGAGCTGGTACTCCATTCTTCAAATTTCCACATCACACCATCTTAAAGCTGCATTCACACGACGCTTAACGCTCGCCGCTGACAGCCTTGGTGTGAATGCAGCTCAAGGGCTTTAAGTGAGTGAATGAATATTAACGTCACCCTGTTTAGCTACACGAGGGCTTTGGGTGACGGACCTCTTAATTTTGAACCATGGTCAAGTGACGAGGACGACACATGAGTTATACCCCCTCTCCTATCTACCACACCATACCAAAGGGAGGACGTTTGAACTCTCGACAGATTTAGCATGCATCGCTGCTCTACATGGAGGGTCTTCAGCAGCACTAGGCTCGAACTCCATGGCACGCCAGCCACGAGTCCGTTACCTTGGCCACTAGGCTACCGCGGCCACCTTAAGGGCTTTAAAGCTTGTGAGATTTAGCGTGCTTCAGCCCTCTATTTCAGCGGGTCTTCAGTGACACCAGGGGCTGCAGTAGACCAGTGGTCAAGTATCGGATTAGTGCAGGCATGTCATGAGTTCGAGCCCAGTACCACTAAATATCCGATGCACGTTAAATCTGTCGAGAGCTGAAACGACCTCCAGTTGGTGTGGTGTGGTAGTTAAGAGAGGGGGTGCCAGCTCAGGTGTCGTCCACGTCACTTGACCAGGGTTCAAAATTACGTGGTCCGTCGCCAAAAGCCTTCGTGTAGCTGAGCAGTGCGACGTTAATATTACTCACTCACTCGTTGGTACCAGGACACGACTCGCTATGTCCCCAAAATAATGGCGTATTTCGAACAATATTAAAAATAGGACATAAAAATTATGCATCTGATGTACATAAAACAGTAATTGAATGAGTATTGTAAGTGCAATAAATATATAATAGAAGATTCATTCTTAAGTAAACGAGATATAACACTGCACGTAATAATAATAGACATATAAAACTGCAAGCATTCAAACATTTCAAAAAATAAGAGCAAGGAGAAGCATTTCTTTTTATATGAATGTCATCTTTGTACTAATCGAACTTGTCTCAAATGAATATTAAAAAATAAAAGGCGAAAACACCTGGGATCTCCCAGAAGATTTCAGAAAGAACCTATATCCGCGAAATTCGATTGTTCACATATATTCTTGAAAGAAGTGCACAGAAATTTCATTAAACCTCAAAATAGAACGAACGTCAAAAATAAAAAAAGGAATGGTTTTCAAATTTTTTTTTCTAAGAGTGAAATAGAAATTTGAATTTATAGACTAGAGTGTATCATAAGGGAAAAAAATAAATTTAACACACAAAAATTAATAGCTCCATTTACAAAAATTGAAACTGAGAATTTCTTAAAAAAATATTTGTACTTTGGGTTCTATTCACCAACATAAGATGAAAGCAGGCTTATATGCAGCAGGAGGAAGAATACACAGTTCTGAGTATAAAGCTTATAATACATCACAGAATGAAAGAGCACAGTGCATTTCTGTTATCAAATCTTATTCACAAAACCATAATCCTCTGAGTGTGCAAAACACGGCTCACCTCCTCTCCCTATTCACCATATATATTAACTCCCCTATACAATATCGCACATCCCCCTCAAAATGTTTTGTTATAAATTTTTTTCGGTTCCATCATTATTATATATATTTTCATTTTTTTCCTCCAATAAAAGAAGACCAGGTGCATTTGGTGACGCCACGTTACTCACAAAAGAAATTCGAACGTTATTACTGACCAGGTGGCAACACCCTCACAGAGAACTTAAGGTGAATTGGTTTCTCCATATGGTGCATAAGCAGTCTTTATGAGGTGTGCACCTGGCTCTACCTCCACTCGACCTTAAAATCACCGATTATCACCGCCCACTAAAATTTTCCAATTATTTTTAAGAGTGATCTCAGACACATGTTTTTAAATATAAATCAGATTAAAATGTTTATTCATTGGTTATATATATATATATATATATATATATATATATATATATATATATATATATATATATATATATATATATATATATATATATAATTAATTAGTGAAGGCGCAGCGAATTCTTTTTACATAAGAAAATTAAAACAACATAAATTGATGTATTTTTTTCAACTCAATAATTTTAAATGAGACCGAATAATACTTATACTTATTAATTCTTAATGTCATTTTTTTAGCAACAAATAATATTAAAAAAATAAATTAATTCCTATTTAGGTCAACAAAGAAACATTTTATTTTAGTTATGTTTTATTAACTATTTACAATATAAATATGTATATACATATGACAGAATCACGATATTAAGTGACAAAATAGAAAACGATTTTCCTTGCAATTTTCCATTTTCCTTTCTATGTAGGGTGTTGGACAATTTTGTTCACTACTTATTCATGCATTAAATTTAATTATTCTAATAAAAAGTAGTAAGTAGTATAGTAAAAAAAGAAATCCCATTCTCAGAAATTAGGCCATTTCAGGCGGGATGCGAACCCACGAACTTTGGATTAGAAGTCCAACGCGCTATCTATTGCGCTACAGGGACACAATGAGCAATTTTCCTTTCTATGTATGCTGTTGGTCTATTATTTTTGTGTTTTATTATTTATTCATCTTTTAATTTAATTAATGAATTAATATTTGAAAAAACTGTATTAACATCAAGTGTCATCCACTACAAGTTTAAAAAATGTATTTGAACTTGAATGGATGAATAAAAAATATTTTATTAACGATTACAAAAACTTGAACAAGATATATAAACAAATATATATATAGAGAGAGAGAGAGTGTGTGAACTAATACAATAGATGAATTGAAAAAGAAATATTAAATGGACTGCAAAAACTTATTCTTAATGGGAACTTAAGCCGATGGGCGAGTGAGTGAATATTAACGTCGCACCATTCAGCTAATCGAAGGATTTTGGCAACGGACCTCGTAATTTTGAACCAGGGTCAAATGATGAGAACCATGGTCTCCTATTCTCCACACCACACCGACGGGAGGACGTTTGAGAGATTTAACGTGCATAGATCCCTTTACACGACCGAGCTTCAGTGGTAGCAGGCTCGAACTCATGACACGCCAGCCACGAGTCTGCTACCTTGACCACTAGGCTACCGCGGCCACCTAAAGCTGATGGGAATGGCACAACTCTTTCAGTGATTTCAGAACTACACTGAATTAGCCAAAACATTTTTAATCAGATATCAAGGATAAAAAATCTCATACCGCTCACTTTAATTGTTAGAATTAATTTATAATTAGAGTAATCTTCCCAACCAGAGAAATTGTTTATCGACGATGGATATCGTTATTGTGAGTCACGGTAATGACAACTGAGACGGGATCCTTTTCACCAAACTTTCACTCCACGCCAACGTAAGGATATTAAACTTCCACAGATTTAACCCTTTCCTTCTTTACACGGTGGGTCTCCAGGGGCACTAAGTTTCGAACTTTGATCACTCGACTAACCTGGCCACCCATAGAGCTTCCCAGAGACAAACTGAGCATGAAACTTGAAACATCCGAGTCATGTGACGAGGACAACACCTGAGCTAATTTGTTCTTCGTAAATTTTCATAGAAGTTATGTAAGGATTTTAAAAGTTCTATTAGATTTATAACACACAAAACTCTCTAAGTATTTCATGCAAATCTTGGATTAAATCGAGTATCGAACCTTCAACCTGAAATTCGTGACTTTTATGTCGAACTGGCATGATATAATCTCAATATTTTCATTTTTTTAGGGGTATCATATTATCCGATAATTTTTTTTCCACCGACATTTTACAAAAAACTATCTGGTTTCCGTTTAAAGTAAAAAATATCTATAAAATAAAACTTTTTCAAATTTTATTTCATGCGTAAATCGTTTTCCGAATGATTTTATAACCGCCAGAATACATTTTTAAAATGCGTAAGAGTAAGAAAAATTGCATATATATAATCAGTAGGCAATATTTTTAATTTTACAAGACATTTGAAAATTTTTTTTCAACTTATAGCTGTGCCACAAACTGGCAGTAACACAATCTGTTACTTTGTAGATGAGCATTTACATGGAATTAATGAAACTATAAGAAACAACATGTGCAAAACTATTCAGAATTATTATGAAAATTATTCAAACTGATGTATTACAAAAATAAAAGCTACTTCTAACATAATATTATAGGATTATTAGGATCAGAAACTTATAAAATTACTTACAGATTCTTTATTTACGAGTAAATCCAAGCAAAACGGGAGCAAGAAACTTACCTAAAAACAAAAGAAAAAACTCATTAAAACAAAAACATACTTAATTAATCTTGCACAAAAAATTCAGCAAAATAAAAAAGCTTTGCAAATATTAGAAAATTCAAATATATAATATATATATATATATATATATATTGAGAGAGGAATCTAAATTAATTCAGATACGCACTGTAAAAATCCAGTTTTCTTTTCAGCAAAACGCGAATTATAATTACAGCTACATTTTATTCCGAGTTTTTAAACATCTAAGAAATTAGAAATTAAATCGCAAATTTATTAACTCCATTTTAACTTCATTTTAACTATTTTCTCTCATTACTTGCAACAGTTTTTTCAGCTAAGACACCAATCGCACATTTTTATGTTTATTTCCATTTTAATTACACTTAAAATCGAATTTCACTTTTCTCAATAATAATTTGAAATAAACATTCTTCTTTACCCTTCAACTAGAAATGTTTATTGGTTTCGTTCCACAGTTATTAAAATAAATTTTTTTTTATATAAAGTACAATTTTATACTTTAAAAGGAATATATTTTAAGCTTAAAAAAATCAAGAACTATTTCAATAAATATTAAAATGAAAATTCAAATTATAACTAACACAAGGAAAAATAGTTTTAGATAACAGATAAGGCCTTAAAATAATTTGATATACATCAATTTTCTTACATCGCAAATACTTTTCTCCGAAAAACCATGTAAAAACAATAAAATAGTAATTTTTATAATCATTTTGAAATAATAATTTTAATAAAATAATAAATACGTAATTATTTTTAATCCGGTATAAGAACTACTGAAAGTTTTCAGAAATGCATATTTACATTTATATAATTGAGAAAATATGAAAACTTTAAATTAAAAGTTCAAGAAATAATATTTAGTAATCGTTACTTTTTGCTGATAATAAGAATATTTTTGTTGCGGAGAGAGTGAGTGTAAAAATTAACGGCGCACCGTAAAGCAACAAGAGAGCTATTGGCGACGGATCTCGTAATTTTGAGCTTCAGTTAAGTGACGAGGACCCTCTCCAAAATACCACGCCATGCCGACTTGAGGACATTGAGCCTCGACAGATTTAACCCTTTATCTACCGACGGTACGTATAAGTACCACTCACTTTAGAATTACGTAGAACAAACAATTTTACGAATATTCTGCCAATATTTAGCAGAAATATTCTTCGAAATCTACTCTTCCAAGATATATGGCGACACGGGTTCTATGATGAGTATTTTAGCAGGAAAGGCGAATAGTTTTATAGCAGAAATTGCGTTTTCAGCAGATTGCAAACATTTTTTCTCCCGAAAAAATAGTTTATATCAAAATTTAAGTGTCTTCTTTTTTTGTATGTTAATGAAGACTTTAGAATACGATTTGACTATTTATTTTAAGTGAACTGTGTGTATAATTCATTTTACAGTGGAATACCTTTAATTCATTAGCTCTAACGGATTAAATTTCCCAAAGTTGAGTATTTTTTTTGTGTACATCCCTTAATTCTCAATGCAGTGATCCAAAAATATATTGCATGAAATAAACTGCAGTAAAACATAATGTGGTATATTAAAGAGTTAAAGTGCATTGATCCCCTCTGCACGGTGGGGTCACAGCGATACCAGATCTCGAACTCCCGATAGTCCAGCCACGAATTCGGACCATTATGCTCGAATCCAATGAAGATTTTAGATCTCTGTTGATTTAAGAAAACGAGTTGATTTCATAAATATACTCAGGAACATTGAAAATAGCGACCCAATAAGAAAGAATCATAATGAAATGAAATTTAATACACATAATGACACAGATGAGAGATTCACTTGATCTCAAAAACAAGACAAGTAAACGAATACAGGGTGTGCAACGACACAAATACTGGGTAACTTCAATAGCGCGTTGGACCACCTCCAGCTGCAATACCTGCCGCCACACGGTCCGGCATTGAGTTGATTAGACACCTTATGTTGTCCTGAGGCAGATGGGCCCACAAATCTTGAACAGCCAACTCTCTAAATCATATACAGAGTGACACGATGGCATCTGCCGTTTTAGCTGATCCCACACGTGCTCTACAGGGGACAAATCGGAGGAGTGGGCTGGCCATGGAAGAGTCTGAAAATGACGTAGGAAGTCTTGAGCAACTCTTGCTGTATGCGGACGAGCATTATCTTGCTGGAAAATTGCCCCTGGGAGACCATTTAGGAAAGATCCTACATGGGGTCGAAGAATATCATCAACGTAACGTTGTCCCGTTAAGGTTCCACGCATCACAATTAAAGTGGACCGGCTATCATAGGCTATGGCCCCCAGACCATTACACCAGCTGTGCGGGCTGTGTGACGTAGAACAGTGTGGGGGGAATTGTACCACTCACCAGGGCGCCTCCACACCCGTACACGGTTATCATCTGTCCCCAAAACAAACCGGGATTCATCACTAAACGCAACCCTTTGCCAATCTGTGACATTCCACATTGATCTGGCTTGGTACCACTGTAGACGCAGTTGCTGATGTTCCGGTGTTAAAGGGAGTGCACGGAAAGGGCGCTTGGATCAAGATTTGCTTCTGAAAGGTGTCTGGAAATTGTTTGTGGAACAATTGCTACGCCTACGTCTGCTCGTATCGTTGAGCGAGTCACTGTGGGGTCCACAAGGGCTTGCCGCATGATCCTTCGATCCGCTCTCCTCGTGGTGTTCTTGGTAACTCCAGACCCGGTTTTCCGCGCGTGGGTACCTTCTCGTGTCCACTGCTCCCAACAATTCCTAACGACATACTCCGAACGATCCACCTGGCCAGCAACACGGCGCGTCGACCAGCCTGCAGTTTTCATCCCGATGATCAGGCATATTTCAAACTCGCTTAACTGTGAGAAATGTCTTCTAGCACGTTTACCTGGCATGTTTCACTTACCAAAGTCTTCCTATAATCGGCGGGAAATCGCCACGTTTTTGAATCTTCGAATTTGCGCTGGCTTATATAGCACCCTCTTTCTGATTGTAGCTCCACCTCGGCGTGTATGAGCATGCGTATTGTCACAAAACTTGGATCATTTGCATATCACATTACGCTGTACTTATTTGCAAAGTTTCGCGATTGTGTACTTAGCTTCCTTCTTGGGTCGCTATTTTCAATGTTCCTGAGTGTACTTTAACCAATTATCCTTTTTATCAGGAAATCTGTTATTTATTTTGCCATTTTGTTCTTGCAAGTTCATTACATAAACCTTGACACCTGTTAAATAATTCTTTAATTAATGATGAAATTTCCGAAAGCATTCTGTTAAAAATGAATGCTTAAACTCGTGCCAATTTTAAAGTCTCAGACATGAATGTTACGATTGGTGAATTTCGTCTACTTCCCTTCGCGTAACAACCAGTGATTTTAAATCGTGTTATACTTACCTCAGTCGTGTAAATATATATATATATATATATATGGCTCATTCAAGGTCCACGGTGTGAAAAAGGTGGACATAATTCTAATTTCTTTTAAAAAAATTCTCACAAACTAAAAGCCAAATATAAAAAAAAGGAAAAACAAAATTCACATACATAGACTTAATGTAATCCACACCATATTCAGGACAATACTATACAAAAAAATCTTATGCAACGTATAATACAAATATGAAATTATCCGATTTAAAATCCATAATTTCCACAAGAAATAACCTAGATTCTTTTTATTACTCAATTGGAATAGAGCTCTACACATATTTTAAAATCATATACATAAAAATTGTGTGTGTGTGTGTGTTTACACTTAGATATTTTATTACAAATATTCTTTACTGTTACTAAATATGGAAAATATCCTTACCTTTCTGTGTAAGAGAAATATGTTAAAAAAATTTTAAGACGTCGAATTTTTAAAAAAATTTTTTTAGAGCACATCGAACAAACTGTATATAAAAATTATTGGAAACTATGTTATACACTTTTCGTAGTATAAATCTCTATAAAAACATTTTTTATGAGTCGGTAAAATTTGATAAATCTGAAGGTCGACTTGATTCGGTGTATTCAGCTTTAGCGTACAAGGGCAATGACTCAGATCAGTCCTTGATATTTCTTTGCATTGTTTTACTGAATAAAGCTAATGAATCCCAAGTTGTAATACTTCCCTTAAGAGTTAAGATGTAGAGGGTTATTTTTTTGTGTACTTAAAAATGTGTGAACACCTTTTGAATGATTGAAACATCTATTAATAAGCAGAAATTGCAAGATATTTTTCCCCCACAGTTTTGGGTTTAGTTTTTAAAATTTAAAGATTTAAATCCATAAACTACATGCCCCATGTTTCTTTGGCTGGCAAAAGATAATGATCAATATGATATGACTTAATTTTTTTTAACGTCGCACTTTTAAACTGCACGAGGACTGTCGGTGAATTGTCGTAATATTGAATCTCCAGCAAGTATTAACCTCTTGCAATGAAGCAACACGAGGGCTATTCCTGAAGGACCTCGTAACTTTGAATCTCGGTCAAGTGACAAGGGTACTTGAGTTAGGACTCTCCTCACCGAACGTCTACAGCACGCAAACGGGAGGACTTTGAACCTCGACAGATTTAACGTGCATCAGCCCCTCAACACGGTAGGTCTTCTGTAGCACAAGACTTGAACCGGCCACAGACCATTACCACTAGGCAACCGCGGCATAACGGTCAAGTCATGAACCGCACTCTTAAAACCTCCACACGATACCAACTTGTGAACTTTGAACCACAACACATTTAATGTATATCAACCATGCTACATGAATGCAGGACTCGGATTCAAGAGGTAACAATGTCTGTCAAGAGTTTACGACATGAACAGTCGGCAGTGGCGTTGATTGATTGATTGAATATTAACGTCGCACTGTTCAGCTACACGAGGGCTTTTGGCGACGGAACACGTAATTTTGAACCATGGTCAAGTGACGTGGACGACACCTGAGCTGGCACCCCCCTCTCCTAACTACCACACCACACCAACGGGAGGACATTTCAGCTCTCGACAGATTTAACGTGCATCGCTGCCCTACACGGCGGGTCTTTAGTGGTACTGGGCTCGAACTCGTGACCAGGCAAGCCACGATCCGATACCTATACCACTCGGCTACCGCGGCCACGTCGGCAGTGGCGTATCTAGTCCTGAGTGGGCACTGCATCAAAATTCCTTGAGGTCCCTTAACATTTTAGGATTGTTTTGCCTACACATGTTGGGGCCCCTTTAGATTGGGGGCCCCGTATCATTGATACGGTGGTAGCTACGCCCTTGTCACTCGGCAACCGTAGTCATACGAATTAGTCGGATTATTTATGTAAAATTATCGAGCTTCCACACCACAGGCCCGAGTTCTTTTCCCGGGTTGGGCAAGGTCGACACAACCCTTCATTCTTACTGTAGTGGGTCGATAAATGAGTACTAAGCTTGCTTGGGGACTTAAACACTGGGGGTCTCGCTTCAAACTGACCACCTGATCGGGACATCTGCTTTTGTACCTCAGCGACCAATGGTCACGGGTACTTGGATGGACGCAGTGGACCCTGGCCCTCATGGGCTGTTGCGCCACTGAATTTGAGTTTGAGTTTATTTATGTAAAATAAAGCTATATTGAACGTCCCCAAAACTATTCCTATTCTCCAAAGCTATTCCAATTATTTATAGATGGCATTAAACCAAATAACGATTGTGCTTCTATAAATCAAATGCAATCGATTCTGAAATCAAGTAATTCAATACAAGGAAAAAACTATATTTTATGTAACTGTAACTCGGTATATAAGTAACTTTATTTTGATTCAAAATTAAATTTTTTTAAGTATCCATATAACACGCAGAATGAATGAAACAAAAACAATTACAGTCGGATCTCTATATAACGAAGTCGCTAAATCCCGGAAAAAAGTTCATTATATGAAAAATTCGTTCTATAGAGGTTCATCTTTTTATATACTTTATAAACCACATAAATTTTTTTTAAAATTCATAAACACTATATATTAAAAAAAAGTAGTTATCCACACTTTTTTTTAAAAACAATATATGTTTATTTTTATCTATCATACCCATCAAAAAAGAAGGAAAGAAAAACTGCAAGGAAAACAAGAAAAATGAACGTCCAAGAATTCAGTGTATCTTCACTATTAAGAAAATTTTATACTAAAATCAATGAATTTTTTAAGGACATTTTATAATTTAAAGCATGCAAGTAATATTAAACATGCGTTATTTTATAATTAGGACACGGGAACAAGAGACAACTCCACTGAGAGTGAAAGAGGATATTGAAGATGTTTCAAGTGAACTGGGCAATGGGGGTTAAAGGTTGCACTTCTTGGATGAAACGTCCAGAACTCTATTGCTCTCGGTGAGTTAGGATCTAATAAAACCAGTTCAAGATTTATAACCACCATAAAATGTGTTAAAGAGAGAATAACTTGAAATATTTTCAGAAATACTTTAAAAAAATAACAAAAATTGAATCACAAAAGAAAAAGTTCGTTGTATAGAAAATGCACTTCGCTATAAAGAGGTTATTTTACGAAGAAAATCATGAAATGTTCAAGGTTCCAGGGAAAAGTTCGCTCTGTGGAAAAATTCGCAATATAGAGGCTCGTTATATAGAGGTTCGACTGTAATTGAATTTTGCGCATGGAATTCTAATTACCATTAAATATAACTCTTTCAATATTAAATACATGTAATTAGTCAAATATATAAAAATATACACGTCCCTAATAAACCGAAATAAAGTAATTCTATGTGCGTGTGGCATTAAATTATTCAACACAATTAAGCCTTATTTTAAAAAATAAAAATTCTAAAAATAGATCACAACCATGCCTTTTTTAAAAAAAGAAAACATTTTTTAAAATTCCATTGCTTACAATTAAATTTCGCAAAAATGCTTCTACGAATTAATCACTATTTTCTTCAAATATATCCCCCTCCTAAAACATTATTTATAAAGACATATGTTGATTTTTTAATACGATTTACACTTACGATGTCGTATACAGGAAAGAAAGCATTCTAATCTTATCAGAGAACAGAAAGAATTTTTATTCAAGAGTTTTATGAGCTATTTATAACTCAAAAGGGTCCGTGCTGAACGGTTCTATAGATTTAGGAGAGAAAAATGTCTTCTAATGCAATTTTTATCTTATTGAATTCCCCTTTCCAATTAATATTTTCAAATAAAGGGCACGAATTCTTTTATTTCAACCAATTAAAATACACAAATAAGAATAAATCGTCATTTAGAACGGAATATTTATGAGAAATCAAAGAATAAAAAGTTTTAATTCATCTCTTAGTTCCCAATTATGCAATTTAAAATATTTTTTTCGAGAAACAGGATATTTAATAATGACGGAATCAAAATAAAAACATAAATTAAGCTAATGATTTGTAGTGCAATATATATATATATATTTAAAATAAATATTAAGCTAAATCAACAAATGAAAAGTAAACTGAATTCGGAGAAAATAATAAGACGATGATTTGGTTCTGATTATCATTTTTTTTTGGTCAATTAAATACATATATTATAATTGGAAAAGGATTGCATTGTTAATCCTTTAAAAGGCTTGTACAATAAAAACATTTATCAACTCAGTACAACAATAAACGAATTTCGGCCACTGAAATCAAATCGGATCAAATTGGTTGTAAGATTGGTTCTAATTAATATCCACTATATAAAGTGTAATGGAGACAGAGATGGATTTTATAACTCTAATCCAAGGTGAATTCATTCTCTTACTTCTGCACCATACGACATAGCAATTTTGAGGTTCATTTTAGTTTAACGTAAAATAAATTTTTATGAAATCCCATAACATATTGTTGATAACATCAGTCTTCTAACTGCGGCAAGTTAATCATCGGGAGCAAGTTTGCAATCGCAATCATTTGGTTACCATGGTCTTAAAAATAAATAATACGATACCTATTTTTTTAAATGAACTTCAAATAGCTATTCAATTAATTTATTTAGGGTACAATTTTACACTCATGTCCATAATTAAGGATAATGAAGTTCAGGCTAAGATTGATTGATTGAATATTAACGTCGCACTGTTCAGCTACACGAGGGCTTTTGGCGACGGACCACGTAATTTTGAACCATGGTCTAGTGACGTGGACGACACCTGAGCTGGCACCCCCCTCTCCTAACTACCACACCCCACCAACGGAAGTTCAGGCTAAGAAAGAGACAGAAGCAAAACAAATTTGACATATTTGTAAAGTCTACTTATTAAACAAAAGGTAAAGAGCAAAATAGATGCTATATGTTTGACATAATTAAGAAAAATTGCGATTTTTACTTCCTGGAGCAAATTTCAAAAAAAGAACCTATTTACCAAAAACAGTATAACATGGTTAGTATGGTGGTTAATACGGAGTATGCCTCCCGGACGATGCAATACAGACCTTACAACGCCTAGGCATGCTGAGTATCAAATTATCAATCTGAGCTTAGGGAATATTACACCACACATCAAGCAATACCCTCCGAAGTTCCGGTAGACAGGTGGGAGGGGGTTGACGGGCTGCAATTTGTCCGCCAAGCATATCCCACACATGCTCTTTTCCATTCAAGTCCGGGGAGTATGCTGGTTAATCCATACGGGTGATATCTTCCGATTGAAGGCATTCGTCTACAATGTTTGCACGGTGAGGACGAGCGTTGTCATCCATAAACAGAAATTCAGCACCCATGGCGCCCCGAAACAAACGTACATGTTGTTCCAGAATGACATCCCGATAGATGTGGCCTGTCATCGTTACACTCTGAACATGCAGGTCAGTTCTGGAACCAAGAATAATTCCTCCCCAAACGCGAGCAATCCTGCACCACCGTAACGGTGTCGTTCAATGGTGTTCTCTTGGTGGTAATGGGTACCTAGCGCTCTCCATATTAAAGTCCGGCGAGAATCAGACTGCAAACTACACCTGAACTCGTCGGAAAACATCACACAAGACCACTGTTGCGGTGTCCACAATGCATGCTCTCTACTCCAAGTTAATCGCAGGCGACAGTGAGTTGCGGTAAGTGGAACACATCTGACAGGCCTAAGAGCATATAGACCAACGTGCCCTAAGCATCTGTACACGGTCTGCCTTGAAACTGTCGTACCGGTAGCTGAAGAGAGCTGACGAGACAGGTCTGATGCTGTGCTCCGTCTGTTTCTTTTGGCAGTAACTGCCAAGTATACCGGTCCTCATTCGGCGTTGTAATTCGGGGGCGACCTGTGCTGTAACATCTACGCACATTACCATCATCTTGGAATCGTTGCCAAAGCGAGATGACACTCTGGGCGATTCCAAGTTCCTCGGATACTTCCAGCTGGGTACGTCCACATTCCAGTCGTCCAATAATTCTACCACGTAAAAATCATCCAAATGCTTCCTTTGTGCCATAACTATACGGTTATTGCACTGGAAGGCTTTTAAAGCGCTTGTAAACTATTTTACTTCTCTGCCAGCATTCCTTATATACCCCTCTCTTACACTCTCGTCATTGTGACGTACTATCCGCGCCATCTGGTGGTTTCCTGTAATTTGCATATTCTTCTTCAAGATGTATGTGATAATTCTACAGGTGAAATTTTTATTTTAGAGTTCAATTTCTGTGTGATTCTGAATTATCCTTAATTTATGGACATGAGTGTAGTTATGAAGAAAGCAGTTTAATATAAAAATTTATGATTTAACATAGAAAATAACTTAAATTTTAGAAACTTAAGTTAAACTCAGTCTTTCAAACGGATTAAGGAAAAAAAAATATTTTTACTAGGTGTTAAGCGTCCGCTGCATTCGGTATTTTATGTTATATGACTATATATTGTTTCTTAGCTTTGATACCTAAGTCCTAGAATTAAGCTTTGATTGTATTCAAAAATCTGGTATCTTGATTTAAAAAAACAGAAATTCAAATTCTAAAATGGGAAGGTATATTTATCTTTTACTTCCTGTGACCTCCCCTTGGAGTTGATTTCCACTAAGTCCATTTTTAGCAGATTTCTCTTTAACTAAAGAACAAATTTACTAAATTTTAAGTCTGTTGGTCTAATAATTCAAAAACGGAAATCTTTTTTTATCTATAACACCCCTTAAACTGCTTTTGAGAGTAGATTTCTGTAAAACTCGCTCTCTCTTAGCAGATCTCTATTTAACAAAAGAAACATGCTCGTGAAATTTCCAAGACTGCTGGTCTAATAGTTTCGTGGATTTCGTGATGATTGAGTAAGTCCTTTTTCTTTTATATGTATTGTTTCACACGCACCATTTTTTTAAAATAAAAAGAATGCTATAAAAATTAACACTAGGTAGGGAAAAATTAGAAGTATTAGATGCGAAAAAAGAAAGAATTTCCTGAAATTACTAATACCTGTATTAAAACAACTACAAAATCTAAAACATAATTTTCCAAATAAAAAGCTAGGAAATTAAAGCTATATATATATATATATATACATATACATATCCCACATCTGGGGATTTTTTAAAAATGTTCCTACGATTAAATATTTTTTAAAGAGAGAATATAAAATTTTGAATTTTAACATAGAAACCAAGTAGAACGATGAAGGAACACTTTTTGTTAGACATAGTTTGCTAAAAACCAAAAGGTCAGCAGCATATTATCACAATATATGCATTTAATAAGTACACACAAAAGCTCTCCTTTTTCGAATCCATTCATATATAAAACCTAGTAAAATAATATACAAAAATGATTGTCTAAGCTGGGGTTAGAAAAGAAATAAAAATATAGCATCAAACAGAATTGTTCGTAAAACAGAGTAATGGAATTTACATCACTGACTTTAAATAAAGGATAGATAATAGTATTAAAATAGCTTTCAACCGGGTTTTGTGTTACAACATAACGGGCTAATAATGCTGGACTCTACTGTCAAAGCCTCAAGATGGACCATAGGTCAAATTAGTCATTTCCTCTAGTGAGGACACGACAATATACATCCCGAAGGACACACACACGTCCTGTGACGTCATCTACCCAAAATGGGACGGAAAAACACAAACCGATAAGATGAAGAGAAACGAAAAAATATCGAGCAAAAGTTCAATTTTCATGTACCGAACAAAAATACAAACTTACATTACGAAATCTTTTTCGTTCAAGCCGGTTGTGACTTATGGAACATATCAGGATTTTCTGCGATTTTAAAAGCAAATATGACGAATCATTTTTTTTAAAAAGGAAAGAAATAGTGTGGATGCAACAAAAGAACAAAAAGTTGGCCACCCACAACCAAAGGAATAAAATATATTTTTGTGGGAAAAAACACCTCGGACACATATTCACGGTGCGGCGCACAAGTACAAAGCGTTTTAAGAAATCCAGATAAAACGGATTGAACAAACAGTACAATGGAGACACGCCGAAAGAATCACAAAAGTTTTGCGAACAGAATGGGATAAACTATGTTACAAGAAACACGATTTTTGACCAAGATGTGCAGCAGGCATTGAACGGGACAACGGCTGTGACAAACGCAAACAAATAGCAAAAATCAACATTCACACATAGTTTCTGAATATCATAAAGTAGTCTTTGACGGGGAAGACACATAACGGTATTTAACAGTAGCTCCCAATCACATTTCTTTCACTCCAAAAGTTACATTTGCATTTACTTCCGCTTTGTTTTTATTTTTCTTTTGGGAATTCCAGTGGAAATGGATGCAAATCTTTGCTAAGTATCCCTTTTATAACGTGGAAGAAATATTAAATTAAAATGTATCCCAAATTTTTATTTTACTTCATTTTTTCAATTCCTACTATAGCTCACACTCTCTATATATTTATTTATTTATCCTGGTGGAATTTTCAATCGTTAATAAAATACATTTTAAAGCGCCCAATTGAGCTGAAATTTTATATACATGATTATTTTGGATGACAATACAATAATTTAATTATAATTAATAAAAATTAATTGATTAAAACTAATTATTTAAATTACACATACAGTCACGTCGGCATCAGTTTTGGCTACTTAGCGATCCTTTGGCGACTTGTATTAAAACTTGAAAATGTTTTTTTCTCACGTTTTAAAGCATTCAGTTGAACTGAAATTTTATATGCACGATTGTTTTGGATGACAATACGATACTTTAATGATAATTAATAAAAATGAATTACCACTTAATGCTGTGATTCTGTCATATGTATATACATATTTATATTAATTGCAACTATTTAATAAAAAGTAGCTAAAATACAATTTTTCTTTGTTGATCTAAGTATGAATTGATTTAATTTTTTTTATATTACTCGCTTTTGTTAAAATATAAATGAAAGTGTACACAAAACAATTGTTTAAAATAACTTAATTTCAAACTTGAATTTTACCAAAGCCTGGGGGAGGGCAATTGTTTCGTTTCGAGGGCCACACTGAGGTAGTGGGGGATACCCGAGGGCCACCCCTTTTTAAATGATTGCATTCATTAGTTGACTTTGCATTTCAGAAAAGATATAAATCGAACCATAAAAATCAATATATAAGTTAAATAGAATAGTGGCAATTTTTATTCAATTTACTGTGCTAATTTCATATCATCTATAGCTGCAAGTACATTTAATTGAAATTCTTATCACACAGCCTGCAAGTCATAGTCAGCCAACTTGCATTTATATTTATACTCTTGTAGATCTTCATACAAGAAATACTTTGCTCACTAATATATGTTGACCAAAATATAGGGAACTTCTTACTGTCTAAGGCTGCAAAAAAAAAAAAAAAAAAAAAAAAAAAACTCTTTGTGGGCCCCCCAAAATAATTAATCATCGACGACAATTGATTTGACAGTTTTTCTTCCTAAACGTTCCAGTTTACGAAATTGCGTTCGGCAAACGTTCTATTTTAGCATTCTGTACAAAAAATACAAATAAGGTAATAATTAAATATGGCAATCACACACATCAATTTTAAAGTGGGGAGAAATGTTTCCTTCGGTCGTGAAAGGTTTAAAAATCGGTGAAATCAAAAGTGGAGTCGTAAACTGTAACTTGACACCGAAAAAAGTCCAGAAAGAAATATGCTAAGGCACAAACAAAATAAACGAGTTAACATAATGAATAACTTCTACATTTACACAAATTTAACATTACCAAAGGTTTAAGAAAGTAAAGGGTGTTTTTTTAGAGGTATAGAACTTTAAATTGCAATAAAACAACGATGTATTATTCGATTGACATGAATTTTTTTTTTATTCGAAAGATAATCTTGTGGCATTACATTTTAAATAGGATTTCTGGCATAGGACTGCCACGGTTGGCTCGGATGTAGTCCAATCTGGACGTCCAATTTTCAATGACTTTTTCCAACATTTGTGGCCGTATATCGGCAATAACACGGCGAATGTTGTCTTCCAAATGGTCAAGCGATTGTGGCTTATCCGCATAGACCAATGACTTTACATAGCCCCACAGAAAACAGTCTAGCGGTGTTAAATCACAAGATCTTGGAGGCCAATTCACTGGTCCAAAACGTGAAATTAGGCGGTCACCAAACGTGTCTTTCAATAAATCGATTGTGGCACGAGCTGTGTGACATGTTGCGCCGTCTTGTTGGAACCACAGCTCCTGGACATCATGATTGTTCAATTCAGGAATGAAAACGTTAGTAATCTTGGCTCTATACCGATCACCATTGACTGTAACGTTGTGGCCTTCATCGTTTTTGAAGAAGGATTCCACCAGCCCATAAAGCGCACCAAACAGTCAGTTTTTCTGGATGTAACGGTGTTTCGACATACACTTGTGGATTAGCTTCACTCCAAATGCGGCAGTTTTGTTTGTTGACATAGCCATTCAACCAGAAGTGCGCTTCATCGCTAAACAAAATTCGCTTATGAAAATCGACCATTATTTTCGAAATAAAATTGCACAATTTGAAAGCGTTGTTCAGGCGTGAGGCTATTCATGATGAATTGCCAAACCAAACTGAGAATAAATCACTTGACAGCTGTTAAATCGGTTGCCATCTTGGAAAGTAATGCCAACTTAAACTTCTATACCTGGAAAAAAACACTCTTTATAACTCAAAAAATGAAAGAAATGTTCAGCAGTGTAATTCAGAGAAATATCAGTCTCAGGCCCTTTCAATTCTAAAGAGTATAAATTGATTTATTGTATATTAATATATAAAAAAGAAGTTGGAAAAAAATCAAATTGATTACGAAGGAATTAAAATTCAGTTTTATAACTATTTTAAGAATCAATACCTACTTTTTGATACAAATATTATTTTCAGTTAAGGAAAGTTAAAGAAAAAAATATTTTAAAGTTTCAAAAAGAATTCACACAAACACACACAATGTTGGTTTTCTAAAAAACAGTATATACGCACAGTTACAATAATTTTCTCACAATAGTTTTTTTACACACAATATAATATTATAGAAAATTTTATACGCATCATATATTCAACACAAGGACAAGTTGCATGCTAATATCCATTTATATATAAAGGCAATTAATCTTAATAATACAAGCAACTACAATAAATTTTGAAAATGGAAATGATAAGGTAATGAGACATTCAACAGGTTACCGAAATGATGATACAATCTAGTGTGATTTAAGATGAGTAAGAGAGTATTTGTCTTTTATAAACACAATCGGATAACCATAATGAAATGACGCTTCTTATTCAATATAATGACTGTTAGCAAGAAATGGAATACCAAACAAGAAATTTAATAGATTGTTAGTGATAGAGAAACGGTGAATGGACCTTAATGATGGGATTCATTAATAGGCCATAGGATCACATTCAGTATTTCATGTAATTTAAATTCTTTTACAGAGTAATTATATTTAGCCGGGATTTCAAACTTCGGTGCTCGTAAGCACCAGGAACGATTTGAAAGGGCAACTCAAAAATAAATAAATCTATATAATAATCCCATAAATAAAATAATCGGATTTAAAAAGCTTTATTATTTTGAATTGAAAGCAGGATATTTGCCATCATTTTGACGACTTCTCTTTATGGCGTGGGTGGAAAATAGGCTTACATTAGGGCAGTTAATATACATTGATCGCCAGGAAACCTTGCAAACAATACGCACACAATTTATATCCGTTACATCCCAAAAGGCTCGTATAATAAGTCCATTACACTTGATACATGTGCATATCTTGCAGAATATTGCAGCTTTATAAGCTGCTTCTGTCTAATTCATCTACGTAAAAGAAATAGTGATAGGAAATTTAAATGTAGGCAAATTAGAATTTTCGATACTTATTTATTATATAGTCGACCAAGTTCATCAAATCGAAAAACATCGCCAAATGCCACGATGCATAGCCAATATGAGAAAACTATTTCCAGCGCACACAAACAGCGTTTGGCAACATATTTTGATTTGGCGAAAGTGTTTGACGGTACGTAAGTACTGAATTTTCTAATAAAAATTGGAATAAGATTTTTTTGTTACAAAACCTCAGATAATTTTTTTTTAAATGGCGAATTTTTTTTAAAAAAAAACAACAACCTCTTTTGAATTTCTTTCTGATTTTAAACCGAGAAAATATAAAGCTTTTTTTACGTGATGTTAAACATTACTTAATTTCTGAATACTTTCATTCTCCTAGATATAAATAAAAATGCACCAAATTCAATATTATATACTTTTCTACCACTATCTTATATTATTCAGTAAATTGAATATTGCTACTATTTCTATCAGAGTCAATCCTTGTTTTTTAATATAAAACGTCTTTTATACTTCATCTCCTAAGTTATAAAAGCATACAATTAAATATGCTTTGAACCTTTGCTTTACATCATATAGCCCAATTGCGAAAACGCAATACAAACAGTTCTCTATTGATACTCTGCTTCAAAGTCAGTAAAGCTATTCTTCCGCTTGAAATGACAACAGAAGCTGGATCTCCCGAATACTGTACAGCTATTGGTCACTATTTCGCTGATTCCAAAATCAATATCACTGGCATTCGAGATCAATACCCCACCCATATTAATTCGGGGAAGCACTTACTTCGGATCCTCATGTTTAAGCTTCTTGAGCGAGGGTGGTCCAAAGAATACGGTTTCCTTTTCACGAAGATTGTCAATTGAAGATAGAGTTGAATATTCTAAGATAAAGAAGACTTTATGTCCAAGCCACATTTAATTTTTCCCGAAAATATAACAAAGTTAATAAGTGTTTTGGTTCAATTGAGACACATTTCTTCTGTGTTTCTTCAAAAATTAGTTATAAAAATACTGAATTCTAAATTCCAAATTTAATTAAAGGAATGTTCGAGTTTAAACTTAATTATTTTTAAAACTGTTTCTGAAAAACCTAAAAAGGGAATATTCATTGCAAGATAGAATTTTACATTCAAATTTTGAAAAGTGAGGGGGGGGGAAGAAAGTTTACAATGCTCATTTTCCTTTAAATTACAAAGGAAATAGGGGAAAACGAAAATTTACCTTTCGGCAACTCTTTCGTATAATGTGACTTTTGAAATTCAAAGCAAACACTTAGATTTCCATGTATTAAAATACTTATGATATGAAAACTACAATATATTGGATTAGTAAGCTATAACATATTGCGAAAAATAAATTCTGAGAACAATTTAATTTTCCTTTCTGTTAGAGAAGTACATAAAGTAATTAAGCATCACGAATAGTCATATTCTACACCCAGTATTTATTATAAATAATTAACTCAAACAATCTGATGCAGAGCTTTAGGATTCAAATAAAATTTAGAATTTGACAATAGACTTATACAGAGTGGCTAAGATAAAAGAGGCCAGGAGTCATACTACACGTGATATTTTATTCGAATCGAGCGCTCTAGAGTTCAGTACGAAACAATTGAATGCTCAGTATGATGTTATACATAATATTTTGTATTTAATGCTTTTAAATAAAAGTATTGATATATACTTTTCTATAAGTATTTGTACTTCTGTATTCATACCGTGCCTCTTATCTTGGTCACACTGTACTTAAAAAATAAAATTACTGTACTATGTAATAATGAAATCATTCTTGTGAGACAGAATTTCATTTTTTTAAAAAATGTTCTACTATATGAGTGCATTAGAAAATTCATTTCCTCAAAAACCGTATTATACAACAAGTTAGAAGTTCTTTAACATTTGCATATTTTACGTATTGTAGTTAACAGAATGCGTGAAAGCAATAACTAGAATTAAAGATGTTTGCAATTTTAATCACATTTTTATGTACTTTGAAAGCATCATTGATTGAAACCTTTATTTTAAAGGTAGAAATTAAAGTCTCAACAAAACATCCTCGTCCCATTGGAAAAATAAGTGTAATGTATTAAAATACATAAAATCAAACATCCGTTAATAATGGAGCGGAAAAAATTAGATGACATATACAGGTAATAAAAATCTAACGTAAAAAAAAGCAATTGTTATGCTAAATATGAACAATGCTTATCTAATTGCTACCCATGAAATGAGCATTAATTTACATACGCATATTAATTTAGAGTGATTAATAGTTTTATAAAAACACAATAGAATGCTTCTATTTTTTTATGATTTATCATCAGAAGTAGAAAATAAAGAGCATGTAATAAAGGAGTGCTTTAAGTAAAGAAAAATAATTGTCCCTTTTCACAGAATGTTAATTGGGTGCTTTAAGGAGAGAGACACTTTAGGAAAGATATTTAATTAAGTAGTCTAGTGGATTATAATAATTACATACGTAATTAGTGAAAAGCAAAAGAGTTTTTTTACAAAGAATTTTTTTCTTTGCCTTCCTTTATGCATTTGGAATCATTTTTGACTATTGTATTTGTGCGAAAAATAAAATGAATTTAATTATGACTGTTCTATTTGGCGAAATGCAAATATATCATTAACAAATGGACAACGGAATAATTTTTTGTTTACATAAATTAATCACAGATATCATCGAGTGAGTGCATTTTAAGTTTATCCGGAACAATTACAGCAAAAAAAGTGATAAGACATAGGCCGTTTTATTTCGTGCAGAAAACAAAAGATACCTCAGGGAATTTTAGGGTAATAATTCAAAATCCCAAAAAAGCAAATACCAGAACTTCTCATTTTCTTATATGCTGAAACTGACAAAAGTTTAATAATTTTACGTGTTCGGTTATTCTGAGAAATTTTCTAGTATCTTCAGATTCCTCAACTATATTCACTTTTCAAACTTACTATGTGTTTATTTTATGAAAAGCTAAAGTATTCTTCAAAAGCCCCATTAAAAATGTTACCATGCAGCATTCGATACCTGCCAGGCCAGATATACTAACTGTATTTTTGTAATCGTAAATGAACACTGTAATTAGTAATAATTATGATACTTATTGTTATGTCATGAAGATACATTTAGGTCCTTTTAAAAAACATATAATCAAATTTGTAGTTTATGTATCACAATTCATATGGAATACTTCACATAAAATATCCTTATTTAACTTTGCTTCATTTAACATCTAACTAGAAATGCACAGTAGAATGACAACTAACGTCACCTACAGGCCTATTAAGTTCTGACGTCAATTCATCAAATGACCATTCATCATTCATCAACACAGCACGCTATTGAAACAGGATTAATACGTCGGTAGTGTTCATTTAATTCACACACACAGATTCAATCTAAATATAATACGTATGTGTTTGTCGATGCTCGTATGCTTCTACGTCTCGTATGTCCATGCATTTACGAATCAATGTAGAAAGACGAGAGGTCATCATCACGAGCTCGTGGCCGGAGTTTTCCCGTCACGGATTCACAATAGAGTTCCAATGAAGAAAAAAAAGGGGATAATGCACGTTTAGTCTGTTGTGGTTCAAAATCCTTCCTTTAATACGGTGTGGAGGTTTGGAAAAGGGGTGCCGACTCAGGTGTCACGAATATCCGACGTGTTGATTCAGAAGGCGGCGTAAATTAAAACCTTATCTCTGAAACTATGCATTTTCTTGGACGAGATATTTCGTACACGAATTACATAATGTCACATACCAAGAGATAGATTTTTGTTTAACTGTTGAAATTTAGATTGAAAGTGTGCGCAATTAAAAGATCTTTTAGATGCAGTCATGAACTTAAACGGCATAATCCATTTGCATTTTTTCTTTTATTCAATTAATATCTCATCATAGTATAATTCTTAGTGATGGAAAAACAAACAAACAATTGATCTGACCTTAGCATGTAATATTACTACTATACCCCAAAAATTTTATCCAATACACAGCAAGTGTACCATGCACGACTACCTGCTATACATGAATTAAAACATTCCAATTATTTTCAATAATTTAATTAATATAGCAACATAATGCGATTTAAAATGTTTATATTTTTCTATTAGTTTTTTTTCCGAGAAGAAATCTGACATTTCTTACACCAGCATGTTTATTATCACTTATATTTAATTACACACAAATAAGAAATACTGTTAATCATTGCGAAATGAATACAATATCTGAATGAAGAAATATTCTTCAGTACTAAAGTAAAATTCCAACGCAATTTGTAGACAAAGAAAGTAATTTACATTTAAACGGATATGATATATTATATAAGATAAAGTAAAATATATAGTATTTGAAATGAGATACACGAAACTTCACCGATTCTGTCTGTCTACGGAACTCCATCAGTTAATTAAAATCTAACCTCCAGGTTCGCTATATCGGACTATTTTCACCAAAAAGAAATTTCTTTCGTATTCGTATTAAATGTTAGTTAATTTACAACAGCAAAAAATAATAGCGTAACCAAGTCTTAGGCACTAAATCATTATAAGATAACTAATTAAATTGGAAAACAAAATATGAAATTGATAGATGAAACTTTTAATGATTTTCCACACGCTATAAAGAAATTCTATCACAAACAATCAATTAATCAAATTTGCTTTAATATTTAGAATATGATACTTTTTTTTATTGAGAATTAAAATTCCTTTAATGAAGTGCAACATTTACCTAATAAATCGATGCACTTAATAATAATGATTGCTGATTATAAAATGTCAAACAGTATAAATGCCTTTTTAATAACATAAAAATAACAGATATTTGAGAGCGAGTTAAAATCACATATCTATTACATACACCAAAATCTTTTTTTTTTTACACGGTAAAGAAAACTGGGCAAAAAATCGTAAAAAAATATATGCGACATATGGTAAAAAATTTGGGGATATGTTCCACAAACAATTTTAAAAAATCGTGTATGATGAAAAATCTCTAAATATTTTCGCAAAAAAACAGTGCAAAAAAACTAGTAACAAAATCCACATTACATATTTATAAAACAAAAACTACTCATTTTTGTTTAAAAAAATTTTTAAATTAGTGTACAGTGACAATTTAGTCTATAAGTATATACAACATAAAAAAACTCAAATTGAAATTAGAAATAAAACTAACTACTATTCATCGATACTTGATAACAAGCATACACGTTTATTACGAACTGGATCAAAAACGCTATCAGTTGTTTCTGGCACAACTTACGGTTTTGATTCAAATGAAGAATATTCCATTCGTTATTAACGGCATCTGTTGGTTTTTTTGTTGTTACAAAGTCATATTAGTGGCTGTCTTTTTGGTTCCTCAAGTTGCTTATATAATTCTTGATATCTTTCTAAACAAGATTACGTAGAAATTTTAAAGATACTGTATGTCGGGATCATATGAGCAATAAAATGTTGTTCCATATTCAAGCCCTCACGAATTAAATAGCTGAACTTCACCTTCTACTTCCCCAGTGTCGATTTTTTTATTATCATAAACTCGTTGAAATCGTCCTCATCCAAAGGGCACGAGTCCCCCAATTTTTTTTTTTTTTTGAAATTCGTGCAAAAACAAAAAATTCGAGTAAAAAAAATCGTTAAATTCGCGCGCTGTGTTATTTCAAAATCGTGTAAAAAAAGACCGTGCAAAAAAAAAAGTTGTGTAGTTCTTTTTAGAACGATTCCCAAATTTATTTTGTAGCTCTACATTACCTAATTCTCAACAACATCATTTCAATTTCCTTCCTTTTGAAATGTGTTTTATTAAATGCACAATTTTTTCGTTACTTTAATTATTTTTCTGAAACAAACAAAAGCGAAAATGATGATCACAAAATAGAATAACCCTAAGGATTTCACGCGCATCATTTATGTATCTAATCAGAACAAAGAAAAAGTTAATTCCCACACTTAATTCTACCAAAGCATATAATTATTCTGCGACATTAATTTCCAGATGGGAAATACCATAGATTACATAAGTATATGCTATAAATAAACATTTATATCTTATTAATGTGAAAGATGTCGATACTTGGACGGCAGAATTTACTAAATATACTTAGCATACAGCTATGATCCACATTAACAACTTAATTTGCCATTGTATTAAAAATCTAATTATCATGCCATACATAAACAGAAAAATATTTTTTTTCTGTTAACACAAGTTTATGAGCTTCAAACTCATTCAGAAAAAAATTCATCAAAATAAAAATAAAAAATTTTATTCATTCATAAAGTAAAAAAAAGTTCATTTTGAGAAAGAGGATACAAAAAATATTTTTTTCTTTTTTATGAGCATTTATGAGCTTCAAGCTCATTCAGAAAAAAAAAAACTCTACAAAAAAAAAACATTCAATGGGAAAAAATTATTCTTTCATAAAGGGGAAAAAAATAGAAAATTCTAGTAACGAAGATACATTAGCTATCTACTTCTACAAACGAAGCAGGTTTTTTAATTTAAAATATTGCAATTAAAAGAAAAACATAATTCTAAATAAACCCTCACAAATGTACTGATCTCCAGAATTAAATGATAAGAAATCCTTTTAATTATTTATATGTACATTAATCTCTAAGATACTTTAAGAATTATCCTAACATAAAGACGATAGTAAAAGTATTTAACATTAAAGAACAGTACTATATAAGACTCGGAATACATTTTCAGACATGATATTGTCCAATATTTTAATATTAAATCTTATAACATATAGCCTAATCGTTAAGCGTTCTTAAAATTTAAAAGCACAAAGAAAATATGCAATTTTTTAAGTAGCACGTAACATTATTGCAGAGCATTGGACGTTACAGATTAAACTAAAAGTGGTGTATTCGGGGTTGGGTAAAAAAATGTCTCCCTTTAGTGTAACAGTCATTTATTAATTTAAGTTAAATTACACAAAGACAAAACGCATCATAAACAAAAGTAATAGGCAAACAATATGGATTGTTTTTTTATAGCGACCATATTTTTTCCTCACCTGGCCTCTAAAGAAGAAGGGCACTTGTGCTGCTTGGGAAAGTTACAGTTATAATAATGTAACCACTCTTATCATATTTTAAGAATTAGAAAGAATATTTAAGAATAGAAAGAAGTATAAAATCTAAAGCAAAACGGATTTATTTCCGTTTTTCATACGTGATGTAACGTTTTTCATAAGGGAAGTCGAAATACGATAACATTGGGCTATTTTTCTACCTGAAAAAGCAATACCCAATTTAGGTCTTATTATAAAGCAACAGATGAAAATCTTAACAGTTTTTACATTGTTGCGAACGGTGATATGAAGAACAAAAGATTTATCAATCACAAACCATCAAAGTTAATAAATCTTCCAAATTGGTCATCATTACAGTATTTAAAAGCGTTCTACTTTTCAAAACAAATAAGAATAAAGTTTGTCAGTTTATTATACAGGTGATTAAGAATAGAAATTATATACGTACATATATTCTCGGAATATGTACATTTGTTTTATTTTGAGTTCATTTATTTGATTCTACACAATCGTACATATCTTAACAGAGATAACTCCCGAAAAAGATCCAGATATCATTATAAAATTAATTAGGTTATTTTTAAGATTAAATATTTTTTTATTTCAGTATAACGATATCACCTATTGCACTAGCATTTGAACAAAATTTTTGAGAAAGTTTATTAATTTATCAAAGGTTACCTATTTAATTTAACCGTCATTAAAGTACATACAATCCATCTGTTGTTTTCTAAAAATTCATTTAAAAAATTCATGAATTTTAGTATATCTATTCGATTTATTTAAAAAATTTTAAAAATAAATTGATCTCTGATTTACAGCATCTATTAGTTGACTGAGCATTGTAATTTTTAATATTTAATAGATTTGCATATATCATTTACTCAACTGAGGAAATAGACTATTCTTTATCTAAGAGTTTATATATTTACCGAGTAAACGTATCTTTTTTTCAAAAAAATTTAAATAAAAATAATTGAACTTAAGAAATAAAATATATAATCTAAATAATTCCAAAATATCAGAATTTGATAACAAATGCTCGAAGTATGTGAGAGAGAGAATGTAGAGTATGTGAATCGGATTAAGATTACTTAAAAAAATAATAAATAAATAACTGTTTTCAGAATACAGAAAAGTAATTGCTGCCAAAAACTCCTTCAAGAAAATTTTTTTAAGCCAACGTTTCAGTAATCATATAAGGTGTACTTTTGAAAAGAAGTATAACTATATTTAACTGTGCCTTATAGAAAGTGGAAGATTTTGCAATGTAATATCGTAAAAGATTTTAAGTCAAACTATAATTTTCTCATGCAGATCCATTTTTCTAAATCACAAATATAGTCTGAATACTTAAAATTTTAAAACATCTTTTTCAAGAAAATAAAATAGTAACATTCAATGGAATGAATGTTACTAATAATACTAAGTGTGTGAATATGTGTACTCAAATTGTTTTACATACATGATCACGGTTTGGAATAGTTTTTACTATGCAGTTTTTTATTTTCAAATATAAGCGCATTCCCAAATTGAAATAATTATCGCTATTTGAAATCAAAAAGAAAGCTAATAATAATAATAATAATAATAATAATAAAGATTTTTAAACATAACACTTAAGTGTCTTCGAAACAAATGTCTAATAATAAATTCTTGAATATTTTACGGTATCATTTGTTACCCAGTAAACCTTCGCAAAAACCATAAAGCTTATATGTAATTTCTATTAAACACAATGAAAGAAGGGGAAAAATCCCTAATAGTAGAGACCTAAGAAATAAAATGGTATTTTGATTCCATAATGAATACCGCTCTCGCTTTCACTGGAAGAATATAAAACAATTCACAAACCTATTGTACTATCGCGAACCATCTTGATCAAGAAGGACTTAACTGCGGCGAGACAATCAGATCGTAAAGAAAAACTCATAAGTAAAAAAAAAATAGTAATAATAAACAGAAATTACCTAGAGGGGATTCAGGACGCGATGTGACAAACGGATTGCAGAAGAAAAAGGGTGAAAAAGAGAAACGCGCGCGAAAAACTTTCCCTTCAACAAAACAACCATAAAAAAAAGAGAATAACTTTCCTTCAAAAGAATGGGAAAACCAGAAAGTTAATACTATCTCTCACCCCATCTCGATTGATCTAGCATTGCAACATGGAACCTAGAATCGGACAATGGTCAAAACTTGGTCAGGAAACCCAACAAAGAAATTGAGAACGTTCTACCAACACGCAATGTCAGACAGAGAGAAAAAAAAAGCACCACCCAGGTTCAATTCGATGTTTTTTAACCGTCACTTCTTTTCCCACACTGATGTCAGCAACTGATAATTTGGGGATTATCTTTAATTATATTTTACGACTTCATTTTCTTTTCAGTGGAAAGAATTAAGAAAAGGACAACTTCTTTCTCTTCCAGGGTCCATTGGAAGCAATTTGGATAAAATTGTTCACGGACTACCTTCGGTCGTTCGAAGGGAAAATAACGACCGATGTAGGACACGTGATTGACGACAATTATTGTTCAAGCTCTAATTCTTCTGCAAACTCTCGCAGTGAAAAGATTAGTTGAAATAACGCATTTTTTTCAGTAAAAAAGTAACTAACGTACAGTATGTCAAGAGGGTGTTGGCCTGGGATACTCTACAATTTAACTTTTACTTTAATCTTCTTCGTCGTATTATTGGAGTAGGGAATGAACGCGTGAAGTTCACTAATACGAGTAACAAAAAAATTTCGAATGTTTCAGAATGAATTACTATTTATTTAAAAAATTAAAATTATATTATATTTTTGCTGTAAAAGTATATACACAATGTATTCTTTTTTTAAAAAAATTTCCGAAAACATTTAAACTCACTAATTTTATATATTTTTTGTTTATTTTATTGAGAACCAATTATCAATTAATTTCAATATACAAGACAGCGAAAAGAAAATCGAATTTTAAATCAATACATTTTTGTTTAATTTGCAAATTTCAATTACAGAAATTATTACCAAAGGAAATGCTGAAAAATCTCTTAAGACACATAATATTCGAAGTATTATCATCAATCAATATCCAATAAAAACAGATAAAGTATTCACAGTAATAATTAAATAATAACATATGAAAGTGAATGAACTTACCTAATTACAAAACAGTTTTTTGAAAAGCAATCATAATTAACGTATTAATTTAAGTTAACAAATTTATTTAGGTAATCAATAACATAATTTTCCCAATTCCAAGCATTTGTTACTGAATGATAGAGAAACTTGCATTTTTCTTGTTAATTTAAAAATGTAAGTAAATTTATTTAAAATAATGAAACATGTCCTTGAATTTTTAGAGCAACCTTGCTGCCTAACGATATTAACATTCAAATTCTTCACGCAAAGTTTACCTTTCACTAATTAGTTAATTATATTTTTAATGCAAGCATATTACAATATTTATAAGCCTTGATTTCAAACAGTTATTGTTAGCTTTAACGATTAATAATTAACGCGAATAAGGTTGGAGTTTTAAATTCTCACTTTTAAATAATAGACATTGAGTTTAATGGGCTAAATTCATGGCGGTCACATGATAAATGAAATCACGTGCTTCCCGCTAAATTCAAAAGCAACATTAGATTTGTACTTGGTCTACTTGTAAAATATTGATAAAATTTTCAATTTGATAGTTGTGTAAAAAAGTTTTTCAAAATTAAAAAAAATGCTAATATTTTACGTATACTTACTTTTAAATCAAGTGCATTTTGTTTACATATGTGCCTTATCATTGATGACAAATATGTAAAAAGCAAAATTTGGCTGCATTGAAGCAAAAGAACTGATTGGCTGGAAACAAGCGATTGCATTTATCATGTGACTATGACGTCACAAGAATTAAGCCCATTAAAATGTAATTTGAAATCAAACGAGTTGGTAGAAATAAATATTTCAAGAATATACGCAGAGCAGAATCCGAGTTATTATTTCACATTTAATTTCAGATAAAAAATATTAAACGTAAAAAAGTACACAGTAAGAAGTATTTTTAAAGCATGAAAAATTTATACTTAAAAACCTAGCAATAGAAAAGCATGATTTAAATAATATTGAAGTTCATGCTATTAAAATAAGTATGTATCGTTTACAAAACATGGGCTAAAGTACATTTCATATAACGTTAAACATTTTATGTATCGTTTAAGTAGAGGTTTTGATGCTCATACTGTGAACAACAAAAAGATAAGACCAAAGAAAAAACTACTTCAGGGATTAACGAAGATAATCGGAAGTAATCAAAACAAACAGCCTATTTAACTATATAAGTAATTGCATGCCGACCAATTTGACGAATCCCAAAATACACTTCTGAATACGAGAATTTCGAGTGAAAAAAATGTTTGGGACAACCGGAATCGGAAATATTTTGAATTTTCAAGTAACCGAAAAGATATCCAATATAAACAACCAATCATCCTAAGCATTAAAAAAACAACACTTTCTTTAGTACAGTCTCAGTGGGAAAGAATGCAGAAATTAAGAAAAAACATTTCACAGGTGAGCGGACACAAAAAAACCTTCAAAAGAAGAATTTGATCAAAAGCTTCTAAATCACAACCGTCGACCAAAACCCAAAATTACCAAGGCTTATGCTGCAGTTTTTGTTTTAGCAGAGAAAAAAATATCCTCTCATGCATCGATGAGATAGTAAGAATTAAGAAAAGCCAGTCCCAATGATTATATTTTACTATTAAAAACTACGAAAATAATTCACCTCGGCTTTATGCTTCGAAATTTCAAGATAACCCTTTCTAAAATAATTCAAAGATTTTCTTCACAATAAAATGAAATGTAATATTGATACTCCGTGGAGGTAATGCAATCGTTGAGTTTACCTACTGATAAATAGCTAAAAAAAATGCAGATATATATAATTGCATTGCTTACATTTAGTACAATGTTTTCAGGCTAATACATTATTCATGGAAAACGATTAATACCTTTTCATTGGGAAATTTTTGAAGCAAGGCAATCATAATTTATAAAAGAAATCCATTTTTCTCAAAGTTCCTGAGGCTTACACAAGAATTTTTCGAAACTATTTTCTCACATGATTTAGCAATAATATTTAACTAGGTAGATCTCTCTCCCATGGAACACTAAAAGAGTTAGATTAGTTGTTGCATGTTTTTTATCCTGGGATACATATGAAATACAAGTGGAAGAAAAGAGACATACAATACAAACAGAAGAATATAGACATTTATTACAGACGATGATCCCAGCATATAACCAGAAGGGGTGCGCTGCTTTCCATTCAAGACGGCAAGTCATTACAGGCAAAAGTCCGAACTTCTCTTCCCGAAGAAAATACAACCCTGCCTTACTCGAGATTCGAACCAGAATCCTCTTGGTTACAAATCGAGGGTCATATCCACCATACTGGCTGGGCGGCGTTAGATTAGTTCGAACCTTTGAAAGAGAAAAAGGGGCGGGGGTTGGAGATTCCCACAAATCCCTCCCACAGACCAATAGAATTTTAGTTTTGAGCATGAAGATAACGTCTCGATGCTTTCATCAACTTCTTTTTTAAATGTAACCCCTCCCACGAAAGTAGTCTGTGCACGCCATTATGATAAAAAAAAAGTTAAGATTTTTCTACTTCTATGGTCATTTATTTAGAAATTCTTTTACACGAATGGTTTCAGAAAAAAATTCTTTAGATGTGTGGAAAATATCTCCCTTAATAATTTTCTCTTGTGCTAATGCGACATTTTGATTCACTCTAATTTGATCCAGTCCTTTAGTTAAGTACAAAGTTCAAAGCGAGTGCTCTGAAATAATCCACTGAAATATTTCTTTGTATAAGAGCCAAGTTATTCATTTTCGATTGATATTTTTTCTGTCATATTTTGCAACAAATTTTGATACCGACATTCTTTGTTAATTAATACAACAACAACAAAAACACTTAGTGGCACGACCTTTTACGTTTAATCATTGAATGTCTCAAGTACATTAACCCTCAAAAAATCTTGCGTAAATATACATAAAACAAAGGTTATGAATTCAGTATCGGCTGAGGTTGACTCAGCTGTAAGTAATACAAGAGAAGAGAAATAATAAAATGTGTCCCTGTCGTTTCATTAACCTTGAATGTCCCTGAAATGAAAAGAAATGAACGGAGCATGAATACAGTTTCGCCAATAGCACAGACACAGTAAGATTGTTCAAAGACAATGTATGTATGAATTTCATCATGCGCAACCTATTAAATACCATGGTACTACTATTCAGGAAGGATACGACTGCAGAGTAAAATTTAAGGATTCGTAAGTGCCGTTGCTCATAATATCATGAATTGAAAAGAATCAGTTATGAACATGAGTAATTTAGGAGGGTAAAACATTAGGATTGTAAAAGGAAGTTTTCATTTTAAGAAAGTGCATAGCAATTTTGAATAGCTATGCGTCTTGAATTCGATAGTGGTTTGAACCTGAATGCCTAACTCAACGAACATTTTACCAGCCAATACATGCCTTGAATTAAATTAATCATTTCAATTTCAATACCTTGAATCTTAAGATTTACTGAGGCAACAGGACCTTATGCGAAAGTAGGTCCCAACTGCGACCCTCATTAAGTAGACAGTATATACATTGTGAAATATCCGTACAAACATTAACCCATGACAAATAAATGCGTGTGACTCACAATCTTACAAACCTAGGTACAAACCAATTCGACCGACAGCTGCTTTTAAACTAAATGAATAATTACGGTGTATGTATTAATAAGCCTAGGCCAAGACACGGACGATGACCATGACTTAATAATGCTGTCTGGCACTGTTGCCATTGGTATATAGTTTAAAATTTCCAGTTTTTCGGAGAATATGTCCAAGAATAACATTTGACAATTAAAATTATTTGGATCACGATCTTATTGAAGAGTCCCCCCCATCTAAAGCTAAGGTTTCTTGACCTGGATGTTATTCAGACAAATATAACTGTAGTAAAAATTAAGGGTTGGTAAGAGGGGTACTCAGCTGCGATAGAGAATATGAACTATGCGATTCATCACTGATATTTTTACTACAATTAATACAGTGTCTTTAAACAGTCATCTCCAATGTTTCTGGCACTGAGGATTAAATTCATAAAATGCATCAGATGCAAGGACGATGAATACACATGTTTCGTTCATCATATTTCCGTTTTTTTTTTTTTAAATTCAAGTTGCAAATGTTCTGAGAACGTTCTACAAAATATGAATATGCCGAATTCTTATTATATTTCATACTTTGAAAGAAAGGAAGATATCCTAACTGCATCACTACATCACCCAAGTCAAACATTTCAGATTTGTCGAAAATTCAACTCTGAAGGGCGTGTCTCCTTCCAGCTAACTACACGCATCACAAAACGAAGGCAAGAAATAGGATCGGAAGAATTGACGAAAGGCGTACAACCCAAAACTCATCGAACGCATCATCGAAACAATTTATCCACCGCCATGTGAGGAAGGAACAAACGATTTTAATAAAGCACCAGACTATTTTAAATGAAAAGCGTGAAACAGAACGTTAGTAAATAAATAGACTTGGGTGGAGGGTCCCAATGGGCGCGTCTCGTTTCCGGCTATTGTACATAACGAATTTGCGAACGACAAGGTTCCGCTTGATGGGCAACGGCAGTTGAACATAACCAGCAAGGGTGGCCAACGAACCTGTGAATGGAACGAAAAGAGTGGCTTTAAATTCAACCACCATCCGGAACTTCGCGCTTGACCGAAACAGCGATTCTGATCCCATTTTTGATTTCTCACGGGGAAATTTATGGTATGTGTTTTTAGAAAATAGGAAAGTTTTGGATCTGGTTCCAAGAACAATGATGACGTAAAAGCAAAGAGGATTGTTAACTCTATTTATTTATTTGTTTTAAGGTATACTTCTTTGTTACTTATACTTCCCAGAACTTAGATCCGAATGAAACACGTACAGACATTTATAAGAACATGCCTTGTAAAGTAAATAAAAAAAAAAATGGTGTAATGCAGTGTTTCTCAAATTGTGGGGCGCCCCCCCCCTAGGGGGTGTATCGGAAAGTCGAAAATAAAATATTTAAAAAATTATCAATTTACTAAAAGGAAACAAAATGTATTCTGACATAAAAAATACACATTTACTCTGATATAGTATGCTTATAAATGTATCAGAACGAAACAAAATATTTGATACTAAGTATCAATACTAAGTTAAGAACAAGATTAATAATTACTAGGGATTTTTCAATGGGCTTATCATACACAAAATGTAATACTTATCTTAATACTTTATACGGTTTAAAATTAGGGTCGAATTGTAGCTTTAGAGTCTCAAAGTATTATACATTATTACTACATTCAACACATTGTTATTGTATGGGGAAGGGGGGCGCGATGGAAATTCTGATTGAAAATTGGGTCGCGAATATAGAAAGTTCGAGAAGCACTGGTGTAATGTATTTGATAGATAAAACAAAGCAAGTAAATAGCATACAAAAAATAACTGCCATTAATATGTCTATGTTTCCTACGAAAGACATTTAAATAAAACTTTATTATGAGCATCGCTAGCATGATTTTCCTGATTCAGAAGCACTGTCACAGTATCTCAACAGGTAAGATGAAGCACGAACACATGATTAATACTTTGAACGTTTCAACGAGTTAATTTCGTCTGTAAAATATATTCTATGCTAATATTGAGTGAATGCGTGTTTATCAACGTTTTCACTAAAAGTAACATGACGGCTATTGGCGACGGATTTCGTAGTTTTATACCGCAGTCAAGTGACAAGTATAACACTTGAACTAGCACCGTATCTTCTCAACTACATTACCACACCAAAGGGAGGAATTTGAGCCATAGCATATTTAATGTGCATCAGTCCCTCTGCACGGCAGGTCTTCAGTGGTACTTTAGCTTCTAACTATGACGACTAGGCTACTGCAGCCGTGTATGTTAACAGAATTAAAAAATTACACCGGCAATACATATACTGCAAAATCACGATCACTAACACTTCGTTTTTCATAATTTCTTGCATTTCGAAAGTGCTTATTAGTTGAAAATAAAGACAAATATACGTTGAGGAACTCTTCCCGTGCCAGCATAAAATAATTGCAAGGTGAAAATAGTGAGTAAAATACTGAATTGCATACGTAAGTAAAAGGTACCGAAGAGAGCGAGACCTCCCAGGAGATCGGCTTGATTGTTTTTAGCCCGTGCTGAGTGCTTCCTGGGCGAGATAAAAATAAAGGAAGCGGGTTTCGTAAGTGAAGAGAGGGAATTTAGATTAACTTTTAAGTATAAGAGGGAAGGGGTATGTTCTCGTATTGTGTTGTGATCTTACGTGGAAATAATAAAATTCCGTTTCGATAGATGTTATTATCTGGACCAATGCAATCTCTCTTGTTTTTGAAGATGGCAAATTTAAATCGTAAATTTCGAATAACAATGAATCGGAGGGGGGTACATAATTAATACTTGGTGCAGATAATTTTTTAAAAATAAACAGACAAAATTTGAACATAAGTGTTTTGTTTAAGTTTTTATCGAATGAAAATTTTATCTTTTTTTTTTTATGTGTGTGTAGGTTTGTTGTTAAGTTTAGTTTTCAGTAGAATTAGAACTATATATTGGGCTGCAGATGATAGTTAACAACAGACTACAGCCCAAGGTAGTTTAATTTTGTTTAAGTTAAACTAACGCTTTGTAGAATATTTCAAGCGTATGGTAACGCTTCGTGGGCTATAATTCATAATTATCTTGTAAAATCAGAATTGTTCTGGACGTCATCTCGAGAAGTTAACGATGTGGTATGAATGCCAACGGGCATATTACTCTAAAACTAAGTAGTGCTTATTTTAACATTTTAAAATTGTTTATAATCTACATATTTTAACTAGGTAAAAAATTAATAAAGCAACTGATTGAGAGAGATTTTGAGATTGAGACTTTCTACACATTTTATTACAGTTTAACAATGAACTGGTACGGAAATAAATATTAATTTTATACCAAAAACTTGAAAACGAAAATGACAACACTTGAACAGACATTACTTTCCACATATTTATACGATGCCAAACTATTTCCTAATGACATGTCACTAAAGCAATAAAACGAGCTATTGGCGACGGCTCATCTGATTTCGCGGTCATCGTGAGAACACCAAACTGGGCCCTCTAATAAAAGGTACTAGGCCATAAGTTCAAAACTTTGAAGCTGCAGCATGCGACAGTACAGATAATCCACTTACAACACGACCTGGAGACACACTACCTTTTTTTTAAACTGTAGGCATCACAAAATAATTTTAAGAAGCATAAACATTTAAATTTGGTTTTAAGAATCATGCCGGGCCAAATGGATTGCTAAACAATTGGATTTGTCAAGATTATCGTTGAACTAGAACCTAAGACCATAAACAATAATCTGAAAACAAATTTGAACGCCAGTTTAAAAAATATCGGAAGGAATAAACAACTTATTATGCCATTCGATAAATCTTTGATACGTAACAAAATGTAAAATCCATTCTAAGTACTTTTTTTCTTGCACAATCATGTTAATGGGCTAAATTTTTGCAGCTAAGTCTATAAAATTATGTATAAAAAATGGCTTTATTTTAAGCAGTTTAAAACCAAACTTAAAAAAAAAAGTTAGTATAGCTTTTTTCAGATAATTGCAGAAAAAAAATTCTCAGTAAAATCATAAGTATACTATTCAGAAATATTTTAATAAGAAATCAAAAACTGAAGCATCAAACCATTTTTAACATTGGAGATAAATAATTTTAACACGAAAAAGCAATAACAGACGATTGTTTTAAAATTAAAAACTGAATTATCAGAGAAATGTTAATAAAAGAAGTCGTAAAAATTTAGTTAAATTTATTAGTCATACTAAAATAAAAACAAATTATTCTTTTAAATAATTTCTCTCAATTGCTTATTACTATCAATGGCAAATTGAAAAGTCTTTATTATTATAGACGATTCAACACAGATAATGTTTTTAGTTCCCCCCTCCCCAAAATAAACTTACGTTCCTGAAACAAATTAAATGTTTTTACCACATTTTTTGACTTGAGATAGCTTTTGATACTCTAATTTTAGATGAATAAAATGCTATACATTTAAAATCTATTCTAATATTACTCTTACTAACTAGATATTCATACTGACATTAAGATAAAATCATTTTTTTAAAACTTTTTTCACCATTTAAAGTGGCAAAGAGCAATAAAAAAAGAAAGAATATTGTACAAAAAGTGCAAAAGTAGACACGAAACACATTGATAACAGCATGTGGTTGGCTTTTAAAAAAGGTAATACCATTTAAACGAAGGCATAATTCAAATTGAAGAGGGAAAAAAACGACTAACGAAAAATTTTAAACGACTTTTTTTTACAATTCTTTCAAACTGGCTACGCGATTAAACTGTTTCCGATAAAAACGTTTTAATCAGTTAATGGGGTTTTTGCTGACATGAAACCAAAACATTATTTTTAAAAAGTAAAATTAAGGATTAATTTTAAATAATAAATGATCAATTGTTTTCTCCCGGAAAAGGAGTATCTTTTTTCTTACAAAAATATTTCCAATACCAAATGGTACATCATAGTATTTAAAAATGCTAATTTTTGAAACAACAGAAACGCAGCTTTAATCGCAACAAAAAACCAGTAATGAGGTTAAGTGTCTGCAATAAAAGGTGATATTAAATCATTTGTTAACCGCCTTAAGATATTTACGGCAGATAAAAATTTCAGATAAATCAAAAAGTTGTTTTTATGACTTCACGAAATGCAGAGTGGGAAAAAATTTACAGACTAAATTGAAGGAAAGTAATATTTACTTACAAAATATTCAATAAAATTTAAGATATCAGGTGGCTTTGATAAGGTTGATTCATGTGCGAGAGAAAAATAAAGGAAAAAAATTCCAAAACGTGTGACAAGAAAGTAAAACTTCGTTCAAATTAATCAATCAAATCAATACCGTAATGGTATTTATTCAATCAGTAGATATAAAAATCAGACAGTATATACGAATGAAATTAGAAACAAGAAATTATAATGTATGTCAAAGCTTAATGGCATAATAAAAACGTCGAAAATTGAAAACTACACAAATTATAACATAATATTAATAAGTATAATGACGCCAAGCGCATTGCTCTCAATGTACGCCACGGGTTTCTCTATAATTGTCCCCAAACTCTGAAAACACATTCTCAATCACTTTATTTAGCCCAGTAGAACATATTTGGTGAGAATTTGATTTTAAAAAAAGAAAACATGACATTTTAAACACATAATGTGAAGTAAAGACACAATAATTACAGAAGAATGGAGGAAAATCGATGCTGAAATTACAAAAAACTGATTAAATCTATACCAAGAGGTTTGAAAGTTGTTATGGGCACTAAAAGATATCCTACTAAGTTCTAAATTAAGAAAGAAATACAATATTTAAAGATATCTTGAGAATTTTGTTAAGTGTACGAAGACTTTTGTAGCGTCATTTTTAGTAGCTTTTTGATTATTAATTTTTAAAAATAATAGTTATACTATTTTAAAAGAATTGATTATGTCATTTCATTAAGAATAAGTTGCGAATATCATAAAAAATTACAATTCTGATATATTAGTCGAAAGCATTAAATTTTATAGGAAACTGCAACTGTACGAAGACTTTTGTGGTCCACTGTATATCATTAACAAACATAATGGGCAAAGAGCATGGACAGTGTTTTATAGCAACCATATTTTTTCCTCACTTGGCCTCTATTGAACATAAGTGGTCGCTAGAGGGCACCTCTGCCGCTTGGAACAGTCAATTGCAGTTCCAAATTGATATTAATTTTGAAATGAGTTTCATAGCCGTTCCACCCAGTATGGTGGTTATGATACTCCGCTTGTAATCGAGTGGGCCCGCGTTCGGATTCCGAATAAGGCATGGATGTATCTTCAGGTAAAGAACTCGGACTTTCGCCTGAAATGGATTCCCGTCTCGAATGGAAAGCAGTGCACCCCTACTGTTCTATGCTGGGATCATCGTTTGTAATAAAAGTATATATTTTTCTGTGTTTGTATTGTATGTTTCTGTTCATCTATCTCTCGTCCTCCGTATGTAACCTAGTATGAAACACACGACAACAATGACATGAGTTTCATAAAAGATTGCTTTTAAAAAGGGTTGAAATTTTTAATGAATTATTATAAAAGAATAAAGAGTTATCCTCTAAAATATACTAAAATTATTTTATTTTAAAGTTTATTCTATCTTGGTAACATGGAAAAAAAGTTAGTAAATATCTCTGATGTTAAAACCTTCAACATTTGTATTTAAAAAAGTTAAAGTAAAGTATTAAATTCGATAAAGCAATTAAATTTTTTTTAAAAAAAATCAAAGACACATAATAGTTTTTATCTGAATATTCATTATGATTAAAATGTAATCTAAGTAAAAAAATATGCAATAAATCTATTTAAAACAGTAACAACTAAACTGTTATGTGCACTTAAGACTATTTTGAACATATACATTTGTTTCTATATAGAGCACAAGGAAAATATCTAAACAAACAGGGCAAAAAATAAATGCTACTGACACAAAATTGATTATCAATTTAACATTCAATTGCTTAGAAGAAAAAAATACAAATAAGAGAAAAACGCAAATTTAGGAAGTAACAAGTGTTTCAAAATCTTTCACTAGTTTAACAAGATAAAAAATAAAACTTCCACGTTTAAAAACCATTGAGACTAGTTAAAAAGTTTTTTCTTGGGTAATTTATACTGCGTGGAATTTGAAGCCAATAGATTTTACTCAACAGTTTTGAAATGTAAATGTTCAACTCTCTGGTTAGTACTTATTATTTTTTAAACTTTCCCTCATTAAGAAATAGAACGAAGATAAATAAGCATAATTTCGTAATTTTCATGTAACGCGTGGTGATCATTATGGGCAATGCTTGGGTTCAATTAGTTAACGAGGAAATGTGAGGCTGTCAAGGAAAATTAATTATTTTTTTTCTTTTTTCTCTTGGGTCTTTTTAAGAAAAGTCTGTTGATATCAATCATTTTTCTCTAAAGACAGTAGTTCTCATTTAATTACACTATGCCGGACAGTATTAAAATATAAATGAAAATTATCTGACTGATTTTTTTATATATGTAGCATTAAGAACGAAATTAACAACGTAGCTTTAACATATTAACAATTTCTCTTAATGTCACAATGTTAAAATTAGGCTAAAGTTAAGGGGGGGGGAAGTCAGCATACATTTATTTAGGAAAAAATACATATAAGAATACTCAAAATTACATTTTAATCAAATTAATTAGCACATCAAACCTAAAAAAAATACCAAATCAACTGGCATTTTTATAATTGCAGAATTCTACATAAAACCAGATTTTTTTTAATAATGAATCAGTAATCTAAATACCAAACGATTTTCAAACTATTTTAAGAAATTCGCCTTGTCAAAGCAGACATTCAAAAAGAACAGGATTCATTCGTTTTGTTTGAATGGGATTGTATTTTTATTATTATCCAAATTGTATTTTTATCATTAATTTTTTGTTAGTATGTTCATTTATATACTGTACATAATTTCTATCCAATTCTTATTTACAATTTTTGTTCAATACATATTTCGCGTAAAATAATCATCTTTGGTCGTGCAATTTACCAACGACATCGAATATGCATTTATCCTTTGCCCGATAGCAACATTTTGTTTTAAAGTTGTTTGTGTAATAAGGAACTGAAAATAATGTGTTCAGTTGCTGTTCTGCTTCTTGATAGAAGAAGTTTGCCGCAGAAAGCTGCTGGTACTAGTTAAAAAAAGCTTTCTTCGCAAAATTAAAATTGTTTAGTTTTAAATTCAAGAGTGTTTAAGTCTTGTGTGTCGAGAATATGACTCCTCAGGTGAGGAAAAATTGAACTCTTATTTTCGGACTGAAAAAAATATAATTCGGTTAAAAATAAGAATGCAATTCAATCCAAACATAATTTAAAAATAGAATTAACAGAGAAAAATAATTAAAATCCAAACAAGCAAGTTCATTATTCAAAATATACATGATGCCCCCGTTAAAACTTAAGCTATATCTTAAAAAACTTCTTAATTCATCGTTAATGGAATACTTAAAAATTCTAAGACATCAAGAACAATTTATAAGAACTGAACAGCATTTTTGATTATACTGTTTTCAATGGCAATAACTTCAAAGCGCTATCTTTTATTGAATGAACTATTAGAAACACAAAGAAATATTTTACATCCATAACAAGAACGGGCAGATCAATAAGAACACTTTTGTTTTCAAACCGAGCAGATAATTTTCAGTCACTAACCCGAACCAATTCGAACAACCAATAGATAAAAGTACAATCAATTCTGAAACTGAAAGTGGCAGTGACCTCTTACACAAAACGAAATCATGACGGAACAATTGAACTTCATTGTTAGGAATACCTTGAAAAATCTGTCTCAAATGGCGATGGTTCAAACAAGAAAGAAGGAACGACATACAATTTCAGGAACCCCAGAAGCAAAAATTCAACAGAGCGTGATGAAACAGCGGAAAATAACAGAAATTAAGAAGTTGAAAAGCAGTGCCTTCGGGTGCCCCAAACGGTGAATTACTTAGAAGCCATCTTCGCATTTTATTCTAGTTTTAAAAATAACTGGATTTCAGAACAAACAAAAAGCAAAAAAGAAATGGCACTTATTCGTTGAAAAACGATATACTTTTAAGCACTCTTTGAAAAAGGAGAACAAAACTTACGGAACTTTTTGGAAAAGATTGTGAAGACCGTATCATTTTTTTAACGAGTCCCATAACAATTTGGAACGAAAGGTTTAAAAAAATTTTTTTTAAACCACCAATAATGGTTTGTACTTTGTCTTCGCAAATGTTTATGGACTTTATTTAGTGTAGTTGTAGAAGGATAAAAAAAGTGTATAAATTTACTGTAAAAACAAATCTTTCTTCATAAATTTATGTTAAACTGATATGTAAGTGATATTTATAAATTTTGCTTGGAAAATATCTTTAAGAAATAAAACAATATCATGTTTTATGAACTTATTT